>JAFFSR010000335.1:12868223-14302335 GCA_017163975.1 Anastatus disparis | reverse complement strand
TTCTTGACTGATTGCTTGCCATCTTCACTCTTGAAGCAAATCTATCACCTGAAATAGAAGTACTTGCGTGTGCCACTCAGAAAATATTAATTGCTTATACAGCCAAAAAAAATTCTAAATATACATGTGTACAATATATATATGTGTAGTGTACCTAACTACTATAACACACAAAGAACCTCTCTACGCAAGCTACAAAGAGATTATTCTTATATGGCTCAATCTAAATATATTGAGCCAACCTTCTCCCTTTAATAACAATAAAATTATTTTCCAATAAAGAAAAACAATTAAATTTCCCTAATAGAGAGAAAAAAAGAACTCTATAATTTCCTCTTGGTGTCAATAACTCTAACTGCTGACTGGTTAAGAAAAAAAAAACAAAACCTTCAACCAGTCAGCTATTGCAAAAACTGCAACCTCAGTTTCATAAAACGCATAAAAGAAAACTTTACTATCAAATCTAATTCTCAAAGAAAAATTTTAATAATTTTAACTAAACCAAGAACAGATTTAAAATTTATGTTTCTCTTATATGAGAAGTACCTCTCTTAACAAGAAAGAAATAGAATTAACAAAAAAATCAACACCAAGGGCAAAATCACAATTAAAAAAAACAAACTCAACTTTGTCCTCTTTGCTGCTTACGGCCGACTTATACAATTATATCGTAGCCTGTGAGCAGCCTACTTCGTTGCTCACAAGCGCGCCCTATGTTCGACAAGACTTCTCCTTTTACTTTCGTCTATCTTGTCGAACTTTCTTACAACTACAGAGACCGTCGCTCTTCCGTACAATTTAGCAAATTTTTCTCTTTAAAAAAACTATTATTTTATTTTTCCTAAAAGAAAACCGAAAAAATTTCCTAAAATAAAAAAAAAAAAATAATCGCATGAATTTCTTTTCCCAATTTCAGAAACTAGAAAAAACACGCTTTACTAACCTACCGCGCAATGACTATTTGCCACTAGAATTAGCTTAATGCTTTAAATGTCTTATTACAACCAGCGCCCCTCAAGGCCCTTGCAATAAGATAGCATGAGCTGCTCTCGATTATTCAGTGGACGCCATTTTATAATGCGCGCCACCCGGAGAGCCACCTATATTTCTCTATCGCGTCCTTTTTCCTGTCACGCCGCGCGCCACGTAATCATACGCACCATAAAAAAAATCACGTTAAACTTTTTATTTACGTGAGCCCATATATTGGTGCTATGTACTATGCACACGCGATATTATAACGTAATACACTGCTTTTATCAACTTTCGTGAGTTGATTCGTTGGAGCGTATGTAACGGGAATATATTTAAATCAACTAATCAAATATATTTGTAGGCTTCATATGTACATACTTCAAGTACATACGCACTTACCGTTAAATAACCGATTTTAGATTTAGAGACGATCAGCCTCATGCCCTACCACTGATCGAATATGAATGTCTTTTTTCATACAACTAAAATCAGTTAAGCAATATTTAATTCTATTGCAGAACTTCACTTAGAAGTTCTGCCTCCCGGACGTCTGGTACGACGAAACCCACGGCGTGTACCTTAAGACTCTCTTAAATATCGTAGATTAAAAAGTAAGCAAGTGTATAACGTTCAATATATATAGACAACACACGATTTTAAACAGAGAGAAATAACGTTATATGGTACTCCAAAATAATTTCAATTTAACTCAATTTATTCAAAACAATAAACAAATTTAATACACTGAAATGAAATTATCGTAAACTTTAATAGTGTCAAAATTTAATAAGTTTAATAAAAGAAACAAAATTTAATTTATTCTAACCTATTCTATTTAACGCGACGCACGCGACGGTCTCGATATTTTTACATATATCGCATACACGTATTCAATAATAAAACGCAATACGATAGTCTGCAGACTTACATTTTCTATCAGTCGTTGAATACGAAGATTTTCCGACGATCCTCTCTAACCTAGACGAATCGATGATTCAACAAAAGCGGCACCGAAGATATGCGGTGCAGCTCACGGACTATCGTAGCTCTCGTTACAAGGTTGACGCTCCGATCTCTCTGCAGAATTACGGCAAACCCACTTGGTTCTTGTACACGACGACAATTATATTAGCAAGAAGATCTGCTTTTCAATGTCTCTCAACAAGCCAATATTCGAAACAGAGTCACACGAATTAATTACATCAGCCAAAATGCTTCTATCTAAAGAACGGAAAACTATCAAAGCACGAGCTCGCACAACGCACAATATGGCTGCTAAATTCTTTCTAACCGACCCGTTCGTTTCCTTCTCTTGCCTAAGTCTACCCGGCATGCCCTGCGCGCGCCTCTTTCTACAGTACTATATCCTAGTCGCTGAGACAGACTCTCTCCCGTCTCACTCTTACACTTGCACATCAAGCATACGTTGAGCCGTGCGACTGACAACGAGGATAGAGACGAAGTATACTGACATACAGTATATCTATAATTTGCTATCCTCGTTACAGAATAACAGTAATATTGCAGCTATAAACTTTTGCCAGGCTCACCCTTCAAAAGTTATATTTCTTAGTGAACCCACATCCATTTAAAACATTTTTTAGGATTGATTTTTAGAATCCCGTAAGGAAATTAAAAATATATATTAATTTTCACAATTTAGTATTCAATAAACAAATTATCTAATTTTATAATATTAATGATATATTTAACTTTTGAAGGGTGGGCCTGGCAAGTTTATAGCTGTAATATTACTGTTATTCTTACTTTTACGTTAATTATTTTAATTAAAGTTTTACTATTTTTTCAAATTTTGTTGAAGATAGTTTTATATTTTCAATAACATTTTATGTGGATTCTTTTATACTATATTTTCAACAAATAAATTTTATATTGATTTATTATTATCATCAAAATATAGGTACAATATCATTTGTAAGTATTATTTTAAATCATATTTAAACTTGACCACATTATTGATTTCAGTATTTTTTTCAAGTGTATTTTTGTTATAATTGAAGTCTCACTTTTTATTATCTATAATGTTAAAACCTTTTTTTAGAGATATAATAGATTTTTTTTATAGTTGATTGTATTGAATTAGTTTAAACTTTTGATAAAATATTTTTATTTTTGAGATAGTGTGAAAGATTTTTTTAAAGCTAACTTGCCGTAATTTTACGTTTTTAACGGTTTTCTGTGGAGAGATATCATGTACTTGTAATTTTCATCATTCTTATCTGAATATTAATTTAATATTAAAATTAAAAAGAGTTGAACATCATAAAACAATTTTAACGTAGAGTTAAGCTATAATATCATTAACGTTTTATGTAATTTAAGAACAATTTCATATCGACGGCTGGGAGGGAATAGCCCCATAACTCAGCAAAGATGTTGAAACCCCGTTTGTCGGCGTTTGGTTTAGGAACCTTATAACTCAAAAACCTATTGGTTTTCTTCAATTTTAAGTGAAAATTCTCCAGAATTTAAAAATGCAATTTCTGTAAAATAAACGCAATAGGATTGTTTATTTTTCTGCATTTTAAAACCGTACTAATTTTTGCAGAATTCGTGTTTCCAAATCCTGCAGATTTTTCACTACGAAATTAAAGAAAAAAATAAATTTTTGATTTATGAGGTTTTTGGAATCTTTACTGAGTTAAGGGATTCTTAAAACAAAAAGCCGAATAAAGGGATTTTTTTCAAATCCAAGCCGATTCATGGGAGTATTCCCTAAGTCGTCGATAGGGGCGGGGTCGAATTGTCATTTACAAAGTCATAAAATAACAATAGTCTTACTGTGATCGAATGTAATTAGATTTAAATGTTTGTGCAAGTAATCCTATTTTAAAATACCTGCTAAATCTGATGACATTGAAACATAGTGAAATTATTAATAATTTATGACTTAGTAAAAGAATAATTTCATCGCAATTATTAACACTGGTAGATTCGGAAAGATTTGAAATTATAATTTTTATATTTGAACCTTCGTTACTAATTAATATAAAGCCATATTTATACGTAAAATAATATACACAATTTATAAAACACATGAAGTTTTTATACATTGTGTAAAAATTTTTAAAATTTTAAAATAGTGTGTACTAAATATATGTGTTATACTTTTTAAGTATAAAGTCTGTATGAACAAAAAATCAGTATGTTCGTTCCAAGCTAATAGTTATTTTAATATCTAAATCATAAATGTAGACAAATGTTTCCTGATAAAATTTTAATTAAAGTAATTTATTCCTGTGATTTTCATAAATATCTTTTTGTATATAGAAATTTATTATTTTTAAATTAATATTTTCTTTCTTTGATGAATGATCTTTAGTTTGTCAATAGCTTTAAATAAAACACACATGCACTTGAAATATTAGAATAAAATTCACAAATAAACAATTATTTCCTGACTAATAATTTTATTCAAATTATTTCAATTAATTTGCTTAGAGATTGTTCATTTTGAAGTAAATAATATCTTAAATTTTATTATTTACACGATGTTTGTAGAAAATCATTCTTACACGGTTAAAAAAATATTTTTACTGTTCAATTGCATCAAATTCAAAGTAAAAATAAAAATTTCATAAATTTACTGGTAGTAAAATTCAATTTCTTTTTTAACAGTGTAGATTAAGCCAATGAAATACCTTAAATGAAGACAATATTTAATTAAAAGAAAAAAATACTTAATTTTTAATTCATAAAAATTTGGACTATTTTTCTAAAATTCTTCCACTTGATAAACAATTGAATGCTTCTGATTTATAATCTGATATAAATATATCAGATTCCATATTGATACTTTGAGAGGTGCCAGGGGCCTATCCAATTTCGGTACTTTTCTAGCTTTTGATACTTGCACCACCCCTAAGTGCAGATTGCATTGCATTAACGAAAGACCTGACAAATCCTCCCATAACTAGTGGATTATGGATAATGTTAGATCACCTTATTATAAGTTTTACAAATCATATAAATTAAGCAACAAGCTCCAAAATATTTATTGTAAGACTAGAAGTCAGACAAATAGTATATCTCTTAAAGGAAGAACAAGTTCCAAATTCTTCTCGGGACAACTATAGTACTAAAATCTTACTAGATATCGATATTAAAATATTAGTATCCACTGAAAAGCAAGAAACAAAATGTCGTTACAACAATTTGAAAATAACTTACTTTTGAATCAACAACAACTAACGACGAATGTAAGTTCTACTGAGGAATCATTATCGGAGTTTCTGGTATTTCATACTCCGCCGCAAAATCAAGGTAAATATTATTTCGTTGTTTCTATATTTTTGTGAAAAATATCTAAAATTATAGCTGCTCATAATAAAAAATAATTATATATCATCCAATACTATTCAAAATTGACGCAGATAAAAAATTCAAATGACTCGAGTTATTTTTAAATATTTTTAATTTGATCGAAATTGTAAATACAATGATTATAATATAATATGATTAATTATACTAATGTATGTATATTCTACGCGAATTTAGAATTTCGACTGAATGAAAAATATTTTCAAGATGAATAATTTTTAAAAATTAGTTGATTATTTTAAATGATAATTTTAGTAAATAATATTTTAATTTAAAAGAAAAAAAATCTAATGGATACATTTTTTTATTGCAGACCATGCCAATAAAATGAAAAAACCACGACAGCCGCGAACGATTTATGCAACAAGACAGTACAAAATACTGGAAGATAAATTCAAGGAAAATCAATATCCTTCCAAAAAACAACGTCAACAATTGGCAGAGGAGTTTAATCTTCCGGAGGAGAAAATTAGAGTATGGTTTAAAAATCGTCGCGCGAAAAATCAAAGAGAAGAAGAAAAATTACTTGCAATTCAGTCAAATGAAAATGAAATTACGAATAAGAATCAGGAGCAGGTAAGTAATATTTCAAATAATATTTTCAGCCCAGAGGACATCGCAATCTTGCACCAGTTAGCAACGAAGTTCCTTAATGAAGTTGAAACACCATCACAACAGCAATGTTATAGTTCAAATTTGTATTATGAACAAATTAATTCATTAGCTGATTCACAACGAATGAATCCTGAGTTTGCAATCAACAATGGATATGATCCAAATATTTACTATTATAATGATACTCAAGAAGCAAAAGGTAAATATTAATCTATTTTATACATATTTTTATAATTAAAATAGACAATAAAACTAGCATTCAAAACTTATAACAAATGTAGAATTAACGTATTATTAAATTCTCTTTTACAGATCTATATATCCAGAAACGAGTGGTATTTTTCTGCAAACACCAGAACAAGTACAACAACAGCAGCTATTATCAGCACAACAACAGCAACAACTATTTTTAGAGCTGCAATGTCATCAAAAATTTCAAGAGCAACAATTATTAGCACAGCAGCAACAATTATTAGCAGAACAACAACAACAACAACAACATCAGAAAGATATAGAATTACTGGATGCAATAATGGAAGCATAACCGTAATAATTGAAGAACTTTATATTTGTCAATTGATATTATATATATAATAAAAAATTATGGGTAAAACTATTTACAAGTTTAGACGAAGCTTTTCAGCGGATCGACTAATTATTAATAATTGCGAATATTCAACTTTCTTGTGATAGGTAGACTTAAAATTATATTTTTTTTTTGTAAATTTTTATTCTGTGAATAAAAACTATAGCGGCGAATTAAAACAAAAAGTAAGTATATAGATAAATAATATGTATATATGTTTATGTAAAAATTAAGCATATAGATGAAAAATGTATCGATGTATATGTGATCAAAGTTATTTTATATATTAAATAATGTACGGCGCATTCATGTTACATATCATGACATTGAAACAGTGTTTTATTCAAAATGAATGTCTGAAATAAAAATTATTTTATGAATCTTATATCTATTTACGAATTTCAATTAATAAAACCTATTTCCAATCATATCTACAAGAACTTTTTATTTGTTAGTTTCAATCATTGAATTTTTTAAAAATAAACTCAAAATAAAAAATAAATTGCTTTTTAAAAAAATATTTATACTCAAGCCATTTAAGTTACTACTTTACTTTTTTAGTAACAAGCTTATAGAAATTTTCTATTTCGACGATAATTTTTTTCTTATATTTAAATATAAAAACGAGATAAGGAAAAAAAATAAGTAGCATGAGACAATTTAGAAATATTTTGAAATTATTTCTATTATTTATTCTTTCAAATTTACAAAATGCTTGGTCTATAATTTCATGCAAATAAATATAAAAATTTAAAAAACCGAATTATGTTAAAATATTTAATAAAGTTTTTATTTCATGTATTATGTCTGTTAAATTTCAGGCTGTTTTACCCACTGTTTTTAGGATGTATCTACTAAATTATTTCTTTATTGCTATTAAATTAAAAATGATCGAACTTAAAATGAGATTATCGTAATTAAATGATAAGGATGGCTACCTGAAATTTTATAGAAATAATACTCCACAAAAAACCTTCAAAAAGGTAAAATTACGGCAAGTTAGCTTTAAAAAAATCTTTCACACTATCTCAAAAATAAAAAATATTTTATCAAAAGTTTAAACTAATTCAATACAATCAACTATAAAAAAATCTATTATATCTCTAAGAAAAGTTTTAACATTATAGATAATAAAAAAGTGGGAATTCAATTATAACAAAATATATTTTAAAAAATACTGAAATCAATAATGTGTGGTCAACTTTTAATATGATTTAAAATAATACTTACAAATGATATTGTACCTATATTTTGATGATAATAATAAATCAATAAAAAATTTATTTGTTAAAAATAAAGTATAAAAAAGCCATATAAAATGTTATTGAAAATATAAAACTATTTTCAACAAAATTAAAAAAAAATAAAACTTTAATTTAAATAATTAACGTAAAAGTAAGAATTGTAACGGGGAATATATTTAAATCAACTAATCAAATATATTTGTGGGCTTCATATGTACATACTTCAAGTACATACGCACTTACCGTTAAATAACCGATTTTAGATTTAGAGACGATCAGCCTCATGCCCTACCACTGATCGAATATGAATGTCTTTTTCATACAACTAAAATCAGTTAAGCAATATTTAATTCTATTGCAGAACTTCACTTAGAAGTTCTGCCTCCCGACGTCTGGTACGACGAAACCCACGGCGTGTACCTTAAGACTCTCTTAAATATCGTAGATTAAAAGTAAGCAAGTGTATAACGTTCAATATATATAGACAACACACGATTTTAAACAGAGAGAAATAACGTTATATGGTACTCCAAAATAATTTCAATTTAACTCCAATTTATTCAAAACAATAAACAAATTTAATACACTGAAATGAAATTATCGTAAACTTTAATAGTGTCAAAATTTAATAAGTTTAATAAAAAGAAACAAAATTTAATTTATTCTAACCTATTCTATTTAACGCGACGCACGCGACGGTCTCGATATTTTTACATATATCGCATACACGTATTCAATAATAAAACGCAATACGATAGTCTGCAGACTTACATTTTCTATCAGTCGTTGAATACGAAGATTTTCCGACGATCCTCTCTAACCCAGACGAATCGATGATTCAATAAAAGCGGCACCGAAGATATGCGGTGCAGCTCAAGGCTATCGTAGCTCTCGTTACAAGGACGCTCCGATCTCTCTGCAGAATTACGGCAAACCCACTTGGTTCTTGTACACGACACGACAATTATATTAGCAAGAAGATCTGCTTTTCAATGTCTCTCAACAAGCCAATATTCGAAACAGAGTCACACGAATTAATTACATCAGCCAAAATGCTTCTATCTAAAGAACGGAAAACTATCCAAAGCACGAGCTCGCACAACGCACAATATGGCTGCTAAATTCTTTCTAACCGACCCGTTCGTTTCCTTCTCTTGCCTAAGTCTACCCGGCATGCCCTGCGCGCGCCTCTTTCTACAGTACTATATCCTAGTCGCTGAGACAGACTCTCTCCGTCTCACTCTTACACTTGCACATCAAGCATACGTTGAGCCGTGCGACTGACAACGAGGATAGAGACAGAAGTATACTGACATACAGTATATCTATAATTTGCTATCCTCGTTACAGAATAACAGTAATATTGCAGCTATAAACTTTTGCCAGGCTCACCCTTCAAAAGTTATATTTCTTGGTGAACCCACATCCATTTAAAACATTTTTTAGGATTGATTTTTAGAATCCCGTAAGGAAATTAAAAATATATATTAATTTTCACAATTTAGTATTCAATAAACAAATTATCTAATTTTATAATATTAATGATATATTTAACTTTTGAAGGGTGGGCCTGGCAAGTTTATAGCTGTAATATTACTGTTATTCTTACTTTTACGTTAATTATTTTAATTAAAGTTTTACTATTTTTTCAAATTTTGTTGAAGATAGTTTTATATTTTCAATAACATTTTATGTGGATTCTTTTATACTATATTTTCAACAAATAAATTTTATATTGATTTATTATTATCATCAAAATATAGGTACAATATCATTTGTAAGTATTATTTTAAATCATATTTAAACTTGACCACACATTATTGATTTCAGTATTTTTTCAAGTGTATTTTTGTTATAATTGAAGTCTCACTTTTTTATTATCTATAATGTTAAAACCTTTTTTAGAGATATAATAGATTTTTTTTATAGTTGATTGTATTGAATTAGTTTAAACTTTTGATAAAATATTTTTATTTTTGAGATAGTGTGAAAGATTTTTTTAAAGCTAACTTGCCGTAATTTTACGTTTTTAACGGTTTTCTGTGGAGAGATATCATGTACTTGTAATTTTCATCATTCTTATCTGAATATTAATTTAATATTAAAATAAAAAGAGTTGAACATCATAAAACAATTTTAACGTAGAGTTAAGCTATAATATCATTAACGTTTTATGTAATTTAAGAACAATTTCATATCGACGGCTGGGAGGAATAGCCCCATAACTCAGCAAAGATGTTGGAAACCCCGTTTGTCGGCGTTTGGTTTAGGAACCTTATAACTCAAAAACCTATTGGTTTTCTTCAATTTTAAGTGAAAATTCTCCAGAATTTAAAAATGCAATTTCTGTAAAATAAACGCAATAGGATTGTTTATTTTTCTGCATTTTAAACCGTACTAATTTTGCAGAATTCGTGTTTTCAAATCCTGCAGATTTTTCACTACGAAATTAAAGAAAAAAAATAAATTTTTGATTTATGAGGTTTTTGGAATCTTTACTGAGTTAAGGGATTCTTAAAACAAAAGCCGAATAAAGGGATTTTTTCAAATCCAAGCCGATTCATGGGAGTATTCCCTAAGTCGTCGATAGGGGCGGGGTCGAATTGTCATTTACAAAGTCATAAAATAACAATAGTCTTACTGTGATCGAATGTAATTAGATTTAAATGTTTGTGCAAGTAATCCTATTTTAAAATACCTGCTAAATCTGATGACATTGAAACATAGTGAAATTATTAATAATTTATGACTTAGTAAAGAATAATTTCATCGCAATTATTAACACTGGTAGATTCGGAAAGATTTGAAATTATAATTTTTATATTTGAACCTTCGTTACTAATTAATATAAAGCCATATTTATACGTAAATAATATACACAATTTATAAAACACATGAAGTTTTTATACATTGTGTAAAAATTTTTAAAATTTTAAAATAGTGTGTACTAAATATATGTGTTATACTTTTTAAGTATAAAGTCTGTATGAACAAAAAATCAGTATGTTCGTTCCAAGCTAATAGTTATTTTAATATCTAAATCATAAATGTAGACAAATGTTTCCTGATAAAATTTTAATTAAAGTAATTTATTCCTGTGATTTTCATAAATATCTTTTTTGTATATAGAAATTTATTATTTTTAAATTAATATTTTCTTTCTTTGATGAATGATCTTTAGTTTGTCAATAGCTTTAAATAAAACACACATGCACTTGAAATATTAGAATAAAATTCACAAATAAACAATTATTTCCTGACTAATAATTTTATTCAAATTATTTCAATTAATTTGCTTAGAGATTGTTCATTTTGAAGTAAATAATATCTTAAATTTTATTATTTACACGATGTTTGTAGAAAATCATTCTTACACGGTTAAAAAATATTTTTACTGTTCAATTGCATCAAATTCAAAGTAAAAATAAAAATTTCATAAATTTACTGGTAGTAAAATTCAATTTCTTTTTAACAGTGTAGATTAAGCCAATGAAATACCTTAAATGAAGACAATATTTAATTAAAAGAAAAAATACTTAATTTTTAATTCATAAAAATTTGGACTATTTTTCTAAAATTCTTCCACTTGATAAACAATTGAATGCTTCTGATTTATAATCTGATATAAATATATCAGATTCCATATTGATACTTTGAGAGGTGCCAGGGGCCTATCCAATTTCGGTACTTTTCTAGCTTTTGATACTTGCACCACCCCTAAGTGCAGATTGCATTGCATTAACGAAAGACCTGACAAATCCTCCCATAACTAGTGGATTATGGATAATGTTAGATCACCTTATTATAAGTTTTACAAATCATATAAATTAAGCAACAAGCTCCAAAATATTTATTGTAAGACTAGAAGTCAGACAAATAGTATATCTCTTAAAGGAAGAACAAGTTCCAAATTCTTCTCGGGACAACTATAGTACTAAAATCTTACTAGATATCGATATTAAAATATTAGTATCCACTGAAAAGCAAGAAACAAAATGTCGTTACAACAATTTGAAAATAACTTACTTTTGAATCAACAACAACTAACGACGAATGTAAGTTCTACTGAGGAATCATTATCGGAGTTTCTGGTATTTCATACTCCGCCGCAAAATCAAGGTAAATATTATTTCGTTGTTTCTATATTTTTGTGAAAAATATCTAAAATTATAGCTGCTCATAATAAAAAATAATTATATATCATCCAATACTATTCAAAATTGACGCAGATAAAAAATTCAAATGACTCGAGTTATTTTTAAATATTTTTAATTTGATCGAAATTGTAAATACAATGATTATAATATAATATGATTAATTATACTAATGTATGTATATTCTACGCGAATTTAGAATTTCGACTGAATGAAAAATATTTTCAAGATGAATAATTTTTAAAAATTAGTTGATTATTTTAAATGATAATTTTAGTAAATAATATTTTAATTTAAAAAGAAAAAAATCTAATGGATACATTTTTTTATTGCAGACCATGCCAATAAAATGAAAAAACCACGACAGCCGCGAACGATTTATGCAACAAGACAGTACAAAATACTGGAAGATAAATTCAAGGAAAATCAATATCCTTCCAAAACAACAACGTCAACAATTGGCAGAGGAGTTTAATCTTCCGGAGGAGAAAATTAGAGTATGGTTTAAAAATCGTCGCGCGAAAAATCAAAGAGAAGAAGAAAAATTACTTGCAATTCAGTCAAATGAAAATGAAATTACGAATAAGAATCAGGAGCAGGTAAGTAATATTTCAAATAATATTTTCAGCCCAGAGGACATCGCAATCTTGCACCAGTTAGCAACGAAGTTCCTTAATGAAGTTGAAACACCATCACAACAGCAATGTTATAGTTCAAATTTGTATTATGAACAAATTAATTCATTAGCTGATTCACAACGAATGAATCCTGAGTTTGCAATCAACAATGGATATGATCCAAATATTTACTATTATAATGATACTCAAGAAGCAAAAGGTAAATATTAATCTATTTTATACATATTTTTATAATTAAAATAGACAATAAAACTAGCATTCAAAACTTATAACAAATGTAGAATTAACGTATTATTAAATTCTCTTTTACAGATCTATATATCCAGAAACGAGTGGTATTTTTCTGCAAACACCAGAACAAGTACAACAACAGCAGCTATTATCAGCACAACAACAGCAACAACTATTTTTAGAGCTGCAATGTCATCAAAAATTTCAAGAGCAACAATTATTAGCACAGCAGCAACAATTATTAGCAGAACAACAACAACAACAACAACATCAGAAAGATATAGAATTACTGGATGCAATAATGGAAGCATAACCGTAATAATTGAAGAACTTTATATTTGTCAATTGATATTATATATATAATAAAAAATTATGGGTAAAACTATTTACAAGTTTAGACGAAGCTTTTCAGCGGATCGACTAATTATTAATAATTGCGAATATTCAACTTTCTTGTGATAGGTAGACTTAAAATTATATTTTTTTTGTAAATTTTTTATTCTGTGAATAAAAACTATAGCGGCGAATTAAAACAAAAAGTAAGTATATAGATAAATAATATGTATATATGTTTATGTAAAAATTAAGCATATAGATGAAAAATGTATCGATGTATATGTGATCAAAGTTATTTTATATATTAAATAATGTACGGCGCATTCATGTTACATATCATGACATTGAAACAGTGTTTTATTCAAAATGAATGTCTGAAATAAAAATTATTTTATGAATCTTATATCTATTTACGAATTTCAATTAATAAAACCTATTTCCAATCATATCTACAAGAACTTTTTATTTGTTAGTTTCAATCATTGAATTTTTTAAAATAAACTCAAAATAAAAAATAAATTGCTTTTAAAAAAATATTTATACTCAAGCCATTTAAGTTACTACTTTACTTTTTTAGTAACAAGCTTATAGAAATTTTCTATTTCGACGATAATTTTTTTTCTTATATTTAAATATAAAAACGAGATAAGGAAAAAAAAATAAGTAGCATGAGACAATTTAGAAATATTTTGAAATTATTTCTATTATTTAT
Organism: Anastatus disparis; assembly: GCA_017163975.1. NCBI lineage: Eukaryota > Metazoa > Arthropoda > Insecta > Hymenoptera > Eupelmidae > Anastatus > Anastatus disparis. The sequence goes on along the minus strand of JAFFSR010000335.1, from coordinate 14,288,503 downwards.
TCTTTCAAATTTACAAAATGCTTGGTCTATAATTTCATGCAAATAAATATAAAAATTTAAAAAACCGAATTATGTTAAAATATTTAATAAAGTTTTTATTTCATGTATTATGTCTGTTAAATTTCAGGCTGTTTTACCCACTGTTTTTAGGATGTATCTACTAAATTATTTCTTTATTGCTATTAAATTAAAAATGATCGAACTTAAAATGAGATTATCGTAATTAAATGATAAGGATGGCTACCTGAAATTTTATAGAAATAATACTCACACAAAAAACCTTCAAAAAGGTAAAATTACGGCAAGTTAGCTTTAAAAAAAATCTTTCACACTATCTCAAAAATAAAAATATTTTATCAAAAGTTTAAACTAATTCAATACAATCAACTATAAAAAAATCTATTATATCTCTAAGAAAAGTTTTAACATTATAGATAATAAAAAAGTGGGAATTCAATTATAACAAAAATATATTTTAAAAATACTGAAATCAATAATGTGTGGTCAACTTTTAATATGATTTAAAATAATACTTACAAATGATATTGTACCTATATTTTGATGATAATAATAAATCAATAAAAAATTTATTTGTTAAAAATAAAGTATAAAAAAAGCCATATAAAATGTTATTGAAAATATAAAACTATTTTCAACAAAATTAAAAAAAAATAAAACTTTAATTTAAATAATTAACGTAAAAGTAAGAATTGTAACGGGGAATATATTTAAATCAACTAATCAAATATATTTGTGGGCTTCATATGTACATACTTCAAGTACATACGCACTTACCGTTAAATAACCGATTTTAGATTTAGAGACGATCAGCCTCATGCCCTACCACTGATCGAATATGAATGTCTTTTTCATACAACTAAAATCAGTTAAGCAATATTTAATTCTATTGCAGAACTTCACTTAGAAGTTCTGCCTCCCGGACGTCTGGTACGACGAAACCCACGGCGTGTACCTTAAGACTCTCTTAAATATCGTAGATTAAAAGTAAGCAAGTGTATAACGTTCAATATATATAGACAACACACGATTTTAAACAGAGAGAAATAACGTTATATGGTACTCCAAAATAATTTCAATTTAACTCCAATTTATTCAAAACAATAAACAAATTTAATACACTGAAATGAAATTATCGTAAACTTTAATAGTGTCAAAATTTAATAAGTTTAATAAAAAGAAACAAAATTTAATTTATTCTAACCTATTCTATTTAACGCGACGCACGCGACGGTCTCGATATTTTTACATATATCGCATACACGTATTCAATAATAAAACGCAATACGATAGTCTGCAGACTTACATTTTCTATCAGTCGTTGAATACGAAGATTTTCCGACGATCCTCTCTAACCCAGACGAATCGATGATTCAATAAAAGCGGCACCGAAGATATGCGGTGCAGCTCAAAGCTATCGTAGCTCTCGTTACAAGGACGCTCCGATCTCTCTGCAGAATTACGGCAAACCCACTTGGTTCTTGTACACGACACGACAATTATATTAGCAAGAAGATCTGCTTTTCAATGTCTCTCAACAAGCCAATATTCGAAACAGAGTCACACGAATTAATTACATCAGCCAAAATGCTTCTATCTAAAGAACGGAAAACTATCCAAAGCACGAGCTCGCACAACGCACAATATGGCTGCTAAATTCTTTCTAACCGACCCGTTCGTTTCCTTCTCTTGCCTAAGTCTACCCGGCATGCCCTGCGCGCGCCTCTTTCTACAGTACTATATCCTAGTCGCTGAGACAGACTCTCTCCGTCTCACTCTTACACTTGCACATCAAGCATACGTTGAGCCGTGCGACTGACAACGAGGATAGAGACAGAAGTATACTGACATACAGTATATCTATAATTTGCTATCCTCGTTACAGAATAACAGTAATATTGCAGCTATAAACTTTTGCCAGGCTCACCCTTCAAAAGTTATATTTCTTAGTGAACCCACATCCATTTAAAACATTTTTTAGGATTGATTTTTTAGAATCCCGTAAGGAAATTAAAAATATATATTAATTTTCACAATTTAGTATTCAATAAACAAATTATCTAATTTTATAATATTAATGATATATTTAACTTTTGAAGGGTGGGCCTGGCAAGTTTATAGCTGTAATATTACTGTTATTCTTACTTTTACGTTAATTATTTTAATTAAAGTTTTACTATTTTTTCAAATTTTGTTGAAGATAGTTTTATATTTTCAATAACATTTTATGTGGATTCTTTTATACTATATTTTCAACAAATAAATTTTATATTGATTTATTATTATCATCAAAATATAGGTACAATATCATTTGTAAGTATTATTTTAAATCATATTTAAACTTGACCACACATTATTGATTTCAGTATTTTTTCAAGTGTATTTTTGTTATAATTGAAGTCTCACTTTTTTATTATCTATAATGTTAAAACCTTTTTTAGAGATATAATAGATTTTTTTATAGTTGATTGTATTGAATTAGTTTAAACTTTTGATAAAATATTTTTATTTTTGAGATAGTGTGAAAGATTTTTTTTAAAGCTAACTTGCCGTAATTTTACGTTTTTAACGGTTTTCTGTGGAGAGATATCATGTACTTGTAATTTTCATCATTCTTATCTGAATATTAATTTAATATTAAAATAAAAAGAGTTGAACATCATAAAACAATTTTAACGTAGAGTTAAGCTATAATATCATTAACGTTTTATGTAATTTAAGAACAATTTCATATCGACGGCTGGGAGGAATAGCCCCATAACTCAGCAAAGATGTTGGAAACCCCGTTTGTCGGCGTTTGGTTTAGGAACCTTATAACTCAAAAACCTATTGGTTTTCTTCAATTTTAAGTGAAAATTCTCCAGAATTTAAAAATGCAATTTCTGTAAAATAAACGCAATAGGATTGTTTATTTTTCTGCATTTTAAACCGTACTAATTTTGCAGAATTCGTGTTTTCAAATCCTGCAGATTTTTCACTACGAAATTAAAGAAAAAAAATAAATTTTTGATTTATGAGGTTTTTGGAATCTTTACTGAGTTAAGGGATTCTTAAAACAAAAGCCGAATAAAGGGATTTTTTTCAAATCCAAGCCGATTCATGGGAGTATTCCCCTAAGTCGTCGATAGGGGCGGGGTCGAATTGTCATTTACAAAGTCATAAAATAACAATAGTCTTACTGTGATCGAATGTAATTAGATTTAAATGTTTGTGCAAGTAATCCTATTTTAAAATACCTGCTAAATCTGATGACATTGAAACATAGTGAAATTATTAATAATTTATGACTTAGTAAAGAATAATTTCATCGCAATTATTAACACTGGTAGATTCGGAAAGATTTGAAATTATAATTTTTATATTTGAACCTTCGTTACTAATTAATATAAAGCCATATTTATACGTAAATAATATACACAATTTATAAAACACATGAAGTTTTTATACATTGTGTAAAAATTTTTAAAATTTTAAAATAGTGTGTACTAAATATATGTGTTATACTTTTTAAGTATAAAGTCTGTATGAACAAAAAATCAGTATGTTCGTTCCAAGCTAATAGTTATTTTAATATCTAAATCATAAATGTAGACAAATGTTTCCTGATAAAATTTTAATTAAAGTAATTTATTCCTGTGATTTTCATAAATATCTTTTTTGTATATAGAAATTTATTATTTTTAAATTAATATTTTCTTTCTTTGATGAATGATCTTTAGTTTGTCAATAGCTTTAAATAAAACACACATGCACTTGAAATATTAGAATAAAATTCACAAATAAACAATTATTTCCTGACTAATAATTTTATTCAAATTATTTCAATTAATTTGCTTAGAGATTGTTCATTTTGAAGTAAATAATATCTTAAATTTTATTATTTACACGATGTTTGTAGAAAATCATTCTTACACGGTTAAAAAAATATTTTTACTGTTCAATTGCATCAAATTCAAAGTAAAAATAAAAATTTCATAAATTTACTGGTAGTAAAATTCAATTTCTTTTTAACAGTGTAGATTAAGCCAATGAAATACCTTAAATGAAGACAATATTTAATTAAAAGAAAAAAATACTTAATTTTTAATTCATAAAAATTTGGACTATTTTTCTAAAATTCTTCCACTTGATAAACAATTGAATGCTTCTGATTTATAATCTGATATAAATATATCAGATTCCATATTGATACTTTGAGAGGTGCCAGGGGCCTATCCAATTTCGGTACTTTTCTAGCTTTTGATACTTGCACCACCCCTAAGTGCAGATTGCATTGCATTAACGAAAGACCTGACAAATCCTCCCATAACTAGTGGATTATGGATAATGTTAGATCACCTTATTATAAGTTTTACAAATCATATAAATTAAGCAACAAGCTCCAAAATATTTATTGTAAGACTAGAAGTCAGACAAATAGTATATCTCTTAAAGGAAGAACAAGTTCCAAATTCTTCTCAGGACAACTATAGTACTAAAATCTTACTAGATATCGATATTAAAATATTAGTATCCACTGAAAAGCAAGAAACAAAATGTCGTTACAACAATTTGAAAATAACTTACTTTTGAATCAACAACAACTAACGACGAATGTAAGTTCTACTGAGGAATCATTATCGGAGTTTCTGGTATTTCATACTCCGCCGCAAAATCAAGGTAAATATTATTTCGTTGTTTCTATATTTTTGTGAAAAATATCTAAAATTATAGCTGCTCATAATAAAAAATAATTATATATCATCCAATACTATTCAAAATTGACGCAGATAAAAAATTCAAATGACTCGAGTTATTTTTAAATATTTTTAATTTGATCGAAATTGTAAATACAATGATTATAATATAATATGATTAATTATACTAATGTATGTATATTCTACGCGAATTTAGAATTTCGACTGAATGAAAAATATTTTCAAGATGAATAATTTTTAAAAATTAGTTGATTATTTTAAATGATAATTTTAGTAAATAATATTTTAATTTAAAAAGAAAAAAATCTAATGGATACATTTTTTTATTGCAGACCATGCCAATAAAATGAAAAAACCACGACAGCCGCGAACGATTTATGCAACAAGACAGTACAAAATACTGGAAGATAAATTCAAGGAAAATCAATATCCTTCCAAAAAACAACGTCAACAATTGGCAGAGGAGTTTAATCTTCCGGAGGAGAAAATTAGAGTATGGTTTAAAAATCGTCGCGCGAAAAATCAAAGAGAAGAAGAAAAATTACTTGCAATTCAGTCAAATGAAAATGAAATTACGAATAAGAATCAGGAGCAGGTAAGTAATATTTCAAATAATATTTTCAGCCCAGAGGACATCGCAATCTTGCACCAGTTAGCAACGAAGTTCCTTAATGAAGTTGAAACACCATCACAACAGCAATGTTATAGTTCAAATTTGTATTATGAACAAATTAATTCATTAGCTGATTCACAACGAATGAATCCTGAGTTTGCAATCAACAATGGATATGATCCAAATATTTACTATTATAATGATACTCAAGAAGCAAAAGGTAAATATTAATCTATTTTATACATATTTTTATAATTAAAATAGACAATAAAACTAGCATTCAAAACTTATAACAAATGTAGAATTAACGTATTATTAAATTCTCTTTTACAGATCTATATATCCAGAAACGAGTGGTATTTTTCTGCAAACACCAGAACAAGTACAACAACAGCAGCTATTATCAGCACAACAACAGCAACAACTATTTTTAGAGCTGCAATGTCATCAAAAATTTCAAGAGCAACAATTATTAGCACAGCAGCAACAATTATTAGCAGAACAACAACAACAACAACAACATCAGAAAGATATAGAATTACTGGATGCAATAATGGAAGCATAACCGTAATAATTGAAGAACTTTATATTTGTCAATTGATATTATATATATAATAAAAAATTATGGGTAAAACTATTTACAAGTTTAGACGAAGCTTTTCAGCGGATCGACTAATTATTAATAATTGCGAATATTCAACTTTCTTGTGATAGGTAGACTTAAAATTATATTTTTTTTGTAAATTTTTATTCTGTGAATAAAAACTATAGCAGCGAATTAAAACAAAAAGTAAGTATATAGATAAATAATATGTATATATGTTTATGTAAAAATTAAGCATATAGATGAAAAATGTATCGATGTATATGTGATCAAAGTTATTTTATATATTAAATAATGTACGGCGCATTCATGTTACATATCATGACATTGAAACAGTGTTTTATTCAAAATGAATGTCTGAAATAAAAATTATTTTATGAATCTTATATCTATTTACGAATTTCAATTAATAAAACCTATTTCCAAGCATATCTACAAGAACTTTTTATTTGTTAGTTTCAATCATTGAATTTTTAAAAATAAACTCAAAATAAAAAATAAATTGCTTTTAAAAAAATATTTATACTCAAGCCATTTAAGTTACTACTTTACTTTTTTAGTAACAAGCTTATAGAAATTTTCTATTTCGACGATAATTTTTTTTCTTATATTTAAATATAAAAACGAGATAAGGAAAAAAAAATAAGTAGCATGAGACAATTTAGAAATATTTTGAAATTATTTCTATTATTTATTCTTTCAAATTTACAAAATGCTTGGTCTATAATTTCATGCAAATAAATATAAAAATTTAAAAAACCGAATTATGTTAAAATATTTAATAAAGTTTTTATTTCATGTATTATGTCTGTTAAATTTCAGGCTGTTTTACCCACTGTTTTTAGGATGTATCTACTAAATTATTTCTTTATTGCTATTAAATTAAAAATGATCGAACTTAAAATGAGATTATCGTAATTAAATGATAAGGATGGCTACCTGAAATTTTATAGAAATAATACTCCACAAAAAACCTTCAAAAAGGTAAAATTACGGCAAGTTAGCTTTAAAAAAAATCTTTCACACTATCTCAAAAATAAAATAATATTTTATCAAAAGTTTAAACTAATTCAATACAATCAACTATAAAAAAAATCTATTATATCTCTAAGAAAAGTTTTAACATTATAGATAATAAAAAGTGGGAATTCAATTATAACAAAAATATATTTTAAAAAATACTGAAATCAATAATGTGTGGTCAACTTTTAATATGATTTAAAATAATACTTACAAATGATATTGTACCTATATTTTGATGATAATAATAAATCAATAAAAAATTTATTTGTTAAAAATAAAGTATAAAAAAGCCATATAAAATGTTATTGAAAATATAAAACTATTTTCAACAAAATTAAAAAAAAAAAAACTTTAATTTAAATAATTAACGTAAAAGTAAGAATTGTAACGGGAATATATTTAAATCAACTAATCAAATATATTTGTGGGCTTCATATGTACATACTTCAAGTACATACGCACTTACCGTTAAATAACCGATTTTAGATTTAGAGACGATCAGCCTCATGCCCTACCACTGATCGAATATGAATGTCTTTTTCATACAACTAAAATCAGTTAAGCAATATTTAATTCTATTGCAGAACTTCACTTAGAAGTTCTGCCTCCCGAACGTCTGGTACGACGAAAACCCACGGCGTGTACCTTAAGACTCTCTTAAATATCGTAGATTAAAAGTAAGCAAGTGTATAACGTTCAATATATATAGACAACACACGATTTTAAACAGAGAGAAATAACGTTATATGGTACTCCAAAATAATTTCAATTTAACTCCAATTTATTCAAAACAATAAACAAATTTAATACACTGAAATGAAATTATCGTAAACTTTAATAGTGTCAAAATTTAATAAGTTTAATAAAAAGAAACAAAATTTAATTTATTCTAACCTATTCTATTTAACGCGACGCACGCGACGGTCTCGATATTTTTACATATATCGCATACACGTATTCAATAATAAAACGCAATACGATAGTCTGCAGACTTACATTTTCTATCAGTCGTTGAATACGAAGATTTTCCGACGATCCTCTCTAACCCAGACGAATCGATGATTCAATAAAAGCGGCACCGAAGATATGCGGTGCAGCTCAAAGCTATCGTAGCTCTCGTTACAAGGACGCTCCGATCTCTCTGCAGAATTACGGCAAACCCACTTGGTTCTTGTACACGACACGACAATTATATTAGCAAGAAGATCTGCTTTTCAATGTCTCTCAACAAGCCAATATTCGAAACAGAGTCACACGAATTAATTACATCAGCCAAAATGCTTCTATCTAAAGAACGGAAAACTATCCAAAGCACGAGCTCGCACAACGCACAATATGGCTGCTAAATTCTTTCTAACCGACCCGTTCGTTTCCTTCTCTTGCCTAAGTCTACCCGGCATGCCCTGCGCGCGCCTCTTTCTACAGTACTATATCCTAGTCGCTGAGACAGACTCTCTCCGTCTCACTCTTACACTTGCACATCAAGCATACGTTGAGCCGTGCGACTGACAACGAGGATAGAGACAGAAGTATACTGACATACAGTATATCTATAATTTGCTATCCTCGTTACACCCCTTCCCCAGACGCTGGAAGACTGTGTATGACAGCTCTGCGATACTTAGTCGCACTGCAAAATATAATGAGACTATACCACAAGAGAATCTCTCTATGATATCCCATGTTAAAAATTTTTTCCTCGTTTCAAAAAGAAACATTTGATTCTATAAATCATCTTATCTAACCCGCTACACTCATGATCATATTGATCGTCACGGTTAGATAATTTATTATCAATGAAAGGAGATCTTGCATATTATCTCTTTCCAATACTTTAATGCTAACAGTAACTTTTACCTATCATCATCAATGTTATTTATTAACAGCCAACGTCCTTGAAAACTACTCAAATATTTCATAATTGCAGTTGTGACAGTATTTAACCAGTTGTAACAACTGTCATTCTCTCTAGTTGCCATACTGCCAAAGTTGAGTGAGAAATTGAGAAGATCGAACAGTAGATCCTCTTGAGTTACGTTTGACTTACCACGAACGCGCTTATACGTACCATCTTCACCCAATCGCTGTGGAACGCATACTAACCTCGCATTCGCTCGTCTCACCACCAAAACTGTCCTACACGGCTTATCACGTTTTCTACACACGTATACCGACCTAAAACTACACTTTATACCACACGCAGGTGGTGCGCTATCGCTAAAGTGGTGAGGTTGGCCATTCGCAGATGGCCCGCCGCAATTCTTCACTCTTCCTACTTCAACTTCTTGATCCATCAGCGGTTGATTCTTATCCTTGATGCTGTCTGGATCATTGTCAGACTTAAATTTTTGGCAGATCAAATAAATGTTTTTGCAGATGGAGTGCCAAAAATATGTAACTATCACTCTTATGTAGATTCTTCTTCTACTTAAGCGACCAACTACAGTCCCATTATGACACTCCATGAACACCCCTTTCGTTTGTTCCTGAGAGATGACGAGCATCCACGTCTCGTCATCCAAATCCAGAGATAATATCGACTTCTTCGTCCGGACTATATATAAAGAATCGACAATTATGTACTTTAGTAAACCAATTTAGACACATTTGTTCCTTAGTTGGATTTACAGTATGAAGAGTCAAAAATTCAACTTCTTCGACCCCTTCATCTTTGTACATTAGAAAGAGAGTGACTGATATACTTTTCAGTACTCTTTTATGGTGTTCAACCGTACACAAGTAATCTTGTACTTTCAAAACTATTTCCCTTAATCTGCTATTTATTTTATACAGATAGCAAAACCATTTCAAATTGCTATAATCACCTTTCTTGACCTGGCATCCATCTATATATAGTCTGACTTTGTTAATTACCCATTTTACGACTCTGGCTCCACGAGTGTTGTATGAGTCAATTAACATGCCGCAATTTGCAATAAAACCTTTCAACCATAATCGAGTTTCAGCTTCGATAATGACTATGTTTTTTCAATTTCAGCAAAGGCTGAATTTTTCTTTACTGCAACACACTTCAATGGTTCACCAACGTTGATAGGCTCAATTCTGTCTGAGCCTGTCCATGATACATCTGACTCTTTGAAGGCCTTAGAAGAGTCAGTGGGAGCAGTTACGGCCTTCTTCACTTGCTCCCAATGGCGTTTTCCGAACATTTCGGACATTCGCTCCTTATGTAACCTGGATTACCACAACCATAACAAACTATACTATCCCGATTATGGCGAGGACTTGATCCTGTTCTTCTATACTGGTCCTTTCTTGGACTACGAGACTTTTGTCTCTCAGAATCTGAAACATTATCATTAGGATAATCGTGATCCTCATCACCAGTTCTTCTTGACATCCGATGATTTGCAGGACTCGACTTGGATTTCTTTTTCTTTGGCGTTGTATATCGATAAGCTTTTCCAATCAATCTCTTTTCAAATTGAGCTAGCTTTTGTTCCAAAATTTTGGTAACTGTAGACACCATATCTTCAACTTTAGACACACTGGTGTCCACACTAGATACCTTAGGCGGAATCTTCTTTTGATTCGCCGGAGGGTGGTAAGCTGTTTCTGGTAATAATGCTTTGCCAGGTGATGGTGGAGGTTTATAGACTTTCTCAGCCTCTAAAGTCAACTCCGCTTCAACAGCAATCTCTAATAAAGAATCAATGCTATTGAATTCGTCTCTGCGTACGAGTCTTTGCAGCTCCGGCCTCAAGTTACGATGTAATAAATCTAACTGTTGACTGAGGTCCGGTTGTGGTTTCTGTCTTCGCATTATTGCTATAAGACACGTTAAGTAGTCACGCACTGGCTCATCATTGCCCTGCGTGCGTGCGTTCGCTTCTGCTGTAAGCCTCTGTTGGAAACGACGGTTGGTACCGTACCATCGTCTCGCAGCTTCACAGAATTCGGGCCAACTATGCCATTGGTCCCGATTATTGCGATACCAAGTAGCTGCAACACCTGTCAATAATTCAGAGAGCGAATACAACAAATCACTCTCCAACAGATTAGCAAGGACCCGACACTCCTCGACTCTTGTCAAAAAGAGGTCAATACTTTGGTCCTTTTTACCAGAAAATCGTACTTCCCATTGACGTACGACTCTGCCTACATCTCTTGGTTGACCACCATGACTCACTGAGACCTGAGTCGGTGAGCTACCCCTTCCCCAGGCTGTGCCGAGAGCGCCAAATGGTGGCAACCGAGATGTCCCAGATACGTCTGAACCGTTAGCACGAGGTGCACCACCTGTTGACGTGATGACCCTCGCATTGGCCGTCATTTGGTCAAAATTTACCTGTCTATCATCAGGCCGTTGTTGACCTGATTCAACATTACTATGTTGTTGGGTCCTTTTGCCGCAACCTGATAGACCACCATCTATTCTTGTACTCGACGGTAACCTATTCTCAGTTGGAATCACACTTGTTTGATTTGACAAGCATGACTCTCTCCAATCCGAGAGGTCGCGAACTCTCTCAGATAGATCTCCTATTTGCTGTTGTATCTGTTGCAATGCTTTTAGCATCTTGCTATGCAATAGATACTCTTCATTAGTCATCTTCTTATGACTTTGCGGCAACTCCTGTTGTGCGTGAGCGTCAATTTCGTGCCTTGAAATTTCTTGGATTTCATTCTCTTTATTCGTCGATTTCTGTTGTCTCATCTGCCTACTTTGCGAAGCAACACTACTGTTATTGGCTAGGGCGCCTTCTGTTCTCTCGCTTCCATTAGCTGATAACTGTGTCACCTCACAATTTTCTACCTGCAATTGAGGCAACTCAGCCAATGGATGCGGATGCAAGGTGTAATTGCTTGCTGTCTGCGAACTGTTTGTTATATCCGCCGTCTTTGTCTCAATAAAAGACTGACGAAGATCAATCCTAGTCTGTCTGATTGCATTTTCGTCAGACAGATCTGATTGCATAAAGTCAGCTGCCGTATATTCACCGAGCAGCCAGACTCTTAACCTCTCAGCTTGAGCGAACCTGGAGCCAGAAGTTCGCATTTGTAAACTGTACAAGGCTTCAGTCAGTTCTTGAGCGTTTAAACATATCAGCCAGTCATCAAGCAACTCAGTCGATGCTACATCTCTTCTTGACTGATTGCTTGCCATCTTCACTCTTGAAGCAAATCTATCACCTGAAATAGAAGTACTTGCGTGTGCCACTCAGAAAATATTAATTGCTTATACAGCCGCAAAAAAAAAATTCTAAATATACATGTGTACAATATATATATGTGTAGTGTACCTAACTACTATAACACACACAAGAACCTCTCTACATAAGCTACAAAGAGATTATTCTTATATGGCTCAATCTAAATATATTGAGCCAACCTTCTCCCTTTAATAACAATAAAATTATTTTCAATAAAGAAAAACAATTAAATTTCCCCTAATAGAGAGAAAAAAAGAACTCTATAATTTCCTCTTGGTGTCAATAACTCTAACTGCTGACTGGTTAAGAAAAAAAAACAAAACCTTCAACCAGTCAGCTATTGCAAAAACTGCAACCTCAGTTTCGCAAAAACGCACAAAAGAAAACTTTACTATCAAATCTAATTCTCAAAGAAAAATTTTAATAATTTTAACTAAACCAAGAACAGATTTAAAATTTATGTTTCTCTTATATGAGAAGTACCTCTCTTAACAAGAAAGAAATAGAATTAACAAAAAAATCAACACCAAGGGCAAAATCACAATTAAAAAAAAACAAACTCCAACTTTGTCCTCTTTGCTGCTTACGGCCGACTTATACAATTATATCGTAGCCTGTGAGCAGCCTACTTTACCGTTGCTCACAAGCGCGCCCTATGTTCGACAAGACTTCTCCTTTTACTTTCGTCTATCTTGTCGAACTTTCTTACAACTACGAGACCGTCGCTCTTCCGTACAATTTAGCAAATTTTTCTCTTTAAAAAAACTATTATTTTATTTTTCCTAAAGAAAACCGAAAAAATTTCCTAAAATAAAAAAAAAAAAAAATAATCGCATGAATTTCTTTTCCCAATTTCAGAAACTAGAAAAAACACGCTTTACTAACCTACCGCGCAATGACTATTGCCACTAGAATTAGCTTAATGCTTTAAATGTCTTATTACAACCAGCGCCCCTCAAGGCCCTTGCAATAAGATAAGCATGAGCTGCTCTCGATTATTCAGTGGACGCCATTTTATAATGCGCGCCACCCGAGAGCCACCTATATTTCTCTATCGCGTCCTTTTTCCTGTCACGCCGCGCGCCACGTAATCATACGCACCATAAAAAAAATCACGTTAAACTTTTTATTTACGTGAGCCCATATATTGGTGCTATGTACTATGCACGCGATATTATAACGTAATACACTGCTTTTATCAACTTTCGTGAGTTGATTCGTTGGGCGCCATGTAACGGGGAATATATTTAAATCAACTAATCAAATATATTTGTGGGCTTCATATGTACATACTTCAAGTACATACGCACTTACCGTTAAATAACCGATTTTAGATTTAGAGACGATCAGCCTCATGCCCTACCACTGATCGAATATGAATGTCTTTTTCATACAACTAAAATCAGTTAAGCAATATTTAATTCTATTGCAGAACTTCACTTAGAAGTTCTGCCTCCCCGGACGTCTGGTACGACGAAACCCACGGCGTGTACCTTAAGACTCTCTTAAATATCGTAGATTAAAAGTAAGCAAGTGTATAACGTTCAATATATATAGACAACACACGATTTTAAACAGAGAGAAATAACGTTATATGGTACTCCAAAATAATTTCAATTTAACTCCAATTTATTCAAAACAATAAACAAATTTAATACACTGAAATGAAATTATCGTAAACTTTAATAGTGTCAAAATTTAATAAGTTTAATAAAAAGAAACAAAATTTAATTTATTCTAACCTATTCTATTTAACGCGACGCACGCGACGGTCTCGATATTTTTACATATATCGCATACACGTATTCAATAATAAAACGCAATACGATAGTCTGCAGACTTACATTTTCTATCAGTCGTTGAATACGAAGATTTTCCGACGATCCTCTCTAACCCAGACGAATCGATGATTCAACAAAAGCGGCACCGAAGATATGCGGTGCAGCTCAAAACTATCGTAGCTCTCGTTACAAGGACGCTCCGATCTCTCTGCAGAATTACGGCAAACCCACTTGGTTCTTGTACACGACACGACAATTATATTAGCAAGAAGATCTGCTTTTCAATGTCTCTCAACAAGCCAATATTCGAAACAGAGTCACACGAATTAATTACATCAGCCAAAATGCTTCTATCTAAAGAACGGAAAACTATCCAAAGCACGAGCTCGCACAACGCACAATATGGCTGCTAAATTCTTTCTAACCGACCCGTTCGTTTCCTTCTCTTGCCTAAGTCTACCCGGCATGCCCTGCGCGCGCCTCTTTCTACAGTACTATATCCTAGTCGCTGAGACAGACTCTCTCCGTCTCACTCTTACACTTGCACATCAAGCATACGTTGAGCCGTGCGACTGACAACGAGGATAGAGACAGAAGTATACTGACATACAGTATATCTATAATTTGCTATCCTCGTTACAGAATAACAGTAATATTGCAGCTATAAACTTTTGCCAGGCTCACCCTTCAAAAGTTATATTTCTTAGTGAACCCACATCCATTTAAAACATTTTTTAGGATTGATTTTTTAGAATCCCGTAAGGAAATTAAAAATATATATTAATTTTCACAATTTAGTATTCAATAAACAAATTATCTAATTTTATAATATTAATGATATATTTAACTTTTGAAGGGTGGGCCTGGCAAGTTTATAGCTGTAATATTACTGTTATTCTTACTTTTACGTTAATTATTTTAATTAAAGTTTTACTATTTTTTCAAATTTTGTTGAAGATAGTTTTATATTTTCAATAACATTTTATGTGGATTCTTTTATACTATATTTTCAACAAATAAATTTTATATTGATTTATTATTATCATCAAAATATAGGTACAATATCATTTGTAAGTATTATTTTAAATCATATTTAAACTTGACCACACATTATTGATTTCAGTATTTTTTCAAGTGTATTTTTGTTATAATTGAAGTCTCACTTTTTATTATCTATAATGTTAAAACCTTTTTTTAGAGATATAATAGATTTTTTTTATAGTTGATTGTATTGAATTAGTTTAAACTTTTGATAAAATATTTTTTATTTTTGAGATAGTGTGAAAGATTTTTTTTAAAGCTAACTTGCCGTAATTTTACGTTTTTAACGGTTTTCTGTGGAGAGATATCATGTACTTGTAATTTTCATCATTCTTATCTGAATATTAATTTAATATTAAAATAAAAAGAGTTGAACATCATAAAACAATTTTAACGTAGAGTTAAGCTATAATATCATTAACGTTTTATGTAATTTAAGAACAATTTCATATCGACGGCTGGGAGGAATAGCCCCATAACTCAGCAAAGATGTTGGAAACCCCGTTTGTCGGCGTTTGGTTTAGGAACCTTATAACTCAAAAACCTATTGGTTTTCTTCAATTTTAAGTGAAAATTCTCCAGAATTTAAAAATGCAATTTCTGTAAAATAAACGCAATAGGATTGTTTATTTTTCTGCATTTTAAACCGTACTAATTTTGCAGAATTCGTGTTTTCAAATCCTGCAGATTTTTCACTACGAAATTAAAGAAAAAAAATAAATTTTTGATTTATGAGGTTTTTGGAATCTTTACTGAGTTAAGGGATTCTTAAAACAAAAGCCGAATAAAGGGATTTTTTCAAATCCAAGCCGATTCATGGGAGTATTCCCCTAAGTCGTCGATAGGGGGCGGGGTCGAATTGTCATTTACAAAGTCATAAAATAACAATAGTCTTACTGTGATCGAATGTAATTAGATTTAAATGTTTGTGCAAGTAATCCTATTTTAAAATACCTGCTAAATCTGATGACATTGAAACATAGTGAAATTATTAATAATTTATGACTTAGTAAAGAATAATTTCATCGCAATTATTAACACTGGTAGATTCGGAAAGATTTGAAATTATAATTTTTATATTTGAACCTTCGTTACTAATTAATATAAAGCCATATTTATACGTAAATAATATACACAATTTATAAAACACATGAAGTTTTTATACATTGTGTAAAAATTTTTTAAAATTTTAAAATAGTGTGTACTAAATATATGTGTTATACTTTTTAAGTATAAAGTCTGTATGAACAAAAAATCAGTATGTTCGTTCCAAGCTAATAGTTATTTTAATATCTAAATCATAAATGTAGACAAATGTTTCCTGATAAAATTTTAATTAAAGTAATTTATTCCTGTGATTTTCATAAATATCTTTTTTGTATATAGAAATTTATTATTTTTAAATTAATATTTTCTTTCTTTGATGAATGATCTTTAGTTTGTCAATAGCTTTAAATAAAACACACATGCACTTGAAATATTAGAATAAAATTCACAAATAAACAATTATTTCCTGACTAATAATTTTATTCAAATTATTTCAATTAATTTGCTTAGAGATTGTTCATTTTGAAGTAAATAATATCTTAAATTTTATTATTTACACGATGTTTGTAGAAAATCATTCTTACACGGTTAAAAAAATATTTTTACTGTTCAATTGCATCAAATTCAAAGTAAAAATAAAAATTTCATAAATTTACTGGTAGTAAAATTCAATTTCTTTTTAACAGTGTAGATTAAGCCAATGAAATACCTTAAATGAAGACAATATTTAATTAAAAGAAAAAAATACTTAATTTTTAATTCATAAAAATTTGGACTATTTTTCTAAAATTCTTCCACTTGATAAACAATTGAATGCTTCTGATTTATAATCTGATATAAATATATCAGATTCCATATTGATACTTTGAGAGGTGCCAGGGGCCTATCCAATTTCGGTACTTTTCTAGCTTTTGATACTTGCACCACCCCTAAGTGCAGATTGCATTGCATTAACGAAAGACCTGACAAATCCTCCCATAACTAGTGGATTATGGATAATGTTAGATCACCTTATTATAAGTTTTACAAATCATATAAATTAAGCAACAAGCTCCAAAATATTTATTGTAAGACTAGAAGTCAGACAAATAGTATATCTCTTAAAGGAAGAACAAGTTCCAAATTCTTCTCAGGACAACTATAGTACTAAAATCTTACTAGATATCGATATTAAAATATTAGTATCCACTGAAAAGCAAGAAACAAAATGTCGTTACAACAATTTGAAAATAACTTACTTTTGAATCAACAACAACTAACGACGAATGTAAGTTCTACTGAGGAATCATTATCGGAGTTTCTGGTATTTCATACTCCGCCGCAAAATCAAGGTAAATATTATTTCGTTGTTTCTATATTTTTGTGAAAAATATCTAAAATTATAGCTGCTCATAATAAAAAATAATTATATATCATCCAATACTATTCAAAATTGACGCAGATAAAAAATTCAAATGACTCGAGTTATTTTTAAATATTTTTAATTTGATCGAAATTGTAAATACAATGATTATAATATAATATGATTAATTATACTAATGTATGTATATTCTACGCGAATTTAGAATTTCGACTGAATGAAAAATATTTTCAAGATGAATAATTTTTAAAAATTAGTTGATTATTTTAAATGATAATTTTAGTAAATAATATTTTAATTTAAAAAGAAAAAAATCTAATGGATACATTTTTTTATTGCAGACCATGCCAATAAAATGAAAAAACCACGACAGCCGCGAACGATTTATGCAACAAGACAGTACAAAATACTGGAAGATAAATTCAAGGAAAATCAATATCCTTCCAAAAACAACGTCAACAATTGGCAGAGGAGTTTAATCTTCCGGAGGAGAAAATTAGAGTATGGTTTAAAAATCGTCGTGCGAAAAATCAAAGAGAAGAAGAAAAATTACTTGCAATTCAGTCAAATGAAAATGAAATTACGAATAAGAATCAGGAGCAGGTAAGTAATATTTCAAATAATATTTTCAGCCCAGAGGACATCGCAATCTTGCACCAGTTAGCAACGAAGTTCCTTAATGAAGTTGAAACACCATCACAACAGCAATGTTATAGTTCAAATTTGTATTATGAACAAATTAATTCATTAGCTGATTCACAACGAATGAATCCTGAGTTTGCAATCAACAATGGATATGATCCAAATATTTACTATTATAATGATACTCAAGAAGCAAAAAGGTAAATATTAATCTATTTTATACATATTTTTATAATTAAAATAGACAATAAAACTAGCATTCAAAACTTATAACAAATGTAGAATTAACGTATTATTAAATTCTCTTTTACAGATCTATATATCCAGAAACGAGTGGTATTTTTCTGCAAACACCAGAACAAGTACAACAACAGCAGCTATTATCAGCACAACAACAGCAACAACTATTTTTAGAGCTGCAATGTCATCAAAAATTTCAAGAGCAACAATTATTAGCACAGCAGCAACAATTATTAGCAGAACAACAACAACAACAACAACATCAGAAAGATTTAGAATTACTGGATGCAATAATGGAAGCATAACCGTAATAATTGAAGAACTTTATATTTGTCAATTGATATTATATATATAATAAAAAATTATGGGTAAAACTATTTACAAGTTTAGACGAAGCTTTTCAGCGGATTGACTAATTATTAATAATTGCGAATATTCAACTTTCTTGTGATAGGTAGACTTAAAATTATATTTTTTTTGTAAATTTTTATTCTGTGAATAAAAACTATAGCAACGAATTAAAACAAAAAGTAAGTATATAGATAAATAATATGTATATATGTTTATGTAAAAATTAAGCATATAGATGAAAAATGTATCGATGTATATGTGATCAAAGTTATTTTATATATTAAATAATGTACGGCGCATTCATGTTACATATCATGACATTGAAACAGTGTTTTATTCAAAATGAATGTCTGAAATAAAAATTATTTTATGAATCTTATATCTATTTACGAATTTCAATTAATAAAACCTATTTCCAATCATATCTACAAGAACTTTTTATTTGTTAGTTTCAATCATTGAATTTTTTAAAAATAAACTCAAAATAAAAAATAAATTGCTTTTTAAAAAAATATTTATACTCAAGCCATTTAAGTTACTACTTTACTTTTTTAGTAACAAGCTTATAGAAATTTTCTATTTCGACGATAATTTTTTTTCTTATATTTAAATATAAAAACGAGATAAGGAAAAAAAAATAAGTAGCATGAGACAATTTAGAAATATTTTGAAATTATTTCTATTATTTATTCTTTCAAATTTACAAAATGCTTGGTCTATAATTTCATGCAAATAAATATAAAAATTTAAAAAACCGAATTATGTTAAAATATTTAATAAAGTTTTTATTTCATGTATTATGTCTGTTAAATTTCAGGCTGTTTTACCCACTGTTTTTAGGATGTATCTACTAAATTATTTCTTTATTGCTATTAAATTAAAAATGATCGAACTTAAAATGAGATTATCGTAATTAAATGATAAGGATGGCTACCTGAAATTTTATAGAAATAATACTCCACAAAAAAACCTTCAAAAAGGTAAAATTACGGCAAGTTAGCTTTAAAAAAAATCTTTCACACTATCTCAAAAATAAAAAATATTTTATCAAAAGTTTAAACTAATTCAATACAATCAACTATAAAAAAAATCTATTATATCTCTAAGAAAAGTTTTAACATTATAGATAATAAAAAAGTGGGAATTCAATTATAACAAAAATATATTTTAAAAAATACTGAAATCAATAATGTGTGGTCAACTTTTAATATGATTTAAAATAATACTTACAAATGATATTGTACCTATATTTTGATGATAATAATAAATCAATAAAAAATTTATTTGTTAAAAATAAAGTATAAAAAAAGCCATATAAAATGTTATTGAAAATATAAAACTATTTTCAACAAAATTAAAAAAAAAAATAAAACTTTAATTTAAATAATTAACGTAAAAGTAAGAATTGTAACGGGGAATATATTTAAATCAACTAATCAAATATATTTGTGGGCTTCATATGTACATACTTCAAGTACATACGCACTTACCGTTAAATAACCGATTTTAGATTTAGAGACGATCAGCCTCATGCCCTACCACTGATCGAATATGAATGTCTTTTTCATACAACTAAAATCAGTTAAGCAATATTTAATTCTATTGCAGAACTTCACTTAGAAGTTCTGCCTCCCGGACGTCTGGTACGACGAAACCCACGGCGTGTACCTTAAGACTCTCTTAAATATCGTAGATTAAAAGTAAGCAAGTGTATAACGTTCAATATATATAGACAACACACGATTTTAAACAGAGAGAAATAACGTTATATGGTACTCCAAAATAATTTCAATTTAACTCCAATTTATTCAAAACAATAAACAAATTTAATACACTGAAATGAAATTATCGTAAACTTTAATAGTGTCAAAATTTAATAAGTTTAATAAAAAGAAACAAAATTTAATTTATTCTAACCTATTCTATTTAACGCGACGCACGCGACGGTCTCGATATTTTTACATATATCGCATACACGTATTCAATAATAAAACGCAATACGATAGTCTGCAGACTTACATTTTCTATCAGTCGTTGAATACGAAGATTTTCCGACGATCCTCTCTAACCCAGACGAATCGATGATTCAACAAAAGCGGCACCGAAGATATGCGGTGCAGCTCAAAGCTATCGTAGCTCTCGTTACAAGGACGCTCCGATCTCTCTGCAGAATTACGGCAAACCCACTTGGTTCTTGTACACGACACGACAATTATATTAGCAAGAAGATCTGCTTTTCAATGTCTCTCAACAAGCCAATATTCGAAACAGAGTCACACGAATTAATTACATCAGCCAAAATGCTTCTATCTAAAGAACGGAAAACTATCCAAAGCACGAGCTCGCACAACGCACAATATGGCTGCTAAATTCTTTCTAACCGACCCGTTCGTTTCCTTCTCTTGCCTAAGTCTACCCGGCATGCCCTGCGCGCGCCTCTTTCTACAGTACTATATCCTAGTCGCTGAGACAGACTCTCTCCGTCTCACTCTTACACTTGCACATCAAGCATACGTTGAGCCGTGCGACTGACAACGAGGATAGAGACAGAAGTATACTGACATACAGTATATCTATAATTTGCTATCCTCGTTACAGAATAACAGTAATATTGCAGCTATAAACTTTTGCCAGGCTCACCCTTCAAAAGTTATATTTCTTGGTGAACCCACATCCATTTAAAACATTTTTTAGGATTGATTTTTTAGAATCCCGTAAGGAAATTAAAAATATATATTAATTTTCACAATTTAGTATTCAATAAACAAATTATCTAATTTTATAATATTAATGATATATTTAACTTTTGAAGGGTGGGCCTGGCAAGTTTATAGCTGTAATATTACTGTTATTCTTACTTTTACGTTAATTATTTTAATTAAAGTTTTACTATTTTTTCAAATTTTGTTGAAGATAGTTTTATATTTTCAATAACATTTTATGTGGATTCTTTTATACTATATTTTCAACAAATAAATTTTATATTGATTTATTATTATCATCAAAATATAGGTACAATATCATTTGTAAGTATTATTTTAAATCATATTTAAACTTGACCACACATTATTGATTTCAGTATTTTTTCAAGTGTATTTTTGTTATAATTGAAGTCTCACTTTTTTATTATCTATAATGTTAAAACCTTTTTTTAGAGATATAATAGATTTTTTTTATAGTTGATTGTATTGAATTAGTTTAAACTTTTGATAAAATATTTTTTATTTTTGAGATAGTGTGAAAGATTTTTTTTAAAGCTAACTTGCCGTAATTTTACGTTTTTAACGGTTTTCTGTGGAGAGATATCATGTACTTGTAATTTTCATCATTCTTATCTGAATATTAATTTAATATTAAAATAAAAAGAGTTGAACATCATAAAACAATTTTAACGTAGAGTTAAGCTATAATATCATTAACGTTTTATGTAATTTAAGAACAATTTCATATCGACGGCTGGGAGGAATAGCCCCATAACTCAGCAAAGATGTTGGAAACCCCGTTTGTCGGCGTTTGGTTTAGGAACCTTATAACTCAAAAACCTATTGGTTTTCTTCAATTTTAAGTGAAAATTCTCCAGAATTTAAAAATGCAATTTCTGTAAAATAAACGCAATAGGATTGTTTATTTTTCTGCATTTTAAACCGTACTAATTTTGCAGAATTCGTGTTTTCAAATCCTGCAGATTTTTCACTACGAAATTAAAGAAAAAAAATAAATTTTTGATTTATGAGGTTTTTGGAATCTTTACTGAGTTAAGGGATTCTTAAAACAAAAGCCGAATAAAGGGATTTTTTTCAAATCCAAGCCGATTCATGGGAGTATTCCCCTAAGTCGTCGATAGGGGCGGGGTCGAATTGTCATTTACAAAGTCATAAAATAACAATAGTCTTACTGTGATCGAATGTAATTAGATTTAAATGTTTGTGCAAGTAATCCTATTTTAAAATACCTGCTAAATCTGATGACATTGAAACATAGTGAAATTATTAATAATTTATGACTTAGTAAAGAATAATTTCATCGCAATTATTAACACTGGTAGATTCGGAAAGATTTGAAATTATAATTTTTATATTTGAACCTTCGTTACTAATTAATATAAAGCCATATTTATACGTAAATAATATACACAATTTATAAAACACATGAAGTTTTTATACATTGTGTAAAAATTTTTTAAAATTTTAAAATAGTGTGTACTAAATATATGTGTTATACTTTTTAAGTATAAAGTCTGTATGAACAAAAAATCAGTATGTTCGTTCCAAGCTAATAGTTATTTTAATATCTAAATCATAAATGTAGACAAATGTTTCCTGATAAAATTTTAATTAAAGTAATTTATTCCTGTGATTTTCATAAATATCTTTTTTGTATATAGAAATTTATTATTTTTAAATTAATATTTTCTTTCTTTGATGAATGATCTTTAGTTTGTCAATAGCTTTAAATAAAACACACATGCACTTGAAATATTAGAATAAAATTCACAAATAAACAATTATTTCCTGACTAATAATTTTATTCAAATTATTTCAATTAATTTGCTTAGAGATTGTTCATTTTGAAGTAAATAATATCTTAAATTTTATTATTTACACGATGTTTGTAGAAAATCATTCTTACACGGTTAAAAAAATATTTTTACTGTTCAATTGCATCAAATTCAAAGTAAAAATAAAAATTTCATAAATTTACTGGTAGTAAAATTCAATTTCTTTTTAACAGTGTAGATTAAGCCAATGAAATACCTTAAATGAAGACAATATTTAATTAAAAGAAAAAAATACTTAATTTTTAATTCATAAAAATTTGGACTATTTTTCTAAAATTCTTCCACTTGATAAACAATTGAATGCTTCTGATTTATAATCTGATATAAATATATCAGATTCCATATTGATACTTTGAGAGGTGCCAGGGGCCTATCCAATTTCGGTACTTTTCTAGCTTTTGATACTTGCACCACCCCTAAGTGCAGATTGCATTGCATTAACGAAAGACCTGACAAATCCTCCCATAACTAGTGGATTATGGATAATGTTAGATCACCTTATTATAAGTTTTACAAATCATATAAATTAAGCAACAAGCTCCAAAATATTTATTGTAAGACTAGAAGTCAGACAAATAGTATATCTCTTAAAGGAAGAACAAGTTCCAAATTCTTCTCAGGACAACTATAGTACTAAAATCTTACTAGATATCGATATTAAAATATTAGTATCCACTGAAAAGCAAGAAACAAAATGTCGTTACAACAATTTGAAAATAACTTACTTTTGAATCAACAACAACTAACGACGAATGTAAGTTCTACTGAGGAATCATTATCGGAGTTTCTGGTATTTCATACTCCGCCGCAAAATCAAGGTAAATATTATTTCGTTGTTTCTATATTTTTGTGAAAAATATCTAAAATTATAGCTGCTCATAATAAAAAATAATTATATATCATCCAATACTATTCAAAATTGACGCAGATAAAAAATTCAAATGACTCGAGTTATTTTTAAATATTTTTAATTTGATCGAAATTGTAAATACAATGATTATAATATAATATGATTAATTATACTAATGTATGTATATTCTACGCGAATTTAGAATTTCGACTGAATGAAAAATATTTTCAAGATGAATAATTTTTAAAAATTAGTTGATTATTTTAAATGATAATTTTAGTAAATAATATTTTAATTTAAAAGAAAAAAATCTAATGGATACATTTTTTTATTGCAGACCATGCCAATAAAATGAAAAAACCACGACAGCCGCGAACGATTTATGCAACAAGACAGTACAAAATACTGGAAGATAAATTCAAGGAAAATCAATATCCTTCCAAAAACAACGTCAACAATTGGCAGAGGAGTTTAATCTTCCGGAGGAGAAAATTAGAGTATGGTTTAAAAATCGTCGCGCGAAAAATCAAAGAGAAGAAGAAAAATTACTTGCAATTCAGTCAAATGAAAATGAAATTACGAATAAGAATCAGGAGCAGGTAAGTAATATTTCAAATAATATTTTCAGCCCAGAGGACATCGCAATCTTGCACCAGTTAGCAACGAAGTTCCTTAATGAAGTTGAAACACCATCACAACAGCAATGTTATAGTTCAAATTTGTATTATGAACAAATTAATTCATTAGCTGATTCACAACGAATGAATCCTGAGTTTGCAATCAACAATGGATATGATCCAAATATTTACTATTATAATGATACTCAAGAAGCAAAAAGGTAAATATTAATCTATTTTATACATATTTTTATAATTAAAATAGACAATAAAACTAGCATTCAAAACTTATAACAAATGTAGAATTAACGTATTATTAAATTCTCTTTTACAGATCTATATATCCAGAAACGAGTGGTATTTTTCTGCAAACACCAGAACAAGTACAACAACAGCAGCTATTATCAGCACAACAACAGCAACAACTATTTTTAGAGCTGCAATGTCATCAAAAATTTCAAGAGCAACAATTATTAGCACAGCAGCAACAATTATTAGCAGAACAACAACAACAACAACAACATCAGAAAGATATAGAATTACTGGATGCAATAATGGAAGCATAACCGTAATAATTGAAGAACTTTATATTTGTCAATTGATATTATATATATAATAAAAAATTATGGGTAAAACTATTTACAAGTTTAGACGAAGCTTTTCAGCGGATCGACTAATTATTAATAATTGCGAATATTCAACTTTCTTGTGATAGGTAGACTTAAAATTATATTTTTTTTTGTAAATTTTTATTCTGTGAATAAAAACTATAGCGGCGAATTAAAACAAAAAGTAAGTATATAGATAAATAATATGTATATATGTTTATGTAAAAATTAAGCATATAGATGAAAAATGTATCGATGTATATGTGATCAAAGTTATTTTATATATTAAATAATGTACGGCGCATTCATGTTACATATCATGACATTGAAACAGTGTTTTATTCAAAATGAATGTCTGAAATAAAAATTATTTTATGAATCTTATATCTATTTACGAATTTCAATTAATAAAACCTATTTCCAATCATATCTACAAGAACTTTTTATTTGTTAGTTTCAATCATTGAATTTTTTAAAAATAAACTCAAAATAAAAATAAATTGCTTTTTAAAAAATATTTATACTCAAGCCATTTAAGTTACTACTTTACTTTTTTAGTAACAAGCTTATAGAAATTTTCTATTTCGACGATAATTTTTTTTCTTATATTTAAATATAAAAACGAGATAAGGAAAAAAAAATAAGTAGCATGAGACAATTTAGAAATATTTTGAAATTATTTCTATTATTTATTCTTTCAAATTTACAAAATGCTTGGTCTATAATTTCATGCAAATAAATATAAAAATTTAAAAAACCGAATTATGTTAAAATATTTAATAAAGTTTTTATTTCATGTATTATGTCTGTTAAATTTCAGGCTGTTTTACCCACTGTTTTTAGGATGTATCTACTAAATTATTTCTTTATTGCTATTAAATTAAAAATGATCGAACTTAAAATGAGATTATCGTAATTAAATGATAAGGATGGCTACCTGAAATTTTATAGAAATAATACTCACAAAAAAACCTTCAAAAAGGTAAAATTACGGCAAGTTAGCTTTAAAAAAATCTTTCACACTATCTCAAAAATAAAAATATTTTATCAAAAGTTTAAACTAATTCAATACAATCAACTATAAAAAAAATCTATTATATCTCTAAGAAAAGTTTTAACATTATAGATAATAAAAAGTGGGAATTCAATTATAACAAAAATATATTTTAAAAAATACTGAAATCAATAATGTGTGGTCAACTTTTAATATGATTTAAAATAATACTTACAAATGATATTGTACCTATATTTTGATGATAATAATAAATCAATAAAAAATTTATTTGTTAAAAATAAAGTATAAAAAAAGCCATATAAAATGTTATTGAAAATATAAAACTATTTTCAACAAAATTAAAAAAAAAAATAAAACTTTAATTTAAATAATTAACGTAAAAGTAAGAATTGTAACGGGGAATATATTTAAATCAACTAATCAAATATATTTGTGGGCTTCATATGTACATACTTCAAGTACATACGCACTTACCGTTAAATAACCGATTTTAGATTTAGAGACGATCAGCCTCATGCCCTACCACTGATCGAATATGAATGTCTTTTTCATACAACTAAAATCAGTTAAGCAATATTTAATTCTATTGCAGAACTTCACTTAGAAGTTCTGCCTCCCGGACGTCTGGTACGACGAAACCCACGGCGTGTACCTTAAGACTCTCTTAAATATCGTAGATTAAAAGTAAGCAAGTGTATAACGTTCAATATATATAGACAACACACGATTTTAAACAGAGAGAAATAACGTTATATGGTACTCCAAAATAATTTCAATTTAACTCCAATTTATTCAAAACAATAAACAAATTTAATACACTGAAATGAAATTATCGTAAACTTTAATAGTGTCAAAATTTAATAAGTTTAATAAAAAAAAACAAAATTTAATTTATTCTAACCTATTCTATTTAACGCGACGCACGCGACGGTCTCGATATTTTTACATATATCGCATACACGTATTCAATAATAAAACGCAATACGATAGTCTGCAGACTTACATTTTCTATCAGTCGTTGAATACGAAGATTTTCCGACGATCCTCTCTAACCCAGACGAATCGATGATTCAATAAAAGCGGCACCGAAGATATGCGGTGCAGCTCAAGGCTATCGTAGCTCTCGTTACAAGGACGCTCCGATCTCTCTGCAGAATTACGGCAAACCCACTTGGTTCTTGTACACGACACGACAATTATATTAGCAAGAAGATCTACTTTTCAATGTCTCTCAACAAGCCAATATTCGAAACAGAGTCACACGAATTAATTACATCAGCCAAAATGCTTCTATCTAAAGAACGGAAAACTATCCAAAGCACGAGCTCGCACAACGCACAATATGGCTGCTAAATTCTTTCTAACCGACCCGTTCGTTTCCTTCTCTTGCCTAAGTCTACCCGGCATGCCCTGCGCGCGCCTCTTTCTACAGTACTATATCCTAGTCGCTGAGACAGACTCTCTCCGTCTCACTCTTACACTTGCACATCAAGCATACGTTGAGCCGTGCGACTGACAACGAGGATAGAGACAGAAGTATACTGACATACAGTATATCTATAATTTGCTATCCTCGTTACACCCCTTCCCCAGACGCTGGAAGACTGTGTATGACAGCTCTGCGATACTTAGTCGCACTGCAAAATATAATGAGACTATACCACAAGAGAATCTCTCTATGATATCCCATGTTAAAAATTTTTTCCTCGTTTCAAAAAGAAACATTTGATTCTATAAATCATCTTATCTAACCCGCTACACTCATGATCATATTGATCGTCACGGTTAGATAATTTATTATCAATGAAAGGAGATCTTGCATATTATCTCTTTCCAATACTTTAATGCTAACAGTAACTTTTACCTATCATCATCAATGTTATTTATTAACAGCCAACGTCCTTGGAAAACTACTCAAATATTTCATAATTGCAGTTGTGACAGTATTTAACCAGTTGTAACAACTGTCATTCTCTCTAGTTGCCATACTGCCAAAGTTGAGTGAGAAATTGAGAAGATCGAACAGTAGATCCTCTTGAGTTACGTTTGACTTACCACGAACGCGCTTATACGTACCATCTTCACCCAATCGCTGTGGAACGCATACTAACCTCGCATTCGCTCGTCTCACCACCAAAACTGTCCTACACGGCTTATCACGTTTTCTACACACGTATACCGACCTAAAACTACACTTTATACCACACGCAGGTGGTGCGCTATCGCTAAAGTGGTGAGGTTGGCCATTCGCAGATGGCCCGCCGCAATTCTTCACTCTTCCTACTTCAACTTCTTGATCCATCAGCGGTTGATTCTTATCCTTGATGCTGTCTGGATCATTGTCAGACTTAAATTTTTGGCAGATCAAATAAATGTTTTTGCAGATGGAGTGCCAAAAATATGTAACTATCACTCTTATGTAGATTCTTCTTCTACTTAAGCGACCAACTACAGTCCCATTATGACACTCCATGAACACCCCTTTCGTTTGTTCCTGAGAGATGACGAGCATCCACGTCTCGTCATCCAAATCCAGGATAATATCGACTTCTTCGTCCGGACTATATATAAAGAATCGACAATTATGTACTTTAGTAAACCAATTTAGACACATTTGTTCCTTAGTTGGATTTACAGTATGAAGAGTCAAAAATTCAACTTCTTCGACCCCTTCATCTTTGTACATTAGAAAGAGAGTGACTGATATACTTTTCAGTACTCTTTTATGGTGTTCAACCGTACACAAGTAATCTTGTACTTTCAAAACTATTTCCCTTAATCTGCTATTTATTTTATACAGATAGCAAAACCATTTCAAATTGCTATAATCACCTTTCTTGACCTGGCATCCATCTATATATAGTCTGACTTTGTTAATTACCCATTTTACGACTCTGGCTCCACGAGTGTTGTATGAGTCAATTAACATGCCGCAATTTGCAATAAAACCTTTCAACCATAATCGAGTTTCAGCTTCGATAATGACTATGTTTTTTCAATTTCAGCAAAGGCTGAATTTTTCTTTACTGCAACACACTTCAATGGTTCACCAACGTTGATAGGCTCAATTCTGTCTGAGCCTGTCCATGATACATCTGACTCTTTGAAGGCCTTAGAAGAGTCAGTGGGAGCAGTTACGGCCTTCTTCACTTGCTCCCAATGGCGTTTTCCGAACATTTCGGACATTCGCTCCTTATGTAACCTGGATTACCACAACCATAACAAACTATACTATCCCGATTATGGCGAGGACTTGATCCTGTTCTTCTATACTGGTCCTTTCTTGGACTACGAGACTTTTGTCTCTCAGAATCTGAAACATTATCATTAGGATAATCGTGATCCTCATCACCAGTTCTTCTTGACATCCGATGATTTGCAGGACTCGACTTGGATTTCTTTTTCTTTGGCGTTGTATATCGATAAGCTTTTCCAATCAATCTCTTTTCAAATTGAGCTAGCTTTTGTTCCAAAATTTTGGTAACTGTAGACACCATATCTTCAACTTTAGACACACTGGTGTCCACACTAGATACCTTAGGCGGAATCTTCTTTTGATTCGCCGGAGGGTGGTAAGCTGTTTCTGGTAATAATGCTTTGCCAGGTGATGGTGGAGGTTTATAGACTTTCTCAGCCTCTAAAGTCAACTCCGCTTCAACAGCAATCTCTAATAAAGAATCAATGCTATTGAATTCGTCTCTGCGTACGAGTCTTTGCAGCTCCGGCCTCAAGTTACGATGTAATAAATCTAACTGTTGACTGAGGTCCGGTTGTGGTTTCTGTCTTCGCATTATTGCTATAAGACACGTTAAGTAGTCACGCACTGGCTCATCATTGCCCTGCGTGCGTGCGTTCGCTTCTGCTGTAAGCCTCTGTTGGAAACGACGGTTGGTACCGTACCATCGTCTCGCAGCTTCACAGAATTCGGGCCAACTATGCCATTGGTCCCGATTATTGCGATACCAAGTAGCTGCAACACCTGTCAATAATTCAGAGAGCGAATACAACAAATCACTCTCCGACAGATTAGCAAGGACCCGACACTCCTCGACTCTTGTCAAAAAGAGGTCAATACTTTGGTCCTTTTTACCAGAAAATCGTACTTCCCATTGACGTACGACTCTGCCTACATCTCTTGGTTGACCACCATGACTCACTGAGACCTGAGTCGGTGAGCTACCCCTTCCCCAGGCTGTGCCGAGAGCGCCAAATGGTGGCAACCGAGATGTCCCAGATACGTCTGAACCGTTAGCACGAGGTGCACCACCTGTTGACGTGATGACCCTCGCATTGGCCGTCATTTGGTCAAAATTTACCTGTCTATCATCAGGCCGTTGTTGACCTGATTCAACATTACTATGTTGTTGGGTCCTTTTGCCGCAACCTGATAGACCACCATCTATTCTTGTACTCGACGGTAACCTATTCTCAGTTGGAATCACACTTGTTTGATTTGACAAGCATGACTCTCTCCAATCCGAGAGGTCGCGAACTCTCTCAGATAGATCTCCTATTTGCTGTTGTATCTGTTGCAATGCTTTTAGCATCTTGCTATGCAATATATACTCTTCATTAGTCATCTTCTTATGACTTTGCGGCAACTCCTGTTGTGCGTGAGCGTCAATTTCGTGCCTTGAAATTTCTTGGATTTCATTCTCTTTATTCGTCGATTTCTGTTGTCTCATCTGCCTACTTTGCGAAGCAACACTACTGTTATTGGCTAGGGCGCCTTCTGTTCTCTCGCTTCCATTAGCTGATAACTGTGTCACCTCACAATTTTCTACCTGCAATTGAGGCAACTCAGCCAATGGATGCGGATGCAAGGTGTAATTGCTTGCTGTCTGCGAACTGTTTGTTATCTCCGCCGTCTTTGTCTCAATAAAAGACTGACGAAGATCAATCCTAGTCTGTCTGATTGCATTTTCGTCAGACAGATCTGATTGCATAAAGTCAGCTGCCGTATATTCACCGAGCAGCCAGACTCTTAACCTCTCAGCTTGAGCGAACCTGGAGCCAGAAGTTCGCATTTGTAAACTGTACAAGGCTTCAGTCAGTTCTTGAGCGTTTAAACATATCAGCCAGTCATCAAGCAACTCAGTCGATGCTACATCTCTTCTTGACTGATTGCTTGCCATCTTCACTCTTGAAGCAAATCTATCACCTGAAATAGAAGTACTTGCGTGTGCCACTCAGAAAATATTAATTGCTTATACAGCCGCAAAAAAAAATTCTAAATATACATGTGTACAATATATATATGTGTAGTGTACCTAACTACTATAACACACACAAGAACCTCTCTACGCAAGCTACAAAGAGATTATTCTTATATGGCTCAATCTAAATATATTGAGCCAACCTTCTCCCTTTAATAACAATAAAATTATTTTCAATAAAGAAAAACAATTAAATTTCCCCTAATAGAGAGAAAAAAGAACTCTATAATTTCCTCTTGGTGTCAATAACTCTAACTGCTGACTGGTTAAGAAAAAAAAACAAAACCTTCAACCAGTCAGCTATTGCAAAAACTGCAACCTCAGTTTCGCAAAAACGCACAAAAGAAAACTTTACTATCAAATCTAATTCTCAAAGAAAAATTTTAATAATTTTAACTAAACCAAGAACAGATTTAAAATTTATGTTTCTCTTATATGAGAAGTACCTCTCTTAACAAGAAAGAAATAGAATTAACAAAAAAATCAACACCAAGGGCAAAATCACAATTAAAAAAAACAAACTCCAACTTTGTCCTCTTTGCTGCTTACGGCCGACTTATACAATTATATCGTAGCCTGTGAGCAGCCTACTTTACCGTTGCTCACAAGCGCGCCCTATGTTCGACAAGACTTCTCCTTTTACTTTCGTCTATCTTGTCGAACTTTCTTACAACTACGAGACCGTCGCTCTTCCGTACAATTTAGCAAATTTTTCTCTTTAAAAAAACTATTATTTTATTTTTCCTAAAGAAAACCGAAAAAATTTCCTAAAATAAAAAAAAAAAAAAATAATCGCATGAATTTCTTTTCCCAATTTCAGAAACTAGAAAAAACACGCTTTACTAACCTACCGCGCAATGACTATTGCCACTAGAATTAGCTTAATGCTTTAAATGTCTTATTACAACCAGCGCCCCTCAAGGCCCTTGCAATAAGATAAGCATGAGCTGCTCTCGATTATTCAGTGGACGCCATTTTATAATGCGCGCCACCCGAGAGCCACCTATATTTCTCTATCGCGTCCTTTTTCCTGTCACGCCGCGCGCCACGTAATCATACACACCACCATAAAAAATCACGTTAAACTTTTTATTTACGTGAGCCCATATATTGGTGCTATGTACTATGCACGCGATATTATAACGTAATACACTGCTTTTATCAACTTTCGTGAGTTGATTCGTTGGGCGCCATGTAACGGGGAATATATTTAAATCAACTAATCAAATATATTTGTGGGCTTCATATGTACATACTTCAAGTACATACGCACTTACCGTTAAATAACCGATTTTAGATTTAGAGACGATCAGCCTCATGCCCTACCACTGATCGAATATGAATGTCTTTTTCATACAACTAAAATCAGTTAAGCAATATTTAATTCTATTGCAGAACTTCACTTAGAAGTTCTGCCTCCCGGACGTCTGGTACGACGAAAACCCACGGCGTGTACCTTAAGACTCTCTTAAATATCGTAGATTAAAAGTAAGCAAGTGTATAACGTTCAATATATATAGACAACACACGATTTTAAACAGAGAGAAATAACGTTATATGGTACTCCAAAATAATTTCAATTTAACTCCAATTTATTCAAAACAATAAACAAATTTAATACACTGAAATGAAATTATCGTAAACTTTAATAGTGTCAAAATTTAATAAGTTTAATAAAAAGAAACAAAATTTAATTTATTCTAACCTATTCTATTTAACGCGACGCACGCGACGGTCTCGATATTTTTACATATATCGCATACACGTATTCAATAATAAAACGCAATACGATAGTCTGCAGACTTACATTTTCTATCAGTCGTTGAATACGAAGATTTTCCGACGATCCTCTCTAACCCAGACGAATCGATGATTCAACAAAAGCGGCACCGAAGATATGCGGTGCAGCTCAAGGCTATCGTAGCTCTCGTTACAAGGACGCTCCGATCTCTCTGCAGAATTACGGCAAACCCACTTGGTTCTTGTACACGACACGACAATTATATTAGCAAGAAGATCTGCTTTTCAATGTCTCTCAACAAGCCAATATTCGAAACAGAGTCACACGAATTAATTACATCAGCCAAAATGCTTCTATCTAAAGAACGGAAAACTATCCAAAGCACGAGCTCGCACAACGCACAATATGGCTGCTAAATTCTTTCTAACCGACCCGTTCGTTTCCTTCTCTTGCCTAAGTCTACCCGGCATGCCCTGCGCGCGCCTCTTTCTACAGTACTATATCCTAGTCGCTGAGACAGACTCTCTCCGTCTCACTCTTACACTTGCACATCAAGCATACGTTGAGCCGTGCGACTGACAACGAGGATAGAGACAGAAGTATACTGACATACAGTATATCTATAATTTGCTATCCTCGTTACAGAATAACAGTAATATTGCAGCTATAAACTTTTGCCAGGCTCACCCTTCAAAAGTTATATTTCTTGGTGAACCCACATCCATTTAAAACATTTTTTAGGATTGATTTTTTAGAATCCCGTAAGGAAATTAAAAATATATATTAATTTTCACAATTTAGTATTCAATAAACAAATTATCTAATTTTATAATATTAATGATATATTTAACTTTTGAAGGGTGGGCCTGGCAAGTTTATAGCTGTAATATTACTGTTATTCTTACTTTTACGTTAATTATTTTAATTAAAGTTTTACTATTTTTTCAAATTTTGTTGAAGATAGTTTTATATTTTCAATAACATTTTATGTGGATTCTTTTATACTATATTTTCAACAAATAAATTTTATATTGATTTATTATTATCATCAAAATATAGGTACAATATCATTTGTAAGTATTATTTTAAATCATATTTAAACTTGACCACACATTATTGATTTCAGTATTTTTTCAAGTGTATTTTTGTTATAATTGAAGTCTCACTTTTTTATTATCTATAATGTTAAAACCTTTTTTAGAGATATAATAGATTTTTTTTATAGTTGATTGTATTGAATTAGTTTAAACTTTTGATAAAATATTTTTATTTTTGAGATAGTGTGAAAGATTTTTTTAAAGCTAACTTGCCGTAATTTTACGTTTTTAACGGTTTTCTGTGGAGAGATATCATGTACTTGTAATTTTCATCATTCTTATCTGAATATTAATTTAATATTAAAATAAAAAGAGTTGAACATCATAAAACAATTTTAACGTAGAGTTAAGCTATAATATCATTAACGTTTTATGTAATTTAAGAACAATTTCATATCGACGGCTGGGAGGAATAGCCCCATAACTCAGCAAAGATGTTGGAAACCCCGTTTGTCGGCGTTTGGTTTAGGAACCTTATAACTCAAAAACCTATTGGTTTTCTTCAATTTTAAGTGAAAATTCTTCAGAATTTAAAAATGCAATTTCTGTAAAATAAACGCAATAGGATTGTTTATTTTTCTGCATTTTAAACCGTACTAATTTTGCAGAATTCGTGTTTTCAAATCCTGCAGATTTTTCACTACGAAATTAAAGAAAAAAATAAATTTTTGATTTATGAGGTTTTTGGAATCTTTACTGAGTTAAGGGATTCTTAAAACAAAAGCCGAATAAAGGGATTTTTTCAAATCCAAGCCGATTCATGGGAGTATTCCCCTAAGTCGTCGATAGGGGCGGGGTCGAATTGTCATTTACAAAGTCATAAAATAACAATAGTCTTACTGTGATCGAATGTAATTAGATTTAAATGTTTGTGCAAGTAATCCTATTTTAAAATACCTGCTAAATCTGATGACATTGAAACATAGTGAAATTATTAATAATTTATGACTTAGTAAAGAATAATTTCATCGCAATTATTAACACTGGTAGATTCGGAAAGATTTGAAATTATAATTTTTATATTTGAACCTTCGTTACTAATTAATATAAAGCCATATTTATACTGTAATAATATACACAATTTATAAAACACATGAAGTTTTTATACATTGTGTAAAAATTTTTTAAAATTTTAAAATAGTGTGTACTAAATATATGTGTTATACTTTTTAAGTATAAAGTCTGTATGAACAAAAAATCAGTATGTTCGTTCCAAGCTAATAGTTATTTTAATATCTAAATCATAAATGTAGACAAATGTTTCCTGATAAAATTTTAATTAAAGTAATTTATTCCTGTGATTTTCATAAATATCTTTTTTTGTATATAGAAATTTATTATTTTTAAATTAATATTTTCTTTCTTTGATGAATGATCTTTAGTTTGTCAATAGCTTTAAATAAAACACACATGCACTTGAAATATTAGAATAAAATTCACAAATAAACAATTATTTCCTGACTAATAATTTTATTCAAATTATTTCAATTAATTTGCTTAGAGATTGTTCATTTTGAAGTAAATAATATCTTAAATTTTATTATTTACACGATGTTTGTAGAAAATCATTCTTACACGGTTAAAAAAATATTTTTACTGTTCAATTGCATCAAATTCAAAGTAAAAATAAAATTTCATAAATTTACTGGTAGTAAAATTCAATTTCTTTTTAACAGTGTAGATTAAGCCAATGAAATACCTTAAATGAAGACAATATTTAATTAAAAGAAAAAAATACTTAATTTTTAATTCATAAAAATTTGGACTATTTTTCTAAAATTCTTCCACTTGATAAACAATTGAATGCTTCTGATTTATAATCTGATATAAATATATCAGATTCCATATTGATACTTTGAGAGGTGCCAGGGGCCTATCCAATTTCGGTACTTTTCTAGCTTTTGATACTTGCACCACCCCTAAGTGCAGATTGCATTGCATTAACGAAAGACCTGACAAATCCTCCCATAACTAGTGGATTATGGATAATGTTAGATCACCTTATTATAAGTTTTACAAATCATATAAATTAAGCAACAAGCTCCAAAATATTTATTGTAAGACTAGAAGTCAGACAAATAGTATATCTCTTAAAGGAAGAACAAGTTCCAAATTCTTCTCGGGACAACTATAGTACTAAAATCTTACTAGATATCGATATTAAAATATTAGTATCCACTGAAAAGCAAGAAACAAAATGTCGTTACAACAATTTGAAAATAACTTACTTTTGAATCAACAACAACTAACGACGAATGTAAGTTCTACTGAGGAATCATTATCGGAGTTTCTGGTATTTCATACTCCGCCGCAAAATCAAGGTAAATATTATTTCGTTGTTTCTATATTTTTGTGAAAAATATCTAAAATTATAGCTGCTCATAATAAAAAATAATTATATATCATCCAATACTATTCAAAATTGACGCAGATAAAAAATTCAAATGACTCGAGTTATTTTTAAATATTTTTAATTTGATCGAAATTGTAAATACAATGATTATAATATAATATGATTAATTATACTAATGTATGTATATTCTACGCGAATTTAGAATTTCGACTGAATGAAAAATATTTTCAAGATGAATAATTTTTAAAAATTAGTTGATTATTTTAAATGATAATTTTAGTAAATAATATTTTAATTTAAAAGAAAAAAATCTAATGGATACATTTTTTTATTGCAGACCATGCCAATAAAATGAAAAAACCACGACAGCCGCGAACGATTTATGCAACAAGACAGTACAAAATACTGGAAGATAAATTCAAGGAAAATCAATATCCTTCCAAAAACAACGTCAACAATTGGCAGAGGAGTTTAATCTTCCGGAGGAGAAAATTAGAGTATGGTTTAAAAATCGTCGTGCGAAAAATCAAAGAGAAGAAGAAAAATTACTTGCAATTCAGTCAAATGAAAATGAAATTACGAATAAGAATCAGGAGCAGGTAAGTAATATTTCAAATAATATTTTCAGCCCAGAGGACATCGCAATCTTGCACCAGTTAGCAACGAAGTTCCTTAATGAAGTTGAAACACCATCACAACAGCAATGTTATAGTTCAAATTTGTATTATGAACAAATTAATTCATTAGCTGATTCACAACGAATGAATCCTGAGTTTGCAATCAACAATGGATATGATCCAAATATTTACTATTATAATGATACTCAAGAAGCAAAAAGGTAAATATTAATCTATTTTATACATATTTTTATAATTAAAATAGACAATAAAACTAGCATTCAAAACTTATAACAAATGTAGAATTAACGTATTATTAAATTCTCTTTTACAGATCTATATATCCAGAAACGAGTGGTATTTTTCTGCAAACACCAGAACAAGTACAACAACAGCAGCTATTATCAGCACAACAACAGCAACAACTATTTTTAGAGCTGCAATGTCATCAAAAATTTCAAGAGCAACAATTATTAGCACAGCAGCAACAATTATTAGCAGAACAACAACAACAACAACAACATCAGAAAGATTTAGAATTACTGGATGCAATAATGGAAGCATAACCGTAATAATTGAAGAACTTTATATTTGTCAATTGATATTATATATATAATAAAAAATTATGGGTAAAACTATTTACAAGTTTAGACGAAGCTTTTCAGCGGATTGACTAATTATTAATAATTGCGAATATTCAACTTTCTTGTGATAGGTAGACTTAAAATTATATTTTTTTTGTAAATTTTTATTCTGTGAATAAAAACTATAGCGGCGAATTAAAACAAAAAGTAAGTATATAGATAAATAATATGTATATATGTTTATGTAAAAATTAAGCATATAGATGAAAAATGTATCGATGTATATGTGATCAAAGTTATTTTATATATTAAATAATGTACGGCGCATTCATGTTACATATCATGACATTGAAACAGTGTTTTATTCAAAATGAATGTCTGAAATAAAAATTATTTTATGAATCTTATATCTATTTACGAATTTCAATTAATAAAACCTATTTCCAATCATATCTACAAGAACTTTTTATTTGTTAGTTTCAATCATTGAATTTTTTAAAAATAAACTCAAAATAAAAATAAATTGCTTTTAAAAAAATATTTATACTCAAGCCATTTAAGTTACTACTTTACTTTTTTAGTAACAAGCTTATAGAAATTTTCTATTTCGACGATAATTTTTTTTCTTATATTTAAATATAAAAACGAGATAAGGAAAAAAAAATAAGTAGCATGAGACAATTTAGAAATATTTTGAAATTATTTCTATTATTTATTCTTTCAAATTTACAAAATGCTTGGTCTATAATTTCATGCAAATAAATATAAAAATTTAAAAAACCGAATTATGTTAAAATATTTAATAAAGTTTTTATTTCATGTATTATGTCTGTTAAATTTCAGGCTGTTTTACCCACTGTTTTTAGGATGTATCTACTAAATTATTTCTTTATTGCTATTAAATTAAAAATGATCGAACTTAAAATGAGATTATCGTAATTAAATGATAAGGATGGCTACCTGAAATTTTATAGAAATAATACTCCACAAAAAACCTTCAAAAAGGTAAAATTACGGCAAGTTAGCTTTAAAAAAATCTTTCACACTATCTCAAAAATAAAAAATATTTTATCAAAAGTTTAAACTAATTCAATACAATCAACTATAAAAAAAATCTATTATATCTCTAAGAAAAGTTTTAACATTATAGATAATAAAAAGTGGGAATTCAATTATAACAAAAATATATTTTAAAAAATACTGAAATCAATAATGTGTGGTCAACTTTTAATATGATTTAAAATAATACTTACAAATGATATTGTACCTATATTTTGATGATAATAATAAATCAATAAAAAATTTATTTGTTAAAAATAAAGTATAAAAAAGCCATATAAAATGTTATTGAAAATATAAAACTATTTTCAACAAAATTAAAAAAAAAAATAAAACTTTAATTTAAATAATTAACGTAAAAGTAAGAATTGTAACGGGGAATATATTTAAATCAACTAATCAAATATATTTGTGGGCTTCATATGTACATACTTCAAGTACATACGCACTTACCGTTAAATAACCGATTTTAGATTTAGAGACGATCAGCCTCATGCCCTACCACTGATCGAATATGAATGTCTTTTTCATACAACTAAAATCAGTTAAGCAATATTTAATTCTATTGCAGAACTTCACTTAGAAGTTCTGCCTCCCGGACGTCTGGTACGACGAAACCCACGGCGTGTACCTTAAGACTCTCTTAAATATCGTAGATTAAAAGTAAGCAAGTGTATAACGTTCAATATA
Source organism: Anastatus disparis (assembly GCA_017163975.1). Classification (NCBI taxonomy): domain Eukaryota; kingdom Metazoa; phylum Arthropoda; class Insecta; order Hymenoptera; family Eupelmidae; genus Anastatus; species Anastatus disparis. Next base: position 14,248,907 of record JAFFSR010000335.1, on the reverse strand, counting down.
TATAGACAACACACGATTTTAAACAGAGAGAAATAACGTTATATGGTACTCCAAAATAATTTCAATTTAACTCCAATTTATTCAAAACAATAAACAAATTTAATACACTGAAATGAAATTATCGTAAACTTTAATAGTGTCAAAATTTAATAAGTTTAATAAAAAGAAACAAAATTTAATTTATTCTAACCTATTCTATTTAACGCGACGCACGCGACGGTCTCGATATTTTTACATATATCGCATACACGTATTCAATAATAAAACGCAATACGATAGTCTGCAGACTTACATTTTCTATCAGTCGTTGAATACGAAGATTTTCCGACGATCCTCTCTAACCCAGACGAATCGATGATTCAACAAAAGCGGCACCGAAGATATGCGGTGCAGCTCAAGGCTATCGTAGCTCTCGTTACAAGGACGCTCCGATCTCTCTGCAGAATTACGGCAAACCCACTTGGTTCTTGTACACGACACGACAATTATATTAGCAAGAAGATCTGCTTTTCAATGTCTCTCAACAAGCCAATATTCGAAACAGAGTCACACGAATTAATTACATCAGCCAAAATGCTTCTATCTAAAGAACGGAAAACTATCCAAAGCACGAGCTCGCACAACGCACAATATGGCTGCTAAATTCTTTCTAACCGACCCGTTCGTTTCCTTCTCTTGCCTAAGTCTACCCGGCATGCCCTGCGCGCGCCTCTTTCTACAGTACTATATCCTAGTCGCTGAGACAGACTCTCTCCGTCTCACTCTTACACTTGCACATCAAGCATACGTTGAGCCGTGCGACTGACAACGAGGATAGAGACAGAAGTATACTGACATACAGTATATCTATAATTTGCTATCCTCGTTACAGAATAACAGTAATATTGCAGCTATAAACTTTTGCCAGGCTCACCCTTCAAAAGTTATATTTCTTGGTGAACCCACATCCATTTAAAACATTTTTTAGGATTGATTTTTTAGAATCCCGTAAGGAAATTAAAAATATATATTAATTTTCACAATTTAGTATTCAATAAACAAATTATCTAATTTTATAATATTAATGATATATTTAACTTTTGAAGGGTGGGCCTGGCAAGTTTATAGCTGTAATATTACTGTTATTCTTACTTTTACGTTAATTATTTTAATTAAAGTTTTACTATTTTTTCAAATTTTGTTGAAGATAGTTTTATATTTTCAATAACATTTTATGTGGATTCTTTTATACTATATTTTCAACAAATAAATTTTATATTGATTTATTATTATCATCAAAATATAGGTACAATATCATTTGTAAGTATTATTTTAAATCATATTTAAACTTGACCACACATTATTGATTTCAGTATTTTTTCAAGTGTATTTTTGTTATAATTGAAGTCTCACTTTTTTATTATCTATAATGTTAAAACCTTTTTTAGAGATATAATAGATTTTTTTTATAGTTGATTGTATTGAATTAGTTTAAACTTTTGATAAAATATTTTTTATTTTTGAGATAGTGTGAAAGATTTTTTTTAAAGCTAACTTGCCGTAATTTTACGTTTTTAACGGTTTTCTGTGGAGAGATATCATGTACTTGTAATTTTCATCATTCTTATCTGAATATTAATTTAATATTAAAATAAAAAGAGTTGAACATCATAAAACAATTTTAACGTAGAGTTAAGCTATAATATCATTAACGTTTTATGTAATTTAAGAACAATTTCATATCGACGGCTGGGAGGAATAGCCCCATAACTCAGCAAAGATGTTGGAAACCCCGTTTGTCGGCGTTTGGTTTAGGAACCTTATAACTCAAAAACCTATTGGTTTTCTTCAATTTTAAGTGAAAATTCTCCAGAATTTAAAAATGCAATTTCTGTAAAATAAACGCAATAGGATTGTTTATTTTTCTGCATTTTAAACCGTACTAATTTTGCAGAATTCGTGTTTTCAAATCCTGCAGATTTTTCACTACGAAATTAAAGAAAAAAAATAAATTTTTGATTCATGAGGTTTTTGGAATCTTTACTGAGTTAAGGGATTCTTAAAACAAAAGCCGAATAAAGGGATTTTTTCAAATCCAAGCCGATTCATGGGAGTATTCCTTTAAGTTGTCGATAGGGGGCGGGGTCGAATTGTCATTTACAAAGTCATAAAATAACAATAGTCTTACTGTGATCGAATGTAATTAGATTTAAATGTTTGTGCAAATAATCCTATTTTAAAATACCTGCTAAATCTGATGACATTGAAACATAGTGCAATTATTAATAATTTATGACTTTGTAAAGAATAATTTCACATTATCATCATATTAAAAGTTGACCACATATTATTGATTTCAGTATTTTTTCAAGTGTATTTTTGTTATAATTAAATTCCTACTTTATTATTATCTATAATATTAAAACCTTTTTTTATAGATATAATAGATTTTTCTTATAGTTGATTGTATTGAATTAGTTTAAACTTTTGACAAAATATTTTTTATTTTTGACATAGTGTAAAAGATTTTTTTTCAAAGCTAACTTGCCGTAATTTTACCTTTTTAAAGGTTTTTTGTGGAGAGATATCACAACTTTTTAAAGTCGAAAACTCTTATCTCAATAGATTTATTAACTTTACCGATAATCTGATACTTAAATATAATAACACTAATTTTATAGCTAATTGTATCAACCTAATTTTTATGTACTTATTATTATTATGAAATATTTGTTTTCGAAAAAATTTTAATCTTATTTTCTTCTTATATGGTCAATGTCCCAATTGCTACTCACGAACCTATTACTAGCCTTCATTGTTAAAAATTTTTTTTCGTATCTAAATAACATTGAGCGGTTAGTAATAGGTTCGTGAGTAGCGATTGGGACATTGACCATACAGTTTCAAATTAATCAACTATTATAAAACTTATTTTGTCTGAATATCGTATGAAAAACTAATTAATTAATTAGGCTGATTCCATTTCAAATCGAACAGTCAGTATACACTCAAGTCACCAATTACTGCGCTAATGGAGTATGTTATTCTACCCTAAAAATAAGGGTATACGTATTTTTTTATTTTGCTGAAATATCAAAATTGCATCAGATATGCACTTTTGAAAATTGCATACAAAAACTAAATGTTAAAACTGAAAATGTTGAGAATAACTTTAGAGAGCTATCGTTTTACCAATTTCCAATGAATTTTGATAAACCTTTTTTTATTTTATTTCGTTTTGAGCCCTCTTCAACTCCGTGCAAGAAATTTTAAAAAAAACTAAAAAATGACTGAGATATATGCATTTTACCAAAAAATGCACTTTTTATGCACATGCATTTTTCTCGAAAAGGCCATTTTTTTTTTGCTGAAATTTTTTTTGCTGATAGAGGACCAAAATACCTATCTAATAGTACTTGTTTGATCCCGGCTTTTTTGGTTTGGAGCGAGAAAAAATTCACAAATTTTGTTGGTGAAAAATGCTTGTATATACGTTCGGAAGTCTTAAGCAGTCGACATTTAAATATTATCCTTCGTTTAGCATTATCCAGGAACAACGACGTGGACGTAGAAGGATTCTGTTCCCTTCGGGGTGCTTTTTTAGAGTGAGTTCCCCTTGCCTCTCACTGTTGGGATGCGTCAAAAAAATAATTATAGATAATTATTTTTTTTTATTTTTGCGCTTATTATTTTTAGTTTTAAATGTAGTCTCACGACGCTTGGCTTTTTTTTTCTTGTTTTTCACGGTTCAATTTTGAAGGTAGTAGAGTTAGAAGTTTTATTTTCTCCGAAATAGAAGAGCATTTTTCTAAAGCCAATTTAAAATTTTCTAAAAATTCATTCCAATAGTTTTCAGTGGAATTTTCGTCCGATTCTATTGATTCAACTGAAATGCCATACGCATCTTCTAATTTACTTCCAACAGTAGCAGAAAAAGCTGAAATTAAGGATTTTTTCTTTTTAGATACGTAATTTCCTCTAAAATTTTCAGGTATTGCAGTTTTTCTTTTTAGGGGTGAGATGCATTCAGGTAAAACTGAATTAATACTCTCGTTTAATTCCTCTATTCGGTCGGGTGTCTTCGGAATAAAATCATCATCTCTTCCGCTAAAAAGTTCAGTGATTTCATTTTCAGATATAGACTCAAGATCACTTAAAATCATTTTTGATATGCGTTTATGGCAATTTTTACATACATTAGTAGATGGCAATATATTTAAATCTGGATGAAGCTGTGCCAAATGAATGGCTAAATCTTCCAACGGTCTAAAACGTGAATTACTGCTCATATAAACTACCTTTTTATGCATTTGAAAAAAATCGGGACATGAAATTCTTTTAGAAGAGTAAATTTCGGACATTGTTATTTCACAATTTTGTTGAATTTTTCACAAGCCCGAGAAGCACCTTTCAAAGCAGCCGTAAAAATAACTAGCTTCTATATAACAGTTCTAATATGCTGTTTTGGTTACGCGATGTATTTGTCCGCGAGTTAGCCTCCTATTGTTTGTACATCGAAACATACATAATATAGATATACACGAATAGAATTCTTTTTTTTCATGTTTAAATATTTATTTTTATATTACGAATTTACACACATATATATATATATATATATATATATATATATATATATATATATATATATATATATATATATATATATCACTATTGATGCTATATACATGCATACAAATGTAAACAAATGATGAGCCAAGCATACGACAGTGTTTGAATGCAGACTGCTTAAGACTTCCGAACGTATATACAAGCATTTTTCACCAACAAAATTTGTGAATTTTTTTCTCGCTCCAAACCAAAAAAGCCGGGATCAAACAAGTACTATTAGATAGGTATTTTGGTCCTCTATCAGCAAAAAAAATTTCAGCAAAAAAAAAAAATGGCCTTTTCGAGAAAAATGCATGTGCATAAAAAGTGCATTTTTTGGTAAAATGCATATATCTCAGTCATTTTTTAGTTTTTTTTTAAATTTCTTGCACGGAGTTGAAGAGGGCTCAAAACGAAATAAAATAAAAAAAGGTTTATCAAAATTCATTGGAAATTGGTAAAACGATAGCTCTCTAAAGTTATTCTCAACATTTTCAGTTTTAACATTTAGTTTTTGTATGCAATTTTCAAAAGTGCATATCTGATGCAATTTTGATATTTCAGCAAAATAAAAAAATACGTATACCCTTATTTTTAGGGTAGAATAAAATACTCCATTAGCGCAGTAATTGGTGACTTGAGTGTATACTGACTGTTCGATTTGAAATGGAATCAGCCATTAAGAATGTTTTAAAATATGCAAATATTACTTTTTCATTGTTGTTGTTTTCATTTTTAAATACCAAATCGGTATTACCGACTTTTGAATTTCGCCGCTTTCAACTCTTGAATTTTACGTGCAGGACGTTTTACTGTGCACGCGCGAACTCATCACATGAAAGTCCGTGATTTTACGGCAACTCGTCAGCTATATAGAACGAGACATTAAATTCTTATATTGCTTATTTACGCGATGTCTTTATACATTTAGCATGTTCTGAAGGCAATCGCCTGAATACATGCGTTCATTATTAATAGATATAACTGGTATTCTCTTTCTTTTTCTCATTCTCTATACTCTCTTTCTCTCTCTCTCTCTCTCTCTCTCTCTCTCTCTCTTACTTATTAGCAATCACAGAACTCGTATGCTCTCTCTTTCTTTCACATTTTTTAACATTCGCCGGAAATCTGAAACAACCGGATATAGAAAAGAAATCGACAGACTAACCTGTAATAATATAAAAAAATCATGAAAACTTGACTTTTGACCATGTGTTTTTGTTGTCAGATAAAACATTACATCATTTTATGTATACTTGTAATCAAACGATATATAAATATTGAAACATAATCATTTACTCAAAGTTTTAATCTTTAAACATCTCAAATTCAAAGTAAATAGGGAAAGCCGTAGCGCTCACTCGTCGTAAGGAGCGCTACCGCGCTCCCTGATGGTTGGTTAAATATTAATTTAGCATTTTCATGAAAAAATTTTGAAATATATAAATTATAGTACGAAGTAACGATATTAAAAGTAATTAAATAAATAAATTTGTTTTGCAATAATAGCTCAACCTAGAGTTAATTAATCAAAAAAATTTTTAATAAAGAAATAATGTTCTTTTAAAGCTTAAATAAATCAATCAATAACAATTAGCTTAGCAAATCATAAAGCCACAAAGTTTAAAAAAAAACTATTTTTACACTTAATATCAAGATTAATTAATCAAGCTCCACCTTAAGGTAGTTCTTAGCTAAATCGAAAGTCATGAAAAAAAGTTCATTTTTTCAGGATATTTACATTAACTATCATAAAATAACGGTGCAAAATTTTAGAGTGATTCACTACACGGTTTAAAAGATATGATCTGCGAAAAATCATAACTTTTAATATTGCTTCTTATGAGAGTATGGCATCGGCAGCTAAAATGCGAGAGTTATTTTACTCTATGTATTTCAATAGTCATGACATTGTACTGAAAATTGGAGGAAATTTACTTCGAACCCTAAAGATTATTATATCAAAATTTCAAGATGATCCACTACCTAGTTATTTAACAATCTTAATCTAAAAACTGATACTCCGAGGATTCTCACAGAGTTTTTCTAGAGCGGCGTAACGTGGCAACGTTGCACCATATATATATATATATATATATATATATATATATATATATATATATATATATATATATATATATATATATAATACACTCAACACTTTACTATGCGTTTGAATTTACAAACATTTAACATAGGTTTTTTCTGCTATTATGTTTTTAATTAAATCCCAGACGGAGATTGAAAAAAGTAATAGAAAATATTAAAAAATAATAAATAATAAAAATTAGTACAAAATAATAACAGTTTATAAAGTCTAGATTTGAGACTATAATAATATTTATCAGTAATTATTCTAAATCGCTGCGTATTTATAAGCGTTATTATTAGTTATTATTTTTTATATTCTTTTGAATTATGAAATATAATAGCACAGGAAAAGTGTTCGTATAAGTTATAATTTTTTATTATTTGTTTTTATTCGGATATTTTCTTTTCGGTAATAAGTAGAAAAGCTAGAAAAAATTATAAAAATAATATAGATATGTAAAAAAAATTAATAATTCATAATAGTTATTATTTTTTATTATATTATATTTACTATTGCACCTAAACTCTTGTCAAACAATTGGCTATTATTTGCAATAAAAATTAATTGTTTTGCTAAACTACCTATTTTGGAACTTAGAAATGAAAAAAATCAACTTGTCAAAATTATTTGATCCAAACATGGAATCTCCTTCTTTATGATAAGTGTAACAAAAAATGTTAATAACTTTTTCTTCTAAAATGAAAACTTTTTGAGTAAATAGTTTATAATGTGTGATAATTAGCATCGGTGATTTAAGACCAAATTTGAACTTTTTCAATATTTGAGAAAACATATTTCTAAAAATATAGCTTACTAGGAGAGTATCAGACCTCCGGATCACGGATTTTGCTCAAACTTTGGGATAAGTTTTAAGATGTCAAAATATGAAAGGAAACAGAATTTTAGACCCCAACGCTTAATATTTCCCTAGTTACAGGCAATTAAAGAAAATCACTAAAAAAGTTACTAGATTTTCAAACGCATATAGCTCCTTAGCATTGATAGCTAGCAGCTTGAAACTTTTTTTAAATGAAAGCTGAGCTCAAATCCTTTCGAAATAGTAGTTATGGCATGTCAAAATATTATTTTTTCCCAAAGTTATAGAGTGATAAATATTATACCTAATTTTTCTTTTTAAAACATTAATTAATAACAAAAGCTGAAATTGGGTCTAATGTTTATTACGCTATGACTTTAGGAAAAAATAATATTTTGACATGCCATAACTACTATTTCGAAAGGATTTGAGCTCAGCTTTCATTTAAAAAAAGTTTCAAGCTGCTAGCTATCAATGCTAAGGAGCTATATGCGTTTGAAAATCTAGTAACTTTTTTAGTGATTTTCTTTAATTGCCTGTAACTAGGGAAATATTAAGCGTTGGGGTCTAAAATTCTGTTTCCTTTCATATTTTGACATCTTAAAACTTATCCCAAAGTTTGAGCAAAATCCGTGATCCGGAGGTCTGATACTCTCCTAGTTAGTTCTTTATGTGATTTATAAAAAAAAGTCTTTTAACAACTTCTTTATAAAGCTGATAGATTTTGAGATAAAAATTCACAAATTTTATAAATTTTTGTTTTATATTATTTCTATCTCAAAATCTATCAGCTTTATAGAGAAGTTGTTAAAAGACTTTTTTTTATAAATCACATAAAGAACTAAGCTATATTTTTAGAAAAATTTTTTTTTTTATTAAATATTGAAAAAGTTCAAATATGGTCTTAAATCACCGATGCTGATTATCACACATTATAAACTATTAACTCAAAAAGTTTTCATTTTAGAAAAAAAAGTTATTAACATTTTTTGATACACTTATCATAAAGAAAAAGATTTTGTGTTCAAATAATAGGATCCTTATATTGTTTATTTTTTAACATTTCTGAGTTTGAGAATAGTTGTTTTGTAGCGGTTTGGACAATGTACAAACCGGTGTTAGGTTAGAGTGAGAGAGGTTAGACAATGTTAGATTAGAGTTCGTCAAAATATCTTTTTTTTTTTTTCTTCTATTTATTGGTTATATCCTACTGGACATGTACCCATTACCATTCCTCACCGGATCATTCGACAAAACTACAGTCCACCTCTACGGAAAGATAACTGACCCACAAAGGGGATATCACAACCGTCCTGTGATGAGAACCATCCGTTCCGATCACATGATCCCTGGCATCATTCCGGACGTATCGTAACTCCTCCCATGCGGTGCTCCAGCTGAACAGAAAGGAACACAGAGGAACAACAAAGCAGTCCAAGCGTCAGCAACAGAAAAAAAACCGACAAGACTATCACAGCCACAACAGGTAGCTGGTCATCATAGCTTATACATATGTATGCGTCGATGTATCAAAAAAAAAACGATCATCTCCCCTCGGCATCCAAGAGAAGCAGTCACACAAAGGAGCCAGGATCATGGGACAGGACACAAAGGACAGAAAGAAGGAACGAGGAAGACCACTGCACAGAAGAAGAGGCGCAACTCTTCACGAAACAAAAATCAGACATCAATGTCACACTCAAAAATCAATGTCACACTCAAAAATATATCTTATGAATGTAAGATTATGCGATGTTGTCACGTTTTCATGATTGCTTACTACTACTTGAAACTTCAAAGTCTACTTTAAACAATTATCAATGAATTTTTCATTTTAATTATGCAGAACATAATTGTAAATTCTTATAATTGAATTTAATGATTTTTTATGATGCGAAAATTGAATATTTCGGAATTTATTTTTTCAGTTCTATATTGACTTCCGTAGTTGGCTAAGAACTACCTTAAATATTTTATATTTATATACCCAACGATGCAATAATCTGACCGCTTCCATAATGGCATATGATAAATGTAGCTATATTAATACATACTCATTAAGATTAAACTATATAATGTTGTTAACTTTTTTTTTCTTTCTTTTCCCATGCGCGCACAGGTGTGGCTCTGCTTATATTTTCACTTTCTCTGGGACTCGTGTGTATACGTACAAGTTTCTATAAGATAATCGAGAAATATAAGAAAGATAGCGTCATTAGAAATTGGAAGGAAAAAAAAATAGAAAGGTGGACCGTGAGAGAAAAAGGCAACTAACGCATATATCTACATCAGGATTTATAACTCATCATTTAGATATGTTACCTGCTACCTTTGGGGTCCAGTGCACCTTTATAAGCATAAGCATATATAGAAAATAGGTCACACCTGCTGCTTTATATTTCTATCGTTATAAACGCTTGATATTGCTTGTTTCCTCTTTGCTTTTTTTGTTTCAAAGCGTTCGTTTCTTTTTTTTCTTTCTTTTCTTTTTACTTTCTAAGTTTTATAAAGAGTTAAATGACGATATGTATATCTGAAACAGTTGGTTAAAGTTCATTGGCCTTTTCAAAACTGACGTAAAATGTTGATTTTTAAAATTAACTTTGAACTTTTCATTAAAGGAAATTTTAGGATAAATTAGTTTGCTTATTTTTTTCGTTTTGACAATTTCGCTTTCTTACAGAAAAATCTTTAGATAAATAAATTTGCATTTAGTCTTTGACGTAGAAGTTTATTTTTAAACTCAAAGCATTGAAAAATGTAATTTTTTAAAAATGTTTATATGTGAGTATGGGTGCTTTGTGTTATAGCATTTTATTGTTAAAAAGCTATGCCACGAATGCTCATCAAAGTTTGATTTAATTGTTTGGAAAGATCTTTGAAAAAGATGTTTAAGCTTTTGAAAAATTCGAAGCTTAAAAAAGATCTTTGTCATTTGAAAAAAATAATTTTATTTAAAATTATTTTAATGTCAGTCAATTTTTAGGTTCAATGAGAACATTGAATCTCTCAAGGCTTTCAAATATTTTATTTTAACCAGAAATGATTGTTTTGAATCATCAGTATATTAATTTTATTGATTCTAAATGTGCACATAGTGATATTTTATTAACTGATCAAAGCATGACTCATTAAACCATCTAAAAAGTTCATAAAATTTTCCTATTAATAATATTAATTTTATTACTTCATTCATACCTTTTTTATTTCATTTCTACGCAGATAAATTAAAATATGTAAAATTTGAAATGATCAAATAGTTGAAAATTAATTTAAAAAAAAAAGAATTATTACCATTTACAGAAATATAATCATTGAAGTCTGTACACATAGCGGCTTTTGTTTAAATTCAACGAGTCTAATGTAAATGTGTATATATTGACTGTCTGTTGAATGACGTAGTCGTTTGTATACGAAGCAAGTTTAAACATTAACTTTTCAATGACCTTTTAGTAGCAGTGTTAAGTTATATTCAATAGCTATTGAAAGTAACATTTAATGTATGAATACGAAATTTTTTTTAAATATATCTACGTTGGTATACAAAAAAAAGCAGCTGGTCTATATATGCTTACTTATGTTTATGCGTATACCTTTTTATCAATGAGCAAATATCTTGTTTTTTTTTTTAAATAATTCATTCGTTTTTTTTACGTTTAAAATATTTTTGGTCAATTTACGTAAATAGATGATTATGATTTTCTATTTAAAATTTTCTATGTTACAGAGTTTTTGTTAGAAATTTACGCGTGCGTATTTTCCAGATGTTTTGACACTCCTGAAATTTTGTATTTGATGATATAATACTTAAATAATATCATGATAAAATACGTAAATCTATAAAGAAATGTCATTAAATTATATATTACAACATTTATTCTTCTACGAATTAATATATAACATTTAGAAAAAAAATTATATTTAAAAAAATTTTGAACTTTATGTTTATTTAAATTATATCTTCCACTGCTTTTTTCTTTCGGGTATTCCCGCAAAAGTAATCTTTTCACGAGGAAACACAGCTGACGCTAATTTTTTTCTCTTTTCTCTTTATTATATTGTAGTTTGTACGTAGAGAAGGATAGAGGAATTGTGATTTCATTATTCATTGTAGGCCACAGTGTGGTGAATTGCAATGCCACGCGGATATCCTGGAATATAAAACCGCGATGACCAAAAGAAATTACACGCGAGAAAACACAAGTTGTCAAGTTCTGTGCTGCCTCTATATATACATACATACATACAGCACATATATAATGTTTGAAACATTTATAACAAGCCAGCTGGCACGTGCGTTTGATCGTCAGAAGTTTTTTTTTACTTCGCATCATCGTTCGAGTCTTAACTTTTTATATTTTTTTTTCTCTTACGTACAGAAGATCAAGTTTGACGTTCAATTGCTGTCTTAACGATGTAACATATAACTTGTTTGATATGTGTTTTGCTGATCCATTGAAAAAAAAATCGATTTTTTTGACAATTCGACAATGGTTAACTCGCTGTCAGAATGATCGATAAAAAAAGTATGGGAAAATTATAGATCAAATAGTTTAATATGTTCTATGTTCTATTGCTTTCCTTACCCCGTATAGATTTTTTACATCTGTTTACGGGACACCTCGACCACCTGTGTGTTCCGGTGTTTTCGCGTTCGAAACCATCCCTTTTTACCCCGGAAGGTGTTCGCGTACCCGTGCAGGCCTACTCAGGCGGGGAGACTCGCTCTACCCATCCTTTTTAGCGCATCGAGAGCTCACACCAACCCGGCAGAACGTTCCGGCTCAACTATAGTTAGTGGAGCAGTCGCATTCTGCCTTACCGGCCCTCGAATAATTATCTGCGATTTTTGTTAAAACCGCGGAAAATCATTCGGGGGTGGTCCACCACGGTGTCAATGAGTCCGAAAAATTCTCCACTTTTAATTAAAAATGGAAAAAAATCCCGCCCTCACCGGGACTCGAACCCCGGCCCTCTGGGTGAGAGTCGGATGTTCTAGCCCCTGAGCCACCGTGGCTCTTTGCAAATAGTTTAATATTTATTTAATAATTTAAAAATAAAAAAATTTAGTAATACTTTATTAGTTTAATTTAAATTCAATATTTTTAAAAAATTAAAAGAAAACTTGTTACTAATTGTAAAATTTTTCCTTATGTTATTAAATAATTTAGCAATCTTATCGTCTTATCATAATTTAAATAAAATATTTTAGAGACTAGTATAATCGAACGACAATACCATCAGGCTCGTGTACTTCTTGCACCGTTCCTCGTATCAAAATCAAAGAAGACGAAGCCTTTTTCTTTCTCTCTCTCATCGATTTCGATTGGTCTCGCACGCTTGCTCACTCGATTCCGACACGTCTCTTGTCCATAAGAAAAGGTTTAGTAGAGAATCTCATCGAAGGGAGTTTAAAAAGAAGGGATTCAAATAAAAAAAAAGAAACTTGCTCTCTTCGATTTCTTCTTCTTTTTTTTTCTTAACTTAAGCACACGTGCACACTTTGCTCACGAAAAATGCTTTTAAACTTCTTTCTCCTAGGCCGACAATTTTTAGTAATTCTCTTTTTATTTTTCTTTATATCACCATCTTTCGACTCCTTTTTTTTCTTCTTTTTCTCCCTTTCTTTATCCTATACGCTCACTTGGTCCAAAAAACTTTTTTTAAAGCATACATATAAATACATATAAGAAAAGCCGAAACGTGATACGTGAACCAATCATTGTATTTACCCTTTTGCCAAACGATCATTAAATTTCTTCTTCCTTTTATTTTTATTTTTTTTTTATTATTTCGTTTTGTTACTTGTATATTAACCAATGGTATGCAGTGATAGATGAACGATACATCAACAGACGAGACGTTAAGGTATTTCAATTCTTTAATGCAGCTCTTTCAATTTTAAAATCGACACACGCGTATACGTACGCGCACATATACAACTTTTGTGCGATGGGACAAGATTATTGTGCTTCTGTATTATATAAGAGACAAGATATGTCGTATAAAGATCGGCTAATTGATCGGAGTGTATAATATAGTCAAGGGGGAAAATTGAATGTTTGTAGTTGTAAAAAAAAGGAAGGCATAAGTATATAGTCTTATCGAGCTCTCTTTTTATTTTAACTTAAACTTATGTATATAAATTGTATATGCAGGTATATCAAAAGGAAGTTTAACTTTTATTTTATTTATTTTTATTATAATTCAACGTTGAAAGTGATAAGTAAACGATGACAGGCTCAGCTTAAGGTGTAGTCAGATTCCATTTGAAAAGAAAAGTAAGGATGATGTTAAATGAGCCGATACAAATAAATTATTCGCTGTCAATTCGTTTAACTTGACGTAATTTTTTCTTCATATACAAGTATATTGAAAAAATTTTTCACATATATTAATTTGAGCTCTGAAAAATAAATATAGTTTTAAATTCTTTATGAGATTGCAATAAAATGCTCTTACATGGAAATCGTTTTTATTATGTATGTAGTGTATTCGTTTTTTTGTCCTTAATAAAAATTTCAAATTTCGTTGATTCAGCAATTATTTTAGCCGTTTTGGCGATTTTTTTTATTTCCGGGTGCAACGAACGAATTTAAATGAGTACATCGAAAATTCTTTGAAGTAATGAAAAAAAATTCGCTTTTTTAATTTTAATGTAGTTTTTGAAAACTTTTTTTTTCAATTTGGTTAGTTGCCAAATGTAATGCCGTGATTAAAATTACTATAGTTTTTCATTGAACTTGAAACCAGTATAAAAAAAATCAAGTGCTACATGATGTTTAACTACAATTTTAATCGATTCAACTAAGCACTTCAAAAAATAGCTATAAATTGAAGCTTTAACAAACTTTAAATACGAAACATCAGTCTATACACACCCGCACCCAAACACCCACATGTATTCACACACGCATATACGTACGATTCATCAAGAGAGCAAAAGCATTCTATATAGATTCGTTACGTTTTGCGCGGACAGTAAACTCTCTTGGTGTGCTGTTTTTCTCTCTCTCTCTCTTTCACTTCCCCACTCGGTACTCGAATTCTCGAATGAAGGCGCGTGTCAACCTTGCCTTGTCCTTGAAACCACGCGACCGCGGTATATAGTCGTATATAAAAGCCGCCTGCTTGCATTATAAACTTTAAAGAGTTTTAGAATTGAGCTATATAATGCGCGTATAGATATATTGTATAGAAAAATAAGTTTGGTACGCGTGTACGAGAAAAAAAAGTTACTTTTAATACAATGATCAATCTAATCTATTGATATAGGAGTTATTTGAGATTTGAAAATTTGATTGACTGATCGATCGTTGTTTAGAATATTTAAGGTCTGGAGATATTAAAAGTTGAGTGTAGATTATTGTATTGTTGATGGAATTTCTTTGTACAATTTTTTTGTCATTTATTTCGTAATTATACGAGACTGATTTAAAACTAGATTATTTATCTTTTTAGTGTAATCTCGTATCCAAAGTACAATTGGACTTGAATTGTCATTCAAAAAAAAAATTCAGACCGAACTTTTATGTAATTCTAAAACAAATAATCTGATACGATTTTGGCCAGTATATCAATTTAAATTATTAATTTATACTACATTTTATATAATTTAATAAAATCAATCTTATCAATTTCGAAAATTCATTCATACAACAATCAGTTGGTATACGAATTTAATTAGTCTACAATCAATATAGATACAACAGAATTATTATTCATTAAATTTTACAGTACTAAATTATATATCGTAATACAACAATACATGAGGGTGTTTTGAAGTGCTTTTACAAATTTATAAATAAAAATTTTTCTTATTAATTAACAGATAAATTCTTTCATAAATATTCAATAATTGTAACAAATATTTCATAATACTTTTATTCGTTGCACTGTTCGCATGATGAAATATTTGTTTTTTTTTAATTTAGCGAAGGTAAAATAAAACACAACGTATTAATCTTAACTGATTCTATTTAGATTATCATTTAATCTAAGTCATAAACTACTGCCTGATGGCGATTAATCGCTTCTGTTATAAGACAAGGTTTTGACCTTCATTTTAATTTACTTTTGTAATTTACTAACTTTGTATTTATACTACTTACAAAAAAATTTTATATAATACACTGAAGAAATGGTAAAATATTTGTAAAACTAATGTTTAAATTATTTCAAAAATAAGGTAGAAGCAAACTTATGAAAATATTAGTGATGGCATTAATACTCTATTTTCTATTTAGGATTCTATCAATATATAATTGAAATTCAAAAAAGAACAATCAATATAAAATTCTTCTTAAAATATTTAGAATTATTCATTACAAAAATTTCCTCGACAATTTCCTTACACAAACAAAAATTTATTTAATCAAAAATTTTCAATGTATAGCAAATAATTTGAATTCGCTTACAAAAGAATCGTTGGTTTTATGCTTATATATACTGTCGAGGGGAAAAGCCGATGTGGCGAGACACTTGATATCGGAGTATGATTAAACCTAACGTATATAAGAACCTCGTGCCAACTTTTTAAGCTACGCGCTTATATATTTATCAGCTGTTTAGGCTTGCTTGAATTACGTCTGCGTATGATTTTTAAAGAATATAGATGTATTGTAACTTCATCTATTTATTGCATTAGTAATTCTTTTGAATACACAATTCCAACAATTAAACAAAAATATAAATTGTGTTACTAGATGACTATATAATTATGATTGATTAAAACTTTACATTATTCAGCTCACAAAATGGCTAAACGAAAAGAGTAAACAATAAAAGTTTTTCTATATTTAGTTTACCATTTATGACAATGTACATTGGCCTTTTGATGAATCGTTATTCAAAAAACGATTTTCATTTAACCGCGGCGTAAAATTTTAATTGCGAAATATTTGATTTACGTTCTTTTCTTTTATCGACATTATTTGCAATCAAATTTTAAGTTATTTTTAACTAAAATGTTTGTAAATATTCAGAATTGATAAATCTTACGAAAAAATTTCAATTTCCAATTGAATTTTTTGTTTGACAAAAGAAAAAAACGAGGAAATTTATTAAAATATACGAAAATTCGAATGACGCGTTCACTTCGACTGTTATCTATATTAATTAACCTCAAGCGGGAATCCCAAAGGCATGGAAGAAGGCTTTTTTTACTTAAGCGTTCTACTTAATTATGCAAATAACATTCTGTCTTTAATAGTTTTTTTCGCAATAGGTCTTGTTAATGCGCTCGCAGCCACACGCGTATATATAATGCGTCATTATCATTTGCGATCAGCACTATACGCTTCTCACATCTTTTTTTTCTTTTTTAACTCGATGTACGTATACACGAGTAATCAAATGGCATTACGCTTGGATTTCGATCGAAAAAGAAGAAAAAAAGAAAATAACAAAAGATATAGTCGATCGGTAGCGCCTTCGCGTGTCTATATATGAGTCACGCGCTTAATCGTGCCGATCGTTTGTTACGTTTAAAAACAGCCTATATATGCCTATATATATTTACACATTAATATGTGTGTATTTGTGTGTAATTGTTTATGTGTATAGGTGTTTAATGAACGATTGGATCAGCGAGACGGCTGCACGCTTATCAAGGAATTTCTATTGAGTACCGTTGAGTAGAAAAATAAAAGTGTGAACGAGACACTTTTGATTTTTTTTTTTAATACATTGCGCGAGTGCAAATGTACTTTTCCAGTACGAGGTTTGATTAAATTGTGTTAATCTTTAATAGTATTCGAATTGATTGAGTTATTAATTTTATAAAATATTGAATAATATTAATTCTATTGTGAAATCTTAAATGAAATCTTACATGAGGTCTCGTATTAAAAATTGAAAAAAAAAAAATTAAACAGTTAATAAAAGATGCCTTAATTATGCGTTTGTTTTTTAAGAATTGTATAATAAACATAATTTATGCGATTTATTAGAAAGTTGTGAAATGATGATAAGTTATTCTTAAAAACCATTATTCAGCTCATTTTTTGTTATTACCTGAGATTTTAGCATAAGATCTCATATGAGATATTATATGATAAATTTTTCAATAAACTAAACTGTTTTATTAAAATCAACGCTCAATAATAATCTTAGAAAAAACATTAATTTTTATAATGTAAAACTTTTATACAGCATGTATAAGTAATTTATAGAATTCAATAAATAATATAATGATGCTATGTGTATCCAGATCTGATGCAATCAACTACAAAAATTTTTTAAAGAACTGATAGAATTAAATACTTGTCAAAAAAAAAGGTTGTAAACGGAGAAAATATAAACACTAAATAAGAATATTCATTTTTTTTAAACATCGTTGTATTTATGCTATCGTTGCGATGCTAATTAGCGACGGAGGTAGTTTCAGTGTGTTTCTAAACAAAGCACATGTAACGTACAGAGGTGCTTGTATCGGGCGAGAGCAGGATTTGAACTCGGGATCTCGAGATTATGAATCCATTACTCTACTGAGTGAGCCACTGACGACCACATTTTCACTTCATTAATTATTGTTTTTTTCAAAGAAAGATTTTTCATAGTATATAAATACTTTCAGAAATAATATTATATAAACATATTTGGAAATAATATAGGAAGAATCAAGTGTGCTATTTTTAGAAAATGTTTGTGTGCGTGACGTTTCTTTTTATCTATCTAAAAATTTCGTTAATCATTAAACTCAGGTGTGTTACATCTTATCATTTAATCACGAAAAACACGGATTAAAATATGATTACGACTTGAGAACAGTTTAATAGATTTTGATCTATAATGCTTTATTTTTTCCTTTGTCTTTTTTAATAATTAATAACTTTGAAGTTTAATTGATGCGTTTTTAATTGATAACAGTTTTGGAAAATTTGTCAAATTCGTATTTTTAAATTTTTATGAACCTTTCTGTAAAAATTTTTAAGATACCTGACATTGTTTAACATGTGATCGTAACTTAAACATTATTAACGTAAATATATAAAGTTTCAACATACTGTTACAGGCAATAATAATTTATTTACAATCCCAACTCTTTATTTGCAGTTTAAAAAAAAAATAAAAGTAATTTTTAATTAATAGATATTGTAAAAATAAAAACAATGGAAATTATTATCTGAGAATGTTTTATACACTTTGAAGATCATTATATCAGTTATAATTAAAGTTTGAAAAAGCTTAGTGCCAATGTACTGACGATTTTTTTATTAGTTATTGTTTAACAACGTATTGTAAAAACCAAATAATAGATAATAATTGAATCAAATAATTAACTTTCTAACGATATCTTTTTACAACATACGATTTAACAATAAATTCATTATCTATATCACTTATAATTTTTCCATTAAAAAAAATTTTTTTTTTATTTACAAGAGTAAAGTTCAGCAAAATTCCGCCAGACGGCAACACCTTACTGTCGGTCACGAAAAACGCGGGCCCTGTATAAGCTTTTGGGTATACTTTGGCTGTATAAGATCAAAGCCTTATATGATGTATATGCTGGGACTTATAAGTTAAGTTTGAAGAATATCCGTAAGGTGGGAGCACCTTACTGACTGAAAAAACTCACCTTGCACTCAGTCTCCCACGATCTTTGCTACCATAAGGATCAATGTATGTTCCCCCCTGCAATGCTTACATATGTTTCAAGTAGTTCGAAATTGATCTTTTATATGCAATTATTAGATATGAAGTTTATTTTTGGTTTTTATTTTATTTTATTTTTTTTAATTTTTATAGAAATTTCTTATGTTAATGCTAATTGGAATTTCAATGAAAGATCAATTTGTAAAGTAATCTGTAGCATTTTCAATCTTTTTACTTTAATCATTAGAAATATTTCTACGTTCTATATAGTAAGCTTAGAAGCCTCTATAAATTGTATTGAAACTTACTCTTGAGAAAATACATGTTAAGTTTAATGAATATTATTAAATGAACTGTGTATTATTAATTTTTGTTTCCCATTAGTATATTTTCAATAAACTTGAATATTAATTTAAAATTAAAAAAATAGTTATATGAAGATTTGAATAACTGAATATGAATTTAATTCAAAATCTAAATTGTTTTTAAATAAAAATATATATTTTTTTTTAATTACTATACTTTTTCAGCATATAGAAATATTTAATAAAATAAAAAATTTTTTAATTATATTTTCAATCATTTTTTTCAAATTGATTTTTTTCAATCTTAATAATATTTAATCTTAATAAATAGAGGTGAAAGGTATAAGGTATAGGATATTTCAGTAAATGATAAAAATCAGTATGTAAGGTTTAGAGATCAATATTTATTTTGATACTCTTATATCGTAATAAGCGTGTTTTTTTCTATTTTCGACAATAGATAGGTAATACAAATTTCTTTTTTCATCTTTGCATTCTCATAAATATAAATAGATTTTTTCTCTCGCACACAACCATTCATCATTCATACTTATTCGCGTTCTTAGACTAACATTAATGCGACTTAAACCAAGATTGACGAAGTTTCTTTTATTTTTTCTTTTGGAATTTTTTTTTTCATATAATCATTTTTTTCGTGTGTCGACAATTTTTTTTTTATATGAACGTTGATTTTTTTTTACAATATAAATATCGATTCGTAGGCAAAAAAAAAGAAAAACTCGTATCTCAGAAGTAAGTTATACACATTACGTTCAAGAAAAACTTAATTGGAAGACGTCGGTGATTCTTGTTGCGTAAGGCACTTAATAAAATATGAAAAGAGAAAATAATTTTACAACTATTTACAATATATAAAGAAAATAAAATAAAGTAAACTGCGAGACATGAGTCGGAAAAAAATTACTCAAGCAGGCGTTACAAATATATCACGGTTTTGGAGAATAAATCGTTCGAAAACTTTTTTCATCTCTCTTCTTTTTTTTTACAAACTAAAAAATTTTTTCCCCTTTTAATTTTGGAATTGATTTAAATTAAAATATACATATGTTATTTACAAGGCACTGATAAGGCACCGCCTCATAGGCTACTGGCCGCTGGACCGAATAAAATCGCGTAAGGGGAGAAAAACTGAAAAAATTATTAAAGTATCTTTCTTAGTAATTTTTTTTTTTTCCTATCACGCGCGCGCTTTGTCCATATTATCTTCTGTTTTTTTCTTTTATACATATCAACGCTTTTTTATACACTCTATAATAAAGTTAACGGAAGGAACAACGCCCGAATAATTATCTCTTCTTTCTTCTATGTCACAAATAATAAACGCCGGAACTTATCCCGTCTCTATATATAATAAAGTTTTTTTTTAGTATTTCACGCACAACATCGCAGAGTTTAATATAATCACGTCTTTTTTTTCTCGATTTATAAAAAATCGAGATGATCACAAGTTTGTTTTTTTTTAATTTAAATCTTCTGTACATATAAAACTTTAGTTTCCCCATTTACCAGGGCCGCCAGCACTTTTCTTCAATAGCTTCTTTGATAACGCTTTTCCTCATCACAAGACTGAGGGGCTTTTGAAGGGGTGGACTGTAGATACGGGGATCGAATTCTGGATCGCTGGTGTAACCATTAGCTGGTGAGGTTGCAACATCACGATGACTGACGTTG
Source organism: Anastatus disparis (assembly GCA_017163975.1). Lineage (NCBI taxonomy): Eukaryota > Metazoa > Arthropoda > Insecta > Hymenoptera > Eupelmidae > Anastatus > Anastatus disparis. The sequence continues at coordinate 14,227,813 of JAFFSR010000335.1, read as the reverse complement.
GTGTATCCTACAGGTGATTGTGATTGTTCACGGTAATTTGCTGGTGGTGCTTCAAAAGCAACTGGACTAGCGGCTGACGTTGATGTTGAACTTGTTGATGACGTTGACGAGGATGCTGATGCTGTGCTCGCTGTTCTTTGTGGAATTGGGATAAGTGTTGGTAATGGTGACGATGGTGCGGGCGATGTGGCTGGTGACGAGATTGGACTGACTGTTGTGGCTGTGCTGGCTGAACTACTTTTTGTACCAGCGGCAACAAGGGCGATGTTTCCATTTGGTAATCTTGTTGGCACAAGCTGTAGTGCTGTACCATTGGCATTCATGTAAAGTATGCCATTTGACTGTTGCACTTGAATTGTCGATGTCGTATCAACTTGTGGTAAAATGTGGACTTGTAATTGTGTGGTGGTTGTTTGGGCAGATTGCACTGATTGTTGAGTGGTTGTTTGATTTGCTGAATTTTCTGCTGTTCCAAGACAATTCGCGAGATGTGCCATAAGACGACGTTTGACTGATGCTTCGAGACCAGGAAAACGACCGACTTCGCTTGCACATTCTGTGAAACCAGCACGGAACTTGTTGAGCACGTTTGGATCTGTAGCAGAGGCGAGAGCTACCTGTTGACGCTGAAGAGTTTCTAAGTGTTTCACTGTCATTTCGAGGATATCTGCTTTTTCAAGTTTTGAATGTCTGGCTGGCTGTAATCAGAAAGAAAAATGTTCATAAGTATCATGTTTAATTTCTATTTAAATTATGAATTTAATTTTTTTTTAATTTAAACTTTAAAAAAATTTTATTTTTTAAAATTTAATTTAATTTAAAAAAATTTCTAAAAATATTTATTACGATTTATAAAGATACTTACGTCTTTTTTCATTGCATCCAGGATGAGTGCCTTAAGATCGTTCAGGCAGTTGTTGATTCGAGCACGACGTCTTTTTTCCATAATTGGCTTGTTACTCTGTAATCAGAAAAATAAATAAAAGGTTAGTAAATCTATTACATTTTATTAAAATTTTATTTTCCCCAATGTAAAAAAATTTTTAAACTTGAAAAATGTATTATTTTATTGGTCTCAAAAAAATACTCCAAATTTTCAAAAAAAATTTAAAGCCCTCCAAAAATTTAAATGATTGAAGTGGTAAAGACACTAACCCGTCGGTTTTCGCTCGATCTCCTTGGTGCTGTTGCAGTTGTGGTTGTTGTAGCTGCAGCAGTAGTCTGTGCCGTCGTTGGCTGTACAGCCTCCTGTGGCACGTGTTGTGCTGGTGGTGTTGCACCAACTGTAACACCTCCGCTGGCCATGGTGGCATTAACTCCAGTCACCATGATGATTAAATTTTTTTAAAAGTCAAAATTTAAGAAAAAATTTTGAGTCTTGATTATCACAAAATTCTGAATTAATAATTCAGAAAATAAAAACAGCAAAAATCACTTTGCGTTGTATTGATACACTGCACAGTAATCGCGTGTGTATATTCACAAAGTAGAGTAAATCAGAATAACACACTCGCGCTTTTCCTTAAGTAAAAAATTCTAAGTCTCGTACTCTTATGTTAGCAGTAGTAGATCTCTAAAGTCTTGTTAAAGTTTTTCTCTTTTAAGTGATGGGAGAAAAGAGCTCCCGAACCTTTCGATAGGCGCGTCAGAGCTCGACTGACTCTCCGAATGTACCACGCTAAGGCTGCTGAACTTGGAGTGTGTCTGCCAGAGCGATGGAATTCTAGCCGCCGTCACCGTTTCTCGGTTAACCAAAAAGGTGGGGAGAACGCGCCGTGCGTCGTTAAAGTATATAGTAATACTATAGTGGGGGGAAAAGACGTCGCTTTACCCTCGGTTTATCCCCACCTTTACTTTACTCTACTCTACTACCGTACATCCCATCCCGAATTCCAAAGCATTATATACACATACACACATATAATAGTGTGGCTGGCAATGTTTTCTATGTATGCGTAGGTATATACCGGGATGCAATATTCTCCCCACTCTTAAAACTTTTGTATACATGTATGTATAGCTATATATACTGGATAGGACCCCATGCCGGGTCCTTGGGGCCTTTTGCGTGCCTGCGATTAACCAAAGGTTTCTTTCTTGCTGTGTTGTATAAGAGTGGGGGAGACGACGGGAAAAAGAAGAAGCCTTCGATTTCTGATCACCGCACTACAGCCGCCACCACCGATTCTCTATGTGTATGTGCATGTATGTGTAAAGCAGGGCTGCAAACGAACGGAGGGGACTGTGGGAAAAAACTCGGGAGCAGGAAAGAGCCGGGTGTGTAACTGGATCTTTCTCTCTCTCTCTTACTCGTTCTTTTTTCTTTCTTTTTTTTATTCCTTTTTCTTTTATATGAAGCTGCTGTTATAATGCATGATGAGGCGTATGTGTGTCGCGTGGATGTATTTATAGTAATCGATGGGGTTTTCTTGAAGTTTACGCATTGTTTGTCGGTATGTAGATATAACGCACTTGCGCAAATGGGGTGCCGTGAGCAAAGGTATTTAACGTATGTACGAATGTGTATTTACAATTTTTTATTGCCATTTTGCTCTTATGGAGATTTAATTAGATGATTATGGATATTGATCGTACAGTGTTATGATTCTGTTTTTAAAAAACAATTACAATTTTATATAGCAGTTTGATCTATGATTATCAAATTTTGATAAGATTCACGTTATCTTACATTTGAACTTTGAAAATGTACTGTTCATTAATCAAATGAAATGGTATACACCTGACTACGATTGGTTTATCTAATTTTGATATTTAATAATAAAACTTAAACATCATTTATCAACTTTGAAATTTTAAGCTCTTTTTTGATTTTGGCTAAAACTTATAATTACTCAATAAAAAATTATTTAATTTCATATATTATTGTTTAAAAACATATTGTTTATCATTGTTTAAAGTTGTCATTTAAACAAAAAAAATTGAAACATTAACAAAAGAAAACAATTGTCACTAATGTAACTCTTAAAAAATCATTATGTTTATCTTAAAGTTTGCTAAAGAGCTAAGGTTTGGCTATACCGTTAAGTACACTGTTACAGAAGCTTCATTCATGCTTGATGCACCTGACCAAGGACAACCTAATAGCCAGATCATTAGCTTAAAACTTCATAGAAAATTGTTCTAATTATTACTGATAAAATATTTTCACACGGGAAATCATTAATCAGTACAACCCTTTTTTTTATATTGTTGAAGCAATTAAATTTTGACGAACAAATAGCAGAGCATTTAAATGTAAATCTCTTTGAGCAAGTATAAACGTGCATGAAAAATTAAATAGTTTATTCATGACCTAGAAAATACCTTCACATGATATACTTGTATATGTGTATAAAGAACAAAGATAGCAAGTATTAATCGTAACACTTCCTGCCGCGTGCAATTGGCACGTGGCGTGAGAACCGTGCGCGTCTGAGTCGTGTGTCCCCCTCCTGTTATATTTCTTTTTTTTTTGTTATTTAAAAAGGAGAAAAAAAAAGTAACCAGGTGTAATATCGGAGCAGCAAGCGTGCGCGCACCTTCCTCATAGTCCCACAGACTACTTTGAACGAGAGTGAGCGAGATAGAAAGTATACACGTACACTTCTACATATTGAAAGCCAGTGGCAGGGTCGTTATACACTTCTATATGTATAAGAAGTTTGTGTGGTTTATACTGCAGCAGTGTACGGCTGGCGCATCGAAAAATAGCCAGCTGTCGCGAAGAGATCGTGAGAACCTCAGCGGCTTGTCTGACGCACGGGCGCAATTCTGGCACGTGCCCACGATCTCCTTCTTCCTCCCTCTCTCTCTCGCTCTTTCTCTTTTATACTCCACTTGTGTGTATGTATACCCTCACTTCTCTTTTATACATATAAATATATAAACTTTAAAATGCCGGCTGCGAGATCTCGTACTCTCTCACGAAAATCATCCTCTTACAAACACTCGCGCGACCATCCACCTCACTTTCTATCTTTTTCTTGTACACTCATATGTTATATACATATTGTATACACTTGAAAAAGAAAAGATACGTGTATACATATATGAAAAACGTATGCTAACTCTCGTGACTGGCCAACTGACACACGCGACGGCTGCTTGCATTAATCAGCGCTCGTGCCTTGAAGCACGATTTTCGCACGGTATACACATACGTACATATATACATATACGTGTACTGCTATGTAATTTGGACACGCGTGCCCCCTTTTTTTTATTACATATTTTCGAGTATTGTACAAATCTTACAAGTAAGGTAAAAGTACGGATTAGCCATTGTCTAATGATAAAACTATAAATTTATGTGTATATATATGAGCAAAGCAATATCTATATTCATTGTAGTACACATACAGGTATATATACACCCATGCATACACACAGGTATATGTACATGTATACATACAGTATTTACCGCTATAACAATAGAATAAGTGAGCAAGCTTACAATTGTCGTAGAATGTACACAAAGCAAAAAGCACCTGTTAACCGGAAACCCCCTTGGTATAACAAAAGGAGAAAAAGGGGGGATGTACAAGAACACTTTTGGTATGCTTAAATCCCTGTTAGGCGAATTCTCAAACGCACTTCCGCGTAAAGATTAGGGAGGGTGGATAGGATTTACAGCAGGTGGGTGTGAAACTATTTTGTTCTTATTTTTATAAAAGAGGAGTATACCGCCTACTTTAAGGAAGAAATGGAATTTAGATTGGGTCGATTTTTGAGCTTGGGATTTAAAATTTTTGGATTCAATATGAAAATTTGATATTAGATTGGTTTATGAGTAATAGGGTCCGAGTCCCAGTTACTGTGCCTGAACTTAATTCTGTGATTTACATATATTTCAAATGGAACTAAAACAAAGCTTTATTCTATGAGTGCCTTGTTAGGTACTTAGAATCTAAAATAAGTTTTAATAATGCTCAGGTAAAGAGGTAATAAATAAAACAATACGACAATAAAATACTTCCAAGTATACGTAATTAGGATTAGAGTAACGGTAATTTCGTCTGGAAAAATTTAACAATATTTCATCAAAATGAGATTATAAAAAATTTGTCGTTACATTAATTTTAATATCAACAATTACTACATCTATCGTCAGCTTCTACCTTAAGTTTATTCAATAAGTAATTAAGTGCTAAAGAATGCGAAAAAAAATAAAAGTAATGTATTAATCTATACCTCTTTTTAAAATGTTTATAATTGATCAACCATCTTTTTATTTTACATTATGCGCGTATATTAATCGTGAGCAGTTTTTGTAATTTTATAATAATCTATTAAACTATTTAATGTATAGCTAGTACTCATAATAAGTATTGGTTAAGCTACTACATGCAATCTTTTGATAAATATCTCTTAATAAATATGGAATAATAATGTAGTTTTATTTAGATAATTATAATATTGATATTGAAATTTTCAGATTATTAGTATGGTTAAATATAATTAATTTCAAATTTATCATTATTTTGAAGTGTATATTATTATAGTTATTCAATCGATCAATCTGTAAAATCTTACAAAGATTTAATAGTTTAATTATCATTGCACATACAATCAATATTTAAAATGTACATTAAACTTGTACTATCATAAATTCCATGTTACATCTTAAACATCAATTAATTTGCCATGAAAAAAGTTGTAATTGAAAATTTTAATGGTGTTTAATTAATTCGAAAATTGCCAAATAATTTATTTTCATAATAATATTCAAATGAATAATCACGAGAGTTGTTTACATAAACTTTTTTGCAATATTTTCTTTTCGGCTCGATTAACAAATGAGTACTTAATAAATTACCTTCCTGGTCATTTTTTAAACGGATATGATATAAAAACAATTTATACACCTTATGTAGAACAAGATTTTAAGGAATAATGACACTTGACCAACTGAGAAATGCATAAAAAATCATAAATCATAACAAGTGCATTGCTAATTTTATAAAAATTCCGATCAATAAATCATTAAATATGTGTAATTACTTCAGAAGCGTCAAATTCGTATGTTGATAATGGTCGCAAAAATTTTTTTCCTCCCATAAATAAAAAGAGGGAAAAAATTAAAATGCCAATACGCGCATGTGAATCCACCTGCAACAATAATTTTGCAGCCAATCAATTAACCAACATTTCACACGTCGATTTTCATTGCAGAGAAACACAGCAGTGAGCAGCCGAAGGCATGCCAAACGAGAGAGAGAGAGAAAGAAAGAGAATAAATAAATATAGAGAAGAAAAAAAGTCATCTGAAAGCATTAACAGCATAATTGATACAGCTTAAAAGGAGAAACATGTGAAAAATGTTAAAATTAACTCATTTTTCTCAGCTGCTCTCCTATATCTGTTGAGAGAGTTGGTATATATATGGTGTTGTGTGTATACGTATATGTGTGTTCTCTCGAGCGTGCGACAGTCGAAGGGAGCGCGCAAGCCAAGCAGCAGCCAGCAGTTCTCGTTGAGAAAGCCTGGGAAAAAGAAAAAGATTTGGCGCCGAGCGAATAATAACGAGAGCGAGAACGAACGTATATATAAACTCATTTCTTCTTTTTTTTTCTTCTTTATAATGGAAAGAAACCATAAGAGTAAGAGAGACAGTGTAAAAGAAAAGAAGACAAGCCCAGAAGTTTCGTAGAAAGGCGCGATGAGGGGGCACTCGCTCCCACACACACGCACACCTGCGTCTCGCAAAGAGAAAAAGAGAGATCGAGAAAAAGAAAGAGAAAGAAAGATCGAGCGAGAAAGAGAGGAGAGGACACGTGTGGCAAGCATCAGCACGCGCTCGACAACCAAGTAAAGAAGTATATATACGTATGAGTAAGAGTAAGAAAGATGACGATATAAGCCTGGGAAAGGAACACCGAGCGCAGCCGGATGATGTGCCGCCGCATATACGTTCTTATGGTGGTGGGGAGGGAGTTGAGGATGATGGTAAAAAATAAAAAAAAGAGAAGCAGAAGAGGAGAGAGATCTTGAAAGAAAGAGAGAGTAGAGTAGCATACGCGCGCGTGCCTCTCCCCATCAGACGAAAACGACAGTGAGAATGAAAGAGAGAAAGAAAGAGAAAGAGGACAAATGGGGAGGATGAGGATTTACTCGTTTCTGATTGGTGCTGAAACTTCTACCCCCACTACTCGGCTATTTTTTCTCTTTCTCTTTTTCATACAACTCCAAAGTTAAAGTAAGCCAGAGTGAGAAAGAAAGAAAGGAAGAGTAAAAGAGCGAGCGAAGGTACGAGAGAGAAGAAAAAAGTATACTCTCGAGAAAGAGAACGAGAGTTAGAGCGAGATGAATATATTTTATTAAAGCGTGTGACCACAAGTGTGTGTAGGTGGTAGAGTGGGGGTAGGCAAACTAGTCATTCAGCCGCGAGCAGCGGAGGTGAGGAGCTCGCGTGTGCACGCTGCTGCACCTCGCTCCTATACACTCCTTTTCTTTTATTCCTGTGTTAGTACATACGTATAAAATATACATACATTCACGTATGCCGGAACTCTCTTTCTCTTTCTCGCGATAGTATGTATGCACCTATGGTATATATGTAAAAAGAAGAGAAGAGGGGGAGAGATGCACGCGTGACTCGCGCATGCCGTAACGAGAAGTAAAGAAGTGGAGGAAAGGGGGAGAGAGAAGTAAAGGGTGGCAGTGAGGAAGGACGCGCGATAACTACCTGTTGTCATCGCGCGAATTCATTTTTATTAAGCGGCACTACTTTTTTTTCAAGTGTTTTCTGTGTACGCGATCAACCAAACGTGATTCCGTACTTTTGTTTTCGTTATTTGACTTTGAAAAATTTTTTTTATTCTCTTGAGGTAGGATAGAATGGTTTGCTTAGGTAATCATTGAATGGTTTTTGAATTAAATTTTTCAAATAAATTTTTTTACTCCAATTTCTGTGAGCTTGTTTTGGATAACATTTCTTGAATGATATTGTTTTTGTTTAAAAAAACTGTTTTTTATACGTCAAAAATTACATTTTTATAAATATATATATCGTATACTGTGACTCAAAATTGTATTTACTTATATGAAATAAAATAATAATTATACGAGGTACTTTTTGTAAAATTATTTTAATTGTTTAAAATATTATATATTTCCGATAGTAGAATTATTCTTTAACAATGGACCCTCAGAGTTAGAAATCTTATTTTTGGCAAAGTAGAAAAACTAAATTTTTAAACACTTAAAAATTTTGTGTGATTGTAGCTAGTGTTTTAGATTTCAAATTTATCAAAAATAATGTTAAAAAATTTTACAATTATAACGCTAAATAAATTTAAAAAAAATAATAGCCCAGGCTAAAACTAAATGTTGATTTATAATTAACTTTATAACAAAGTTTATGAAAAAAGTCATTTACGTCATGTAATTACAAGTAAACCATGATACTGAATGATATTCTCAAAAATTATCTTCTTGTTTTAAAACATACACTAAATAAAAATTACAAATTTTAACTACGTATGTACCCTCCGTTTATATAACTTCGCCGTTTATATACATCTTCATTTAAGTTAGGTGTTTGAAATTCTATACGTTTTTACAAAATATTTAACTATATACTATTTAGTTATTTAAACATTCATCATTTTGTTTAATTAACAAAATTAATACTAAATCCCTAAGCTAATTATCAAAAGTGAAAATTAAATAACTTAAATAAACTTAAATAACAATTACATTAGTTAAAGTGTAAACTCAATTTTTTTTAAATTAAAAGTTCTACTTTGATGTGTAAAAAATCAGTAGTACGAACATATATACCTATATATGAGACATCTCAAACAGCAAAGGAGAGAAAAATACCGACAAGCGAGGTGCTACCACCTGACGGAGAATGCCGGAACTGTTACATTTCGGAGCATTGCCTACCGGCTTATACGGAAACTGCTCCGTTTAATTACAATGGATTTTTTTCGAATTTAGATATTTTTATTTTTATATATAACGATATGAAAATCTTTTAGAAAATTTTAGATCTATTCAAATGATTTTATATCTATATCTATTGATTCTATTTGATAATATAGACAAAATTTAAATATAATTTGAAAAATTTTATTGTATTTGTAAAGATAATTACTTCATTTTAAAATATATAATGTTTTCTTGAATTAATATAGGTTTTAAGTCTATTGATTTCCACGAGCGAAATAAATTTACTCATAGAAATCGATAAGTTCAAAAACTTATACATAAATTTCTACACATAACGTGTATTAAATAATTTACTTTTTTTTAAATATAACATCAATTAAAGTATATCGTTATTCTAATAATCATATAGTTTAAAACAATAAAAAATTTTTTTAATTTTCTCTACAATTATTTAATATATACATATATATAGAATAAAATAAATTAAAAGACTGTACCCTAGCAACTATAGGAAAATCATCTACCGCAAATATGATAATCTGCAACTGTTTACTTCCTCTATAATATAAGCGCATTTATAAAATCACACAAAAATGAAAAACGTATACGCACAAAAGCCCTATTGGGTCATTGCTCTGTTTACTCTCGTGTCACCGATGTTATAGGCCTTTATGTACACGTATACGCGAAGTCCCTTTAACCACCTGTTGGCCCTATAGGGCCAACGAATCTTTCTCTTTCTCTCCTGCTATGACTCATTAGACTTTGCATGGGGTGAAGCATATACATACATGAGCGTACATTAGACTTTGTGTAGGGTGATATATGTATACGTTCGAACATACATTTAAGGGAGAAATTCATGAAGGGTGCCGTGTAAAAGGCGCGCGTTCCGTTACAGTGTGCACCCCTAAGGGTGCGTATAGTATTAACTGCTTGAATTGTGATACTTAATGTATATGGATATATAGAGGGTAAATACTTACTTTAAAGTTGTATACTGAGATTGTTTACGCTACCGAGGTAAAGTGCAAAGTTAATTTGAGAAGCGCTTTTGGAAATAAGTTTTATGACTAAATTATTTTTTCAATATAAAACAATGATGGCTATATTTAGGACATTAATTTTTACTAGATTTCTTTTCAAGGCTCTTTGTTATTAAAAAATTTTGTAGATCAAACTATGACATGATCTTGGAATGCGAATTTAATTAATGTTTTACAATACGTTTTCAGCACTAAAGTTTCTATTTTATTCTATTTTACTTTTCTTCTACATAATACAAAATGATGTTATAATAAAAAAAAGTTAACAAAAGAAATTTTTTCTGGCAGAATAATGAGCTGAAAGCTGAAAATCAAGCTTAATATTCATTATAATCTTTCGCTTCATACTTTATCATTATTGGAGCCCACATTGATGTTTTATAGTCAAGATATTAGATTAAAGCTTGGGGCTTTTTATACGTTGTGCTCGAAAAATAAATTTAATATCAGAACAGTCTTTTTTTATAAATAATGGAACAAGTAGCAAGTGTCTGAGTACATTGTTCGTCAATCTTGATTCACACCTAGTCGGTGAATATTGTTTCAGACAAGCATACTCTTGTTAGCCAGAACATTTTTTTTTTTCATTTTTTATTGAAATACTATTTTTTTCGGGAGCAAGAGGTTTACGGAAAGATAAACAATATATTCTGTGTTATACGGATTTTGGCAGTTGGCCAAATAAATAATTGCTGTTTATTTAAGAAAGAAGAGGAAACATAATTTTGTTTTTATAATGTAAATTTATAGTTAAAATGTATAATATTTCAAAAGTTATATGCGCTTGGTGTAATATTTATTAACGCAATTATTAAAGCAATTACATTATTTTTGCTTTATAATTAGTCTTTTGTGAATGATTTCAAAACTCATTCATTAAATTTTTATTTTTTGAAACTAATTCCATGAAAATCTTTGAAATGAATAAAAATGAATTTTTATTATTTGAAATAAAAATTACTCGTGAATACAGACCAAACTAATGATTAAAAATTTTTAATTTCACATATTACATATCACCCCGTAAATTGAATATTTTTCAGATTTATTTCTACATGTAGCCTCAAAACTTACATTTAATAACTCATCTTTCTTATTACCAACAATTATTGTCAAGGCAAAAGCAATAATTTTAATAGTAGTTGAAAAAAATAAATAAATTCCGTCACAAGAATATTCTTCTCTCAACCCTTTTCCAAAAAACTTTTAATAACTACTTACATGCGCTCGCGTTAAAATCAAGCGTCACCTTTCGTGAAAAGAAAATCACACTTCCAACTTTCACAACTCGAAAACAAAATTAAAAAAAATAAGCAAATACCTCTTATAAGACACATTATGTATAGACCATCCTGAGTCTTTCTCTCTCTCTCTCTCTCTCTCTCTCAAAAATAAAAAAAATCGATTAATTCAAGCTTTGGCGCGTGAGCCAAGTCATAAATTGTAAGCTCGTGCGAGTAGAACGATCTTATCAGTTAGATATATATGTACGTTTCTCTTGTGTATATAGCTACAACCTTTAGGATACTCGTAAAATTTCGCTCGCACGAGCTTACTATATACATAACGTATATTTGTTGACTTCAACGCAACCTACCAATTTCCCTTATTATTGAGCTCAAAACAAATAAAGCCCCAAAGCGTCGATTTTGTAATTATTGCCGAAATTTAACATGGAGATATCGACACTCCGTGTTACGAATGCTCTCTTTTTTTTTGTCTTGCGCTGCTTAATTTTAGAACAAGAAAAATATCATACAAAAGAATACGAAATATTTGCCTTTTCGGCTGTCAAAATTCTTCAATTCTTATGGTACGAGCGCTCTGTTTTTCGTTTTGTTTAGTTTAATTTCAGAACAAGAAAAATATCGTACAAAAGAATAATAAAACGATTTGCATTTTCGGATGTCATGAATCCTCAATTCTTCCAGTATCTGATAATCGATACACGCGGATACAAGTGCTCATTATTTTGGTTTTTGCGGTTTTGCGTTACACTTATTTCGATAAAAATTAGTATCGATTAAGACAAATTCGGGCAAATTTACAAGTCAAATGATAATTTTTATTTTATTCCGCCTACTTAATTTTCCGTCAGTCAATCAATCAGTACCGCAAAAAAATGCGTGAATAAGTGTTACGGTTATGAAGTATTTATTTTCGCAAAATATGTGAAAATTGCCGTATTATTATTATGTTATTATTTTAATGATTAGCCGAAATAATAAGTACGTTATTCAATATTGCGTGAAAAGAAATTGTTTGCGCTCCTGTCCATATATTAATTACCCACAATTATGTATGAAATAATAAATTTTTTGCAACATATCACTTGTTATGTTGAAGCAATTATGTCAAACAACTAAGATTTTTTAACAAAAATTTATACACATAAAATAAAAAAAATAATAGTCCGTACTCTAGTCCAATCCATTAACATATACCTAGTCCACATGTTCATGCATAAAGATATTCCACTTCAGACATCCATAAAACTAATTAGAATCAGTCGATATTAGCTACAAGCCAATAGCTTCTTAAATTCTTTCGCTGCGGGACACTTGACTCGAAACGGCGACGCAGGAGTCAAAGTGACGAATAGCTCTCTATATATATTTAAAAATAAAAAAAAAAGCCAACAAGTAACCATTCACTTGTTATACGAGTTTATAGTTTTTCTTAGTGGATTATACATGATAACTTATGGTTCCTCGCTATGGTTCATATGTCAAAGTGATTATTAATTGTTTAGCTTATGAGCAATGTTTCATATGCCTATACGCTGTGTATATTAATGAATTGTGTTTGATTTTAATTGCACGCGTAAATAAAAGGTGCGAAGTATATGCATGTCTTGAATATTTCTTTCATTTCAATATTTTTTTTTTGCTTTTTTTTTTGTTTTTGGGTATAAGTAATAAAAGGTACAGTGTGTAATAAATTGAATTTTAGTTTCCGAGGTGCAAGGATGTCAAGAGAAGGCTAAAGATTAATTGATTGTCTTTATGAATGGTTGCTTCATTGATTGAATTTTCTACGTTGTATCTTTCTTTCTCTTTTATTTTAAACATTATGAATGTACTGCTTTTGAACGTTTTGCTTTGTGTATAACCTGTTTATTTTTAATGCTTAAAATTATTTTGTATTGCGTGTACAGGCGTTAGCAAATAGAAAAGATTTATGGATAAGGAGAAAATTATTTATTATTTAAATAGACAATTTATAAAATTAAGGAAAAAATTTTTTGGATTTATCCAATCTTGTATTAATAAAATTAACGAATATCATTCCATTGACGAACGATCGCATGGTGAGTATAAAGAATTTTTTGAATATTAATTAAAATTTTGTCAAAACCTGTAGTGATTAGCATTACCGGAATATTACATCGAGGTGTCACGCGCTAATCATGTTTACGATTTCAACACAATGCCAATGTATATATATACCTAATAGATTTTTTTTTCAATCTCACTTTACTCGTCAATAAATTTTAAATTCTATCTTGATTTCTACGCTCAGTTTTACGACAACTTTTTTATCAATACTCGTTTTCTATATAGAAAAAAAAAGAAGCTCTCGAAGCCTTACAATGTTGAGTCTCAAACTAATCACAAAAAAAAGGAAAAAAAAACTGACTGTATACCTTTCGTCTAAAACTCTACCGAAAAAAATTTTAAGCTTTTAAGAAAGAAGTTAAAAAAAAGACAAATAAAAAAGGCGTTAAAATAAAAAAATTGTCCCGCCTAATTGACTGTTATTATTCCGGCAAGTTAAAGGGTAACAATATAACCATAGCAAAAGAAGAAGGTATAGAGAAGCGTAATCCTTTTTGGCTCACTGAAAAAGTTCTATTGTGCTCTTGTATTACGACAATGCGTTTCTTGCTAGACTAAATATAAACTCTGGGGTAAGGGTTAAAAAGGAAAAAAAGGGTTAAGGTGAGAGTATTCCAGAGGCTTTTCGATCATTATTTAAAGAATGGAAGGACTTAACGTTTTGTCGTGAAGAAGCTATTATAAAGTGACTGGGACATATATACTAATGGATTCACTGAGTTAACCACCTTTTTGGTAAATGAATACAGGTGCGCTAAAGTGATGAATTTTTTTCTAATTTTTTTGCTGAAATTTTTTTTATCATTTTGATATATGATGAATTTGAAGATGAAATATACAAACATTAAAAGAAAATTATATTAAAAAGTTTTTTTTTAACATTTCTAATAAATATTCAATGTGAAAAAATGTTTAAAAACTCATATTTAATAATAAATGTTTCTTTTATAATTAATAAATTATTAAAAATTGTAAATCAATAATTTATTTTTTGAATAAGATTTCATAAACGTATTTTCACCAGTAAACATGAAATTGTAAGTATTGTTTACAAGTAATCAATTATTAACTCTATTGTTTTATGATCGGTCACAGTTATTAACGCTGGTATACATATATAGGCTTAAAAGTTTAATACTGACTTAAAAGGGGTTTCACTTTGCACCAAAGAGTTAACGATCACCTCCTGTGGTGAAAATTTTAGCTTTGGGGTTGACAAGAATAATGGTAGAGATCGAGACTGTATGTATATTATATGTATATATATAGTCGCTTTAAATTTCTAAGTAAAAGGGTTGGTCTTTAGGGATAAGTCTTAAGCTATGTGATGAAATTCTTATTGAACGATCATGTTCGATAATCGAGGTGCAATATTCAAACCCAAAGGCAGTTTACTGTCGCAAGCCACACCGAGCCACCTTCGCATAATCCTTCCATAATATTTAAAGGAACAATGAAAATTTGCTCACCCACTTTTCTACCTAACAAACTCTTTCCTCTTAACTATAAATAAGGAAATTTATATACCTTAAGTATCATCGATACTCATTTTATTCTGTATACCTTTAATTACTGTTTCATAGAGATATGATTGTATTTTTTCAATTGACATGATTTTTCTTATATTATTTATGGATTAAAAATGTACATTTATTTAATAATGATTTAAAGTAATAAATAAATTTAATTAAATTACTCTAAAAATTTTAATATTTCATACCAACTACAAATAATTATCTATAATAATTATTATATATAAATAAAAATTAATTAAAAATTATTTATGAACATTTAGAAAAATTTATATTTTATACAAATAATTTTGGCGAATCTACTTTCTAGAAAGTTATGTCTAAGCGAACGCACATACTGTATTTGTAAATATTTACAGTGCAATGACTTTGAGGCTGAAAACGATAGTCGTAAAATCTAACTTTTCTTACTCTATACTAAACATCTAACAATGGCACGAGTCATAGTCAATACAGAAATATGGATATAGAAAGGTTTGCGAAATATTCTCTTACAAGACTCAAGGGTAGCATTATAATAGTAATGTATATCGTCTCTCAATAATTTGGGTTAAATCATAAAATTTTAGCCAGTGGACAACCTTGGGAAAAAGTCTTGCAAATTGGTGTGCATGCATATATAATCCTTTGCGAAAGGGAAAGAGATTTGCAAATTAGGCGTTGTAAAATTTGATGTATTGGTGATAGAAGTGAGAGATAGACCCTTTTTTTTCTCTTTTTTCATATAGACAAGGAATCCTTGACCATTTGAGGCTGGCAATAGACCAATGGGGTTGATATTTCGACTTTTATTTATTAGTTACTTGCGGCATATTTTTTCTCTATACCGGCAAAATATTACCAATACGAGAAAAGTATTGTCATAAAAAGGCTTGTTTCTTCTCTCTCTTTACCGACCATAAAAACCGCTACTTTGGCTCGTGCGAGGATTTCATCTTTTACCCCTCTTTAAAATAGAAAAAGAAAGAGAAAAAAAAAAAACACTACAGGCACGTCGTTTTTAGTATAGAAATAGTGAAATGAAAAAACCGCTGAATTTTGGCACAGTGTTGTATACTTTTTTTATGGTTAACTTTAACTCTTGGTCCTTGTTTAAGGGGTTGTCTTTTTCCTTAGGTATAAAGTCGTAAAAAAATATACAAGCCACTATAGACAGGAAAGAAGGGTCAAGTTTTGCAAGGATTGTAAAAGGGTGCAAAAAGTTTTAAAGGATACGACGACGTTGGTACGTAAGTTCAAGAAAAGTTGACGCTAAGAAAAAAAGATAGAGGAAAAAAAAAGAGAAAGGTAGGAAATGTTTTTATCCTTGAACAATCGCGGAAAATCATAAACCCTTCTTTGAAGAGTAGGAAAAGGCTATAGATGTAAACGTCGTTTTTTTTCTCAACATATAGACTCACGTAGTCATCGTAAAAGGGGTCGTAAAAGGGGGAAAAATATAGTCGCCAACTTTCGACTTTTTAAGAAACTTTCACTTTTTTATGAGTCGATATCGCTATGAGAAAGGAGAGACATAAGACGTGGCTAGAAATTACAAAGGGGTAGTGAACGTTTGGTTTTCACCCCTTTTCATTGTCTTAAGCCAATATAAAGGGATATACTTGAAAGACACTAAATGGGCGGGTTAGGAAAAAGGATTAGAGAGACTTTCCTTAAACTAAGAACAATTAAAACCCTTTATTGGTGATCAGTAATCCGCAGTGTTCACAACCCGCTCCAATGTACACAAAATGACATACCCTTTTAAACGCTTCAAAAAGTTGTATTTTTTCTTTTAAAGAAAAAAGGGTTTCATTGACACTATTGAGAAAACGAGTTGGCACGCGCGGGACGCGTGGAAGATTCTTAAAAAGTGAGGACCATCCTTTAAAAAGGATTTTATGGAATTTGCGGGATTTTATAATTAGAGAAAATTATGAGTTTTGATGAATCAATCACTTTATGAATATAATTACGTAATATTTTTTTTTATTAATATTAAACTTTTAATACATTTTTAAATGAGTTTATTTATGATTAGAATTTGATTCTTATCAATTCTAAATGATATCAAACAATATTTGTATTTTTTCAGTAAAATTTTAGTTACATTAATTTAATGAAATCATTAAATTTATTGATTTGTTGAAAAATATTTATTTTCAATTAAAAAATCAAAAATATAAGCTTTTTATGTTGTAAATTTCTAATTCAATATATATAAAGATCGTCAGTGGCACACTCGGTAAAGTGATGGATTCATAATCTCGGGGTCCCGAGTTCGAATCCGGCTCTCGGCGGCCGATTGATAAAGGCACCACTATAGTTTATATGTGCTTTGTTCACAAACACACTGACTATCTTCGTCGCTAATTAGCATTGCAATGATATCATAAATACAGCGACGTTAAATAAAATAAATAAACAAATCACGATAAAACAGACCCCGCCTGGACTAAAAATAGATAATGAAAGAATAAAATTAAACATTATTTTTGTGAATTACGATTAAATTTGTTTAAAGAAATCTCTCATTGAACTTTTCATATAAAGTCATACGTTTAAATATTTTAATATACTATAGTATAAACTTTATTAACGAAAATATCAAACTTATACATGTAAGGTATCTTTATGAAAAATTTCGTTATGCAGCACGTGCAAAGTTTATAGGTTTCATCAATATCGATGTCATCGATAATAATCGATCAAAAAGAAACAAGCGAATTTTTTTTTTTATTCATCCTTCAATGTGCATATAGGCATTTCGTTATCGTTATACCTCTTTCGGTACCATCCCCCATACCAATGGCGGTATCATTGAATATATATACCGCAACAGTATCGATTTACAATTTACGTTTCAATGAGTTTTAGATGCTACGTTCAATGGCTTCGTCACTGTCAACCTCGACAAAATAAAATTCCGTTTCTTTTTTCTTTATTGTTTTATTTTTATCATCTCTTTTTATTTGGTCTTCTTTTTTTTTTTGCAAGTGCACACAGCGAGAACCTTGGTCAATTTGCACTTCATTTCTTTTTCGTATCGAATTGCGAGCGCTCCTCGATTTTCTGGCACGCGCGCGCCTTGCGGCAAACCCTTTTTATCTTGTTGAGCAGCATAAAAACCGATAAATTTCAAGTGCAACGTATTTTAGACTCTGGTTACATATTCTTAAAGTTATATAGAATGATTTTTTAATACCTTTAATAAAATATGCTATATTGTCTTTGGTTTAATAAAGAAAAAAAAACAAACTTTAATTTCGCGATGAATTTTTATGAAAGGCGCTGATAAAAATTATTATTCTCCCGCGACTAATTTATTGTTATTGATTTTCATGCTAATAGTTATTCGAAATCTTCTTATAACAAATATTCATTCGACTAATGTTTGATATAAATTATATTAAGAAAAAAATTCAACAACGTCATTTCATGCATAATGCATGAACCATCGTATTATCATTGAAAAGAAGAAGAAGAAAGAAGAAAAAATATGTTATTTACAAAATCGTTAGAAATACCGGGATAACCGGTCATTTTTGTCCTGACAACAAGTCCAAAATGGCAATATAATATTCGGCGGATAAAAAGCAACTTTTATTCAAAGTATAATCTAAGGAAACAAAAAAACGAACTTTACTAATGTATCCGTCGTTCTGTATATAAGTTGACGTCCACGTTTTCACGGTCATGTTTAAATCGTCGTCTGTTTTTTTATTTCGCGCACAACTTACAGCACTTGATGTGGCTCTTCCTTTTTTTCTTCAAACCAATCTCCCCCACTGAGAAAATTTCCATTTGATACGACACAAAGAAGGAAGTATATGTTTATGTTGATTTCTTTTTCCATAAGAATGTGCACATTACATTAAAAATGAAAAAAAAAGAAACACGTTAGACATTTTCTAATACATTATACAAGACAAGATTCATTGCATTAAAAGTCTAGATGAGGTTTATAATACTCCCAGGTGTGTGTATTTGTTAATGAGAGGACTGTTAGATATTTTGTATGCCATAATATATATGAGGATGAAGACTCGTTAGAGATAAGCTGTACAACTATTGAATTTTAAAAGTTACAATAAACTTAGGTTTTTATTAAACGCTTGAACGAAGATTTAAAATGAGCTAGGAAATATTTTAAATTTATTCATTCAAATTTTGTATACTAGCAAGCAAATTGTTTGCACAATTATGTAAAAGATCATTTTTGTACAGACAAAGCTAATTAATACAATTATTTTAATCCTCACTTGTGACATTTCTATGAATAAAAAATAAACTAAAGTTAACTTGGTTTATATAAAAAATAAATTGTTGAATATTTCTTTTTTGTAAAATGAGCTATTTGTTATTGCTAAAATATCTTATTTTGCTTATTATTTAAATACTATTTATTCACTTAAATCTAGGGAAAAGTAGGCCTGATGGGATCAAATCCAACTCCACTGTGACAAGTGATGGTTAATAAAGTATATAAGCTAATTCTTCTCATTCGATATTTTCTAACAACAATTAAAAATGAATTAACTAATAATATGTCCTCGAAGCAAATAACGTCGCGCACGAGTCTACATAGCATTCTCCTTCTTCCTCTAGCATAACCATCATAAAACACGAAACAACGAGACGCGCACGAGCTGTGTTATAAAAAGGGACACTTAGAAACAATAAAGTATTTACAAAATTAATTTTATTGCCTGAATGACACGACGCGCACGCTTTTTCAATGGCTATATAACTTATGCTTTTGAAGATTCCCAGGTAGAAATGGAAAGTTGGCTGTATTAGTTTTATATGTACACAAGGCGGCGTATAATAAGCTACAATGATTTTATTGGACTTAGCACGCGTATACGTTTTCATATGCAATTTACGAATGGCTGTGTTATTGGAACAAAAATAGGCTTTTAGTTTGTTAATGTTCATTAATATATTTTTTTTGTTTAAAAAATCAATCGTTATGTATTTTTAATATTGCAAAATACATATTCATATGCTGTTTATTTTATGTTGATTATAAAAACTAATTATTTTGAGATTTTAAAGAATTGATTGTTATTAATAATTGGACAGGTTAAAGCTGAAAGAAAAATGTATTTTCTAAAGCTTTTATTTCTATTGAATAAACAATTAGACTTTTTAAATGCAAAAAATTAATATTTACCAAATTGTTAAAATCATGAATAACAATCTTTCTTTTCAATGCCATTATTTTTGTCAACATACAATTTCGTGTTAGTTTTTTTAAAATTCATTTATCGAAAAAAAAAAAAAATGATTCTCTTAACTTCTCACGTTCTCATTGTTTCAACAACGATTCTTTTGTAATTGAAAGCGCGTTCCGTTAACTTTGTACAACGAAAGTCACGAGTATACTTACAAAAAACGAAAAAAAAATACAAGAATAAAAAAATATCCAGTTCTCCATAGCACTCTGATGTGTGTGCATGTATATATAAGGTCTTGAATAAGCTAACTCTTTTCAACCCTAAGATTCTGTCTTTCTAAAGGGATTAATGTGCTTGGCTGTTTAATCCGACAATATTAATGGTTGCCGTCGATTCTCTTCGCTCTCTTGAAGTATACTAAAAGGAACTTTCAGCTTTTCTTACGCTTTGCATCTTGTTATCAAAAAGCCGCTAAGGGAATATAAAAAAAAAAGAATATGTTACAAACGAGTTGCTTTTTTTTTCTTCTTTTTTTTTAAGCTGGGTTATATGAATCGTGTGGCTTTTATGAATTCTGAGTTGGAATCATCGAAATTAATCGAGGTCTTATGACGATAATAAGTTTATCTAAATCCATTGAACGTAAGGGAATGCTTTATATTTTTACTTTTAAAAGTTGTGAAAGATGGCTAGAAAAAAGGGGTAAGGATTTGATATTCGAACTGGAATTACACTGCTTGGAAGATACAAATAAGTTGATCACGATACAAAGAAACTTGAGTGGATATCGCCTTTTTATTTTAAATGGGTTAAAAATAAACAAGTTTGCCTTCGAGCTTTTTTAAATATTTTTTTAATTTTATTATCATAAAGTAAAGAATATATATTGTTATATCGTACTTATTACTTTTTATATTTTTCATCGATTTTATTTCAAACAAAAATTAATTGTTTGTTTTTAATGAAAAAAAATTTCAGTTGATTTTATAATAAAATATTTAACCAAAAATGAAAAACTTTTTATTTAGTTTTAATTAGTACAAAATTATGATAATCTATTGCTTATCTAATAAGTAATGATTAATATAATACACGAAGAGAAATATTATTGATCAGTAGAGTAATTTTTGTGATAATGCAAGTTTGTCTTCCCATAACTATTCAATATACTAAAATTTAATCTAACATTTCTCTCTATGTTATTAATTTTTATTAATAAAGCATGCATCATATGAGAAATATCACAGTCGGAAAAGTGAGATAGAATAGTCAATCTCAACGATTATTCGCTTATTTTATTTAAAAAAACAGTTATATTTTATTATTACTTGCCTATTTACTTTTTTGAAATTAAAAAAGTGATTTATTAAAAATAAAATAGGAACGTTAAATTACAGCTACACTGTAACCGTTATAGAAAAGTAAGACGAAAAATTACTTTTCTTAAATAAATGACTGGAAAAATAATATTTTTAGAATAATTACTTTGAAAAATAATCAACTTTTTATATTTTCATATACAAACTATTCATTCCGTTTCAACTTATAGCACTCACATTAAACGCGGCATCTTTGAGATAGATAACCTTTCTTGTGTAAGCCGACACTCGTTTTATGTTAATTTCGTCCTGTTTACAAATACGACTTTTTGATGTGTATAAAAATTTAACTATTTTTTTTTAAAAAAAAGATAACCATAAACCAATGTTGAATTATAAAAATATACGAATTTTTAACAGCATTGATAGAAAGAGTCGAATCGCATACAGGCATGATATATTTTGTATAATAGTAACATTTGAATTGAAAGATTATATATGAATATGCTGCTGTATTAATGTGTTTACGTCTAGTGATAATTGTATGCGTCGCCTTTTTAATGTGAGAAATTTCATTTGCATAAGTAAGCCATTGATGCTTTTATTGCTTTTCATGAATTTTTTTTTTTTAAGATTAATTATTCTTAAGATTTCGAAAGTTCGTAAAATTTATTTGATTTTTTATAATTTGCGGATGAAAATACGCTAAAAATAATTTTTCCACAATATTTTTGCTTTTAATAATAAAAGTTTTGAATACATTTAAAAATTATGATTGAATATCAATTTTTAAGACGTTTTGATACGGCTATTGATTAAAAATTCAAAAATTTGAGTTTCGTGAGATTGTCAGAAGTATGGTTGGGCACTTTAAAATAATTACTTTATTCCAAACATAATTTCCATTAAGCTGCATTTACGTCACATCAAAAATGATGAGTAACAACTTAAAATATCGTTAAAAATAAAAAAATATATATATAAAAAAAAATAAATAAAAAAAAGAAACTAGCTGAAAGCCACACGCACTTGAGTGTAACAAATCTCAGAGCAAAGTCGAATAATAAAAGGCTACTTATTATTCAACCAAATGAAACAAAAAAAAAATCATTTTATATGTATATACATATAATGCACGTCGATCGTGTGGCTTGTCCCCTTGCGGCGTCGTTTTTTTTTTGCTCTTTCTTTCGGGTGGATATGTAAGCAGTGTGAAAAAAGAAAGAAATCGTAAATTCAATTACGCCGCGGGGTATATAGAAGAGAAGCGAAAAACGTCAATTACATCCATCACGTGACGACACATTCAAGCATGCTTTCTACCTTTTCCCGGCTTTCGATGCTGTATATACGTACGTATGTACCTCTCTTTCGCATAATTCCAATTATCTACAGCGTGTGTGTCGTATCTTTTATTATTATTTTTTTTTTAACCTCAGACATTGCATTAATTAGCGAAAGGATTTCTTTCTTATGTGTTTTTTTTTGTACGCGGTATACACCAAAAGTTCATAAAAAATTGTGCACGTTCATGAAGGAAAAAATATAATATCTCGCAATTGCTAAATGGCTT
Organism: Anastatus disparis; assembly: GCA_017163975.1. NCBI lineage: Eukaryota > Metazoa > Arthropoda > Insecta > Hymenoptera > Eupelmidae > Anastatus > Anastatus disparis. The sequence goes on along the minus strand of JAFFSR010000335.1, from coordinate 14,204,951 downwards.
TGAGGCACTAAGTTATGCGTAGAAAAATGAGTATTTGAATATTTTTTTTTTACTTTCGGCTAACATACTCCGCAAGAAAATTACCATTTTGTATTTTAAAAGCTGTTTGTACAAATTTTTATCGCGCCTAAAGGCTCAAATTTATCGAAATTTTAGGATGATTTTTTATGAAAATTAAGCAATATTAATGTCTTGTTTAAGTAAAAATTTTGATAAAATTGGACCCTGATTGTTATCTGACTAAAAATGTCAAAAAAAAAAAAAAAAAACAAGTCTATAGAGGAAAAAAAATGAAAACAGATTACCCAGGATTAGTCCTGCCTCTCACTAATTTATTTAGAATATACCTGATACATCAATATGTTTTGAATGCTCTAATAGAAATAATATGATAATTGAGGTCTTCTTCTCGACTGTTGGCAAACAAAATTTGAATACGTAGATGAAAAATTTTAAAATTATTTAAAAGATTATATTATAAATACGTTGACGCATGAACATTAACGTTTTATCGTGAAAATGACAAATTGACAAATTTATAAGATATTCGATCGAATAAAGAAATTTCTATAAGTAACAAAGAAGATTGATAGTTTTTTTTTATTTATCTTCAGAAAAGTACCAGAGAGAGAGAGAAAAGTTGGAAAGTTGTGGTGAGAGATTTCTATAATCGAATTTGTAACGGTGGAATTAGAGAAAGGCTACGATTATTATGTATATTTCAATCTTATTTTGAGCCCTGTCATTTTCATTGTGAGAAACAATCGACCAAATTGATTGTAAGGAAATTTTCCTTAACTTCTGTACGGATGCACGTTACGTTATGGAACTTTTGATAATCAATTTCGATTTAAGGTAGAAGGTTATGTAGTGATATATAAAAGGTGAAAAAAGTCTGTAATTTAAGTATACATATATGTATACAAATAGAAAAAGTTTAATTTTGTAGATTTTATATTATAGATTTTTATATTTAAATTAATTTCGCAACCTATAATGAGAATGCACTTTACTCTAACGTCAATAATAATTTATATGGAAATTTATTGTGAAAAAAACTGTTTTTAATGCTATAATTTTATTAATAACTTAGTAAATGCTAATAACTTCCCTGGTAGAAAATAAACCATTTTTTGGCCATTTTTGTTGGCCAACGAATGTTAAAATGGCACTTATCTAGAAATTTTGGAAACTCTTTGTACAGAATTTCTAGATAAGTGTCATTTTAACATGTGTTAACCAGCAAAAATGGCCAAAAAATGGTTTATTTTCTACTAGGGTTAAAATGCATTTATATTTAAAATTCTAAGAAAAATTTTCATTATTTTGTTGACTTTGTGGAAATAATTTTTAAAAAATATTCAATTTTATCTCAATAATTTATAATATAAACTTTACAATAGATATCCGAATCAAGAGCACAAGTACTATTCTTCTTTTCACAAGTTTTAAATATTTTCTTGTCCTCGTATTTCAACCACTCGACGAAAAGAATAAAATAAAAAAAGAAAAAAAAATTGCAATCCAGACAGCGTAATTGAATTGGTGGGAACGCGTGAAAACGACTTTCCGCACAAAACAGATGCGACCGATACGTGAGGATTTTCACGCAATTCCAGACACATTATATAGATATGTACTCGGAAGCTATGTCTGAACGTTTATATCTTCTTCTTCCTCTTCTTTTTTTATTTTATTTTATTTCTAGTCCTATCCTTCCATGTGCGCAGATGTGCGGGTTCGTAAATTCGATAAAAAAAAAATAAAAGAAGAAAAAAATAATCGACTACTGTATACGTATCTTTCTTATGGCAATCGATGATGATTCGCCTGAAGCATTATATATATACATGGATCTCAATTGAGAAGCCTTAAAATTAGTGATCTATTCTAAAGCCTTAATTGGATATTTTACCAGTCTAGCATATTGAATTATTGGGGAAAATCATGTATCTACTTCTTTTTCATATCCTTTCGTTTTTTTTGCATTGTTTCTTTTTTTTTTATTTCTTCATTTCATGCATTCTATTCGTTCATTTGGCGAATGGAGTCCAACTGCTGCTGAAATGATGCTGGGAACGAGAATTCGAGCAATTTAATACCATTGATATAGTCAGAGATTGTTACATTATAATCGAAAATGAATATTATGATTTCATTTCTTTTTTAATTTTCTTTCAGCAATTTGGGCTTGTTATAAGGCTAATTCTACTAATTATAAAACATAAATTCATCTGAATCAGATTTTTTAACTTTTAAATTACTTTAATAAAAAAAAGTAATATTTTTGCCAATTTCAATTTGAAATAACCAATTCCAAACATATTGTCCATTTATGTACATTTTGATAATGTTATTGTATAAACATAACAATTCATTTGATTTTTTTATTATACCACATGTTAAATAATAAAATTATTAAAAAATAAACGCAATTCCCCATGTCGTTTGCTCAAACAACAAAATTGCCGCAAAATAATAAAGTATCATCCATATATAAATTTAAATTTCGTCGCAGAAATAAAATGACTTGCACGCTCTCTTTTATCTATCTCTCTTTATCTTCTTCTCATTTTTCTTTTTATAAAATGTGACGTCACACGTGTTTCAACAGATAGGGTGCATACAACTCGTAACTCTAACACCCGCATCGCATTCCCACACTTGGTGACCTTTAAAAAGCATATATATTTATACATACATACATATAACCCTCTCTTTCCCACATATAACAGACGAGAGACAATGTCTGTTTTAAACAGCTCAGAAGAAAAAGAAGAAAAAAAAATAGAGAGAAAGAGAGATAAATAAGAAAAATAAAATAAACTGAAGAACTCGGAAGCCTCTTACGTTTGCCTTGACACGTGCTGAAGATGAAGCTGCTTATTTTGTCTTGGTAAAAGGCGCTTGGGTTATATGGGTATATATGTATGTGTATAAATATAGCTATATCTTTGCAAAGAGAGACCGAATGGAAACACACAAAACAGCTAATGGATTCCGTGAAGAGAGAGCTGGCTTCGCGTAAGAGAAGTGAGACATGTTTCTGACACACCATTATCGGATGCGTTATTTGGCCGAGTGGCTTTAGAATAAACTATTGCATAGGGTAGTATGGAGTATTACAGGAGTATGTAAGTACATTCGAGTAAAAGGTATAACCTTTAACCGTTTTTAAAAGATCAGTATATTTTTTTTTAGAAGAAAAGATGGATTAAAAGACGGAATAAAGGATGAAAATGCGAATAATAGAGATGTATTGAAAGGATGATAATCGTTTACTTTTTGTCAGAAATTTATAAACATAAAATATTAAAATTTTTTATTTTTTTATAATATTATCAGTTTTTTATTACGATTTTTTAAATTTCATTGTAGAATTTTAAATCAAAGATAGCACCTGTAAAATTCTTGGGACATGAAAGACAAATCTTTTGTATATTATGACGAGGGTATCCTAGAAATCATGACGCAGTTCAAACCGACGGCACAAGGAAACGGAACGAAAAGTCAAATATATTTATTATATAAATTATAACTATAGTACAAAATCATACATAATGTTAACATCACTGACAAGTTATGTTTTGAAAATTGCAGTTTCTTAAAAATGATTACGTAATTTCGCAATTCGATAACCATACGAGGAGTTTTGAGAAAACGGCATACCTGCTCCATCAATGGAATTCCTCATCAAGCTAAGAATCCAGCCAAGAATCCATTATTTCGATTTGAATATACGTGCATCATTAGCTATCCTGTTATAGCACTACTTGTACGTGCATTAATTTTATAATTTTTAAAAGAAATTCTATTTATGCAAACTAGTTGATTATTTGCTACTACGGTTGTTAAATTTTTAATATTTTTTATTTGATTGTGTGTTCTATCATCACTAATAATATCCGTGTTTGACTTAACAATATAAAAAACATTTTAAATATTTTCGGAACTCATTTAAGTTAAAATTACATCAAATTAATTATTGGAAATATATGACATGTTAAGTACCGTAAAAAATTTTCTTTGGATTTTTGTGACATATCTATGATTACTGTTTTGCTAGTATAATGTTGGAACTCATGCGCTAGTTTATTAAAGTTTTTGATATAGTCGATAAATCAATTACGAATTTGATTTTAAAAATGATTAAAGTGAATACTACCATAGCTTTTTGACATAAACAAAAGATCGTTAAAATTCATAATTGGAAAATCAAAAGAAAAACAAAGGTGAGGGTTTGTTTATTATTAACTAACTTTTAATATTTCAAATTGATCGAAGTAACTGAGTGAAGCGACTGATTGAAGTATCATTTTCTTTGCGTGTCAACTTAAAGGTCCTGAAATACAAGCGTAATTTAAAAGCTACAGAATAATTATAATTAAACTCACTTGAATGACTTAAAAGATTAACCTTCGATCAATTTTATGAAACTACTTTAATTTAAGCTTTGGATTATCTCTCTCCTTAAATTTTACATTCATTTTCATAAATTTATTTTATTTTTTTTTATTTACAAAGCTGTCAGCAACACTAGAAGCAGTATATCGAAGAAAAGGCTATTTCTTAAATGATTTAAAAACTGATATTTTAAAAGCACAATTTATTTAAAATTTAGAAAGAAGTGAAAATAATAAAAAAATTTAGCTTAAGTAGCGTAGAGCAGTGAAATTTTGACATGTAATTTCGCACTGATTTTTATATTGATCTTTATTTATATCTTTTTAAAAAATTGAGTTTTTAATGTACTTTTTTCTAAATTGAAAATTTTCAATTTTGGCTTTGACAAGATCATTCAAGATAACATATACATCTAATACACTTGAATTCAAAGAATGTGCTACTAATATTACATTTGGATTAATATCAATAGCTTAAGTGGTTTGGAAAATGTCAATGATGTCAGAAGGTTAACGTAAATTTTATTAAAAATGAGCAATTTTATATAATGTAACCTCTATATTTTAATTCACTTCATTTGTAAAAGTATTTGTCTACATTTAAAAATAAATGTAGACAAATACTTTTTCATTACAGACAAAAGCAAATATAACATAAGAATGCTTATGCGCATAAACAACTTAAAAAAACAAATAGTCATTAAAATTAGCTATTTTATCTTAAACGATCATTTAAGCTTTCAACAGAAACAGTTTAATAATAGTCATACATCTCGGCTCAATAATTCTAAAAATACATAAAGAAAAAAAAAGAAGTTAACTATACTTAAGTGGCCGTTTCATTCACGCAACTTATATATACGTACATATACATAAATGCATATACGTCACATGCCCTTCATGATTCAAAGCCACGATAACAGTCGTCATTATAACTTTTTAACGCTTTGCAAACGATGATAATTTTCGTGTGAAAGTTTGAAAAAAAGCGCAAGAGAATGACATTACAAACATCTGCGCACCACCGAGGAACTAACAACGCGATTAAAAGTTATAAAAAGAGTTTTGAGCAAATAATATCTAATTGCAGTTATAAATATCAATTAATGCTTGTATATACACTACGGTAATTGGCTACTGGCTGTATGCTAAGTGTATTTAACGTAATATTCATGCATGGAATATGCATATGTATAATAAAAAAATATTTATGTTGACCACCGAGGGTGGTGAAAAACACAAGTATAATGTTTGTTAATATACCAAAAAAAGCTCTTTTAAAATTTAAGATTACATGAATCAGAAATGCAAATTTTTGCGTCATCGCTGTATATGTTTAAAGCAAGAAAAAATTAACATAATCGTTCATTTTAGGTATACCGCCTCTTAACATAATCGTAAGCTTGTAGGTGGCTATACTTTGGACGCTGAATTTAAAAGCTTTTTACTACTGTTGTACGTAATGCAGAATAAGTAACAGATAACAACGGAGAAAGAATTTATATTCTTCCGTACAGTGCCACCAACGATGTTATTTTTGTTATAACATTTTTATACAATAATTATATTTAGACGTTAATTATTTAATAATGCAACTGATTTATTTTCAAATAACCAATTAACTTAAATTGATATTCAATGTAAACAAATTTGTACAAATGTAAACATTTGCCTCTCCTAAATAAAAAATATTATTTCTTTATTTCCGTTCATGAAACATAATTAGTACGTACACAAAATATATAACTTGTTACATTTTCACACGGTCGATAAAAGTGCGCTAATCAAAGTTTTTTTTTCTTAATTATCAAGACGCCCTTAAATGAAAAAAAAAACATAATAAAGCTAACCAGCAGTATGCACGCGTTTGTTTTTAATTGCTCATCGAGACGATCCTTTTAGTCGATGGGTCAAGGGGCGTTCGAAACTTTAGAAGTGTATGGTACATGTGTACACATACACTTGGCTAAAAGCGCTTTCTTTTCTTTCAAGTTTGCGAATAAAACGAAAGTGTGTGTGTATATGTATGTGTGTGTTGCATTATGGTTTGAACGCTTGCTTTTAATGATAGAGTCTAAAGCAAATTAATAAGTCTAATAAGCGTTCTTCATTATATTCTTTCTCATATTTTACTTTCTAGTCATTTTTATGACGTTCCTCTTTGGCTCAAAGCTCTTTTATATATACACACATACACACATGTGGTGTATACCTTCGCACGACTTTCATTTATTTTGCAAGCCTTTATATATAGAATCGTGAACGGCTTGCTTAACCTGTGCCTCCTTTTTTTTTATTTTTAATTATTGGTATTATCTTAAAGCTTAAATTAAAGTTAATTTTGTATATATTTCACTGATTAGTTAAAATTATAATTTTTCTTTGGGGAAGAACGTATGTTTATTTTTGTTTTTTGTATGTTTCGCTTACAATTTCAGAAAGAAACTTTACGATTATGGCAGTTTAGTTTAGCTAAATGTACGCTTAAGCTGAAATTATACACGTTATATACAAAGCAGGTGGTCCTTTTTAACAAAAGAAATGAAAAATACAAAAAATGATGTCACACAGTTAAAAAAATTATAAAAAAATAGCTCTATACAAGATGAACACAAAAAACTAACGTGAACATATAGATCAAGATACAAGCGTATATACAAATAATGTACGCGAGCATCGTACAAAAGAAATTAATGAAGCCACTAAGGTTCTGATATCAATCAGTGCCGATAGCATAACTTTAAAACATTCCAATAAATGTACACGTATAACATAAGGCTAATTTAATATTTCCTCTTGGTCTTTACAACAGACAGACAGAGAGAAGAAAAAAAAGAGCGTGACATAGTCGTTGCGTCGAGTCATGACACAGAGAAACAATTTCTTTTAAGCTAAGGAAGAAAAGACATATATATATATATATATATATATATATATATATATATATAAATGTACATATGTCTATATCTTATATATATGTATATATATGTTCTGTTAAAGCGTTCGATCGAAGGTATGAAGCTGGCACGCGCAGCATCATGTAATCATAAACTTGTACCACTGAGGTATGTGTGCGCGCGCGTGCTGGATTTTCATGTCTTTTTTTTCATTTATTATTTATGTTTTTTTCTTTTGCGATTCGAGTCTCGTAGCAGTGACATTTGTATGATTAAACATTGCGTCGAATGCCTTAAAGTTTTGTATCGATAAGCTTTGTCATGGTGTACCAACATATATAACTACAAATGGATTTCAAAAGTTACAAGTAATATTATTTTTTTAATTTCGTTTCTATATTTCATTAATGAAATTATCATCAATCAATAAGATATATTACTACTTTCTATGCAGAAGTATGAAATAGCTGAAATAATGCATAATTGAAAATTAAGAATTCTAATGATAAATTGTAGAAAGGTGTTGAATAGTTATAACTGTTATTTTTTTTCTGATTCTTGTATACACAAGGATTTTGTATAAAAATTTTCTACAAGGAAAGCTATTCGAATATTTTATGGTTATTAACTTAACGAGCCAACGGGGCTTTATATACGACGTTAATTTATTTTTTTTTCTTTTTTATTTTTCGTCAGGTCAAGGGTTAAATAGACGTGAGAAATTCTTGCGGCTCGTATATATGCCGAAAGAATTTCGTGCTTTTGCCACGAGTTGATCGTGCAGATGTTGTAAATTTGGAAGTTTTATAAGAAATATCATACGAGACACGTCATTTTCATTATTTCTATGTTATTTCGTATCTCAAGTTTTACTTTGAAGAATCTGAAAATTAATGTGTTATTTCAAAGCTTCTTTTAAAATAAAAGACGTTATTTATTGCATGAAAAGCGTAAATGAAATTTCTCAAATAATTAAAAAAGATGTATTAGTTATATATCATATTTTTTGAAGTATGATATAACAAGCGTCTTGATTTAATTTATAAATAAATAATTATACGTTAACATCAAAATCAATTTCATGCCCGTACATAACTGTACGTATTAAAATTGTTAGTAAAAAAAATCTCGGAAAAGATTTTAAACGAGCTTTAATTTAACGAAATGAGAAATCTTGAAATCCATAAATTTTTTTAAACATAATAAAATATTTATAAGCTTCGTTGGCCATGATTTTTTAATAATCCTCTGGAGGATGGATTAATTCGCGTGCAATGTTAAATCTTGTAAACATTAACGCAGTTTAGTCAAGACATCCTGTAATTACGCAGTCAGACCGCAACTAAAAAGAAAGAAAGAGAACCAAAATAATAATAAAAAAAATAAAGAAAGAAATTTCACCCTAACATATAAAAGTTTTCATATTTTTGTCTCGCCTTTCTCTAACGGGCATGAAAATTAATTTCCAAGGGTATCAATAACGATAGCCCGGACTTCTATATATACCACATATATAAAAGTAATTACAAGCTGATGTAAACAGCTGAGAGAACTCACACGAACCAAGTCTCATCGCATCTCTTCTTCCTCGGCTTCTCAAGGAATCATTTCCGACTCTTCTTCTCCTCCTCTATCTCTCTCACTCTCTTGCTCTTTAAGCTCTGTAAAATTAATTTCAAACACGTAAATTACGAAACACGCGCGAGCTCGCGCAAACATGACTATCGTATATAGATATACACGTATACACGTATGTGTGCATAAAAACCGGAATCATGGAAGAAACATCTGCATTCTACCATGAAGTATATCTTGTAAAAATGTATATACTTTTTTTGGGGTAAGGTGTACACATACTTACACACCAGCGTATACCATCGCGTGTGGCCTTATATGAGACTTTGATTGGGTGGCAGCTCTAATGTAAGTATAAAAGGAAAAATATATATAAAATAATAAAGAAAAGAGCCCGAACGCTTTTACGAGAGTCCGAAAATTTAGTTGAGTTTTAGGGAGGGTAATACGATAAATTTCTGCGAACGACGTTTGATGAGGATTTGATGCGAGTCTTTGAATCATCGTTTAAAGCACTTTGCCGGTCTTTTAACTTTGGCGGCAGAGATTCTTTTGTAATTAATGCATGTTATCAAAACACTGTTTTCTCTTTTTTCTTTAGTGATTTACAGCTCATTGTTAGTTTAATAAATGAATAAGGAAACGGTGATACATGGGACAAATTTGATGATTAAATTTTATTAATTTTAGGAACTAAGAATTTAATGATAGTATCTATTTGTTAAAATTAGTAAAAAAAAGAAGAAATTCATTACTGAGAAAAATTTTTCCTTAAGTTTTTCTAGTATGTACGTAAAACTTCTCTAATAGTTATTTATTTATTTTCATTAAACGTTAAATCTAATATTAGAAAACTATGTCAAATTAATCGTTAGTCATTATGTCAACCGTGCAGCGAAGATATATTAAAACCTAATAAGAGAAAGTACTGAGAAACACATGTTTACGAGAAAACACATGCTTATAACAGTTAAGAAATATATATATATATATATTAGGAAGGGTCTTTTATACATCCCACATCGAGCATACCAAAAGCTATTTAGTTTTGGTATTTTTCATGCAACGCATCTGTGGCCGAGTCAACAAAAAAAAAAGAAAAAAAAATAGTTGTACTGTTAGTCAACCCAAAGACATGAAAAATATTAAAAACAGTTTCTTATAAAAAAAAATTGGAAAAAAAAGTTATGCACCGTTTTTGAAAATTTAGACTTTTAGGTAAAGCTACGGTAGTTGTTTTTTTCAAACGTGAATTTTTCGTATCTCGTAGATGAGATGAAAAAAAAACTGAAGATTTATAATAACTGTGACTAAGTCAACTCACGTTTTTTTCTAGAGGTCCATTCTTAAAGGGGTAAAAGGCAACGGAATAAAAATAAAAAGTTAGTAACTTTATGACTTGGGCTTCCCATCTTAACCCTTAACTAATATCTCGGAAAGTATAAAAATAAAAGAAAAAAATTGCTTGACCATATAATTCAAAAGTATCGAGAGAAATCGGAAGGGTTGTCGGAGGTCTTCTGGAAGTCAAAATATTGTTTTATTACAGCGCACGCACACGGTTAACAAGCGAAAAAGGAATTTTTTTTTAACTCTCTCTCAACGGGTTGACTCTTACAAAAGGAAAGAGAAAAAAAAATGTTCGTAGCTCAAGAAAAAAGGATTAACTTTAACCGTTTTGCTCCTTGACTTTACTGTTTTAGTGCATCCAATAGAACTAGCATCGACTTTAACTTATCCATAGAGAGAAGAAGAGGAAAAAAAGGGTTGTCATGTACTGTTAGGTTGTATTATTTTTAATGTAGAAAAAAAAGGGTAAATATATTGGAGAAAGGCTTATAGGATGTCGTAAAAATTTTCTCGTAGAACTTTCTCCGGTAAGCGCTTTATTATATTTTGTAGAAAGATGCACGTTGACATAAAGCGGAAAATTTTTTTTTTTCTCTCTTTGCGTATTTTTATTATTTTACCCTTCTTGTCGTCTCTCGGCAAACTTAATCTAAAAGGATTTAGAAGTTGACAAAAAAAATGTTGAAAAAAATGTGTTATTTTTAACTGTTAAAACAAAAATCCGTTTTTTGGCACAATTTTTAAGTTCTGTTAGGGTTGACAAAAAAAAAGCTTACCTACTTTCGGAAAATATAACACCTTACACAATGTTATCGAAAAATTACGTAAATTAATAAATTGAAAATAAAGTACATAAAATTAAAAAAAAAAATTTCAACACTTTAAATAATGTATGTATAGAGTTGATAGTTTAAAATTAAATTTTTTTTTTCAACTTACATTCGGTAAAAACAATAATAAAAAATTGGTTAACACCTACTTTTATTTTTTGTAACGCCCACAAAATTGAGCATCCCATTAAATTATCCAGCTTGAATGAATTGCAAAACGATCTAATACGTTTTAGTTTAAATTTTTTTTCTTTCGTTATTCAATTCGCCAGAAACAATGAAATTAAATAATTAAAAAATGAAATCAATGTTAAAAGCAGACATAAGAATAGGGCGTTCATTATTATTTTATATTTTTTAATATCCTCTTCTCGACTAATCACTGTGCCAAATTGAAAGGCTTGATGGGTCCAAAAAAAAAAGAAATGAGAAAAAAAACAGGTGCGCTTCATCTTAAAACTATTTGCGCGTTTCTCATTGCCGAATGAGAAACGCCTACCGCGCAAATTACCGGCAACTTCTTAACACGTTCCGTGATGTTATATGCTCTGGTGGTGCCATATAACGCAATGAGAATCAACGAAGAAATTAAAAATAAAATTGAATAAATAAAAAAAGAGTAAGTAAATGATAACAAAACCCGAAAATGAAAAAAAAAGTAAACGAAACTGATTAATCTTGTTAAGTCAAGAGAAATGAAAAAAAAAGAAAAATAAATAAAGTTAAACCAATTTAAGAATATTGAAAATAAAATTGAAATAACCATAACACTTTATAAATCAAACAGATATTTTTAATAAAAAAAATTTATGATTAAATAACTATTTATATGCGTAATAACTTAAATACATTTTGATCAAACCTTACTCACGTTGATATGTTTTTGATTTAATAAAAATGAAATTAGCATATGGAAATAATAAAAAAAAAATGAAGAATAAACAAAAAATTTAAAAATCAGTAGCGCCTAAAGAAAATATTCTTTAGGCATGGCTAAAATAATTTAATATTCCCATCGTCAACGTCACAGCCAAGTGAAATCAATGTTAAATTAAGCCATCGTATATATGTATACCCACACACCGGATCAAAACGAATAATTTAAGAATAATTACGTGATTGATGATAGAAAAGACAGGCTCATATATATACAAGCTTGGATAATATTCAGCTTCTTATAACTCATATCAACGTCATTAAGGTCAAATTCGCGGGACTTTTGCTTACTTATGTGTGTACTGAATATATGCGTGCGTCGACGGTTTTTCAATCGCAAAATCTCATCAAGTGGCAATTTTCAGTAATTTAATTAAATTTCTACCTCTCATCGAGAAATGCATATTATTACTTTTTTTTGTCTTCACTTGACTCAAAGAATCTTAAGTACGTGTGGTCGTAATGTTGCGAGAAGCATATTATACAAGAAAATTAAAAAAATAACGTTTTCGCAAACACATTTATTTACAATGACTTGTCGAACTTTCTCTTTAAAGGCGTCGACCACAAAAGTTATTTAAACATATAGAAAATAATAATTTAAAGTAATTTTTTAAAACGGTATAACGAGCTTTCATAAAATTAAATATCTCAAAGTAACATACTGTATGTACTTTAACAACGAGACTCTTTAAAATACCATAAACTAACGTACAAAAAATATTTAATTTCACAACAAAAACATGCCTATAAAATTAAACCACCTCCAAAGTAGTATACATAAGATATCCTTTTGTTTTACCACGAATGAGTTAAGATCGTAGCTATATAATCTTAACTGAAGCAACTCTTGAGTACTTAATGAACTCGGTGTGGTCGGCGCGAGATAACAATCAAGCTCTGTTTTACTCTCTCGTTTAGTATATGAAAAAAAAGAAAAAAAAATTTGATATATATTCACTAGCCGAGTGTTTTTGCAGCTGTAATTCATAGAAAAGTTTTTTTGGCCTTCATATATATATATATACATGTTCGAGGCCAAGTGCACTTATAAAAGAAGTCGCACTAATAAAACGTCAAAAATGAAAAGATATAGCGGATTTAGAGGGAGAAAAAAAAATATTGCATTTTTCGGCCAAAATAGCTAAAAATACCAAGTCAAAGACATAAAAATCGAGTTTGGTAAAGAAAAACTTAAGCGAAAAGAAGAGAAAAAAAGAGGAACAATGGAGTCTCGTTTAAACTGTAACATTCGACAGCGCGTTCCAAGTTAAAAATTGTAAATTATGTAAATGCTCGAAGTAAAGATGGACCGTACTTCTTCATAACAGACAATAGTCGACCGATTTAAACTGTAACAGTTAGGGAAAACGGATTCCCTTATACCTTGAGTCCAATAATATTACGGTCTTAAACTACGTAATAAATTTACTTATGCTTTAAGGTTAAAAGTATAGCCACGTTTCTCATATTTTGGCCTGGTTTTGGAAAAATTTGATGTATATTAGCTTAAAACGAGAGCAAAAAGTAGAGAACACAAAAACGTCATAAAAAGAGGAAAAACTTTTAAAAGATAGACCGTTTTCGTAACTGTACTTAAGGGTGTCCGTAAAAAAAAGCAAAGGGTTAAAAAAATGGTCATAGTAAACCAATTTTAGACCAAAATTTACAACTAAAATGAGCCCCACGCGGCAGACACGAATGGCCGTTTACGCAAGAGCGGTAAAAATGTTCTGTTTTGTTTCTTTGTTAAGCAAATAGGGTATGTTCTTTTAGATGCTTTAGTTCAAAGGAAGTTCATCGACTTGTGATGCTATTCAGCTTTGGTAAAGTCAAAATTTTTTCTAAAACATTATTGTATATTTTTTAGGGAGAAAAGAAAAAAATTGCATGAAAAGGAGTTTTTTTTATTTTCTTGAATTTACATAAATTACTTAGAAAATATTTATAACCAATTTATTTATGTTTTGAAATTCAATGTATGAATTGTGACTGACAAAAGAAGTTAATTTATTTGCTTATTTCTATTTTACTCAACTATACTATGTATCGATGTGATTCAATATTAATTATATACATTAATTAATTTTAATAATACTTATGTATATATACTTTTAGTCATACTTATCAGTTTTTATAAAAAATTTTTTTCTAGCTTACATAACTTTCAGATTACTTTCTTCGGGAAAAGAAAAAGTAACGAGTTGATCTAAAAATTCGCAATGCAAACACGGAAACAATTAAGAACCAAAAGCAACCGAGGTCAAAATCATACCTTCCTATTCAAAAAGTACAGCATATTCCTTCAAGTGTCGAAAGGCATTGAGCATATCGAACAATAAAAAATCAAACCAGGCATCTCATCCTCACTCTCAGCAGTAGTCGAGCAAAGCTTGCAAATGTTTCCTCTCCCCCGTTACGAAGGCACACTTTAATTTCTAATTTTTGAACAAAATTTACGTTTAACTGGAGCGTATACAGGTATATATATACACATTTGCACAATACTAACTTGAACAATATCATGTAATAGCTTGTTTCTGGATAGAGGAAGCATAAAAGAAGAAGAAGGGGAAAAGATCCCTATTTGAATAAGGTTAAGGGTTTTGTATAGGCGAAATGGTCATAGTTCTATTACTCGAAAAGGGGTTTTTAAGAGCCCATCCGTTTCGCAACTATAGGTAAAATTTTTATTATTTTATGCAACTAGAGCAGTTTGTAAAATTTACCTAAAATCCTAGGGGTCTCATTGTAATAACGAATTGCGTTTTTACGACGTAATATTAGGTACGGGTTAAAAAGGTTTTTATATACGTGTGTATATATGCGTGTACCCTTTGCGCGCACGCCATGAAGAGAGATATATTGGCGTGCGAAAAATAGGAGAAATTAGCTTTCGTGAATATAAGAAAAGAAGGATGGAAAAATTATGGGAGCACGCGACCACGTAATACTATAACAGTGGCACGCTTTCATTTTTGCTCTAGTTGTAAATAATATTGAAAGTATAAGGGTTGCGAAATATTTCTTTAGAAAATTTTCTTTGAAGAAAAGGGGTGGGGTGTGTAAGGGGAAAAATGATGGAAGAAAATAAACCAAGGACAAGACCTTGGAAATATTGGAGGTTACCTCATTCAATTGCAAATATTTGTCATATTTGAGAGAGCGCCATATATATCTATATATACGCAATACCAGAACAAGAGTTAAAATAAAAAGGGAGAAAGGGAGTAAAAGTATTGCGCGAAAGATTGAAAAGTAAAAGAGGATCATAAATAATAAAAGTGGTATTCTGTTAAAGTTGCGTACGGTGCATTGTTTTCATGTATATGCAAATGTTAAGTCAAAGATTTTAAAATTGATTCTTTTACTCTTTTTGGGATGATAAATGCGACCCTTTTACGTTGTCTTGCGCGATTTCTCAAGATTGTTACCTAACTCGTTTAGGGACTTAAAGGATATATGACTGGGTTATACAAATTATTGCTAAAATTTTTTGTCGTAAATTTTGTGTCAATGAATAATATTAGCAAGCATTAAGGTTGTATCTGTAAATGTTGCTTCGAAGGTTCATTTGAAAATATTACAGATTCTTAAACTGGCAAAAGAGTTATAAAATATTAAAATTTTTTTCATTTTCTTTATTTTTAGAAAATTTTGTCTTAAAAATAATTTTATGTTTTATTTTCAATAAATTATGATTCAAAATTATAAAAAATAATAATTTAATTTATTCAATCTTAATTATCAATCTTTAAAAAAAAACTTATTGGTTCTAAAAGATTTATATTTGAATTATGTCTAAATACTTAAATATTTTAAAATGATTTAAGTATTATTTTATTAATCTTGATCTATGTTATTGAAACAGGTTTTTTTTTATTATTATTAATTTTTTCATAAAAAATTTCATAAATATTTAAACTTTTTTCGAAACATACACAGATGTGCTAATTTGTTAGTATCTCTCTTTGTAAAAAGAATAAGTTTAAATAATAAAAAAGACTTGTAAAAAGAATGTCGAAAATTTTAAAAAGAAAAAGTAACTATTTTATAATTTTAAGAAGCAATAATTTTTTTTTTATTCTTCTTTAACGTCGCTATATTTATATTTTGAATGCTAACCAGCGACGGAGCTCGTAAGTGTGTTTGTGAATAAGCACATGTAACGTACAGTGGTGCTTGTATCAATCGGTCGCCGAGAGCGGGAATCGAACTCGGGACCTCAAGATTACGAATCTATCGCTCTACCGACTGAACCACAGACGACCTCGAATATTTTATTACTTTATAAAAATATGATCAATCGAATCACATCGAGTTACGCAACTAATAATACACAAAGATATGTTTCTTTTATACCAAAAAAGTAAAATATCTCGCTCAGTTCGTATGGTATATAAAATATGCGCGATTGATTATTAAATATATAATGAAATTTGTTATAACTGGCAAATAATTGAAAATTCAGTTATGGAAAAATTATTCCAGAAAAGATAGGATCGTTATTTTTACTAGAAATTCTATGTAAAATTCATCTAAAGCTTTACATATGATTTTTTTTTTTGCTTTTCAATAATCAATTTTATCAGATTTTATAATCAATAAAAAAAATTAACTTTTATCTCATTAAAGTTTTTATTTTATTTATAGTAAACATTTATAATTTTTATAAATTCATTTAAAAATTAATTGCATAAAAAACGAAATTAGCGGAAATTAAATTCACTAAAGTTAATTTAAATAATGTAAACTAAATCTAATTTAAAAAAATAAAATTATTATATTTTATAAAGATAAAATATTATTATTGTGTGGATAATTAAATAAATTTCTATTAAAAATTTCTAATACGTTTTGCGTTCTCTAGTTCAGCAAACATTTGCAAATCTACCTAAAAGGCAATATAAGGCTCAAACCCTCAATATTATTAGTCACAGAATAGAGAGTGCATTCAAATTTTATGTAAGTACAAGAGAGACAAAACGAGAAAGCATACGAAATAGTGTCCTTCGAAATGAGTATTGGGGTCTAAAAACTAAACAATAAAGCAATAATGACTTCGTACTGATAAAAATACAGGCAAATATAATTCAGGGCGTTAGGTACTATTTACGTCCTGTGCAAAATTTTTTCCCACTCCAAATATTCCTAATAGTGCACGCAAATAGCCAAAGGTGACTTTAAAATTTTTATGGTAAAAATTTTGGGAGCCGCTAAAGAAAAAAAAAGAAGAGAAAAAAAAATACGTGCATTTTTATGATTTTTTCGAGCAATGTTTTTACGACCACCTCTGCTCTACTCTCCATAAACGTTTTTGTAGGGCAAAAACGAAAGAAATATTTTGACTTTGATTTTTTCTATAGACGTTTGTCCCACCCTCTGTAAAATGACATCTTTAGAGCTTCTTTTTTGCCCGCATTGCATATTTATAATATTTTTAAGGAAAAGAGACCTTTTTTTTCTCTCGGTACAGTTTTCGCGTTATTACGGTCAAAACTTAAATAAAAACTTGTAGAAAAATATCGCGTAAAACAGGCGCTCTCCCCGCACTATTTTTAAACGAAACTCGGCCTCTTTTAATGTTATATTGCTTCAAGTGAAAACGTAAGTTATATAGGGTGTTACAGTAAAAGAAGAAATTACATTTGCTTAAAAATTTGCAAAAAATATTATACGTGAATATGAAACAATATATTTTAACGCCAATAAAGGTATATGACAGTCTTTTGCGAACGGTCGTTTTTTTTTTGCTTTTTTTTAAGTGTCGCAGGGAAAACTTTTTAAAAATACAATTAGCTTGGGTTTTTCTCGCATTTTTAACATCACGCGATACTAACGAGCCAACAAAACTTAAAAAGCACGACATAAGGAGAAAAAAAAAGAAATACCGGTACTCCAGTTTTTACTATTATTAGATCAATTTTTTGACCTTTTTTCTCGTAAAACAGAAGCGTGCTCTCTATTTACGTGGCACGCGACAGATTCTTTTACGCTTTTTTTCTCAAGTGTTTTTCTGCAATTTATTGCGATGGCCATACGCTTACTGGGAAAAAAAATGAGCTCAAAAAGAGAGCATAAAACATTTTGCTTTTTTTATTTTCTTTTGAATTCTGTCATCATGATGTTTTGAACGGAATTGTATTGATGTTTTTATTAGGTTTTATTTTATTAGATCATTAGTACTTTTCTTTGAGAAATAATTTTTTTAATTAGGAGCAAAAAAGAAATGAAATTTTTTTTTATACAATGTATATTGTTTAGTCATAATGTATTTTTTTTAATTCTTCTTTAACGTCGCTATATTTATGCTATTTTGTAATTCTAATCAGCGACGGAGCTCGTAAACGTGTTTGTGAACAAAGCACATGTAACGTACAGTGGTGCTTCTATCAATCGGCTGCCGAGAGCGGGATTCGAACTCAGATCCTCGAGATTACGAATCTAACGCTCTACCGACTGAGCCACTCACCGGCTCGATCATAATATTTATTTTATAGTTTTTAAGCAATAACCACATAAAAATGCTTCAAATTTTCTTGAAAGCTATTCTTAATTGATTTAATTAATTAATACGTTATATATAGCATATGCTTTAATAAATATTTTTTCTTTAAGAAAAGATAAGATTAAGATAAAAGTAAAATTTATATGCTTATTAATTAATAAAAAGCCATTTACTGTTAAAAGTAATAAAATTAAAATTAACATTTATTAGCTTTTGCCATAATTCTCGAGATTGTTGATAAAAATATAATGTTAATTGTACATCCGTGAGAAAATATAATGTGATATCTTAAAATTCAGGTAAGATAAAACTTCTCAATTGTAAAAGGTAAAAAAAGCAAAAGTGCAAATTGTAGATGAAGTCGGGATACGAGAAACTCATCATTTCGAGTAGCTTCTTTATTTCTTTATTTTTTTTAACTTCTTATATGAGTCTTTTCCTTTTCTTTCTTTTTCTTTTTTTCCTCTTGGTTTGATTCGGTTAAGTTTGCGCGTGTTTTGTTCGTGAGAAAAAGGCAAGATTATAAGTGGTATTACTTATGATCTAATAAACATTATATACCATTGTTATTGTTGTTTATATTAATTCAAGTAAAATAAATTTATTTTGTGTGAAAAAATAGTAATTACTTTTTTTTTAATGATAACCATTATCCAGTTGAGAAATTTAACAAAAAGGTATCTTATCTTTTTGACGTATAGAAATAACATTTTGATTTTATTAACAATGGAATTTCATACTTAATCATACATTCTTTTCTTTGATTAGTCTTTAAATAACATAATAATTTTCTCATGAAAATACTTTTGATGATTGAAAAAAAACCATCTAATATTTAAAAAAAAAAAAAAAAAACAATAATTGCTCATTCACTGTAATAAAAAAGAATTAATAAAACATTAATTTAAAATATTTTTTTCGATTCCTTTACATAATGATACAGCGTATATAAGCAAGCAGAGTGCGAAAGAGTAAATTATTGTTTGTCCTGAAGCTGAGGCAGTTATCAGAGGCCGAAAGACGTGAAAATTCGCGCGTACCGCAGAAGTCAGAAATGATTTATACTCCTCTTAAAGCCTTTAAACTTTAAAACTTTATACCCTTTTTCTCTTATGGCTTGAATCAAAATCTTCTTTGCGTATACTACAATTAGCAGATCGTCGATTCGCCAAGAATATTACGTCTGAGGTTTTTTGCTACATGATTTTAATCCACATCAGTGCATACCTCTCTTTCTCTTTATTTTGCTTTTTTTTATTATTATTTTTCTTATACCTTTCATATTCCTTCAGTGAAATGACCGGTTCCCTTTTATATAAAAGTTGGCTCTATCATCATTGGACTTGCAACGCGCGCGCGTTCACGATTTGCCGTTGCAATCATGAAAGTTGAGAGAATGAAACAAAAAAAAGGAGATAAACAGAAATAAAGAGAAAGAGAGAGAAACGTGCCAGGTCTGTAACTAAACTGACCCCCACGAAAATTGTATTGCACACGCTATCTTGGTGTGTATTCGAACGAATTGTCGAGATTTCGTAAGAGAAAAACGCGCATATTAACAGATGTTGCAGAGTATTTTTTTTTTTAATTTTAGATGGATTTCGATGGAATTTTTTTTTTCTTGTTTTAGAAGATTTTGTTTTGAAATATTTTGCAATCTACTAAAATGAATTTTTAATTTATTCGAAATAGATATAGATTTTTAATGGATTTTCTAATACTTGAAAGAAAATTTATGATTGAAAATGGTCAAAATGTTAATGATTATCCAAATTGATTATATGATTTTTAGATATAATTAATAAAAAAAATTCAACTTACGAATTCATAATTGGCTGATATTGGGTAAAAATGGCTAATAATTGACCAAAAATTTTTGTAAAATTCTATTGATTTTTCTGAAAAAAATTAAATTTTAAATACTTATGGAAAATGAGTAGATATCAAAGAAATTAATTTTATTTCACCTCAACATAATTCTAAAAGATAAACTATAGGATCTATCTATAAACAAAAACTACATACTTCCTTTTTGAAAAATAACAGTACTAATCTAAAATAATCATATGTTATTCTGTTTATTAGAATCTAAATTAAAGTTAATCGCCACCTGCAAATAACATCTAGTTAAAATACGCATTACTGCAAAACTGAGAAAAAACATAATTTTCTAGCACTCTAATGCGTACAGAACATGCGCTTTACTTACACTTTCTTGTTTCTTCATCTTTTCATTTCTGTCTATTACACGTTAGTGAATTTTATTTCTTTCCTTATTACACTTCTTATTTTCATGTAAAAACGATTGTCCGAAGGACTTTAAGCTCTTCTAATAACTGTTTATTACGCGTACAAATTGACCAAAATAACCTCGCAATCTACGCTCATCGAGTAATTGAAAATCAAGTAGTTATACGTTCATTAGCTTGGATATAACGCGCTTCTTATATAAATTTTATACGGAAAAAAATAAAAACGGAAAATATAAGATAAAAGAAAAAAATTGTTGTCTGCTGAGAGATTAAAACTGTACATACGCTGACAATATTAATAGTTTGGTTACAATATTTTCTAGGTTATGTTGCACTAAGGTCGCATTAAGAGATTTAAGTTTATTATATGTGAAACCAGATGCCATCCCTCTAAATTGTGAGTCTGTATTTTCTCTCGGTGTGTTTATATCCACAGATGGACTTTTTATGGATACACCAAAAAAAAAAGAAGAAAAAAAGAAAACTCGTAACTTTAAAGTCTTTCCTACACGTTTCTTGAAGCTTTGAGTTTGGCCTTTATTTATTTTAGACCAAAATAAGAAGCCACTATATGATTTTCTAATGTAGGCGAGTTTTCAAGACCATAAGTATGTCAACTTTTTTCCCCTTTTACCGAACAAGCATCATAACCTCAATTTTCTTAGTTATATGGAACTTTATTTCTCTGCGACATTTGAATTATAATAAACATATGAGAAATAAAGGCATAATGCATGTGAATTAAGACATCGTAAAGTTCAGCTTTTTTACGGAAGCTCGAGAGAAAATGCTTCCGTAGAAAAATTTACGGTCGCGTGTACTAGACTTTTAACAATAAAATGAACTACATATGTTTTGAATCTTACATTGTTTATGGATTTTTCCTGTTTCTGTTTTCCAAATTAGATTTCGTGATTCGGTTTAATTTTTTCAATTATTTCAGTTTTTTGGTTAGCTAATTACGTTCTAATTATAGACTTAATTTAATAATAGTTTGCATGACTCACTTTAAACCAAAATATAATGAAAAAATTCATAGTTGCCTTATAACCGTTCTCAAGTTTTTCTAACGAACTCCCGATTTTTCACACTTGATCAACGTATTATTATCTCTTCTCTTGTCATCTCATAATTGAAATAAACTCTGGTATCAAGCATCACCGAAACCAGTGATTAGAGCACTAAAAATTTTCCTCTCAATAACATACAATTTTCCAACGTCACAAACATCTCCAACTTGCGTCTAATCTTATTTCATCATCTTTTTACTAAAATCACGTATAACCACATGATATAACATTTTGACTTTTGATACATTTACGAGATTCGAGAAATAATCTCTCATATTTCATCAAAAAAAAAAAAGAAAAAAAAAGAACGAGAACATCTAAAAATGTATCTCAGCTCAAAATCATTGAGTTTCTATACGCGTGGCACGAGAAAGAGAGAAAGAGAAGCGGTAAAGTTAAAAGGAAATTTCTCTATGAAAGGATATATAGTCTCTCTCTCTGGCTACCTTTAGTCCGAATCTTTGTCGGCATGTCCAAGAAAGGGTCTATGTATATGTTCGTTTTAGTATAGAGGCGAGTGCTTTTAACTAATTTTTACGTCTACCGCGTAAAAAAAAAGAAAGAGAGAATAGAAGAAAAGAAATATATATAAGGCAGAATATATAGAGGAAGAAAGAAAAAGAGGAAGGACGTGCTTGTGCGATTCTTAATTCAGCTTTTGAAGGTAGGCGGCTTATTCCTTTTCTTTTCCGCTCTCGATCTCTTTTCTATCTCTTGGCAAGAGTGAAAATTGTACCAATCAAGATGGAGATTGAAATGCCACTGATTTACGGCTAGAGATGAGGACTGAATAAATTTAAGCGTTTCGATTCCACCGACATGTCTTATTTTTCAGAACAATATAGAATTTATTTTTCAAGGACTTGAACGAATTTTGATGAATTATTTTTCAACCAAAAGAAAAAAGTTATATAAGTTAATAAAAGAATAAATGTTCTTGTATAATGATTTCGATTAATTTTATTAACATTAACAAACTAACATTTTTTAATAAAAAAAAATTTTTGTGCTTTTATTATTCTATTTTATTTTAATTCATTAAAATTGATTGATAAAAACTTTTTTTTAAACAACATTAAAAAAATAAAAGAATAATACCAGCAACAGTTATACCTTTATTACTGTTATTTATATTAGCTATATTATTCAAACGTTTCTACAAGTCAAAACTTTTATCATAAGATCAACATCCGTAAGTCATTCATCATTCCTCTATACAGTCGCAAGTCAAGAATCGCAACAAAACTCGACAAGCAAAAAAGGATTACAATTTATATAGGCATTTAGAAAGTCACTCCACATCGTTTTGGCCATTATAGTCGTCTAACGACAGTGTTAAAACGTTCCGTTTTACGACTCAAAGCCATTATCACACTTAAAACTACGTTCTCTGTATGTGTATGTATATATATATTGTTAGTAAAAATATATATACGTCCAAAAGGTCGCTTATAGATGAAGTTTTTGTACGTTTCTCACGATCATCATTCCCCGTATATATACAGCCCTCGTTTTACGAGCCTAAAAAAGCCTTTTACTCAAAGCTTAAAATTACCAAGTATATGCGTTACGAATGGACTAGATAAGCTTTTATTTCGCGAATGTTTAAAACGCTGCCTTTTCTTCTTCGTACTTCTTCTTCTTCTTTTATTTTTTAAGAGGTTTTATACGACTGTTGAAACTCCTTCGTTACTTTTTTCTTTGTCTTGTTGATTTACGCGTGCACCTATATAACTTATACGCTCGAAAGCTATGGAATGGTTAAACGTATATAGCCGGGGTATAATATATACGAATGTAATTCAGGTTTGTTATGGGGTACGTCGTTATTACAATGCGATAAAAGAAGCTTTTTTAACCTTTGACAAGATAATAAGTGTTTTAGTTATTGTCGTCAAGTTTAATGTCATAGTCGATGAGGTTTAATGTTGGAAATGAGATTTTTCACGATAGTTTTCCGGTTTAATAGCGCTTGGAATTATATTAGGGAAAAATCTTTTTGATCTTTTGCCGACGATGGGTTTGGCGACATTCGTGTTTTGGAACGAATTATTTAGCTTAGGTGTTTTATTTTTGAGGTGACAATGTGAAAGCAGAAAATTTGATTTCACGTTCGTTTATTGTTAATAATTTTTAGATAATCTTGCATTTGAATTACATAAAATGAAGACATTTTGAAATTTTGATTTAGATCTTATGAAATTGTAAAGATCTGAAACATTTTTGGGGAGAAAAATAATAATAACTGATTATTAATTTCCTAAAGCATTTTAAAATTAAATGTAAAAATTCTTTATAATTGATTTAGACTATAATAATTCTTTTCTATTTTTGTAATATTATCATAATTATATTTTTTATAGTTCATTATTTATTTAAAAATATTATAATGCCATGTAAAAAAAATTATCTTTGCAAAATCATTTTCCTAGAAAAAACAATCAGTCTTAGACTAGAATCTTATCCATATGTAATTATCTAAAAGTTCATTAGAGCAAGTGTCAGGTGTGTACTGTACTTTGCACCTGACTTCTAGTGCAAAAATTTACGCCTCAAGTGTTGTTTCTCAACCTAACAATTATCCTGATTTTCCATACCCTTTTTCTATTTATCTTGGCGTCTTATGTACCAAAAAGTTAAATTATTCGCGGCACTTTGCGATTTCATGGATTCTCTTGTCACTCTTTAACCACGCATATCGCACACCGTTCGTGTTAAATATTCTTTTACCTTTAAGATCAAGCGTGACGTTTGAAGTTTTTGGCGTGGCTGTCGAGCCTTTTTACCTACCCCCAAAGGTAATAATAAAACACCCCGACTGTGCAAACTAAAAGCAAATACCACACCAATTCCTACTATTTTTTCTCTTCGACCATTGTTACCATCTATATATTTGAAAAAGGCTTGGTCCCATATTGAAAAGCTATAATTCCAAAAGCTTCAATTAACTTTTCGCACTTTTCGTTGTCACTGTTATACCAGTGTTGTTGGCGTGCGCGCTAGTACAAAAGATGTATACCTTAAAAGTATACCGCTCCACCCACGGAAACTGAAAAAATTTTCCTTGGATCCTTCTATTGTCACCTTTTACTATTGAGGATACCTTTTTAGACGCCCTCCCCTTTGAAGTCGTGGGAGTGAACTATTGCCGCCGTATGTATATACATGGCTTGGAAAAAGCAAGCCGCTTCACAGAGGGGAATCACCTGCTCTTACTTCTTTTTTTTGTATTTCTGCCTTATATACGTAAAGGTATACCTATATTGCTTTTTTCGCGAGGTTCGAGTATAGACACGCGGAAGGCTACCTTCAGTTCTGTCCTTTATTTCTCTCTTTTTCTTAAACTTTTTTTTTTATTTTACTTTTATTCTAAACGATGACTATACATTTAAGGGATGTTTTTGTGTACATGTCTCTTGTTGTATTTGGATGGCTGAAGAAAAGAGTGCTGAATCGCCCCTGGGGCTTTTTTTTTATTTTGTATGTTTTGATGGAGGGACTCATACTTTATGCATGTTGTACGCGCGTGTTACTTATGATCTATACAAGCATAGTGGGAAAATTTGGTAATTTAGTTTTGCCGACTTTGATCGTTTATGGTAAAAGAACAGCGGGTTGCATATATACGAATTTTTTATTTTTCAGAAAAGTTTTTTTGAGATAGGTGACATATTTTTCGGATGATTGTCTTGGATGTATTGACGTTTTAAAAAAATATATCGGTTTCCTAATGGACAAAGGTTGCATATATATTGTTCGCGGGTGAATTATTACTAAAATTTTTGAAATTTTGGTATTTTCCTATCATTTTTTAGAATTTTATTTAATGATTAATAGAAAAAATTATTCAAATATATTTTTTCCAATAAAATAAAATATAACTCGTAAAGAATTGTAAAAACATTTTTTATTTTTTATAAACAAAATAAAACGGAATTTTATTTGGATCTTATATAAACGTTTTTTATTTTTTATAAACAAAATGGAATGGAGTTTTATTTAAATGTTGTATAAAAGAAATAAAATTTATTGTTCGAATTAACACAAAAAAGTTTAAAATTCTTTGCTTTTTTTTAAAAACTGCAAAAGAAAGTTTTCTCACCTGCCTTCCAATTACCAGTTCTATTGTAGTCAACACTCAATGAGAGAAGGAAAAAAAGATTTTGCAGCTTTTTGATTTCCTTCAAGAGCAACCTTTAAATTTATCCTTTCAATGCGAAAGCGATTCTTTAATACCTTCGCTTCTATTGTCTTGTCATGGCGATGTTTATTTAGGATCTCGAAATTTATTATTGAAAATTTAAAGAACTTTAAAATGTTTATGCTGCTATGCAGAGGAAAATTTTAAAAATATTTTTAAAAACAACTATGACTTACTTCGAACTTTTATTCACTTTGGCGTATATATTGCATTACATAAACAAATAATTAAGGAGATGATTTACGAAATAAAACAAAAAATGCAAATTTCATGGTGTATTAAGAAAATTTTAATTTTATTTATTTTACTCATTTCTTAAAACAATATTATGAATAAGCTAAGGTTACAACATAATTATTAGATTTTAAATGAAAACTCAATTCTCGAAATGTTAATTATGAGATATAGCATTTTTACTTTATGTTAGAAAATCTTTGATGTATCAATAAAATTTTGATGCTTAATAATACAATAATAGTCGGAAATTTGTTCTTAAATCAAGCATGAAGTCTCAATCCACTCGTAATAGAGTATCACAAAGCTTAGTATCAGACTAAAGCGGCGAAACATCAAAAGATTCATGTGCGTAAATAATTTCAACTGACTCTAAAATGGGGAAAAACTTTGGGGAAAAAATCGATTCGATCTGTTTCAGTGACAAAAACGTCACATCTCAAGTCCTGCGCAAAATCCAAGTAAGCATGAAAAATAAAAGGTGCGGACATGGTTTAATTATTTGTCGTGACGATTAGATTCGATCTTTTCGATATATCCTTTTATTGATATTTATTGTACGTATCGTTAAAGAGGCGTAAAAAATTTCTTAAGATATTCACGGCTACTGGTTTCTTTATTATACAACTGTTGGGAAGTGATTTTTGGACGAGTCAATATGAAACTGTTATAAAGATATTTTAAAAGTGGATTTGTGTTTCTAATTTATACAAGTGGTTTTAAATTTATTATAATTGAAATGTATTTACATATTTAAATATTTATCGGTAAAATGTGCTAAATGATTATTTATTAAGAACTATAATGGATTTTAAATAATCGAAAAATTAACATTTCAACGATAAAATATTTTATTTTAATGATGCAATATACTATTTTAACAATATTATTTCCTCAAAAATTAAGTAAAAGGAATAGAAACGATGCTAAACATCCCAATCTATTTGTTACTTTTATTGAAGAACTTTAAATTTGAAACATTATTAATATCAAGCATTTCTAATCTTTAAAACAGAGTTGCAGTTTATATGAAATGATACAAAGAAAGTCTAGCTTAAGGACTAAAAAAAGCTCAGTTCTAACAAAAAAAGACCAGAAAGATATTGTCGATCAGTATTGTAACCGCAAGCGCCAACACTTTCATAAAACATTTACAACGTGATTACCTTTTTTTCCAGATAATCTAGAGCAAGAATGCCCCGTGTGCACTTGATCCTTGACGGATTGATTTCTTACGATAATCTTTATTCGTCTCACTTTATATATGTATATACATATATACATATATATCGTTAGTTTCTAAAAAAGCTGTAGCTAATCGGCACTTTCTCGCTTTGACACGTATATATATACATTATACTCTGATCGCAGAAAATTTTCATCGTTTCGTTGTCGCGCTCGTCGTCTAGACGATGCATGAAACTTATACGGCGTGCGCGCTTGTAATTTGAGTATCTCACACACACACGTAGAAACACGTGTGCTTTATAAATCGGAGAAGTGAAGAAAAGAGCCTTTAAAAAGGGAAAAATTTTAAAAAAAAGAAAGAAAAGAAGAAAAAAAGTCGAACGACAATGGTGTAAGATGTATAACACATACACATGCACAGACGTATATATATAAAAAAAATAGAATGATTGTAGCTGGGTCAAGCGAGTCAAATCGAACTCTAGCAAGCTCTTGTCAATGGATTTTTTTCTTCTTCTCATTCTTATGGCTACTTATATATAGGATATACCTTCTAGCATGCATATATATAAGTATAGTTTCTATACGGAAGGCTTTTTCTTTACTGTATTGTCGGCGGGCGCATCGAATTGCCGATTTCACGCTTAGGGCTTTTGCTGAACTTCTCCGCCCACATGATGAAAGATCGGCGTGTGCGCGCGAGAAAAAGAGAGAGAGAGAGAGAGAGTGAGAAAAAGAGAGGACTCGAGCGATCTTGAAGCGCATACTTTTACAATGTGACTTCGTTAAGATTTCATAGGGAGGCAGCTGTCCTTTTTAACTTTGTAATGTGCTGTCGTTAGTTGAAAAGTCGAAGGCCTGTTTAGGGCTTATGCATATTTTTTTCCTATTTTTTTTCTTTGTAATTTTTCAACACAAGCTCTTTTGTTAATTATTGTTTTGCAAATGTTGAAATGTGTCGATGTCGGTAGGCTATTAATAATAAAAAAAATTTGCAAATTTAGAGAAGAAAATGAAATGGTTTTTATTTAATTGTGATATATATTTATTGATGATTTTTTGTAAAATACTTAAACAATTAGAAGTTGAATTTTAGTTACTTACAAAATGTTCATTTTTAATTTTTATAATAAAAATAATGAAATCCATTAAACATTGAAAAATAAAAAAAATAATATCAATTAAGACTAATGCTACTTTGACTGTACAATATCTGTTTAGAATTTTCCATAGATAATTATCAGTTTTTATATAACATATTTATTATACGAATGCCCATATGTATATTAACTAACTGATCAATGTCGAATTTTCAACGGTTATGCTACGCTTCATAATAAGTGGCATAAATATCTATGAATCGAAACATCAAAGGTACCGCCGTAAGAAAGTGATTTCACCATTATTATATTGAATAGTGTTTAATTTTCAAAAGTCAATTATTGCAATAGCATTTTAATTTCCATGATAATATACTTGACTTAATTATCAAAGTTGTAAGTTCACGTATTTGACGTTTTCATAAAATTATTAATTTCAATATTATTAAAATTATTTACTCTATTTGCAGGTGACATAAGCTGCTTTTAAAAAATCAAAATAAAGTTTGTAGTAATAATATGAATTTTGTTTATTAAAAAATCGAAGTCACAAAAAATTTTTTCCGCTCTTTAATCTTATTTTGAAAAAAGGTAAAATAAGAAGAAAAATCAGCAAGTTCCTTGTTAGTCCAGTTCTACGTAAGCAAAGATCGAAAAAAATTAAAAGCGTGAAGTTCTTAAAAACCAATGCACGCGATCACTTGGTTGTTATTTTTTCTTCTTTTTTTTTAATCCGGACATTACCCGCAAAAAAAGCTTGGTAACTTTGAAGAAAATAAATTCTCTTTGAAAAAAAAATCCTATAGTATAGAAAGTGAAGAGAAGAAGAAGAAGCTCAGACTTTTAGTGTAGTATTGAAAAAGGGCAGATGACGGTCGTCTCCGATTTGATTCGGTTGCCGCCAACGATGAATGGAAGGCACACAATTCCCAAGACTTTGGTCACGGATATTTATACGTATATATATACATATATACATCGGGGTTCTACTTCTATTCATTTCAAATTTCCGCGCTTCTTCGATGGTGATTTCACGTGTATTGAACTGGTAAACACATAAGAATGTATATGTATAAGAACAGATATACACCTTTTATTCTATTTAAAAAGTTTTTCATAAAAATTCAGTTGCTTTTTAAAACGTTTAAGCAGATGTACGCACGAGTCTCCTTGATTTTTAACTCCAACTTGAAGAGAAAAAAAATTATCCACGGTCTCTCCTTGCGATTAGTTATACTTTAAAAAGTTTGTCATTTCAGATTTCTCTATGTACGCGAAAAAAAATTTCTGTAACAATGGTCCAATGGTTGATCTCCTTAGAAAAGTCATCGTTTCCTCGCCTGATTTCGAAGAATAAAAACATTGAATAGACAACGTTTTTCCACAGAAATTTTCAAAGCTCTTTATCGTTTTATATATAGTTTAAAAAGAGTGATGGTCTATCGTTCGAGAATGTGACAACAAAAGAAACTTAACAATGTAATCGCGAATGAAAGTTGAAGACTTTTTATTTTTCCTTTTTAAATGAGGGTGTTTGGTGCATTACTAATTTTATTGAAATTGAAAATCGATGCTCTTTAAAAGATGATTAATATTTTGAAAATTAAATGTAAATCAAGAAGCCTCACTTATTTTTTTTGTTTGTATTTATACAAATCTTCTTTTGCAAAACTACTTTGTAACGAAAAGTAATCATGTAAACAAAAGTTCGATAATTTAATGAAATATTTTGTCTTATTTTTTTGCGAAAATATAAAAGATTTCAAAACGATATTCATATATAGTAGACATATTTTTGTCTGTATAATAAAATAACAACTACATCTATCTTCGAAATTTCTGCAATATTATTTATGTACAAAAATTCTTTCAAACACATTTGCATTCATATCATAAAATTGAAATTTAAAAACAAAATAAAAAAAAAAAAATTTTCAAAATTACAAAATTAATATAAAAAAAAATTGACAAATTAAAAATTTATAATCTAGCCATTAAATAAAAATCGGTTAACTCATTTATAAGTTGTAAATAAAATGAAATTTTATTTACAGTGAGTGTATTTTAAGTTAATTTATAGTTTTTTCATAATGATTTTCTTATTTCAACATTTTCGTCACGATTATCATATATTATTTCATTTTCAGAAAAACTATCATCACTACTAGAGCTGGTTGAATCAAAAATAAATGTGAAAGCAATAGCAACTGTGTTCATTTTGTCTTATTAAAATTATCTCTACGTTATTAATTAAATTATTAAATTCACTCTTATTAATCTGTAATTCTTATTACGAATAAATACTTGAAGGAAAAAATTTGTGTTTACAATTTCAAAATTCAAAACTCAGCTGTTCACAGCGTTGCCACATATAACCTGACGAACTAACTGAAAACTGTTTCCGAACGCACCCATAACCTCTAAATAGCTATCCGGATAAAAAATGGATCAGAAAAAATAATAATGGCGTAATGGCGCCAATTCAAATTTAAGAAATATTAAAATTATGATTTTTCGTTCTCTTTATTTATATGTAAATCTTTTGTTAAAATAATTTTTATTAAAAATATTTTTTGAATGATAAGAGAATAATTAATTCTGTTCGATGGTTCAACAATCTAAGCTTTAAAAAAATTTTTTTTTAATTATCAATTGCAGCTAGATATTTTTTAAATTTTATGAAAACAAAATTGAATTTTGGATCAGTAACGTAGGTCTGCTGCTTTTAAGTTATACAAAAATTGGATTAAAAGATTTTTAAATTTTGCTCCTAGTCGAAAATTTTTTAGCTAGACTCTAGAATCCTTCAGTTCGTAATAGAAAATCTTCTTATTTTTGTCTTCGAAAGAATTTTTTCCTAATGCATGCCTGTTTGATTTAAATATATTTCTGTTAGGTCTTAATTAACAGAAACCTGTATTAAAAATCAAATAAACTTGAAATATCAAATTTATTTCATGAAAGAAAAGTAAATTTCATTTTTTTCTAAATAATTTTTATATCCATATTTAATAATAATAAAAAATTTTATTAAACCCTTTTCTATTAGTATTGTTATATTTTCTAAATGATTTAATGTCTTTAAAAAACAATTGGGTCTTTGCATGAAAAATTTTTTTTGAATCCATTATATCCGTTATTTAGAAAAAGAAAAAATAAAAGACACGTATTTTTTCTTATATTGTATTAATTTCTACTGGCTATAACTTTTGCAATTCATCGTATTTTAAAAAACAAAAAAATACGGGTCTTTCATTTTTTCGTATTCTACCTGACGGATATAATGCATTTTTTCATGCAAGGACCCAATTAGAGCTCCTATTCAATAATTAAAAATATTAGAATAACACTCATAGTAAATTAATGATAATAAAACTTGTTTTAAAATAACTTATGAATTTATAAGGAAGTTGAGCTACTAGAAAAAAAATTACCAGTAGCATTGGGAGGAGTAAGTGGTTGTAAGGAAACTAGTTATAGTGACCAACCTGGTGAACATTATAGTATAATTTTGGACTTGAAATCAATATCTGATGTTGCTTTACTTGGTTTTCCTAATTCAGGAAAAAGTACATTAATGAGGGCTATATAAAATTCAAAATTCAAAATAGCTAATTTTATCCATGTAAATTTCAGAATGAAATGAGGTAAAACTGGTTTTATTCATTTATAAAACAGTCTTTTTTAATTTTTTAAAATCAATTTATCCATTTAAAGAACTGCTAATTTGATTTTAACATTTATTGAAATCATAAATTAATTTTATTTATCACAAAAAAAAATATTTTTTTCATACAAATACATACATTATTAACAAAACGGCAATTTTAATGACTTTATTTATAATAATATAAGGTTCTAACATTTATTTATAATATAAGCTTCTTTGAATTAAAGGGATGATCTCCGATTCGACTAAATTATTATCTAGAATATAAAATTTTTAATTTAACATAATATTTCATTCAATCAAGTAAATATGTTACTAACCATTATATGATCGATGAGATATTAAATATCGTTCTTACTTTAAGAGGATGTAAAATGTACAGTTTTCCATATTTTTTATTCTTAATCCAAGTTTAAAAAAAATATCTCTATATTACAGCCATCTATAATAAAAAGCATAATACAGAGATATTTCGGAAAGTTTTTAAATATATATTAGATATTCGGAAAATTGTAATGTCGATAACATGTATTAAACATATACCCCTTTCACATAATTTTAGAATAAATTATTTATTGTATTTCATTTTGTAAATTCATTGAAATCGATTTTTTTCAGAATCTATTTCTTTAAATTAATTTTAATATTTATTGAAGTTACAAAGAGAATATGTTTATTTTAGGTAACATTACATTTTTAATACAATTATATGTAAAATATTATCGATCGATTTTCAATGCTAATAATTTGGAAAAACATTTAATTGTAACATAAGTTTCTTTAACTTAAAAAGATCATCACTATCTTAAACAGATATCATTCAATAGCATAAATTGTTTACTTTAACATATCGAGACTTATAAATAATTAATAAATAAACTTCAACTGAAAACATTAATAAGCGTTTTGAATACAAGTACAAGATTAATAGTGCTACAATGTCCGAAAAGACATTACAGTAATTAAAATTGAATTTTACGATGGATTATTACTTTTCCTGTTCAAATTACATTGAGAAAAATCAGAAGTTTCTTATTTTTAATAATGACAGTAGTGATGATAACAAAATTTATCACGCTATAATACCTAGATAAGATTTAAAAAATAAAAATTTTTTTTTTTCAATTTATAAACATATTTACATTATTTTCTAAATATCTACGCATTAAAAAAAATTCGATGGATCATCAATGGAAAATTTAACTACGCATATATATTCTAAAATAGTTGGAAAATTTTTTTTCTATTTCATAATTTATTACGTAGTACGTATTACACGTTTCTATTATTAGATCGATGCATAATTATCATTCTAGAACATGTTAAAATTTTCTTTTTTTTTTAAATTTATTGTTTAACTAACATATTTCTATATTACTCATTTATAACACATACCATCCTGTAATTTCGACATTCAATAGTCATATTCAACATTTAAAGTAGAAAAGAGCTTTTTCGAAAATATTATATCAAAATAAATAAATATGAATTTAACGAGTGTTTTGAAGATTTCATTTATATTTATTGTATTTCCTCGAATAATTTGTTTTAATAAAACTACTGGAATAGATCGAATAATAAAAATTTTAATTAATGACATGAAAATAGAGAGAGTGGCTATCATGACATCAATAATGAAACCTTTTCCGTACATATATGAAACAATAACTCGAAAAATTGAAAGTAAATTTCCATGTTTTATTATTAATGCAAAGGAAATAATGAAAAAAATAGATTCGGAAGGTAAAAAAGCTTTTTGGCACTATAAACAAATTCTAGTATTGAAACGAGAACCTAAAGCATTGAATATCATATTTATTAATTCTTCTGATCCTTATAAAGCTATGAAAGAATTATTAACTGATCATATTCAGTTGTTCATGTATTACCCACTCCCAGGACCAAGACCTTACTGCTTAATCTTTTATATGAATATAAATAATATTCCTAAACTTCATATCTTATTTAAACGTGTTTTTAAGGTTTTGTGGAAACGTCATTTTTTGTTCGTCAAAATCATAGAAATCAATATTAGACAATTTAATAGTAAGTTTAAAATTCCAATCTCTATAAATATTGAAGATGTTTTGATACACGAATACAACCCATTCAACGATAAATATAAATTGAAATATATTTTTAATAATACTACATTGTTTGATGATGAATTAAAAAATTTATATGGGTATCCTTTAAAAGTAACTTTTAATATAGATCACCATCAAGTTATGCTATTAAGAAAAAAAAAATCAAATGGGACAAGTATATGGTCTAGATATTTTGGTCCAGCAATCACAGAACTCAACACAATCTCTAAAATAATAAATTGTTCCATTAACGCTACTAAAGTCAAATGGAAATATTGGGATTATGGAGATCCATTCGACCAAAATAATGATTTTCATCTAAATGATGCTATAGCTACTATCTTCGGTTACTCTAGTATACTTAATTTTTGCCATCCTCAAAGTTCGGCTGCAACTGTTGCTGTAATTAAACAATATGGATATTATGAGAATTCAGTTCCATGGGAATTTATTACAGTTATTGGTGTAATATTCAGTGTTTCTGCAATAATTTATATTTCAATACGAGTTTTAGGTATAAAGGAACAATTTTTTACTACTTTAAATTTGACAATGTTATTTTTTGGAATATCGACAAATTCCAGACCACGAAAGGCAGTAGATAAAGTAATATTTCTCTGCCTGATATGTGTTTCTATTATATTTTCATCCAATTTATTGGATTACATGTTTGAAGTAACTTTGAATCAACTGAAATTTAAGGATGTCAAAACCATTTCTGATATCGTAGCTCTAGGCATCAATTTAACTACAGACCAAATGAATAAAAAAATGTTAAGCAGTATAAATTCTTTTGAAATTATTCAAAATATTACAACTGTACTTAATAATACTCACCAATTTTGCGTAGTTAGATTATTAAAAGATGAAGTTAACTTTTGTTTAATAGGTCTGGAAATCGCATCACATTTGATATCACCTCGTAACTCAAGTAGAAATTGGATTTACAATGCAGCTACAGCACCTCACAATGACCGTTTGTTATGCCAGCAGTTTTCAAGAAATTCACCATATGCAGAAAAATTTGCAAAGTTAAGGAAACTCTTCTACGAGTCTGGTATTACGCAACATTGGGATAATGACACTCTAAGAATACGTATGT
Source organism: Anastatus disparis (assembly GCA_017163975.1). Lineage (NCBI taxonomy): Eukaryota > Metazoa > Arthropoda > Insecta > Hymenoptera > Eupelmidae > Anastatus > Anastatus disparis. Next base: position 14,169,548 of record JAFFSR010000335.1, on the reverse strand, counting down.
CTCAAAAATTATTCACAAATTTACCTCTTGCGATTGAAAATCAAGAAACAGTTAGAATGGTATTAATTTTTTTTTTTGCATTAGGGCTTTTAACATCGTTTATAATTTTTATTTTTGAAATATTATCAAAACATTTCAAAAACAAATTTTTCATCTGCTCAACTTGAAAATTATATAATTATAAGTTTTTAATTTATCATCTATTGCAACGCTTAAAATTATAGTAGTTTAGGCTTTAATAAAACTAATATTTTTACTTGTAACGTCAACCTCACTAAAATATGAATTTCATAACTTTTTATGCTAATACCATATTGTTTCATATTTTTCGTTTTGCACGTTTGATCCTACTGATTTTCTTTTTGATTATAAGTTTAAGAATTTGAAATTAAGTTTGATGTATGAAAATAAACAAGGGTTGTAAAGAAACTAAAATGATTGAAGATAGGAAATCTTTGAAAATTATTTGTGTTGGTATTGTAATTCAGCAAATAGCGTTTTTGTAATGATTTAATTAATAACGACAAACTAGAATTTATCCACTGCTATATTGGACTTCCTGGGTCAGTACATGACAATAGAGTTTTTAAATATTCTGGTGTCCAACAAAAATGTACTGAAGAATTTTTTCCACATAATACTCACATTCTTGGAGATTCAGCTTATACCATACAAAATTGTGTAATGATTCCATATCGCAATGATGGTCATTTAACAGTCGAACAATGTTATTATAATAGAACATTGTCTAAAACAAGAGTCATGGTTGAACGAGCAATTGGACTATTAAAGTTACGATGGAGGTATTTAATTGAAAAACTTCCTATGAGGAGAACTGATTTAATACCCTTCTACGTCATGGCTTGTTGTATTTTACATAATATATGCCTTAAATGTGAAGATTCTTTTGAGTATCCTGTTATTGTACCAAATACAATAGATAATAATGCTGAACCATTATTGATTAATGAGAAAATTCAACATCAAGGAATCAGGAAAAGAGACTTGATAAAGGAGTTTATAAGTCATTAACAATTTTTTATGTGGAAACTTGTCATTTCTATACATGCACGTCTACATATATTACATGGATATAATAATGACAGTAACTTGAATCAAAAAGAAAAATATGACTAATATTTTGTTTCGATATTTAAAACAAAATAGATCTGAATTATGATTGACTGTAATTTTACAAACATTGTGTGCATAAATAATAATTAATAAATTTTATTTATTATAATTATATTTTATTGTTGTTTTATTTCTATAAAAACAAGATAATAATTTTAAGAAAAAAAAATGTTAAAAGATTAGTAAATTACAGCAAATTTGTTATAATTTATAATCTATCATAAATCAAACATTTATTTATTTAAACGATAAATATAATATGAATACAAATAAAACAAGAAAGTAATCATAAAATTCAAGAAACAAAACTTTATTTATTTCTAATATGTATACAAATATCTTTCTGATATTTTCAACATAACATTTAACGAACACAAACATTTCTTAATTTAATTTTCAATTGAAAATATTAATACTGACTTTATAACTGAAGTCTTTATTCTTGATTAATGAAAAATAAACTTTAACTTATAATTACTTCTAAAGTAAGATTAAATTTATTAAAAAAGTGCTAGAATATTTTAGTAAAGATATTTTATAAAATTTCTTAGTGAAATCTTTGCTTAGAAACGTTGATACTAACTTTCAATTGTACAGTATTTATTAATAACTGTTATTAGTAAGTCTTAAAAATAATAAATAAACTTATAATATTTAAAAGTTAATTAAGTTTTAAGTAATTATAAAATTCTTTAAGTACACTTTCTTTTTTTTAAATTAATACAAATCATTATAAAAAAGATTATAAGATAACATTTTAGAAAAGATCTCATTTAATAAAAAACCATTTTTTAGCAAAATCTTTGGTTTTAAACCTTAAGAAGGGGCCGAACTATCTGTCTTTGTCTAATAGCGTTTTTCATCATTTATGTAAACACTATCCGGTATAACAAGAAAAAAATAGCAGCCCCCGCTAGATATTAGTATAATAAGTAAATTTTGTAATAATAGCCAAATTTTTTCACTGCGTAGTTTTTGAATAATTAGAGACCTACCAAAAGAAGATAGGTTATATTCTAGATTGCTAGTAGGTCTCTAATTAGTCAAAAACTATGCGGTAAAAAATTTGGTTGTTATTACAAAATTTACTAATTATACTAATATCTATCGGGGGCTGCTATTTTTTTCTTGTTATACCGGATAGTGTTTACATAAATGATGAAAAACGCTATTAGACAAAGACAGATATTTCGGCCCCTTCTTAATACTAACTTTCAAATGTCAAGTATTTAGTACGTATGAATTTACTCTTTTGTGGAATATCGTAAAAGTAAATATTGATCAAATTACTCTGTTTAACTATTAAAGTATTATTTTACTCTTTACAAAGTTATAAATGTGCCTTTTACTCTTTGTCATAAGAGTAAACACATCAATTACTTTCAGTAAAAGAGTAAATTGCGTGAATTTATCTTTATAAACTATAAACTCATCAAATTTATCTTTACTAATGGTAAAATCTTAGATTTACTCTTTTATAAATGAAAAAACTATACTTTTTTACTTTTTATTTCCAATTTTTACTCTTTTGAGTTTAGAGTGTACGTCTTGAAATGACTTTTTAAGCTCTTAAGGGGAATCCTCATACCGACATAGAGTTCTACCTTATCTACATTTAAATTATGAATTTTAATAAAAATTTAACTATTCATGACTGAAATTCGTAGGAGAGGCACATTCTTAACATGCCAAAGAATTTATTGCAACGTTAAAAGACAATATAAGGGTAAAAATAAAGGCGGAAACTGCTTAATACGATTAACTTTTAAATGTAGTTATGAATAATCGTATTATGCAGTTTTTGTCTTCATTTTAACTTTTATTCTGTCTTTTAACGTTGCAATAAATTCTTTAGAATGTTAAGAATGTGCCTCTTCTATGAATTTTAGTCAAAAATAGTTAAATTTTTATTAAAATGCATAATTCAATTATAGATAAGGTAGATCTCTGTGCCGGTATGAGGACACCCCTTAATAGTTCAAAATAAATTAACTTTTAAGATTGCTGTAACAATAAAAACTTTAAAACTACTTCTTATCATTGAAAATTTTTAAATATTCTTCCATCAAAGATAATTTTTTGTTTTGGTATTGTTCTCTACTTTCTCTTTTCAGTTTTTTTCATTTCTTGACTCTTGCAAGTAAATTATTTTCTCTCCCTCAAGAGTACTTCGAGGACGTTCTGAAAAAAATTATATACTAGTTTTATAAAAGTATTGAGTAAAAAATTTAATGAAATCATCATGCGCAGTAGACAACATTAATAAATTTCAAATCAGTAGTAATAAAATAATAAATTATTTAGAAATCTAATATTTGGGTTATAACTTATACTTCTACGGCTTTATTTTTATTTAAAATATATATTAAGATGAAGATTTGTTTACTGCAATCATGAAAATTTCCATTCTTATGCCTAAACTAAATTTTTCATAATTAGATAAATCTCTCCATAAATTATTTATTTAAACCTACGTAAATAACCTACAAATTATTTTGTTAAAGTAAACCTTAGATATTTACGTACTATTTAAACATTTAGTTTCTATATCGAAGTCATCAGGTGTGTTCGACCCAGCTGTAGATAAAGGTCGTACCCATGGTTTGTTGCTGAAAATCTCATCAAGTGACTGCAAATGATTAGTTACAATTAATTTCTTATAAATAATTAAAAAAATAATTATATACACACATCATAGTAAACCCATGATTTTGGTTCTACACCACTTTGTAAGTTGTAATCCTTAATACTTTTATATTTTTTTTTTAGCAAATCCATTTTTCCTGTACACTGCACCATACTCAGATTATAGTTCTTATTTTTCATATCGGAACTTATCATTTTGAATAATTTTTTTTGAGTAAGTTTATTTTCAGAGTATAAAGGTTCATATTGTTTATACAATGATATTAAAAGGAGAGTTTCAGCTTCAGTCCATTGATGACGACCTTGAATTTAAAGAAAATTAATATATAACATTAAAATTGATAGTGTAAAAAGTATATATAAAATAAACTATTAATCTTACTTTCGTGCTGTGAATTAAAGTCAGCATTCTCGTCATTTTCAATTATTTCTGACGTCCATAAACATTGCAACACCATCACCTGCACAAAAGTTAATTAATTGGCTTCATGCAAGTAACAGTATTAAGTACGTAAAATTTTAAAAATCTTACTATCAACAGGAAAAAATTCCATATCTGTAACAACTATTTTTGAGTAGGGTATTAAGCATGAATGTTCTTTAACCAATTTAAAAGGCATTTCTTCCTTGCACCAACCACATTTATAAATCTAAAATGTATTAGAAATTTTATTATTTTATAAAATATAGGTTATGATTTGAAATTATTCTGTTTAAAAATAAATAAAATAAAGTATTATAGTTAAATATACTTGATCCATTTTAGGAATACTATCCACTGACTTTCTTATATTTAATACTATTATATAAATTTTAATTTAATAAAATAATTAATAGTTTTACACCGGCTAACTGCAAAAAGCTATGAAGTCGCTGATCAGCTGATAAAAAATATTTGTTTCCGAACACACAGATATTTAGTTTATCACGTGGTTTCTCACAGCGTTGCCACATATCACCTGACAAACTAACTGAAAACTGTTTCCGAACGCACCCTATACAGTAGATGACGCCGCCATCTGTGCCTCGTGACAGTTTAAAAGCATAGAGCACAGGTCGTTGTGACACACACACACAAATGAAGTTCGTTAATGCGCCACACGTTTTTTCCTTTGTTAGCTATTTATTTCCCAAAAAGTTAATCATATGAGTAACGAAGATAGACGCTTACGGCCGTTCTTCAATGATGTTACACGTTACCTGTTACTCGTCACATTTAAAATTTTGTTGTCCGATCTCTATTGAAATCATGATCTATGGCTTAAATACGCATGTTTTTTTCTGACATAGATCATAAATTCAGTAGATATCGGACAATAAAATTATAAAACGTGTAACGAGTAACATGTAACGTTGAAGAACGGCCGTTATCTTTGTTGCTATGTGTGAAGTATAGTAAAAATATAAAATATAGGCTTAAAAAAATATTAAAATAATCTTAAGGCGAAAAATAATTATCATATTTATAAAATATAGTAACTATTATATTTTAATTACTCAATTTATATTTCAATATTAGACACTTAAGTTAACGATTTGAATATAGGTTTTATATTTTAATTTTATTTGTAAATAATTATTAATTCAGAAATATCTAATAATAAGTCAAGAATATCTATTAAACAAAATTTTTTTTAAAATTTTCTTACATATTGCATAAAAGCTTTTTATAACAACCTTATGTATAAAAACATTTTAAAATCCTGAAAATCTTTCGAAATCTATAATTGTAGTCGTGGTAAAGTTTCTGAAATGTTCCATTGCTTTCTGTTCAAAAGTCCTTTCAAAATCGTTTAGGCAAGAATTCCGTAATAACTTTTCTTCGTAACCTGAATAATTTTAATTTTTAAAAGATTTTGTAATTATTTTATGTATTATTTCGTGGAGTTCACCACAAGTTTTAATGAAATATTGTCTGAAATAAAGTATTCCGAAAGAACTTTAAAATGAATTTTGTAAATACTTTAGATGATCGGAATAATCTTTCTAAATAATTTTAATATGATTGGAATCGTAAGAAAATTTCAGTAATATTGCTTGCTTACAAAAAGTCTTTTCAAAGTCCCTTTAGTAAGAATTCAGGTAATAACTTTTATCTTCATGACAAGATCTTTCATGAATTATTTCAAAAAGATTTTTAGATTATTTCATGTAAGAACTCGTTAGATTTTACGAAAATCTTACATGAAATTATTACGTTAAAGCTTTTTGAAAGAATTTCCAAATGATTTGTTAAAAGAATACCTTAGATTATTTCGAAAATCTTTCTAAATTATTTTATGACTGGAATCTTTGGAAGATTTCTGAGTTATTTCTTGTTTCCTTTCAAGAAGTCATTTCAAAGTCCTTTTAGAAAGGATTCGTGTAATATTTCATATCTTAACTTTCATTTCCTTCTTGGTATTATTTTTGCAAAGACTTTGTAATCTTTCTGTGTATTATTTCATAAATTCTTTTCAAAAGAATATGGTTATCTTTTTAAGTCCTTTTTAAATTCTTTCAACGTATTATTACTTGTAATATTTCATGAAATTATTTCGAAATTCTTTCATGCTGTGTGGGATGTAACGTATAGTGGTGCTTGTGTCACTCGATCGCCACGAGCGGAATTTGAACTCGGATTCTCGTGATAACGAATTCATCACTTTACCAACTGAGCCACTGAGATCTCATTAAATAATACTAAAGTAATATCATTTGAAAATTTAATCTTTTTTTTATTACTAAATTTTCTCTGTAAGATGCAAAATCTAAAAAAACATCAAGGATTTTGAAAATTTTTCTGTTCATTGACTGATTATGATCATTAGAAAAAAATAGTACATTATGCAACTAGGGAGAAATTAGACTTTGTTCTCCAGTTGCATATTGTGCTTTATTTTTACCTCGACAATGGTCTAATATTAATATTTAATAAAAAAATTCAAATCAATTTAATTTTATAAGTTTTAAAATAACCATTTATCCCATAAAATTTTAAAAGTTAGAAATCTTTCTTTTGGCTCGCTTTTCGAGTTAATAAGGTGGCCATTACTGTTGAGGTAGGAATAAAACAAAATTAAAATATAAGTATGAGGTCTCGGTGGCTCACTCGGTAGAGCGATGGATTCATAATCTCGGGGTCCCGATTTCGAATCCCACTCTCGGCCAATTTATGCAAGCACCACTGTACGTTCATGTGCCTTGTTCACACCGATGACCTCCGTCGCTGATTAGTGCCGAATTGATAGCATAAATACAGCGACGTTAAATGAAATTTTTAAAAAATTATAATTATATATCGCATATTACAGTAGGAATTGTACCTAGGGAGCAAAAGTAAAGAATTTTCTAAATCGTGAAAATGCAATTTTTTCAACACCGGGCCAAAAATACCGCATTGTTTTTTCGATGAAAGAAAGAATGTGGTACTTTCAGGTTAGGTGTTGAGCAAAAATTTTTTTTTAATTTTATAAATTTTACGAGATTTATATAAAATATTCGTGTTTAGGATATTTTTGTATCTTACATTATTTTATTTATAAAAAAAAATTTTTAATTACGATCCAAGATTCGTATAATTATAATATTCATAACCTTAACCAAGGAAACAACGACTAATCTAAGACGTATTTATTAAAATAAGCAAATAAAAGTATAAATGAATAATGTAAAATTGATTGTAAAAATTTAATAGCAAAATTAATGAGGTTCAATGTGAAAAAGCGAATTTTAATCGACTTGAAAAATTCTTGTACCTGTTATAAAATAATAACAATTCTATTATTTTTACAATACCATAAATCATCTTAAAGGCGCTAAGGAACAAAGATGCGCTTGATCAAACAAGAGAAAAAAAAGATATTTTTTTTTAATTGTCTCGTATGTTACGTAAGAAACTAAGAGAGGATTAACACTGTAAGTCCTTGAAAAAGATTAGGATCTTCGCGAGATCTTGCGTGCTCATTTTTAATCCGTCATCAGGCAAGTTTTAACAACGCACTTTTACGACTAATGATCATTCGCATAAAAAAATTTTTTTCTTCTTGCATATAGTCTCGCACATGGGGACCTTCAACGTCTATAACTTTTATGATTTTGAAAAATGATTTTACAGTTGCAACAGTAAAACTTTTAAGAGAAAAGAATGAGAAGGTAAGGTAAAAAAAAATATCTATGTTTGTACGTAGGCTCGACAGTTTAGTACATTTCTTAATAAATATGACCACATTATTAGGAATTGTCAAAAAAAAAATATCCGAGAATCGACAATACATTAAGTCAGCCCTTGAAAAGGTAAAAACTCTCATATATCTTGTATCTTACGCAATTTTTATTGCGGTCTTGGGCATCGATGAATCGCGAGTAAATAATAACTTTATGATGCTACCTCGTATTCTATCCGTACACACACACAAAGTATTTCTTTTCTCCTACGATGGTTTTTACGTAACAAGAAAAAAATAAAGATTTTTAGATTGTATATCATTCAGCAAGAAAAAAAAATAAAGACAACTTCTTCATTTTTGGTATGTTGAAAAAAAGGAAGCTACTTTCTATACGTGTTTTTAAAGCGAAGAAGAAAAAAAAAGACTATGGATTGTTTTGCCGACCTCCTAACGTCTTTTGGCCATATTTTTGGTTGTAAATACAGCAAGCAGTGGCCAAAATATGACAAGAACCCTCGCTTCTGTAAAAATGGATTTTTTTTTCCTTCCACCTCTTAACTTATACACTTGCGTTTTTGGCGTGATTCTCGCCATGATGTCCACCGGTAGTTCTTACGGAAAATTGCTTCAACGTCCTTGAGGTACTTAAAGATCCTGTTGCATCTTTCGCGACCTTCGGTTACGTTAACGGAAGCGAATGATGAAAAATTTTTCTCCATTTTTCTGGAAGCTGTGAATTGTTATTTTTTTTCTCTCGCTGCTTCTTAATGTCTGAAAATACTCATTTTTATGATGTGGAAATCATGCGTGAAGCCGTAATTTTCGGAAAACATTGGTTAGAAAAATATTGTACGGTGAGGCGATTTGACGCGACTGAACAAATTCACAAGTTCGAAAAGCATAAAGGCATGGAAAATCGCTTAGTATATTTAAGTGAGCTGTAACTAATTTAATGTTTGCTAATATTGGTTAAATATATTGTGCTTAGCTATATGTTTGTTCTACAACTAGGTATTTGACTAGTATCGACTTTTACATGATTATCAAAATTATTTAAATATTATTTGTGTTTAGCATACTTTGTATTTATTAATAATAATTATTATCCATAGTAAATGTCTATAAATTAAAAAAATATTATTAACCGATAGTTAATAATTTATCTTCGATATTTTAGCTCTGAGGTAAAAAATATTACTGAAACGAGGCCACAAAGTACATTATCATCACTTCACTACTGATAAATACAGCAATTATATTACAAAAAGAAGAATAAGCAATAAAAGCCTGAAAGCAATTAATTCTGAAAGTATTTAAAATTAATAAAAGGCATATAATTTTAAATAAATCAATATGTTATATTCAAAATTGAATACCCTCGAGTGCATACAATGTAGCCGTAATTGAAATGAAAAATAAAAATATTCGCTGCTTTTACCTTTACTTTAAAATTTATTTTCTTACATTACCGAGCATTACGTTAATTGTTCATCAAAATTTGCATTGTCCAATATACGGGTGTCTCATTAAATTTTGAAAAAGGGATTTTAACAAGACTCGACATTAAGTACATGCTGTTAAAATAATTGTCGACAGTGGCAATATATGAATATTTTTTGTCACAATCTCCCACTGACTTCCCGGTTTGGCTTGTATCATGCAATTTGAGAAATAAGGCGTCGGAATATACATTTATTTTTTTTTTCTTTTTAAAGATAATCACTGAGAAAAATAATAATAAAAAAAAGACAAGTAACATATACATTCATACTTGGCTATCGTTTGTGAATGAGCTCCTGTAGTCATTGAATATTAAAGAGATGTATTATACGACTAAAGCTCTTTTGGCTGCGGGCATCTCATATAATCAAGAATCGTAAGTTATAACACGCGTTTCATGAGAATAAAAAAAAAGGAAGAAGAAACATATATACACACAAGAAAAGAAAACCAATTGGTTTTAAAGACATTTAACTTTATGTTTATTCGCAGGTTATAATTTTACAGTTTAGTTTTAAAGCTTACCTCGCTGGCTTTTTAAAGAACTTAGTTTTTTTATACTTGGTTTGTTGTTTTTTTTTTTTTTTTTGCCTTGGTATATGGGTATACGCTTGTATATTTTAATATTATGTTTGTTTGTAGATGCTTTTTAAAGAATGGATTTTTCTCTTTCTAAGAGATAGATATTAAGTATGTAGTTTTTCAGTTTATATTGCTCGCATAATACGGTAATGTACAAGGAGGAAATGGATAGTTTTTTATAGCTACCATTTTTGAAGCTTTAATGCTGAGAGAGCCGGTAGTTATTTACTTGTATGCTCCTGGTAGTTATATGACTTTCCAGAGATTAATGTTTAATTTTATGTACGAATAAAAGATAAATAAAGATTGTAAAATATTTGTATTATGAGTGGTTAATGGTACAACTTTTTCCACTATTCATAATGCATGAAACTAGAATGTTTAAACATGTTATAGCATAAGTACTTTTATTTATGAATCATTGATTAAAATTAACTTTTTGTAACATTTATAACTATCTCTGTAATTTATGTTAAATTTTATGCAATATTTTATAGAAATGATTTTGATTATTTCAATTTATTACAGATATCTTTTAGATTGAAAATTGCAATAATTCAAAAATGAAATAAAAACGATGTACCCTTAAATATTTCTAGAAATAATAAACTTTAAAAATTTAGGAAAAAATTTGATTTGAAATTATAAAAAGCTATTTTCCTGAAAAATATTGATTAATTTTCCTTTTGTTTCTTAAAATTATTATTACGAGAAAGAAATTTTTAAAAATAATACTTATATGCATCTAAAAAAGTGAAAACTTGAACAATACCTAGCATGTATTCACTAAAAGCATGTTAATTGCGTTGTCGGCAACGAAGAGTAATGTGGTTCTTTAAGGTGGAGTTGTTGAAAAAAATCGTATTTTTATACGAAATTTCGCAAAAAAATTGAAAATTTAATTAAAGTAGTGCTATTCCAAAACTATAAAATCGATAAAATTTAAGTTTTCAGTTTTTTATGTTTCTGTACGCTGACTTAAACAATTTCAACCATCTCATAATATGATTATCTTAATTTAATTTTGAAAATTATTTTTTATTACTATACGAAAATTCTTTTACGAAAAAAAGTGTATCAATCGATTATAAACCCTCGATAGATTAAATAGAAAAAAACAATAATTTTTATTATTAAAAATATAATAACGAGCAGCAATAAGAATATTATTTCTAATTACACGAAATATTGTTTCATTACAAGACCACCATAAATTCCTGTAAATTTCTCACTCAGCTTGAACTCTTTTAATCCCATAGCTTGTTCTCTATGCTCTCGCAGTATGTCATCCATTCTGTAACTTTCACCAATTTCTTAGTCACGTTGGCAATCGTTTAAAAATTTTAACTCTTTCCTAGTCACCCAGTAGCCTAACGTGCATCGAGACAGTTAACCCTTTTGGTTGAATAAAATTTATGATACATTTCTTATTTATGACTTTCTTTTATCTCAGTTTATACTCATAAAAGTGAGCCATTGAAAATTTTTATATTGAGAAAAAGGATTATCATGTAAATAGAAGGGCAGTAAGGCACGCGTTTTTGGTAAATTGTAATGAATAACCCGCAAAAGCTAAAAAGGATTGGAAGAAATCAATTGTCTTTTAAATTGGATTGGAAGTAAAGAGATGGAAAAAATGACTAACTTACTTGGAAGTCGAAAAAGTAGGCGGGTACTTGGATCCTTTATAGCTTAAAAGGTTAATCCAATGACCGCTAGAATAACCACAAACATCGTAAATCAGTATATGCGCGTGTAAAGTTAAGTTAAAAGTAAATGGAAATATCTTTACCGTGCGCGTTTGAATAGTTTCAGTGCGAGAGAATCAAACCGAGAAAACCGCACATAGCTAAAGTACCTCTTCAACCTTTCGTGGTTTTCAACGTTATGTACGAACTTTTCTAATTTTTAATATATTTTTTTACTATTTAAAATTCTTTTAATTTTAATTTTTTATTTTTTCGAAACAATCTTATTTCATTTAGAATTGAATAAAATTTATCAATCAGAATGATATAATAATGTATTAACTACACTGAAAAGGGGTTAGAACAGTGGTTGTACTCTATGGCGGCGAGTGGCGCTAGTATCGATAGCGAACATTCATTGAAGTACGAGAGAGATGCTAGTGTTTTCTAGAGGATAATGAGTGCTCTCTGCGAGGTTTTGAGTGTTCTCCGCGATGTTTTTTGTTCGAAGAAATGAGCAGGTCTTCGCTTAGAGAATAATGAGTCTTCTCTAGAGACTACTGATTCGCATTTCGACGCGTAGGCTGACTGTATTCTAAAAATGACACCGATTGTACCGTAGAGTACAGTCACAGTTCACTTCCCTTTTCAGTGTAATAAAAGTTGAAAGTTCCTCTTTAATCAATAAACACTATTGCCAAACGAAACCAAATAAACAAAAAAATAATCTCTCAAGTGATTTAATGTATTTTTATTTATCCTTGAGTGACATTTTCATTAATTTCAAGATAATTCACATGCAAAATAATTCATCCCTTATATCAGTTTTTTCTGAAAGTGTCTATTCGTAAAGCATACTGTATTTTATGGTCGTGAAACAATGTGAACACAAAATGTTTTGCAAATATTCTTTTTTATGTGTTTTAAAAAATTAAGATATTTTTTATAATATTATAAATTAACAAAAAAATAAAATGCACATGTTATTAAACCATGAAACATTATATTTTTAAAACTCCATCTAATTTAAAATTTTAATCTAAATTTCAACTTTAAAAAACATAAATTTAAAAAGTTAAACATACAATTTTTTTTCATTTCAATTTTAAGAATTTCTTCGTTTTACATAAGAGCAAACATGTCTCTTTTTAACATCACGTCAATGACGAGTTTTCTGAATTCAAATAAAAATAAAAATGAAAAAAAAACTCGAGATAAATCGCAACCTTTTACGATGCTATATACAAAAATATGCTTGCTGATGACGATTTTAGTGAAAAAAAGTTTTTAGCTTAACATTAACACAATTCGTAGTGTATGAATTTTTTTGATAATGAATTCCCTTGGTAATGCGTCTAGTATACATTCACGAGTGATGACGATCACACATGCATGTATTCATCTTGTATATAAAAGTTGCAGGTATTAATATTTGGTTTATCTGTGTATAAACTTCGAAGTTTCGTATATTGCAGAAATTGTAAGCATTTTTTTCACTATTTTTTTTAAAATCATGTGCGCGTTGCTTAGAGAGTGAATTTTCTCATATAACATTTATTCGTGAATTTTATAAAATTATTCGCATAGTTGAACTTTTTATGTTACAGAATTTAATGATTCTCATTTTTCGAGTTATACGTTTTTAATTTTCATTTGATTATTTTTTGCTAACTTCATGATTTTTAATGAAAATAAATACTTCGAAAAAATGAGAATATAAATTGATAATATTTATCAATAATTCTAAATTTGAATTAAAATATAAATATATTTTAATTATAATAAATTTGATTTAAAGTTAAATATATTTAACTTATACACTCTTAATAAAGACATAAAAATATATGAAATTTTATGTAGTTTTTAGAAATTTTTATATGAAATTCAATGTGTTTCAATCGTTACAGTGATATTAAAATATTATATGCATAAAAACTAATGTTTATTAACTCGAGTTTAATGTTGACTTGTATATAAATTAATGCATTACTTGAATTTCACTATAAAATTACATGAAATTTAATGCAAGAAAATGCATGAAATTTCATGTTAACCTACAATAAAATTCAATAAAGTGTATTCATTTTTATGCTAATCAACATTAAATTAATTTTCACGCATATAATATTTTAATATCATTTTAATTTTCCAAACACACTAAATTTCATGTACAAATTATATTAAAAACTACATCAAATTTAATGTTTTTTTGTCTTTTTTACCAGTATGCTACATCCAATTAGATAAAAACAGGTATATAGTTAAAAATTCATTATAAATATTTAATTATTTGAAACTTTAAATTGCAATATTAGAACATTTTTTTTACTATTTCTTCAATTATAACTCATTGGAAAAAAATATTTTTCAAAACTTTCTTTTTCTATCTCAATATATATATATCTACTTAGGTCATTGAATATTTAAAAGATTATCCCTTGCCTTCTCTACTTCCTTCTTAGCAAGTCATCGTTCGTCCATCGACGCAAATACCATAGTCGCCCATAGAAAATATCCGGAAAGGGTTAAGAAATTGGTATTGAGCTCACGAGTCGTAAATATTGGTGAATATTGAAAGGAGGAAGAAAATTTCGTTGTCTTTATAAATTTAGCGGAAAAATTAACAGTAGCCCAAAGTTATAAGGAGACCTGATTATAGAGTAACAATATTGTAACACAAAACTTTTGACGCCCTCTTGTCCTTATAATCTTTCTAGATTTACGTTGACAGATAGTCATGTATACCTTTAACCCTTTTATTTGGTGCTATAAATTTTTGGCTTCTCGCTTGCAAAGGAAAATTTTCTTAAGAACACAACGTTTCGCCTATTATGGACTATATAAATTTGTATATAGTTTGGAAAGAAGGTAGAGAGTGACGAATTATTGTTGAGGATTGTGATACTTAATACAAATATTTACGATATGAGATTTAGTTTACCAGGTTTCTCATGAAGAAGTAGTATTGGCAGATTAAAATTTTATGATGCCACATAAAAATAATTTATGATTCATTTCGATAAAAAATAACTAAATTTAATTATTAAATATATGTTTAGTTATTATTATAAAATAATCAAAATAAAAATTATAATTTTTTTAAATACAAAAACGCAATTAAAATCAATTGAATTTACACGATGGAGAAAATCGACAGTAGCGTTAAAATGTATATAAAATTCTGTAACTATTATTTAAATTAAAAATTCAGTATAAATGCGGACAAACAGCAATTAATTTGTAAATGAACGTAAATTATATAAAATGCCATTGTATAAAGGCTCATGATAAAAATCTGATACCCGCATTTGCACACTGTCTGCATCAATAAAAAGATATAATTTACGATGTACTAAAAATTTAAAAAAAAAAGCTTTAATAAATGTGAACTAGAAAAATAGCATTTGAATGTAACAATTTTAGTTTCGTTCAACATCGTGAACTCGAAAGTTTATAACTCATAGTTGTATATTAGTTTCTACTTTATTAAAAATTATAAACATGAAATTCAATCATTTTTACCCTACACGTTCTCTTTTTACGAAAAAAAAAATATAAATTTTGACAAGCAATTAAATTAACGCTCAAAACGATAAAGAATAACAAGCAATCTTGAGTAAAAAATTCTCCGAGTCGTTTCCCATTTTAAATACACTGTATCCCTCCATGAATTTTCATTAACTTTTCATTCACCTTCACCATAGAAATTTACCTCGACAATTTCAATTTCGCTCGTCATATACACTATATCCAGCAATGTTAAAGAGCTAAAATGTATATAGCAAAAGCAGCATTGAAAATTTAGTATATATATGTATATTATATGCAAGCAGCCCTCCTTTCCTCGTTTTCTCTCCCTTTTCATACAAAAGAGAGCTATAGATTTAATTAAATGCTGTTATAGAGGAAGAAAAGTCGCGTGCATTCTGTACAAGCCAATTATACGCTGGATCAACGCTAATTGACACGCTAATTATTGATTCGACGAGCTTTTCTATATAATACCTTATACCCGTGCGTATATGCACGTGTATATTGGCTTGTATTATACGTGATTTACTTAATACTCCTTTGTATAATATAAACTTGTGTACGGAGTGAGAGAATGTAGGATTTTTCTTTTATAGCTTATAACCCGCAATGTGAAATTAAGCTTTACGTCTAAATTTAAGGAGTTTAGTCTGAATCATTGAGCATTTCGTAAGATTGTCTTTAACTTCAATTAAATTAATTTGATTTTCTCGCGAGCATACGAGTGAAGAAATTTTATTTCGACAATATTATCTTCATTCTAAAAAACTATTATATTCGAGGGGCTATTCACTATAAGAAATCATTGACCACCTTCAGATGAAATCATTTGAAATCATTATTGAAATCATTTGAAATCATTGAAATCATTTGAAATCATTGAAATATTTTATTAAATTTTATGTGCACAATATGATTACCGAAATCAAAACTATTCAAATTGAAATCATTGAAATCATTTAAAATCATTGAAATCAATGAATATTTTTGTATTTAGTTTACAATTTAAAATATTACCAGAAATATAATACTAAATATTATTTAAATACCAGATTAATATGAGCTGCTCTGATAAATAAAATAATTTTTCATTTTTGGGGAATAGTATCGATATACACTGTTAAAAATAATATTAAATTTAATGTAAAATATGAAACTAGCTTCCAAACATTTCATTAAAATTAATAATTTTATTATAATTTTAATATAAAATTAATAATTTTATTGTAATTTTAATATAAAATTAATAATTTTATTCTAATTTTAATATAAAATTGTATATAATTTAAAGTAGAAATTGAAATTTCAATAATAGTATCGGAAGCAAACTTCATAATTTTTAACAGTGTATAATATATAAATATTTATTAGAATTTTTTTCTGGAATTGAAAAAAATAAATGATTTTAATCATAAGCAAAACGCATCGCACAAAAAATTTTTATGTAAAAAATAATTTATATCAAAACAAATAAAAAAGAATATATGTGAAAAATGAAAAAAAGAAATACTAACAAAAAATTTAAATAAGATCTATAAATAAGTAAATAAGCATTATTTACTTATGTTTGAATTTCTCTCTTTGTATCTGTCACACACGGCTGATAAGTTTTTCGATATTAGCTCTTATGTTGGTCAATTTTTTAAACTAACTTTGTGTTTAAAAAATTTAATTTTATGTTATACAAACATTATAACTAAAACTAGAATTCATAGGCGACACTCAGTTTTCAAATATTATTTCATCTTACTTCCTCATCATAAAAAAATAAGAATAAAATGTCCTATTTAAGGATTGAGTGTCGATTATAAGTTCGAGCCTGAAATTCAAGCAAGGTATACAACATTCAGTTAAAAACAAAAGTTATGCTATAGTCGGTCGTCGAAAATAGATTTATATAGTGTGCATGTTGATGCGTGTTTATAATTTGTCCATACTCATTTGTTTTACAACTGTCAGTTCAGTTTAACTTTGTGTTTTCTGCTATGCATATAGCCAATATAAGTACAAATCTAGAATAATTTTATTATTATTGAACACATTGTTGGTCTTTTTTTTTACTAAAGTGATAAAAAGTTTTTGTTTTAATTATGCAATTTCTTTGTTTTTTTATTTTATTTTTGTGGTGTTAAAATATAGGTATTATTTTAATTTTTATATGATTCAATAATGACGATTTAGGGATTGTAATTTAAAGTAAGCTTGATATTCATAAATATTAATTTTAATTATTTTGGAATGATTTCGGAATTATTTGAAATCATAAAAAATTTGCTTGAAATCATTTGAAATCATAGAAAATTTGCTTGAAATCATTTGAAATCATAGAATTTTTGCTTGAAATCATTTGAAATCACTGCCTACCATAGGCTGTTTTGAAAATGTTTGAAATTACAAGTATAAAAATATATTTCTGAAATCATTTGAAATCATTTTGAAATCATTTGAAATCATATGAAATCTGTAATCATTTTGACACTTTTTTTTAAGTGAATAGCCCCTCGATTATATTTGAATTATACAAATAATTGCATCCTTTTATCAAATTATTGTTTTTTTATAATTATTTTATTATTAAACATGATATTTAATCGATGAATTTTTTTCATTTAATTTTATAAATAAACTTAATATTAAATTTCGTTATCTATAGAATCTAAAGTAAAAAAATAATAATGCCGTCAAAAATAATAACCAAAAAAATAATAATTACCATATGGTCAAAGGAAAATTGTCGAATATATAAATCGACGATGTGAAAAAAAAAATATATTCATAAGAAGAAGAAGAGTTTGGCCTTCATAAAGTATATGCGTGATTAAGTGCATTTGTTCGAGGTTTATTGACATCGGCTCGGTAAGAGCTTTTACTTTGCGCTCGACTGGAACTGATCTGCAAGAACAGCCGACGTCGGTTCTTTTTAGATTCTGATGATTACATCCAAGAAGTGAAGAAAACTTTGACTTGACGTTTAAGAATATTACATTGGTAATACTTTAATATTAAATTAAGCAAACATTCATTATTATAGAAAAGTTTGAATTATATTGATTCATGTTGCGTAATTTAATTTTAATATGTAATTGGTAAATTGTTATTTTGAATAATAAACAAATTAATGAAATAGCTGATTGATTACATGGTTACTGAAATTGCAATTTCCCAGATTTTTTATCACTGTGCAAAAATTTTTCATATGTCATACTTTTTTAGTTGAAATAAAAAGTTATACAGCGGTATTTTTAAAACTTTTGGATTAGGAATCAAAATTTCGAAAAATCGTCATGTCAATATTTTATATCTTCTTAAAAAAATTTTTTAAATTGAAAAATCTATTACAATGTATTTCAAAAATTAATAAAATAATTATACCAATTTATTATACGTAAATACAATGAAGTTACACTATGTAAACAAAAGATGTACACACATTTAAAGTTTCATGACAACCATGATAATCTCATTCATGAACTTTCATCTCATCGTCTTATTAAAACTTTTACCCTAATAATAACAAACGCGTACGTTATTTCATGCATTACGAATCTCGGTATAAATGCTCCCGCACGCGTACTAAAAGGTAATACATAGTTCTCGTCTCTTTCGTCAAGATAGAACGAGAAAACAAAAAGTACGAGAGATTACACTCAAAGAGAGTGAGGGGGTCCAGGTGTATATGCTTGTTTATGTATGTATTTATATGTATATAAGAGCATAGATGTGGGCGTATGTATTCACACCAGTTTTCATATGTATAATAGACCCTTCAGATGCGGGTACATTCATTTGCTTATATGGACCGCGAGTATACTGTTAAAAGGCGAGAGCAGTGACCCGCGTGAGAGCAAAATTATTATATATAGACATTCTGTTAATGGCAAAGTTATAAAAAACATGTCGATTTATCCTATTAGTATTATAGAGGGTTGATCGTTTATATTAAAATAGGACTTTTTTAATAATTTGAACTTTTAATCTGAAATTTTTAATAATTTGAAAGTTGTTTGCACGTAATATTGAAATTTTAAAGTTTTTTTTTCAGGCAAATTACTTGAAAAGTTTATTTATTTAGTTTTATTTTTTGACATAATATAAATTTTTAATTTATTATTATAAAAACAATTTTTTTAAATTGGTATAATTAATTTATATTAATTTATTGATTTGTTACAAGTTAATAGTTCAATTTAAAAAAAAAGAAGAAAATAAATGTTCTTTAGATTCTGCGTGAAAAATTTGATCAATGATATAGATTTTAACTCACCGCCCTCTGTTGGAATTCGCAACAACCCCTAAAGCAGTGTTACCTATCCTACCGTTTTTACCTGTCGGTTTTGTCGTAAACCCATACGAAAATCATTTACCTGAAAAAAAATTTAAATACATATGTACAAGAATTTAGGTTTTAGTCAAAATATTTTATGATAAATCTATAATTTAAATTTTAAATCAGTAAAATCTATTGTAGTACTATAAACTTTTTTTTAATATTTAAATTCAGAAATACTTTTATCAGTCTCAAAGTTAAAATAATGTTAACAATATCAATAATAATAATTGAGATTAAAGATACCCTAATTTATAATAACCCCCTTAAAAATTCAAAATATGAAACCTAAAATCACCCCTATGGAATTTAAAAATAAAACTCAAAATCACCTCCGTAGTATCTAAAATAAAATCTGCAATAACTATTTTTATTGAAGTATCCGACGGCCTTCAACTCCCAAAATAAACCGTAATCGTCGAAAAAAATCTAATGTCCAACATTTCTAGCACGCTTCTGCTCCTCTTCAGGGACCCCAATCAAGAGATCTCGAATCAGAGTGTCCTTCCATAAAAATATTTATTTCAGATTTTATTTTAGATTCTGAAACGGGGGTGATTTTGAGTTTTATTTTCAGATTCCAAGGGGGTAATTTTAAGTTTTATGATTTCATTTTCTTAGGGGTTATTATAAATAAGGCCATCCTAACTATCTAGTGTTGCTATTATTAATATTCCTTAATTTAGTATCTTAACTCATACTCAAATCAGATTTTCTTTTTGTATGGAATACAAAAATTTCTATTAAATGAAAAAAGCTTTTTATATTTTCAAAAAATTGTATAATAATTAGAAATAGTTCTATTTCAAACAAACTAAAATTAACATTAATTATTTCCTTAAAACGATATTCACATTAAAATAATCTTTTAATTACACCATTAAATTAACAAACAATTACCATCGTAATACCGCAATAACATTCGTTTTTGCTCCAGATACATAGAAAATAATTCCACTAGCCCTTATTTTCCCATCTGGCATTATAATTCGCTTGGTTACATCTCTAACCATACGATCTTTGCTTGGCGGCAAGCTTGCAAAGAAGAAAAACGAGCGCGTGCACTTGCGCTCGCAAAAAAAGAGGGAAAAAAAAATTGAAGAAAATAAAATCAAGCGATGCACTGATAGCGTTAAGTCGTGCTTCTCTCTCCCTCCCTCTCTCTTTGTACACGTAGTGCAGCTGTCGCTGATAAGTGCAAAAGCAAAAGGGTTTGACTTGAAGAAGACAAAAAAAAGAAAAGAGAGAGAGAGAGAAAAGAGTAAGTAGAGAAGACATAGTCGCGGCATTATCTTCTTTATGTATATTATAGCTATATGGCTATAAGTTCTTTGCACAAACAACACAAGGCGCGTGTAGCATATGGCGCAAGAAGAGTATATACACATATACACATATATACTATATAATTATTCAAAAGGATCTAGCCATCCGAAGAGAGAGAGGACGACGACATCGTTAATATTATGAGTTAAGAGAAAGAAAGATGTAGAGATGATTATGTATCCTTTTGACGATGTTTTCTGTCTATATAACGCATAAAGTATATGTATTTCTATAAATATCTTTTATAACGTGCACGACGAGACACACGACTGCTGTTACTCATACGCGCTTTTTGCACTTAGTATTAGATCTTGCTTTATGTATATATACGTATACCTACAGCTGTGCGCTAAACTCATTTCTTCTTTCCTAAGTAAAAGAGTTAAGATGTTGCTCTTTAAAGGAGCTTGCAAGGATGGTGATTTTAATTTAAGTTTAAATAAGAACATATATAAATTCAAAGAATATCTCTTTTATTATTTTTAAATTATATTGTGATAAAAAAGATATTGAATTTTTTATATTTAGTATGAGCGAGAAATTCTGAATTGTATTTTTGGATGAAAGTAGAAAGGAAAATTAATAAATGAAAGATGATTATCATATATCATTGACGTTATTAAACCTTCATTTTCGTGCATACAATTACAGTAACTATTGAATGAACAAACAAAATTCCATTTGCTTAAAAAGAAGGGTTTGTTCAAGGCGACGTTATATGTCAACGTCAAAAGTCATTATCCATAATTAATAAATACATTTCAATACCCCCGCATATACATGAGAGTATAAAAAAAAGGTCCTCTATACCTTCATTCAGCTAGTGTTGACACAGTCAAACGTTCTTTGCGCGCAAAGTTCTTTTTTTTTTTTAAAGAGGATAAAAGATAAAAAAAAGCTTTACGTTTATATATGCATACCTCGAACAATTCTCTCAAAGAGAGTTTTTCTCTCTCTCGCGCGCTCGCGCATTTATACAATAAAAGAGTATCTCTTTTTCCTCTCGCATCCTAAATCACGTTCCACGATACAACATAACAATGGCCGTCACGGAGCATCCATCTTATTAACGGATGTTAATCATGTCTTCAACGGCGCGCAAATGGCGACCACCTTGGCGCAACAATCCATTGTTTGGATATATTCTCTCTTGTAAGAATGGGGTAAAGAAGGAGGAGGACGTTTATAAGCCACCCTTTTTTCGATCTTCCTCTCTTTCTCTCTCAATCTCTTTTTCTCTCTCTCTCCTTATTTTTTTTCTTTCCTTTCTCCCTAAGGCTTGTAATAAGATACTTGCCATCTTCGTATGTAAATGCTGCCCCATTCATTACTGGCGTGAGCCGAGCGCGCACGGTATTCTGAATGATTGGGACCTTCGCACACTGGCGGAATCCTTTTTTTTTATTTTTATTTTTTCTTCACGATATTTAATAATTGTGAGCAAGAGAATGAAAAGAGGACCATGACGTCAAAACTCTACCAAATATTGCGCGTCATTGTAAACCGTGAAGTATAAATAAACCAAGCTTATTTGAAGGCTTTTAAAAATTTTTGAATTTTTTTTCTCGCTTATTGTGGCTTGCTTTAATAACTTCATTAAATACGGTATTGCGTAACGGAATTTAAATTGTTTCTTTTCTTAATATTATTCAATCTTTACAAATATCGACACAAGATCAAAGGATAAAGGAATCGATGAATATTAAAAAATCAAAATGAATATTATGATTGATTTTATATCCTAATAAACAGGCAAAATTATCTATCGATCGTTAAACGTTAATTTATTAATTAGTAGATAAATAATGAGCCCTATGAAAATAGGTCATTAAAATTCAAAATTCTACGATCATTTAAATACGTTAATTTACAACATTATTAAATACTTAGTAATATAATAAGGCTAAATCCATTAAATCAAACTTTAAAAATAAATTTAAATTCAGCTATGAAGCTTTCGTTTAATTATAATTTTGACTAATATTAATAGTTCCCGATAAAAATAAAGGATATTTCGACGCGTTCGCTAAATGGCGAGTGAGTTTGCTGCTCATCGATCTTTTCAGTTTAAGAGGCTATAGGTTAAAGAAGAGAGAGAAAAAAATGAGAATAAAAAAATAAAGAAGAAAGAAACGAAAGGCGTGCGAATAGTTCCGCGATGTTTTATGATGCTACAAGAGCTTTGCAGCTGCCTGGTTAACTAATACACACCCCCGCAACTCAATATTCAAATTAGCATGGTTCCAAGCTTATATATATATACACCAAAGAGCTGATACATTTTTCTTCTCCTTTTGTTGTTGCTGTATTCTTTTTTGTCTAGCCTTTCCTTTTGGGCTTCTTATCTTTTCTTTTTTTTCTTCTTCTAAACTTTTTCACGCTCTTCGTTTGAGAATATTTCTTATCGTGCACGTGCACTCTTTTCTTCGAGCGATCATATATTTTGAAAAGTGATAATGATTTTTCGAACGCTGAATTTATATATTTTAAGCTAATAAATAATACTCGAGAAATAAATAATTTCTTGGGAAATTCGATAATTGTTTCGTATAAATTATCGTCCAACCAAAAATGTGTTCGAAAGAAATAAAATAGTATTAGAAAAGAAATAGAAAAAAAAAAAATAAAAAAAAATTATCAACTCAAATATATGTGGAAGCATTTCTTTAGTAGCCAATAAAAGTCTCTAGTCCAAGTGAAAAATACGAAATAAAAAAAGAAAGGGAATTAAAAATCTAACAAAGTTCTTCTAAACAGTCTCCAAAGTAAAAAGAAGATCGTTTACAAAAAGAAAGAAAAGAAATAAAAATAGAAAGAGATTCTCGCGCGATCAACAAAACTGAGAGACGAGAGGGTGTTAAGGTGTGCTTGGGTGGTCCTGTAAAGTCTGTCTCGTCCACAAGGATTAATCGCCGTCTCTCGCGGACTTTCTCGAAACGTTTACTCTCTTGCACGCGTGGTATATACACACGTATAAATTGGAACTGTTCCGAATCGCGTACATATATATATATATATACACAAACGCACATAAGAACTGTAAAGCACAAAACTTTTATTTCTCGACTTTCACACAGGATTACAAATGCCCACACTTTTAGCTTTTTTATTCCTTTTTTTTAACCGGGATTCTTAGCGTCATTGTAGATAGATATCTTTTGCATCGGAGAAAGAGAAGTCCTATATCCTTTACTTTTTTTTAGATTGATCACTCTCTTTTATCTTTTTTTTTGCCTCGTCTTTCCTATGTCTTCCGCTTTCGGACTTTGATCGAGGTTAAGAGCTTCAGTCTTGTCTGAATCACTCTAAGGATGAGCTCTATAAATATATGTATACGCAGAAAATTGTAAGGCGAGAAGTTTGCGGACAGTAGCTGGACTATTGTACGCTTGAATTGTGCACGCGTGGATGTGAATACTCTTTAGAACGTGTAAGAAATATAGTTTGAAGATTTGTTATAATAGAAAAAAAGATTTTTAAAGATACTATTGTACAAAAGCTAATGAATCTTATATGAATAATTTTATTTTAATATAATGAATCAAATGTAATATTATACCTTATTCATATGTAATATAAACTTTACTATTTTTGAGCTTTTTTGATCTAAATTAGTTCAAGTTGAACAATAAATTTAATATAAAAACAATCTTATAACGTTTAATTTAGTATAATGTTGTTAGCCTTTGAATACATTTTTTATTTTATAAACATTTTTTTAAAACTCTGTACCTTTTGAAAAAAATAAAAAAGTTTTCTGAAAGGTGAATTATGTTAGTGGGTCAAAAGTCACTTGTCTACTTGTTAATCTGTAAAGCAACTCTTACTGTAGAAAGTACTTAGTTTTTCTTTTCTTTTATTTTATTTACTCAAACCTTATTGTTTATTTTCATAAAGAAATATTAAGCTTTATCATACTTATTTTATGAACCATACAAAACCGCAAGTTTGTATTCGCTCATAGCAATGGCTTTTGAAATGCAATGACATAAAATACGCTGGATATAACGTTACTATCGAATCCTAATTAGATAGTAAACATATCATGACTATAAAAATGTTTAGTGAGTAATACTCGGAACAATTTGCATTTATTGATATTTTCATTTTTATATGTGTCTGACCGTAAAAAAAATGAATTCGAGAGGCCCACACTGCAAATACAATAATCATGGCGCTTAACCGCAAAATTCAAATTATGATTTTTCTTTTATATTTTTTGCCTTTGACGTTGACTTGCTTTTTACGAGTTTGTCTTTTTACGAGCACCACCTCTTTCTCTCGCTTTAATATACCCTCGATAAAAGCAGGCATGTATGAAGGAAGAGTCTTACCAAATATAGATACGCGTTAAAATTCGTTTTCGCTGCATGGAGTCTGTTATAGATAGGAGAAAAAGGGTATATGCATTGCATTAAAAAAAAAGGTGCAAGTTCGCAGTACTAAAGTCTGATCGTTTGGCCTTTATTTGACTGCTCTTGAAATTATATATTTTGAAAACGTAAATAAAACTTTAGAAATATGTATTTTTTGAATGATTTATTTGGGACATTGCATTAAGTATTCAAAAAGCTACATTTTTTTAATGTTATGCTATATAAATTTAAATTGCAATTTACATATGTAACATCAATCCTGTTTTATTTTCAATGCAAACTGCATGAATTTATCATTTCTTTTTAATTATGTAATCAAATTTTTTAAAAAAGTAGTTACGTTTGCCTTTATGCAAATAGTTAATTAAAAAAGTTATAATTATAAATCTTAACGTCATTCTAAATTAAAACAATTTTTAATTTCATTGTAATAAAAACAAAATGTTATTATTTTTTTGATAAATGTATAGAATTTACCACAAAAAAAGGAACAATAAAACTACTTAAAACACTCAACACTATGCATATACATATACTATTAAAGTGAAGCTCTTATACTGTCCCTTCGCCGCAGGAGATCTTATGTGTACTCGTACGTTCAATATCATACATATATATACCCCATACTTTTCGCGATATAAGTATGTACTTGAAAGAATGGCACGACAAGCACTTTACTCGCGGCCTGTCCAACAAATGACGGAGCAAAAGCTTTAAAACGTGTGTGGTCCTAGCAACACCTGTGAGCGCGTGGGTGTTAGTGGCATCTTTTCGAATCCTCGCCAAGAGATTCGCTAGGATGAGAATAGTTTAAATATGCTAACGTATCGTAAGATTATCTTTTTCAGTTGGTCCTGAGATTATCTTCTTTTTCTTTTTTATTTTTCGGACGGAGGAAGAATAAGGGAGAACTCCGTGTGACTTCCGGAAGGGAAAAATTATCTTGAAAGGGAACAGTAGAGATCGTTTGACGATAAGATTAAGTGGTCGTTGCATTGTTTTTGTTTGAGACTATTGTCAAGAATACATAGTTTTAAAAGGGAAGAAAAATGGTTCTATGGAAATTTTGTATTGACAAATTGATTAATGGTTGAGTGAAGATTTGATTTTAAATTAGGCTTTTTTGTCATCCTGAATAGTAAAATAAGTAAGATAGTCCTGTTAATGAGATGGAAAAATAAATATGGATGGATTCACACTAATATATTAAAAAAATTATTTCCTATAATGATTTCAAGGCTTTATTTTTTTTCTTATTGATAAAAACCAATAAAAATCCAATCCTTAATCTATAGTACATTGTTTCCATAATCTGAAAAATTATATTTTTTATTATTTATCTTTATGTTTAGTCACTTTGGATTTCATTGATTGACTGGCTTATTTTGATGCATTCAGTATCTTTCTATCAAAAACAAGACCAAAATAAAATACGAAACTTTTGACAATTTCAATGGCATCGTGCCGTTATCACGAGAAATTCATCGAATCCATAAAGTAAAACTTTATCCTTTCCCCAATATACATGTTCCCTGTATTGACAGAAAGGACAAACTCACTTTCAGTATAACTGCTGCACTATATACATATATCGTGTGCATTGCCAAAAAAAAAAGAAGTAAAAGAAGAAGAAGCAATCGAAGCGAGAAACTACTACTCACACCTTCGGAAGTGTCGGTACGTATATACTGTTGTCTGTTACATTTCTTTATATACTGTTGTGAAGTATGCCAGGACACTCGACGGTGTGGTGTGTCGCGCCGTCGGGGTGTTGGCAGATGAAGATCGGTATACTTTTCTTTTTCCTTTTTTTTTTGCTACTACCGAATACACGTCTCTTTTTGAAAAGTTGTGTGTAGGACTGACAAGTCACGTTCGATGTGTCTGCTTGTCTTTTACCTATACAGAGGAAGAAATTTCTTTTGGCGGAATAATATCTTCTTCTTCTTCTTCTTCTTCTTAATTATTATTTTGGCCTCTTGGCTTGCTTCATATGAGCGTTACGTCTTAGGCCATCACCAAGTGATTATTATATTTTTGTTTTTGTTGCCCAGTGGGACTTTTTATTATAATTCGAGTTTTGCCCAGAGGGACTTTTATATATATATATATATGTTTTTGTGTTCTTCGGGTTTATTCCCTCGGAAAACTTCGAAAACTATTTTTTCTAATTTTTCCTAGGGAATCAAACCCCGATCCACTGGGACGCAAGGTCAGTTGATTTTTACAACTGCACTTTTTCATCCCTTAGCGACGGAGCTCGTAAGTGTGTACTGCGTACAAAGCACATATAACAGAGGTGCTCGTTTGAAAAACAGCCGAGAGCGAGATTCGATCCCGGTTCCCCAAGCATACGAATCCAACGCTCCTACCGACTGTGCCACAGACCGGCTCGGAATAATATCTATTGACTTGGTTCAAAGGAAAATTTGTTCATTTAGGTGAATTGTTTTATTGGCTTTTGGATATTATGACTTTTGGATTACTTCATATTACCAATGTACTTTTTTATAATTGAATTAAAGTACAAATTTTTTGCATTAATTTTAATTTGAATTAATGCGAACAAAGAAACAAAATTAACCTTAATTCTTTTATAATTTTACTTTCTAAAAAAGTCTGATTATTTTTTTTTATATAATTTTAAAAACTTTTAAGTTTAAGTAAAAAAAAAAATGTATTACGTCATTAAATCCTCTTAAAGTTGAAATCTGATTCGGTACTTCAAGCAAAGCCTATGGATACCATTGGTGACGATTAGCTAATGGGAGTGTCTGCTTCTCGACACTTGACACCTTACGGCTAGACGCTTGCGTGTGTCTATATCCTTAAGGAACGAACAGGCGCACGAATCTGCTCTAATAGGCACTATTTCTCTATGTATTTATATAGAGATAAAAATTTAAGAACGGCCGTATACGCGTGTGCATTCGGTAGACCCTTAAAAGATCGAAAGCAGGCCACTTATGTTTTAAGGCGTAAATACGTATAATGAAAGGACGATGGAGAGAAAAAGAAAACATTCAGCGAGACACTTAAGTACCCGGAAATCCGCGATTGCACAATATAAGTGACTGTGCTGCCGACGGTAATGACTTTTTGGACCTTTACGAAAGAGGCTTACCAGATTGCGTCCATTTTTTGGACTTAAAAAGAAAGAAGGAGAAAAAATATGAAGAGGAAGTCAAGTGATTTTTCGCAAGTTGCTTTTTTTCATATATATTTGGAACGTTCAAGGGCTTTCTTCCTTTTGGGCTTGATGTATAGTTGGTAAAGTGTCTCCTGGCAAAAAAAAGCGAAGGAAGTAAAGTGATGGAACAAATGGCTTTTATGATCTTCTCACGCATTTACAGGAAGAGATTTGAAAGTTCTCGAAATCACTTGGAAGTGTCGAATATTGATATTTGTGGGTTTCTGTTGATTATCCAAAAAAAATAACGTTTATTACAGTAGGAACTTAAGAGGGAAGAAAAAAAAGTATTTTCAAACTAATAATTTGTAATTTTAGATTATAATCTTGACAAGAAAAAAATTTCGATGAAATTCAATGTAAAATATATTTAATTCTATTTTTTTTATTGAAATAGAAGTTGTTAAACTTCGCTTTATTTATACTGCTATTACGCTACTAATTAGCAATCGAAGTTTAACTAGTATTTGCAAATAAAGCACATGTAAGTTACATAGTGATGCTTGTATTAATCGGCGGATACTAGAAATCGAACTCGAGCTAACGGATTACGGAATTTCGTTATTCCATTGGGTCATAGTAAACCTTGTCGCAAAGCTTTGATTTAAAAGCTAAAATTTTAATTAATTTTATTTTTAAAAAACTAAATGAAATACTATTTTATTTCCTTTTTTTATTACCTAACAATATTTTTTTTCAAAGTTGCTATTAACATTTAATTGCACCATTTAGACTTTATACTTTGAACTTTTAGTCAACATTTAAATTAATAAAAGAACAAATTTCTTTTTAATGAGTAGCTTTATTAATGTTTAAAAAAAATATTGCAAAAAGTATATGATATGCATTTCTATAAAAAATTATGTACGTAACTGCAAAAAAAAGAGATGAAGATAAGATTCAAAAGATTTTTTTTTTTTATGGAATAAATAGTACAAAAGGCTTCGCTTTAGTTACAAATCTCTCTTTTTATGCTTGCAGAATAAATTTTGAAATGTAAAGAGTTCAAGTTTTAAGATTTCTAAAGCTGCTGCTGCGTCGCGTCGCGTCGCGCTTGTTTTGAAGAAGAAGAAAAAAAAGAAGACGAAGTAGTGTATGATAAAAAAAAGAGATTGAAAAAGGTTCTATTTATTCCACGAAATTTTAAAAAGTTTCATTTAATATATTTAAGATAGAAGCTGTTTATTCACGATGTTTATTTTGATAAAAAAATAAAATTTATTCAATATACTATAAAATAGAAACGTAAAATTTACTTTGACTGTACAAATAAAGTAGTTAATTCTTTTTTTTGTTTTACTTTATAATAAATATCGAACATACAGAAACAATTTGAATTTCAGTGGAAAATAAAAAAATTAAAAAAAAAAAGTATTGTTGATATTGCGGCTGTGGTAAACGTGTCTGCGGTCACGCACAGTAGTAGAAAGCTGTTGACACTAGGCTTCAATGATCACTTGCCGTATATCGTATACATTTATTTACTTTATTTTTGCA
This sequence comes from Anastatus disparis, assembly GCA_017163975.1. NCBI lineage: Eukaryota > Metazoa > Arthropoda > Insecta > Hymenoptera > Eupelmidae > Anastatus > Anastatus disparis. The sequence goes on along the minus strand of JAFFSR010000335.1, from coordinate 14,139,603 downwards.
AACTTTTACTGTCTCGCTTGTAGTTATACGCGTGACTTGATGGAAACGTGCTCAAAAGCTACAATTATATTTGCTTGCTTGAAGTTAATAATGAAGCCGTAACGTTTATTTGTACGTACTGTTTTGAATGATTGATATTGCGTAGTAAAATTAATGTAATTTGTCAATCATATTTTATCTTTATTAAAGAGTATAAATCTATTATTTAACATGATCAAACATTGATAAGAATTTCTTGAAATGTAAGGAATAAATTTTTTATAAGTACGGAATAAAACATTGAATGAAAAAAGTTTGTTATTTTAATGTAAAAAGATTATATAAAGTTTTCCAAGTTTTATTTAAAGCGCATATTTTACAATTGCAAAAATCTGTTAGCTGATATTTTTATGTTTAACAATCTTGAACAAGATTTTCATGAAATAAAAAAAAGTAAGAATGGAAAAAATTTTTTTTGAAAAATAAAAGTATCTTTTTATAGTTAATAATAAACCCAACAAGCTCATGAACGGACACTATTCTTTTTCTTTTATTTTAAAACTGATGCTTACCTTACTTCTTTCTTCTTTTTACGAGAACAGTTTTTTTGCCTTTGAGCGTACATCTACATAAAGAAGCTTTGCCCGTCATCTCTCTTATTTTTTTTTTATATTGGTAGTAAAATAATTTTTATAGCTAGAAATTCGCGCTTGAACTTTTGCTCAATAACGTAGATCTTTATCATTTGTTATCGTGAGAGATATTTTCGTGCCTCGGTACTGCTCTGCGGATGCATTGTATTTTGCTACATCGGGTTACCTTTACCTTTATTCTTTCTTTTATTATTTTTTTCTTTTTTTCACCTGCGGCCTGGCCATTTTATAACCGCCCTCGCGATCCCGATACGATAAACCGATTGGTATCAAAACGCATTGCCCAAGCTTTCGCCGATATATCGAGTAAATTTTACAGGCGCGCCCTTATAATGCTAAAGCCATTGAAGGAATAAAAAAAAAAAAAGAGAGTCAGAGAGAAAAAGAGAGATCAGACAATTTAACGGTCAAGCGCATCGATGGGTGAGATCATTTATTTCATCTTTTTTATTTTCTTTCTTTTTGCAAATTCTGGAGCGTATGTAAAAAGTCGATATCGATGTGCTTTATAGTTTAAAAGACTACGATAGCCCTTTATGAGGCATCGATAGTACTAACCATTCACTTTTTAGTATTTTATTATTGTTATTTTTTTAAAAGTATTTTATTTGTGAACTGTGGAAGTGAAGTATGTAAGTACATGATAGTTGAGAGCTCTAATAAATAATTTAACTTTATAGAATATAAAATATTCTATCTTTTTTCTTTATAAATTGTGATATTTAGATCAACTATCTGATTATTTCTTGTATATTGTTTTAAAATATTTACTGTAACGACATGATAATGTCAAGATGAATAATAATTATAGAAATTAATAATTCTATGATAAATATCCTTTTTAATGTTTTAGATGGTTTAAATTTTAATGGCTTTATATTGATTATGGAGATAATGAAGAAGATTCGCTCATGAAGAACAAGATAAAAATGAATCATTCAAACATTCACATTGGCTTAAGAGTTACAACGGGAAAATTTTCAACGGCAGTCAAAAATTTTTAAATGTATTTAGAAATCAAAGGAAATTTTCTACTATAAATTTTATTCAACCCTGCACCATAATTTTTAATATCACTATTTATTATTATTCATATATTTCCACTTAACGACTTCTCGAGATACCTTATCCGGAAACAAAATTCTTAAAATGATTTAAAAACTTATTAGACCCTAATAAAAAAAACGTTATTCAAAATCTCGTCACCTTGACATTAAAAGTATCCCATAATAGATATTAAATTATTTTCTCGCTCATACAGCAATGCCTTACCAAAGCAAAATTAAAAATAAAAAAAACCAAATCTTCTCACCAGTCTTTATAAGCACCTTTAATCTTTCTTTCATTTATCATATCTTTTTTTTTTGTTGATCTTCTTTACTTTCCAAGGTACAAGCGCGATATTCTGTCGAGCTTGAGCGTCGATCCGTATAAAATCGTTCTTACGGCTACGCAGACACGCACACACTTACACGCATATATATAAAAAAAACACGCACTCTCTCGCGCGTCTTGTATTATATTACTCGGCCCATTGAATCTTCGTAACAATAAAATATTCAAATGAGTATGGACATGCATACCGATATGAGCGGGTGCGGCTTTTTATAATGTCTTGTATTATAAGAAGAAAAACCGGCTGCTTGTAAAAAACAGAATCTTTAAGGGGTCTGTTTGGTTGTTATTAAACGATCCTGGAGGCGTCGCGATTTCACTCTTTTACTTTCCTTCTTTCTTTCTCACTCGATCATTTGGCTTTGATCAGTTAGTTTGGATTTGGTTGCTTATAACCAAAGCGCGATAAGAATTTGACGTATACAAGATGATAATTATGCTTACGCACGCGGTGGACTTTGAAGATAAGACTCTCGAAGAAGATGAATATATATGTTTCTCTACTGGTTTATTTTTTTTTGTACTGTTATTCCTTTTTTAACGGATGCAACTTTAAATATCTTTATTTGATAATGATTATTTTTACGTGGTCATTGTAAATTCTTTGGTGTATCTTATCTAACGAAATTGATGATTAGCAATATTTTTTGCTGCATAAAATAATTTTACTACATAATGTAATGTTAAATAAAGTTTTATAAATTATATATGATACTATTAAAATTTTCAATTTCGAATCAATTAAATATAAAAAAATTGTAAAAAAGTTCATCAAAATGTAAGCAATAAACCTTGTAATAGAATATCACTTCAGTTTTGATTGCTATTGTAAAATTTTTTGCTTTCATTACGTAACAATTGCTTTGTTTTGATTAATTTTCAATCCAACTAGAAAGTTAAACTCTCATGCTGTAATATAAACCAGCTAATATGCCTGAAAAAAGAAAAATATAAAAAGTTCAATTAAACAATTCTCAGAAAAGTTAGACAATTCTCCTGTAATACGTGCATTCTCAAACGCTCCTTTATTCCATTTTCATTGTGCTCCTTGAAAAAAAATTTAAAAAAAAAAACTCTTACACACAACAAAATAGAAATCTTTTCTCAGCTAAATTACCATCAACCTACACAAAACATATACATACGAATTCGATCGATCCTTATAATAGCGGCAAACATAAACAAGCGATTCCATGCTGCTCCTTTCTCATGCATAAGGTATATATATACATGAAATAAAACCAATCCTTATGGTGTTTAAGCGCACGTGTAACAAAGATGAAAAAAAAAATGAAGAAAAAAGATATACGTTAAAAGAAAAATTAACCGCCAAGACATATAGATGCAAAAGCGCGCACTTGCACGTCATATCACAGGCTTCTCAGCGGCGACGACGGCGATCCTCTCAGATTTCAATAGCTTATTATGGTGTGTATATATACACATATATATGTATATACGTGTATATATAAATTCGCAGAGGCGTTCGACAAACTAGACGTTCCATAAAGCACCTGTCGATTTGTATATATCTTTTCCAATGTTGTACATGCAGATGCATATTACGAAATGCACCTATTTCGTGGAATAATGTAATTTTAGTATGAGTTCGATGATGCAGGCAAGCTTGTATCATTCCTGTTTTAATCTTTTGTTTAATTCGATTTTTTTATTCAATGTTACAGGTTTTTCTTCTTTTACAAACTTTGACTAATGAATAGTTTGTTAAGCTTAATGTCAGATATTTGAAGGGGATTGAATGGAAGTGTTAACATTGCTAGTTTCTTATTTTATGGGTGATTCGTTACTTGATTTCTGTTATGATTGTATAATTTCATAAATTTAATGATTCCTAAATATTTAGTTATTTACAAAATGTTGAATCCTAATAAAAGAATGGTGGAAGTAATTTTGAAGTCGGAAATTCTGTCACCAAAATGAAAGGTTAAAAATTAAATTAAATTAGAAACTTTCTTAAATTATTAATTAAGGTGCTACATTCGGACCCCCGTGTATAAATTATATAAATATAATTGTTAATTAATTGCTCTAAAATTCCTGTCTACCTCTATATAAAATATAAAAATTATATAAATTTCTTATAAAATTTAATAATTTATTTTATTGTACTTTTATGTAATCTATTTTTAATATAAAATATAAACAATGTTTGTATTTTAAAACCTTGTTTAAAACAAAGCGAGTTTTTGCATTGTAATGAATATAAAAACAGGTGTATCGAACATATATTATATATTCTATGATTGTTTTATGTCAAAATATTATAGAATCAATTATTAAATATGTTAAAAATATTATGATTTTAAAGGATATAAATATTTTGGTAATGATGAACAAATTACTATCAATTTTTTCCATAAATTATTAATAACTTTTTTTTGTGTGTATCAAAATTACATTTGTAATATTTTATTAATTTTATAATTATTTTAAAAATATTGAGCAATATACTTTATCATTTTGATTTTGATAATTCTGGTTGTTACACAATTGAAAATACTTTACAATCATTATTCTATTAAAAATTAGATTTAATAATTGAAATAAAGTTTTTCATATCTTTCCTACAACTAGAAATAATTTTATTTCACTTAAAAAATTAAGTTGAATTTCATTTATCAATTTAAAGTCTAAATAAGCACAAATTAGATTTTCAAAATCAGAAGTAATCTATTTTGATTCTTAATCCAAAATTTTTAAAAATATCTATATCACATTCTTCTATTTTAACTAATTTCGTAGAATTTTTCAAAAAATTAAAAATTTGAAAATTTGCAATACTGGTATAACTATACATGAATGGTGTACCCTATTACATCACCTTTAATCAAATCTATCAAAGAGGTCTCAGTGGCTTAGTCGATACAAGCGATGGATTCGTAATCTCGAGGTCTTGAGTTCGAATCCCGCTCTCGACCGATTTATACAAGCACCACTGTACGTTACATGTGCTTTGTTCATAAACACTAAAACTTCCGTCACTAATTAGCATTGCCATGATAGCATAAATATAGTGACGTTAAATTAAATAATAAACAATATTATTGAAATTTACATGTGGTAAATTTATTAAGAATATGCCAAAAATTAAAAATAAATGTGCATGCTTTCACTGATTCGTAGCGATTCCCCTATAGTAAAATAGCTTGTATAAAATGTTTTTCCCAAAAACATTGAACAAATTTCGAAAAAATTTGTTCAATGATTAAAATTTTGTAATTTCATATCGCTTTAAATCGTTAAAAATCTATAACCTTATAAAATTAAATTATTAATTTTTCAATAAGTTCTGGTTCTTTTAAGAAAACCATAAAAAATTGTATTGATGTATTGATTTTTTTTATTCACTTAAGTAAATCGGAAACAAAATTAATCGTAAAATTGATCATTCTACATTTATAAACGCCTAAAAATTGTGTAAAAAAATTAATTTCATATTTTTGAATAGGTATTTTTATCAATTTCGTGAAATTTTAACAAACTAATCGTTACATTTTACGATAAACAATGCCACAAATTTAACAATAAAATATATTTACGTTATTTAAAAATGATTTTAAGATCATTTTTGCTGTTAAATTTTAGTTTTGAAAAAAAAGTAATATAAAAGATGATATCTTTAAAAATTTTGTTTTTCTGCAAGGCTGTCAAGAGCAAAGCACGCGCACACGTGTGTGGCGCAAAGCTTGCATGTTTGCGCCGAAGGAGAAAAGAGAAACCCCGGCGACATTTCTTGTTCGAAAACATGCACTCAAAGGAAGAGAAAAAAAGGTTCTTTTTTTAACATATAGCTATATGGGCCTGTCGTCGTCGTAGTTGTCGTCGTTTACACACTCCGCTATCGACTGGTCTCTTTCTCTCTTTCACCATATACACCAGTGTTGGGTTACCAAGAGACATTACCGAAAAACCTAAAAAGATAAGGCGTCTCCTGTCTTGGTTCGTCTTGCTTTTTTTTTTCTTTTGGAGGGGAAAAACGTTGTAAGTTTCAGTCAGGAAAATCTATCGATAAGAAAACGAATATTTATGGTATTCGTTTTTCACTTTCTGATTTAACCGTGAAGGTTTTTAAAACGAGTAAAAGTTAATGTCTATTGCACTCATCGGTATGTTTTTCTAAATTTATGTTCTTAATTCATATTTGAGAATGAAATTTGAATGCAATCAATGAATTCATTCTAAGAATGAAAAAAAAGTTATTGATGCACATTAAAAAATAATTTACATTAATAAATTTTGAAATAAAATAATTTTTTTCGAAGTTTCATCTATTATGATTAAATATTTGAAGTTGCGCCGAATCAATTAAAATTTTTAAATTAAATCAATAAAAATAATTCAAGCATTAATTTATAAAGCAGGTAGTAAAATTAAGTATTGATTTCAAAGAACGGCATTTATCAAGTTACGTAAATCCAAACAAAAATATTTCGAGCATTCAACGAGAAATAATAATCTTAAAGAACGATCGCATATATATAAAGTGTACGTCAGCGGATTTAGATCACCTGCTATAGGTTTAAACAAAACGCGTCGGGCGCCATGCCTAGAGCGATTTTGTTTTTATATAAGAAAGACGCAATCAAAGGATTAGCTTTTTACTAAGAAAGAAAAAATTCCAAACGATCTTTCTCTCTCCTTCTCTTTCACAACTTATAAACTTTAGCTCTTGGATTAGTTAAAGATAAGCATGAAATTCTCTGAGACGACATTCTCGAAAAGTATAGTAAAAAGGAGGAAAGCCAAAATAGGGAGGAGTAGTAGTAGTACTAATCAGGGAGTAGAAAGAGGATTTTAGATAAAAAGGAAGCATAAAAGTATAAAAAAAGGGAGATGAGATTTTGTTAAAAAAATGTTGTATATGGGAAAAGAGCGATCTCTTATATTTATCTAAAATAAGAGCTTCGGTCTAAATGGATAGGGGGTTTATCATTGTTGGTGATAAGAGTTAAAAATAACTATTTTTATTTTTGTATTATTTAATAATCTTTAAAAAGTGATATAATTTATCTTTTTATCAACAATTTTTTGTTGTGACTACATATGCAGTGTTAAGTTAAGAAAAACGTTGGTATAATCATCGATGCTGTTATTAAAGCTAATGTTATTAATGTGCATTATTTTTCAATTAGATATTCGTATTTCTTTAAATTAAATTTATAATTTTAGTATTAAAGAAAAAGACAATCATCATTTTTAATAAGAAGCTTTTACCAAACCGACTGCGTATATGCAAGACAATTAACGAAACAATAAACCTCAAGCAAAGAATGAAATGAAACAAAAAAGAAATATTATTATTTCAATATGGAATCTCAGATTGTGCAACGATCTCATTAAGCTTTGCTTCATTAGTTAATTCGATAAATTCTTGAAAGTCCGTTAAAAACAAATATCTCTCGTTTGAGATATAATAAGATACTTGGCGCGCGCGCGACCGAGCGCAAACTTGCAATTAGCGCACTTGTAAACGAGGCAAAGCCCGAAGATGCGTATGTACCTGGTAATTTCTTTTTCGCGACATTGCTGAAAGGAATGCTTGTAATTTTTAACCGAATGACCAAAGAGTAATGTGCAAAAGCTTACTACTATCACCCGGAGGAAATTGTCTTAAATTCGTAATGGTCATTAAAATATCTTCTTTTTTTTCTTTTTTTTCAGTATTTAATCGAGAGGTTGTACTTATGTGTTTTTCAGTAATTGTTTAAAAAGAATTTTAGAAGTTTGAGATTAAATAAGATTTTTTTTTTGTTAATTATCAAGGAGGCAAGTATGAGTTTTGAATGTACATGAAGTTTGACGAGCGACCGTGTTCCATTATACATTGATATAGATTCGCGGAGATTTCGTTTTATTTTTATAAGTTTGTGTTATACATGTAGAACGTTTATTATAGATTTTTTTATTTAGTATATAGTTTATTTAAAAAGTTTCGTCCAAAATTTAATTGTAAAAATTGTTCTTAAATTTAATACATTCATTATTACAATAAAAAAAAAAAACTTAAAAGAATAAAACAAATATAAGACTGATAAGACTGCTGTTATGAAACTGCATTAAATACACTTTCAAATGTTAGATATGTATTTAATGCAGTTTCGTAACAGCAGTCTTATCAACTGATAGTCCTATATCGGCTAATTTTTTAGCCATATCTTCTATATTTTCTCGACTAAGAAGATTTATTGGAGCTCTTGGTGGTCCCATAAAAAGTTTTGTAGTTAAACTCATAGCTATTTTCATAGTTTCTACCCATTCACCTATTAAAATACAATTTGTATGTATTTAAGTATATCGAATATTTAAGAATTACGAAAGTTAAAACAATAATTTTTATCGCTTACCATAACTTGTCACTATATTGACAACTTCGGTAATGAGTTCTTGATTTTTACGTGCACTCTTCAGATCCCCATTGCCTTTTCCAAATTCCAATAATTCTAAAGCTGGCTCTTGTATAAAATTTAAACTTGTCGTTATAAACGAATTTATTCCTATAGTCAAAGCAGCAGACATTAACTATTAAACAAAAAAAATTTCTATTCTTATTATCAAAAAATTAATTTTCATGCAATGTTTGATTATTAATATATTTCGTTATTCTTTTTTTTCCAAATTAATGCTACCGTATCACTGCCAAGAAATACTGCTAATTGTTTGTTTGCAATCAAGGCTTGGTAACCTTCTTCTAAATTGTTGCTCGTATATTTAATGCCAGAAAACGTTGGTATTTTATCAGCAACTTTTTTCAAAAACTTTCCCATGTTTACTAAAAAAATATAAATATTATATCAAGTATTACATTGAATTCAATAATTAAAATTAGTAATCATAAATTAATCCTACCATGGACATTTGATGCAGCTGGATAGTGATAATACAAAAGTGGCGTTTTTGGTGCTGATTCGCCAACCATTTGCAAATAATTAGTAAGATCATCTTCTGTTGATGGTCTGTAATATAATTCAGGTAAGCAAAGAAGAGAATCTGCTCCTATTCTTTCAGCATGAGCAGCCTAAAAATTAAATAAATTGTAAACTTTAGTTTATTTCTTATATATTGAAATAATTCTTAATTTAACTTTCATTTGTATATATGAGATGTCTTACATTTTTATGATGCATCAAAAAGAGCATGAACCATCTCAGATGTCTTACCAATTTTTTATTAGTGGTTACATTTTAAGACCTAATAATAAATATAATATTTCCAGACTTTATAGCCAGAAAAATCTTTATTGAAAGTCAAAGTTAAAAATATTTCAATTATTTTTAGTTTGCGATGAAATGAATATGAATATTTGCATCTGCTTTATAGCTGTATAGTTTTCGAACTAGCAATTATAGGTGGTTTTTACTAATTGCATATTAAAATTGAAATTAAAACCTTTCGATTAGAAATTTTTTTTTTCCAAAAAATTCAAACTGCTTAAGAGTTATGAGGAAATGAAAATCAAGATGAAATTTAGACTAAAATGTAGCATTTATTTTATATGAATATTTTTAGCTTAATATTTGCGTTATTTTCATTCCCTTATAACTCTCAAACAACTTGAACTTTACGGACCAATTTCTTTATTAATCGAAAGGTTTTAATCTCAATTTTAATATGTGATTAGTAAAAACTTTCTAAAATAATTAGTTCGAAAAATATTTTGAATAAATTCAGCAATTAAAGTACTTACTAGTTCTTTAACATCCTTTAAAGTTCCACCGCCAATTTGAATCATTAAATGTTGTTTGGTTACTTTGACAGCCTTAGCCCAAGTTTCAGCAACTTTTTTTCTTTCGTCAAGGGTTAATGATGGTCCCTCTCCCGTTGTTCCATGAACTAGATATTTTTTTCAAATAAAAAAAGAATTTTCTTATTAATTATTTATGCAACTGTAATAAAAAAATACTATTAAAAAAAATATATGTAAGAAAAATTCTTGTCTTAAATAACAATTGAGTAAAACCTGTCAAGTCCTTCATATAAGGTTGGACTTGGCAGGTTTTTCAACCCAACACTTCAATTATAAAATGTTCTAAAGAAAAAATATTACATTAATTTTATAACAATAATAATAATTATAGATAAACTTACCAAGAACTCCATTAATTTTTTTTGAGGCAAGATACTGAGCATACTCTGGAATAATAGATAAATTTAGACTTTGGTCCCTGTAAATAATCATATATATATATATATATATATATATATATATATATATATATATATATGGATCAATACATATTATTAAAATAATTTTTTTAAATCCTGTCTAAAGTTATTTTTATAAAATAAATGATGAAATAAATACGTACACATCATTATTTAATGGAGTGAATACTGGTACTATGAATCCTCTGTAAGTATAATTGGCACTCTGGAAAAACAGATATTAAAAGTTGTTGTGATCTATACAATTTATAAAACGAAACACACAATAAGCGGATTGACCTCAAAAACCAATGAGACATATTCGAAAATTATGCAAAAGTCTTTTATTTATTAATATGTTTTTGTTTATTAAGCATTAGAAATCATTTTTATTTATTAATAAGAAAAATTGAGTGAATATTTATTTAATTTTTTTGCTTTTTTAAATTAAAATTTATTCATAATACATACCTTAACACATGTCATATATAAATTTAAAAATGAAATCCATAAACTAATATTACACCACATTAGGTTCATTATTTAATACTAATTTATGCTTACGATTTTATCTTAATATTGAAAGCTAATATTAAATCTTAATGAACTTAATAATTTACTAATGAAAGATCAAATAACAATTATATTATAATAAAAAAATCTGTTTTTTTCTACTGCGATTCTGTATGTTTTCTTATACGATCTCAATCATAAGCGGAAGCTAACTGAATATATAAAGTACTAAGACAAATATATAAAGCTTGTATTTGAACCACGTGATAGGATAAACACCAGAAACTTTCCAATTTTAAAAAATAAATTAAAAACAAGTTATTTTTATATTATTATTTATTAGAATAATAATAATATATGAAATGTTAATTAAATTTTATATATAAAATATTTAATTTATTAAATATTCAATGATAAAATATGAAGAAAACACAGTAAAATATTAAATGATATCTCAATAAGTTTTGCATTTATTCCCAAATAATATATTTTAATAGTAAGATCGTCAGTGGCTCAGTCGGTAGAGCGATGGATTCGTAATCTTCGAGGTCCCGAGTTCGAATCCCGCTCACAACTGATTGATACAGGCACCACTGTATACTCGTCACATGTGCTTTGTTCACACACTGAAATGACCTGCGTCGCTAATTAGCATCGTAATGATGGCATAAATACAGCGACGTTAAATAAAATTACAAATAAAAAAAAATATTTCATCAATACTTGTATTTATTTTATATTTTAAGAATACAAAAAAGCATTATCAAACATTAAGTACGTATTTTTTTAAATTTTATTTAACGTTGCTGTATTTATGCTATCATTATATTGCTAATTAGCAACGGAGGTTTCTCAGTGCGTTTGTGAATAAAGCATATTTATCATATAAAGTGATGCTTGTATCAATTGGCCGAGAGCGAGAATCTAACTCGTTGTTATGTTTATGTTTATTCTTTTTCAATTATATTTTTTCAATAATCTTTGGATTATTGATTTAAAAATATAAGTGGTACTTAATGATATGATTTTTTAATAGTTTTTTATTTGATTTGATAAAAATAAAAGCAAACTTGATTGGAGTGTATTTAGCTTACATTATTTTGAAAGACTAACTTTTTATTTATGGTATTTAAACTTCTTTATATATTCATTATTTTTTCACGATAATTTCTTAATATTTACTTTGCTGTTTGGAAATCAATATTTAATTAAAATAAATTTATATGAAATATATTGAAAATTAATGATGAGTCAATTATCATTTATATGAAAAACATATAATAAGCCAACTATCATTTATTTTTCATATATTATTATTTTTATGATACAGACGTAATACTTTCCTAACGATGATTCAATTTACAATATTTATTACAATCAAATTTTAGCTTTATCATTTGATATACTGCAATAGACTTTATTTTTATCTTATCATAGTACTTTGGTAAAAAAAATTATTATACGCTTAAGATTGCATTTTCCAATGCATTAACAAAGTTTAATAAAAAAAAATTAATTCAAAATATATTAATAATTTTACTTTAAAAATTATGGATTCCATCACGAGATTTTCTATCAATAATGTATTTCAATAAATTCGCAAGTAAATTATTTTATTCTACATTAGCAACATATTCAGATAGAAACTTTCCACATGCACTAATAATTTTTAACGTTAATAAAACAAGCGATAAAGCAAAATTAATGTGCACTTTGCGAAAAATAATAGCAACATCATACGCTACTTGATCTCATAAAGAATTTTAATGCTTTATGCAAAAATTTTTATTTTCATTGCTATTTATTTATCCTCAACCTACAAAACCAAAGTGTACTACATTCAAAACAAAAAATAAAAAAGAAAGAAGAAGAAAAACTATTCGGTCCGATAAAAGCTTGCACGACGTAGTCAATTAGTGTCTCCGACCATAATCCCAACGATGCCATACTATTTCTCTTATGGGAAAGTTTTTGTCATTCGTATACGGTCGCTTGGTCATTTTAAAACCAGACTGAAGAAAGTATAGAAGTCTGACCTTGCAGTGAATCTTGAGGAAATGGAAGATACTTGTTCCTCTTATCCGCAGGAGATAATCCCGTTTTGCACCTGCTTTTGTTTCAGTACAAAAAAAATCTTACGTAAGATACGTATATACATGTATAAGATGTTTAAATTCCCGAAGGACAACATGCCGTACACTTTAGGCGCCACCTTAACCTAATGTAGCGTATAAGACTTGCACCCAGAGATTCATCTTTTTCCACGCAAAAAAAAGAAAGAAAATAAAAAAAAAACAGGAACATGGCAATTAGCGGTGGGAAACGCGTGAGAGAGAAAGCGATTTGTCTAGAGATATGTGTTTGTGATTTTTTGTACCGCGGCTTTGGTTTAAAACTTGTGGTATACCTTGTTGACAAAATATAAGGCTGCACAATTATTTGATAAGATTGATAACAATTTAACTGAAACAAATTTGGTTTTATTTTTATTTTTACATGAATTTAGAAAGAATTTTATAAATATTCTTATTAGATTTCGTTTAATTTCAATTTAGAATTTTTAAATAAAATGATTTCATAGTATGAAAAAGCTTTTACTTCATTATAAAATTTTTTCACTTTATCATTCCATTCAGAACAAAAAATGAGGTAAAAACATACCAAGCTTTGTAAGCAAGTATTCTATGAAAAGTATTAAAATATGTTTTCAAGTATTTTCTGACTGATTAAAATTACCATCACTAAGCTGAACAAAGTGTCAAACATGCATTTTTACCTAAAAAAAGGAGGAAAAAAGAAATCAACAAGCTAAAACTTTTCTTTTCTCGAGTAGTGAGAAAATGAGTACATATACATTAGTCATGAAAACTTTTCTTTTTTATTATTTTAAGTAACTAAAGCCTCTTGCTTGTACACAAGACAAAGTCAACATTTCAAATGTATATGTATTCTTTTGGTTAGACGTTGCATACACTCTCTTATTATTTTTTTTTCCTTCTTCTTCTTCTTTTCCTCCTTTCAGTTTAAAACGTCTTACCGGGGCATTGTCTCGTCTCATGCGTAACTGCATCACCGATAATACGTTGAATTTTTGTTCTTTAATGTTTCTTTTTTTCTTTCTCTCTTTAAACTCTTCCCATATAACTATATATATGTAACTCTTATAACAGCATAAAAATATATACATATATGCATTGCCTTGACTGTTGTATGCAACACGTGTTATCCATTCGACGTCCATCTGTCTGTTGACAATAGCTTGGCTTTAACTTGACAAGAGACTGCCTTATAAGGTATTTCTACGTCAAGTCAAGGAAAAAAAAAGAAGAATAAAAAAAGAAACAAGAAGAACGTGCATGCAAATGATATGCTTCAATTTCAAACGGGGCGCATCTGAGAAAGGAAAGAATTTTTTTTTAACGAAGCTTACTTTTACGTGTGCGTATACACCGAAAAATCTTGAGAACGCATAAAATCAGGACAGTGATTTTCAAATGTATGCTAATATCGGAAGTTGAAAAGACTCGTTTAAAATACTGATAGCTTTTAGGTTCTCTTTTTTTCAAACGAATTCATGAATTTTGCTAATAAGGATAGTTTAGATTGTAATTGTTAACTATTCCGCTTAATGTTCCGTTTCTATATAAGGTATAATTTTTCTTTCTTACTTTTTTTTCTTCTTTTTATTTTGTTATTTAGATTAGATGAATAAAGAAAAGGGTATATAAGCTCTCTTTTGGGTTTTAGTTTAAATTGCATACCATTTCTTAGGCAGTTCGTTAAAACTAATGCGCAAGTGGAAAAGCTATTTGTCTTTTTGAAATAAGCTTTTACCAGTTGAGACATCACTGAAAATGTTCTCGGACTAAAATGAATAATCGCTCACTTGAGCAGCTCCAGATAAAGTAATATATTAGAAAATTTTAAATTAATATTACATGCTTGTGCGAACATTTTTTAAACGAATACTTTTTATTTTTAAAATGTTTATCGTTAGTATTTTAGTTAGCTATTTCAGTTTAGAAGTTTATTTTGAAATAAGCAATTATTACGGATTTTATTTTTTATTATTTTTATAGAATCTAATTTATTATGACTTAAACTTAAATAAAGTATGAATAAAGTGAACAATATTGTTAAATAACTATTTTTACAAAATAATGATAAATAATTTGCTCTTAATAACATAATAATATAATTTTGTAGATTGAAAGTAAATTTATTTTTAAGTAACGTAATTATTGCTTTGCTTTTATTTCCGACGAATGGAATCAATAAAAAATTATATACGCCGAAATGTAACTCAGAAGCTGAAAATTATCCCGTTAATTAATCACAGCATTCGTTCTCAATTCAATGACGAAACGAATGCATTCGTATTACCGAAAAATTGCTCTGAGAACAAAAAAAAAAAAATAAAGAAGAATAATAATTTCTCAAGTTTGCAAGATTTTTCAACCACAAATTATATTCATAACTACTATATACCGCATATTCTCGGCTTACGCACATTCATACATATACAAATACTTACGCAAAGAGATATATATATATATGCAGATTGCAAATTGACGCTCTCTTTCGCAGACGAATGCAAATTGCAACAGGAGAAAAGGAAGAGGTGAGAGGCAACGGGGGCAGTTGAAGATAAAAAAAAAAGAAAAATGAAAAAAAAAGAGACAAAAGTGTTTGCTCGCACAATTTGCGGTTGTATATAGTGTGGTTTGGGCGAATTTCAATTACGCAGTCTTCAAGAATCTGACAGTTCGTTCCAACAAGAAGAGGCAAACTTTAACGTTATATATATGTGCGTATATATGTTAACGTTATATACATATATATATATATACACGCGTATATACATACCCATATATGTACTCACTTGGTAGCTCATTCGAAATTCGGTAGCCCAAGAAAAGAAGTAGAAGTTAGCTCTTCTGCTGTAATGAAACATTCACTGGCATACCGCAAATTACCCTACACATACACATAAGAGAAGAGAGAGAAAAAAATTATGAACTAAAGTTGCACCCTCGATACGAGTAAGTGAAGAAAAAAAGAAAGAAGTAAAATAAAAAGATGCGAGAGGAAAAAAAAATATACATAAGACTTTTGGGTGTACACGAATGAGTTTGCTCCTGTATCTTTTTTCGGTTATTTCTCGTTTCACGGGCCTCATTTCTCTTCACCTTTTTTCGAAAGATGAGTCTCAACAATAACAATATTTATTCCAATCTTTCTTCATGCACGTGGCAAAGTTACTTTAAATCCTTTCTTTAAATTTTTTTCTTTACATATTTCTGTATTTTAAAGGCTTGAAATGCCGTTGAAAAATTACCAGCAATGTGGAGAAGCGTTTCACGTATTTTGCGAATAGAATGTCTTTTTTTATGTTTACACCAAGTTTTTTTGAAAAAAGCATAAAAAACTGATTTTTTAAGTTTACGAATTTATCTATGTAAAAATGCATTAAAAATAAAACCAAATTTTTTATTTACAATACTTTATAAAATTACTTTTAAATAAGTTACCAAAATGATTAAAAGTATCCTTTAAAAAAAAATATATATATAATTCACAAAATATAATCTAAACAGATTAAAATCTTTTTTTAATCTTACTGAACAATAGCAATGATTTATAAATTAAAAATATTTTCCCATTGCAAATATAAAAATCGTTAACTGCTACAAATGATATAAGCAATAAAAGAAATGAAAAAAGAAGAAGTAAACTTAAATCACACAGTCATTTCTTTCATTTCATTTTAAATTATCCCTTTCACGGTCGTTGTTGGTACGAATTAACAAAACTTCATTCACCACTCAATTCCCATTGCAATTAATGCTTTTCTTTTCTCTCTTTCATTCTCTTTATTTGATATTTCTTTTTTTCTTTTTATTTATTTCCTTTGTATATCTTTTAGTACAGTAGCAAGTTGATGGTGATAGAAAGCCAGTGTGTATATGTACCACATGAGAAACAGCGTCTGATTATTTTTGACACGACGATCAATCTGTCATGGACTTTCCATTCGCAACAAAAATCCTCTATACGCATATACCTGCCAGCTGGAAGATGTTAACGTATTGCAAGTCATATGAACTATACGTGCGAACGAGAACTCTTACTTCTTATACATTTTTTTCTTTTTCCTCTTTTTTTTATGTTCGTTCTGACGAATCATTACAGTTTTTAATACTTTGCACTGTGCCTTGTATATTACTGCATATATGATGTTTACGCGTGTTCCCCTTTGGGTCGCTTCATTTTAATCCGCGCAATTCCATCAAGCCTCATTTCAAACGCAATCAGGTGTTGTATATTATGTGTGTGCTCTTGGATATACGTGACTGAATTTTTATCTTATAATATAAAAATAAAAATCAAAAAACTATCACTTCGAAATAAAAAAAAATGATGCCTTGCAGAAAAATGAGATGCAAATATAAATACCTCAATACTTATGATTTTTAAATTGTTTTATTTTATTTAACGTCGCTATACTTACGCTATCATTGCGATGCTAATTAACGACGGAGGTTTCCAGTGTGTTTGTGAACAAAGCATTTGTATCGTATACAGTGATGCTTGTATCAATCGATCGCTGAGAGCGGGATTCGAACTCGAGTCCTCGAGTTTATGAATCCATCGCTCTACCAATTGAACCACTGACGATCTCGACTCATTATTTTAAAATTCATGTTTAAAAATTATTCATAATGCTTCTTGTATGATACTACAACGGGTATATCGACGTCCCGTACGAAAAAAAGCACGACTCAGGCTTTTACGAAAATAAGCACAGTTCAAAGAGTTTTAACGAAAAGTAGCACCGTTCGTGTTTCCCTTACGAAAAAAAGCACGGTTCACAGGGTTTGACGAAGATTAGCACGAATGGTGAAAATTTAACGAAAAAAAGCACGGTTCGCTGAGTTTCAACGAAAACTAGCACAGTTCATGGAGCTCCGACGAAAAAAAGCACGGTTCGCTAAGTTTCAACGAAAAGTAGCACGACTCATGGAGCTCCAACGAAAAAAAGCACGACACGTTAGACTCGGACGAAAAGTAACACGATTCGCGAAACACTGACGAATACTAGCACAACTCGATATGCAATATTACAATTTGTACCTTATTAAAAACTTGATTATCTTAACTCTTAACAAATAGTTAATTAATAAAATATAATGAGAAGGGGTTTATTTTTATTTTTCTTATGAATTGTTTCAATATTTTCAATATGTTTTAATTAAATTATTTGCTCAGTGGTTTTCGATTCGTTTGATTAGAAAGTTGCCGCTTTCCGGCCGGAGTGCAAAAAATTCATTTTATACACATGTTAAAGCACAGCAATTTCGAAACTCAGTTGTTTCATTGTTTTTATATAAATACAATTGCTTACCGAAAATTCAATTACAAATAATTTCCTTAAAAGTTTAAAGCTATAATACGATTCATCACATAAAATAAAAAAAAATTGTTGTGATATATTAAATAATATAATATTTTTTAAACCTTCGTTGTTTTAAAAAATTCTTTTTAACAAATAATTTGGTATTTACTAAAAAATATGGATGGATTCATTCGTATCATAATTATCAATGCAAAAACATTTATTTCAGGAAGAGCTTTTGGACAAAAATTAAGAAACACGTGTAGTTTTAAAATAACAGAAAGCGGAAAAAATATTAAAAGTATTTTATTCCAAGTTCATTTATTAAAAAGCAAGGTTTGTAATCTGTGAATTTTATGAGCTATAACTTTGATTATTGTATCGAATACATATTAATATTTTTCACAGAATTTTCGTGAATTTTTTGTTGTTAATTTGAACGAAATTTATGTACTTTTCTCTCAGTACTCACTTCTGATGAGAATTTTATGTTTTTATATTTACCTCAACTCAACTCAAAACTGAATATTGAGAATTTTTTTAAATTAAAAACTAAATTTTGGTACTAATCAGACTTTATAATGACCTTTTTTTAGAAACCTAACTGAGGTCATGTATTGCTTTTAAAAATAAAAAACAAGTTTGGCTTATATTTTTATAAAAAATTTGTCTTGACTCAAATCAAGACTGCGTGAGTTTTTATATTAATGATATTTTATTAGATTTTTCGATAAGTTCGATTCGGAAGAAAAGATAAACATAAAAAAAAAATTTTTAAATACAGTCATTTGCTAGATTAGATCAAAGTTATAGCTTATTAAATTCACAGATTACAAAACTTCTTTTTATACCACTCTAACCTCAAAATCAGAACTTCAATATGATTATTCGGCTCTCGTGGTATAAAGTATTATTTGAAACTGGTGTGTAACGTGATTTTTACCTTCCACACCCGTTTCGAAAAGTAAAATGAACTTGGAATAAAATACTTTTAATATTTTTTCCGCTTTCTGTTATTTTACAACTAAACGTGTTTTTAATTTTTGTCCAAAAGCTCTTTCTAAATAAAATGTTTTCGCATTGATAACTATGATACGAATGAATTCATCCATATTTTTTAATAAATACCGAATTATTTGTTAAAAAGTATTTTTTAAAACAACGAAGGTTTAAAAAATATAATATTATTTTATATCACAACAATTTTTTTTATTTTATGTGATGAAACGTATTACAGCTTTACCCTGTTGAAAAAACCATATGGTTTAACCATGTGGTCATCATGTCCATGTGGTCATTTATGAAAAATTACTTTTGCCTCGCAAATTCAGAGGGCGAAAAGTTCTTTACTTTCGCCAAATTTAATTTCTCTAAAATTAAGAGGGCGAAAAGTACTTTACTCCTGCAAGTCAAATTACTCTGAAATGGAGGGGGTGCTGTGTACTTTTCTCCCGCAAATTCAGAGGGCAAAACGTTCTTTACTCCCGCCACATTTAATTTTTCTAGAAATAAACGGGCGAAAAGTACGTTACTCCCGCAAGTCAAATTACTTTTAAATGAAGGGGAGCTGTGTACTTTCTTCCCGCAAATTCAGAGGGCGAAAAGTTCTTCACTCCCGCCAAATTTTATTTCTTTAAAAATAAACGGGCGTAAAGTACTTTTATTCCGTAAATTAAATTTTTCTTAAATTTAGCGAGAAAAAAAATTTTCTTCTCGTAAACAAGAGGGCAAAAGTTCTTTATTCCCGCCAAATTCTATTTCTTTAAAAATAAGAAGGCGAAAAGTACTTTACTCCCGCAAGTTAAATTACTCTGAAATGAAGGGGAGCTGTGTACTTTTCTCCAGCAAATTCAGAGGGCAAAAAGTTCTTTACTCCCGCCACATTTAATTTTTCTAGAAATAAGCGGGCGAAAAGTACGTTACTCCCGCAAGTCAAATTACTTTTAAATAAAGTGGGAGCTGTGTACTTTTTTCCCGCAAATTCAGAGGGCGAAAAGTTCTTCACTCCGGCCAAATTTAATTTCTTTAAAAATAAACGGGCGTAAAGTACTTTTATTCCGTAAATTAAATTTTTCTTAAATTTAGCGAGAAAAAAAATTTTTCTTCTCGTAAACAAGAGGGCAAAAAGTTCTTTATTCCCGCCAAATTTTATTTCTTTAAAAATAAGAAGGCGAAAAGTACTTTACTCCCGTAAGTTAAATTACTCTGAAATGAAGGGGAGCTGTGTACTTTTCTCCCGCAAATTCAGAGGGCGAAAAGTTCTTTATTCCCGCCAAATTTAATTCCTTTAAAAATAAGCGGGCGTAAAGTACTTTACTCCCGCAAGTCGAATTACTCTGAAGGGGAGCTGTGTACTTTTCTCCCGCAAATTCAGAGGGCAAAAAGTTCTTTACTCCCGCCAAATTTAATTTCTTTAAAAATAAACGGGCGTAAAGTACTTTTATTCCGTAAATTAAATTTTTCTTAAATTTAGCGAGAAAAAAAATTTTCTTCTCGTAAATAAAAGGGCGAAAAGTTCTATATTCCCGCGTCATTTAATTTTCCTAAAAATAAGAGGGCGAAAAGTACTTTACTCCTGCAAGTCAAATTACTCTGAAATGGAGGGTGAGCTGTCGACTTTTCTCCCGCAAATTCAGAGGGCAAAAAGTTCTTTACTCCCGTCAAATTTAATTTCTCTAAAAATAAGCGGGCGTAAAGTACTTTTATTCCGTTAATTAAATTTTTCCTACATTAAGCGAGAAAAAAAAAATTTTTTCTAGTAAATAAGAGGGCGAAAAGTTCTTTATTCCCGCGTCATTTAATTTTTCTAATAATAAGAGGGCGAAAAGTACTTTACTCCTGCAAGTCAAATTACTCTGAAATGGAGGGGAGCTGTGTACTTTTCTCCCGCAAATTCAGAGGGCGAAAAGTTCTTCATTCTTGCCAAATTTAATTTCTTTAAAAATAAACGGGCGTAAAGTACTTTTATTCCGTAAATTAAATTTTTCTTAAATTTAGCGAGAAAAAAAAATTTTCTTCTCGTAAATAAGAGGGCGAAAAGTTCTTTATTCCCGCGTCATTTAATTTTTCTAAAGATAAGAGGGCGAAAAGTACTTTACTCCTGCAAGTCAAATTACTCTGAAATGGAGGGGGAGCTGTGTACTTTTCTCCCGCAAATTCAGAGGGCAAAACGTTCTTTACTCCCGCCACATTTAATTTTTCTAGAAATAAACGGGCGAAAAGTACGTTACTCCCGCAAGTCAAATTACTTTTAAATGAAGGGGAGCTGTGTACTTTCTTCCCGCAAATTCAGAGGGCGAAAAGTTCTTTACTCCCGCCAAATTTTATTTCTTTAAAAATATACGGGCGTAAAGTACTTTTATTCCGTAAATTAAATTTTTCTTAAATTTAGCGAGAAAAAAAAATTTTCTTCTCGTAAACAAGAGGGCAAAAAGTTCTTTATTCCCGCCAAATTTTATTTCTTTAAAAATAAGAAGGCGAAAAGTACTTTACTCCCCCAAGTTAAATTACTCTGAAATGAAGGGGAACTGTGTACTTTTCTCCCGCAAATTCAGAGGGCAAAAAGTTCTTTACTCCCGCCACATTTAATTTTTCTAAAAATAAGCGGGCGAAAAGTACGTTACTCCCGCAAGTCAAATTACTTTTAAATAAAGTGGGAGCTGTGTACTTTTTTCCCGCAAATTCAGAGGGCGAAAAGTTCTTCACTCCGGCCAAATTTAATTTCTTTAAAAATAAACGGGCGTAAAGTACTTTTATTCCGCAAATGAAATTTTTCTTAAATTTAGCGAGAAGAAAAAATTTTTTCTCGTAAATAAGAGGGCGAGAAGTTCTTTATTCCCGCCAAATTTTATTTCTTTAAAAATAAGAGGGCGAAAAGTACTTTACTCCCGCAAGGCGAATAACTCTGAAATGAAAAGGGAGCTGTGTACTTTTCTCCCGCAAATTCAGTGGGCAAAAAGTTTTTTACTCCCGTTAAATTCAGTTTCTATAAAAATAGGCGGGGCGTAAAGTACTTTTATTCCGTTAATAAAATTTTTCTTCTATTTAGCGAGAAAAAAAAATTTTTTTCTTGTAAATAAGAGGGCAAAAAGTTCTTTACTCCCGCCACATTTAATTTTTCTAAAAATAAACGGGCGAAAAGTACGTTACTCCCGTAAGTCAAATTTTTCTTAAATGAAGAGGGGCGTACTTTTCTCCCGCTTATTTTTAAAGAAATTAAATTTGGCGTGAGTATAGAACTTTTCGCTCTCTGAATTTGCGAGTGAAAAGTACACAGCTCCCTCTTCATTTAAGAGTAATTGGACTTTCGGGAGTAAAGTACTTTTCGCCACCCTTAATTTTAGAGAAATTAAAATTGGCGAAAGTAAAGAACTTTTCGCCCTCTGAATTTGCAGGAGAAAAATACTTTGCTCTGACTCAATTTAAGAGAAATTTAATTTGCAAGAGAAAAGTACTTTTCGCCCGCTAATTTTTAGAAAAATTAAATTTGGCGAGAGTAAAGACCTTTTCGCCCTCTGAATTTGCGGGAGATAAGTACAGAGCTCCCCCTTCATTTCAGAGTAATTTGAATTGCGGGAGTAATTACTTTACGCCCGCTTATTTTTAGAGAAATGAAATTTGGCAGGAGTGAAGAACTTTTCGCCCTCTGAATTTGCAGGAGAAAAGTACACAGCTCCCCCTTCATTTCAGAGTAATTTGACTTCCGGGAGTAATTACTTTACGCCCGATTATTTTTAGAGAAATAAAATTTAGCGGGAGTGAAGAACTTTTCGCCCTCTGAATTTGCGGGAGAAAAGTACACAGCTCCCCCTTCATTTCAGAGTAATTTGACTTGCGGGAGTAACGTACTTTTTTCCCGCTTATTTTTAAAAAATTAAATGTAGGGGGAGTAAAGAACTTTTTGCCCTCTGAATTTGCAGGAGAAAAGTACACAGCTTCCCCTTCATTCCAGAGTACTTTGACTTGCGTGAGTAAAGTATTTTTCGCCCTCTTATTTTTAGAGAAATTAAATTTGGCGGGAATACAGAACTTTTCGCCCTCTTATTTACGAGAAAAAAATTTTTTCTTTTTGCTAAATTTAAGAAAAATTTAATTTACGGAATAAAAGTACTTTACGCTCGCTTATTTTTAAAGAAATTAAATTTAGCGGGAGTAAAAACTTTTCGCTCTCTGAATTTACGAGAGAAAAGTACACAGCTTCCCCTTTACTTAAGAGTAATTTGACTTGCGGCAGTAACCTACTTTTCGCCCGTTGATTTTTATAAAAATTAAATGTGGCGGGAGTGAAGAACTTTCTGCCCTCTGAATTTGCGGGAGAAAAGTACACAGCTCCTCTTCATTTCAGAGTAATTTGACTTGAGGGAGTAAAGTACTTTTCGCGCTCTTATTTTTAGAGAAATTAAATTAGGCGGGAGTAAAGAACTTTTCGCCCACTAAATTTGCGGGAGAAAAGTACACAGCTCTTCCTTCATTTCAGAGTAATTTGACTTGCGGGAGTAACGTACTTTTTGCCCGTTTATTTTAAAAAAATTAAATGTAGCGAGAGTAAAGATCTTTTTGCCCTCTGAATTTGCAGGAGAAAAGTACACAGCTCCGCCTTCATTCCAGAGTAATTTGACTTGCGGGAGTAAAGTACTTTTCGCCCTCTTATTTTCAGAAAAACCAAATTTGGCGGGAATAAAGAACTTTTCGCCCTCTTATTTACGAGAAAAAAATTTTTCTTTTTGCTAAATTTAAGAAAAATTTGATTCACGAAATAAAAGTACTTTACGCCCGCTTATTTTTAAAGAAATTTGGCGGGAGTAAAGAACTTTTCACCCTCTGAATTTACGAAAGAAAAATACTTTCCTCCCGCTTAATCTAGGAGAAATTCAATTTGCGGGGGAAAAGTACTTTTCGCCCTCTTATTGTTAGAGAAATTGAATTTGGCGGGAATAAAGAACTTTTCGCCCTCTTATTTACGAAAAAAAAATTTTTTTTTCCCGCTTAATTCAAGAAAAATTTAATTCACGTAATAAAAGTACTTTTCGCCCGCTCATTTTCGAAGAAATTAAATTTGGCGGGAGTAAAGAACTTTTCGCCCTCTGAATTTGCGACACGGAGAAAAGTACACAGCTCCCCTTTATTTAAGACTAATTTGACTTGCGGGAGTAAGTACTTTACGCCCTCTTATTTTTAGAGAAATGAAATTCAAAAAATGAAAAGTACACAGCTCCCCTTCATTTCAGAGTAATTTGACTTGCGGGAGTAACGTACTTTTTGCCCGCTTATTTTTAAAAATTAAATGTAGCGGGAGTAAAGAACTTTTTGCCCTCTGAATTTGCGGGTGAAAAGTACACAGCTCCCCTTCATTCTAGAGTAATTTGACTTGCATGAGTAAAGTACTTTTCGCCCTCTTATTTTTAGAGAAATTAGATTTGGCGGGAATAAAGAACTTTTCGCCCTCTGAATTTGCGGGAGAAAAGTACACAGCTTCCCCTTTATTTAAGAGTAATTTGACTTGCGGGAGTAAAGTACTTTTCGCCCACTTATTTTTAGAGAAATTAGATTTGGCGGGAATAAAGAACTTTTTGCCCTCTGAATTTACGAGAGAAAAATACATTCCTCTCGCTTAATCTAGGAGAAATTCAATTTGCGGGAGAAAAGTACTTTTCGCCCTTTTATTTTTAGAAAAATTAAATGTGGCGGGAGTAAAGAACTTTTTGCCCTCTTATTTACGAGAAAAAAATTTTTTTTTCTCGCTAAATAGAAGAAAAATTTAATTAACGGAATAAAAGTACTTTACGCCTCGCCTATTTTTATAGAAATTGAATTTAACGGGAGTGAAGAACTTTTTGCCCACTGAATTTGCGGGAGAAAAGTACACAGCTCCCTTTTCATTTCAGAGTTATTTGCCTTGCGGGAGTAAAGTACGTTCCGCCCTCTTATTTTTAGAGAAATTAGATTTGGCGGGAATAAAGAACTTTTCGCCCTCTGAATTAGCGGGAGAAAAGTAAAAAGCTCCCCCTTCATTTAAGAGAAATTTGACTTGCGGGAGTAAAGTACTTTTCGCCCTCTTATTTTTAGAGAAATTAGATTTGGCGGGAATAAAGAACTTTTCGCCCTCTGAATTTGCGGGAGAAAAGTACACAGCTTCCCCTTTATTTAAGAGTAATTTGACTTGCGGGGGTAAAGTACTTTTCGCCCACTTATTTTTAGAGAAATTAAATTTGGCGGGAGTAAAGAACTTTTCGCCCTCTGAATTTACGAGAGAAAAATACATACCTTTCGCTTAATCTAGGAGAAATTCAATTTGCGGGAGAAAAGTACTTTTCGCCCTTTTATTGTTAGAGAAATTAAATTTGGCGGGAATAAAGAACTTTTCGCCCTCTTATTTACGAGAAAAAAATTTTTTCTCCTTGCTAAATTTAAGAAAACTTTAATTTACGGAATAAAAGTACTTTACGCCCACTTATTTTTAAAGAAATTAAATTTGGCGGGAGTAAAGAACTTTTCGCCTTCTGAATTTGCGGGAGAAAAGTACACAGCTCTCCCTTCATTTAAGAGTAATTTGACTTGCGGGAGTAATTACTTTACGCCCGCTTATTGTTAGAGAAATGAAATTTGGCGAGAGTAAAGAACTTTTCGCCCTCTGAATTAGCGGGAGAAAAGTAAACAGCTCCCCCTTCATTTAAGAGAAATTTGACTTGCGGGAGTAAAGTACTTTTCGCCCCCTTAATTTTAGAGAAATTAAATTGGGCGAAAGTAAAGAACTTTTCACCCTCTGAATTTGCGAGACAAAAGTAATTTTTCATAAATGACTACATGGTCATGATGACCACATGATAAAACCATATGGTTTTTTCAACAGGGTAGACTTAAAGGAAATAATTTGGAATTGAATTTTCGGTAAGTAATTGTATTTATATAAAAACAATGAAACAATTGAGTTTCGAAATTGCTGTGGTTTAACATGTATGTAAAATGAATTTAATATAAGCGCAAAGTTCAATTACATGTTATCAAGATTAAGTCACAAACATTAAAACCGTCCATTTTCGCCGTAGCAAAACAGTGTGTAGTATGACATATTACCATGAATAATCAAACTAAAATTAATTTTATAAAATATAATATCATATACTTCATGATTTATGCTAAAAAGTGGTTTTGATTTCAATAACTAAGTTTAAATCTTACACCTACAGTAATTGAGTTTAAGATTTGTATGCCAGATAAATTTGAAACTCTTGTTCTTTATTTGTGAAAAATGTGATGCCAAGATTCTTTGAACGGAGTAATAGAAAATGAATGTTCAACTCTTACAATCGCGCATTTATTCATTTAAATAAATAACTTTTTGTTAAAAAAATAATGGTAAAATTGTCATGGGAGTAATCAGACGAATCGAAAACCACTGAGCAAATAATTTCATTAAAACATATTGAAAATATTGAAACAATTCATAAGAAAAATAACTAATAAACACCTTTTCATTATATTTTATTAATTAACTATTTGTTAAGATATTAAAATAATCAAGTTTTTAATAAGGTACAAATTGTAATATTGCATATCAAGTTGTGCTAGTATTCGTTAGTGTTTCGCGAATCGTGTTACTTTTCGTCCGAGTCTAATGTGTCGTGCTTTTTTTCGTTGAAGCTCCATGAGTCGTGCTACTTTTCGTTGGAACTTAGCGAACCGTGCTTTTTTTCGTCGGAGCTCCATGAACTATGCTAGTTTTCGTTAAAACTCGTCGAACCGTGCTTCTTTTCGTCGGAGTTCAGCGAATAGTGCTAGTTTTCGTCTTAATTAAGTGAGTCGTGCTAGTTTTCGTCTAATGCAATGAGTGGTGTTAGTCTTCGTTTGATACTGCGAATGGTGCTAGTTTTCGTCAAACCCTGTGAACCGTGCTTTTTTTCGTACGGGGCGTCGATATATTCATTGAAAAAATAATAGAATGAAAAATTAATAAATTTCATTTTGCTTGCTTTCAATATGCGGATTAATTTTTATACAAATCAACATAAAAATTAGTAATTCTACCGTAATTTTATTGACAGGTTGCATGAAATTTAAAGTAAAAATAAGAATTTCAGTAGCAAACTGGAAAAAAAAATTAATTTTTTATCAACAGTGTTTGTTTATTTTTTAGCTGAAAAATTCGCTTCTTAACATTTCAAGACAATCGATGACTCAAACAAACGTAAATTCCTTGCTACCGGTACACACGCGACATTAACATACCTTTATACAAGTCAATAATAATTTTCAAAAAGAAATCGATAATTACGTCTCATTTACGATAATCATCTCAATCATACATTGAATAATTCATTCTCTATAAATTATACATCATATAAATGATAATAATTATTCTATATTAACAATTTCCCTTGATAATCTTATATTCGTCAACGAGTCACTTATTTTTTCACCGACTCCAAAATAAATTAAGCCGTTGTAAAATAAACACTCAACCTGTACTTATAAATATTTATTATCTTTTTATTTTATTGCATAAATACAAAAATAAGAAATGCTTCACTTTGTGGTATGTACCGTGAAGATAATTCGCTTAAATTATCGAGTAAAGTCATCCATTAGTTATTCAGAATTTTGGATTTCTGGTACAAAATCGAAAAATTTTAATATACAGTATTGGAACCCAACATTCTCAATAACAAATTAATGGCTTCATTCAAAAATTCAACTGAATAATCGTCATGGTGCATACTACAAGCTAAAGTATTTATTTTTCTAAAATTTGGCAATAAAATTAAAAGATGGTTACTATTTATAAGTACGGGTGTTGTATCCGTTTTAAATCCCTTTTAAATGTTGAATAAGCTTATATCATAACGAAAGCAATAAACCTTAAGTAGTATAATGAGCAGTTAGTAGTACAGTGCGCAGCTTTAAATCCAAAGATTATTGGCTTCGATTAAAGAAAAAAAATTTTCTTTTTTTTCTCAAACCAAGACAGGTATATAAAACTGTAAAGATTTCATGCCACTGTATGAAGAAGAGAAAAAAAAACATAAAAGAGCGACTTTCAGGCTTGACTGAATTGCTTGATTCATATAAATTACATTTCATAAATTTTTCAATATATAAACGCCAGAACGCTATTGGAATACCAAAAAGGCCTCTGTATGTATATACGTTGTTATTTTTTTTTCTCCCGATCGACATACAGGTAATTGAATTTCGCTACTTTAGGCGGCACACAGCGTTAATCGTTTTATTTTTTTTATCTGCTTTTAATACGCTTCTCTTTTACTTTTCATCCTTTTTTTTGTCATTTTTAATAACTCGCTATTATTGGATTGATATGAGTATTAAATATACTATAATTATCGTGTCTGTTTAACGTCAACTAAGCGTACAATCATAAACAATTTATTACCATGTAAATTATATATTTTTTTCTTCATTATTATTAAAATAAAGTACAATTAAAAAGTTTCGTTTTATAAAATATTACGTTATTTAAAAGACGAGGAAAATTTACCTCAATTCCATGTACATCATAAATATCGCATCCTGACGGTATAAGAAAAGATAATTACTTTAAGCATGAAAAAATCCAAATATAATAGTACACTTAGTGGATGATAATTTTGTAAACTAGTGGTGTACTAGACACAATTTTCAAACTTGATATAATCCTTTTCTTCTTTTATGGTCAATACAAAACTCTAAACACATACAACACACTCATATAACATCCATATAACGCATGTCACGTACGAACAAATTGCATCGCTGGGCATTATTACTTTATGAATCCCATGAAAGAAAAAAAAAATAATATATATAAAGCTTTGGAGCACGGAAGTATCATCAAAAAAGAAAAGAAAAGAAAAAAAATCTTAACTGCTCATTATAAAGTATATAGTAGCATGAAATCGACGTGTCTATATGACTTTAAACATTCCGATCTTTCAATTTTTCTCTTTGTACTTTATTTTCTTCTTCCTTTTATTTTTATCTTCTTTTACTTTCGTCGTTAAGATTTTAAGTAGGCTAATTGTTAATCGAATCAGCCAGCTACAAAATGAGATAGGCATTCGTTGCAGATATAACTCCGACAAACGAATTTAATTGTCGTCTCTTTTGTAAAAGAGTATAGAAGACGGGTATGATTTTATTTTTTTTCTTTTCCAAAGTTAAAAAAAAAATAAACCTTTGAGAGAAAAGCTTTAATTGCTACATGACGAATCAAAGGTTCCGTATTTCTCTTTGGTAGAGATTGCCAGAAAATTGTAAAGGTTTTATAAATGAATTTTACTCTTGGCAAATTAACCAGTATCAATGTCGTTTTTATTTTTTTTTTATCAAATTACACAAACGAATAAAAAAAATTTTCATGCACGTTATTACTTTTTTATTTATAGCTTTGATCGAGTTTTTAAGCAGATCTAATTTTTCGATTAAATATAAAATCTTGAGTAATTTTGTATAATTTACCATAAGTGTAAAAACCTTTAATTAACCAGTTTTATGGTACAGTTTACAGAATCACCTTGTAAAAAGATTATTTAAATATCCATTATACGCATCTTGTAGGTTTTTTTTTTTAAATTTTTATGTCAATTAACTTTCTCTTATGAATAACTTTAATTACAATAAAATAAATAATATACGGTTACGTAAGAGACAAGAAAATATACAAAAATTGACAGTGTTTTTGATGGTTTATTAAAAAATTTTGTAAATTAATGAAGTGAAAAAACATTCATCAGGTTAATAGCTCGTTTGGGTTTTATGCGAGGTACAAATCAGGCTCTGGGTAATTTGAACCGCGGATTATATCCAATACACACAGCACTTGTCGCTAATTTTTTCTGACGAATGGACAACCTTCCATATCCTTGGCGCTTTTCGAACGCTTTCGCCAAAGCAAGAGTCGGTATATCCCCTTTGATCACCGATTTCTTCATTTTTTTTCCCCTTCGTTAAACATATCTCACAGAAACTTTCAAAAATTTCATCATCCGTGTAACGTTAACAAAAAAATTTTTTTATCTTCAAAGTTTAACAAAAAAAAAATAATTTTGGAAATTTTTCAAAACCAAAAGTTTTAAAATTTAATTTTTATAAGATAAGAGTATTTATTCCATCAAAGAGATTATAATAATTCCGATTTACGTTCTGCTTAATATAAAAATATCTTTACGAAAACTACTTTTTGGTTTTAAGACATTTTACAAAAATTATAAATGACCAAAAAAAGAAAGCAAATTTTATTATTGCAAGTGAAGCAACAAATGCTGATCCGACATGCAATGATGAGAAATTGAATAATTATTGAAAGATCAGTTGATATATTATCATCTTTATTGAAAAGACACAGAATGTACTCGTACATCGTTACTTAAATATATGAACCTACCAGCGATCGACTTATAATTTTGTCCACAACCATATAACAAAAGAACTCGCTCTGATAAAAAAAGAGAGAAAGAAAAAAGATTAAGTGCATTGCAAACGTTCGAAAGAAAGAAAAAAAAACGTAAAAAAGAAATAAACAATAAAGTAAAACGTACTACATCTGCCGCCTACTTCATAAACGTACTTGTAAATCAAAGTTGCGAAGGAGTATACCAGTTGAGGTATGCAAGTCCAAGACTAAGTAAAAATTGAAATAAGAAAGTTTAAAGTAATATGCAAGAAAGAGAAATAAAGACAGTTAAACCGAGGAACAATGGGAGCTCGGGAAAAATAATGATAAATAAAAGAATGGGAAAAAGAAAAAATATCGCTCTCCTTTATGACTGCTGTTCTTCTATATAAATGTCAAAAGTATAATCAATTCTCGCTTTTATTTCTATTTTAGATTACATGGCATAGAATTTTTCTTGTTAAGTATATACTTTATCATATTTATTAAATAAATTATTAAGAGTTTTCTTTTATTTTTTTTTAATGAAAAAAGTGAAATAATATGCAGCACAAAAATCTCATGTTTATTCAAATTAAATTTTTATTGTTTTTCAAAGATAAAAAATTTTATTAAAACATAATTATTTACCATTCAATAGAAAAAAAAACAATATGAATTTCTGCCAAAACATCGGGTGTAATATCTGAAAACGATTGCATTTTTTAAAAATTTTATTTAACATCGCTGTATTTATTTTATTTGACTTTTTTCATAAAAAAAATTAAAAACTCAATAATTTTATTCAATAAATACAATAAAGTATATAAATAAATTTTATCATTGCGATGCTAATTAGCAACAGAGATTATTAGCGTGTGTTGTGAACAAAGCACATGTAACGTACAGTGGTGCTTGTATAAATCGGCCGAGAACGGGATTCGAACTCGGGTCCCCGAGATTACGAATCTGTCACTCTACCATGTCAGCCACCAAGACCTCATATCTTTTATATAACTTTTAAAGTCGAACATCACTAGAACTGTATAAAATATCCTCAAAACGTCGCTCACCTAAAACGCAAAAATTACTTTTGAAAGATTTCTTTTTTCGCAATAATAAAAAAAAAACCTGAAAATAAGATATACACACAGAGATTTTTTCTCTCGATAATAAACTATCAACTGACGTATATATAAGCGTGCGCACGCAAAGCTCAACAATTATTTGTGGCCCGCGCGCGTGCTGTTCGCGTGCGTGTGTGGATATATAAACTTTCTTGCGAACCCGCATCTCTCACTATATAACAGGACGATTAAGTTCCCAAGTGGTTCACATAAGTTTTATACTTGTCATGGCTCTCCCTCTCTCTCTCTCTCTGTATAAGTATGCTTCTCGGGTCCATGAAAAGAATGAGAAAACTTATACAGATACTGTATATCGCAAAAGCGTTTGCTTTCTTTCTTATTTTTCTCTTCTTATCTTACATTACTTTTTTTTACTTATATGTTTTGACCTTTTTACACTTTAGATAGTGCATTGAAGGATTCTGTATCTGAAATTGTACTAATTGAATTACCATTGCTTTATAGAATATATTGTTAGATAAGAAATAAGTGAAAATATTTTAAATATATAGTTTGTATAGAGATAATTATACAATCTTTACTAATTAAAGTAGTGAAAAAATCCACTAATTTGACTAGTAAAATTTAATTATACAGATATTGGCGAATTTAGTAAGAAGGAAATATAAATTAAATTATGTGTAAAATAATATTGCAATATAAAAATATACTATGATAAAAAGAATAAATAAATTAATTGATTAAAAAAGAAGAATATAAATTCAAATGATACATACATGTGTAACAATTTATTTGTAGATAGGAAAGATTGAAAATATCAAATTACAGAATAAACAAATTAATTATTTGAAATTGGTTAATTTTCCGTCACTTTTCATTTACTTCTAATTAAATAACGATGAAGCAAAGCTAATTTCGCTCGCCAAAATTGAACAAACTGTCGGTAAAACTTTTGATAAAATTAAGCAGACCTCCAATTCTTTTTTAAGTAATTTTATTACCAACATTAGCGTTTCTTTTTCCAAGCAAATACACAACTGAACTAACAAATAAACAAGCTTTTGTAATTAGCTTGTTTATATAAAATTAACATTGGCTCCAAAAACCCAACTCACTTAAATAACAAACCCACCTGATGCCTAATGCCTACGTGTATCTAAATATTCCCCGACAAACATCCGTGTATATATAATTAATTAGTTAACAATGCGTTTACTTAGCAACACCAACGTACAGCTTAAGCTTACATATCTATATATGACAAAAAGTTTCCTTATATTCTCTAGTGTAATAAGGTCTCTCTCTCTCTTCGTTATTCTCCGTACTCTCCCTTGCGATTTCCCATTCTTTAGATAAGGATCGTACGCGTGGACAGAACAAGCACTGACATTTGTTGTTTGTACATCGAGTATATATGCAGGCTTCTTATAGAACCTAAAAACCCTTTCTCTTTCGTTTCTCTTATTTTTCTCTTATACGTATGTGTATATACATGTATAAGATGCTTGAATTCCACAAGACATACATATATATGTTATCGTGCGTGATCACGTGTGCGTAATTTTGCGCGCTACTCAGGTTTAACTTTAATTAGGATTCCTTCTTTACCTTTATTTTTTTTTCTTTCTTTATTTTTTTTTTTTTGCATCGTACTCTTTGGCCGATACATTGAAAGAGGAAAAAAAGAAAGAGCCTTTGAGAAAAACTCTTTCGTACTCTAATCGTTTGATTTTGTCAATGAGATAAGGAGGTGCTTATCTTACACTTTCTTTTACTCAATACGTTAAGGAGTTAGGATGCGTAATTAATGGTTTAAAACGATGCGCAAAATTTTTCTTCTTCTTCTCTTTTTTTTTACTTATACATTTTAACGTTTATTCCCAATAGATTTAGACTGTAAATTGTAATTAATGTCATCAACGAATGTGTATAAGATTGTGAAAAAAATAACAAGTGAAAAAAGAATATTTGTATGGATAAACGGGAAAGATCGTATTAAAGTTTTCGGTTTATTATATGGGATGGTAGAAATGTTGGTTAAACGACGATTAAAGTTTAGTATGAAACTATTTTTGAATCTTGTTTTTTTTTCTTTCTTTGTGCAATGTTATAAAGTTTAAGTTTTTAGTATTTTAAACACGTTTTAGCTTGTTAAAAAGAATTTTAATTTAAAGTTTGTTTTCTGGTTCCTTTTGTTTTTAATTTTTGTAATCATTTCAAATATTTCAACGTTCGTTCAATTTATAAAAGAGGAAAAATTAATCGTCATTTTTGTAATCGAACAAGACATAACTTTAACGAGATATCATATTAATTGTACATTCAATGGAATATAAATTGTATTCTACAATTAAATTAAAAATAAGAAAAATTTCAAAGAATTTAATGAATTCCATAATGTATCTATTTTATGATTATCTTAGTATCTAACGATTAAACTTTGACATTCCACTACGTCTTTCTGCATCTAACAAGCTTAAGAAATTTTAAACAATAGCCTGTGTTAAATGTTTACACGTATCATTTAGTTTAATGAATTTAATGACTTCGACTATTATAACATTGCAAGCTCATGGCACAATTTAGAAATGTAGTTGAAACGAAAGAGAAAAAAGTAACAAGAAGAAAATTATTATTTTCTCGCGTCATTGGAAAAAAGGGAGTGTATACGCTAACATGACTTACACACAATAGGATTAAGAAGATAACATTAAGAATATAAATTTATTACCATAAGATTATTGAACACGCTGTATTATTGCTTTGTAATCTAATTAAAAAATTAATTTTATTCTATTACAATATAAGCTTGTAATGATTATTCGCATTAAAAATTATGTATGTTCTAAGCTGTTTATGAATATGAAAAAATTTTCTATCTTCGCAGCGTTGTTATAAAAATGAAATTTTCGAAGCTTCGTTAATTTGCATTCAAATGATATTTTTTATTGAAAAAAATACGTATTCACGGTAATTGGAAAAATAAAACCTTTTTATCATTAGTTTCTTTTATTTCTTTTTTCGGAAATCTCATATGCAAGTAGCAATTGTTTCGCAATGAAAAGTACGAAATTAACTCTCATTGAAAAAACAAGAAACGTAAAATGCATACTCATAAATTCTATCAGAATACCCAAGTTCCCTTGAAATTAAAGCAAAGTTAAATCTTTCTCTTTCTCTATTTCGTTTTGTTAAAAAAAAAAGAGAAAGAGAAAAAAGAGAAAAGAGTAAAAAATAAAGAGAAGAGAATTGCTCATAAAAAGCGACAGCGTCGTTAGCGTTTCTCTCTCCTTTGCTTATACGGTAAGGTAACCATGAAAAATTCATCTGTCCAATGCATAGAAAATACACGAAACATCAACAGCAGCTCACACAGGGGTTTCATGCAACGAGAAAGTTTTATGATTCTATAGCAAAGTGCAAACTCAAACTTCCTCTCTCTCTCTTTCTTTCTCTCTCTTCCTCATGAATGAGAAAGAGAGAAAGGGAAAGAGAGGAATGGTGTAATCTAGAGTAGGAAGAGAATTACTCTATCTACATACTAGAATAGGGTTGTACTGATATATTACTAACTAAAGTGTGGTTAATGTATTTTTGTTATAACTTTGAATTTAATTAATTTTAAATGTTGTTTAACGATATTCATTATTGAATAAATTATGGTAATAACATTTGTAATTTTTTATTAAAATTATATCCGAGCATAAAGTTTGAATTTTCAATTATCTTTAACTTTTGAATTTAAAAATACCTGGATTTTGTAAATGTGACTTTAATTCGTGAAATTAAAATTAAGTTTATTATTCATAACACGACATTCAATGATAAGTTACGTTTAAGAAAATTTAAAAGCCGCTGAAATTCATATCTAATATACTTATAAACAATTAATATTGTCAATTAAACAGTAGTGTGAACTAAAAAACTTAAAAAACAATTTAATTTAATTGTTTATAGTGTGAATTTTACTGACTTTTTCACTTCCTTAATGCTATTTTCTGAAACAGCAAATTTTAATTTATAATGTGGAATGAAGGGTATATCATTGCAGCTCATTTAAATAAATTTTATAATATTTCACAAACAGAAAATCATTTTTTAATGTTCATAAATTTAATATAAATTTATAAATCCTTTTTTCAAAATTGAACTTACACTAATTTATAAAAAAAAAAAAACAAATTTATAAAAGAAAAACATATAAAATAGCATCACTGAAAAAGAAAAAAAAGTAAGAAAAATCCTTTCAAGAAAAAAAAAATATTGAGCCTCTCTATTCCTTTGAAAAAGAAAAGATTCTCAAACAACATCAATAGTTAATTCGACATCAGGTTCTTTTCTTATCCTTTTCAACTCTTTTCCTCAAGTGTAAAAGGGGCAAAGAATATAAGAAGAAGAAAAAAGAACAAGAAGAAGAGAAAGAAAAGAAGTATATACCTTTCGCGCTTAATTTTTCGCGGTGGGGATATTATAGCATCAGGTCGGCGCGTGGGCGGCCGCAGGCCAGAATACGAGGGCGCGCGTCTGACTCGCGCTAACTTCTTATATATCTATATGTATAGTATATATGTTATATATGTATAGGAAGGAGAAAACGAAGAGAAACGAGCGTGCCGGATCTTTCTTATACTAAAAGAATGAGGAGAAGATAGAATGAGTAAGAGAGAGAGAATTTCTTCTTCGTGAGGCCTTCGCGCGCTCTCGCGCGTGTGCATCCCATATAGCTTTTTAAATTGTATATATGGTACAGCGAGAATAAAGGATGGAGAATGAAAGAAGAAAGATTATGAGAAAAGAGACTATACGTATATATGGCTTATATGATGCGGTGCTTTATGACCGTGGATTTTTATCTGATCGAATTGCCACCGGTGCGAATTTCGCAATAAATTAGTCAAGCGACGTAATTAAATGCGCGCCAATATCATTAACACTGAATTGTATAGTATTTCGATTCTTTTTTAAACTTTTGCGTGTTCCAGCTTTTTTTCATATTCAAATCTTTTGTTCTCTAAAAAAGATAAATAAACATATTCTTGTTTTTTAAAAGAATATTCATGTGTTCCTTTTTAAATATTATTTTTTGTTAAATTTTCAGAGTAAATAAATTTAAAAAAAAAATTTATAACATTTTAATGATTGTTAAATTTTAATTATTTCAATAATTAAAAACATAACAATGTTCAACGATGGGTGAGCATTTTCAATGAAAAATAAAATACTCCGAATGAAACATTATTATCAATAATAAATTTTAATCGCTTTATTATTTATGTTTTTAAATAATAATAATTAAAATTTCAATTTAACATCTCTCGTTTTAATAATCAATTGTACAGTATATTAAAAAAGAACGTTTTATTTACAGAGATTAAAAGAAAAAGTAAAGCATTTAATTGAAAAATAATATTAATGGCGAGGATTGTTATTGAGTTTGTTATTACAATAATATTAATTAATGTTTATTCGATTGTATAAATTAGTAAATAATAATCATTTCAATTCTTTATTTATAGCAATTTAAAGGAGTCACGAAAACGAGAGCGTAAAAAAATAATCAATTTTCAAACTGATTTATTTATTGATACTTTATTTATTTATTTAATACTCCGAGACGTCAGTTGTTATTGACTGTAATTAAAAAAGCACGTGTAAATCGTCTTCCAAGACCATCGACATCCTTATATAATTTACGATTATCATTTTTTTCTTTTTTTTTCTTTTTAAATTAAAATCATTTATATCGAATGAAACGACAAGCGCGTATTGAGGCTTCGTCTTTTATGCTTGTTCCATTCATAAAAGTTATCATTAAATTTATTATCTTCGTGCCGATCATCTTAGAAAATTAGGGATAAAAAAGACAAAGAAATAAAGAAAATCTCAAGGGGTCAGACTAATTTCTTTGATCGACAAATTGAAATTACACGTTGTACACTTCATACGTACTCTTGGTTATGTGTCCGTAAGCTAAATTATCACGGTCATTATGAGAAAAAAGGGTCGCTACTTTGTAAAAAGAAAAAAAACAATGTAATGCATTGAATATGAAAAAAGAGCGTTGAAGACATGCAAATCATACGTTCTGTAAGTGCGTAAGCGCTCGAAAAAAGGAGGTGTACGTTATATGATGGCTTTCACCTTGCGCTCTTGTCTTCGGTTTTTACTCTTGGTGGTTAGATGACAATCGATTTTTCGTCTTATACTTAAAATAATGAGAAGTTCAATGCGTTACGGCGTTATTTGAGAAAAATGAAATTACCTTAAAACTTTCGAAAAAAAATTATTGTATTTTAAAATTTTTCTTCATAATTATTTAATTGAAAAAATTACCTTTTAGTATATTTTCACGTGTAAATATATCGCTTTCCAAAATAATATTAAAACTCGAAACCAAATACACAGAAAGTTCTTATATTATGATTAAAACAGCCATGTATTGAAAAAAACACAAAGTTTTTGAGTTGAAAAATTTAATGTTTTTATGAAAATGTTATTCCAGTTTAAAAATAATGATTTGTACTCTATATGAAAATTAAAGAATATAAATATTTTTCTTCAATTTAAAAATTTACATATTCATAAATACGTGCATTGTAAACGAAATATCAACCCGTCCAAAATTTGTAAATTCATTTATCACCCCAGATCTAGAAATTTAAATAATAATAAAAATTCATACACATTTCATTTTAAAACCATGAACCCCGCAATCTGAAAATCCAATAATAATTATGACATTGTAGAAAAATATACAATATCTGTATATTCTATAAATTGTTTAAATTTTTATTACATAGTTATACAATGTTAGAATCTCATTTTATATTGGATTTGATAATTCAAGTACATTTTCTTATTAAATAGTTAACTATGATTCGATCCTTCGTGTTACATAAAAAAAAACAAATTTTTATTCAGATATAAAAAATCTTTATAATTTAACCTCGTATTAAAGAAAATTAACACAATCCTGTAGCCAATCACGATAAAATTCTCATCCGAAATGTAGTATGTAAATTTTTTCCATCTCAATCTCAATGATTCAACTCACGGCTTGGTAGTATCGTTATATATACATAAATCCTTTTCTTCATTTTTCATCGTGGGTATTCGACAGTATGCCATTTTCCCGTCCCACCCTATATTTGATAATCTTGGCAGTGTACCAACACGGCACGAATTACCTATAGCGTGTGATCTCTTCATATATACAATGCGAAGTTTTATTTCTCGTTTGTATGTTAACTTTTCTATCCCATCCTCTGTTTTATATTGTATCTGTCGTATAATATGGAGCAGGGAGAGAATAAGTAAGACTTCCTTTTTTTATCCGTATTGGTAGCGTGACTAACAAAACGAATTTTCTCAAGCTAAAGAAATTTTCTATATTTTTTTTTTCCTTTTTCTTTCTTTGTAAAAAGCGTTTTATTAACGCTCCAGCTTTAGTTTTTTCTCGGTTTTATTTATCTTTTGATTCCCACTTGGACTCTCTTGCGTTCGTGTGCTATTATTTTTACAAAGCTCGCCTCCCCCAAAGAGATTGGTACACTTTAGGGAGAGTGGGGAAAAAAGGTTCCGCGAGGTTGTTATTTAAGTTTTACATAATTAAGGCGACTAATTGTAGGACTAAAGGATATTATATTCTACTGAGGATTAATTAAAGCCAGCTTTACTTTAATTTTATGCCGAAGAATGACTTTGCTCGTAATGAAAGTCTCTCTCTGCGTGAGTATTTTAAATTTTATGGAAAAGAAAGAATTAAGAGAAGTTTCGTTTTAAAATAACAAATTATGAAATAAATTAATTTTTTTAAGCTAGCTATATTTTTTTAAATTGTTAATTGTTTAAGTAATAATTCATCCATATTTGCATGATTATACAGAGTAAAAGTATTTAAAGATACGTTTTTAAACAGACTATATCATTAAGTTATAGAAAATAAACTCAGTAAATAACGTGAATTTCAATAAAAAAATATCTTATTCTTTAATTTTAAATTGAGCTTTTTTAAACGACTAATTGAAATTTTGTTAGTAAATACAATTTATAGTACCTTATAGAAATAAAAAATTATTTTAAACCAGAAATTGTACATTTATCATGTTAGAGAAATTGGTTCAACTGAATTTCATACTCGATTCCTTCTAGCAATTTTTTTTTTGAAAATCAAAATCATTGACCGAAATTGATAAAAAAGAAATTGTTAGTTTCATTTTCTCTATATCTATTATCATTACTAAACTTTCTTCTATATGCATGCCTTCAAGGTATAAAAAATTCTTTTCTTTCTACTTCATGTCTCCCCATCACATCCATACATATATACCCATTCACCTTCCTCTTCCCCAAAGAGAAAGAGAATAAGCACTCTCCAGGATCGCGCTCGGAGATAACCCTTATAAACTGGAGCATTAGTACGACGTAGAGCTCGTCTGCTTGTAAGAAAAAAAGAATATATATATATAAAAGAGAGGGAGGTATATAATATCTCCCGGATCTACATGTTACACGTGCACATAGGGCCCCCCTTATTTTTTTTTATCATGTAGAAGGGCTATATACGCGCGCGGCTAAGGCGTGCCCCTTCTTCCAATGAGGTCCGGTACATAAACCATATCTGCATCGTGTATATAACTTTTTGAAACGTTAAAGGTCTTCGTCTTTAGAATAATACTTCGCCTTCTGCTCTGGTCCACTGTTAAGCTGCGAGCATTAAAAAAAGAAGTATAAAAGAAGGTGACTCTTTTGCTTCCTTCATATATATTTTTTTTTTCTTTCTTTATTTATCTTTTTATTTTTTGTTTTATTTTGTTGTTTGGACTTGTTGTATTGAGACTTCGATTCTGCTTTGGGCATTATTCTTTTTATCATTTTTTTTTGTGTCGTTAGACTTTTGGGTGATGCTTTTTGTTTTATGTTTTTTTTTTTCGAGATCGAGATTATGGGCTTTTTGGTTTGCTTTATTAATGAGAACGTGTGTTACACAAGGCTTTTCTTTTCTTTTTTATATTGGTATACAGTTAAGAAAGAATATTTTATGTATCTTAAAATATATTTAAAAATATAAAATTTTAATTATTGTTAAATGAATTTATTGTTTTAATAACGTATAATTTTAAATTACATTGTTTAAAATTTGTAACAAAACCAGTTTTTGATATGTAAATTTAAAAACATTAATCAATTGGCAATTTATTCAAGTTCCTCCTTACCCTGTGTACGCGTTCATTTTTCAATTATTCTTTGTTATTGACTAATTTAAAACAATGGCCAACAGCGAACCAACAATTTATTTCAATTTTAAAAACAAAATTAAATAATGTACACTCAAACATAAAATTAATGAAATAACAAAAAAAATCTACCCCTATATAAAATTATAACTTTTAAAAGTTGCTATAAAACTCACATCTTTTCTACTCTTACAGAACGTTATTATTTTTTATCCTCTCTCTCTCTCTTTCCTTTTGGATAATCTCACTGGACTCCAGGTGGCATATACACGAAGCGTTGCAAAATATAATAACTCTCGTGGTTTTATGTGTTGTAGGTGGTTTGTATTTTATGTGAGCCACCCGAGACAATAGTCCTAAAAAGACAATTCGTGCGTTCTCATTCCACCGACCCCTTTGCTCGGCACGACGTTTTCGATCTTTACGACGGACCAAAAAATCATTGGTTTGTATAAGACACTATAATGATTTTTTCAAAATTTCAGAGTATTAGGTTTAACAGTAATTATTAAAAATTTAATTTTATATTTCAACTGGAATCCTAATATTACCGTAGAAAATAGTGGTGAAACCCTAAAAATAAATTTTAAATTTGACACTTTGAAAATTTTTATTATGGTTAGAAAATAATATTTTTATTTGTAAAATTTAAACTTTTTTTGTTGTGACAAACGTCATGTTTAAAAATGATCCTCGGATAATTTGTTCAAAAGCTTAACGATACTTTAATCATGTCATTTGCAATAACATTGCAAAAGGAGAAAAATACCAACTAAAAGATCAATTGAATAAAATTTATTATTCACATTTGAGAGCTCTCGTAATTTCACTTAATCTCGTTTTTATCTCTCGCATTAAAGCACTAACATTATCTTTATACCAAAAGTATAAAAGAGCCTCCCAGCTCTTTTTCTCATTATCTGATTCTACCTTCATTTTTAGGTCTTGCGCGACTTTAATATGTCCCGACTACGTCTGTAAAAAACAATAAAAAAAATAAATAAATTTTAAAAAAAGTCATAAGAAAAAAGAAATCCACGTCCAGTTAAAAAAAAGAGAGAGGAAAGAGGAAAACCTGACATATTTTATAAAATGTATCTATAGACTTCAGAATGATTTTATATATACACACAAGTAGGTAGACCATTTCAGACAATCGATGACCGCAATCGGATCGCGCTTGTGCTTTTTTTATAACGTTGTTTTCTCGCGCGTGCAACACAGCACACAGACAGCCAACACGCGAATAAAAAGGAGAAAAAAAGTGCAATACGCGAATGATAGGTGCGATAAAAGCAATTATTTACGCTCGATTAAAAGTTACTCTTTTTGAAATGGTTATAATGCCAGAGGGCAAAAAAAAAAAATAAAATTTCTTTTAGTCAGATTATCAGTTTGTTTCGGTATATAAGCTTCGATGATCACCTGCATATATATATAAAATGAAAAAAATAAATAAATATCGAACGCCTACTTCGACCTTTCGCGTGTTGCGCACTTGCCCGCTAGCCTTTCATTAAAAAAATTTTTAAGAGTCAAAAAAGCGAATATCGGCTTTTTTTTGTTTTTTTTTATACTTTTTTTTAATGCACTTGTACAGAAAGAAAAGAACCGATATGATGCCTCGTTGTTGTTTGACCAAATGGGGGAAGGGGCGTTGCCACCTTAAAGTTTCGATCTCTTTACTGTTTGACTTTTAATGGTAATTTTCGTAAGAGATCGTTGGTGTTAAGGCGATAAGTTTTTCGATGGTACTATTTTAAAGAGAAAGTTTTTAATTTACTTTGTTCGGTTTTGCTCACGAATTTTTTTTTATGGATTGGTGCGAAATGCACACTAGAGGTGCAAAGTTTATGCAGTGCATCAAAAAAATTTATT
The DNA here is from genome assembly GCA_017163975.1 of Anastatus disparis. Classification (NCBI taxonomy): domain Eukaryota; kingdom Metazoa; phylum Arthropoda; class Insecta; order Hymenoptera; family Eupelmidae; genus Anastatus; species Anastatus disparis. Next base: position 14,096,938 of record JAFFSR010000335.1, on the reverse strand, counting down.
TGCGGATGTTATACTTTTTATCTGTTTATTCAAATAAATTTTTTTTACATAAAAATATATTATTAGTATGGGTATGTGTAATAAAATCAATGTAATTAAAAAATTTACCAGAAATTAGAAACTTTATTTATTATCTTACGATATCAGACAATAAGTAAGATCATTGAATATACAAATTTTTATTTAAAAACTTCATTATTTTAAATAAATTTGATGACATAAGTAAATTATATATAAACGAAAATAAACATCTTATTATTTACATAAAAAATTCATTCCATCTAAAGTAAACATTAAGATTTCGGTAAAAAAAGGTAGTGATTCACTTTGAAATTACAGTTAATTTGAAAAAAGTCATCGGCTTCCATAAAAAAAAGTCAAGGAGTTTAGAAAGAAATTTCAAATTTCCATTTACCTATGGTTAAAAACCACATCACAACCGCATCTCATTCACACGATAGAAGATAAAAAAAGGAAATTTAGATAAAAAAAACGAAGAAGTCGGCGTGAAATCATTTCAAAATAATCTTTTTCCTGCAGTATCTTTATTTTATTTCTACGCTTTTTTCTTTATTTTACGGTTCGCCTTTTTTTTAACATCAGCCTCTGATGTAAAGAAAAAAAAAGGAGAAAAAAAACATTAGAAAGAGCATGCCTATTTCAAATATAAGATATAAACAGAAAGAAGAGAAGAACGGATGCGAGGGTTACTTCAAAATTTACTCTGGCGAGACGTTAATGTGTCTACCTGTGGTACATATTCATATATCACATCAAGCTCTTCTATATATACTTATAAAAATCGCCTCGAATCTTTAGTTCTTCTATTTCCCTTTTATTTTGTATTTTAGTATCTCTCTTTTTTGTCTATTGTGTTGACAGGTATAGTTAATAACATATTAATTATATTTGAATTTCAAAATTGCGTTTTTTTTAATGAAAATTTAATATTTGTTTGATTGATTGAGCAAGCTTATGTTGACAAATAATTTCTTCCCTTTAACAAATAAAAATTAATATACTTATAAATATAATAAATGCATTTCACGTTGTGGGAATATGCAGACACCAAAAGTGTATATTTTTTAAATTTTATTTAACGTCGCTGTATTTATATTATTATTACGATAGTAATCAGCGACGAAGGTTGGTAGTGCGTTTGTGAACAAAGCACATGTAACATCCAGTGGTGCTTGAATCATTCAGCGGGGAGCAGGATTTGATATCGGGTACTCGAGATTATGAATTTGTCACTTTAGTCTAGTTAGCCACTATCGACCTCAAATCTTCTGTAACTTTTAAAGTCGAACATCACTCGAATCGAATAAAATATTCTCAAAATGTCGCTCACCTAAATCGCGAAAATTACTTTTCAAAGATTTTTTTTTTTGCAACAATAAAAAAAAACCTGAAAATAAGATGTACACATAGAGATTTTTTTACTGATTTCAGTCATCAACTGACGTATATTTTATTTTATTTAACGTCGCTGTATCAATGCTATCATTACGATGGTAATTAGCGACGAAGGTCGGTAGTGTGTTTGTGAACAAAGCACATTTAACGTACAGTGGTGTTCGTATAAATCGACCGAGAGCGGGATTCGAACTTGGATTCTCGAGATTATGAATCCATTGCTCTAACGACTGAGCCACTGAGACCTCACAAACTTACGTTTATTCATTTGATATAAGCCTAGCTTTCACTTTATTTAAATTTCCTAAAAATATTAGTATCAATATTTATGTATTTTTGTTCATTCGTGCAAACTCGATCATACATATTTCAATGAAAAAATATTTCTTCTCTACTCTAAACTCACATATCCTACATATTCTCCCAAGATATTCCATAATAAACCAAAGATATTGGATCTCACAGCGCCTAATACAAACTTCGCTACAGGAATTCTGTCTCCTATAAATGACATACGCGTAAACAGTTGACATACCCTCTCTAAAGGTAGGAAATCTCTCTTTTTTAGCAATAAATCATTCTTACATTTGCAACAGGTGTAATACAATATTATCCAACTGATTTCTGGTTTATCCAGACAAGACTTTGATATGATAAATAAAACTTGCTTTACGTAGGCGTATTTTCTTCTTCTTCTTCGTTTTTTCTTCATTTTATTTTCAAGATAAACATAAGATATAGCGGTGAATATATTTACCATAGAAGTTGTAATACATCAACGCTCTTAAATTATACGAATGCCTTATGATGATGCTTAGATATACTTATGTTAATTTTAAACGATTACATAAGCTTTTATTCTCTTTGAAGTATTTTATTATTAAGATAAAGTGTACGTTTAGCTTCGAGCTATCACGAGAGAGCGTAATACCGCTTTACTTTGATGGAATATTAATGTCTGATTAATAGAGAATTACATTTAATTTACTTCTTAGATCTTGGCTTTATTTGTTTAATTTTTTTTATCGTCGTTTGCGTGCTCACATTTATCTTGATTTTATTTATCTGTGCTAAATGTTTGATGTTCCGAATATGTGATTCTTAAAAGTAAAAGAAAAATTATGGAAAAATTAGTTGATGATGGAAATATAATTTTTAAATGAATATATGTTATTTGATAAGTAAATATTTTTCAATAAAAATTTTTTACATTTTTTTCTAATAAAAATATTTTCTATATGGTATTTCACGTGAAATCTTTTGTATATTTTTCAATAGCTACTGAGCTTTCATTCGAAAAATTTGAAAATAATACTTTACGAATATCCTTTCGGCTATATGAACCGCTTTTTTTTAACTTTTATAAATATTTTGCTTTTTGCAAAAGAAATACAATACAATACTGGCACAAAAATACATCGAATAGAAAAATACATTTGATACAGCTTAGAATTAAAAGAAGGATCGATAAATCGTTGCAATAGTTGCTAGGGTATATAAAAAAAAGGCATATAAATTTTCCAGAAAAAAAAAATATGAAAAGATTGAGCTTCACGCAATATACATACTTTACAGTATATATAGTCAATCGAACAAGTATCTTTTAATCGTTATGAAAAAAGGAGAAAATAAAAATTCTAATTCGTAATCCCAACGGGAGGGATGCACGCTTTATCTATCTCTCTCTTCTCCATAGATCGTAATAAATTAATGTATATGCACAGCGGTGTCCCAATTAATTCGGTTTCATCGGAAAAAAAAATACCGGTGACGTATATCAAATTCTATTGAATTCATTTCACTAGTATTCGTAAAAGCATTTTTTTTTTGTCAAACATATTTTTTTCTTTTTATGTGTATGTATATATATAGGATGTTCAATTGGTTATATCAATTCTTCGCCAAAGTTAACAGAAATTGAATAAATTTTTTATGCTGCCTGTGCCGAATGAATGTAATTTAATACTAGAAATTCAATATAGACCGTAAAATCAACAGTATTTCGATTGCTTTTTGTACGTAAAAACGAATATTAACTGGACTAAATTGAACCTTTTACGTAAAAAATTTTATAACTAAAAAGTTTTTACGAAAATAAAAAATAAGCACCGCCTTTATTATCAAAATATTTTGCAAATAAACCATATACTCATATATTAAATTTGATATAAAAGAAAAGAAGTGAACCTCAAGGTGTTTCATTGTCAAATTAAAAGGCGTTAAAAATGATGGGTCTGATTGAAAAGTGCATCGAAGAGATAAATCAGGGCATTAGCCGACGAAAGCTCCGTTTCAAATAACCAAAACGAAAGAGAAGCAAAATAAAAAAGTGCACTCACCAAAACTAAACGCATCAAGCCCTAGATCAATCTATATATACATAATATGAGTATATCGAAAACTATGTATATAACAGGGGCCCTTATACTAATGCTATATTCCCTATTATTACGGTACAACGAAAAAAAAAATTGAGCCCCTCTATAAAACACTCCCACGCTAGGTGTATACAAACGTATATACATGTATATAAAGATGATAGGAGGGGGTAACCTGATCGGGGTTAATCTTATAAGGTACCCCCCTTTCTCTTCTTCTCTGACCTGTTGTACTTATATACCGGCTCAATAGTTTTCTTCTATATAACCGCGCGCACCTGCGCGTTTTATGTATATACATATATATATATATATACACATGTTATATAGACGAGACTAATTCCAAAAGCGTCTTGCGTCTTCCCACAAGCTATAAAAAAAATTTTTTCTCTTCTTTCTTTTTTTTTCTTACTTCATCTTAGATGGATACGAGAGATGGATAATAAAGGATTTATAAACGTGTGTATAATCGAGCGCGATAAGTTTCTGTGTTTGGGGAGAATATCGTTTTATTCTTCTTTTTTTTTTTCTTTTTTTAATTCAAGAATCATGTGAAGTGTTGTATGTAATGTGGAACTCTATGAGAAATTGGGAAATTGTTCTCACAAGGATTTTTTGGTTTTCTTTTTATTGTAGATGGACTGGTTATTCGAATGATTTTTCGGTTTAGGGGACATGATTATATTGGATTTATGGCTACTGGTTTTACATTTAAAAATGTATCATAATGAGTATGATGTAATTTTGAAATTTTTTTAATTTAAAAAAATTATTTCAATTATAAAGTTACATTATTGAAAATTATGCATAGATTTTTTAATGAAAAATTACAGAATCATTGAAAAGAATTTTCATTGAATAATTCAGAGCTTTGAATATTAAATCAGGACTTCGAGAAACTGAATTAAGTAGAATTTGATTAAATGAGATAAATTTTACTATCAAAACGTAAAATTTAAATAATCACAAGCAATATATTAAAATATTAAGTATTAACATTAAGTAAATACATACATGTAATAAATTTAATCTGTCATTAATAAATAAAAGTTCCACAAGGTATTTTACATTATTGGATAGGCATAAAAGAATTTTCCAACTCTTTAAAAAAAAAAAGCTGAAAACTTGTTCTGATAAATCCCTAAAGTAACCCGATCATAATTTGTTATTTTCATGTCCGATAATGAAAAAAAAAGAAGAAACGTCATTTTATCAAACGCATCATAGCTCGTAAAGTGTCAGCTCAACATAGAATCTTCCGTGTCATTATGTACACCGTACCGAGACGAATGTATCCCCGACTCATATTCTTTATATTTTTTTTTATGTCCACACATAAAATAAAGAAAAAAAAAGGCTTATGAGAAAAGGTCCACGTACTCTTGCTTGCGACAGGTGCTCTAGCTATATAAGGTTAAAAGGCCTCCAATATATATATACGCATGTATACCCCCTTGTTCGGGTTCTCTTTTTTCTCCTCCTTTTTTTTCATTCATTCATCTCGTTTGTTCCCAAACCTTTCATTTTCATTAAAATTTTTTTTTCTCCCCTTGTAACTATCGCCTACTCAAAAAAGAAGGAAAAAAAAATTATCTTCTACGCGCCTACGCTGTTACGCATTGATATGGAGATTTATCCATTTACGAGCTTTGTTGGCTATATTCCATAGAAAAGAAGAGAGAAAAAAATATACGTGTGTACACCAAAGAGACGAGATCTTTAACAATAGATTTATTAGTATTTCTCGTTTCCTGAAATCATATTTCTCCTCTTTTTAGTCGTATCTCTATACATCTCGCGTTCTCCTCTCCCTCTATTTTTATGAATACCTTTTTTCCCTTTCACTCAAACGCCCATCAAAGTCAAAGGAGAGAGACTCGATTTTTCACCTCCCCTACATTTTTTCTTCTTTTTTTATATATATGCATGTATATATATATGTATACTAGAGAAGCGTGGAAAAGGTATAGGTTCCATCTATGGTGTTTCGAGTATAGGAACGGCAATCGGGTATAGAAAAAAAAGCTCCGATAAACTATACGGAAATAAGAATTGATGTTATGGGGGGTGTAGTATACCTATTCTTTCGGTATTTGCTACTACTGTACGAGTTATTACACCCACAACGCACGATCGCATCATAATAGAAATTCAAAACCAAAGCGTGTTTCTTTGCTCTCTCTCTTTTTATCTTTATTTTCTTTTTTCTTTGATGTTTTTACCTTTTTTCACGATAGATTGTAACGTTCAATCGTGATGAATAAATAGTTTTGTTACGCGGTTCGAGAGACACTTTGGTAATAAATAGTTCAAGCGAAATAACGATGTTACGTGATTTTTTTATTATTGAATTAATTGATTTATTTCTATAGCTTTACTTTGAAATTCGATATGTAAAATTATACAGAGATGATAAAAAAATCATTTTTTCAGAGTTACTCAAATTTTTTTATTAATACAATATTTATTTTTAAAAGATATGTTGTTGTAAATAATTTTATTTTAGAAATAATAAATATTAAATAATTTTAAATATTAAAACAATTTATAGAAAATTTTATTGACAATCATTTACAACGTGAACACAATTTTATATTTTATTACCAGATTCTCCTAAGGATTCTGTATACAATCATAAAGTAACAAATAATCCACGCCTCCCTCCCTCCTTCTCTTTTCGATTGTACCTTATACACTTCCAAATTGTTAAAATACAAGAAATTTATTTTTCTTTATCTACGGAAATTAAACGCCAAGTGGTAGTAAATCCTCTCTATATTCGTTTTCAGTGGGAGGAGTGCCGACATCGTATAATACTTATACATGAAAAGTATCGAAAAGGCGTACATGCGCACGCGTTACCTCGTTAATCGAACAGGGAATTATACGATTTGGCTTTTTTTTTCTTCTTTTTATGGTCCACTATATATGTTGATGGTGCGCGGCGGTGGTGATGGTGTTTGTCGGCTTAATCCTTGGTGCATAGATGTATAGAGAATTTTAATGCGCGCTCAAGTTGTTGCCTATATAATATTTTAATGGTTCATAACGTAAAATTCAAAATGCCGTGCGCCACTTTTTTGTATTGTTATAGTTACAATTATAGAAATATTATATTGAATGAGATTTTTTTTTCGTTTTTTATGAGCTTTAGAGATGTTTTTTTAATAGATGAAATCGTCGGTCGAGTATTAAAAAAAAATGAAAAAAATATGAATTTAATGGCTTGCGGGAAATTGAATTTCATTTCGAGATTATTAAGCAGGCTATTTTACGAAAAAAGCGAATACTGAATTTCGACACTTTTATTTCATTAAAAGATATTGATAATTTACGCAAAAAAATTTCTTTTTACGGATATCAAAAATTTATGACTGAGGAAAAAATTTTTCTTTAATAACATTTTTAAAATTTACTACTTTAATGAATGTGTGTTCTTATAATTTATTAAATCATTTACAAGTTTATCTTTATCATAAAAGTCATACTTAATCACCAGACTATGAAAAATACAAGATAAAAAAAGAAAAATCTTGGATTGAACAATCAGAGTCGTAAATTTTAAAACTCACGAATCTTTAAAAAACTTTATCTCCAAGAGATACAGTATAAATTCGTTAAATCTTTACGCAGTCGGCCAAAACTTAAATTGCAGAAAAGATCTTTTTTAACCAAGACAAGAAGAGAGTTTTGGAACGATTTTAATGGGTCATCCAATTATTCAGTCGCAAGCTCACAACCTTTCTGCTACTCTCCTATGCAAATCTACAAAAAAAGATATATATATACACATCTATACGTACAATCTATAGCAAACTGTCTGACGAGCTCTCAAATGTAAATGTAAAAAAAAGGAAGAAAAAAAAACGAAGCCTTAGGTTTGTATCGGCTATACAGCTTTTTCTCGTTAAGCGAATAAAATCTCAAGTTAGCTACTCTCGAGCGACTGCACTTTATAGATATTGTACCTTATTCCATTTCTCTCATTCTTTATGTATATAAAAATTTAGATTCTGTAAATAAATGGATACTCTGCAGTTTTCAGTTTTTTTTTTCAATTTGTAATAACAATGAGAGAGATTCATCTTAATAATGGTGGATATATTTATTAGTCTTGGAAAAGTTTTTCAAAATTGTAGATATGTAACATTTTGTACATATGTAATTAAAGATTTAATAATAAAAAAGTAACTAGGAAGTTTTCGGTCAATATGCTTTTTAGATGAATTTGTCTAATATTAGAGCTTTAATGGATAAAAAGTTTATAAAATATTTAAGTGAATGGATTTTAATTTAACACTTACCATGTGTGCTTAACTAAAAATTTTATAGAAAACAAAAAACCTTGAAAATAATTTCTAAATATGTAGAAATTCGAATAATTTTTACTGAAAAATATTTAATAATATGTATTTTTAAAAATACTTTTTTTCACTAAACTTTTTTACTCCACATATCTAAAATCAATGATTTTTGTATGGATAATGTTGAATGAAGTTTAATTACGAAGAAAATGAGATTCATATCAAGTTATTTCTGTTTTTAAGTCAGCGCATTTTCAGCGTTAAAAATAAAAACAGATTAAAAAGAAGCTACAAACCATTAAAAGATTACACATTTATAATCGTACTTTAATGAAATCTGCTTTTCAAACAGTTTAAAAACCCCATAGCATTTTATTTTCCTTTGTCCTATCCTCGCCAATACGCAACCTTCAAAACATAAAAAAAAAGAAAAGAGAAAAAACAAGTTACCAATCTCCAGACCTGCAAGGAAGTGAAAAAAAAATCTATATTAAAATAAACGTTAGTTATATTACGAATCAATGTATCAGTCGAATCGAAAGTAAAAGCCACCCCGCTGACCTGAACCAGTGTTCTTTTAATTGGAACCTTTACAATCGAATTTGCCGATCGCGAATTGTGTCTATACGTATGTATATATATAGCGCAGGTGAATCGCACCGATTTGTATCGATACTTTTTGAATCATTATTCATCCTACTGATATTTTCAAAGAGAAGGGAAGTTTTTTACTCTTGATATTTTGGCATCAAAAGGATTGAATGGTTTTTATTTTTTGTTTTTTTTTCTTTTTATATTGCTGTACAGATTATTTGACTTGGTAAACTTTCGATGTGTCAGACCAGTAGATATTTGAAGAGATATGATTTTATGTGAAATGATTGGGATGCATTTTTTTTTTTAACAATGTTTGATCTTTTTTACAATTATTGAATTGTATTTTTTTCGAAACGTTATTATAAATTTTTCATTGAAATTAAAAACTGTTTATACGTTTGAATTTTTATGCGCAACGCTAACGCAATGATTCCGAGTAATCCAATATTTTTTTGCTTAAACAATTTTAAGTTTGAATTACCGTTTGTAATAAAATTTTAATTAGTTTTCGTTTCTCGGAATCAAAAGATTTTAAGAATAATAGTTATTATTACATAATTTTATTGTAAAAAATTTAGTTGGAAAAATAAACTCCATTACGTAAAGTTTTAGAATCACACTTTTTTAGGAAAACAATGCTCATAAAGATCCTTAGAAAGTTACATTAATTTTGTAACGTTTATTTACTTTATACATCTACTTACCAATCTCTAAGTAGATCTGAAAAAACCAAATATGTTTCATTTGGATAAAGATAAAACTTCTCTATCTTCTATCAAATGCTACTGACATAAATGTTTTTAAAACAAACAAAAAAAGTTAAAAAAAAAAATTTTTCTTACTTTTTAACTCTAGTAACATCTTAAGATTTATATCCTAAATAATAAAAAAGAGAAACCAAATTTTTTTCATTTACGATATATCTTACCCCCTCGGGCCAATGATAATTTAACGGTTTGTATATTGCCATACGCGACAATACGTGATAAAAAATAGACAAGATATGAAATGACCGCTTATCTCACAGGTGTCATCTTTTTTTTTTATGTTTGGATATATTACGTTACACATTTGTATGCGCATCATTAGTCCTCTATTTAATTCCGTTTCCGGCCTGTATGCATCACCTTGAAAAGATCTTTCTATTTTTTTTATGCTATACATTTTTCTTTTTGTAAACATTCGCAACGATCGTTTAAACATCTGTGTATACAAGCGAGCTTTTATAATGCATATGTTTGCGACAATTAAAGATGTAACGATGCAGATCATACCGATTATGACGTATTTTAAAGCGTTGCATTTAACGATAAAACCCATTTCCGCTTTGTGCGAGCTAAAGTTAAACTTTATTATGTTTATGATGATATGTGTAACGGATCAAAGGAAATGATTGTTTTATGTTTAATTTTCATCATATTTAGCTGTTATTTATCATATGTTGAATACATGTTGTACTGTGAGTGTTTTTATTACGAGGATATTAAATACTTATCTAAACTGTTACTATTATATGCGAAACATTAAAAATTCAATGAACAATATAATTGTTATTGGTTTATCATATTTTATTATTATTTTATTGAATTGTTCTTACATTAAAATTTTAGTGTACGCACAGATTAAATGGATGCGAAAAAACTGTTTAATATACTTGTTATTGGGTTTCTTGAATTATAAAACTAATTTTCAAGCGTAAAGCAACTTCGGATATAGATACGGGTCTTCTCTTTTATTGTATTTTACAGTTTTGAAAAATTAAAATTTTTATTTGAATATGAAATATTATCCTCAATTTTCGAATTCAAAAGTTAAAATATTGAAATCACTTTTGTGGGTGGTAAATATCTGTTAATTTGTCTAATAAAATTTTGAAGTTATTATTATTTTTAGACCATAAAAATCCTTCAATTCAATACACCAAAAGATTAATCAAAGTACTAATGAATATTATAATCAGTTTTTCTGTGAATCAGTATTTCCATATATATTCAATACAGAATTTTTCTATCAACATCTTTTTCTATAAAAATCTTTAGCTATTTTATTAATTCGTAAATAAAATTTTTCTCCTAATAACAGTCTTAAATATATATAAGAATCAATAAATCGTTTTCCCTCGTTTCAAAGTTATGGTCCATTAAAGCAAAAAAAAAGACAGAAAAAAAGAAAGAAAGACGAATCAAAGAACCGACGTATATATACATATATATGCACGTGGTATTATCGTAAATTGAAATTTTATTACTATAAAGAATATATATATTTTAAAGTACGTGTATAAGCGTGGGGCCAATGTGCATAAATTAATAAATACGTATTGCGGTGTATCGGCATATAAATGGCGCGACGCCTCAGAAAATCTCATTAGGTATGGGTAGGCGGAGATTCAAGAGATTTTTATTATTATTATTATTTTTATTATTTTTATTATTATTATTATTATAATCTTGATTTTTTTTGCTCATTTTATGAACAGTTTATCAAAAGACCATGGCTGATGAATACCTTTTAATCTGCGAAAGTAAAGCGTGCTGGAGGACCAGCTGCCCTACACAACAAGTATTTGTCCATGAAATTTTTATTCAATCGTTCGAAAGACTTCTTTTTTTCATTTTATTATTATTCCGTCGACGATAAATTATCTATCGCTCGACAAAACTCGCGCCGAGAGCGCGCCCCGCCAATTGCTTATGGTCAATTTGTATCGAGGCAAGATGTGTGTATATTAAAAATAAAAATTCTATTAACGATTTTAATACTTGGGAGAGATTATAAAGAATCATTTTTTTTTTTTTTAATCTTTTCTTTTCTTTACTTTTTTTCAACGATAATAAAAATTATGGTTATCCGCGTTAATGAAAAAATTGCTTCTTCGTTATTTCAAAACACATTCTCTCGATTTATCGTTGTACCAGTTATATCGTTATTAAATAACTATAAAATTTACTAATATTATTATGGTTAACTGAATACAGTAACGTGATATTATCAACTTTATTAGATTCATAATTTAAAACATAATACATATAATAATCAAAATGCGAAACAAACCTGAAATTTATTAATAAGAATACGTTTTTTGCTCATCAATTTATTCCAGACATTTTATAATAATTGTATTCACGGAATAAAAAAATAGTCATACTTGTGTCTTGAGATTCATATGAAAAACAATAATAAATATGAAGATGTGAAATAATAAAGGTTAAAATTTCATCCCCGACATCTTTTTTTTTTTTGCATACATGGAATTATAAAACCTTATGTAAACATTGAACAATGGACTGCGGTGCATAATGAAAATAACGCTTTTAAATTACATGGATATCCATATCTATATAGCTTGGGCATATCTCATATAGAAATTTTTATTTGCGTAGCATCCAACATTTTTTTTCCATTACTGTAATTAAAATTCTTGTTACATTTTTATTTCTTGCAAAAATTAAAAACGAAAAAAAAAACTTTTTTTTTCTTATTTCGTATTGTAAACAACGACGTGAGTTTTTCCACTTTTATTAAGTGTCAGCTTTTGTTTATTTTGAAAAAATGATTATGAAAATTTTTGCAAAATGAATAAACAAAATTGAAAAATTAAGCAAATCAGAAACATTTAACTTAATCAAAAAATATCAGCAAGCTTTTTATCTCAATTTATTAAACAAAAAATAAAGACAAAAAATAACAAAAACGAATTCATTGCACGATATGCTTCAAGGTATATAATTAATTCTCGCGTTTGAAACGCATCGACATTTTACGCGTGCGTAAAAAGGGCGAGGTTAAGCAAAGCAATCACAGTGTAGAATGTGGAACGTTTTTTTTTAACTCCTTTTTTTTTCTTAATTTCATGTTGCGTATTACATACTGACGGCTTGGTCCTTTATATGTGATTTTTTTAACGGGTTTAACGGTATGTACAAGTGTGTAAGTACGCGCTTATCTTGTGTGACCAGCGTTTACTTTTCGCACATCTCAACCAAACCCAACAGCAGCAGCTGCTGCTGCTGTTGCAGTTTTTAAAAACTTGTCCTGTACATACACATATACGCGCGAGAAATAATCTCTGTCCGTTCTTTTCCTTCTTTTTTTCTCTTTTTTTTCTTTAGTTATTGGAGTAGAGAGAAAAGCAAGAGAGCGAGAGAGAAACTTTCACTTGTAAAAAACAAAACGTGCGCGTGCATGAGATATTTGTACTGTATGGATAATGTTTTGTATTAAGGTACCCAAAAATCTTTGGTTGAAGAAATAATATAAAAAAAAGAGAGTTACTTTGTATCGAATGCTTGATTCTTGAGACGACGTTTTTCTTCTTTTTTGCGCGTGCAGTCGAAAGCTTCAGGGATGAATATTATTAAATAAAAATTATATAGTTCGAAAGTTTTTAGTTTATTTTAATTTAATATCTCGAAACTTTATGAGCGAAGAAATTGTTGTCTTATTTTTTATTTACTTTATTTAAATGTTTGTTTATTTTAGAAGAATATAACAGTGGTTAACGAAAATTGGAAATTTGCATTTAAATGCAAGTTTAAAATAATGTTGCAATGTTTGGTTATGCAAAAACCAAATTTAAAGTAGAACAAGTACTTTATTTTTTTTTTCAATGATACATGGTTGACGCAGAGAATGGATGAGTGCCTTAGGCTCATAATTATTTGAGTTTTATTTTGACTTTGAAAAATTGCATGACGTTTGAACATTCGTAATGATAAAACGGTAGAAAGTAAATAATAGAATATCATATTTTATACAATAAAAATTTAATGTTTAACTTAAATTAATAATTTAAACTGTAACGGTACAGTGTACGACTGGTAAGTAAAGTCAAAGATTTCGCCTGAAAGTGGGGTTCTCGCGATGACCCTTTGCTCCTAATATTAATTTAAATAAACTAGCTGAATTGAAAGTCGAATTCTTTTAAATCTGTAACAATGGCGTTAATAATGATTTTATTGATTGATGATTTGTTGTGAAGGTGTCTTTAGAGGCTTACTCGGTAGAGCGATGGATTCGCAGCAGGAAGATTGGAGTTCGAATCCCGCTCTCGGCTGAATGGTACAAGCAATAGAAAGCCCATATCAATTCTTGATTTTACCCGTGGCTATCTTTGAAGGGAATTCCTTAGGTGATCATGTACTAGGACATTTACCTTATAATCATACACCTCTGAAAAACATTCTTAATACTGCAGCAAATTTTTTTAAATTTTATTTAACATCGCTGCATTTATGCTATTATTTCGATGCTAATTAGCGATGGAGATCGTCACTGAAGACCTCGTTCCATATATTTTCAAACTTATGTTCTTCTTTTATTTAAAAAAAGTATTTATTTCTATTTAATCAGAATAAATATATTCATTTTTATTTATTTGTATTGAATGAAAAGAAATAAAATGAATTTTTCAAATATAATTATAATTTTTCTGACTTACACATAAACGTCATAAAAGAACATAAATTTGAAAGTATGTAAATGAAGCGTAATCAGCTGATGTTTTTCATTTTCGATTCCTGTAATATTTAAATTGTTTTCGAGGCTGGATGACTGATACACATATCGCCGTAATCCTTTTTCATTTTTTTGCTCACTCTTTTTCTTTTTCAAAAAAATCTTGCTTTTGCTTTAAATAAAGATATAGCCGTTTAGAAAATATGAATATGCTTTATATATAAAAGCGGCAAACAGTGTTATCACGTTTAATTTCTACAGAATAAAAATTTGAGCTGAGGTCGTCAATGGCTTATTCGGTAGAGCGATTGGTAATCTCGAGGTTCCGAGTTCAAATCCCTTTCTCGGCTGATTGATACAAGCACCACTGTAAATTGCATGTGCTTTGTTCAAAAACACACTGACAACCTTTATCGCTAATTAGTATCGCAATGATAGCATAAATACAGTGACGTCAAAGAAAACAAAAAGAAAAATTACGTCAAAAACTTATCTAACCTGAAAAAAGTTTGTCTCCAGGTCCACTTTTTGAATGAATTTATTTTGAACGATATTTTGAATAATGTAACTTTTCATACTTTTTGAGAGAAGTTTAATATGTTAATTTTTAGGCACGACCGCTATACGGAAGTGCCTTATATTTTCGACATCGCGAAAAATGTAACCCTTTAGAATATGTTTTTTTATGATAAAAAACTTATTTTTATAGCAAAATAAGTCTATTACGAGGCTTCCTTAAAATGTATGTATGGATGTATGTGTGTGAGAAATCAAGTTTATGAATTTTCTCGACGAGTTTTTATCCGATCTGAATTATTCAAACGGGAAATTGTTTCAAATAATAACACAAGTAAACGTTCCTATTTTGAAAAAAATCGTTGGAAGCGTTTTTAAATAGGCGCCTTTTAAATGGTCAAAAAAATGGATTTTTGGTAATAACTTGAAAAATACGATTTTTTTTCAAAAAGTATATTTAATAAGAGTTATAGGATATAAAAAAATAAATCTTTTTTATATTATACATTTTTCTCTAAAGTTAATATTTTTCAAATTGTTTATGAAAAATTTTGAAATTAAAGGCTTTTTAATGATAATTTGATAAATATTATTTAAAAAAATATAGATATATATAATATCAAAAAGATGCATCTTATTTTTTTCTATAAATTTTATTTAATATACTTTTTTTCAAAATTCGTTTTTTTCAAGTTATCACCAAAAAATCATTTTTTTAACCTCTAAAGGGATAACTGTTTTAAAACCGCTTGAATGATTTTTTTTTTAAACTGCCAATATTTATTTGTATTATTGTTTTAAATCATCCTCCGCCGGAATGATTCAGATCAAATAAAAACTTAATACAAAACTTTACTTTTAAGCTACTGAACTATTTTTTTTCTTATAACTTTTGATAGATTATCCTATCCAAAACTTTAAAAAGTATACATTAATGAAAATATGTCTTTTTCACATAACATAAATTTTTTCGAAATCAATCAACTTAATTCACAAGAAAAATTAAAATAATTATAAATTTGTTTTTTCAAATAAATACAATAAATTCAAACCTCCTGTTGAAAGATGCGGTAAAAAATACAATAAAAAAAAGAAATAAGATTAACTTTTAAGGCTTTTGCGTTTGTAAATGATTTGTTTTAATATTTTTTAAATATCAAATAGCGAGTGCGAAGCGCGAGCGTTTTCGGTCGTGCCTTATATGCAAGAAGCGGAGCTTTTTGCATACCTTGTTAGATTAGCAGATAGACGGAAATATGGGTTCATACGTGATCGAAATTTTGCATAAGTTTATAATATGAGATTTCAGCACAACATTTCGGGACTTTCTAAGAGGATTAAGACTAATCGAATTCCGGCAGTATAGAGCTTGAAACTAATGAAAAAATTTTTATTAGGCACAGATTAATACTTCTATGCATAATTAATATTTAAAAAAAAAACAAAGACAAATTCACGTTTATTAGCACATTTTAATAACTTTTAATTTCAAACCGTCAATTGTATACAAGATGAAAAATTATATTATAATATTTAAATTTTTTTGAGTGTGCATATGTGCGTGTACTTATATTTATGTACACTATTGAAGAAAAGCGTGAAACTCGTCGTTATAGTTGTCATCCGGCATAAGAGGCGCTTAAACTTTTCGTAGCTTTAGTTGTAACTATAAGAAAAACGAGCTATCTTGGCTGAATGCCACAACTGGTGGTCGTTAAAGTGTGTAAGTAAAGAGAGAAATCGAATTCAACTTGAGAATACTAAAGCGTGAATTTTAAGAAGTTGCACATGAAGATATATCCCCGTGCCGATCGCGAATAGTCGCTAAAAGCTTATTTCTCTCTCTCTCTCTCTCTTACTTATATAAAATGGGTGGAAATATACAGGTGCTTGAAAAAAAAAGAAAAAAATAAACGTTAAAGTGGGATGGCCTATTCCCAATGCAATTCACGTGATTGCATGACGCCAAGCTGTTAAATCGTCCCGTTGGTGTACAAAACGAATTCATAAATATTTGATCATCGTTTTCACTGCATTTTCTGTGTGCTGTACTTACCTTTCTAAATCTTTTGCGTTTCTCCCTCTCTTTCTCTTTCTTTTTTTCTCCTTTTAAGTATATAAGTTTGTTTAGTTAGCATGCACGTGTCGCGTTGAAATTCAGACTTACGTGACCGAAGCTTTTCAAGAGAATGATTGATTTTATTAACTACGAGAGAATACTGCAAATAAAGAAGAATTCATTAGATTGATGATTTTCGTTATTTCAAGATGTGAAACTAACTTACTTATTGATATAATTAAGTGCTTACCTTCGTGCAGAAAGATAACTTCATTATTTTCTTACTTAAATGAATGAAAGTTAATAAGAAGAAAGCAAAATAACGTTTCATAAAAATATCTTAAATTTACCAAAGTATTGTACATTTAATGTAAAAGAATTTTTTCATATCAATTAATCTGAAATATGTTGCTAATAAGATTCTATTATTTTTTAATTACTTATAAAAAAAAGTATTTTTAATTATTAAATGTATTTAGGAAATTCTTCAAAATATTTACGAGTCTGTAATAATAATTGAATTTTAATACTATGATTAAAATATAACAATAGTAATACTTGATTATAGTCAGTAACAAATAATTTAAATAATATGAAATACTTTGTTGAAATAGTTGAGCTAATCTCACATTGTTATACTCAATGTGAAATTTGAGGTTTACACACAGCAAGCCGTAATAAATCAATACAAAATTAAGTTCGTAAAGTGTAAAGCTTAATAGTCACGTTACCTCTCCTTCACTTTTTTCCCCTATACACACCGTAACATTATTTTTTTGCATATAACACTTGCGATTACTTCGCGTCATCATATACCCTTAACATCCGTTTCAGGAACAATTACAAAGCGTTGAAATATAAGCGCAAAAAATTATTTTACAACCTCAAGTCAATGCACATATATCTTTACGTTAAAAAGTTGTGTAGTATCAAAAAAATAAAAAAGGAGAAAGAAGATAAAAAAGTGCATTGCACTCACTTTTCGCTGGTAACAAGACGAAAGCTTCAGCATCCGCAAAAATTCATCGAACGAACCCTTTCTTTTCTTCCTGCTCTCTCGCGAAAAATAGTCCAGAGCATCATTTCTCTCTTTCTTCCTTCTCACACGAGCGTGCTTGCATGCAAGCATCTTTTCTTTTTCATTTTTATTCTTTTTTTTTAAATTCTCTTTTTTTATTCTTATTCTTTCATGTTTGTGCCGCCTTTGGAGAAAAAGATCGTGATGGATATGGAGTAAGGTTCGGTACATGGCAAGGCTTTTAAAAGGGGCACACAGCATCCACGGTCTCTTGTTTTCGTGGTATATATGCTCACGTATACATGTATGTATATAAAATAATCTTTAGCTTGTTCCGGAGCACGCAAGCTAAGCTTTGGGAAGAAAAGATAATCAGCTCCGCTCGCGCGCGCACAGTTCACATAATACGGCGCGAGTTAGGGGCGGCTCGCTCCACATTGAAGAGGAACGGAATAAGAAGAGAGAAAAAAAATGAATGAGATATTTAACGAGAAGGTAATTTAGCTTGTATGCGTTTATATGTGTATATATAAAGGTGCGATAGAAATAGAAGGGGGTAAGAGGTGGGGTAGGAAGGATCTTTTGATTTTGATGCGCCCGTGTGCGAAGGCGTTGAAAATTTCACCTTCTTTTTTAGATCAAGACTAAGACATGTATATATATGTACTTAAATAACGCTTTTGTTCCGCGTGTACAGGGAAGAGAATGAGGTTATGGATGAGGATAGGAAGGATTGGGTATAAGGATAAAGGAAGCAACGAGACTATCGCATGTTAAGATATGGGATGTATATTTAGCTTAGAAATTATTATGTAACATAATTTTTGTTTTTGTTTTCTTACTCCAGACTCACACACTTTTCAAAAAATGGCTGATTAAAGATAAAAAATTTATGTTTGAAAGTTAATACTAAAATTATCAAATTTTATAATTAACACGAGTAAAAAATCAATTAAATAATACATAGAATTATATAAACTTTTTTTAAATAGATATATTTTTTGCTTTAAAAAAAAGTTTGAAAATTTTATTAAATTATATACAATTTGATCATTTGTGATAACATGACGTTTGAATGTTAACAAACAATTAAGCAGAAAAACAAGAATGAATAAAACATAATTTAAATCAACTCTCATAAAGTTAAGGTAGACCTCAGAAAGATAAAAAAACGACGATTTTAAAATTTGTATGCAAAATCATTAAAAATTCAGTAGTTTTTACAATCGTTAAATTTACAAGCTACCGAATATTTCTGCAGATAAGATAAAACAAATGATCAAAAATAAAATGCAAAAGAAGCTACCTTTTTAAAAACGATAAAAATATTTGACATAAAACGGAATTTTAAAGTTTTATATCACTCTTTTTATATTAAAAAAAATAAACAATATTAGATCCTACATTTTGCATTTATATAGACAAATATAAAATAAAACGAAACCAACTATGACATAAAATGTCCGCTCGAATCTCGCAAAGATACAAATTTATCTAAGCCGACAGGGCGCCTAGTAGACGTTACTTTTATTTTATTTTTTAAAAAATACATTTTTAGGCATCGCATATATTCACGTCACACATCCGGACAAAATGTATACATAAACAGCAGACGCGTGGTCAAATCGGAAACAGTACCGAACGGATAATTACCAGACATTCCGGAAGCGGAAGTACACGCCGTATATGTAAGTCAAAAAAAGGGAGAGCTTATAGACGCATGTGTATATAAAAAATAAAAAAAAAACTTATTCCTTTTTTTTCTCTACTGACACTTTCGAGTCTTGATAGTTTGATACATGTCATAAGCCATTTTGCACGGCACACGAGCGGATGTTAAATTCTATTAATGTGCAAGAGAATGAATCATTCGATACGTGATTCTTTGATTAAATTTTATATTTATGCCATTTTTGGATGTCTATAAAAACAAAATTTTAGTCTTTATATGGATTCAAACAAGTTTCGTTTCGCACTCTTTGATCTTTTTGATAAAGAGTGTATATAATAAATATAATAAATATAAATTTATGCGATCGATTATTATTTTCGTCTAATTATATTATTATTCAATCATAATAAATTAATAATATCAATTTATAATAATTGAATAATATTATAGTTTGATGAAAATAAGAAAATTTGACATTCCATCTGAATATAAAATTAATTTTTAAACACGCGAGTTGAATGCCTGCATGCCAAACTAACATATCAAATAAACGTATGCACGTGCACGCGTGCTTAAACTGTCGAAAATTATTAAGCTTAATCGCATCTTTCTTTATTTGTCCTTTTAAATTTATTTATAAAATCGTCTGGGTTAAAAAGCCATTCGACGATATGTCACATTAGTTATTTAACGTGTCGCACCGACGTCTGATTTCTTATACGAAACATTTTATATAAAAATAAAAAAAATAAAAAAGAAGTCTTTACATAGTCGGGACTACAGGAAGCGCCTTATGCGTTTACAATGAGCGCACGTGCAAAGTTTCCCGTCGATCGATTCTCTTGAATATCATAACTAAATTTGTCTTTGTTTGTAAGCAAATGCTTTTTAAATATATTTTAATATTCGAATTATGTAGAAAAGTTTAATAATTCATGTAGAGAATTACATTTAATTTTATTGTTGTAATTACATTAATAAGGTATTTTTATTGTAATGACTATATTTTTTACAGTAAAATTAAAGCTCCATGAAAAAAGCGAGATAATGGAATAATCTAAAATTAAAAAAAAAATTAAAAATTTCTCTCTTTTTTTAAACATTGACTTTCTCTACTATTAAATAAACAGATTCCGGATAAATTGAGCGTTATTATAACATTATTTCATGCATCCGTCTTTTTTTTTGACGTTGCTCTAATTTTACAAGCGAAGCAAAAGACGGCAGCATGAGCAGCAGCAACAGCAAAAGCTGAGGTACAGATTTGGTGAATCACGCGTGTCAAAACTGAACGATCTCGCGAAACTTTAGCTTCGACGCAACAGGGCAACCCAAAAAAAGCAAAGCCTGTAATTTTCACATCAAAGCAAAAAACTTTCACTCAAAAATATATATACGTATATATATTCGTACTTTTGCGATGCTACGGATACTTCAAGCAATTTCCATACACTCAGCAAGAGAGCAGTTTTTATTTCAAAATGTACTTTTACACAAGGGAAATTTATTTCTGTAAAATTGACCTGTGTAAAATTTTTGTTTTTGTACGATTTAAGCTATAGTATGAATTTCACGCTAAATTTCTTAGAATTAAAGTTTTGCTCTTATTTCAGAAATAAATAAAATCATGAGTGATTTTTTACTGTCAAAGAGTGAAATAATAGAATTGATTGAATAAGTAAGAGAGTGAAAACTAAAAATTTTTCCCTATTTTATTTTCATTCAACAATTAAAGTTAATTATTCAGTATACTTTATTTAACGAATTTAAATTTTTTAATGAATTTTCTTTGATTCAAATAATTAATTTAATTACGCTCTATTTTTTTCAAGCAAATTTTTTAAAAATTAATCTCTATTATTGAATTATGAAAATTTAAAACGTTGAAATGCAAATCAAGCTCACATACTTTCATGTTTAAAAGCTACGAAAGCAAACTTTAAAATCACTCTTCCTTTTTCATAATTCATCTTTTCAAGCATTAAACATTATCAAAAAATCTTTGATTCCATCTTTTTCAACTAGGAATAAATCCATCTAATCCGGGATCTCGTTTAAAATTTATAACAACTCGACAAAAGCGAATATCTAGCGACAATATAATAGAAAAATCAAATTTTCAAATATAACTTTTCTTTCGAATATGCAAATCATAAAACTTTCTTCCTTGCGATAAAAAAAAGCTAACAAAGTCTATACACATGAGAATATATCGTGTCTCGACCCGCATTTCTACATATATATACATACACCCACAAGAGTGAAAGAAGACGGTTTTAAAAACGATCGATGCAGATGCAGCACGCGCCTTTTTTTTCATAATCCTTTCCGGACGTTTATAATAGACGCGAAAGCATTAAATTCAATTGGTTATAGTTGAATTAAATATGCATATACGTATGCGTGTATAGCGAAATGCAGTTAAGATCCTTTTTCTTTTTCTTTATTATTTCATCGTGTATGAAAGCATCTATGAGATGCATTTTAACCACGTGCAATATATGTCGTACAAAAGATACGACTATGAAAAATTTCTATGCCGAGTAGATGACGTTACGGTTATTTGTTAGATGCCTTTAAGATGACCTCTTTTAATACCTTTTTTTATTGTAGCTTATATTGCAGAAAAAGAAAAATTAAACGCGCGAGACATAAGACTTCAATTAAGGTGAAGTATCCAGTACATGGATAAGACCTGATTGATAGATAATATCGTAAATTTTTATTGATATTATGAATTATTAATATCGTCTAATTTTTTTAAAACAAAAAATTTTGTTTTTGATTATTTATTTTGATGAAATTGAATGAAATAAATATACATTTAAATGTTTGAATAATATTTTACAATAAATAAAAGCATCAATAATTTTAGTATACTTCATAAATTTTAAAACCGTTTCACGTTGTTTGAGGAAATTTCTTTTTATATCTAAAAATGGTGTTTGATTTACCAGTGCTACCGAAAAGACCTCCTACGTAGTTATTTCAATACTGCTGATAAATCGATCTTTTTGCACTTTGATTTATAAAATATTTATATTACAATAACCATTTGTGCATTATTTATGATAATGAATATTTTTAATATAGTACTGATAATTTGTCTTAATTGATAAACAACTTCGACCTCATTTACCCATAATGTATCCAAATATTCATTCATCAATTTACCATTTTTTATATTATTTTATTTAATTTCATTTATTTAAATTATTTAAATACTAATTAAAAAAGTTAAAATAAAAATTAGAAACCATTTACAGAACATAAAATTATTTCAATTTTTTTTAAATTTTATTTAACGTTACTGTATTTATTTTATTATTGCAATGTTAATTAGCGACGGAGGTTTTTAGTGTCTGTAAACAAAGCACATGTGTAAATGTACAGTGGTGCTTGCATCAATCGGCCGCTGTGAGCGGGATTTGAACATAGATAAAAATCTTGATAAAAGATTTTTATCAAGACATTTAATTATATAGTCTTCTAAATTTTGCTCTACTGAACATTAAATTTATTACGTTTATAACATTTCAATGCAGAAAAAAGTTTTTGAGATTTCAAGTATTGTTTTATATGTCCATGTACTGGGTATTTAACTTTAATATAATATAAAAAGAACGTTAGTCTTGTCAAACCATTGTTTAAAATTATTGCACAAAAATTTCGAAGATATTAAAAGCAATAAAAATATGACAGTCAATAAAGAAATATTAGATTTTATCCATGTGAGATTCAATTAACAAAATTCATGTATTTTATATTTCCATTCAAAAAGAACGTGGTCTTTCGAGTAGAAAATCAAATTTTTTCCAGCTTTGATAGCAGTGATATTTTTATATTTTCATTATAAAAAAATTATTTCTTTTAATATTTAAATGCATAGTATTAAATTAGTATTCTAAAATATGTAAATTTAGTTTATTTAAAAGTATCAAAAGAAGTTAGTAAGATAAACAAAATATAAACATTCCTGAATAACAAATATTACATTTAAACGTTACGTTTACCCTTCATGGATCAATTCAGCATAAATACAATTCTTTCTCGTTCATATCCAATAATCCCATTCTTTCTTTATAAAAACCCATATCCGAAGGTTAACTCATTTGAATAAGACAAATGAAGACATCGTTGCGATATGGAACGTGATTATAAAGGAAAAAAAAAGAGATTTCTCTTTCTTTCTCTCAATGTGTGAGCGTGCGTTAGATCGATCGGCGTTGAAATGAAAAGAAAACGGAGCATTGAACTATAAAGTCTTAGTCGATTGATTACGATCGTTAACCATTGAACAATAGGCCAAGCGTATAGAGAGAAAGAGAGCGAGGGGGGGACTCCATAACTGACTTATATATAAGAGTAAGCAAATACCGCTGACTAACAAGCTCAAAGAATGAAAGACAAAAAGATAAAAGAGAATGAAAAGAGTAAAAAAGACTTTGTGTCCTAAAGAAAATTTATCCCCCTTAGGCTACTACTACCCACGCGACACTATGTGTTCTTACGTATTTTTTTCTTTTTTTTTCTAAGGAACATTATAGAAAAATAAAAAATGTATTGAATAACAGCGTATTAAGGCTTTGTAACGTGTAATTGAGTCGTTTATTATAATGGATATGTTTGATTTGTTTAAACAATAAACAAATGTAATGAGTGTGTCTATTTGTTATTGATAAAAGCATATAGCATTAATTAAATGTGTTGTGCATTAGTATTACATATAGCTTTGTCTCGTTATAGCTAATTTATACTACTTGAAATGTAAATGTTAATATCTTTATACATTTTTTTTATTTCTTCGAGATACCATATTTTTCTATTAAAATCAATACAACTTTTCTAATTTAAACGATATTTAAAATTTAGATAAAGATATCAATATTTATGAATTAGTCAATGATCTTTTGTCGCATAGCTATCAGAATAGCCTTAAAACGTCAGCGAGCAAACAATTGCACGATATAAATATATCCGGTATATACCAGAGGGCGAGAGCGGTACATTATCATGCAAATCGAGGCGTTGCGACGCGACACCGCAAATTGAAAAAAAAAGAAGAAAAAAAAAAGAAGAATCGAATATCCCTCGGCCCTTAATCTCTGCAGTGACGCGAGCACGAGCAAAGAGACATCGTTCAAGGTGGCTTTTACTCTTTCATTTTATAAAAGGGGATTTTTTCAAATTAATCTTTCTTATAATTTGTGGCCGATTGAAAAAGAGACTTGTGGCACATTTGTCAGACATATACACGACGTACTTTTGTTCGTTCTCTCTATCTATCTCTCTTTCTCTGTTCAGACAATTTTTTATGGAAATTTATAGGCATGCATTCAATTGCAAAATATTAATTTTTCTTTATATTAAATCAAAGTTATTGTTGTAGTCTTAAGTTTTTACTTGTATATTATTATTTTTTATATAAATCTTTTTACGCAAAGGATACTTAAGATGAAAAATTTAACTTAAACTTCTCCGAGACCGTTTTGGCTTTTAAAAGTATATATAACTTCATTATGAGGCAAAGCAAGTGTAAAAAGTTTCAATTTTCTTTATTAAAACTTGAACGGAATTACAAAGCTGACTAAGAGAGAGAGAGAGAGTTTCCCTTTAGCAAAGTATTTTAACAGTACAAAGCGCATTATCATTTTCCATTAGTTTGAACGAATTAACTTCCCTCCTTCTTCCATGAGGTTATTCAAAGTATAGTCCTTTTGATAAGTCCTTGAAAAACTTTTCTATTTTTTTTTTTCATTCTTATCTTCCTTTAAAAGTTACTTCAAGAATGTTCTCCTGTATACGTCTTGTAAAATAGTTTTCTTGTAGTACCCAAAACTTTATGTACATTGTTCCTCTAAACGTTATTTTCTTCTGGACCATCAATCGGCATCTATCCCAACATTCGGTTCCGTTCGTTAAAACATCTTCTCTCTCTTGGAATTATCTACATAATACAAAGTTCGCTTTACTCCAACGCACAGCATCTCTCCCTTTCTCTTACTCTCTCTTGCGCTTTGCTAACTTATTGATTTCCTCGCGCGCGCACGGCGGAAGAGACCCTACTCTCTTTCCAAGCCTATAAAAACTTCGTGCTCATACAACATATCCAGAGTAATTTTCTTTTTCCTTACGTTTTAATTTCGTTTTTGCCTTGTAACTAGCTCGAAAATAAAACTATTGAATAATACATATAGAACAGATAGATTTTATCAATAATATTAAATCAGAATTCAACGATTTGTTGAGAATTTACATTTGCCATAGGTCAATATCAAATTGAACGTAAACATTGAACTGGGCCAAACGTTAAAATACATTTATAATAATATATGCGACAACCAAGAGCGAGAGAGAAGATAGATAGAAAGGGCAACGACATGAGCTTTTTTTTCAGCGTATATTATATATGCAAATGTATATGTCGACGGCATGAGCTTTTTGTGAGGTCGCCATCTAACGGATGCTGGGTTAAGTGAGGCCAGTAGACGCATGTATTGAACAGCAGCCCCAGATGCGCGAACGTGGATGCGCCAATATTCCTGGATGAAGGCAAGTATCAAGCAGCAGCTCTGGAGCAAGCGCCGCAGTACGCGTAAAAACTGTAATCCGGCCGGGGGACGTCGTCGACGACAGGAATATTCGCGCGCTCGCGCTTAGTGATAAGAATTGTTGTTTTAAGTTTGTATTAAATAAAAAAACACAAATCACAGTACAAAAGTGAGACGAATTAGTTCGACGTTGCCTCTATAGCCAATTGTGAGAATGTGAAGATAAATAACTGAGCTATAAGAAGAAAGTATAAATTTTAAAATTTTAAATATAGCGGCTCGCGAGGAGATTATTTCCTCGACGTAGCATCTCTATAAGCCGGGAACATGTAGAACATTAAATTTCTTTCTTTCCATCAATTTAACATAATTCATAATCCATCCAGGTATCTTCATAAAGTTTCAAGTGTTAAACTCTTTATTTTTTTAAATCAAATAACGAAATGAGACCGAGAATATCGTTAGCTTTCTTAAGTTTGCTCGTGCTATGCACGCTGCTCGCAAGCTCGGAATCTAAACTGCAACAACAACAAGTAGACAATGACGATGATGACGACGACGATGATGAATGGGATGAAGATAACAGTAAGGAAGATAATTATCCATCAAAACCAGAAATAGATGATGATGGTAGAGTATACAAAAATCCCCGCAACTCACCGTCGGCACAGTGTCCAAGAGATGAGGAACAAGCTGAAATAATGGGCCAAAAGTGTTTAAGAAAATGTTCAACCGATGAAGATTGCAAAAGTAAGAAGAAAAAGTGTCGATGCGATGGTTATTGCGGCATGACATGTATAAAACCAGATCGTGAATGTTCAGAATTGATGGAAATTGAACATGGAGTTATGCATATAAGTGGTAGATTATTTGGTGATAAAGCTAATTATACCTGCGATCCTGGTTATATGATCGTTGGATTATCAGAAAGAACGTGTCGAGCCGACGGTCGATGGACTGGCGATACACCGACTTGTAAAACAGATCCAAAATCATTTTGTTCGGCACCAAATAAATTTCCAAATGCAAGACATAATGCATTGCCGGAACAAACAACCTTTGATTTGGATAGTATGGTATCTTACTTTTGTAATCATGGATATGTTACCAAAGGATCACCAAAAGCTAAATGTTTGATGACCGAAGATCAAGCAAGCTGGTTTGGACCCGATATTACTTGTGAAGCTAGAGATTGTGGTTTGCCGGCTGATATTGCTAACGGATGGCATGCTGGTGGGTTGATCATAAATAGTTACTTTCCTTATTTACTGTTATTAATTGTAGAAATAAAGATTTTTTTATTGTAAATATTATTCTGTTTTAAAAATTATGTTATGTCTCAGTCTTTATGTACTTTATAAAATTAGTATTAATTTATTTAATGATTTATTTTATTACGTAGCATTGTATTTATTTTATTTTATAATTTTCCATTGTATGATTTAATCTATTATGTCACAAAAATAAAAAGAATATATGATTGTTAGTAAATAAACATTTAACGTACATATAATTTTTTATTGGAAATTCATGGAATATTTAAAATCTGTTTTATTTCTAAAAGTGCACATTGTTTTCCCATAAGCGCATGAACAGAATATTTATTAACCTAATTATTGATTTTTATTAAAAATAGCAGAATGTTATGTGTATCTATTATTAAATATGACAGTAAAAACATGAACAATGATAAATACAATGGATAAATAATTAAATGTCGCAAAATGAAATTAATAATATTTATTTACTTTTGGAAACTTTATGATGCATGATAAATTATATATTTTTTTTAAATTAAAATTTCACGATTACAGATTTAATTTTAGATAACGTATAAAATATTGGAAAATTAACATATTGAATAAATTATGATATATGCGGAAATTTATTTTAATTTACGTAATACAAACAATGAATTTATGTCTATATTTGTTTATTATTTCATTGTGTATGCTTTCCTTGTAATATGTTTTTAATAAAATTGAAATTCCCTAAAATTACAATTTTTGATTACTTTAGATTGTCGAATAATTGTAAAATGTAATTATATATTTTGTGAAAAGTTGCGTTTTATTTTAGTAACTTTAAATTATTTTGCAAAGTAAAATGAAAAATTTAATATTTGTTTAATAAATATGTTTCAAGGCGAATGTCACAAGTATGATTGTCAAGTCTCATATCATTGTACTGATGGTTACGAACTTGTGGGAAAAGCTGAAAAAATTTGTGTGGCTGACGGCACATGGCTTCCAACAGAGCTTCCTAAATGTGTTGAGGTTTAACAGCTTATTACATTTATTATACTTTTTTTATTAGAAAAAAATTACATTTATATTTTTATTAAATAAAATCAATTCAGATAAACTATTTATTGAAATATTTTATTGCATGTACAGTAATCATTTTAAAAAAATTTTAAGTTTATTAAAAGTAGATACGGAACTAAATAAATGCTTTTGAGAAACGTAGTACGTGCTTAAGGCACTTTGAACAATCACAATACTTGCTTAATTAGAAATCCGCTAAAACTTATCCCAAGTCAAACGTTGTTTATCTTAAGTCAAGAAGTATACTTTGAAATTCAGTACCTTTGATAGTGAATCAAGCAATCTCTTGCTCTTGTCAAAGGATCATGTGCTTTATCAAAGCAATTTAGTATGCAAAGTGCTTTGTCGTATTAATGTAAGGTATAAGATTGATTTGCATGTTCGCAGGTAACATCGGTTGAGTGCGCGCCACCTGACAATCCAGTTAACGGCAAAGCCATTTTTACATCCATTGCCTATAATTCAGTAGTGTCTTATGAATGTAAAACTGGCTATACCATTGTCGGCTCATCTACAAGACGATGCGGTGCCGACGGCAAATGGACAGGCCAACCGCCTACTTGCAGAGAAATCAATTGCGGTTCACCTGGGGTACTCTATAATGGATGGATTGACAATATTGAAAATGGTAAATAATTTATTTCATTTAATCCATTAGTTTAAATTTCTATTCAGTATGGCGCACAATTAAAACTTATACCATTTCAATTTTTATGTATTTTTTTATTAAAACCAAAAAAAATATCGTAGTATTAGTAGTCAGTCATAATATTTATTTTGGTATGATATTGCATATAATAATAATAATATAGTAACATTATTAATTATTCATAGCAAATATTGTAATATAGCAAAACGGACTTTACATAGACCTAATTATTATTATAACTGTTAAATATTAAACTTAATTATTACTAAATTTATTTACAAATAATATACTATTTATTGTAATAATATTCTACTTTTTATAAATAATAACTTTTATAACAAATAAATTGAAAGTTTATAGTATACAAATATGTATATAATAGATTATAGTTTTTTTTTTATAATCAATATAGCTTATCATATACGTTTTCAGAATGTAGGAAATTTATAAATCGTAAAAAAATCGTATATTTTACTTGCAAATTCATCAAAGAGTTTTTTTGCATTCTATTTTTTTTTGTACATCAAATATTTTGCTACGTAAAAATAGAAAAATTTTTTTTTCAGTTTTATCTTTAATTATTAAACTTAAAAGTATTTGTTCTGTTATTTCTGTCAACAGGAACAGGGATGGGTGCAAGCTTAATATTCCGCTGCAAGGAGCACATGAAGTTGGAGGGTCATAGTTCATCTTTGTGTCAAATGGATGGAAAGTGGCGTTACCCGCTACCCCAATGTCTTGCGCCATGTATCGTACCCCATATAGCTCGTGGTCACGTATATGTCGCTTCAGATGAGCGTGACCACATTAACAACGTAACAGTTGCTGAGCACGGCAAACGTTTAGTCGTCGAGTGCGCACAGGATTATGAATTTGCTCAAAGTATTACTCCAGTTACATGCAACAATGGTACTTGGTCAATTGTGCCATCTTGTTCACCAGCGCGTTGCAAGCAAATGCCAAAACCACCAAAGAACGGTATGGTGATTGCACCTAAAACTGATCATGGTATGAGAGCTGTGTTCAAGTGTAAAGATGGTTTTGAATTAATTGGTGGTGGACCTTACAACAATTCGTATTCGGTAGTGTGTCAATACGGTACTTGGGTCGGCGATATACCACATTGCATCGAAGTGTATTGTCCATTCCCTGGTTATGTCGAGAATGGCAAAGTGCTATTAGTTGGAAATATGGGTGTTTACGATTATCGTCCGTATGTCAAGAAGGTTGTTAATAACAAGCAGATTATGTACGACTGTGACAAAGGCTACTATCTGAGTGAGGGACCACCAGGCGCAACTTGTATTGGTGGCTCTTGGAGTCCTAAGGAATTACCAAAGTGCACATTAGGACAGCATCCTCGAATCCGTTGGAATAGACGCCGTAGATCCGTTGGTGATCAAAAGAACGAAACCGTTGTAATGGCTTACAGAAAGTTCATTGACTTTTTCCGTAAGATAGGCAAGAAATTGTTGGAACTAGAAATGGAGAAAAGTCAAGAAACATTGAGCCATCTTGATGCAGAAGATAACTTTAACAAAACAAATCATCATATTTCTGGTAGTAATGGTACAATTAGTTCAAACGTAGTGCATAATTTAACAAAAACTCATGGAGGTCACGGTACTAAACCGCGTTCAAAAGATGAGAAAATGATAGATTTTTTGCGGATCGTCTATCGTAAGTTGCAAAGAATTGATTCGCGACATGCTAGTAATGATACGAATGTAACAATGCATGAATTACTGAATGTCATGAGTAAGAATTTCTTCCACGTGGATTTGGCGGAACCACGAAAAAATGCTTCAGCCAAGGGTCACGAGAGCTATGAATCAAAGAATCAAAGGGAATTTACTAAACTTAAACGTGAATTTGAAAGAATTATGAAATTCTACAACAAGTCGTTGCGTTGGAGTGAAAAACACTTACGTAAGGATTTAAGGAAGAAGAAAAAGAATCAGAGTCATAACGAAAAAGGAGATAGAAAGGAAAAAGGAAAGGAAAAGGAAAAGAAGAAGAAGGAACACAAATCACCAAATTACTATAAGGGTTTTTATGAGTTTATTAACGATTATGTAACCCAAAAATTATCAGCACTTGAAGCGCAAAATGCCACTGAGGAATTAATAAAGAAAATGAAGATTGATAAAATATCTGTGCGCAATGGCACAATGTTTACCGTTGGCGAAATTTACACATTCTTTAAACATATCATAGAAGCCAAACTTAATGCATCTAAAGCAGAAAATGAGACTGTCACAGTTACGCCAACGACAAAAGTGTCGATTACAACTTCACCGATCTCGGTGACTACTTTTATCAAAACGTCGCCAACAATGAAGACGACAACTACAACTCAAAAATCTACAAGTACAATATTGCCAACAAAAATAAGTAACAATAATTTCATCGTATCGGAAAATGAAATTCCTGCGTTAGAAATTGAAAGCAGCCAAACAAAATTACGTAATAAGAGAATTCGTGAAATTTCAACGCGCTCACCTATTACGGAAGTAAGACGTAAACTACTTTCTATTGAGCATCTTTTGAGCGGTGAAACATCGTCGTTAAGATTTACCAAAGAATTAGAAAATCCAAACCGCGCTAAGCGCTACCTTTCATCCTCAGAGCTGGATAATCAAATGTTTCTTAAAAATTTATATCTGAACGCGTACGAAGAGGAATACAAAGCGAACGTCAAACGTTCCGCATCTTCAAACAATCAAGCAGCAAGTTGGCTGATTAACGATTATCAGCAGCAACAACGTGAAGTCAAGTGAAACGTCAGAAGAATAATGAAGATAAGAAAAAACGAGCAACATCAAATGGTTTTATTGTGATATTATGGAATTTATTGATAATTAACCGATTATTAAGCAACTGATTTTATGCGATTATATACATAATTATTATACAAAAAAAAACAAACCAGATAGTTAATCTGTTTCAATTCCCCTTTTTCCGTCAGATAGACACACTGTAATGTGTGTATCTGACGATTTTTTGATGATAAATAAAAAAATCTTTTTCCAAATAAACAAAACTACTTGACTGAACGCTTTAATGTAACGTGTATACTGTTTCGACTCTATATATATACATAGTAGTATGACAATTATTTTCTACCTCTATTAATATTTTTGTAGAATTGTGTTTTCAAATAAAAAAAAGTGATTGATTTAGCTATTACATAAAAGTTAAAAAAAAAAAATATTTGTGTTACGTTCATTATTTTATTAATTTCATTATTGTTTGAATGAATGAAAGAAAAAAAGGTAATTAAAATTACAGATCAACGTAATGGTTTTCGAGCTACCGAGAAAATGAGGTGATTCTCATGCAGCTGTGTTTGGGACGTTCAAATCAAGTTGTCTCGCGGCTCATTATACGGCAAGTCACGAGAGGATATAACGTTTTTTTTCACCGAACATTACTTCATTTTCTTTTCCTTTTTATTTGTTTTTTTTTTCTCTTTTATGATCAGCCAAAAAAAAATATGGACGCTGAAAAACAATTAAGACACACCGAAGGGATAGGAATGAAGGATTCGCGTGAGTAATTATTAATATCCCGTAGCGCGGCAATTAAAACTCGAAAATAAAAGTTTGGAATTGAAAAGTGCGAGAGAGCCAAAGCGCTTTATATATATATACACTTGTGATTTAAATGTGAATATACTCATGTCGATGGATTGATTGCTATTTCAAGCTTACCAACGTCCGGTCCATCTGTCAATATGGCGAGTATCATTAATTACGAACCAATTATAATTTGAGATAATGCCGTATAGCCTGAGAGAGTTTCGCCTTCGAATCGCGTAACACATCTTATACCAACCATTCGTAATCTGCATCTTTGGGCTCTCGAAGTAAAAAGAAAAATAAACGAGTTCAATTGAATATTTTCGTTACTGAAAAAAAAAACCTTCCCTCGTACAGTTATGCTTGATATTTATTGCTGCATATTAATGGTTTCTTGATTTTTTCCGCTGATTTTTATTTTATCTTTTATTTTTTTTAATTTGGAAAGTTAAATATTTTTAATATAACCAACGAAGATTGAGAAATATTCAATAATTTTTCATAATTTATCGCACCTTAAAAAATTTACTTTCCAACTTTTAAATTAATTTTAGAATATCATTATAAATAACGAAATTTTATTGGATTAATTTTCTTGTTTAATTATTATTCTTAAGAGCATTAAACTTTTTTTAATATCCTTAATTAAGGACAAAATTTTCTTTTATTTAATAAACAACAAACTAGAAGCGAAAAAACTTCTTTTTAATTTTTTTTTCCTCGGTGTAACTACTTTTAAACCATTTTGAAAAGTCTCAAGACATTGCGAAATAAAATTTTCCGTCGCTTCTCTTAACGTAAAACATTTTTAAACAGAGTCTTAGTTGTACTTGTCTTTCTTAGACATCCGAGGAGACGAAGTCGTCCATCTAAAAAGCTCGAGTAGTTAAAAAAAAAAAGGGAAAGACAATTATTTTTCAAAGACACTCTTGCAAAAGCTGAGCACTACCGCGTCAAGTCATTATAAAGCTTCTTTTTTTATTTCTCTCTCGCTCACTCACTCTCTCTCTCTTTCTCTTTCTTTCTTCACCAAGAGACGCATTAAAGCTTTTCGTTCTCAAGAAAAGCCGCTGGATTACGGTTCTGTAGCACAAACGACTCAGTCTGTCTGCAGAACACATGTGTGAGAAATAGGGAAAGAATCGTGTTTTTTTTTCTCTCTCTCTCTATTTTTAGTGATTACATGGTTAGTCCGATCCAGTCTACTAATCACATCGCTTAGTGAAGTAAAACGATAAGTGGATGTGTGTTGCTAAGCGCTCGTAATTTTCTCGCGCTGGTAATGCAGCTCGTTCTTTTTTTTTTTTTATATCTGCAAAACTGACGACCATATAGTTAGGGTATACTCGTTATAACGTCGCTTATGTATTTTTTTTTCTTTTTTTTCTATAGCTAGAGCAAATTAAGCTTCTCTTGTCTATCCCATACCCTTTAGCCAAGGAATTGTATTGAAAGAACGATTGTTATTGTCAGCAATTTAGGTTTTTTTTTCCTTTCTCATAAGTATTCTGAAGCTCGATAAAAACGTAGGACAATACTGTCTGGGTGGAAATTTTGATATAGAAAATTAGACTCTACTTTTTCAGTAATCAAGCATAGAGAACTCGTTATTTACGAAACTCTATTAAACTAGTATTTCTGTAATTAGGCCTAAACTTTCATAATTAACGTTTCTCTTACTTATAGATAAAAAAAATAAAATTCTATTAGCGTTACTTACTAAAATTAAAAACAGTAATTTGACGAGGATTTAAGTTTGATGAATATCTCCAGATTAAATTATTTTCATAATTCAAGAAATATTTTGGGTTATGGTTAAATTTTAATATTAAATTATTTATTTGTAAATTTTATATTTATGAAATTTTATAAACAATTTTTAGCAAACACTAATACTTTCAT
Organism: Anastatus disparis; assembly: GCA_017163975.1. NCBI lineage: Eukaryota > Metazoa > Arthropoda > Insecta > Hymenoptera > Eupelmidae > Anastatus > Anastatus disparis. The sequence continues at coordinate 14,062,511 of JAFFSR010000335.1, read as the reverse complement.
AATAGGGTAGATGTGGGTATTGCTACGGAGGTGCCAGTTGCTGTTTTTCCATATAAAATTTGTAAAAATAAATTTTTCCGAGTCCATAAATAATATTTGAATGCATAATCAAATATTATAAGTATTATTTAATATTTTAAAAAATATATCTCACAAAAAAAAGTCTAAAAATATTTAATATTGGTTATTTGAAATTGAACTGTTCTAAAATCTTGATAAATTTCACAAAATCGCGATCACGTATGCATCCTAAATTTGACAATATTTTCTGTTTTTATTCTTTTTTATATAAAATAAGATCATTATTAAATAAAATATATCTTTGCTTATTATATATTTTTTGGAAATTTCACCTAGCACATATTTAATATTTTAATTTTACACCTTAGTATTATGCGTCATTAAAATCACCAAATATGAATTACTGTGGCATCCTTTTATTATTATAACACGTGGTTAACCTAACCTCAACTTTTCGAACGTACTATGTAAAAGTGTCAATAGTAACTGGCACGCAGCATTAGAAACACGGCCGCAGCAATAGCCACAAATAAATTTTATTTTAAATTCGTTTTTTCTTATTTTTAATTCTATAATTAATGCTAAATTAATTTTTTTCTAATTAATCAATGTTTAAATATTTTATTAAAAATAAAAGTGATAAGTTTTCTTCATATATAAGCTTTAATTTATAAGTTTTAAGTTCATCATACGTCGATTCCGCTGTAATACCCACATCTACCCTAGTTCAAGAATTCTAGGCAACATTATAATTGTTAAATAATTTTCCGCATAACTTGTTCAATGAAACATTAATTTTCTGCCAGGCTATACATAACACATTATTAATCAAAAATTAAATTATAAAATCCCATGAAATTTCTCATCAAAATTAATTTGAATTTTAATAAGACGCTTTAAATATTAATATAATTTAACGTTATCGTAATTTTAAAATCATAAAAAAAAACTGATAATATCTGGTTTTAAATACACACAGAGATTATGTTTTATTTAAAAGCGTATATATCGTTATCGCAGACTTTCATCTCACTGGATACTATAAAATTCTCCATTTTTTTTTAAATTCAAAAGCTCAGAAGGCCGCATTAGCCAAAGCGATAAATAATTTCAATCACATTGCAGAAAGCATAATTGTTCGTTTTAATGCGCTTATCAATACGTCGTTATTAAAAAAAAGGAAAAAAAACGCGTTCCAAGATCAATAATCCGTAGCCCATTATTGAAAAAAAAGAAAGAAATAGCAGTGAAATCAGGATCATATAATGAGTTTCATAATATGCTTTTCTCGTTTTGCGCACAGTCATAAATTTTCTTTTCATTCGCGATATATTGAATGTACACTATACGTTTGCGCGCCTGCATTTATAATAATCTTTTCTTAAAGGTACGATAATTGATTCGGTTATTATTTTTCCGAAATTTTGTTAGATTGTAAAGACTGTGGACTATATCACATTTGAAACGTTCCATTTAAATACGCTTAATTGAATTCAATTTTCTATAGTTAGTTTCAATGCTATTTTTCACTTTGTTACAAGAACATGTAAGTTTTTTAATAATTTTAGATAAAAGCTTGCTTTTTGTAAAAGTATGCACAAATTATTAGAAATTAATTAAAGTTTCTGGCTGAGATATTTTAAATGATTTATATTCGCTGGAAGCAATCGTTTATAATCTTTAATATTGTATTCATTTGAAATAATTTCATTCGGATATCAGTATTGATCTCACATATCTGTCAAGTTTATTTACGATCTACGAACTATTACAATTTCATTGAATAAAATCACCCGAAAGAATAAGAAAAAGCAATATAGAAAAAGTAATGTGTCAGCTTTCGCAGTCGGTGGGCTTTCTGCCAATTCCGAAAAAAAGCTAAGTCAAATTATTAGTCTCAATGAACATGCTGATGGTTCAGCTTTAATATATTTTTTTTCTCAAGATTCACTAAACATTGCTACCGGGATTGACCATTGAAAGACGTGTTAAAGGAAAAAAAATAAAATTTTAACGCCTTTGAAAGAAGACTAAAATAAAATAAGAGAACCTTCAAGAGTATCTTAAGATTTTGTCAATAAGAAATTTACGTTGAATAGAAAATACTCAACAGGAGTTAGTAAAATGGTAAGGAAGAAGAAAAAGGGATGTGTACTACTTATTGCTACACTCGAACGACCTGTCGCTTTTCTATTTGCAATGATGCATCTTTCCTCAAGGCATATATACGAGATATGTTGTGTGTACATTCGATATATAGGTAGGATTGTATACAGCAGAAAACTTGGCGTGTGCCACAAAAAGAAAGGGGGAGAGAAAAGTGCGATTTTTCTCAGAAATACGAGAGATGAGAAGGAAATAAAAAAGGAGAAAAATAAAAAGAGAGAAACACTCGGAGCTTTACTTCCTTTGAAAAAAAAAGGTTGCGAACGAATCGTTTCTTCTAACGTTATAAAGTACTTTGAGACGGTATGTATGTATATATATAAAGGAGACCTTTTTTACGCTGAAATACGCCAGGATCTTTTCAAAGGGAAAAATGTAACAGTGAGCAAGGTAATTTTTTTTTTATTTAATTTTCTTTTATAGCAATAAATGTTATACTATGATACTGAGCATTCAAATACTGCAGGGGAGAGAATGAAATTTAAGAAAATGAATAAGAAATTCAGTGAATGTGCGTATTTGTTAGGAAAAAGACGCGTTTTTCAAAGGCTAAATATTGAAGTTTATAAATTTTATTTTTATTTTCATACAGGTACCTTTATGAGATTTTTCATTTCTCAAATTGATTTTTATACCTAAAAATTTATTATATTTTTTTTCTTAAAGAAGCTTTTTTCATGGCACGATTTCAATTAAATTCAATTGAATTCATCATATTCATTTATAACTACCAATTTAATTACAATTATAAATTATATTTTCTATACCTATAATTTTCCTATTACTAATATGATATCATATTTAATTAATATTTCGATTGCACTGAAATTAGTTTGTATTTTTAAAACAAATTTCAAACATACAAAATTTAACAATAAAGTAATTTTGTTAATGCACTTCCTGTAAAATCAATCAAATTCAAAACTTACTTCTATAAGCTTTTGATAAAAGTACACTACTGCGAAATTTCAAAAAAAAACTTCAAATAGCAGGTTCGCCGTTTGAACTTGTCCGACTTTTTCAATAAATCCATTGGAGCATATACAGGTGTACTTTTGAAATTCTCTAAAAAGTTTCTTTTAGCCGTATAATGTTTTGCAAAATATTTCATCGCATTCTCCCCAAATACATGGTATATGTATACATAAAAGGCACAGTATACGTCTAATAGCGAATTAGCCAGGTGGTATATAACCTTTAAGTCCTTAGATTATGACACCCAAAAACATTTCAATATTACCCCTCGAAGGCGTCAAAGCGGTATATCCTGTGTGCTCTTCATGAAAAAATAAAAGAAAGAGAAGAAAAAAAAAGAAGTATCGACCCCCTAAATAACGAAAACCATCTGGTGTAGCCGTTCATCGACAAAAGTACGCGTACAACACTTTTGCTGAAAAAAAGAAGAAAAAAAAATTGAAACGAGTGAATGAGAGGGAGGATTTAACGGAGCTCGCCAAACCTCTATAGGTGGTCTACCTTTATATATATATGTATAGTCTTTTTTTACGTCGTCATATATACACGTGTAGTAAGCGAGAGAAAGAGCTCCGAGGCATCCTTCCGCCGCTCTGTAATCAGGCTTTGAGACTCTTCTTGACCATTAACGCGAGTAAGAGGTGTATAGATATATATAAAGGGACCAATGTTATATACTTCCTTTTCAAAGTGCCAAAAACTGCGCGAACGCTTTCAACGGCAACACTTTTTCAGAATGTAGTTCTTTCTTCATTTTTTTTTTAATGCGTAAGCACTTGAAAGTGAGGATTATTTCACGTTTGCGAAAAAAATAAAGAAAAAAATTCCACGAGGATTTGGTGGTTTTTACATGTAGGGTATTATATGCGGTAGCCTTAACCTACATAAAGTTTTTAAAGTAAGAAGGTTCTCTTTTTCCTTCTTCTTTATTTTTTTTTTTTTTTTTGAGAAAAAAAAGGCGAGGGCGTTGAAACGCGACTTTTGTGCATACGCGTGGATACGGAAAGCCAGCGGTTGGTCTAATTATGACGCATAAGTACTGTTCAGAGTACAAAAGAAAAAAAAAAGGGGCGGCTTTACATGGCTTCCTGGTATGCCAAGAGTAGATGTTTAACAAGTTGAATCGACGACTTTCTTACACTTTTTTGACTGGACCATCTTATTTTTCTTATTTTGGACGAGCGGGCCTTTTTGTTGGTAAAAACGGTTTGTATTTACTGGCAAAACGATTTCTGAGTTTCGCTTATTTCAATATGTTATTCTATGCAATGGATATTTGATTCTTCATTTTTTTGTATTTGTAAAGAATGGATAACGTACAAAATTTTAATCAAAATTTCACTTAAACTCCAAAAATTTATGAAAATTACACAATCGTTAATATAATGTTTATTTAATAAAGTATTCCTTTTTCGGGCTCTTTTAAATTACATAGTATTATACATTAATCGATGAATAAAGAAATACTGAATTACATTTGCTGTATTTTGTATAAGATGATGAAGGTAGATTGTGTAGCTTTCGAAGTACAAAAATAAAGTTTGAAATTTATGATAATAAATTCAGAACATTTTGAAATATTCAATTAAATTCAATAAATTATATATACAAAAAAATTTTTTTTCAAATCTTTGATAAAGAAAAATTTGAAACGAGAATCGACAATAAAATATAATTGAAATTCCCTTATTGCAGACAGTTTTGCGAAGAAACTTTGAAAAGCGTGTAAATTCAGGTTACGATGACCACATTTGTTCATTCACTCAGCTTGTATCAAATGTAAAAAAAGCTCATCGTTCCTTTACATTATTTATTTATCCATGATTTTATCGAAACAACACCTCGCTACCAAAATTCATTCAAAGACCTCAACCTTTTTCTCTTAAATCTGAAGAAAAAAGCAAAAGAAAAAAGTTGAAACCCTCTTTTTTTGCATCCAACTTGATTTCATCTTAATTCGTCGCGCGTATGCTAAAAAAAAAAGAAAAGTCAGTATATATCGAAGCTCAGATTTATCGAAGTTGAGTCTCTAAATATGGTTGTGTATGTACCGGTAAGAGTCTTGAAAACACCTTGCGGCAATTTACAAACGATTTGAGCCTTGATTTTTCGTGTCTCTCTTTTTAGCAGATCAAGCGTACGTACAACGAAGAACCGTTTATGGTGACGCCAAATACACTTTGCTCATTTGCACGTTCGCTCGATTTCAATAACGAGTCGAAAGCAAGCTTGATTCTTGATTTGGCTTTTTGGGCTTGATCGAAAAAATATAAATATCGAAATTCACAAGCATTGCGTAATGAATGACGAATTATTTATTAACGTCATTTTTTCTGTAAAAGATAATTGTACTTGAAGTGGAATTTGTTTTTCTTTTGACGGTGATTTATGTCTTTATTTTGCATAATACGCTAACGAAGTGATCATAGGATTAATAATACAATCATAACAGATTTTTTTGAGATTATAATTTCATTGTTAACTTTTACTATTAAAGAATTAAATTCTGATTGAGTATAAAGCATTGCACGTGCTATAAATAGACGATTTCTTCAATTCATATTTAGTATCTTTTTATTTTATAAATTTATCATTATTGTTTTGCTCGAATAAGAAGACATATATAAGCTTTTGGAATAAAATCTGTATAGCAGAAAAAAAAATCGTAAAAAAAGTGTATAAGCTACTTACAAGGAAAAGACGTAAAACGAATTGAATAATAATAATTAATGTACTATACAAAAGAGCCAAAAGATTATATAAAAGAATGTTTCTTTTTCTTTTCTTCATCGCTGTTAAAAAATAAAACTCGATCTGAACTTTCCCATTTAAAAATCTAGGCAGGCCTTCTTTTTTATTTTATTCGCCAAATGGACTACCAAAAATAAAAAAAAACTAAAGGAGTGAGAGAGAGAAAAGAAGAGGTACGAGTGGCAGGCGAGTGGATCCTTTTAGATCTTTTAGTCGTCCTTATATGAAGCATGAATCACAGGATTTAGAAATGAATTTAAGAAGAGAGCCGGTTCAATTCGAAACGCGTTTACATCGAGGACGAGATGAGAGAAAGAGAGAGAGAATAGCCGCACGGTGTGGTCCTAGAAACACACGTGTACTCAAAGAATCTTTTGGTCATTGTTGCTGAATACCTTAAAAAAACAGAAATAAAAAAAAACAAAATTCTACGTCTCATTCTTAAATTTTTTTTTAATTCTCCTTTTCTTAGTATAAGGACTTGGATGAATCTTTATTATAAATCCCGGCTTTGCATATATACGTGTATACGTACAGGTGGCATAAATTTTATTGTCCTTGGTTTATAAGCCATCCACACATGCGATTGCGCGCTTGTCTCATTGCTTGAATAGATGTATAGAAATCCTTTCATTACCTGTACATATACGTATATATATACGTGGGCGTATAGTAATCGAGCTTTGATCGAAATTTAAATAAAGCGCATTGCGTTTTTGTTCAACTGCTGCACTATGTTTTTAACGAATAACGTGTTTCTTTTTTTTGGTTTGTTTTTTTTTTGTGTTTCTCTATTCTTTTTTTTCATCTACATTGTTGAACTTTTTTTTTGTTGTTGTTCATTGCAAATTCCATTTATAAATTTTTGGAGTTTTCAATCATACTTCAATACATTTGTTGTTGAATAGTTTTCGTTGTTTGTTTGGAGATTATTGTAGATCCGTATAGCTTTTGAAGTTAACAAGATCAATGCATTTGATATTTTGTTAAAATAAAAGTAAGACAGGATAAAAAATCTTTCTTATATACTGATGTTAGTTATTTATTAGGTAAATATATAAATGTATCAGGTTCAATAACTTTCGTACTTAATTATCAAAATTCTGCAAAATATTAGAAATTTTATAATGTAGAAAAAAAATTCATATTACATAACCATTTCTTGCTATAATATTATAGGGTTACTCCTTTCGAAGGCCATAAATTACTGTGAAACCTTCGCAAAAACCTTCCATACTTGGAAAAAAATAAGGTCTCTAATTAATGATATTTCCCAACATTAGGGATACATATTAATTCAAACCGTTATATTAGAGTAAAGCACGAGACGAAAATATAAATTAATTCATTAGATTTCCTTGTTTCCGATTTAACTTTAGCGCGACGTAATCATACCGTATGTGTGTCCATGTCTCTCCAGGGAGTAAGAGAGGACATAGAAAAAAAAATAAAAAAAAATTCATCCTGACGTCTTCTCGTCTTCCCTAATTAGATTTGGATTGGATCGAATTCATTTCCAATTAAGTGAGCGTACAGTTTCGCTTGGTGGTCAGAGAAGAGGGTATGTATATATAGACAGGCTTTGTCTATAGAGCATATGATTAAATGAATTGACATATAGATATACACGATCTTCTAAAATCTAAAGTAGTACAAACGCAATATAGAAATACTCTATCAATGTCCATGCGAATCAAACAGTTAGGTAGAATTAAATTTTGAAAAAAAAATATATATGAAGAGGACCACTTTTGCATATTTCGAAACGTTAATACGTCGAGAAAAAAAGCAAAGGGAACAAGTTGAGTATAATCCAAATGGAATAATCCTCTTAGTTCATTTTATTAAGATATTTACACGTGAGTAAAGGATAGAAAGCTCAAAATTCAAATATTTATCACGCTTGGCATGATGTTCAGAGAATAAATTCAAGTATTTGCGAATGTATATATACGTATATACGTATGTTCGGATTGAATGTTTTGTTGTTTAACATGAACAACAGGTTGTCTCGAGTGGATAATCTCTCGTTTTTTCCAAAAAAAAAATTCAACGTTTTATATGATAGCTTTATAAAAAATCTTAAATCATTTGAATTTTTTTAAATCTTTCATTCGAGTTTTATGAACAATCTATTTCATTGTTGATTTTCAATGCTGATGTATTTGTAGTTTTTACACTGTACAAATACGAGGGATGAAAAAAATTTTCATTTTATCACTCGAAAAATTTCTATTCTCGTAATTCAATCGATCATCGTAACGAAAAAAAGCGTATATCGCGTCCATTGTAATTCTATTACAATAAATACAGGGAAAAGCGTTAAAAAAAAGCAACAACGAGCGAAAACTTTTAAGCTAAGCGCGAATTGTAACGAGCAAAAACAAACGAATAGAACAACGAAAGTAGCTACTTCAACAAAATTAACCCAAGCGCCACTATATACTCTGACAAAGCTTTTAGTTTGAGCGTAAATATACAAGAGAAGCTTTTTACTAACAAAGAAAATCGAATGAAAAAAAAAATACATAACGTACATAACATTAATGTAAAAAAAAATTTTAAAAAGATCAAGCCTTTTGACGGATAAGAAAAGGTAAAAAGTATTGTGCGCTCTAACGATTTTAGTTTAATTAAAAATTATTAAATAATAATGTTTTACTTCATTCTCAAGGTATATTAAAGAGTTTTTGTAAATAATGCGAAAGTAAAGATGAAAAAAGTACGTTAAGATTATGAAGCCACGTAAACGAGTTTTCTATATTAAGGTTGCTTTAAAGAAGTCTCAAAGTAAAATAGTTAATTTATTTAATAAGTAGAGCGTACTCTGAAAGAATTAATTTTCTTTCATACAAGAAGGAAAAGTAATGTTTGCTAAAAAGTAAGGCTCATTTTTGTTTCCCTGAATATTAACTTTTTTTCGAAAATTAAATATCTTTCAAAACTTGTGTAGAATAATTAATATTTTATTAAAACATTCGTAGATATATTTTTAGGTTGCGGATTAAAATTTTTTTACTTTAATGCTCTTTTTAATGCCACTTTAATCTTGCATAGCTCCGCATTAATCTTTTTATTTTCATCAATTGGTTCCATGAATGCTTCTTTAATGTTATACAGGAAAAGATCATAAACTTAAGTTTCAAAGCCTTCCTTGTTTCAGTTTGAAAATCTGAGCTCATCATCCGTTTGATTCATCTTCCTCTCAATTCCCTTTTTTTCTTTTATTTTTTCGATGTCTGTATACACAAGCGAATATAACGATCTATCTTGTGTACAATTTTAAAAAAGACCACATATGTAAACGTATAAAATATGTGAATAAGATACGTCAGAAGTTTATCGAAAATAATTCTTGTACGTATATGAAAGTGACTAGGTGATTAAACTTTTCTTTCCCAAGCTTGTGAAAATGAAGAATTTTTTTTTTAAATAGAAGTCGGTAATATGTAAACGTGATACGAAAAACGATTGTGCTAATGACAAGCGATCAAAAACACGACTCGTATGAAGGAAAATTGTTAACAAAGTAAAAATTTTACCGAAGCGTTTGGTATTCTCAAACATACTTTTCATTCAACAAAGTTTATTGCTATTTATTAGATTAGATAAAATTTTTAAACTTTTTATTTCTGAAATAAAAAAAAATATTAATTTAATCTCCGGTAATTTGAAATGCTTGTTCCTAGATAAATCTTAAAGATGTAAATATGATAGTTGTTCCACGTGTTCATTAAGGTTTCAGATAAGGACGAAACGTGTATTATTTTTTTACTACTTTTTTTTCTATTACCTAATAAAAATGAGGTTTATTGCTTCTCGTACAGTAATATTATTACGGAAATCTGCGTGCTAAGAAGAAAAAATAAAATAATATTATTTTTAATATATTTCAAAAAAATTTTTTTATGATACCCCTAAGCGAGAGACGTTACAAGAAAAGAGAGAAGCTGGCGTTTGCTCAATGATTCTTTTATTTTATTTTAACCAGATTTAAACTTTTTTAAAGATCTATAAATCCTTAACTCTCGCGCGCGCGCCCTTCCATAAACTTGTAAGAAGAAAACATAAAAAATTTCTCAAATTTTACCAGAATTTTAGAGAATAAAAACGTGTCACTGCGTGATAAAAGAATAAAAGAAGAAGTTACAAACCACAAAAAGTCAGAGAGAGAAAGAGATAATGCCGCGGGCAGTTTATCATTATATTTGCATTCGATAAATATGAAATAGCATATGTGAAGAATAAATAAAAAAACCCTAAGGCAAACGTTAGAAATGCAAATGGTAAAGTTGCTCTTTTGTACAAAGCATAAATTTCTTAAATGCGCGCGCTGGTGTAATACAGTACTGAGATTTATTGAAAACAATCAAAAATATGCATTCACGTGTCTCTCTTATCATTAAATTTTTATTGAATTCGAATAAAGTCACAAAATACGTAATAAACATTATCAATTATATTGCATTTTAAAGCATATAAAATAGATTATTCGTGATTTTAAAAAAATTTCATTTATTTATTTTTATTTTACAAAGCTTACACACGACTGGACGTATAAATTGAATAATAATGTATCTAAGGAGAAGAAAGATTGAAAGATTGAGCTTTTACACGTGCCTTGATTAAACATTTATCGCCTCTGCTAATTAGTGCGATAAAAGTGGCCAGTTTTTAATCAACGCCGTATATACAGGTACATTTTTGTATCCCAAGCCTTTTTCTTTATTTTTTGTTGATAAAATGTAAATGTATACATATAATATTTTTTTTTACAGCTTGAGGGTGATCGTAAATAGTATTATGGGATAAAATTTTGCTGAGTAAATATTTATGTGTAAACGCTGATTATAGTATCTAATACATGCATGGTTAATTTTCCATTTTATCAATTTTTGTTTTATATAATTAATCTCACACACGTGAACATGTATACTTCGTACGTTGTCATTGATTATGAATAAAAAAAATGTTTATGCTCATGCAGTAATAAGTATGAGATAAATATTTTGAAAAAATGCTTTGAAATTTTTTATAGATAAATGTTACAAATTCAAAAAGTTCCCGTGAAACGAAAATCAAGATATAGTTAATTTGTATTAACCACCATTCTTAATGTCAAAAAAAAAGATGTATAGCTAAAATTTCGAAATCGTTTTTTTAAATAGTTCACATAACCTTCATCAATGAATCTCCAATCTCGAATAAAAGAAAAAAAAGAAGAAATAAATCCCCGTAGGACGAACAAAAAAAAGAGGGTAAAGAAAACGAGGCTCTTGATAAAAATCTTCTTTTTTTCTATGTATAGATATACATATAAATACGTAGCATTCGGTCAACCCTGTGTCTATATGTATAGACATTATGAAAGCATTGACCATTTTTTTTAATTCTCTCTCTCTCAGACATTGCATTCGATGGATGATTTAAAGTGGCTTGTGAATGCGCTTTTGCCTTTAACGATTGAAAGACACACACACAGCACACAATGTCACGGAGGGCCTTGAGGATATATTCAGACGCGTGAGCCCAAATAATAACAACGAGTCACGCGGAGGTGCCCCTCTTTACCTCCCTTACTTCTCCTCGATATGTCTCTCAATAGCAGATAAAATGTCCACCCACGCATACATACAATGGATCCCTTTTGTGCATGTATATGTATATAGATATATATGGTTTATGAAATGCTTCGCATATCCTTTGAGTTTTTTTAATAGGATGCACATAGTGGGTCTTATTCTCCAGCGCTCGAGCACACGCCGTCAATAAAAACAATTTTTCGAGAGGTTTGGAATAAGGATAGTTTGTCTTCTTTTTTTTCATTTTTTTATATTCTTTGTATATTTCTTTTTCCTCTCATTTTTCTGGAAGATTTTCTTTTTAAAAAATATGAAGTTTCTCGTTTAATGGACATATGAGAATCGATGTCATATATTATACTCTGTAGGTGTTATTAAAATTTGGAATGAAAAGAACATGGATATTAAGATGGTTTGTGAGTGGGTTTTCGTTCTTTTTAACAATAAATTAAGGCCTATTGATACGGTTTAGTCTTTGAAAGATTTAAATACTAATGTTAAAGAACTCGATATTAAAAAAAATATTTATAAAAATATAAATTATATCCGCAAATTTCTGTTTTTCAAAATAAAAATAATATTTCACAAGTAAATAATAAAAATTATTTGATAAAATTAAGTTAAACTACGATTTCTTAAATACATAATATTTCAAAATCGCCAATATATACAATTCCATTAATTTCCCATTAAAATCATTCCTATTGAATATAAACTCATCAACTTAAAAAAAAAATTGGAGTATTCTCAAAAAAAATTTTCTTTTTTATTTCGAAATTTACTAAGCATATTTGTTCGTACGATAAATCATATACAGCATATGCATTCGCATAAAAAAAAATAAGAAATAAAAAAGAAGAGCAACAGCACATTCACATCGAGCTCTTTCTTCTACGAAGCCCGGCAAATAAGGCAGGTTTTGGACCTTATAGAATATAAAGCATCCTTTTTATAACAAGAGCGATCAGAGGGAGTATTCTTGGGATAAAAAGAGAAAGAGAGAGTGAGAGAGCACATCGTCGCGGGTCAGAAGTAGTACATAGTAGCCTGCTGCGTCCTTGTTATAAAGTTTATACATATAAGAATCTTTTTCTCTCTCTCGGCAGGGCAGGTCACGCGCGCGCGCCCGTTTTAACTTGCAGCTCATATATATATGTATACACATATACATAAGGAGGGCGAGAGAGCACAACCTCAAGTTCAACCTCAACGACTCCCTCCATGCTTTTCAACCTTTATTCTTGCAAGCGTTTGCTCCTTTTTTTATTAGTTTTTTTTGGGAGGCTCTCTTGGTTCTTTCTTTCGGAGGTCTTGCACACACAGTTGGAAGAAAAAAATGTTTTATTTAAGAGCAGAATGTTCGGTAAGATCGAAACTGACTCTAAGGGCTTTTTTTCATGTTGATCTTTTTTTACGATTTTAAGAATTGTATTGTAATGAGTTATGTATTTGAAAATTTCATCAAATATTTTTTTTTTTTATAAACTTTCTTTTCTTCGTGGAAGTAAGAGTGTTCAGTTTTTATAAGAATTTATGAATTTAAAAAAATTTAGAAAGAAAACTATAATAAAATATGATAACATCATATCTAATTATTTTGATAATTTTGAATTCTCTAAATAATACACTCCAAAATTCTAAACTTCCCGCAACCTCCTTCTATTTAAAAAAAAGGCCATAATCCGAAAGAAAGAAAAGGAAAAAGAGAAAAGAAAAAGCTTACCATAATTACAACAAATCTCAACAATAGCCTCTTTTACACTCTTAATCTCATATCTTATTCGTTCACTTAATGATTGGCCTCTAGCGCATGGGTACATACCTCCTTCCCTTTTTTTTTTTGCTTGTGCACCTGATTTATTTATTAGAAAACTGGCGTGTGCGCACTCATGGGGCGTGCTGTTGATCCAAAGCCGATAACCATTTTAGCCTTGCATTTCAGGAGATCTCTACTTTGCCTTGTGTGTATGTGCACATTTACGTATATACACATGCACGCATACATACTAGCATGGATTACCGAGTAGGCGGAGAGAAAGATAGAGAAAGATCTCGTGCTGTATGGTTGTGGGGGTGTATATGTTGGGGTAACTGTGTCGTAAATTCGGTAATACGGTGTGAGCCTTTGAATTCAAAAGCTCTTTCCGTCTTTAAAAATGAAACTACAAGCTTTTAGTTTATATACGTGAGATGGTTTGCTTTAAAACTTGTGTTGGGATTTAAGTTGTACCGAAATAAGTTGCGATTTATTCGAATGCGGTGAAATTGAGTTTTTATTTCCGTTTTCTTTTTTCGCTCGACGGAATCGATACTTCGAGACTTATTGATTTTATTGAGAAGGAATAAAGAGGAAATCTGATTTTTTTTAGATGCAAAGCTGTTTAAAAGTACGTTCAATGGCTTTAAAGTAAAATATTTTTTCGTTGTTATGCAAACTTGTATGAAGAATGAAAGTTTACATTTTATTATATTTGAATTTTCAACATTTTTATAAATAATCTTAATTTTGAAAAATTATAAAAGATACACTTAAATTTAACAAATAATTACATTCTTTATTTTTTATTTTTCTTAAACACATCCTTTATATAACTATATCTTGTCCAATATCTGTTCTAGAGTTTTATATTCAAACACAATAATATCATTTTATCTTCAAATTATATAATGATGATCTTTTGCAATATCACTCCGCCCATCGATTTTCAAAAGAAAAATCAGCTTCTTTTTATTTTCTGGAAAGAATAAGAAGGAAAAAAAAGAATTTAGAAACTAAATCGCTCCTAATATATCCCGAAGATGTAAAAAAGGCACGAAAAAAACCCCACGCCGCTCTCCTACAGTGCAGTCAACAATGAAAAGCTATACAAGATCGAGGGGTATTTCTTTTTTTCAAAGAGAGAAAAATCATGATTTCAATCGGCAGGTGCATTCTGCACAGCATTCAGTGCCATTAATAATCTGGATAATTTTTTTTTCTAAAGAAACTCTTGGGCCACGGTAAATAATGTTGGGAAATTTCGTGGGAATATTGGCGAAGACATATACGGCGGTCAATCAATTAACAATACAATAAGTCTGCAGTGTCATTTGAAATTTAGAAACCACTTTAGCCGTGATGTTTTGTACATTTTTTTATTTCTTTTTTTTTGTTGTCTGATTTGTATTGGAAGATTTGTATTATTATACGATATTCGGTATTTCTTTTCTAATGTTGAGGGATAGATTTTCTATTTCATTATGTTAATGACTGTAAACTGGAAACAAACATATTTTGTAACAAGTTAAATATATTTTTTATTAAAGTTATATATTATTTATTGAATTTTTTATTTTGAGGACAAAGCTACAAAGAATAATTATCAAGTTACGGTGTGCCTTTCAAATCTTAAAATAATTAAACCCCATTTCTTAACGAGAATTTATTAAAAAGTCGATTTCAATGAGAAGAAATATGAAAATCATGGCCACTTATACCAATCAAAAGAAAATGTTAACTAATTCACGTTAAATTTTCCACCGATTCACGCTATACTTCTCACCCTAGCATTATCCAATGATTTTTCAAAGTGCTTAAATCACGCTCCCGTTAATTCTTCCCGATGCGCATATCCACACGAACTAGAAAAACAGGTTAATCCGTAGCACCCTATTTAAATTTAAGAAATAGACCATTCTACTTACACCTGATGATCATAATACTAAGCATCATGGCAAAATATCATAACGGTGGAGTTATTGTTGTCCGATACTGCGTTTAAGTTTTACCTGAGTCGATTAACAGATTTCAGGTGTAACCCCTACATGGGGAGTAACAGCAAAAGACAATGTGCGCATACAAGTGCGTGACGATGCATCTGTTCGTTTCTCGGAAAGAATCATGAGCAGCACATAAGAGTACATATGTATACATGGGAATGAAAAGGATACGAGTATTTCTAAATAGGCTCTTTAAAGGATTCGTTATAAAATGTTAAACTATGTAGTCACTCGCGAAATTTCCCTTCGTCAACCTGTTTTGCGTTTCATTTACTAAAGTATCGTTCAAACAGTTTCGTGGTTTCATTGTATTCTTTTGTGAAATTCAAATTTATTTTACCTGTTTTAATTCAGTGGTTACGTTTGAATTTTCAAATACTTTCACCTACTTTAACTTGAATTGATAGAATTTAGAATATTTATCTTATGAAATTAAATTTTATGTATAATAATTACATTTAAATCAATTTTGTATTTTTTAGGAAATTTAAATTGTAAAGATTCACGAAAATATTTTTGATTGTTGTAATTATTTATTTAACTATTACTATCCCAACATTAATTTCTTTTCAACAAAAAATTAATTCTCATAATTTAAAACTGCTTTTTGCTGATTACGTATTAATTTCACCTTGTGCAATCATAATTTGCGTTTTTTACAAGCGTTATACAAATGAAATTTAATTTTTTAATAAACAAATCAATTAGATTAAAGTAAATAGTTTTTGATTTTTAGTGAATTTCGAAGTTACTTTTTCTTATTGCAAAAATTGACTTAAAAGTGAAAACAAATGAATTCAAAATTATTTTTAAGTTGTTTTCTTAAAAAATAAGTTTTAGTTTTCAATAGATCAGCAAGAAAAACCTGAAAATTTATAAAATAAACAGTCTAATTAATAAAATAAATGATCTAAATAGAGCTATTTTTCTTTCTTCTTCTTTAAACGATCCTACATAATCTGCATAAATTAGAAACAGCACGTCTTCTTTTAATAAAAGCTAAGCAGGTTGGATAAATATTATTGAAAAATATTTCACGAATAGGTGATGAAAAGCAGTCAATAAGCCATTCCCTTTATATATATTTTTGGCAAAATCGCTAGAAAATTGGTGGTGTTGAACTAATGATTGAGTAAACATAGTTGTCATTGCAACGGTTTACGCAGCTTTCTCTAGTTACCTTTTTTCGTTGCAACAACGCAAAAACAGACGTGGCGCATAATATAGACCTCACGCCAATGAAAACGATCCTGATAGACCTTTTTTTTTGAAAAACCTGCAACTATAATACTCGAAATACTATATTCGTGACCACACTTACTAAAAACTTTTTCTTTCTCTTTCTCTTGTTACCATCTCTTTTAGTTAAAATATATGAGATTATCGTTGCACCGTCGGGGTGGTATGGACCCCCAAGAAATTTTTGACTTTCTCTCTCTCTTTACCATGTTTCGTTGTTTTAGGATAAAGGAAAAGACGTGAGAGAAATTTGAGTTTCGTTGAAAATTTGTTTTCATTTTCTTTCCTTCTCTCTTGTTGGCTTACATCCTGAAATAGAAGAGAAAACTAGATGCATATAGTTATTCTTCTTCTTTTTGTTTTTTCTCCTTTTGTATAGATACATGATCCTTTGACCGATGCTGACTATCCTCGCTCTCATTTTTTTCTTTTTTAGGACGCACGATTGTTGAAAAAATAATGAAAAGCATAGCTGGTCTTTCTGAAACGTTGGCGCCTTCAGGGCTGTTTTCGCTCACGAAACACGTTCCTGTATTCTGGGGCTTGGACAAACGAGCGCTTGGAAAAATAATCGAGCTTTTTCTTTATTTACGAGGATCTCTTGAACTATATGCTACATGTATATGGTCTTATTTGGTCTCTTTTTTTTTGTTTTTTTTTTGTTCATTTTTTACTACACTTCTCTTAGAATCCTTAATCTTCCACCATCATCATCTTTCTTGTCTCTCTTTTTTTCTCTTAATTTATTATTTTTTTCTCGGGTAACTTTTGGCTTTTTTTCTGAGCAAGGATAAAGTAATAAAAGACTGAACTCGGAAACATCCTTCCTTTTATTTTTTTTATGGATATTATTACGGCTAGTTGGTTTATAAACTAAAGATGATCTTATCAAAATATTATCTGCAGAACTGTAGGCTTATTTGCTACATAAATTCTATTGTATTATTTTGAATGCTTTATGTATGTAAAAGTATGAAAATTAATTAATAAGTAACACAATTAAAATTTAATATGTTACGATCATTAAATCGATATTAAAGTATAATATGCATAAAAATTAATGTTTAATAACATAAATTTAATGTTGATTTGTATAAAAATTAATACATTACACCTCAATCTTATAGTAAAATATATTCATTTTTCTGCAAATCGGCATTAAATTTACGTCAATAAATATTGATTCTCATGCGTATTATGTTACTTGAATATTACTTAAATATTCGAAATACATCAGATTTTATTTGAAAATTTTTGTTCAAACTGTATTAAATTTGATATATTTTTATATCTATTTTAAAATATATGACACAAATTTTCATTTAAAATTATATGAACATAAATTAATGATAATTCATAGTTTTATTAAAATACTTTATGTACATCATAATTAATTTTTTTTATAATTAAATTTAATAAATATAAAAAATCTTCGACTACTTTCAATAAAGTTCGTGAAAATAATATTGTATTGATAAAACCGATGCAAATAACTTAAGCCAAAAAGATCAAAAGTTTTTATCCCACTTGTATTTGTTCAAAGTAAAATATATCCATCATCATCTTATAAATAAGTTTACACAATATGTTTCCTTGTTGGCCCATATAAAGCCCAAAAGTATGACAGAATAAATGAAAATATTCCCACATTTCAAGCCACCTTTTTTTTTTCCTCTATACACCATTCATCGGCTGTTCCTCGCTACTTAGAAAATTCGTTTATTCACTTTGTACAACATTATTACCTGAATTATCATTCTATCATCCCCTGAAAAAGAAGCTAATCCATACACAGAAAACTTTCCAAGTATTATAAGTTTTTATTGGCTTCTTCACATCACTCTGCGCACATCTGTCTGCGGAATAGATATCCCGTTGCTTTGTCATACAACTCGACTCATCCGTAAAGTTAAAAAAAATACAATGAAGAAAGACATCCAGTTGACTCTCTCTTTAAAAAAAAGAAGAAAAAGTATCTCAGCAGTTTTCCTCTAGCTCTTAAAAATTAGCACGCGTATATGATTCATAAAGAGAGAAAGATGGTGAACCTCGAAAACCTATACTGTTTTCTCCACCCACATCCTTTTGCTCTTTTCATCGTTTTCCTTTACTTACCTTACTTTTTTTCTCTCCTTCAAAAAAAAAGTATACAGAAACAGGCGTTTGCTTGGCTTTACTCTCGCAAGTGAGTAAACAGTAAACGACTAAACAAAGGAACGTGTTTGCTATACATAGTTGGGAATGATGTCTAGAAGTTTACGCCTGCGGTGTCAAACTATAACCCTCCCTCTCTCTTTTGCAATTTAGGCTCTATTGAACCATCAAAAATACGTCTTTCGAATATATATAGCTATGGGTACAGAGTCAAGCATATATATACAGAAAATATAATAGTCAAAAAAGGCCCCCCCGTGTATGTGGCTACATGGAATCGGTCTATCCGGAATATGACTGTGGCGTGAAGAGACAATTTCATGTTGGCCAAAGAGAAAGAGGAAAAATAAAGACATGTTCAAAAAGAAAAAAAGACATCCTTAGTTTTCTTTTATGTCTGTATTATAACGTTTTGGGCCTCATATCTCTTTTTCTTACTTTTTCGCTTGAAGCTTTTTGCTCGCGCACAGCAGCAATGTTAAATGAAGAAAAAAAGACAGACAAGGACAAAGCTATTTTTCACAAAAAAAAAAGGAAGAAGAGATATTCCAAGTTGGCGGCTGGACACAATAGGAAAGGTCGGTACAATGTTGGGCCAACTTTTGAATAACTATGCCTGACTCCTAATTGTCCAATGGCTTCTAACTCTACGGAAATCTCTTTATCCGGCTGACGTGATTCTCCTTCCCTGTATCTCGTTTTCTTCTTTCTTTTTCTTCCTTCCTTTTCTTGCACTTTTTTTCTTTTCCTCAAACTTATATAGCATGGCCTTATACTTTTTTCAGTTTGCAGAAGACATCTAACTCTGGGTGTATGGAAAAGCAAAAGAAAATAAGAAAAAGAAGTAGAAGAAGAAGAAAGAAAAAAAGAAAGAGAGAGAGAGAAAAAAGGAGCTCGCGTGCCAGAAGGCATTGCTTTACAAACACACAGACAGCTTGTTTTGTGTACGCAAAGTGCGACGAAAGTAAGATACAAGAAAAGAGGAAGTCTTTTCTCAAGAACAGCAAAACATTTCGCATTTTTACACGTGTGTGCATATGTGTACATGCACACATGAGTGCATATGTGTGTAAGTTCGAGTGAGACGGCGATGTGCGACCACCCTGTGCGAAAGATGACCGTCGTATAAGAGCTATAAATAGAAAAAAAAGGAAGAAGATCTTTTTGAAAGAGAAATGTTAAACGAAAAAAAAGGAAGTAAGAAAAAAAGAGCGAGAAGGAGAGCTCTTAAGCAAAAGTTTCTGAAATGCAAATAAGGAAAGTTGAACGAAGTCAAGAATAGAGGAAGGAAGATAGTGGAAAGAGGTGGTACGAGTAATGAAATAAACATTAGAAAAGTTAAAGAAGAGTTTGAGACAGGAAGAAGCTTTTCAAAAAAAAAAAATTGTAATTGATTTTAAAGGAAATGTCAAGTTAATAAATTAGACACGTACTGATTTCTGATGCATCAATTTTTTTTAAATATATTTAGTTAGAAATTGAAAATTAATATACTTTAAGCTAATAATTTTCAACAAAACGTAAATAAACAATTTTGGCTTTTGGTTAACGATACAATTCACAAAACGTATTTAATGTAAAATATGAAATTCACTCTGTCAATTAAAATTAAAAGCCATACGTAAATAAGTAACAAATCGTGTGTTAAGGAAGAAAAACAACGAAGAAAAAAAGGACTATACTGCTTTTGCAAGATTTCAAGTGGAAAGCATAAAATAAGCGTGCCAGATCGACTGTATAATAATTTTGTCGTAATTCTTTTTTTAAAAATACCGACAGCCGAAGCTTCGCATCACGCTTATAATACATAATTTCCAACTCTTTACGCACGAAATATGTCAAATTATTCGCATGAAACCACCGCTCATCCCAATGCAAACATACGATCCTTTCTTCTTTTAGTTTTTCTTTTCTTTTTGTTATTTCCTTTTAATTTTTTTAAAAAAACTTTTAATTTTTCTTTGATATTCTGACGATTTTTTTTTATCTTTGCTCTACTGGTTACGTATTTTGATGGAGTGACATATCGTACTCGATTTCACTTTAAGATTTCTTCGCCTCTTTTCCTTAAATATATAACATACGCAATTTTTTCAAAGTGTCATTAAAATATTGTTTCGCGGAATTAGCGCAAATTAAGCGTTAAAATTATATTCACCGTTCATTAATCATTGTACGGTATTACAATAAAAAGCATCGGTTTAAAATAATTTCAAGAACAAGAATTTTAATCATGTTTCCAATTTGCTTAATAAATTTATTTAATTTATCATTAATATTTTTTTTATTATTTTAACTTATTTTTTTAAATTTGATTACATTTTATTAGTTAAGAATAAACTCTATTATTAAATTATATCTTACGAATGCAATAATTTCGATCTCTTTTTCTATGTAATATCAAATTATATCCTTCGAGCTTGATAATCATCATATTCGATTTATTAATAAAAGCTTGTACTAATGAAAACGCTTGATCAAGCAGATTTGATTATATACATCAGAGAAGCTTATAAAAAAAGAAATAACTTATTATCTAGAACGGAGTACAGACAAAAGGCGTCAATCAGAATTTTTTATATATTTTTTTATGTATTTTTTTGAGATTACAACAATTCACAAGACGATAAAATATGATCCTCTATTTCTCTTTCTTTTGTTATGTATCGGAATGATATTTGCGAATCGTAATAATGATCATCGTAAAAAAAGGATAATTCGGTCCTGTCTTGTTGGTGACGTCGGCTACTCCATCAATAGAAAAAAATATTCTTTGTGATTTATATCAGTTTTATCGGTACACAAAAGTTAAGAAGTATGAAGATTTTATTACTTTATAAAATACCTTCGTAATGTAAAATACAAAAACGTTTTTTTTTTTCAATTTAAAATTTATTGAATTAAAAATTTTTTACTATACGTGATTCAATTATTCTTATTCTGCACTAAAGCTCGATTATAATTTTAAATAATAAAATTTTATTTTTCACATCCATTAATTATTAAATTAAACATAAAAATTCTAATTAATCAAATATTTCTGAATACTTTTGCAAATTCTTATGAATAAAAAGAAGAAAAAAATAATAATTCCAAACAACGATCTCCCGTGCAATCAGACATATCCTTGAAAGCTTAAAGATATAACAAAGACATTCATCGATCAAATGTCTCGCGCATTCACTATATATACATACACTCTCGTCGTGACTCCTTGTCAGGCTATCGACTTTTTGGCTTCATCTTGAAAATCGAATCCTTCTTCTTCGTCTTCTTCTTTCAAGGTAAAAAAAAGTCTCTCTTGCCATACATTCACACACACGCGCATACACACGTGCATGCATATATATAGTATATGTATAATATAAGAATCGCGCGTGCCTGGTATAATCCTTTTTCGAGCGGCCGCGCCTTTTATTCAAAGGGATATAGAATCAAGACACAGAGGCGAATTCCTGCGCGTATTACGCGCCTTTCCTTTATATATAAAGTATAGTCCTCCCTTCCCCTCCAAAAAAAGGAAGAAAAATAAAAATGAAAGAAAGTCCGTTGAGGAAAAAGGATGAGAAAAGAGAACGGCTAGTATAATAAAAAAAAAAGAAAAAGAAAAAGAAAAGAAGAAAGAGAAATAGGAAAAAAACGGGGGAGGGTATTACAGTAGAGAATGCGGAAATATACGTCGCGTGAAGTAGAAGAGCGGAAAAAGTTCGGCGAGATTTATGGATATATCGTATGGGTCTGTGTGTTGCTATTTTTCTGCTTTAGAATTGTGTATGCGAGAGAGAATATTTTAAGCTTGATATGTTGAGGGCATATCTTTTAAACAGTCACTTTATGGTGACTGACTTTAAATATATTTTTATATTTTTTTTTTTTATCAAAATGAACACTTTTCTAAATTATTATAAATAAAAATATTTGTTCACTTAAGCAATATGAATTTTCTAATTCCTTACAAATTACGTCATACCAATATTCATTTACGTATGATAATATATAAACAACGTTTTCATTTAAAACTCTCATGTATGAAATGCGATAATTTTAATAAACTTTTTTTTAAAGAAAAACTGAATAGCATTTGCTTGAAAATTATGCTGAACCCAGTTTTAAAATCAAAGAAAATGGAAAGCATAAAAATCTCATATTCCGACATTATACCAGTGATTATAAAGTATGTTCATAGGGACGGATTGCATATTTCATGAATTTCACGACGATGAAAAAAAAAGTCAACGGTTTAAAAAAAAAAGTAGGATAAGTGTAAAAAATATGTTAAACAACGTTAAATATAATGAAAACATAAAAAAACTTATGCAGACAACATGGTTTATTTCATGATTAATAAATCATAAAGTTTAGTAAATTTAAATGTTTGTACTTGTAAAATTATGTCGAGTAATAAAAAAGAGAGAGAAAAAAACTCAGAGTACACTTTTGAAAAAATTTTAAACAAAGCATTTCTTTTAATTTCATTATTATACTAACTCTACTAGAAGCTTTTATTACAACGTTGAGGACAATATACGTTTATATATTTGCATTAAAAAGAAAAGAAGAAAAAAAATACTAGCTTTGAATGTAATTAGAAGAGTGACTTTAATAAAAGTAAATTTTTCTTTATATAAAAACTGACTGAGCTAATAAGAGAGTTATTAAATTTCAAGTTACTCTTAAATTATTACTCTAAATAAAAAAAATTTCCTTTTATCTTCATAACCCAAGAAGTCATCTTTAACTTCATTAGAGCATTCGACTCTTGTGCATATTACAAATTCTATACGTTTTCATAGCAATGCACCAACAACAACAACAAAAAATGACAAAAGATAAAAAGAAAAAAATAACAAAAAAAAGCAAAAAAAAATGAAAGAATTGAAGACGTATACACGCACCACCTGCTACAAAGAGTCTAAGAATAGAGTAACGTTACGCCGTAGTGCAATTGCGCCGACAAGATGCTGTGCTCGTTAGTTCATGCGTTTGCTTTTACTTCTTTGCTCCTCTGCTATCCTTTATTCTCTTTACTCATTTTCTCCTATGTATTACTTCTTTCTTTCTTATTTATTTATTCTTTTTTTCTTTATTTTTACTCTTTGATATTTGCTCATGTGCGAGATGATGATGCTAGTGCTGTTGTTCCGCTGAGAAATTGTTACTTGAGATTGGACATATAATCTACAATAGCCTAATGAAATCGGATAAAGTATTATGGTGTACTTTGATCATTAATTTTTTTACTTTCGGATATTATTTAAACATTTATATTAAATGATTTTTTTGTAAAAAATCTTTTTATTGAAAATTCAATTAGAATACAATAGAATTTTCTTTTTCTTCTAGAGATTAAATCCTGTTGCCATTTTTAAATAAAGTAAAATTGTAAGTTAATTTAACAAAAGCCGAGCTATTTTACAATTTCCATTAAAATTTCCGTCACGTTAATCAAGAAAAAAATTTGATCAAAGAAACTTTTGCCTTTCCCTCTCTTTCTCTCTCGTTTGATAAAATATTTAAACAAATTGAACATTAAATTTCCTTGCTACACTTTTTTCCTCTCTATTCTTTCACCGTCCAACGTAATCATATCTGAAAAATTTTCTTTCACAGTATATATACAGCAACATCGACCAGTGCAACTTTAACCTTTTATACTTTAAATATATTTCTCTCGTTATCTTCTGTTATTCTTTTTTTTTCTTAAGAGAGAGAAAGAAACGTAAAAAATATATCTATATCGTTATATAAGAAAAAAGAGAAAAAAAGAATGAAATGTAAGAGTGAAGATGAGTTTCCCTGGGCTGGGTAGCTTCTTCTCTACGCTCATCGGACCGTGCGAAAATTCTCGGGCTTCAGTTATTCTTAGATATATATAACTTTGTCAAGAATAAAAGATGAAACAGATGGAATTATATTTTAAAATAATATTTGAAATTCTTATATCTTTGTGACGGTGATGAGATTGTCTTATGAAATTGAGTTTTTTTCTTTCATTCTTCCTTTCTTCGTATTAAGTTTTCAATATTTTTGAATAATTTAATGATATTATTATAAAAATGTTGAGAACTCTTTCTCTTGACATTTTCATAAAAAGTTAACGCTGATTTATGTTGTTTATACTTTAATTTATTCTATTTTCAATATCATTATTTCGAAGTAAATACATTTATTCCAAGCTCGTTCCTATCAAAAATTATAATTTCAAGAATTATTTACTCTATATAAAGATACACTTCATTAAAAAGAAACTTCTTTCTTTCTCCCGATTCAAAACTACAAATAATCAAAGCAAATTGACAATACTCATACGGAACAAAAAAGGCGATCTTCATTGAATTTCAGCGAATAAAGGGATCGTTGTTTATTTTTAAAAGGCGTCAGTCTGAAATCTTTGTATACGTTCATTACGATGAAAAAAAGAGAGAGAGAGAGGAGAGTCTCTATATAGCAAAGATCCTTACGCTTTTTATGTTTTTCAAACCTTTGCACACTGGCAAAAATTGAAAAAAAAGCTCTGATTTTTTTTATTTTCATTCTTTTCTTTATAACTCCCAAATGGTTATCTGTATACGTTTGCTTGTCTTTTTTAAGGACTTGATTGAATAAAGGCTCTCTCTTCCAAGACACACGAGAGTAAAAGAGCAAGAGCACGCGTAAAGCCGAAAGTACTTCATATCGGAGAGTTGGATACAAAAAAAAAAAAAAAAAAATTTCTTTGCACAGGTTTTTACCAGTTGAAAGGAAAGGGGTATTATATATACATGCATCGAAAGAGAAGACGAAGAAGAGAAAGAAATAAAAAAAAAAGAGCAAAAGGAGCATTTAGTCGTACGTTTGCGAAGAACTCGATCTCTCTTGTTGTCTCTCTTATTTTTTTTTCTTCTTCTTTACTTTTTTTTCTCTCTCTCTCTCAATGAACGCGTGCGCACCTGCCATGACTCACTCGTATGAGAAGAGTATATAGCCTCTCTCTCTCTCCTTCGCTTCGTGTGTCTGCTCCCCCGCAAAATCTTTACTTCAAGGATTACAAAGACCTTAAATACCACTCGTTTCTATATATACTCAAAATACATGACAAGCGAACCCATAATGTGTACAAGCACGAAGGTTCTTCTTTTTTTTTGTTGGATGAAAATTTATTTACGTTGGGGGTCATCATGATCGTTTTGATGAGGCAATAAAAATTAAATATCGTTGAATGTTTAGTCATTTTAGAACATAATAGCGTCATTAATTGTTCGAATGAAAATATTTTTTGGTTTTGTTGAGATTTTTGAAAACGCGTACAAAAATTGATATTATATAAGAAAATATGAATATATTGAAATTAATTTCTACTAGTTTGTTACAAAAATGATATAATTTTTATAGAATGTTAAGAAGCAAATTAACAGTATATTTTATACAATTCAGAATATTCTAAAAAGCTTTGGAATCATTGCATTTTCTAAATTTATTAAATAATTCAAATATTGTTTCAAGCAACATCTATTAAATTAGGCTACTTCTTAGAAACAATTTGTAAGTGAAATTCTTCAATGACCATATTTTGACAATCTCCTAAGTAATTTAGATTTTACAGCGAATAATTGTTTAAAATCTGCTGTTCCTGATTTTCTACTTTTCCCATTGTGCAGATCTAGAATGATTAAACTGTTACGAACTAGATTGTATCTTCTACATTTGCATAAGGGACACAGTAAGAAAATCCATACCTTATGCGACAGGAACCAAAAAACACCTTTCCATCCTTTTTCAACCTTCGTTCCATCAAGCCTCTCAACTTGAGATCTAAAAATTAATTGACGATAACCCAAGCTAAATGAAGTACCACCCAAGGTGTCAAGGCATATACATACATGTTTAAGCGGCAAAAGAGAGATGGCACCTGTTGATTACTAGTGCATTAGCTGCTTCAAGTGAAGAAGGTTATAAGCCTCGATACTATAAGGCGACTAAATGACAAGCCTATGGGGACAATAGTAAATGGCAGGTATAATGCATCTGTGTGGCCATACATGGAAGGAAGAAAAAAGGTAAATACAAAAAGTGAGATAAGGTCAAGAAAATGGATCGACAATATTCCATACACGTTTTTTTTTATCATAGATTTTTTTTAGCATCTCTCTAGAGATCATCAATTTTTTTACCTGTTTCGCCCTTTTTTACGAATTGCATATTTTGACATGGGAGGTGTAATATTTATATTTGATGCAAAAGAAAAGTGACAAAGATTTCCATGATATGAACTGAGGAAATCGGTATCATGGGAACAATTGAATTTCCTTCTTTGCCCATGTAATTCTGTACGTGATGTGCAAAATAAAATGATCATTTGAATACAAATACAATAGTATTACTAATTTGTTATGAAGCAGTAGTCTGGTTTGATTCATTAGCAAAAATTATTGACATTACACTATGTATTATCAAAATAACCAGTAATTAGAATAAAATTTAAAAAAAAAATTTAATAAATATTTTTGACTATAGATAATAAATTTAGAAAAAAAATTATCTCTTATAATAGGTTGCATAATAAACTCTTAGCTCCAAATAATTTGCAATACTAAAGTGCAATATTAAATTTTGATTAACCATAACATTTGCAAACTGTTCCTTTATTCTCGTCGAGAGATCCGATTTAACAACGTCGCGCCATTAGCAATTCAGTTCATACATTACACATATACATGGCGAGTATAACTAATACAAAAGTTAACGTAAAATTGAGCATGAGCAGTATACGGGGAGTGTCCCACGTCACGCTGATGTACATTCGTGGTAATTTAACGCGTAGAGAGAAGCAAATACTATTATGCAGATAAAAGCTTCCCTTACTGGACAGCTGCATTGGTAACATATATCTATATATGTATATATAGTAGTTACTCTGATTGTTCTGCGAACGACGAACGTTGGATGTAAAGGAGACGCAAACTACTGCTGCTACTGTTACACTGCGATGTGTTGGGCGAGACTGTAAAAACAAAAGGATGCTGATAGGTATATGCAGGGAGGTCAGAGACTTTGACAATGAGATAAAAACAGAATACAAGAGAAGTGATTCTTTTATAAAAGGTACTTTATAATCAAGGACGAGGAGAGCTTGAATTTGATTGTTGTTTTCTTTTTTAATTTTTTTTTCTCTGAAGGAGTGATCTAGGGTGGACGAATTATATATCTGATGATGTGAAGCTAAACTTTGAGAAAGGGATGTTCTTGGAATTGTGATATGCTCATTGTTCCTTTGAAATGTTTTTTTGATTAATTATGTTGATAAGATGCGGCGTTATTTTAAAATAATTGTATGGGTATACATAGATTATTTTAAAACAAAGCTTTCTAAATTAAAAAGTTTTTTTAAATTTATTAAGCTCTTTCTTCTTAAAATATCTAGTAATTACGATTCGACATTTTAATTAAAATGATAATCTCTGTATTTTCAGTCGCACTAATAAATACTTTAGCAAATACAGATTTAGTTTTAATAATCCGAATACCAACTAAATTTCATTTCCCACGGTTTCGTATAAACCGGGAAAAAAAAATTCATCTTGAAAATCAGCTGAGAATCTCAACTGCTTTTAACAACCGTTCAGTTCCGAGTTTTGCTGGCTATGCGCGCTTTATAACGAGAAAGTCTCGAGTATATAGATACGCGCGCGAGCACGCGATATAAAGCTCAGCTAGTACATATAGAAGCTAAAGCGCAAGCAAAAGTAGATGAGGTCCGATTATTGCGACTTGACTACTGTTAAGTGGCAGCTGCTGCTGCTGCTTCTCCTCCTGCTTCAAGATGAAGGCGCAATAATCCGAGTATAGACTTGCTAGAGCTCTTGCGCTCTCTCTCTTCTTTTTTTCTCTCTCTTTCGCTCTTTCTCTCCTTTTTGATGAGCTGATAGAGAAGATATTTAAGAAGATTTATGAGCAAGCGTAGACCCCCGAGGCCGTACCGTTGTCATTCTTATATAGAAAGAAAAGAAGTAGTAAAGTCGATCTGGTTCATCGCTCTCGATATCTTTCTCTCTCTTTCTCTCTTTCGCACGCGCGCGAACACACGCAATGAACTCCAAATATGGTTAGACTCTTTTTTTTTATTCACCAATCCCTTTTTTTATTTCATTTGAGATACTTCTTTTTTTTATATGGAGGTACCGTAATTTTGCTTTGATTGACAAATGGACACTGCGAAGATATCTGTGTGGTAGTTCTTTTCATTGGGGCTACTTGATGAGGTGATTTCGGCATTGAGATGAACTTGATTTATGAAGAGTGGTAGTTTATTGATCGGACGAGTAGTATTTTTTTTTTCGTTTTTTGTTATTACCTTTATTTGATGATTCTATAACCGATATTCAAATAATATTGTAAATAAATAGAATATATTTATTAAATCGATGGGTAAATAATACATATATTTTTAAATTTTTCTGCGTTGAATAATCTTTATTATTTCTATGAAGTAATAACTAATTTTCATTTTATTTTAAATGCAACACTTATTTGACTATAAAATATTATATTATTTTTTTAATAATGTTTCTTATTTAATCTTAAATTAAACCTCATAATATTTTTTTTCATTGCATTCATTTAAAAGTACACGAGGATAATTCTCATTTCTAATTCGAAATATTATCCCACAAGCCAAGATTTTCTTTATTAATAAAGCAAGACCGTTGAACGGTAATTCGCAAATTATGATCAAGCCTAATAATAATAATTCATCGAGGCAATATTATCATAGCTGTACATACGAAAAGTAATAATATTTTATGAACGCACGAAAAAGGTGATTGAAGCTAATTCTTTTTATTAGTCTCCCAAGCTTTTTCATACGCTCAATCTCTTGCACTTGCGTCTAATTATCTAATACTTTATAAATTACAAAATACTTTTTTTGATCTCTCACCTTTTTCTTATCTATCTAAGCATCTCTTCATTGCATTAACCGTAAAGTTTAAGAAGTTCGTTGAGTTAAATAATTTTTTATTTACTTTTTTTTTCTTAACAAAACTCGTATGTATACTCGGTCGTTTGAGAAAAGACGTTGCAACGTTGAAGACGAAGGAATCCTGGGAAAAAATTATCAGCTTTGCTTCGGTATATCGCGTGTTGTCTACGCGTTGTTAATATTAAAAAGAGCCGCGAGGTAAAGAGCCCCTATATATACGATGATTACTATGTTTCTCTCGACAAATCACTTAACGATTGAAAGTTTAAGAATCTATATACATCTGAATGTATCTCATTAGATCGGGTATATGTAAGTGTTATATCGAATTACCAAGTCTCGTTTCGTTTTTGTTCTTTACTTTTTTCTTTCTTGGTAATATATCGTGCATTATTTTCGACTGATTGTAAAATAAAAGGTCAAAATTAATTTGGGTATTATAACAGAATTTTTTCATCCTTTTTTTTCACGAATCTGATCTCTACGTTGCTTGTAAGACTTGTGTTACTTGAGAAGAATAAGAATGAAAAAATTAATATCACTTATTAGAGAATGTAAGTGTTGTATCGAGTTACAAACGATTGTGATTTTTGTTTTTTATTCTCGTTTCGATGAGATATGATATACCCTTGTATCTGGGGCTTAAACGTATGATCAAATTTATCCTGTTCAATTCCTTATTGTATGATAAAAGATTGAAAATAATTCAGGCTTATTATATTATTTATTATTAATTGTATAGATCGAATGTAATATCATCAAAGGTACTTTGGTCTTTAGTTAATTTGGTCTAATTTAATGTATTGATAATTTGGATTTTTAATCAAAGCTCACGCATTATTACATTAACAATTTCAATTAGCTATATAACTCAAATGCATTTGTGATATTTGAAAGAGAAAAAAACAAATATTAAACAGAAAGTAACTTAATGTGTTTCGGATATAAAATAACCAAAATACATAAAAGTCATATATATTACAACAATTTTAAGCTTTGTCATCTCGATGAACGTTGTTATAAATTAATATTTTTAAAATGATACGGCAATAAAAGCGTGTTCCAGATTTTCAAAAAATAATAATAAAAAAAAAGAACATATCTCGTCGGGTTATATGGCAATACTTGACAAAATTAACGATGTCCATACATTTTTCAATGAAAATATAGGATATCGTTGCGTATATACTTAAGCTTTTGAGGGAGAAAAAAAAATTCATCATTCATCATCCATGGCTTGGGAATCTTTTTTCTCGAGAAAACGTACAAAAAAAAACACATACACATATATTTTTGCATCGAGAAGTCTTTAATTAAGTTTTAAAATTGACTTCAACGGCTTACGGAATAATGAATCAAAGTCAAAACGAGACTTTCTCGCGTGTGCAATCGATGTGTGCGCGCGTACACACACACATATATAAAAAAGGCGTATAGTCATGATTGTTGCCGGAAGGCAATTGGACAACGTTTCTTATTTTTTTAATATTTTTTTTTTGGCTCAAGACATATGCGCGTCAAAATGTTAAATAAACGACTTATGTAGCTCCTGATTTTTCAGTGACTTTTTAACAAGTAGTTGTCTTATATTTTTTCTTAAGCCTTGAAGAGATATTATACATAAGTTATATTAGTGCATTAAAATTTACTTGAATAAATAAAATTTTAAGCTTTTCGTATTTAAGCTTTTACTGAAAAAACATTTTTTTAATTCTTATAATTTTGAGAATCTTTACTTCTTAAAAAGTTTAAAAAGCTTTGATATTAAATAAAAATATTTTAAATAATATTATTTTTTATATGAATAAATAAAAAATTTTAATAATATATTATAGTTTTATTATTTTCATTTTAATTTGTTAATTAAGTATACTAATATTTCTTGAATATGCTAGATTTACATAAAAGTAATATAATTCACCCCTGTAGTTTCAATAAATTTCTTGTTTAATGAAATAAATAAACAAATATAAAGTGTAATCAATAACACCTGAAAATTATATTCAAATTATATAGGCCAGACTTTGAAATTTAAAGTTATAAACGCCAAAACAAGAATATCATTCATAAGATGCAAAAAAAAATTTTTTTTTTCTCGACGATAAACACATTATAAACATGCAACTAACAGTAAATCAATTATCATCAATAACCGAGCTTATATTTATAAATCGAATTTTGTATATCTCATGCTTACGTTATATAGTTTGGAGAAGGAAAGTTTGATCCCAAAAAAAAGGCGGATATGTCGCACAGCGTGAAATCTGAAATTTATGAGCTCTGCTTCTGGGCTTTTTTTCCAGGGACTTTGATACTATATACGCAAATCTTTAAGCCAATGCTTGCTTATTACGCGTATACGTATATATAAAAAAAAGAAAAAGAAGAATAAAAAAAAGAGAAGAAGTACCCAGATGTACGAAAGAAGACGTAAATTTGAATATCCGAGTTTCGGTAATCCTGTAAAACCGGCTCGAATTTTCTAGCGAACGTTTTAGCGTTCGCGCGACGAATATTTTATCTTGATATAGATTTTAAGCTCGTACGAAGCTACATTTAAATTCGTATATACACTTAGACTTAGCTTTATTTTTCCTTTATTTAATACGAATATAAAATTAAATTATTAAGGGATTACGAATATTTATTCTTTTACGTTTTATTAGCTCACAAAATCGTAATAATTAATAATTCACAAATAAGTTTTATTGAAAAATTAATTTTGAATTTATTTAAAAACATTCTTTTTAGATTTGAAATTAAGTATGTTTAAATAAAAACCATTAAAAATTCTATTGGAATTTCGTAAAAATTGATTAAAGTTTTTAAAAACTTTGTAATATCTTAAGATTTTTTAATTTTTAATAAAAGTTATTGCAATTTATTACAAGTTATTGAAAGTTTATAGTAGTTATTAAAAGTTATTGAAAGTTTATGAAAGTTATTAGCAATTTATAAAAGTTATTACAAGTTTTTTAAAATTCATTAATATCTTCGAAAATTGTTAATAACTTAAAAAAACAAATAAACTTTAAAAAATTTTATAAATTTTTACAGACTAATAACTTTTACAAACTTTCATAAATATTTAATAATTTTATTAACTTTTAGCAATGTTTAAATAAGGTTTGATAACTTTTATGACATTTTATGTATGTAAAAATATCTGTACTAATTTTAATTTAACTCTAATCAAATTTATACAATGTTATTAAAATTAAATGAAAATAAAATAACTTTAAAACAACAAAATCGAATCAATACAATGCTCTAATCTAATTTAGAATCACTTAAAATTAATCGTAAACTGAGATACTGGCACAATAGCCAAAATCGATCAAATCCTCCCATTCGTATGTATATGTACCTCAACCCATACAATCGACGTGTGTGTGTGTGTGTGTAATCAGTTACGCTAAGCTCTCACGCGCTGATTAATGATCAAGTGTAACTTTTGTATCAAGGACTAGGCCTCTTTCTATTATAAGATTCACTAGGACGACGGACATTTATCTTTTTTTTCTCCTGTCCTGAAATCATAGAGATAAACTTGATTTAATTTATAAGTTTAAAATGGTAAATTTAAAAATAAAAATAAAATGATTTCCTTTTGCTATTTATTAATGAATCTTTACTGAATTTTATTCAATTATTGTTTTTATTTTATTAGCATTTTCAATGCATTTATAATTTTTTAAACTAAATTTAATATATTAGTCATCATTATTAATTTGTAAGACTTATAACAAAATAAAATAAATCATTTTATCGAAAAATTAGCGAAAATAGTCATGAAAACATTACTAAACGCACAAACTATTTCATGCAGTTTTACAAGCTCTTTTTTTTCAAAAAATGATGTCTGAAATTCGTTTGCTGAAAATCGTACTATCATAAAACTTTCCTGTTCTCATAGTACAAGCTTTTTGATGTTCGTGAAGTGAATTTTTGAACGATCTTTTAACATTCTTTTATAACAAAATTTTAAAAGAACAAAAAAAAGTTGTTTTTAGCTTATTTGAGCGGTGTTGTAAAATCAATGTTAGAGACAATTTCACTGTCAAAAAGAATTAGATGAATTCAAATTACCTGAGAAAAGACGGCCCAAGAACGATTTTTATAAAGTTTTAGATTTGTAAATAATAGATATCTAACTCAAATTTTTGTTTCCCTTTAAATATTTTTTTTTTTCAACAAATGAAAACTTGTAAAAGGAAATAAATAAACTGCTATATGTAATAAAAAAATATTAAAATTATTGTCAAACTATTATATAGATCGTATCAATGAGAAAGTGTTATGATTATCGCATTATTTTTTTGTACTGTTTCAATTTATTCGCATCATAAAAATTTTCGATCGTACATATCGCATAGTACCTTCATTATAAAATGAAAATAAAACAACCGAATAAAGTTTACAAAAACTTTCGAAAGCAACACCTTCGGTAATAAGGTTATATACAGTATTATCAAAAAAAAAAAAAGAAAAGAAAAACGGGAACACGCGAACGAATGAGAATAAATAAAAGTACGGCTTGCTCGGATGAATGAAGGCGCGAGATAGAGATGAAGATAAGTAGTGACGAAGAAAAGAAGAAAAGGCGATTAAAAAATAATAAAAGAAAGAGAAAAAAAGAAATATGTGTCGAGTAAGATCATATTACTTGAAGATTGAATCAGTAAAGAATATAACATCAAGCAAGATGTATTGTTTGGTTATTGTACTTTCTTTGACCGCAAGATTATTTTGCTCGATTGTTTAAAAGTAATTTTTATGTCCGGCTTTCAACGAGAATTAACTTTTATTTCACGTTAAAAGTTGTATATACTAATGATTTCAAATTCAATTTTTTACAATACATTTATTTATTAATAAATTTCTCCAAATCATACGTTTTTCCAAGTTTTTAATATCGAAGATATCAAAAACTTCATTAATGATGTTATTTTAAATATCTTAAAAAAATGATCATAAAATCTGTTATAAAACTTGAAAGAATAACTTCATTCAAACATTGTATACAAATAAATTAAAAAAAGAACTTTCATACGATGCCCAATAAACCAAAAAAAAAGTCAGCCAACATGACGCTCCCTTGCATAACCCTTGCAATAAACGTATGCACTGTATTCTACTTAAAGTAAAAAGAAAAAGAAGAAAAAAAGAGACTGTACAAAATTTACGTAATAGCTCTCTTCGCGTGAGCTTTCTCTGCTCGGTGGTATATATATGCATGCATGAATGTACATGGGGGGTTAAGTAAAAAGTTAAAAAAAAAAGAAGAACGAAGCAGAAGATAAAGAAGAAAGACCGTGACCCCAAGTATATGTGTGCAATTCTTTTGCGCTGATTGACGAGGCACAAAGTTTTATATATATACATGTGTGAGCGAGCAATAAAGCACGTGCATATAAGCCCCCTTGTATAAGTATGAAAACACCTGCCTTGTGTATATGTTCTCTTTTTCCATCTTTTTTTTATATATATTCTCGGTATCTTCTTCTCTTCTTCTTCTTCCTTCCTTTAACTAAAAAACGTTTATCTCTCTTTCTTTTTTTTCTTTACTTGTACTTCTTATTCATCTTCCCTTCGTCGTTCTTCATCGCTCGCACGTTTTGTTCCCCATATTTTCTTATCTTCTTTTTTTATTTTTCTTCTTCGTCTTCTTACTC
This sequence comes from Anastatus disparis, assembly GCA_017163975.1. Lineage (NCBI taxonomy): Eukaryota > Metazoa > Arthropoda > Insecta > Hymenoptera > Eupelmidae > Anastatus > Anastatus disparis. The sequence goes on along the minus strand of JAFFSR010000335.1, from coordinate 14,027,232 downwards.
CTTTTGTAACGACTAATTTTTGTCTTTTCTTTACTCTTCTACGAGAGGTCCTCTCCCCGTTATATATCATTTTTTTTCTTTATACTCTTATTTTCTTCTTCTTTTTTTAACCAGTCTCTTTACACGCCGCCCGCGGCCAGACGCAAAGCTCAACCAAAGTCCTTAGGGGGGGCGTTGATACATATTTACTCTTTATTTCTCTTTACTTCTCTATATCTTTTTCTCGTTCTTTTGAGGTACCACAAAACTTTTGCAAAAAAGGCTTAAGAAATAGATGCATTCGTGATTGAGGCTGACGCATGCATGAGTTAAGTGCGCGTGATGCACATCTGCGTGCATTCCAAAAGGTATGAGGGAAACGAATGACACCATACTTGGAGTAATATGACGTTTTCCGATTTCGTCTTGGATTCTTTTAATGATTTATACGAGAATCTGTGCAAGTTTTTTTTTATTCTTTTTATCTTCAAATTACGTACGAAATATTCTGAATTAATACACTTTCAACTTGAAATAATTCGGCATAATTTGTGAAATAAAATAACCATTATTATTTTTTAGATGTCGTCAGCTTTATATACACTTTTAGTATTATTTTTTTCCTTAATATTTAATAAGACGTTTACGAAAATTTATTTGACATTTAAAAAACAAATGATGCAACTAAGATATCAGTGTTTAAAATAAAAGTAGGCAATATTTTTTTTCAAAAATAAAATATATTTTTTAAGTAAAATGAATTTTAAAATATAATTATTATCCTCTCTTAATTATAATTAATAAATTAGAATTAAAATCTCAATGTTCAATTAAACATCCTTAATCCTTTGAAGAAAAATTTCTCTCGCGCCAAATTTCAACGCCATTTACATGGATATTAACGCAATCATTAATACCTATATAAAATAATAATGAAAACCATAACTAATTGTAACAGGCTATATACATCGTACATTAAGATTTCCATTATATAAACGTCAGTAATACTTCATTTTAAAATTCAAGCAATACAAATTAATGAAGAGCATAGGGTCTTTATATATGGGTACGGTAATTAATTGATACCAATACGCATAACGAAAATCATAGCGACAGTTACATTGATTGAAATACATTCGATTTATAAAATCGAAACTGTTGCCTGCTCTAAATTGATTTTAAAATTAAAATAAAAGGCGTTGTTTTCAATCATGCAAATCATCAAGAGCAGCGCGTATACATATAAGGCGCATACGGTAAGCGCGCGCGGTAAGACGTAACGTAATTATTCTTTATATTTATTTTTTTATTTTTGCTACTATCTTCCTTTGGCCTGATGATGTTCATTTTGTATAACATGTATAACTTGTTATGCATCTTTTCTAAAAAAGGGTACCAACGCAGCTTTTGCAATATACTACGTGTGCGCTATGGGTCCTTTTTATATGCGAACGAATTCCATCTGGTGCGCGCGTATATAACTTTACTTTGTGAAGTATATCTTCTTTGCTGTTGTTTCATTTTTTTGGTGCTTTTGTTTTATTTCTTCTTCTTTTTTTTGTAGTTTTTGTTTTCTTTTATTTTTCATAAAAGATATGAGTGTAATTATACGGTAGAGAATAGACGCTCTTTATTGTGCCGGGAAGTAAAACGAGAGAGAACTACAGGGGACACTTTGCAATGTTGTCCTTATTTTTACATTTCTTACTTATTAGTAAAGGACATAACGATAAAAAGAAAGAAAATAATTTGAGCTATTTTTAAATACAAAGTTGACTTTCATTAACATGTTTCTTTGCATTAATTTTGATAAAAGTATGTTGTCATAAAAAATTATAAAAATAAGGTTTTTTGAAATATTTATAAAACAGAAAAAAACGAAAAAATGAAAAATATGAAAGAAAAAAGAAATTGATGATGTATAAAAGTTTTAATCTGAAAAAAAGGATACTGTTATTTCGAGAGGGAAAAAAATTTAATGCACATAAGCAAACATTAAAAATCACTTGATTCCATTAATATAATATAATCGTTAAACGTGCTCAGACGAACTTTCAAAAAAACGATGATCCACTGTAACCACTATAGCATCAGTGTATCCATACACATCGTGCAATAAATCTTCAAATTAATGGACGGTACACATATATACATATACGTACATATATATACACGCGAAAAGCCTCACCTTTTGAAAAAGATAAGAAGAAATCCATGTACGTACGCGCGTAATCTTACCGTACAGATCTTGCGAAACGTTCGAATATCTTCATATATACGTTACATACAAAAGCCGCTCGAGAAGATAAAAAAAAAAGAAATAATGAAAGAAAAAAAAATATTTCGGCGGCCTCTTAAAGTTCTTTCTCGCTATATAAATCCGGCTTAATTGCAAGTACACACTCGCCACACAAGCACACACATACGCGCTCACACATGTACGTAAATACGCGCGAGAGAGAAAGAAAAAGAGATAAACTTTATATGAGATAAAGAAGCAAAGAAAAGGTGAAGTTGGTGAACATTAACAAACATAACGCAAGCATTAAATCCCGACGACAAGGTCACGCAGGTGTGCAGCATTTAAAAGGCACGCGCCTCAAAAAATAACAAGAGATTCATATTTATAACCGCGTGAAAGTTCGGCCAGCGCGCGTGCTCTCTCTCTTTCTCTCTCTCTCTCTCTCTCTCTCTCTTTCTCTGTTCGTTAAAATGAGAATGCTAAGGCATCAAGGTATTGTATATCCTTTTGTTTGTGATCATTAAGGATGTCTTGAAAGAATTGAAAGTATATAAAAAAAAAGAAATAAAAGAAAAATTATTAAAGGTATAAGGATTTTTATGTTAATGATATGTACCATTATGTAGGTCCTGATTGAATTTCGAAATCAGTCACAGTAAGCGTAAAGTAGCCAACGAGTAAAAGTTTTAAATCTTTGCACTGTCTAATGAGATGAGGTATAAAACTTAATAAGAGAGTGAGAAATTTTTTTTTGTTTTTTTCTTTTTCATTTTTTTTTCATTTTGGTTTGGGCGATGGCAGATTTTTTAGTTGTTTTTAATCGATTCGCATAAAATTTTATTTCATGATTATTTCATGTAATCCAAAACTATCCATCTTATACTTTTCATTATTCATTTGCATTTAAATAATACAATTAAATTTATTTTCAATTGAATGTTATTTATAAAAATTTATCTATTTAAAATTATATAAAGAAATTCAATACATCTAAATGCATATTACCAATTTGCAAATTGTATAAAAATAATTAAAGGAAATTTGTTAAATAATTAAAACAGTAAAAAATTTACCAAATTTAATAAAGTATCATTAGGTTGATCAAGAATTGCGAAATCGCTGAAGTTGAATCTGTTTTTGTAAGATGAAGTTTACAGATTAAAAATTTACAAGGCATTCTTTTCATCTTTTCACAAAAAAGCAAATTTACCAGATTTTAAAGATTGAAAAATTTTTCAATTTGTTTTTTTTTTTACATCAAATTAAGGTTTCTGAAATATTAACAACATATGTATTCATTAAATTAATTGTTTTAATAAAGTTTGAATGAAAATATATTAATATATACAATTTGTTTAATTATAAGAAAAAAATAAAGGATTTCATAAGTTATCAAAATTGAAAAAATTCTCCATAAAAATGTTCACGTACTTCTAAATTATTGAGTAAATTCAAACCAGATTTGATTAGTTATAAAAACACGTAATACTCATCCACTTTCGTCAGCCGAAGTAACTTAGCTCACTTTGCTCATTATAAGTAATATAGTTAAATATATTGCGGATGAGACTTGCTCGTGTCGCATCATTATATACGTTTTATTTTTATGCACTTATTTGCTGGCTGTTTTATTCTCTCGTTTCATTCTGGAACGCAGTAATTAATGATACTATTTATTAAATATGTCGCAATGTTAATGATTCCAGCACCTGTCGCATAGTTCTGCCATTTTACCTTTTACTCTAACAGCCGAGCAAAGGTGATTAAGGATAACATAATGTTAAAATTGAAAATTCCTTTAAGGTTGACTTATTAACAATAATGATCGGTTTGTGCTAACGTTATTTTAATTAGTTTGGCATAATTATGAAAACTGGTTTATAGTATGAAATTCACGCACTTTGTTTAATATGACATTGTAGAGAATATTTTAGTGGAAAAGTTTGTTTTATGTTGACGTTAAAGTGAGCATTAATAATGATTAAAATCAAGTAATTCGTAATTATTAGCGTGGTGATACAAAAGGCAATAAATTGGTGATACATAAAAATGATTTTGCATTTATTACAAAGCGAATCAGTCTTTTTGTATGATACTTTTGAAAAGAAGCATCATGCATTGAATGTCAAGAATGTTGATTAATAAATTAATTCAGTTTTTGAATGAATTTAGAATCAATAAGAGTGAGCCGGTGAGTGGCTCAGTCGGTAGAACGTTGGATTAGTAATCTCAGGATTCTGAGTTCGAATCCCACTCTCGGCAACTGATTGATAAAAGCACCACTGTACGTTACATGTGCTTTGTTCACAACGCACTCACGAGCTCCGTCGCTGATTAGCATAACAAAATAGCATAAATATAGCGACGTTAAAGAACAATAAAAAAGTATATTGTATATTTTCATATTATTTTCGAAACATGTTTTTCAATTTTTTTTTTTCTATTTAAAACAAAATTGTCTAATTTATTTTTTAAATTTTTAAGAATTTTCAATTAAAGTTTATAAAAATAAATTATATAATACAAAAAAAACTTTTGATATCGGAGAAATCCATTAAGAAGAAAAATATATAAAATTCTTCAAAATATTCGCATACATTAATAAATATGTGTCGTACCAAAAATCGAGCAAAGCAACAACTCAGACTCACAGACTATGTCAATCCTTTTCGATCTCTATACTTTATATATACAGACGTGCAGGTGCTCATGCAAGTTAACGTATATTATCAGATGAAAATATTCGCATAAATAAAAAAGCAAAAATCAGATTTATATATTTAAATAAATATGTATGTCAGGCGTACATATTTAAAAACTCTTCTTTTATTCAGAGAATTTTTAAAAATCAGTACACATTAGAATTAAAGGCGCTTCTGGTTAGTATATATTGTATAAACAAAATAAAAAAAAACAACGAAGGAATTAAATTGAGAGCATAAGTGATTCCTTCGATGCTTGTCTTGCTCATTAAAACTCTTCTCATTTGTAGTAGCATACGTGCACGCTTCGATCTTTATTTTTATATTCATTTCCTTTTTCTTTTTTATTTATACAACAAGCAAGACGATGATGTTCAATAACGGCCACTAGGGAATGGAGTAATAGAAAGAAAAAAAAGGGAGAAATATTGTCCACGATTGGATTCGCTCAATTAATTATGAATTGTCGTAACATCGCGTTGTCATGTTAGTATGCGCATGCTTTTAGAGCGGAAAGAATAAAAAAGAGGCTTGGTATTTTGATAAGAGAGATGTTTGGGAAAATAAATGTTCGATGGCTTAATATTCAATGATTAATTTTCGTGAAACATAATATTTTGTTTTCAATGTTTCCTCTTTCTTATTTTCCTTTTTAATTAACGTACAAAGTTAAAATTGATGGTTCACCATTAATGATTGACATGAAATGGAAATAATAATTATGGAAAAATTTTTTTAAAAATTAAAAAATTTCTTGTTATTTAATGTTTATTAAATCACAGTTGGCTAAATTTTATTTTATTATCAATTTTCGTACCCTTTCATCATTGAAAGTGAAAGTATTTCTTTTATAACAGGTTTTTTTTTTTAAGCGGCAGGGGCTTAGTCAGACAACCCGAGGGTTTAAGGGACCGAACTCGGTTGCCTAAAATAAGGCGCGCCCTACTTCAACCCGTAAAACGATATATTTTTTTCATTGATTTTTCCTTCTATTTTCATGCTTTTAAGAATTTTTTCCATATTACATTGTTGAATCTGAATAAAATCATTCTCGTTTCGATTTGTAAAATTGTGAAATTGTTAGAATGCAGCTTTTTATTGTAACGTATATTTACAAAAACATTAACATTATACGTATTTTTAAATAGTCTTTATACAGAGATCGTCAGTGGCTCAGTTGGTAGAGCGATGGATTCGTAATCACGGGGTCCTAAGTTCAAATCCCACTCTCGGACAATTTATACAAGTACCACTGTACATTACATACATGTGCTTTGTTTATAAATACACTGACGATCTACGTCGCTAATTAGCATCGTCATGATAGCATAAAAATACAGCGACGTTAAATAAAATAAAAAAATATTCAGTTTCAAATTTGGGCTTCTTACGTCATTCAAGAAAAAAAATTTATTGATTCATTTTAATTTTTAATTTTTTCAAGAGAAAAATTGTACTTAATATTAAATTTACTACTTTTAAAAAATAAAAAACAAAAAATAAAGTCATTTTTCCATCAACATATATCTTCTAAATCACATAGCACAAGATTTACCGCTATTTCCCTCTTAATCTATTAAATAAATACAGAAGAAAACTGAAAAATGAGCAACAAACACGCTCCACTGACTAAATAAATAATAGCAATAAACTTTTTTCTGTTTTTTAGTTACTCTAAAATATACTCAACAATAATATCTTCCCTTGATAGTTATTCCTAGAAATAACAATAGTCGACTATGTTGTTTCAATTACGTTCTATTCGTATTACGAGCCGGGGTTATACCTCTTTCCCGTGATTTACGCTCTATGATTCTGTAATAACGCGACATCAAAATCTTTCGTTTAACTGGTGTATATATATATATATATATATATATATATATATATAAAGACAACCACAAAACGTAATGGCATTTCGTGAGCGAGAATTTTGATTCAACTAAATGATTTAGAAGAGATAGGAGGAGGGAAGGGATGAGGGAAGAGTTAAAAGCAAATCATCGGCTTGTCATATGCTTTGGAATGCTGTCGCGCGCGCGCGCCGACATCTGGCACTTTGATTGGCGTGTCGCTTCTGAAATGCCAAGTTGAAGCGTTACTATAGAAAGAAAGACCTTAACTCTTACTTTTTCTCTCTCTTTTTTTAGTTTTTATTTTCCTTCTTCAGAGCTAAGAAATCTTATATAGGACATTGAAGTTGTTTTATCAAGTCATGAGGGATATGGTATGTAAAAAAAAAGAATTATGATGATATTGTGACTGTGCATTTGATCAGAAATTTTTTTATAGCATAGAATGAAAAAAAATCTAGTTTTTTAAAAGTCTAAAAAGAAGTAGAATTTTAAAATAGTTTTGCGTTTATAGAAGAAAAGTTAACTATTAACATAATTTCATTTATTTTTAGAGATAGGAGAATAAATTTTAGTTAATATTCTCTATTCACGTGGTCAAAATATTCAAGTCACGTTTACATATCACGCCAAATGTAGTTGAAGCATAAAGTCATCTCATTAGTTACACATTAACACAAGATTTTAAAAACATGTGGTTTAAATGTGCGTCATACAAATTTGTATTCAATCAAGCAATTTATAAAACTTACTAAAATATTTTTCAGTTTTTAATAAATTGCTTAATGGAATGCATTATTCATGAATATCAATACAATCAAAAAGCTTGTTTGTTAAAAAATTAATCAATAAAAAAAATTCGTATTTGTAAAGTCATTTCCTGTCGCGTGCACGATGACTCGCGGTCTTTGGAAATCTTTGTTGCATTTTTTATATCCGCCACAGGATTAAGGCACTAATATTTTCAGTAACCTATATAAATCTTTAAAAATTAAATCAATTACAATTTCTTATCGTAAAATCAAAACGAGAATACATCCTAAGTGCTTTAGATTATACAGGAAAAAGGAAATAGGCAGTGTGATTCTAAGTGCACGCTTGAGCACATATAGACATAGCCACTCTTTCACATACTATACATATGGTCTATTAGTGAAAACCACCAGCAGTACTAATACTTCAATTACCCCATAACAATTCCTCTTCTCACATTCATACATTGATCAAAGCTATAATATCATTTAAATCCTCTTGTCTCATACCCTAAAATTCGTCTCGCTTGTCCTATAGTCCATAAATATATATAGCCCATATGAATTGCGGTTAAAAATAGAATACAATGATAATGATGATGATGAGAGTGAGGGATTCTTCAATTCCTTGGTTAACGTGGCTTCCGGTTCGCGCCCGCGTGTGGTATATAATGATAGCTTTTCAAAGAGATTCTCGCTCTTCTTCCTTCATCTCTCGCTTTCATCTTTTTTTTCTGCTCCTTTCTTTCTCGTTCGCTTGCGCTTTTATTCTATCTATGCCAGTAATCTGGATGCGCAGGAAGAAGAACGAATGATCAACGAAACACAATATACGCATTGACTAGCAGTTGAATGGAATGCAATATATTGAATGTTTTATTATTAAACGCTCAATGGTAATATATACTATTCAATAAATTTTTCTTTTGGATTAATTTGAATTGTTTATGGTAAATAGTCGGGCAGCTAAGAAAAGATTTGAAACGATCAATAGAATTTTATGAAAATTAGAATTAGAATGGACAGATTTAAATATTATAAATAATTTTTAATTAATGTAATTATAAAATTGTATAAATCTTCAATACAACAAAAACAACTTTTTATGATTAAATTTTTTCCTTTTCCAATATTCGTTACACGATTTGCTTGATAATATAGTTCAATCAAGGATAAATTTAGTAAATCAAAAAAGAAACACAATCATTACCAAAACAATATTATTGAATTGACTTAAAGTACTGCGCTCTACAAGTAACCCATTGGTACAAAATTCTTTGTAAGATCATTACGTGAAATTACAGCTTAAAAGCTCAAAACTCCATAATAATCCAAAACAGTTCGTGGCCTGAGTTTGGTATACATAAGCATTGTATCCCCACAACAATACTTTACGTACACGTGCATAATGTGCACTTTGTACAGGTTACTCTCGCTTTATTCTCTTTCTTTTTCTCTCCCTTTCTCTCTCTCTCTCTCTCCTCTATGCCGCGCAAAATAAAAATAAAATAAGAATAAAAAAAAGTTCTGACCTGTGCAAGAGAAGTTGTAGGTCGAGGGCAAACAGTGAAAGAACGAGTATAATAAGAAGAAAAAAAAAAGAAAGAAAGATGGAGCAAAGCAGCAAAATCTTTTCTCAGATGCACCTGCCGTCCATCTTCTCACGCGTGCCCACAGGCCGGATGCTATATACGAAATTTAGCTCCTCTCCCTTTTATATTTATATATATATGTTGTACCTCAAGAATGATGATCGTCTCTATACAACAGACAAGACACAGTTAGAATCTTTTTACGATCCAATGCAAAAGGATTTCTATAGGTACATATTGGGATATAATGCCAAAATGCAATTATGGATCTCTTTTCTTTATATTACCGTAACATGGGATGCTGCAATGATTATTCAGCTTTTTTTCGTGGCTTCATTGATCAATAATATTGATGGACCGGATGTGTTTATATCTATAAACCTTAATCTTTTATATATACATCAAAGCTTATTCATTAATTGAACTGATTACTGAATATTTACTGATTACGATTACTGACTAAATTAAATTAGATGTAATTTGAATGGTGCTAAAAGAACTTTTTTCAAACTTCTTATTGTATCTAACGTCTCATAGAATATTATACAAAGATTTTAAAAAGGGGCATAAATTAAAATATTGAAATTTTCAAATAAAATAAATTTACAGAAAAATATGCATTGGAGTTGTATAAAAATAAACCTTTGTATTTATATAGTAATAGAAGAATTTATAGAAGATTTCAAAATGAAATTTGATATTAGAATAAATTTTTATCATATTCATGGTACATTATGCATTAAAAAAATTTATGTACACTCGATGGCGATGCACGAAAATATTCGCACGTATTTTGATCGAACATTTCAGAAAAAAATAGAAAAAGAATAAATTAATAAAATATTTGTGAATATATTCAAGTATAACACAATCATACTGATTTTTTTATGTATCTTTTAATACAAAAGTAAGCTTTGAATACAAAGTTGATTTGTGTATTTTTGCAAAACTGAAAATATTTTTATTTCCAGCATTAAAAATTTTGGATATTTACTTTTTCATTCATGAAAAAACAATTTACCAAAATCCAGAGCTTAGTCAATAAATTGTATATTTTTCTGAAATCCGTCAAATTCCAGCAAAAGTATCGAACTTCACAAATTCTCGATATTTGATGCGAATACAAAATAGACCAAAAAGAGAATTTAGTTGCAATTTTTGCAGGAATTTTTATTGTCGAATAAAAAAAATCAATCTTGATCGACGATACATTGAAGCTAATCCATTAAAACAATATAACTATGTAAAAACGTTATAAAACTAAAAATTACATTTGTTCAAATAATTTACGCTCATTAATAATTTACGTCCATATGATCACGCATCGAATCGATCAATTATTCATGGGGTTGCAAAATTTATGTTTGAAGACGTCCCACAGGGTATAATATCTTAGCCTTTTCTTAGGCACCTAAAAAAAAATCATCCCACCAGTGCGTGTCTAACATAATAGTATAACGAAGAAGTATCATCTCTTTTTTTATACAATATATAATATAATGTGCTAGGCAAAATCTTTCAATTCACATTATAGTCCCGCATGTATGTAACGGACGATTTCTTCCGTAAATCCTTATATTTATAAGAGCGTGGGAATACAAGGAGAAGCTGCTGCCCTTAATTCTAAAGGTCCAGCTAAAGAAAATTTTCTTCATCTTTTGTAGGAAAATGAATCAATTGGTTTTATTGAATAGGGGGCTATAAAAAATGTGCCTTTCAGCGTTTTTCAATTACTCAAATTATTGATTTCACGTATGGATAGAGGGGATTTTTTTTTCCTATATACGTGAAAAAAGAAAATTATATACGATGAGAAGAGCCAAATTCAAAAATAACTTTTTTTTTCAATAGAATAGCTACGATAATTCAAAATCGTTTTTATTGTACGTACAATGTGCAACCGATTCTTATAGACGTAAAATCTTATTAAAGTTGAAAAATAATATTCAATTGTAAAAAAATTTAAGTGGAAGTTATTTCGCTTGATCAATTTAAAAATTTACATCCTACTGATTTCATTCTTTACACGAATCTCACGTAGGAGCATAGAATCTTTGATCATTATTTTCGCAAAATACTTATAAAGCTATAAGTTCTCGGACATTACATCAATAAATAAAGAATGTTTTAACCTTTAGATTACCGCAATTTGATTACTTGGACCTCGGCTTTCAATATAAATAACGTCTAAACCTTTGCATATTTTAAACTGAATTGTATTGTAATACGAATTATAATTAAAACTCAAATAATCATATCAAGACAACAATATTTAGGGTTCTGCTTAGAGTACCCATTATCCTTGTTTTGGGCAATAGAAAAAACTAATGTTTAGTATTGACACTATACTTGCAACAGTGGGCTGGACAAAGAAATGGTAAGTTTTTGACAAAAAAAACTTCTTATTCTTGTCCTTCAATCTATTTTTGTGCTTTACATACATTTTAAATAAAAAACAGAGAAATGGGATTCAAGCACGGTAATCGCCAATCCTGCCTAAGTTATAAGAATGAGTTAAAAGAAAATATCATATTGGCAAATTTAATTTTAAAAGTTAATTACCTCGACTATCATAATTAATTTAATGATTCTAATATACTATTTTTGTCTTGTTCGAATAATTAATAATATTTACATATTTAAATCAGTATTTAAATAAATATGTAACGAAGACTGAAAATTTGAAAATATTAAAACTATTTTTGACTTTATTGAATCAAATATGTATTTCATTATGGATAGTAAGATAGATGACCATAATACAATAAAATGTTCTGCAGTCATGAGATTTACCTAAGAATCCAACTATCGCACTAGAACTTATAAACTAGTTTACGTAGATAGAATCTTGTTCGAAAATGATAAAATCAATATTTGTTTAGGCGATACTATAACTGGACAGAAAATGGACAGTGCAAACTGAAATACAGATAACGGTAGAATTCTTAGTTTGATCTAAAATGTAATTACTTTGGATCTGTTGGTTATAAATTGACAATGATATTATGATGTATAGCTAAAAAAGCGCATTATTATACGTGTCAACAATATTGCATATTTTTTATTGGCTAATAATAAGAAATAATTTATAATCGAATTATTTTTCAAATGACTTCATTTTATGCAATAAACACTTCATTTTTATGTCATTCTGAAGTAAATTTGAATATTTTGCCAATAATTTCAAGAAGATGACATGTAGAAATCATGATCTTCAATATCTAAATAAAAAATAAAATGAATAGAATTTTTTTTCTTCTCATTTTACAAAACCCACATTTTTTCATTGTATAAGTACAATTATGATTATGAAAAATAATGTTAGTCTTTACATCTGAATAATTATTTAATACATTTGAATATAGTCACTACTTTATGAGTATAATTTTATACTAAAATTAAAAACTCATTTTGAAACTATAATTTAACATTTAAATGATCTAAACAAATTATTAAAGTTTTGTTTTTAATATTAAAAATTAAATACCAAATTAGAAAAATTATTCATTGAAAATTGATGAAAATGTTTTCATTTTTTTTTTATAAAACCATACTCTTTAGGTTTCGTAACCCTTTTAAAGATCAAAAAATTGAAAGTTTGCCAAAACTTTTTTATTTATTTACATACCAATCGAACATATTTAGTCATGTGAAATCATTTAGAGTCTAAAAAGACTCTAAAAATACGTTACTAATGATCCATTTTTTCATTCAAAATTGAGTCAAAACAACTTTTTCTGTATTCTGTAAAGAATGTTTTTTTCTAAGAATTCATTTAAAGTAAACACTCAAAAAGGAATGTATCTTCTAAACTCTTTAAAAACATTCTTATTCAAATACTATTTTCGAGTCACACATATTCAAACATATCTAAAATTATGAATAATCATGCAATTATCATTAAAATTATTTTTTTTTAAATTCATATTTAGCCACAGTTGTGGATTCTATTATAGTACAAAGAAAAAAAGAATGTTCTAAACACCTTACACAGGGGTGCCATGCACCTGCATATTGCATTTCAATAGAATCCACAACTGCATATATACAAAAAACGAATTTCTCATTTTCTTTCTTCAAAAGGAAAAAAAATATGTTAGATGAGTTAAAAATTGCATATATAGCTCTAGGCGCGCGACATATGGTTTACGTGAGAAAATTTTTTTCTTATTCTCATAGGGCGGGTAACAAAAGTGATTGCGCTGATGTTAAAGAAGAAGAAAAAAAAATAGAAAAAGAAGGTCATTTTGCAAATTGAGACTACCACACCTACTTGACGCTATATATACCCTTGACCCTTAACTAGTTAGCCACTTCCTTTTTTCTCATCTCTAGTGCTGCGCTTCACACTACCTCAGCTAATTTTCTTCTTTTGTAACACGCTCTTTTGTTTTTGCCGGCTTCGCTCTCTTCTTTTTTTCGGGGTGGGAAGGAGGCTGTACACTTTAAGGGGTTGCGCAAATGACGTGACATGTGGCAAATCTCAAAGAGTTGAGTCATTTATTATGTAGCTTTAGAGAATGTAGTAGCCCTTTTTTTCTTAAAAAAAAAGAGAAAAGGCAAAAATCTTTAAAACAAAACAAAAGCTTTGTAATGGCGCGAACATGACTACTGAGAAAAATAGAAAGTGTTGAATTTCCGGATTAGCTTCTGTCAGAAAATTCATATATCAAAAATTCCACAAAAGAATTTTTCTTTTTACAATACAAAGTTTAAAATGAAAAACAGATTATTATGAATAAATTTTTTATCCTTAAAAATGTTTACTTATTGTAATGTAACAGACTGGAATTTTTTTACCTTACAATAGATAATTACTTTTGCCATGAAAAAGAAAAGAAGAGAATTAAAATAAAACTCAAGTATCCAGAAACAAAGAGAGTAAATTTTTGCGCTTTAAATAACTCTCCGGTTAAAAAAAGTTTCTTTTTCGTCATAATTATTTCAACTTTGTATATACATACAAATATATACAAACACAAGTTTACGAAACTAAAACAAGTTTACTCTCTTTCTCTCGGTTGGTATCCAAGCCCGCATATTATTCTCGTATTATATTCGCGAGCTTATTATCTCTGGTGCTCGGTAGAAAACGGTAACAGTACCGCAAATGCAAACAGTTTTCCCTTTTAACCTTTAAGATCTAGTAGTTATTGCCAGTTGCACCTGCGTTTATATTGTTACTGTGGTTTAAAATAAAAAAAAAGGGGAGAAAAAAAGTGCAAAGTCGTTGTCGGAGCAACATAAAATTTGCCACGGTTTATTTTTTCTTTCCTTTCCTTTCAACTCTTCGAAGTTTTTCTCACTTTCTGTGAGTAAGGAAAATTTCCAGTGAAGCTATATATTAAAGATATAAAAGGCGTCAGGTTTAATGAAAGAGTATAACCCTCCCGGTGCAAATAAACTAATTATGGCGAGCATACGCCGCGCCTCTTCTTTTTTTTCCTTTTTTTTCTTGGATCATTTTCTTCTTGCATAATCTTTTTTTTCTTCTTTTTTGAAAACTTCGTTGTTGTGCTGAAAAGCTATGATCCTTAAAAGGGAGTAAAGAAGTAACAGCTATGCGGAGGAAAGTTTTGTGGCTTTCGTTAAGTAGGCGTATCTTAGAAAAGTAATTAGGTTTTGAAGGTGCCGCTGTAATGATGGTTTTAGAAGACTTCAGTACCCTTTAGCTATAGATTACTTTTTTCTTCCTCTTCTTTTTTTAAAAGGAAAAAAAAGTAGTAAGTATAAGTTGAATAGTATAACTTAAAAGAAAATATTTTTATAGGACCGAACTATCGATTCTTGTGATACTTGAGCGTAAGTACTTGCAAACACTTGGACGGGGAATAGGAAAGTTCTATATAGTCTTTAAAAAAAGAAAAAAAAAAGTCCACCGAGTTTGATGACATAAACTTTGTGGATACAACGAAGGAAACGTTTTATGATCTTTTAGAAGAACTTAAAGGATCGTAACTAAATTTGTATAATCTAAGAATCTTCCTCTCTGTTTTTATGTTATCTTATTAGCTCGTGGATAAAGCCTGTATTTTCACGGTAATGAAAATTGAAACTGAAATACTAAACGAAACCAATAAAGCCAATTCAATATTGTTATAAAAAAAGTTATAAAGAATTTAAGATATCATTTTTAAACAAAAGCTATTGTTTTTTCAGAGTTATGAAATAGTTTAATCCATTATCACAAAATAATAGAATACTTTTTAAAAATATTATTACTATTATTTTTTACAGAATCATTTTCAATAATTTAATACATAAAAAATTTAATAAAATTTGAATTTGCAGGTTTTTATAAAAATTATAGAAACTTTTATAATATTAAGATAAAATATTCAAACAGATTTAAGGTTATCGTTCATCTAAATTCTCATTCCATTGAAAATTAATTGCTTTGAAATTTGTTTTTGTCTACACAATATTTACGAACGTAAATAAAAAAAAAAGTAAAGGCTTAACCACAATCTTTAAAAGAAAATCTCTCACGGTTCATGTTACCAAAATGGATGATTTAACACGTCGAATGATCCAACGGCCGAAAGAAAATAAAAAGAGATTCTGCGATTGTTAAAACGATAGACCTATCTCGTTTCCATTCAACAAATACATTATTTTATTCTACTACTTTTTATTTTCTTCTTCTTCTTCATTCTTTTAATCTCGACAAAATGGACCATTATCCCTTTTTATGAAACGACAATAGAACATTTTAAGAACACACGAATTGGAGCAAACCCCCTTCTTCATTTGTTTCTTTTTTTTTCATTTTTATTATTTGAATCTTAAGAGCAAAATTCGATGGCGTTGTATATGTATATATTCGTTGCAATAAGACTCGCCACGGGATACCAAAAGTATATTCAACGATGTAAAAAGAAAACGAGTTCGAAATGAGTTCAGGAGAGAGAGAAAAAGATTATCTGGTCCAGTGTTAGTCAGTCGTTTAATATTCAACCAGTTAAAATGCTGGCCGTTATTTTATTTTGTCAGGCTAACAATATTCTTGTCATAATATGTTTACTATGACAACGTTTTAAGTGACAATTGGGGGATTGGTTTAAGCTTGTGTTTGTTAAATCGATTATTTTATACAATAGAGAAAGAGGATTGCAAGATATTACTTTAGCCAATAAAATGTTTTAACCAGCTCGGCAAATATTTAAAAATAATAGAAGATAATAACTATATTGTTATTTTTTAATTAAAAGTTCTTATGCAAAATTAACATACAATAACTAAAAAAATGAATTTGATTTTGATTACGATAACACATCATTGATTAATATGTAACATAATGTATAAGAAATGACTAGACAATGGAAGAGCATTAAACTTTGAAATTATGCAATTCAAAAATGAATTTCTACTATTCAGAGATAGCCAAAAGTGTAGAAGCCAACCAAAAGAAATTTAGAATAAATATATAAGTATATGTTATGTAGCTTATATATTCTAATACATATGAACAAATACATATATACAGCAGGCACCTGTAAAAATTATTCTATACCGAAAGAGAAATAAGCAAACCTATATATGAGCTATTGAATTGCAAATCAAATAAGAAGCTCCTGAGATAGCTCCTACCTATATACGGACTAATCTTCCACCTTGAAATCATTGTACCGCAATTTCATTTTTAATCAAGACTCACCGATCAACTCTTGCGGATTGTGTGTGATATAGAAAGAATGAGTGAGAGATAGAGAGAGAAGGGAAAAAAGATAGAAATCATTTCTTCATATATATATATATATATATCGAAACGTGGGATGAATTTCTCGCGCGCACGCGATTGGTTTTGAACGAGAGAAAGAGAGAGAAAGAAAAGAGGGTCCATTGTAGTCTAAATTGGCTTTTTATGGCAGCTTAATAACACCTGATGTTGTTTGCAATTTTGTTTCATGTATAGCGAATTTATCGGGCTCACAGTTCGCGTATAGACCGTGAGAATTGTAATAAAATTTATATATTCTATTGCTTTATTGTGTATGAGGGGTCATGTAGGTATAATTAATTGAGCAAGAAATAAAAAAGATTAATGTAATATTTAAATTTATATGTAAAAAATAATGATCCATTATAAATTTAAAAAATTTAAATATACAATCTCGATAATTTAATTATGAAATTCATACAATTTCATAATTATAAAATTTTTTATTTCAACTCAAAATAAAGTATTCGTAAGGAAAACAGAAATTCTTAATTTTAATAAAATATTCAAATTTTAGTTATATAATAATGTTTTAAAAGAAATCATTGACAAAGTAGAGTTCAAAGAAAATCTTATTCGTGAAATTTCATACAGATGCTCTTTGAAGAAAGAAAAAATCTAAATTGAAAGACATATATTTTTTTTATGTATTCACAGTTAACGCATTTCGTAATTGTACACTGTCGAAATTTGAAGTACTCATCGGTATAGCCATCCGTAGAAGTACACGTCGGCAGCTTGTCGAAAATAAAAAAAAAGAAGACCATAAGATATGTCTCTTCACATGCATAGACCCTAAATGCTTAACTACCCCTTGTTATAAGCGGCAAGTCGAGAAAGATGCATTGAAGGTCCCGGAAGTGGGCGGAACTGCTGCTTTAGTATTGTACTATTTTTCTCTTTTTTTTCTCTCTTTCTTTTTCTTTTTCCTCATGATGATGACCTTCTCGTTCTCAGATTTTTTCAGTATTCACCCTATGCGTGCTTTCGAATAAAAAAAATACTAATAAAAGATTGCGAGTATACGTAGTAAAAGAAACTAGGAGAAAAAAAAATCAGTAAAAGGACATTCGATATCCGTAATACCGTAATAACAAGCAGTGTTACATCAAGTGAAATTTTTGCTTTCTTTTTATAAAAGATGCTTCTTGTAAGGGCGCTAAGAGACGAGAAAAAAAAAATATTCATTGAACCATTCAAAAAAAAAGAGACGTGATGCGCTTGAATGGTGACGTAAGCTTCTTTAATGTAAGCAGGAAATCGAGTGGTTGTTTGCAATTTTTTTTTTCTTCTTCCTATATGTATGTTTTCTTACAGAAATAAACAGTTGGCATATGCGCTCCATTGAGTTAAGCTTTAAAATTTTTTTGGTTGCTTTCTTGGGCGGCAGTGGAAAATAAAAATAAGAAAAACATGAATTTAAAGCTACTTATATTTTTGTTACATAATCGTTTTTGCTACAACAGTGAACATTAAAGTGTATTTACATCGTATAATGAGTGTTTTAGAGTAAAAATATTTCGTTTGTTTTTAAAAGATTTAAATTCTGAACAACAAACAAAAAAGATCTTATTGTAATGATATTATTTATTCATAATGAATAATATAATATTTAGTACCAAAAATTCTATGAAATAAATAAAACTTTAAAAATGCATTTTCAGATAAACATATTCATGAATTTTAATATTTAGACAAATATTATTTGACAAATGTGAATTTCCAAACAAAATTCTTTTCTCATTCCATTGTATATGTTATTTTAGCCACTTAGATGTACTATCACGTGTCCATAACATAAATTATTCAAACTGCATATCCTTATTTTCTGAAAGAATAATATACAACATGATTCACAATTGATCTAAAACAAATACCAGGAGACGTAGGACATGGGTTATCTTCTATAAAAACAGAAAAGAAAAAATATACATGTATATATCCAAGTTATATTACAATCTACGTGTAGGTCCCTATCTCGTAGGTCTACCGCCACCGTGCTACCATTCCCAGAATAATATTTGTCTTTTGCAAAGTATCGATCTCAATGTGATACTACCAATCCCTCTCTATATATATATCTACGTATGTACATCGTAATGGTACCACACCCATAAAGAAAAAGTAGAAAAAAATACGCCCTTTTGCGATCATCGAGAAAATAAAGTATTTACGGTCTTTCGTTTTTTTTTTATTATCCATGAATGAATGAATGTAACTTTAACGGGGCAACACCTACACGGTAACCACCCATTTCCGGAAGTCAATTTAAGGGATGAAGATTTTGAGTAGGGTCAGTACAAAGTGCGTCCATATACAGTTAACCACATGTATACATTTCTCTTGGTTAAAGAGCGGCAGTGGAGGAGAGGAAGGGAGAAAGAGAAACTTTACATTGCTTTGGGGAATTATATTGGAAGGAGAGCCTTGAGACAAACTAATTTATGGAAATTGCCTGACTTATTGCTTTAGTTTCGTGATTGAGCTTCTTTGAACGAAAGACATGGATGAATAGAGAAAGAGAGAGGAACAGAGAGAGATATGTAAGCGCATGTTTTTGACTTTAATTGAAGTTGTTGAGAAAGTTTGAGATTAGGAGAGTTTGATTTTGCCCGATCACCAATACGTAGTGGTCGCATGATGTATTTATAATAATCTCTTTATTTCATGTACTTGATTTGATAAAATAATACATTTTTATAAAGATTTTTTCATAATGATATCTTGATAATTTTCTTTATAATATAAAAGGCAATATGTGATGTTTTTTTAAACGAAATATAAATAACTATTTTTATCATTTTTTATATAATATAATATGGAGAATATAACGTTTTATATAAACGTCAATTAATTTTAATAAATTTTATGGCGTTCAATTAAAAAATTCAAAATGAAAACTTTGCATAAAATTATTAAATTAATATAATAAAATAAAGTTGTAAATTTCCAATTTTCAAAAAAATATCTTAATTAATTTTCATAACGGCCAATTCCCAAACATATTGTCCTCTATATAAGGTAAAATTAAAAGAAAAAATATATCCATCCACCTTGTACGCATGCAAAAATATATCTACTTAAAAATCAATTGATTATCAATTGACTGATCCAAGTAAACTGGGCAAAATGATTTTAATTTTTTTTTTCTCATGAAAACGAGTAGTCAATCTCGTTTCGCACCTGCACTTGCCTTGATTTCACGATCAGTACGTTTTATTGCACGGCCTCATAAAAAAGTTTCACTCTGAGCTTGTATATGTATATATACACACAGTCTTCGTGCTTTCCGAGTGTCAAAGGCACGCGTTTACGGATTCTGGGACAAGAACGGCACTTGGATTGTTATATACTGGTGTGTTTTGCAGAAAAAGAAGAAAAAAAAATAAACATTTTCGACTCGTGTTTTCTTATCTTGTGCTCAATTTCTCCTTTCAAGCTTAAATACAAAGATGCGTGAAAAATATAATGTACAAGCTCGCTGAGATAATGATATATTTAAACTAATGGAAATATGATAAATATGTCTTAATTTTTAAAATTTTAAAATTTTTCGATTCTCAACTTGTAGAATATATTGATGCAAATCGTATAATATGCTAATCATACAAAGGAAATGAAACAAATTAAAAATATAATAGATAATATACATTAAAAAAAATTTTTTTAAATAATTGTTATAAATTGATTAGATCAAATAATCCAACCAAAAAGTAAATATTTATATATCTAAAAAAAGATCAGCTGATGCTAAAAATAACATATTGATTTAATCAATTACGCAGTAGATAAACTTCGGTCTAATTATTTACCCGGTCAAACGTTAAAGTAAATCTCTCCCTAATTTATCGCAAACGTAAATAAAATATGTATGTCATTCGATCCATTACCACTATAAACCTTGACTATCATTTCAAAGCTAAATAACACCGAAACGGAAAACGTATAGTGAAGCTGAAGACAGCCACAAAAGGTTTTCTAATGAACCGCTCGTATACAGCTTAAAGTCACTCCTTTAAAATTTCTGGAAAATGTTTATTTCGTCGACAGATTGGGATTTTTTGGATAATATTACACCCCACACAGTGTGTTAGAAAAAAATAAAAATAACGTAAAACTGACAACAAACAGGAACTGAAAAAAAGATGGCACACGCTATACACAAGTTTGTTACTTATCGAGTTACGAGTTTGAGAATGAAATGATTTATCGGCGGAAGCCGATTAGACTCAATTTCTCACATATACACACACATGCCAAGGATAATTACGACACGGAACTAAAATTGTTTAACGCTAGACTCGTTTGTCCGTCCAAGATATTCTGATGTGTGTATATGCTTGTTATTTGAATGTTTTATGGGTTACATTGAAAACTTCATTACAGTAATTTCGAACGTTACATGTACTGGTATAGATACATACGTGTACAGCGATTGAAAATTGTTTTCGTTTTTTTCGAAGGCGTAAATTTTCGAATGGTCGATGATTAAATTGCTTGATGGGTATATGTCAAAACTTATGTTGCGAGGATAATTTTAAATTTTACTTAAGTTCGTTGTTGCACATCTTTTATTTGCAAAACTTACTTTGATATATGTAACGTTTATAATTATTAACAATAAATTTTGTGAGTGATCACATTTTTTTCTAAATATTTTAATATACATGTTGTCAGTGCTATTCATATACGTGTTCTACATAAATTCATCCTAAAAAAAGTATTGTTACAGAAATAAGCTGAATTTCAAGCTCGTACATAACAGCATTTATAAAACTCAATAATCCGTTATTTGTTTACAATAATATTTCATCTATATAAAGACCAAGGACACAAACAGTCAGGTCTTTAAGCTCGCGTGGCGCAATCTAAACATAATGAAAAAAAAGTAAGGTAAAAAAAAAGTATAGCTTTTCTCGGCCATTCGCAGTTCACCGTTTATAGAGAAAAAAAAATCAATTCGATAGAAAAAAAAAGAATAAAGAAAAATAGGAGGATAAAAAAAGGCGAGCCAATATGTTCAACGTCCGTAAGCCTAGCATCATAATCCGTTCAAAGTAAACACCACGCTACAGTGATCTTCTTCATTATTTTTTCATACTCTCGATTTTCCACAATGTGATCCCTCTCTCTTCCTCTCTCTTCTGTACACAACACGATAGATAAAGAGAGATAATGAAGAAAGAAAAAAAATACGTTTCCCTACTTCAAGAAAGAAAGAGAAAAAGGTATACGTAAAAAAAGAAGAAGGAAAATGCAAGGTCTCCTCGAAAAATGCAGATGCTCCGTTACTTTCTTTCCCACACATCTCTTTTCCTTTTTAACGTCTTCACATTCGGTTATGTATACGTATTTCGTTAAATTCATCGAGGATTACGATGCTGTCTGTTGCCTGCATTCAAAAAGAAAAAAAAAATTATACCAAGTTTACTATGAGCTCATTGATGGGATCATCCTAAATAAACACACGCGAGGCCACACGACCCAAAATCCCCACTACTCTCTTCTTTATACTAATTCAAAAAAAAAAAAAAGAAACCTGCACCATTGGAGTTTGTCTTCTTTCCCATGAGACCATAAGAGAACTTAAAAAGCGTATATATATATAGCTGCAGCCTTCGTGCAAACAAGATTCGACAATATGCTTTCATTGTCATAACACAAGAAAAAGGGCCAGCAGTAGAAGCATCTCTCTCTTCGTCCCCCTAATTTTTCTACGTATATGTATAATATAGCATCTTTTTGGTCGAAAAAAAAGAAAGAGAGAAAAAAGAGAAAAAAAAGGATGAATTCGTGCGAGGGCGTAAAAGGCGGCTGCTGCACACACCCCTATATAGCCTCTGTATATATATGTAGGTCGAAACTATTCTTTTCACTTTTTTTTTCTCTATTGCATATATGTACGTACCTCTACCTATGCATGTATATACAAGGCGTTATGTCACGCACTAGAAAGAAAGAGAAAAGAAATCTTTAAAATTTATTTCTCCGATGAAATAGAATAGAAACCATACATGTATACATATATAGCTGGTTCTCCTCCTTTCAATCGAGAGGACAAAAATGTATATACATATGCATACAAAGAAAGAGGGATATACGTACATGTATAAGGCGAGACAACTTAAACGATGATGGATTGACGCGTGCTTTACACGTGTATAAGGTACATAAGGAACATTTCCCATAATAATTTCGCGAGGTTTATGTGCCTTTTTAAAGAAAGTAGGGATGAGAGTTACTATTTCTTTATGTATATAGATGTATATATGTGTGTGTGTGCGTATGTTTGATTATTATTGTGAAGGTATAAACGCGGCTGGCCTTAAACCAATATACTAAGGTTAAGAAAATCTCCCTAAAGGTATTCTTTTCATTTCTTTTATATTCAAAAGCTGTTAGTGCTATATATGAACTTTTTCCTTTAAGATTTATATTATTATATTATATATGTATAAATTGAAAAGATGCGTAAAGCCAGCCAAGTGGAAATTGTCGATTAAATTATTCTTTGGGTCAGATTTGAGGTTTAGCATGAGTTTTCAATCCATTACAAAAGATTTAAATTTTTTCATTCAATTATAGAATAGATTAATGTTGATATTCAATTAAAGTTTGTTATGTGGCATTCGATAATCGGTAAAATATAAATAAATAATCATGAATTCATATTACTGGTATAATCAATAAAATAATATTTTACAAATAATTGATATGTGTATGATTTTAAATTAATTGATGTAATTAATAATTGATTATAAAATATTTCTAATTAATTTTAAGTGAAATACAATATTATTAATTTGTATAGCATTTTGATTGAATATAATAATTGCAATAAAATTTCTAAAGAAACACTTTTGATATAAATTATAATTAATCAATGTTATTCAAATTGAAAATCAACAGACGTTAATTTTTAAAAATATACTTTATAATGCTTTAATTCTAAATAAACTTCCACATATGCATTTAATGGTTTTAAACACACTGACTTCTTAAACCTTCGCAAAAACTCAAATACAAATATTTGTCGATCGCTCAATTAAAATTTATGCAGCATAAGTAAGTATAAACATTTAGATTGCTCTTATTACCAGCATAAAAATAAAATAAGAGAAACAAGCTACCGGTTTTATTGTATCCTTTAGAAATGATAATAAGTAGAAAAACTCAAGTATCTTTCCAAAGACGTCATTATTTTTTGCCTAACAAAAGAAAGATGTCTCCAAAGAAGACAAAAGGGACTATCGACATTTTTGCAATTGCTAGAAGGTATTTAACAAAACTCACTGAGCATCAAAAGCTATCAAACATCCTGTCATCATTATCCGTTTGACCATTTCGCATTTATATACACGCAAAACGTTAAAAAAAAAGAAACAATATCCTCAGCCTTTCGCTATAACCGTAAGAAGAAGTAAAAAATCAGGTAGTAAAAACCGGTGCAGAATATGTACAAAAGCTGGGGCTAAAGAATCGGGAAGCAAAATACTCATAGGGCATTTATTCGTTATTATTATATACCGTTGTACGTTTGTCCGTTTGCTTTTGCTGGATGGATACAACGTGTACACCCATTTTTTGAGAATCACAGGAAGTAGGTTGGGTCGAATCGAGAGGCCCAGGGCCTTTATGTCCTTTTATTTTTCATTTCTAAAATCCATTCAGGTGTAATGGTCAGTTTAAAGACTATCCAAACATGACAATCCAATACCGGTAACTTGTCGGACCACGCGCGAATTCTTCATTGAATGGAAAATTAAGGGATCTTTTCTTTAATACTCTGTTGAATCTTTCCTTTTATTTATTCTTGCATTTACGAATTTAGCTTTTTTTAAGAATTTTCATCAATCACGCCGTGGGTTATTTTTGATGGAATGCTGGATATTTATATGAATTTTTATCAATATTTGGTTAGTAAATTTATGTAACGTTACAATTTTCTATTATTCATAATAACAAATATATAAATATTGATTAATTTTTTAAGTTTCTTTACTAAATTTTAAATCTTATAAGAAAAAAACATACTACAGATTATCAAATGTACACTTAAATAGATTAAAAAAATAATGTAGATTTAAAACCTAAACAATTCTATTAAAATAAAATGTCATTAAGTATGTAAATATCTTCAAATAATTTCAATTCATCTGAATAAGACCACAGTGGCATAAAAATAAAACCGTGAATAGTTTCATATAATATAAATTAATGTTTTTCATTTTTAATATTTATCTACTTTTATTCTACAATGCATTCCGTATAAGCAATACAGTAATTTTGAAAACACTAATGTGTCTACTTACCCGTTCTCACAGAGTCAAATAGAGAAATCATTTTGGGGATCCAAAGTATATTTGTCCACGTGATCTTTAAACAAAAACCAAAGAAATCCTCAAATCCTAAATCAACCTGCCATTGCGTAGCAAAGCATAGATGCATGGGATAAAAAAGAAAGAAAAAAATTCGAGTATCTGCAAACAAACGTGCTTAGATGTACAGATTAGTGCCCGAAGATAAATGTAAGCATTATAAGAGTTCTAATACAGTTCAATTTAACAAAACGTGAATATTAGGTAAATAAATATTAGATATTTCATTAAAAAGTAATACAATTGAGAAATTTATAGATTTTAAAGAATCTTTGACTTTTTAAGAAATCTATCGATAATTTATTAATTGTTTATTTTGACCCTCTTACATAATATAGTTATATGAAAAAATGTTATGATTCGTGTTTTGCATTTCTTACGACACAATATTCTAAAAAAATGGAAAATTATTATTTCCTTTTAGTAAACAATTTTTTATTAAACTTTTTTTAATAAAAATTAATGATTTGGGAAAAAAAGGAAAAGAAACGACAGTAAAATTATTTTATTATTTGTTTATAGATGAAAAATGACATTATGATAGCAATAATTATTGATTTTTATAAATCGAAAAATCGATATAAAGGAAAGCACAATAAATAAAATAAAAAACGACACTTTAATTCCTATCAGGTAAAAAATTTTAAAAATAATTTTATTAGATCTAAATTGTATATTAGGACATGTATTCGTTAGATACATTTTTAATACGAACTTAAATAAGGCAAAAAATTTTTATTTATGTAAGTTGTGAAATTAATTGTAGGCAAAATAGAATATGAATAAATATGTCCGTACAAATAAAAGTTGAGTACTCTCGGGACTTGAGTTTTTATAAATAATAATATTATTTCAAATTTTTAAATTTATTGTGCATTTAGTATTATAAACTTTATTTTACAATATAACATCGACATAAAATTATTAATAAATTTTTAGAAACAAATATCATATTTCTAATTCGTGTTATCAATATTTTAATAACCAAACTAATCTTTCAATTCTATAATACACATAAACACACAACATTAAGAGTTCACTAATAAACCAACATAATGTGATATTTGATTCAAAATCATTATAAATAATAACTGACACTAGTTTACTTTCCAAACTTGACGATTTAAAAATGATTCAATTATAAAAATCGTAGTAGATAAGATATATCCGATAATGAGGAAAATAAATGCAATCTTATTAATGTTCTCATTTTCTTCTAATTTATTATGCGAAGCAAAATATTGTAAAGAACCTTGTGTATTATTTTTCAATAATCGTAATCTGTACATTATAATGCCATTTTCAACCCACGTTTTGGAAATTCCAGTTTCCCAAAACCGATGATCTAATTTTACAATTTGGTAAGCAAATGGTGAGTTTGGAGAAAAACTTGTTCCTAATATGCCAGGTAAAAGGTGATAATCTGTTAAGCTAAGAATCCAGCCATTATCTGGATTTGAATGTACGCGTATCATTAGCTGTCCCGTTATAACACTGGCTGCGCAAATATTAATTGTATCATTATCGTGCAAAATTCTATCTAAGCATTCTAGTTCATTAGTTGGTAGAGCAGTTATTGAATTATTAATAGAATGGGAAATTGCATATTTACCATCTCTTATAAAATGTCGGTAATATGTTTTATTGTCAGTAATAAGATTCATATTTGATTCATTCAGCTCCTGAACATTTTTAATATTTTTAAACTTTTCTTGAGTAAATGTTACATCTAAAAGATCATTTAATAAATATGTCGAAAATACTGTAGAAATAAATATTATACAAATGAATAATAATTTTTCTGATGATGTTTTTGGTAAAAAAGTGGCTGCAGCGCCAATCAACATCATGCAAACATTAAACGTTGTAAAATAATCACTTTCATATTTAATTAAATTTATTAAAACAGTAAAAACGAGAATGGTTCCAGCAATTGAGGCCACGGTCATTACAATTTTCCGTGGAAATAGATTTTCATAATAACCGTCCTCTTTGATTATGAAAACCAGTTTATTAAAATAAGAATGATCAGCAGTTAATAAACCTGTAAAATCATGTCTAGCATACGCAGTCAAATGATTTATGATAAAATCCTTATCAGGTTTAATAGGGCTTCTTGACATTTTAATATTTGGTTTTGTTATATGAATTGTAAAATTCATTATATCAGATATAGTTTTGAATTTTAAAACGTATATTCCAACTAAACCATGCCAATAATTTTCACCTTTAAAATTAGGTATCACATTGAGATACCATGCTGTAAACCTCACTATTTCTGCATTCAAAGTATAACCATGCATGTTTTTAAATTTTTCCGAAAATACAACATTATGTGATACGTCATTTTTTTTGTAAGTTGAATTGAAGGGATTATATTCGTGTATGACGACTTCCAGAGCTTTAATTGGGATTGAACTATTTAATTGAATGATTGGTACATTTTTGTTGATTATTTCGATGATTGTAACGTACAAATATTTATTCTTCCATAGAAATTTGAAAATATCTAATAAATTATATGTAAGACCACAATTATTTTCCAAGATGATTAAGCAGTAAGGTCTTGGGTGATCATAAGAGTAATAATTTACGAATTCAAAACTATCATTTAAGTTTTTTATTTTCGAACAATCAAAAAAAATAATACTTATTGCTGTATTTTTTAAATCGAACCCTAATATATTTCCATAATATATTCTATGCTGGATATTGCCATTTTTATACTTTACCATTTTCATGGGGTCAACGATAAAAGATGGAAATTTATTTGCCATTTCTCGCATAAATGATGTCTGTGCAGAAGAAAGCGATTTTGGCGATGAAGTAATGAATGTAACTTGTTTTATATTTAATTCTTTCGTTAAAATATTGCTAACTTTCTTCATCCAGTTTATTTTCGCCGAACAAGTGATATTGAGACTAATTAATAAGACTAAATATTGAACAATATTTAAATTCATATTTTCTCATTAATTTTTGGAATTTTTAAAGTATCTTGTTTATATATGAATTAAAAGTTTTAAACTATTTATGTTATCAATCATTAAAAAATTTCTATAATTTTATTATAATCGTGGTATAAAAATTTATTAAATACTAATTTAAAAAATTTTTCTTCAACTTCCAAAAGACCACTACAAAAGTCACTATATCTAAAAAATATCTATATGTTTAAAAAAATATTTATATTTTTTCTACTTTTATATTAAATATGATAATAATATTTATTTGCTTATTTTGCAAGGAAAACATTATTTTCAAGTAAATGGAAAATATTGAAAATTATTTTATATAATTCTATTATATACAACTTTAACTAAAGTAAATATGAAAAAATCAATTTATTGGCCTACACTCATCATTTTCTCAAAGAGCAAATTTAGAATATGAATTATTTTTAACATGTACGTAATAAGTTATTATTTTTTATATTTTGAATATGTGTATTGAACATGCATGATGATCAGATCCACAATTATCATATTTTTAAACTAAAAAATTAATTTTGAGGAAATTAAAGTTTAAATGAATGTATCCAAACGAATGCGAATTGAACATTCTCTGAAATTAAATTTCAAATAAATATAAAAAATAATTCATATTTTTTTATTTATTATACATAAATACTTTTTTCATTAAAAAACACTATTATATCATAAAAATAATTCTGAATTTAAATAAATCAATATTATCTTTCTAATTCGTGATTCAAGTACATAAACAATCAAAACAATTTTGATATTCTGTAGTTCTTTCATAGTTCATTAGGAAACCATTAAGTAGTACTTGATTAAAAATGCTTATAAATAATGAGTAAAACTAGTTTGCAATTCAAATTCGGCTTTAAAATAATTTAATTAAAAAAATCGTGGTAGATAATACATATTCTATAATAAGGTAGAAAAATGCAATATTATTAATACTCTCATTTTCCTCTGATCTATTATATGAAGAAAATTGGTGTAAACAATGTTGTGTATTATGTTTCAATACTTGTAATCTGTACATTCTAACGCCATTGTCAATCCACGATTTGGGAATTCCAGTTTTTAATTTCATCTTAATTCCTTTATATAATAAATTATTTATAATTTGTATTGATCATAGTAGAACTTTTCGTAGCATTTCTTATCAACTGAAAGTAACTTCATTATTATTGATGACAATCCAAGATCTGGCAAGAAATCTGCTATGCGCTAGGTGTATCTTCTGTAACATTCTGTGAAGTGCTAAACATGTTCATATCACAGAAGATACTATATTAAACACATAAGATTAATTACAATTCCTGTAGAAGTGTTTGTATCGTTTGAAATCATATGTTAATATTCACCTTTATTACTTTTAACAAGTCTCTCCACCAGGTCTCTTTTCATAGTATTATTTTATCTTCTTCAGACTAGATTCTATATACACAAACTAATTTGATTGTTGCTAAAAAAGTTGTTAAAATATCTGATTAATAATAGAAGAATTTTATCAAAAACATTATTATACGTCAAACAAACGAACCATATTCTACCAGATGATGTTGGAATTACCGATGTATCAGTAGACATAAATAGTACATTAAGATACAAGTGACATAAGTGACCCATTATTTGACGCCGTGAAATGATGGGCCACTGAAGTTATGAGTATCTTATACTATTTTATAGCTCGAGTGATATAAATTCGTCATATTAAATCTGTACTAGTAAAAAACAATAAAAAACAAAAACTATTCACTTCACGAATGATAATTCAAAAAATAAAAACGAAAACTGTAAAAAAGCAAGTACTAGGCGTTCCGTGAATGATAAATGAAAAAAAAGAAAGCGAAATCTATATATAAGCCAAAACCAAACACTCCGTAAATGATGAATCGAAAAAGATTTAAAAAAATTATAGTTTTAAAAATATACTTAAAATGTGTAATAATTAATTTTAATCAATATAATTGATATTATGTGAAATTATTTGTTGAAATTATCTTTTATAAAGTCATAAATTTAAATTTTGTTTCACGTATGTATTAGCGTCGTAGGAGCGGTGAGGAGGTAACTTATGTATAGTATAGCAATAGAAATCGTGCGTAGTAATAGGGGATACCCGGAAGCATTTTATAATACAACACTGAAATGACTATACCTCTTCGCTTTGCATGTTACGCTACTATCTCAATTTTATTTTTACTCGTATTTTATTTGGTTATAATTGTTATTTAATTTTAAAATTGTTAATATAAATGAGTTGTAATAATCTACACCTTATAATTATCAATGAAAACTTTATAAAATAATAAAGATATCAAATTATTGCTTATTATACTGATGTTCCTTGTTGATCAAGTGTTAAGGCACATCTAAAATTAGTCTTTCTTTATTGAACCGTACAAAAAAGTTAAAAATTTTTCACAGTTCTTTTTTTTCACTGTTAAATAATAGGCTATTTATAACACGTAGAAGCGTGGTATAAGTGCGTATTTATGTCACGCAGTGCTATAAAAGACTTTTGAAGTTCCAAGAAATTCAGTTCAATATCTAACTTTATTTATTCAAATATTAAATCTAAAATAGTTCTAGTAATTATGCCAGCGACAAAAATAGTATTTCACAACACTACAATTTCATATTAACCAAATTATTGCACAGTCTACATGTTGTATAGATAAAATAATTAAAACTTGACAGGAAGTTATTATTGCAACGCCCTAAAGATATGAACGACGTTTAAATAAATATCATAATCAACAAGACCAGCTTTTTATTTTGATTATTAAGTGTTCTAACAAACGTAAAGTCTTATATTTGTGGTTTGCTCATAATAAATTTTATTACTTTAAAGAAACTAACATAATGTAGTAATTGATTATAGAAGTTTATACATAATGACTAAAACTAATTTATATATCAAATTTAACGATTCAAAAATAATTCAAACATAAAAATCATAGAAGATAATATATATCCTATAATAAGATAAAAATATACAATATTATTAATACCCTCATTTTTCTCCGATATATTATTTGAAGCAACATGTTATAAGTAACGATGAGTGTTACGTTTCAACATTTGTAATCTATACATTATAACACCATTCTCAATCCACGTTTTAGAAATTCCAGTTTCCCAGAACCAATGATATAATTTCGTAATTTGGTAAGCGAATGCTGAGTTTGGAGAAAAACTCATTCCTGATATACCAGGTAAAATATGATTATTTGTGAAGCTGAGAATCCAGCCATTATCTCGATTTGAGTGTACGCGTATCATTAACTGCCCTGTTATAGTAGTAGTTGCACATATATTAATTATGTCATTTTCAGACAAAATTCTATCTAAGCATTCTAGTTGATTAGTTGGTAGTACAGTTACTGAATTTTTAATATTATTAGAAATTATATATTGATTTCGTAAAAATTGTCGGATAAACGTATCATTGTCAGTAAAAAGATTTATATTTGACTCGTTGAGCTCAAAAAGGTTTCTAATATTTTTAAAATTTACTTGAGTAAGAGTTACATCCATAAGATCATTTAACAAATATGTCGAAAATACTGTAGAAATAAATATTATACATCCAAATAATATTTTTTCTAATGATGTTTTTGGTGAAGAAGTCGTTGCATTACCAATTAACATCATAGAAACATTAAACGTTGTAAAATATTCACTTTCATATCCAATTAAATTTATTACAGCACTAAAAATTAGAATAATTCCAACCACTAAGCCAATAACAATTACAGTTTTCCATGGAAACAGATTTTCATGATAACCGTACAGTTTGATAATAAAAATAAGGTTATTAAAATCAAAATTATCAGGAACCAATAAACCTGTATAATCATATCTAGTATATGAAGTCAAATGATTTATGCTGAAGTCCACACCAGGATTTCTTGGACTTTTTAAATTTCTAATAAGTTCTTTTGATATATTAATAGTAAAATTCATTGTACCAGATATAGTTTTGAATTTCAAAGCATATATCCCAACTAATCCATACCAATAATTATTACCTTTAAATTTAGGTATCACACCGAGATACCATGGTGTGAACCTCACTATTTCTGCATTTAAAGTGTAACCATGCATATTTTTCAACTTTTGGGAAAATATAACATTATGTGATACACAATTTTTTTTGTAAGTCGAATTGAAGGGATTATATTCGTGTATGACGACTTCCAGAGCTTCAATTGGGATTGAAGTATTTAATTGAATAATTGGTAGACTTTTGTTAATGATCTCGATAGCTGTAACGTACAAATACTTATACTTCCATAATAACTTGAAAAGACCTTTTAAATTATACGAGCATTGATTATTGTTTTCCAAAATGAGTAAGCAATAAGGTCTTGGATGGTCATAAGAGTAATAATTTATGAATTCAAAGTTGTCATTAAAGTTATTTATATTCAAGCAATCAATGAAAATAATACTTAGTGCTGTATTTTTTAAATCAAATCCCAATATATTTCCATAATGTATTCTGTGCTTACCAAGGATTTCATCACTTTTATGTTTCACTATTTTCATTGGGTTGACAATGAAAGATGGAAAATTATTTGCCATTTCTTGTATAAATGATGTCTGTGCAAGGGTAAGTGATTTTGTTGATGAAGTAATGAATGTAACTTGTTTTATGTTTAGTTCTTTCATCAAAATATTGTTAACTTCCTCAATCCAATTGAATTTTATAGAATAAATTGTATTAAGACTAATTAATATGAATAAAAATCGTAGAATATAAGTATTCATATTTTTTCAGTAATGTTTAGAAATTTTATGTATTTATAAAAACTTTACAATATTTGTATTAATAATAATACAAATTTTCTATGATCTTCTTTTAATCGTGGTGTAAATATTTATTGAATACTAATTTGCTTATTGTTTATTCTCAAGTCGCAAAAAACACTGCAAAATTCACTTCTAAAAAATGTATATTGAATTTTATAGAATGAATCGTATTAAGATTAATTTATATGAATAAGTATTGCAGAATATATGCATTCATATTTTCTCGGTAATGTTGAGAATTTTCATACATTTTATCAGAACATTAAAATATTTATTTTAATAATAATCAAAAAATTTTCTATGATTCACTTTTAATTGTGATATAAATATTTATTGAATATTAATTGTCATGTTTTTTATTCTTAAGTCGCAAAAGATCACTGTAAACGTCAGTTCTAAAAGATGTATACGTTTTTAAACATATTCAAATTTTTTTTCTACTTGTATATTAAACATAATATTAATATTTATTTGCTCATTTTGTAAAGGAAAAAATGAATTTCAAACGAGACTTGTACATGAAAATTATTGAAAATTACTCTGTCAAATTTTAATATGCATAGCTATAACTTAGGTAAATATAAAAAAAAATCAATTTAAAAGCTTACACCAATCAATATCCTGTAGTATTATTTGATTAAACCTATTTTAAAGGGCAAGTGTTTTAAAAATTTATGTAATAAATTATTAAATTTTTGTATTTTTAATATGTGTATTGATAATGTAACGTTTGGCCTTTTTGCCTCGATTAGATCTTGATGTCGTAGGCGTCAGACTTTTAGAGGGCGCTGCAGATGGTTGATTCTCGGAGGCCAAAGTTCAAACTTACATACTAAACTAACCTAACCTTATTGAATTAATAAAATTAATAATAAGAAAAAGAAATAAATTAAAAGAATGAAATATGAATGATCAAAAAAAAGTAATAATATTAGTTAAAAGAATTAATCATAAATAAATGGTACAAAGCTAATCTATCCTTACGTACTAAGTGATAACGATAATGAGAGGAAGCAGGATGGGTACTGCGGACTGGTGATTAAGTTTAAACACGATAATTTTGGGTTTGTACTTAAACTATCTTTTTCTTTTATGTTTATTAATAAAAATAAAAAGAATAACAAAATAATTACAACGCCAATTAAATAATACTGAATAACAAAAATAAAAATTGTAATTTCGTGTAATAACGTTTCGCACGTTGAAAAAGAAAAGAAAAATCTTTAGTTGTCTTCTTGACCGCTAGGTGGCGCTAATTCGTATTTATCGGCTGTAACAAATAAAACAAAAGAAAAGAAATACAACAGTTAATTATATAATAATATAGACTCGGCGGATAAATTCGCGACCTACTTTATCGACGAAGTTCGGCGCGGTCGGTAACGGAGCCAGGTAAGGTAATATAGGAGAGCTAGGATGGTAACCCTCTAAACCATGGCTGGAGAAGAGGGGGGAGACTTTTTGGTCGAAGACCAATGGAGGAATCTACCCCGACCCGCGATGGTGGAGGTAGTGACTAGGAGTCAGTGTCGGGCAACCCCACCCTTACACTGACGGATAGGTAGGAGACTATGCCGGGCAATCCCACCCTTACATAGCTTGAGACAGGAGTGTAGGTAAGGATAGCTCCCACTGTGCCGAGCAACCCCACTCTTGCACAATGGAAGGGGAGAGAGTCTCTGATGCTGGCTCGGCGGTTCGCTTATATATGCTACGGAGCTCGCTATTCCCGTTGCGGGAGTAGCGCCTCGTAGCGGCTGAGCGCAAGTACTAAGTCTAGCGCGATTTTTGAATCGTCGCAATAATTATGATAATAACCTATTGTTTTCTTAATAACTCGTGGTTTTTTTAAACACAAGCTTATGAGAAATAATAATAATGTTAGAAACCATTTGATAAAATTCAATTCGAAAGTTTACAATGATATCTTTTTCTCTTTAAAAGTCAAAGCTCAAAGCTTATATCTATATCTTATCTTATATCTATACTTGGAAGCTTGCATCTATACTTGGAACGGTTTTTATGAACATCAAAAGATATATGTAAATTTAGGGTGTAAAAAAAATCGATAGTCGATTGATACATAAATTTTTATTTACTAATCATTCCAAACAGTCAAAAATCGTGTGTTTTGTGTTAATCGATGTGAAATACATAAATTGTGAGTGAATGAATAATTCGTTTATTCTTACACCAATGAAACGAATGATTTATACATTCTTACACCATTGTCAAAACAAGTTTTGGAAATTCCAGTTTCCCAAAACCGATGATCTCATTTTACAATTTGGTAAGCAAATCGTGAGTTTGGAGAAAAATTGTTCCTAATATGCCAGGTAAAAGGTGATAATCTGTTAAGCTAAGAATCCAGCCATTATCTTGATTTGAATGTACGCGTATCATTATCTGCCCCGTTATAACACTGGCTACACAAATATTAATTACATTATTTTAGACAAAATTCTATCCAAGCATTCTAGTTTATTAGATGGTAGTACAGTTACTGAATTATTAATATGATTGAAAATTGCATATTCATCTCTTATAAAATGTCGATTGTATGTATAATTGTCAATAATGAGATTTATGTTCGATTCGTTTTGAGTAAATGTTTCATCCAAAATATCATTCAATAAACATGTAAAAAAATACTGCGGGATTAAACAAACAAATGATAATTTTTCTGATGATGTTTTTGGTAAAGAAGGGGCTGCAAAACCAATTAACATCATGCAAACATTAAACGTTGATTGGTATTGATGATAGATATTGCAGAATATGTGCATTCATATTTTCTTAGTAATTTCTGAAATTTTCAATCTGTTTTACGTACACTAAAATTTTTTGAATTTTTATTTCATCAATAATTAAAAAATTGTTATAATTCCTTTATAATCTTGATATGAACATTTATTAGATACTAATTCTTTTATTTTTTCTTTCGATTCACAAAAGACCACTGCAAAAGTCAATTTTTTATTTTTAAATGTATATGCGTTTTAAAACATATTTATAATTTTTCTACTTGTATATTAAATATGATAATAATATTCATTTGCTCATTTTGCAAAGAAAACATGATTTTTAAATAAAGATTTGTAAATAGAAAATATTGAAAATTATTTTATAAAATTCTATTACGTACAGCTATAACATAAATAAGTATAAAAAAATCAATTTGAAAGCTCGCTACTAACATTTTCTGAAATGAGAATATTAAACCTATTTAGAATATCAAGTATTTTTAACTTGTACGTAATGAGTTACAGATTATTTTATTTTTAATTTGTGTATTGAGCGTTATGATAATAACCATTTTTACTAAATAAATCATAATTTTTTAAACACGTTCTTAATAGAAAAACATTGCTAATCATATGGTTAGTACAGCCGAAAAGATCCAAAAAACTTAAGAAAATGATGTCATTCAGCTGCAATGTTTTAAACAGTTCCCATCGAAAAATGAATTGAGTATTCTTTAAATTTAGATTTCAAATGAATATAAAAAATAATTCAAATTTTGTTATTTATTATGCATATAATAATACCTTGTTTATTATAGCACAATATTATCATAATAGTACATTATGTAACTAAGGAGAAATTAGACGTTACTCCTGAGTTGCATATTGTGCTTTATTCCTACCTCAACAGCGGTCTAATATTAATATTTAATAAAAACATTCAACAATCTATTCAAATTCATAGATTTTTAAATTAGTGGGAGCAATATACTTTCCTTCCCGCATTTGCGAAAGAACTATATATTTCTCTTGCAAAATTTTAAAAGTTAGAAATACCTTACTTTTGGCCCACTTTTTGAGTTAATAAAATGGCTATTACTATTGAGGTAGGAAAAAAAATAATTATGAATTTGCTCAAATCAATATGATATTTCTAATTCGTGATTCAATTACTTAAACAATTAAAACGATCTTGAAAATCTGTAGTTTACTCAAACTCATAACTTTAATAGTTCATTAGGAAATCAACAATATAGTACTTGATTTAAGATGCTTATAAGTAATGAATCAAACTATTTTACATTTTGAAATTAACGGCTTAAAAATAATTCAATTATAAAAATTGTAACAGATAGTATATATCCTATGACAAGGTAGAAAAATGCAATATTATTAATACTCTCATTTTCCTCTGATCAATTATATGAAGAAAATTGTTGTAAAGAACGTTGTGTATTATGTTTCAGTATTTTTAATCTGTATATTATTATGCCATTGTCAATCCACATTTTAGAAATTCCAGTTTCCCAGAACCAATGATGTGATTTCATGATTTCGTAAGCAAATGGCGAATTGGGAGAAAAAATTGTACCTAATATGCCAGGCTAAATGTGATTATCTGTTATACAAAGAATCCAGCCATTATCTCGATTCGAGTGTACGCGTACCACTTGCTGTCCCATTATAGGAGTAGTAACACAAATATTGATTGCATCATTTTCGGACAAAATTCTATCTAAGCATTCTAGTTGATTTGTCGGTAGTACAGTGATTGAATTAATTATAGAATTAGCGACTGTATATTTATATCTTATAAAATATCGGTTATATGTATAATTGTCAGTAATGAGATTTATGTTTGACTCATTCAGCTCAAAAAAATTCTTGATATTTTTAAATTTCACTTGAGCAAATGTTACATCCAAAAGATCATTTAATAAACAGGTACAAAACATTGTAGAAATAAATATTACACAAACAAATAATATTTTTTCTGGTGAGGTTTTTGGTAAGGAAGTGGCTGCTGCACCAATCAACATTATAAAAACATTAAATATTGTGAAATATTCACATTGATGTCTAAATAAATAAATTGAAGCAGTAAAAATTAGAATGGTTCCAATAATTGAGCCTATAACAATTAGAATTTTCCATGGAAATAGATTTTCATAATAACCATACACGCGGAAAGAAATTTTGATTTAACACAAGTCCAACATTACTCGAAACAACACAATTCAATGCTTGTGTTATTTCTTCGTCAAACTCGAGTTGTAAGAACTCTGAGAAAAATTAAGTTGATATAAAACAAAACATTGCATCGCTTAACTCGACGTTGAATAACAGAGATGTGTAGATTAGCATTCGCCTAATTCCAAGAAACACGAACATATAGTATCTCGAGGTTTGGAGCTCCTACATGTCCAAAGTTGAGTTGGAGAAGCATGAGGCTCGTCATCACAATACTCCGAGATATACAAACATTTCGTATGTAAAAAATGATGTTGAATTTATTCCAACTTGACTTGACTTATTTCCGAGATTTCTCCTCTTCGTACAATTCTATGTTCGAGTTAAAATAAATCAAAACATGAAGTCAATTCAATTCCAAATTTCTTTCCGTGCAGTTTGATAATAAAAATAAGTCCACTTAAAAAAGAATAATCAGGAATCAATAAACCTTCATGATCATATCTACTAAACAAAGTCAAATGATTTACACTGAAGTCCATATCAGAATCACTTAAGTTTTTTAACATTATTATATGTTGTTTTGATATGTTAATAGTAAAATTCATTGTGTCAGATATAGTTTTGAATTTTAAAGCATATATTCCAACTAAACCATTCCAATAATTTTTACCTTTAAAATTAGGTATCACATTCAGAAACCATGATGTGAATCTTGTTATTTCTGCATTTAAAGTATAATCATGCATATTCTAACATGTTGTTTTGTTATATTGATAGTAAAATTCATTGTATCTGATATAGTATTGAATCTTAAAGGATATATCCCAACTAAACCGGTCCAATAATTATAACCTTTGAAATTTGGTATCACATTGACGTACTATGTTGTAAACCACAATACTTCTGTATTTAAAGAATATTTATGGATATTTTTCAACTTCTCCGAAAAAATTACATCATGTAATACATCATTTTTTCTGTAAACCAAATTAAATGGATTATATTCGTGTATGATGATTTCCAGAGCATTAGTTGGGATTGAACTATTCAATTGAATGATTGGTAGACTTTTGTTAATTATTTCGATGATTGTAACGTACAAATACTTATTCTTCCAAAGAAACTTGAAAAAAGATTTTAAATTATATATATAATGACTATTATTTTCCAAAATAATTAAACAGTAGGGTTTCGGGCGATCATAAGAGTAATAATTAATGAATTCAAAATTGTCATTGAAGTTATTTATATTCGAACAATCAATGAAAATAATACTTAATGCTGTATTTTTTAAATCAAATCCTAATATGTTTCCATAATATATTCTGTGCTTTGGTAAAATTTTATTATTTTTATATTTTGCCATTTTCATTGGGTTAACGATAAAAGATGGAGAATCATTCGCTATTTCTTGCAAAAATGACGTCTGTGCACAGGTAAGTAATTTTGGCGATGAAGTGATGAATGTAATTTGTTTTATGTTTAATTCTTTCACCAAAATATCAATAATTTTTTCAATCAAGTTTAATTTCATCAAATAAACTGTATTAAGACTAATTAATATGAATAAATATTGCAGAATACAAGCATTCATATTTTCTTAGTAATTTATGGCATTTGCTAAATATGTTTTATTTACACTTATGTACATTGAAAGTTTTAGAGTATTTATTTTATCAATAATTAAAAAGTTTCTATTATTTCCTCGTAATCGTGATTTAAATATTTATTAAATGCTAATTTTTTACATCTTTTTTTTTAACTCTCGAATGACCACTGTAAAAGTCACTTTTTCTAAAAAATGTATACGTTTTAAAATAAACTTATATTTCTTTTATCTGTATATCAATCATTATAATAATATTTATTTGCTCATTTTTCAAGGAAAACATGATTTTTAAATAAATACTTGTAAATGGGAAATATTGAAAATTACTTTATGAAATTCTATTACGTATATCTATAACTTAAGTAAATATAAAAAAAAATCAATTTAAAAGCCAATTGATAACATTTTCTTAAATGAAAATATTAAACCTATTTAAAATATCAAGTATTTTCTACGTGTACGTAATGAGTTATTATTTTTTATATTTTGAATATGCTTATAGAGCATTAATTGATATAGCAGTTACTTTGTATTTGAGTAAAAGTACGAAAATAGCTTACAATAATAATTTTTGAATCTTTCGAAATCAATGATCAAAACTTTCATACTTGCATCTTTTATACTTTTAAGAGAAAACCTTAAAAAATTTGTATCTCAATGTTGCGTGCCTTTTAACAATTCTAATGAACTGTCAAAGGTACTACAAATTTATCATATAAAAGATTTAATAGACTATTGATATGTTAGTGGAATATAGATGAGAAGAAATATTTATCAAATATCAACAGAATCCATTGACTTCCAAATGAAGATAATTTTAATGTAGTGATTCAAATTTGCACTTTTAATCCAAGAAAAAAATCTTTTGGTGTCACGATCCGCTAGAGCAAATAAAACAATTATTGAAATTAAACATATAAATTCATTTATATACCCTTTCTCAAATCATTTATTGAACTGAACAAACGAAAAAATTTTAAATAAACTTTAATCAATTTCTTTCAAAAGATAAGTTTTCCAAACAGTTTCATTTATTAATCATTACGTGATATTAATATTTTATTTTGCTGAAATAATTCAGTAAGAATGAATTAAAAATTAATCTTATTATAATGTAATTGTTATATTGAAATTTTAATGTTACAACTTAAATAACTAATTAATGTTTCTATGCGTATTTTATTATATCAAGTATTAACTAGATGAAATCATTGACCATAAATAAGGTTTAGATGAATATTAATGTTTGAAATAAAATCTATTGCGACGATGCTATTTCAAGCATCGCGCTTAAACCGGGTTCCGCGCTCAACCGCTACGAGGCGTTACTCCCGCAATGGGAATAGCGCGCTCCAGAGCATATAAGTCGGCAAGACGGCCGGCTAAAACGGACTCTCTCCCCTCTCCCTATGTAGAGAAGTTATGCTTTACATAGTGAGAGCTCACCTACGTGTTTCAATGTGTATAAGGGGGATTCCTATACACATTGCAGACCGTTCCTACCTGGGCTTAGTTTGACTAAGTTTTCCATCCATTCCCAGTAACTATGCATAAGGGGGTTTCCTATGCATAGTTTCCTATCTCTTACCTCCACCTTTTCGGTCGAGGTAGTTCCTCCGCCAGTCGATGGAGTTTTCCACGACTAGCGCATCTTCTCTTTGTCTACCCTGAGGCTGGGAGGTAGCATTATCGTGTCTTCCTGCGACACCGACCCGCTTCCAGTCTATACCGGGTGTCATCGAGACATAGCTCGTATTATCCGCCGCCGGTAAAGTAAATTCCGACCGTAACCGCCGTCGATAATATCGTAGCCTGTATATAGTTTATTACCTTTCCTTTATTAATAATAAGATTGTTAAAAACCGCGTCACCGGTAAAAATAAATACCGACCACCAGAAAGAGATCAATTAAATCTCGTGACCTGTAAATAGTTTATTTTCTTTTATCCTAGTTTGTAACCGATACCGTTCGGAATTTATTATTAATTATAATTTTTGTTAAGCCGCGTCGCCAGTAAAAAAAAATAATACCGACCGCTCAAACATATAATTTAACCTTAGTTTATTCATAGTTTTGCGTGCCGCCGTTTCCGGCCAATTTTTCGAGATTATCATTTGTTCAAGTAACCTTGTATTAGTTTTAAGGCAACTCAATAAATGCAAAGAATATTTATTGTGAAAAATATAATTGCACGACTCATACTCATTTACCAGTTTCCGCTAAACCTGTCCTGTAAATCCGCCCCGTCATTATCACTTTAATTTTAAGTCTACTTATTTCATTTATTTAATTATTATTTAAACGCAATAGTAAATTTCTTTTTCTTTTAATTACAGTTAACTTTTCATTCTTAAACTCATTTTTTTATTATTAAATTCAGTAATTTCATTTTAGTTTATAAGTTTTGAACTTTGGCTTATTCGAACCACCGACCGACCATCTTCCAGCATCAACCCTCAGGTAAAAGTAAAAGTCTGATGCCGCCGACGTCAACGAGTTGTCTACAACAACCGACCCGAAAAGCCAAACGTTACACTATATTTATTTTTAAATTAAAGAGTTAATGATTAATTAAGTGATATAGGATTAGAATACAATTCTTTAAATAATATGATGATGAGTACCGTAAAATATCATAACTTACTTAGGATAGTCTATCGATACTTTTTAATCGACTGTTTTTTATATTTTAAAAGTAAAACATGACCCTGGTAGAAAATTGTCTAGTTTTATCGAGGCCTCGATTATTTAACATACAAAACTAGACAGATCCAGAGTAAATTTCTACCAAGGGATGAAAGTATATTTTGATTTTTAATAAGTGCAAATAAGATTTGAAATTTCTTTATTTATTAACATACATCGTCACAATATCTCGATTTAAAAGCAACATAAAAATCGGATCATTTATAATGTCATAGAAAATTTTATATTAAATGCGTAATTTGAATTTGTAAACAAACAAATTAAAATTTTCAAAGTTTTACTTAAACAAGTAATCTCAAAATTTTAGAATAATCAAATAGAAAAATACAATATTTGTTTCTTATGTTCTTCCATCTTCCAAAAATCTTGTGAGTAACCCGTGTAGAAATTTCCGTGTTTTATTACACTCTAAAATGTTGATTGTTGCTAAAAAAACTAGTTTGATTGTTGCTAAAAAGTTGTTAAAATATCAGATTAATTATACAAGAATTTTATCAAAAACATAAATACATGCCACACAAACAAACCATATTCTACCAGTTGATGTTAGAGTTACCGATGTATCAGTAGACATAAAAAGACTTTTGAAGTTCCAAGAAATTCAGTTCGGTATTTAACTTTATTTATTCAAATAGTAAATCCAAAATAGTTCTAGCAATTATGCCAGCGACAAAAATCATATTTTATAACACTACAATTTTTTTATAATAACCAAATTATTGCACAATCTATATGTTGTGTAAATCAAATAATTAAAACTTGACAGGAAGTTATTATTGCAACGCCCTAAAGAAATCAACGACATTTAAATCGATATCATAATCAACAAGACCAGCTTTTTATTCCGATTATTAAGTGTTCTAACAAACGTAAAGTGTTGTATTTGTGGTTTACTCATAACAAATTTCATTACTTCATTAAGAAACTAATATAATGTAGTACTTTTGATTAAAGGAGTTTATACATAATGACTAAAACTAGTTTTTATATCAGATTTAACGATTTAAAAATAATTCAAACATAAAAATCATAGAAGATAATATATATCCTATAATAAGATAGAAAAATGCAATATTTTTAATACCCTCATTTTCCTCTGATAAATTATATGAAGCAAACTGTTGTAAGTAACGTTGAGTATTACGTTTCAATATTTGTAATCTATACATTATAACACCATTCTCAATCCATGATTTAGAAATTCCAGTTTCCCAGAACCAATGATACAACTTCATAATTTGATAAGCGAATGCTGAATTTGGAGAAAAACTTGTACCTAATATACCGGGGAAAATGTGATCATTTGTAAAGCTGAGAATCCAGCCATTATCTCGATTTGAGTGTACGCGCACCATCAGCTGTCCAGTTATAACATTACCTACGCAAATATTAATCACATCGTCTACGGATAAAATTCTATCTAAGCATTCTAGTTGATTAGTTGGTAGTGCAGTGACTGAATTATTAATATATTTGGATATTCCATATTCATCTCCTATAAAATATCGATTATACGTTTCATTATCAGTAATAAGATTCATATTCGACTCGTTCAGCTCAAGAATACTTCGAATATTTTTGAATTGTAGTTTAGTAAATGTTACGTCCATAAGATCATTTAACAAATATGTCGAAAATACTGTGGAAATAAATATTATACATCCAAATAATATTTTTTCTGATGATGTTTTTGGTGAAGAAGTGGCTGCAGTACCAATTAACATCACAGAAACATTAAACATTGTAAAATATTCACTTTCATATCTAATTAAATTAATTATAGCACTAAACATTAGAATAGTTCCAACAATTAAACCAACGACCATCACAATTTTCCATGGAAATAGATTTTCATAATAACCATACTGTTTGATGATAAAAATAAGTTTATTAAGATGAGAATAATCAGCAATTAATAAACCTGTATAGTCATATCTGGCTATCGCAGTCAAATGATTTATGTTGAAGTCTTTATCAGGATTACTTGACTTTGTTAACATTATTATATGTTGTTTTGATATGTTAATAGTAAAATTCATTGTGTCAGATATAGTTTTGAATTTTAAAGCATATATTCCAACTAAACCATTCCAATAATTTTTACCTTTAAAATTAGGTATCACATTCAGAAACCATGGTGTGAATCTTGTTATTTCCGCATTTAAAGTATAATCATGCATATTTTGTAATTTCTTAGAAAATATAACATTATGTGATATATTATTTTTTCTATAAGCTAAATTAAATGGATTATACTCATGTGCGATAATTTCCAGAGCATCGATTGTGATTGAACTATTCAATTGAATAATTGATAAACTTTTATTAATTATTTCGAT
The DNA here is from genome assembly GCA_017163975.1 of Anastatus disparis. Taxonomy (NCBI): domain Eukaryota; kingdom Metazoa; phylum Arthropoda; class Insecta; order Hymenoptera; family Eupelmidae; genus Anastatus; species Anastatus disparis. The sequence continues at coordinate 13,982,629 of JAFFSR010000335.1, read as the reverse complement.
AATTGTGACGTACAAATACTTATGCTTCCATAAAAACTTGAAAAGTGATTTTAAATCATATGAACAATGATTATTATTTTCTAAAATAATTAAGCAGTAAGGTCTTGGATGATCATAAGAGTAATAACTTATGAACTCAATATTGTCATTAAAGTTATTTATATTCCAACAATCAATGAAAATAATACTTAATGCTGTATTTATTAAATCGAATCCCAATATATTTCCATAATATATTCTGTGTTTAGGCTGAACTTTATCATTTTTATATTCTACTATTTTCATTGGATTAACAATAAAAGACGGAAAATTACCCGCCATTTCTTGCATAAATGATGTCTGCATAGAGGTAAGTGATTTTGTCGATGAACTAATGAATGTAACTTTTTTTATATTTAGTTCTTTCATCAAAATATTGCGCACTTTCTCAATCCAATTGACTTTTATAGAATAAATTGAATTGAGACTAATTAATATGAATAAAAATCGCAGAACATAAGTATTCATATTTTTTCTGTAATGTTTAGAAATTTTATGTAAATACTGAATCTTCTAATTTTTTATTTTAAAATTGCTAAAAACCACTGCAAATGCCATTTTTTCTAAAAAATGTATATACATTTTAAAACATTTTTTTATTTTTTCTACTTTTATATTAAATTTATTTTTATTTATTATTTATTCAAACCAATATAGAAAAACCTTACATGTAAAAATTTACATTTGCACACGTAAACCGCAGAATAAATATTATACTATAATAATATTTATTTGATCATTTTGTAGAGGGAAACATAATAGAAAATATTGAAAATTACTGGTATGATATTTAAATACGTACAGTTTAACTCAGGGAAGTTTAAAAAAATCAATCTAAAAGTTTGCACCAATCATTTTTCCGAAGGACTATATTAAACCTATTTTGAAGGTCTAGTATTTTTAACATGTGCATAATAAATAATTAATTCCTTTTATTTTCAATATGTGCTGAGCATAAACGATGTTTTCTAAATAAATCATGATTCTTTAAATACGACCTTATAAAAAAAATTAAAGAAAAATATAGGAAATTATTTCATAAAATTTTTCACGAACAGTCGAAGACACTGTAAATGTATCGTATAAAAGAATCGATAGACGATTGATACATAAATGAAATAAAGATAAGATCTATATATATATTGATGTACAGTACCGTCCATAAATTCGTGAACAAAATTTTGAAAAACATCGCTTCTTTAAAGAGCATTATCTCTGGTTCTAATGGTCGTAGAATAAAAATCAAAAAAGTCAATTAAAGTATACGAAAAATACTAACTTTTTATGGTGTTTAAAATTTTTCCAAACCATTTTTTCCATTTTTTATCCTTCTTTAAAAAAATGTAAATTTTTCACATTTTTAAACATTTTTTCAATCACTTATATCTTTTTTGAAAATGATTATTAATGAAAAATTCCAACGGGAATCGAAAGAATTCTAAAAAATCTAAAATTTATCACGAATGGTTTTTTTTCCTACGAAGCTTATTTAGGTAGTTATAAGCAATTGAATGTTGTGATGTAGTATAATAAAAACACGAATAATAATATTCAAAATATTTTTTTTTCATATTTCTTAAAAAATTAAGTGTTATTTTGTCAAAAATTAAAGTATTTTTCTAAAAAATTATGACAATAAATAATTTTAAAAAGTTTATATACAAATATGTTGAAATAATTAAATTTTCATTGATATTTTCGTTAAATTATTCGTAATTTTATTATAGTACTTCTTAACATTGGATAGCTTATAACTACCTAAATAAGCTTCGTAGGAAAAAAAACCATTCGTGATAAATTTTAGATTTTTTAGAATTCTTTCGATTCCCGTTGGAATTTTTCATTAATAATCATTTTCAAAAAAGATATACGTGATTGAAAAAATGTTTAAAAATGTGAAAAATTTACATTTTTTTAAAGAAGAATAAAAAATGGAAAAAATGGTTTAGAAAAATTTTAAACACCATAAAAAGTTAGTATTTTTCGTATACTTTAATTTACTTTTTTGATTTTTATTCTACGACCATTAGAACCAGAGATAATGGTCTTTAAAGGAGCGATGTTTTTCAAAATTTTGTTCACGAATTTATGGACGGTACTGTATATATCAAGTGTTCAAAAAATCTATTGACTTCGAAACGAAAAAAATTCTGATTTGGTAGTTTAAATTCAAATTTTTTTAATTCAAGGAAAAAATTTTTTGTTATAACGATCCACTAGAGCGAATAAAACAATTATTGAAATTAATTAATTTATATCCTTACTGAATTTCAACACATTTATTTAATCAAACAACTAAAAATTTCTAAATAATCCTTTTATTTGTTTACTTTAAATAAATATTTTATTTGAATCAAAAAAATTAAATAAGAACAGAATTTTAACTTATGATTTTTTCAAGCCTAATGATTTAAAAATAATTCAATTATGAAAATCATAGCAGATAATATATATCCTATAAGAAGGTAGAAAAATGCGATATTATTAATACCCTCATTTTCCTCTGATATATTATATGAAGCAAACTGTTTAAAGTAACGTTGAGTATTACGTTTCAATATTCGCAATCTATACATTATAACACCATTCTCAATCCACGTTTTAGAAATTCCAGTTTCCCAGAACCAATGATACAACTTCATAATTTGATAAGCGAATGCTGAATTTGGAGAAAAACTTATTCCTGATATACCAGGTAAAATGTGATCATTTGTAAAGCTGAGAATCCAGCCATTATCTCGATTTGAGTGTACGCGCACCATAAGCTGTCCAGTTATATCATTACATCCGCAAATATTAATCACATCATCTTCGGACAAAATTCTATCTAAACATTCTAGTTGATTAGTTGGTAGTGCAGTAACTGAATTATTAATAGAATTGGAAACTCTATATTTATCTCTTATAAAATGTAGATCTCTTATAAAATATCGATTATATGTATAATTGTCAGTAATGAGATTTATGTTTGATTCATTAAGCTCAAAAACATTTCGAATATTTTTAAATTTTACTTGAGTAAATGTTACATTTATAAGATCAGTTAACAAATATGTCGAAAATACTGTTGAAATAAATATTATACATCCAAATAATATTTTTTCTGATGAAGATTTTGGTGAAGAACTGGCTGCAGTACCAATTAACATTATAGAAACATTAAACGTTGTAAAATATTCACTTTCATAACTAATTAAATTAATCACAAAACTAAAAATTAAAATGGTTCCAGTAATTAAACCAATGACCATTAAAATTTTCCATGGAAATAGATTTTCATAATAACCGTACTGTTTTATTATGAAAACAAGTTTATCAAACTCAAAATTATCAGGAATCAATAAACCTGTAAAATCATATCTAGTATACGAAGTCATATGACCTATATTGAAATCCACACCAGGATTTCTCGGACTTGTTAAATTTCTAAGTTTTTTTGATACATTAATAGTAAAATTCATTGTATCAGATATGGTTTTGTATTTTAAAGCATATATTCCAACTAAACTATCCCAATAATTTTTACTTTTAAAATCAGGTATCACATTCAGAAACCATGATGCAAACCTCGTTATTTCTGCATTTAGAGTATAACCATGCATATTTTTTAATTTCTCCGAAAATATAATAGTAACATTATGTAACTCAGAATTTGTTCTGTAAATTAAATTAAATGGATTATATTCATGTACGACGATTTTCTGAGCATTTATTGCGATTGAACTATTTAATGGAATGATTGGTAAATTTTTGTTTATTATTTCAATAATTGTAACGTACAAATACTTATATTTCCATAGAAACTTGAAAATATCTACTAAATTATATGTGTGACCACAATTATTCTCCAAAATGATTAAGCAGTAAGGTCTTGGTCGATCATAAGAGTAATAATTTATATATTCAAAATTGTCTTTAAAGTTATTTATATTCAAGCAATCAATGAAAATAATACTTAGTGCTGTATTTTTTAAATCGAATCCCAATATATTTCCATAATGTATTCTGTGCTTACCTAGGATTTCATCATTTTTATGTTTCACTATTTTCATTGGGTTGACAATGAAAGATGGAAAATTACTTACCATTTCTTGTATAAATGATGTCTGTGCAAGAGTAAGTGATTTTGTTGATGAAGTAATCAATGTAACTTGTTTTATGTTTAGTTCTTTCATCAAAATATTGTTAACTTTCTCAATCCATTTGAATTTTATAGAATAAATCGTATTAAGACTAATTAATATGAATAAGTATTGCAGAATATATGCATTCATATTTTCTTAGTAATGTTGAAAATTTTCATATATTTTATAAGAACATTCAAATATTTATTTTAATAATAATAAAAAAATTTTCTAGGATTTACTTTTAATTATGATTAAATATTTATTGAATATTAATTGTCTTTTTTTTTATTCTTAGTTCGCAAAAGACCACTATTAATGTTCTAAAAGATGTATACGTTTTTAAGCATATTAAATTTTTTTTTCACTTGCATATTAAATATAATATTAATATTTATTTGCTCATTTTGTAGAGGAAAAAATGAATTTCCAACGAGACTTGTACATGAAAATTATTGAAAATTACTCTGTCAAATTTTAATATGCATAGATATAATTTAGGTAAATATAAAAAAAATCAATTTAACAGTTTACATCAATCAATATCCTGTAGTATTATTTGATTAAACCTATTTTAAAGGTCAAGTGTTTTAATAATTTATGTAATAAATTATAAAATTTTTTTATTTTTATCATGTGTATTAATAATTATGATAATAACCTATTTTTTTCTTAATAATTCGTGGTTTTTTTAAACACGAGCTTATGAGAAATAATAATAATGTTAGAAACCATTTGATAAAATTCAATTTGAAAGTTTACAATAATAACTTTTTCTCTTTAAAAATCAAAGTTCAAAGCTTATATACTTGCATCTATACTTGGAGCGGTTTTTATGAACAGCAAAAGACTGTAAATGTAGGGTGTAAAAAAAATCGATAGTTGATTGATACATAAATTTTTATTTATTAATTATTCCAAAGAGTGAAAAATCGTGTGTTTTGTGTTAATCGATGTGAAATACACGAATTGCGAGTAAATGAATAATTCATTTATTCTTACACCAATGAAATGAATGATTTATGCATCCTTACACCATTGTCAAAACACGTTTTGGAAATTCCAGTTTCCCAGAACCAATGATGTAATTTCATATTTGATAAGCAAATCGTGAGTTTAGAGAAAAACTTGTACCTAATATACCGGGGAAAATGTGATTATCCGTTATACTAAATATCCAGCCATTATCTCGATTCAAGTGTACGCGTACCATTTGCTGCTCGTTTACAACAGTAGTTGCGCAAATATTAATTACATCATTTTAGACAAAATTCTATCTAAGCATTCTAGTTTATTAGATGGTAGTACAGTTACTGAATTATTAATATAATTGAAAATTGCATATTCATCTCATATAAAATGTCGATTGTATGTATAATTGTCAATAATGAGATTTATGTTTGATTCGTTCAGCTATAGAACATTTTTAATCATTTTAAATTTTACTTGATGTTTTTGCTAAAGAAGGGGCTGCAAAAACCAATTAACATCATAAAAACATTGAACGCAGTAGAATATTCGTATAATATCCATCTGTTCCTCTGCTTATCATGCACGCGATTACAACTACGTGTACCTAAATATGTTTTTTTGATGTTAATAAACTTCGTTATTAATATTTATTTAATTAATAATAAATCAAGTGAAAAATAACTAATATCCATAAAAATAATAGTAGTTATAATTTTCTAAAAATCTCCACTCTCTACTTTCTATATATAAGTTCCCGATCGGAAAGATCTCGTGGCTAACCAAGATAGCAGATAAGGCCCTCTACGGGCAGCCTAGGTTGGCCCACGCTTATTTTGTAGGGGTAACGCATGGCCCAAGCAGGGCCCAGTATGTTTACGTTGATATGCGTCAACACACACTATACATTACTTATTCCCTAACCAAAATTTAATTATGTATAGTTTATGTTATACATAGATATAGATTTACTGTAGAGAAAACATTGCCTTCCAAGGGCCCGGTACACAGTGCTATTGAACACAATGGTTCTCTACGGAAGGGCCTAGAAAGGCTTTCTTGACTACTAGTTGGAGCCACACTCGCACTCTGTTTTCTTTTCCGATCGGATTGATGCATAGCTTCTGTCGGCCAGTCTCACGACTGTCACACCGGTTTTTCGTCATATTAATAGTAAAATTTATTGTATCAGCTATAGTTTCGAATTTTAAAGCATACATCTCAATTAAACCATCTCAAAAATTTTTGCCTTTAAAACTAAGTATCACATCAAGACACCATGTTGTATACCTTGTTATTTCTGTATTAAATCCTCCAGAAATTCTGTAAGATTCTGGCTTAACGCGCTTATCCGAATATTGTGATATGATTATTGATTCATGTTTGGAAAATACTAGTTTTACAAAATCAGATACAAGTTACCAATCTCATCAACATTAGTAAAATTTTTAAGAAAATTATTGCTTATTATATTTTCATAAAACTCATGTCAAGCTAAGAATTCAATTATTATCATAGTTTGCATCTATGCTCACCATTTGCTATATAAATATCGCAAAAGTAATAATTGTTTAATTCTTTCAACAAAATACTGTTAAGGAGGTACCTTCGCTTTAGTATTACAAAACAGATTTGGTCGAAACTATGCAAAATTGTTTGTTTCTATGTCTAAAATGCACATATAAAATTTCATAAAGATCCGTTATCTCGTTATTGAGAAATTAGAATAATTATATAACATTGGTTCTTATGGGGAAACGTTAATATTGTAGTTGATCTTAAAATTTACAAAACAGAATAAAATGAAATTTTTTGAGGATAAACATAATATTACTGGCAACTTATAAAATAATTTTCAGAAACTTTCATTATTTTTACGCGGAAATATAAATGAATAAATTATTCATTTACGTACGAATCTAGTTACTTTTATCGTATATACGGGATGGCGGCAAAAACACACCATAACCTCAAATTTTCAAATTTCGTAAAAAGAGCATGTAAATGATTTGGACAGTAAAGATGATGATCTTAGCTCTTTAATTAATTTTAATTTAAATAAATTAGTTATTATAATTAGTTTTAAATAAAAATTATTTCTTATTTTTATATTGATGCTAATTCTATCGAGTATATGAAAATCACCATACAAAACATTCTTGGGGAGAGGAGATATCTAGTAACTTTTAATCAAATAAGCATATTGAAAATTTGACTCGAGTGGTGAACGAAGGTACCTCCTTAACTTCTTTTATCCAGTCAATGTTCATTGAATAAATCATATTAAGAATAATCATGAGCAGAAATTGTAATATTTACGGTTTTATGTATCTTTGTATTGAGTGAGTATAATTTTAATAATTTGTTTATTAAAAGTTTTTAAAAATTTTTTTAATAATGAATAACTAATTTTATAATTTCTACTTCATTGCCGTTTAAATTTTTATGAAAGACTAATGATTAATTTTTTTATCGCAAATTAATATTATAAACATTCGTCATGAAATGAAGCATGGAAAGATAAAAAAATGTTATGAGGTTAAAATCGATAGAATTCCTTTTTTCTTATTATTAAGGTTACTGTTTCTAGTAAAAGTACATACGTTTCGAAAATTTTTTTACCTTGCTTATAAAATATGATAATAAAATTTATTTATTCTATTTTGTGTATGCAAACTTATGAATGGAAAATATTGAAAATTACTTCATAACATTCTAATATACATAGCTATAAATTGAGTAAATATAAAAAAATCAATTTAAAAATTCTGCTCATATCATTTTCTCGAACAATATTATTATACCTATTTTGAAGGTTAAATGTTTTTATATGTTCGTGATAAATTATTAATTTTTTTTATTTTGCATATTTGCATTGAGTATTAAAATGATAACCGTTTATTTGTGAAATGAAACATGACCTTTTAAATACGGGCTCATGCATAGAAATGAGTTAGAAACTATTTTATAACATTTTTTAATACATATTATTTTATACTTTACAACACCGTTAATTTTTTTAATTTTAGAAATTAGTGGCTAAAAATGAGATACTTGTATTTTTTATATCTGTAACATAGATGCTCTATGAATCACCGTATAATTTATTGAATTAAAATAAAGAAGCAAAGTATATGAATATTCTTCTTATAAACTAAGAAACTGAATGTTTACAAAAATTCCATTTCAATAAATGCATTCGAAAAAGTTAAGTTCTTCATTTCCTTAAATGAAACACCGTAAAAGAGTGTATAATTAATCTTCTTGGGAAATAAGAAGCTGAATTACGGAAAAATTGCACTCTGAATAAATGTATTAAAAAAAGGTTGATGTCATCAATAAGTGATATTCGTTCCATTAACTTCATCATAAAGCTTTTAGACATATTGGTATATTTAAGTGTCTTTCATCATATAATAAAATAACACTTTCAAAAATATTTTTTTATTTTATAAATTTTTAAATATTCATATTTTTAATTAAAAACGAATTCATGTGCTGCTTTTCATATCAAAATTTCGTGTCCCTGAATTTCCAAATATATACATCAACTGTACAAACTTAATTTTTTTAATTAAAAAAAAAAGCTGAAACCCATTTAAAAGCCTGCAATAAAAATCCTTTTCACATCTCTCTTCGCGCATATAACTTGTCCTTCCATTTTCTTTAATGGCTTTTTATCTAAAAACAAGCGTTTCATCTTCTCACTACAATTTGACGTTCAGTTGAATTAAAAATAAAAGAACCGAATGGTATACACAACTAAAAAAAGATAAAGACCTGTATATACGATGAAAAAAAACTTGTTAACGAAAGAGTGATGCTAAAACCAAAGGCTAAGTAAACAATTCCAATCATCAAACATCTAAAACCGCGCGATACTGTAGTAAAATTCGTTCAAGATTCCTAAAGTTGTAATATAACCATCTTCTAAAGAGTATGCGATGTTTTTCTTTTCTAAAATTTTAAAGGACATCCGGCAAAATAAGAACTGAAATAACAAATATTTGAAAAGCTGCTACGGCGCACTGAAAGCGCAGCGAACCCTTTCATTTGTAAGGACAAGCTTAAAATTAGTGGTAAGCTGCTGCCGGAAAAGTTGTGTTTACAAAATACCATCTTTATATATACGTACATATTATGGCTAAGGAAAATGTTTTATTAGGACCTGCAAATTTTTTTCTACTCTAACAACTACTGAATCAAGTTAAATTGGTTGAAGCTTAAAATAACTTGGTATGTGCAAATACAGGTGATTTCTAACCGAATATGAAGATGAATATCGAAATGACCTTTATTTTCTCTCATATCTGGTATAAATATAAATGAAACTTCAAAATGTTAAACTGGAATTTCTGGTGAAATTATTGGTTCATGCAAATTTTTGAAGTTACTTTAATAAATCTTACTTTATCTATATAGGTCATTAACGATGCAATTATTCTTCAAAAGAATTTAAAGGTAAAAGTTTAAAAAAAAAAGAAAAATTGCATGTTGTATATCATTAAAGTGTCAGCGCTTCAATGATACCTTCATGTAATAACTTCATCTTCAAACCTTTTGCCATTTTTTTTTGTAGATCATATCTATACTTGAAAGAAAGATTGCAATTAAAATTTTTTAATTATATTTTGGAAAATATAAATCATTTTGCGCTTGCGTGACGTGAAAGCTAAAATTTTCAGAAAAAAATAAAGCTTAAATTTCTTAAACTTTCACAATTTTATCTTCGTAAGGTAACAGCTGTTTTTGTCTTCAGGCTACTTGCAAAAAAGATAAACATTCTTTGATAAAACTTTAGTATTATTTTTACAACTATAAAAATAAAGTGTAAAATATAAACAACCGTGTAATACAAATAAGTTTGTAATATAAAAATGTTTGCGATGGATAAAATTTGATATTTTATCAATGTTTATTGCAGTGATGTCATTAAGTACTTACTTTGAATAAATATTTTTATATCTTTAATCGATCGTTTTCATTGGTTTACTTTTATAACCTTTTATATACGAACCAAATCCAAAAATTAAAATATTTTCGTAAATGTGCATATGGTCATGATAAAAAAAAAGAAAATTTACATCAAGCTAAAAGAAACTCTTAAAATAACATCTATGAATTAATGACAAAAAAGCCAATTAATTTTCATGATTAATATGAATAAGTCATCATTCTAAAACATTTCCACGTGTGTATTTTGAAAAAAGCCTCTTATCTTTATGTTTAATGGTATAAAAATGATGTCGAGTGTGGCGTTCTCGAAGAATCTTTATCGAATATGCTTTTAAAAGCTTGGTCTAACAAAATCCATTAAAACCGACAGCAGCTGCTGCAGCGAGCGACGATTTGATTTAGTCTTAAAGTTTGAACGTGTCCACATAAGATAAAAAAAAAGCTTAAAAAAAATAAGAAAAAGAAAAGTGAAACGATGAAGTAGAAGTCAAGTAGTAGAACGACGACGTAAACTTACGTAGTATTATCTGCATAACATGGCTCGTATATATATTTGTACCGCCTTCCTCTAATCGCTCAATCATGAAAAAAAATTAAGAAAGAGAGTTATAAAAAAAAATATTGTAAGAAACTAACTGGCTACGCCCTTAACCACTCCACCCATCCATCTCACGTTTTATGTATGCATATGTGTGTGCGTGAAAAAAACTAGTCCAAAATATATTTACATGCATATATATATATATATATATATATATATATATATATATATATATTAGATAACTAGTTTTTTCGTCTCTCGAAGATTTATCACGTCTCTCCCTGAACTGTAACTCCCTTACCTTTTTAGAAGTCAATATACATACAAACGAATCAAATCCTTGCATACCAGATTAATATTAATGTTTAAAGTGCGTTGAATAAGAAGTTTTATTTCATCTTTATATAACAATCAGATTCTTTTTTTAGTTAAAGATACGTAATTTGAAATTTTATGAAATAATTTTGTATCGTAATATTCAATACTCAATGTAAATTAAAAGAATTGAGCAACCCAAAACAATTTTTAAAAAATGGGCACAGCTGGATTGAATATTAATCTTGCAATCATCATAAAGTGTAAGTATATTTGTACAATACAATTTTAATTATAAATAAAAATTCAATCCTCGTAAAAGCCATTACGATCTCTTTTATTAAATAATTATCCGCAAATTGCTTAAAAGCATCTTAAAGTGTCCATTAAAAAAAGAGAAAAAAAAGGTGTCGCATTCTCTCGCGCGTATAAAAAAAAGGTTACCAATCTTGAAACGTGCATTATAAAAAATATTGACATTAAATATAAAAAAATATAATACTTTCCATAAAAAAATATTGTCACGCTATAACATTAAAGCATAAACGAACTTGTCATATTCGATATTAATATATAATTCGAAAAATTTTAACGACGCAGCCAGCACCCAAATACAAAACTGCCAATGTCCATTAACGCTCCATTTGGTAAAATAAATTAAGCAATCATTTTCGCGTCAATAATTTCTCAAAAATTATCATCAACACTTCTGACGCGTATAACCTTCCTCCCTTCCTTTTTATCTCTGGCTACGTACTCAAATGTTAATAAGCTAACATATACACACTGAAGAGTTTTTGACGAACTTGTAATATCGTTCACTTGTTGGATTTAATTGAGTCACTTGCGTGTCTGCGTTCTCCTTTTTTTTATATATGTGTGTATATATATAAAAAGAATATATTTCGTTTGGGATATGCAGCTTCGCGCCTATAGTAATTGACCCAGTTTTCGTTTAGCATTTGCACAATTTTCGAACGACGTAATTACAATTCGAAAGAACGTTTCGTTTAAATTGGGCGCGGATCTTTTATAATGCGCGTCAGTATATAACCAAGTGAAAGGGACGAATAAGGGCACGAGTATATATGTATATACGTATACACAGAAAGGAAATAAAAATGAGAAAAGAAAAGAAGATAAAATGGAGAAAAAAACTCGCGTTAAAGATTTGCGCAGACATAAATCTGGTACTTTTTTTCTCGTATAATGGGATGTATAATGCATATGCCGTGAACCTTTTTTCTCTCCTTTTTTTTTTAAATGGCCAAAAGCTTACTTTTGTCAATTGACTTTACTCGTGATGTTTCACCTGCAACTTTAATCGAGCATTAAATCCATTGACAGAGACATTTTTAGTCCATATAGAGAGAGAACTAAAAAAAACTTTCTTCTTAAATTGCTTTTAAAAAGTATTGTTTACATCGGGTCAGATATGTGCCGTTAGGTGGAAAACGATGTGTTTTAATTAAGCTGCACCAAACAGTATATATACAGTGATACACTTTTGTATTAACGTTTTTTGTAATGTACATAATATATTATTTCCTGTATTGATATAGATATAGAAATAACTCATGAAATTATTTGTTTATCTTGTATTTGTTAATTGATTAAGCTTAACATGAGAATGTATACATTAGAGTCAATTTCGACTATTGTTAATTACACATCCAATTCTATTAACAATTTGAATTTTAAAATAATGTAAACAGTTAATTAAATAGTGTTTGTAGTTGTTAATCGATAGATTTGCTATACGATAACTTATTGAATAATCGAAAAATAATGAAATATTTTTAATTTCAGCAAAATCTGATAACCATGCAAATTATTGAAGTATAAATGCATGAACATGAAAAGATAAAGGATACTCGTGTGTAACACGCATTTTCTAAATTTCTTCAGCCAAATTACTTTTAATATTGTAGAGAAAAGCCACAATTGTTTACAATAAATTAATTTCCTGTCCAAGTTTTTAAGCAAAGCGAGAAGAATCCACTTTTTTTCGGTTTTTTTTGTACGTAAAAATTTTACTTTCGCATGGATTTATGAAATGTATTTTTACGCTCAATAATTCGATTTTAATTTAAAACTTTTGTGTGTAGTATGAAAAAATGTTTCACTGAATGTACATATCTCTTCATTTTTATCATGATATGAAATTATATTGACATTACAAATACGTTTATCAATGTTTTTATGCAAATTGTTATAAATTTAAAAATGTGCAGTATAAAGATTAAACTTTTTTTATACAAAAATATGTCAAAAGTGATTCAATTTTAATTTGAAAGCCTTGCACATGATGGAAATGTTATTGAATATATATTTTTTGTAAATCATATATTACGAAATAATCCATTAATGTTTCTGTATTAACTGATATAACCTTAAAAATCAATTTTATAAAAACAAATTGTTAGCATGAATTTCGTTATTAATATTTAATAAATATCAAAGTCAGCATTTTTAATTACATTGAAAATTAAATTTAAAAATTCTACGTTAAATTAAAAATGAATGTTATACTTTTATTACAAAAAAATGAATTTTTCCTTTTTAATAATATAACCTAAAAAGAATATTAATCATATTATGAACCATTCAATTTTTTTCTTGTATAATCAAGAGATGAAATTTTCAACAAGCTCAATACGCGCCAAGAACATAAGAAAATATTTTTGCAAGTTTCCAAAATCAACAGCAGGAGCCGCGAGTAAAGAAAAACAAATAAAGTAAAATTCCTCCAACAATATAGACTTTTCTACCTCATCAAATAAGCAGAGAGAATTAGCTTAGGAGCTAGAAACAAACGGGGAGAGAAACTACTAACTGATGTTGGTAAAATACAGAAGGGCCATGGGAAAACGTAACTAGAAAGCTAAACGCTTTAAAACAAAACTTAGACAAGAGAGCTATAGTGCAAACACAGATGATATTTGAGTGTGCATTAAGAAATTTAATCTACTTTAGAGATAAACGCACTGCTTCGGTGCTTTTACGGAAAATTGCTCGTTTAGCTCGAATATAATGCTTCGTTGAATAACCTTGCTTATAAAATATTTCATTTTGTTTCTTTATTTACAGAGTGATTTTTCATAAAAAATTAATCGACAATAATTTCAAATTAAGACACATTATAGAATAGTTGATTTTTATATAAAAATATAAATAAATTAAGATTCAATTGTTAGAGATTTTATTCTTAGTTTTGTTATCCAACGCATAATCGATACCAATAATGATCATTTTATTGAATAACGTAAATAGAAGTTGGCAGTGGCTCAGTCGGTAGAGCTATGGATTCATAATCTCAAGAATCAGAGTTCAAATCCCGCTCTCGGCGGCCGATTGATACAAGCATCATTGTATACGTTACATGTGCTTTGTTCACAAAAACACTGAGATCGCTAATTAGCATCACAATGGTAGCACAAATACAGCGAAGTTAAATAAAATAAAAAAAGTTGTATATATTGTTCTAATATGACAAAAAGGTGTGAATATTAAATTTTTTATTTTTAAAAATATTTAATAATTTAAGAACTCTAAAAAAGATAGTATCGTAAACAACCCATTTTTTATTAAAAAAATCCTTTATTTTAAATGTAAAAAAAGTAGCTTATGAAAGATAAAATTTATGTTCTTTGAAATATTTGTTTCAAAAAATAAACTTTTTTTTCAAAACAATATAACAGGAAATGCTAGGATTGCCTGTGAATCAACAAATTTTCAATGCAATTCATGAGATATACTATGCTATGTACGTTAAGCATAAATTTGCAAAATATCGAACGTTGCTACATTGAAAATACAACCAGGAAATGAAATTGTAATCATAACACCCACAAACACTGGCATTTTGAGAGTTGATTACAATCAGAATAATAGTTTATCGACTAGGTCGATATTAAATTACTATATTTTTTTACTTTATTTAAATGTTATTTTTTATTATGCTTATACGTTTAAAAAAAAGTAAGAACACTAATTTACAAATAATATAATTTTGAATACTAACGAACAAAGGCATTTGATTCCATCAATGATTATACTAATTTTTTTTCAATAATTATAAAAAAGATAGTTTGATTTGAGTATTGTTTATTTTTTAAAATGTTTATTAATTTATCAATGAATTTATCAAATCATATCAGTTCTACGTTGTCTTTGATTAAGCATAGCTTGACATATCGGTTCAATTAAACGTTCATTTCATGCCAGCATCGTACATTTACTAATTATAAAACCTGATTGCATATTTACTCATTTACTTATTAAATTATTTCGTTGTGAATTTCGTTGTTATGAATAATTTTGAAAAAAGAATTAATTTTAATGTTTGACACAGTTATTTAGAAAAAGTGATTTATATTTTTTACTGGGATATAATATCACAATAGATTTTAAAGAACAAAAGACTTCAATACGAAATTGAATGCTAGAATAATTTTATTTTTACTCCAAATTTCACAAAAAATTTTTAAAATATTGAAAAAAAAACAGAAAAAAATAAAAACTATTTTAAGGGGATGCAAAATACTGATATTAGAGTTTCACAAATTTTTTAAAAATATCTTCATATTATACCCTTCTACGTTACGTATAACAAAACGTATGACATAGAAATATATAAAAAAAATTTTATTTTTAATAAAGATAAAAATCCAAGAAACTGCAATGTCGATAGCTATGTAAAAATCGTGTAATCACTTTAAGTATCTAATCTAAATAAAAAAAAAAACTTATAATCGATTTTAATTTCTAAACTTTTTTACATTATGTTATTATTTTTTTTATTCCTCTCTAACGTCGCTATATTTATGCTATTTTGTAATGCTGATCAGCGACGGAGCTCGTAAGTGTGTTTATGAAAGCACATGTAACGTACAGTGGTGCTTGCATCAATCGGCTGTTGAGAGCGGGATTCGAACTCAGAACCTCGAGATTACGAATCCGACGCTCTACCGAATGAGCCACAGATCGACTCTTTAGACATGTTATTAAATAATATTTAATTATAAATTCATCAGAGGAAAGGCAGCTGTAACGATAGAATAAATATTTGTTTTAATGCAATCAAGCTTTGTTTTGTTTGACGTGCTGCAAGTAGAGTATATATACATATATATTCATAAATTAATTTCGGTACTGTCATTCATGATTCATGTTATTTGCACCCGTCGTGCAAAATAACGTTCTTTAATTGTTTAGAAGGGTTATGGGCGTTTCTCACTCTCTTAAAAAAAAGAAAGGAAATAACTTTTTTTTTCATTGCTTTCTTTATTCTTTCTATCTTCTGCACACCCTTTCTAAGTTCTTTTTTTTTATTATCTCTTTGAGCGACGACTGTGTAAGCAAGCCAGAGGCTCCATTCAATCATCAGGTGAGAGAAACTCTTTTTACAGTATCTTCAGAATCCTTCTACCGACACGAAAAAATAAATAAAATTCTATCTTGTAGATGAAATAAAAAAAATGCGCTTTTAAAGTATAAATTTTTATTAAATGTTATCATTAAAAATAATGTAAATTTATAAAAATTTTATAACATAATTATTATTATTATTAAGTTTATATGCAGAATTATTATTATTAAATTGTTATTTTACTGCTTCATTGAACTTCAAAGTAAAAAATTTAATGTATTAAAATTTGGGTAAGGGTTTTGAAAAAGCAAAGTTTACATTAACATTTTAACATGATTTTTTCAAAAACTGTTCTGTTGATTTAATAAAATTAAAAAATTATGCAAAAATAACAGTGTTAAAAAAACAAAAAAAAAAAAGAGTAAAGAAGATATTTAATGCCAGCGTAACAGAATAAAGAGAAAAAAAGAATAAATAATCTTACATCGATGACTTATCGCTGCAATTTAATATAACGCTTATATGCCGCATATTGGAATTTCAAATTTTAATAATCCGTTGATGTTTAAAATCGCCATAGCTAATAACTGCCAGTGTATCATCATCACCCCTCGAGCGGGAACCAAACTTTAAAAAATTTTAAAAACACCTTGCAATCTTACACCGAAAAAAAAAATAGAAAGAAAAGAAAAATTGTTCTACGTTGTATATATACGTATAAATTCACCCCCGCGAGCAAAGTCTAGGTTGCTTTGAAAAGTATGGATATTAGGAGCGGAGCGACGTGTGAGAAACTTGTACCAACCTTTTTCGTATAAATCATAATTATTTTTTTGTTTCATGCTGAAGTTTATATATATTAGCTTCCCCTTTTTTTTCGTATACCTCAATTCTCTTTTTCCACCTGCATAATTCGTCTTTATCTTTTGGCGCAATTTTCAAAGCTACCGTTATACGCGTCAAGAATGATTTTTTACGAAAGAGAAAGTGTATGTTGGGGTATTGTTTTGTATTGTTAAAAAGATAATTTACTACTTTTTTTTTAAAAAACAGTAAAATTTCGAAGTTTATTTATACTGTGTCAATATTTATTTACGGTCTTTGGGAAATTTATTTTTAAATTACTACGTGTAACTCTGCTATATATTTTATAAGTAAAATATTTTTTTATTACGTACAAAAAAATGTTTAAATATTTTAATTTGATGATATTTTAAATAATATCAGATATCAGATATGTATTATTATTATTATTGTGTATGTTAAAATTTGCGTATAAGTTTATTGTTAGCATCAGATATTTGTTTTATAATTTTACATTTGAACGTATTTTCGACTAAATCCAATCATCAATAAAATTAAAAGCTCAAAGAATCCATGTCATTTAATATCTGTATATCAATACGTTTAGATTGCAAAATTTCTGTATTCTAAGCACACAAGTATTAGAGTTGTAAAGCAATCGCCTCTGTCCCATTATAGAGCATTCGTAAAGTTTTTTTTCTTTACACGAGGTGTATACATTCTAAAAAAGGGGTTGAACGCACAAGCATTCCAACGAGAACTTAGTTCGCGAGATTTATTGTCTTGACGCGCGAGCGTATATATATACGAACGCGTCGTTACTATATAGTCTTTCTTACGTTATTTTTTCCTTTTTTTTCTCAAAGCAAACTTAAGAGAGCTTTTATATACGCAAGAACGCGGCTCGGTAATATTTTTCTTACACGGATAATGGTTGTCTGTATTTTTATGTTTGAACCAAGGTATTTAAACACTTAAGTTGCAATGCTTTTTTTTTACTTTTATTTGTCTTATTGCGACATTGGGAGAAAATTGATTTTAAGCTATTTCTCAGTCTTGTCCGTTTAATTAAAAAACGTTGTGTGGAATACCTTGCTTTTTTTTAGAATTAAACGCTTGTAAAGTATTACTTTTAATTAAATGTATAATTACTGTTTTAAAAATCACATTATTTTTAGTATTGTTTACATGCGTAACTTATTTATATGAGAAGAAAATTTCCTAATAAAAATTATGATGGTTATGATAATGCTAAAATAATAGGAAACAATTATAGACTATCTCCATAAATTTTATAGTGTTTTTGAGTTAATATATCTAAATAACCTACATAATTTTTTTGAAGTCACTCATCATAATTATGGTTACTATTATTTGAAAATTTTCTCTGTGCAATATTTAAAAAAATTTTTAATACTTCAATGGAGTGATTATTATTAATTATTAAACCATTTTTCAAAAAATAAGATGCTGCAAATGTGCACAAAGAACTTGTGAAACATTGATCTATTTGTTTCTAGTCACGTTAGACAGTTTGAAATTGTGCAATCATTCACAGAAAATATTTAACTTGTAATTTATGTTATGACGTACTGGTACATTATAAATTTCGTTTACCCTGACAAGCCATCCATAAGGGCTTGTTTTAACGTATTGATTAAAAAAAAATTTCCTATAAAAATTTATAAATGTACGCAAAAAGGTAGATTATAATCAAAATTAAAATATAGGGCGTGGTTATATTTGCTATCAAGTTACTCAGTTCTCTTGTGTTTATACCCTAGGTGCAAATCTAATTATCCTGAAAGCCAATGGATTGTCGGCTTTTATTCATGCTGGATCAAATTTCACGATCGGAATCTTTTCGTCGATGTGTCACGTATAAAAAATTTAATTTTACGAGCAAAAAACTCATCAAGTTACGCTTGACTGCTGTAATACAAAAAAATTACAAAGAATACATTTATCATGCATAAATTATTTAATGCGTAAATAATAATTTTTAAAATAACGCTTGATTGCAAAATAAATAGAAATTTATAAAAATGCTATTTGTTATTAAAGTTATCATTTTTCTTAATTTAAATAAATACTCAAATTTCACTCAATTTAAAATTTCATATTTTTATATTCATTTAATTATATGTGTTAAATATTAGGAAAAATGTTCTTGAAATTATAAAAGCTAACTTTTTGCTTATTTTAAAATTCAAACATAAATCATAAATTTGAATAGTTCAATGATTATTAACAATTGCGTTAGTATGGATACTAAAGTAGTCATTATTTTTGTGATACTGAACGCAATAGAATTACTCTTACAGTCCAGGTATACCCTATTATTGTCTTATTAGACGAGCTAACTGTCTTATTCAAATGAAGCATTTCTATTGTTGTGAAAATGTTTCTCAAGATATTAATTTTAGAGTCGAAGGTATTCCCATCAAGTTTTCTATTTAAGATGAAAAAAGGTGAAAAAGAGTAAATTACTGGCAGATAGATAGACAAATTTTATATTCCACGAACAAACCAAAGAAAAACCATTAAATTATTATATTTTCGTACAAATATAATAGAGTAATAAAAATGTTTTTATTTTTTATTGCAAATATGTGTTCTTACCCCATTCGAACATAAAAAAAATTTTCAGTAAAAACACAACAATATTCGGTTAATTATAATAGTTTTATATGTAATACATATTTATGTTCGCATTATACCCGCTAATAGTTGTTCGAATTAGACATTATAAAAAAAAAACTTCAACTCACTTATCGTTCACGTTTATAGATAATCATCGAACCATGTAATCTCAACACTTACGTATGTTTTCTTTTTTTATTTCCAACACTCCTCTATATGCCTCTCATCGAATCTAATTTTAAAAAGGCATCCTCTTCTCTCACGCTGTTACATTTACACGACCATTACTTTCCATTATGCATTCAATAAAAGTACCATTATAGATCAAAAGAGAAAGAGAGTGAGAGATGGTAAATTTGGTTATATTAACGGAGGAGTTAACGATTTGGATGAAGATTGACGCTTTAACCATTGATGGTTACCGCCTTTTTAGCCATTTAATGTACGTATATATATATAGTTTAGGTCCATTAGCAATCTCTTGGTTAATTACACATTAGAGGAAGACTAAAAAAAAAGAAGCGGCACTTTGACATCTGCTATACCTTCATCGATCATCTATGATGTCGATCTATATGACTATGCGTAAGCACGCGCTCATACTGAACTCTCTTTTTTTCTCTCTTTCTTGAGATTGGTATTTCTATATGGTTAGATGCATATAAGCTTTAGACCATTATCAAAAGATTAGATTTAAGGGAGGTTCTCGTGATTTTTAAGAAAGGATGGATTTACGAGATCTACTGAATCTTTTAATATTGTAGGCTTGGTCTTAGTTTTTCTTATCACGGTTTATCTTTTCGTACACTTGAGCATTATTCAATATATAACTCTGATTTCCAGATTTTGGTCTACTTTTGTTAATCAAGAATGATCATCGTTTAGTGAGGATTGAAATTTTCTTGTAAATGGGTGGGATGGAAGAAATATTTTGCACCTGTTATTAAACATTAAACTACGTAATGGAAAAAATATAGGATTTTTTTTGTTATAAGTATAGCTTTGGTCGTACGCTTGATTTTTAAATATAAGGATTACGAAGATTTAATTAAGTACAATTGTTAAAGTCATTCGAATTGGTCTTTTACGTACGTTCAAAAGAAAAAGTTAATCATTCATTTAAGCAGATAATTTTTGACAAATACATAAAAGAAAAAAATGTTATTTTTTTTTCTAACGAAACTTAGTCAGTAAAATAAAGAACCATTATTACAAGAAGATGAAATTTAGCAAGTTACTCTTGAAGTTTTACGCTCCTCAAGGCTATGAAACGCTTTTCTTACTTACTCTTTCTTTCTCTCTCACCCTAATTTTTGTAAGCAAGAGAAAGGTTTACGACTTACACGTACCCATAGCTTGAACAATGTATATTATACGTAAGAGATGATGTGCAACGATGTGCGTGTCGAACATTTTCGTGTGCATGATAAAACCAAAAGCTTCACGACGTATACGTATATGTAACGCGTGTTGTTGTACCTATAGTTTTAAAATTTGTGGCTCGAAGCGGTATTTTTAAGTAAGGTATATGAATCTCTCATGTAACCTATGATGAAGGCACTTTGATGATTGTGTGAAATTTCTTAAAGTTCTTTGCACGCGCGCGTGCCTTGAACCTGCTCCTGCCTTTCTATCTTCCCCTTTATTTTTTTTTCTATATTTGTTACTTGTTTCTTGACTTTTTTTTTATTCTTCAATTTTGCTTTTATTTCTTTCTCTTTCATTTTGACCGTGTATCATTATATTGGCGAGTATGTGTGTATGAGTGTGTGAATCGACCGTGGAACTGAGTGAATTATCATCGGCACTCGTGTGTATAGAAGATCATCTTTTTTATACATACAAGGTATACGTTGTAAAATAAAGGTTATAATTAGAAAGCCGTCCATCATAGTCCGAATTAAGATTATATTCTATACATCCAAGTCCTTGTGCGTGAGAAATTTGTATCGGCTGTTTCCAAAGTTTAAGTCTTAATGTGTGTGCGTTATATAAATTTGTGTGAGTGAATGTATATAACAAGACTGAATTAGAAGATTAATAATATCGGGTACATTTATAGAGATAAAGCCAAGACTAGGCCAAGAAAGACATCATACTCGATCAAGGTATATCGCTGATGTATTTCGTCCGACAAATTTACGAAACGAAATAGGCTAGTCAATCGATCATTTTATACGATATGATTAACAACGGCATGTAGAAGTAGCAGGAGCAGCTGCTACCGCGGGTGACAAACTTGTGCTCGCGTCGTCGCGCAAACGATCGATTGGCTTGTTGTAAATTTATCTGCATACGTATGCATGTGTATACATGGACAAACTCACAAAACTTTTAATCTTTTGTGTAACCTTTTTCAACAATTTTTAACAGGCATTTATTCTGTTGCGAATTCACAATTTTATTGGGTTTTAAATTTTTCGATTTTAATCTTAATACCAAATATCATTTACTTATAAAGCTTTATTAAATGGCGTATATAGGGCAATCATACATCAGTTCAATGATATGAAAATAAAATTAATTAATTTATTAAGCTTTCTTTATAAATTTAAGTTTAATTAATACACTTGTGGTACATAAGTTAAGTTCATATATATTAATATCGAATATGAATTTTTAGAATTTATATTTTTAATCATTATTATTAAATTATTGAAAATGCATACCAATTACTGTTCATTATATCAAGAATTTACATGAATGAAGACCTTAAAAAACTTCACAGAAAACATTACATAAATATACACTTCCATCACAGTTTACCCAATTGAATCTGTACATACAATTCATTTTTGATTAACGCGTGACGAGCTAAGTATGCTTTTACGTGTCTGATTTCGCAGGTGTTACTATACCGTATATACATAAGATTCCCATTTTTGACAAGGTGCGAAAAAGGTAAGACTTGGATAATTGGAAGATCCCAGCTGTTGTGTAGCAATGAATTAGATTTGCTTTTTGTCATATTTTAAATTCGTCGCAGTACATTCTCAGGACCAACAAATGATGTTATAGACAGACAGAGTTAAGTCCATCACGTTTTTTCCTTTTCCTTCTGAACCCACTTTTGTGTAGTCCGAAAGTATGAAAGAAAAAAAAAAGGAATGTTATAAATCATAAGGCAATAAACTAGACATGGCGTTATGTCGTTATAATGCGGACCGATGATTTCGCACCTGCGTCTCGTTAATTCGCGACGGAAGTTGACACATAAACGGGTTGATCATCATGCCGCGTCGTCCGGTAGGAAAAAGGACATTTTTGACGAAGGTCCAAAAAAGAGAATTTTTATTCTTGTTTTGCTACGAGAGCGCATAATCTCATTTTCGGACCCAAGAGACAAAAATAAGAGAATTCTAAAATTTTATTTTTCTTCCCTTTTTTTCTAGAAAGGTAGAAGCTCGTCTGGTAGACTTGGCTTATTTTTTAATGATGTTGCAGACTGGACTGAACAAGACTGAGATAAATTTAGGTTGATTTTATCATTTGAAATTTTATTTTTTTATTATATGAAATAATCTTGTTAGAAATATAGCTTGTTAACGTTAAAAATTGTTTAATTTATTAATATAATTATTTTCAAATTTTACGATTTTTCAACTCCGTATTTCCGTTTGCAATTTATAGTACAAATTAAAATATCCTTGCTCACTAAAAAGAATTTTTTTTCATTCATAACTTCCCACAATTAAAAATGTTTAAATTTTTTTTAATCGACTAAATTGGAGTAATTTAAGAACAAACGTTCTCTTGTAATTACAAATCCTTTTATCTGTAAAAGTTATTTTACCAAAAGCTTCTTGGTTGCAGATCTTTTTCAAAATTTGATATAACAGGTGCAAAACAAAAAACGTAACTAGTAAACGAAAATATCTACACTTAGCGTAACTTCTTCTCTCTTGAAAATTTTAAAACGAAAATTGCACGATTATATGTTTCAAAAACAAACACGTTTAACTTGAAAAAAAAAACAAATTTTTTTTTCGTTTATTCTTTTAAGCCCAAAACTTTTAAGCTGTAAAATGTATTTACCAATTTTCGAGAATTTGAATTTTTTCGTCACGCATAAAATAATCAGGCATATCATCTACATATTGATTCTTCGAAGTAGAAAAAAAATAATAAATTTCGAATAATTCTTCGATTAAACAAAAAAAAAAAAGAATGGAGAAAAAAAGTTCAAAGTATGCTCTTAAAGGCTAAATGAAGCCGTCAAGCATCACGAAAATGCTCTTTGCTCGATCGTAAGTACGCTTCTGCATACGAATTGATCTCAAGCATACTTACATATCTGTAAGCGTTTTTCTTTCTTTATTTTCTTTTCTTTTTTTTATTCTTTCTCACATATTACGCTGCAATTTGGTATTGGCCACCCTGAGACATCTGCACTCCGAAGAAGCCTCGTTCCTATGCAAAGTAGACTGCTCTTTTCATTTTACCAAACGTTAAAAGTTAAGAAAAAAAAGTAAATAACAAAAAAAGAAAAAGTATCTGCTACGACTTTTACATATCCAGCACCTTGTGCTTATATATACACAAGCGCATAAAATTCTCCCTTAGGGAGAAATCCTTCTATTTTTTTTTCAATTTTTATTTCCTCTTTTTTCTCTCTCGCCCTCTCTCTTGATCTTGGTTAGTTTAAAATTTTTTTTTCTCTCTCTCTTCAAAAGCCCTGAAGCTTCTCGACGATGATTACACGTGTCTTTTTAACACAAAAGGCTCGAAAACCAACACCGTAATACGACGGCACAACGCGCCCTGTAATCTATGTACCCTCTCTTTTCACTCTTCTTAGCTTTTTTTTCTTTATTTCTTCTCATTCGCTTTCTCGAAGGACACGTACAAAAAGATAAAAAACAAAATATCAGTGTAAAAGGAAAAAGAGTAGGGGATAGGGAATCAGCGATGAGACAAGCATTTTCGAAAATTACGATAGCCTGGGTGCTTTCTCGCGGTGCGACGTTAAATAAGATTGGATGTATATATATATAAAGGGGGTCCGAGCCCCCTCTAAAGTTATTATTTGTTTTTGCCCGTCGAACATCACGGTACTTAACGCGTCAAGTGCGTATATATATGTGTGGCATGCGGCACCTGCGACGACGAAGGCAAGGCCTCCCCGTCACGCCTGCCGTTCGTTCGCCGAAAGGAAAAAGAAAGAAAGAGAAGATGTACGTATATATACCAATAGTGAAATACGCGTGTTATATCTTTTAAAAAATAAAACAAAAAGAGGGAAAAAGGGTTAGTGAACAAGTAGGGGGCTTTAAGACGAGCCCGTTAAATGACTCGATGCTTTCGGGAATTTGGCTTACAAATATCTTTTAAGAAGGAGACATAATTACAATGTGCTTGCAGCGCGTGACTAAAATTCGATCGTTTTTGGAGTGTGCTAACACACTTATCACGCGCATAAGTAATATTTACTTATTACTGCTTTTTACGATTTTTTATTATTATCATTTTTCTTCTATTTTACGAAAACTATTCGATAGATTTGCTCCAAAATTTATATACAATTTATTCGCTACTTTCAGAAGTAAACAAGCTTTTAAAAACTAATTTACTTAGCATACTTACGATTTTGGAACACTTTAAAGATTTTGAAAATAATTTTGATTTCTATTTTTTTTTTACGAAATGTAATTGATGGATTTGTTCTAAAATCAGTTGATACGTTACAAGATTTAATAGATAGTAATTATAAAATTCTTGCAAGACCATTTATCGAACAATTCAAATTTGTCATGCTTTTTGACGATCACATAATACATGTTAATGATTTACAAGAATGCTTGGATATTGTTTATAAAGATTACAAAAATGCTTGTATGGATGATTGTTTATTTTCATATAGAGATGATTTTCTATTGCAAGAAACAGTAGAGGTTATTTCAATGTTGGACGTAACAAACTTAAAATTGAAGATAAGTATGAAAAGATTGTTTTAAAAGACATAGAATTTATTTTTTATTTATTATTAGATGGCCATTTTATTGCAGCACTGATATTTTGTATGGGATTGCTTATAAAATATTGTAAAGTTTTCGAACGATTATCAAATGTTGTTGCTAATTATTTTTAATGTATTTATGCTTAATCCTTGTTTTACATTAAAATCACATTTTAGAAAATAAAACCAAATTACTCAAACTCAATAAGCTCTATGAGAAACCATTATGTCAAAGCGCTTGTCAGTATTTTTAATTTACATTCCTTCAGATTATTAAATGAAAATCTATAAAAAATATTAATTACTTCAAGTTTTAGACTGTAATTCACAGAAAAAGATTTTCAGAAAAATTTTAATTATTTACAAATAAATTGACAATATGCAATTACAGAAATATTTAATGATTTTTTTTTCATAACCTTTTCAAACAAATTGAAAAAAAAAATGATTACATTTCAAGAAATTCACTATAACGTTGATTGGTAACCTGTTATATGATTATATAGGAATTCATAAGTACTTTTTACCATTACAATCATTGAATCTTATTGATATAAATACATCCAATTAAATATTTCTTAAAACGTTATATATCGTCGAATTAGACGCGATAATGATTGAAAAATACATGTTATTAAAAAATAAAATCACTTTTTATTTCATTTTTGCACAATCATCTCGCATAATAAAAGTATCTCATATAATCATACGTTGTAAATATAATTTTTGTTTCAAGCTTTTTGAATGTATACCTATAAATAAATTCGAGTAAAGTCTAATTAAGGCTTTTATAGTTAGCTCTAAAAAAATCATCTTTTTGCATGCTCTCAAAAATTTATATTTGTTCAGTTACTTAAAACTTTTTTTCTTTAAAAGAAAAAGAATTCTTTCCATCGAAAAGACAATAATCGTAAAGTAAAACTTCATATTTTTCCTTCATCTTTAATAATTTGACTTTGTAATGTTAGTAACTCCTCTCTTTGCCGTATTCATGCTTCAAAATTTTACGATCAAGTTAACTTCGAAGAAAATGATTCTCTCCTTTATTATTTTTTTTTCAACCATAAACTTCAATATTTTTCTACTCTGACTAGTTTTCACCTGATTATAATATTCAAGACCAACTATCAATTCATATCTGCGTGTACAATATAAACGAGCAAATAAAGAAGCTGCTAAATGAAAGGATACACATATAAAAAAAGTCAAAAGAATCAAGTAAAATTGGTAAGTATAGTTAAAGGAAAGGATATATATATATATTTCTCACGGCGCTTCAGGTAATTGATATCACCTGCCATGTAAATATTGGGTGTAAGCTTCGTTTCTCTTTCTCTCTTTTCTCTTTTGCTTCTCTTCCATTCGTTTACCTGAGGCTGTTATAAAGCTTACAAGAAATGAGACCCAGTTAGGAACGGAAATTGAGCATCCAAAAGCGAAACAATGAACCTAAAAGATTAGGTTTATATATATAAATATACAGTCAAGGTATTTGTATGATTAAGAAGAGATAGGTAGATTTTTTTATATATATAATTTTTTAATTTGATTTTAGATGACTTTCGTGAATTGTTTGTTTTTCAACTGAAAAAAATTTCGTTACGAGAGCAAGCTAATTGGATCAAATTAGATTCTGGAGACCTATGATTTAAAAAAAAAATTCTTTCATTATCATATAATGAGTTCACCTGAAAATATTTCATCGAACTATCGATCATTCATGTTTGTTTTTTCTCACGATATATGACACCTTAAATCCACTTTATAATATACACCTCATTAAAAAAAAAGCTGAGGGATAAAAAAATTTCTTCTCAAAATTTATTTAAAACCCGAAAAAATTTTTTTTTTTTTAT
Source organism: Anastatus disparis (assembly GCA_017163975.1). Lineage (NCBI taxonomy): Eukaryota > Metazoa > Arthropoda > Insecta > Hymenoptera > Eupelmidae > Anastatus > Anastatus disparis. The sequence goes on along the minus strand of JAFFSR010000335.1, from coordinate 13,955,055 downwards.
ATTTTGTATTTTAAGTTTTTTAATACATAAATAAATATTACCTAATTTGAATAAAAATGTATATTTTGCACTTAAAAATAAGTGCACGTTCAGAAAAAGGAAAAATCCAAGTATTTGTTTGAACATATAAAACATTTTATCAGAGATACGTTGCACGGCCAGTGATCGAATGAAAAAGTGGTAGTCATTAAGTCTCTTGCTTGTATATACTGGCATTTAATGTCAGCGTGAATCGAGCCACCTTATGAGAGAAGAAGAGTAAAAATATCGTTGAAATATTCGACTACAGATCAGTTGAAAAGATGGCTGCTGAAGGATCATTTTTATAATTCTCAATTTAAATGAAAACAAGAAAAAGTTTCGCACGGCAGGTGAGAAACCCTCCTTTTCTCTCCCTTGTCCTCCTCCCTCTTCCTTCTCTTATTTTTGATCATAAGAAGCAACGAAAAATTGCCGAAATAACAGGCGACGGTAGATAATTACCTGTTGGTTTTAGAAAAAAGACCCTGCGGCTCAATTCCACGGTTCTCTTCTGCAAAAACCTATATATAGTCGGAAGGATTTCTTCTTTTTTTTCATCTGAGGCTTCATATTCCCAAGACTCGTGTGTAAAGAAGAGTTTCTGTGTGTAAGCTTGTGTATGTTATGTGCGAACAGTTGCTGCTGTGCGTACGTGAAAAGAATTCTTTCGTCATAATGAACCGATGAGTGAGAGAGGGAGAGAACCTGACGCGCGAGTGTTAACGTTAAAACAAAAAATAAACAGTCTAAAGAAAATCACGGAGTTGAAGAGTCGACGGGATGAAAGATGATTGAAGGGTAACCTGTCGTCAGGGTGGCGATTTCGTCACTCTCTCATCTTCTTTTAGACCCTTCTTTCGTTGATTCTGGAGACTGATCTTAAAGTGAGATTCGAATGCACTCTTGTTCATTTTATTTTAGCTTGTTTTTTGCCAATTTTTTCGCTACCTGGTAACCAAAGCTTTGATAAATTAAAAATGAAAGTTTTGAGATAATATACTAAAAAAATATTATTTTAAGTTTTCTAGAATTTTAAAGCAATATTTTTTATATTAATATTCAAAGCTCAGATTAAATGATTGATTTTATAAATCAAATAGTTTTTCACATGATATAAAATATTCTCTTTTATTATAAATTTTATATAAACGAAATCAAAGGTCATAAATTTATAAATACATCTTCTTGATGCATTATCGTACAGAGGATTCACGTAAGTGCAAAAAACTATAATAATAGAAAAAATTTTTTTTTGCAAAAAAGTATTTTGAAATGATGTATTTTTTTGTTTTTACATATATCGGCAAATTAATGTAACAATAAAAATGTAATATATGTAAAAAAATATTTTTAAAATATCTATACTTAAAAAAAATATATAGCCAATATAAATTATTTAAAATCTTCTCTAGATACATTCTAACAATTATCTCTTCACCTTCATCAACTTTCTACCATAGAATCCACGAAGATGAAGGTCGCAAACTATTTGATTTGTTGCGTCTAACCCAACGTTAAAAATATAAAATAAAATTAAAAAAAAAAAAACAAAATAAAACAAAATCAACGAACATTAAACACATATATCCGCCTACTGTTCTTGATCCTAGCTTCGAAACCCTATATTTAAAATACATATAATACAAATACAGTAACGAATATAAAAAAGAAGCGCACCTGTGTATTAGTTATAAGGTAAAATGAAAAAGGAGAAAAAGAATTTTTGGTTTTTTGATACACAACGTTCACACCTCACAATCAAAATTGCTATAGTATTCTATCTTGATATCTGACTTCTCAACACCTACCTTATCGATGCCGTCTTTAATTTTTTTTTCTCTGTCTCGCCTTTCGGCAAGGTGCGATAATGACATGTTTGCTCCTTATGCATCTCTTGGACATAGTTTCTTGCATCTATTGGTTTTAAAAGATGTACAACTTTTTGCTACATATGAAAATGCCACGAGCAATTTAAAGTCACGTGTTTTATAATGGCTTTTATGTTTAGCTTCAGGCTACATGTAGATATATATTGTATAAAAAAATCGATAGACAATCAATACGTAAATGGAGTGCAGGTGAGAACATACTTTTTTTTATATTTTTACGAAACATTATCATTTTTAAACTTGTTATAAATAAATTAAACTTTCAGGTAAAGAATTTATAGAAAAATAACGCAAAAATCAAGTATTTTTTTCACATTAGGTTTTTGTTTTAACACAAAAGTAATTATTGTAAGTTTTAATCATTATAAAATTTTTTTATAATGATCGTTTAAAAGTGTCATCTATTTAAAATAGAAAGATGTTGCAACTAAAAAGATTTGAAATTTTAAAATCAATCAAAATATATTTCCTTTGATACTTTTTCTACAAGTCAATAATTAAATTATAATTTGGTTTGTTTAATTATTTTTATATCTAGTATAATTCGTTTATAGCACATGTTAAACGTGTAATACGCATAGCATAAGAACGTAATACATTGATTTATATCAGGCAATATTACATGCGTTAGTTATTTAAATGAAAATAATCTATGTATTATCTGTGTGCCAATTTTAACGATTTCTACAAAAACACTGACTATTTTTCAATTGTCTAATAACATTATATATTCTTACAAAATATGTGAGATTCTTCGTAAGTTATATATAAACCTGTTCCGATGAAGGTACTATCTCAAAATTCAGTTTGAAAAGATTTTATCATGAAATATTATTTATTGATTTAATTTATCATAATTAAAAAAAAGAGCTATCTCGTGAAAAAAAATTAATTTTATAAACTTAAACACCACATTTTCGTTTTTGGCAAATCATGAATAAATTTAAAGAAATAAAATTCTTTTTTTTTAGCAATACAGTAATATGGTTGAATTATTAATAATTAATTATGAATTATTAATATAATATTTGAAACATAATTTATTATATAATTATTCATTACAAATGAAATTTAATAATTTTAAAAATATTAAATTAAAAGGTAAGTTCAAATTAACAGAATATTTGTGCTTGCTTTGAATCGATTGTTTATTTTAACCTCGTAAACATTTAGTTAAATCTCTTTTCGTTGATTAAAACAAATATTTTGTTAAATAAATAAGTTTTTTATTTTTACATATCAACTATCGCAAATAAATATTTCATTGAAATGAAAATAAATAAAATTAGACTAATTTTATTTATTCTTCTAAATTTTGATTGTTATTTTAATTTCATTTTTGTTATTAAATACATTACAATTTAATTAATTTATCGCTATATGTACATTTTATTAAATCAAGTATTTGCAATATAATATTTACAAAATAATATTTTAAAAACTTAAAATTTTTTTTTATTTGACGCACAACCTGTGTAAAGTTCAGATCATAATTAAAGGATATGTTTATATTTTCCACACATTTGAACGTTAAAAATTTTGAAATAAATATTAGTTTTATAATAAAAATCTATATTAACGGTAGGCCGGAGTAGAACCTGATACCGACCGAGTAACGATTGAGTTGTTTGTTATTTACTCAATCGGTGTTATCTTCAAATTAAAGGTCGAGCGCAATAGATATTATTATTATGAACATCTATGCACAAGAAAAAAAATACCTACCGGTTTGTTTTTGAGAAAAGTAAGTAACGCGAAAATATTATAAACATAAACTTTTACTTTGGCGTTACTTAGTTATGTCATTTTCAAGCGATAAAAATATACAAAATATTATCGTAAATGAAATATGCCTACTTAACATGTATCGCATGCAGACAATTGCCGCGTCGACTATTAGATGACATTTTGTGCTTTATGACGATATTTTGTATAATTTTTTTGTTTAAACTATTTCAAAGTATTCTTTATATACATGACTAATGAAAATGACTACATTTTTGACATGTAAATAAATTATAAGCATTTATCAAAGGCACCGATCTAAGCCACCGATTTAATCAACAAAAGAAAACATGACTATTTTTTATTCTAATTCCTTATATAATGGTCAACTATTTTTAATAAACGTATATTTTAAATTATTCTATTTGCGATTAGCTTATTTATCTTAAAAATTGAATATCGTAATAATAATATTTGTCTTTAGTGTATTTTGAACAAGTTTTTTGAATAGGAAATACTGAAAATTACTTTCTAAAATTTTAATGCATGCAGCTCTAGTTTGAGTAAGCATAAGAAAATCGATTTAAAAGTCTGCATTGATGATTTTCAAGGGGAATTATACTATTAAACTTATTTTTTAGGTCAAGCAATTTTAACATGTATTTTTTAAATAACCGTAAAACGGGGTAAGGCGGTCAGGTATGGGGTAAATATTATAGTTTTTAATTACAGAAGATTATAAATAAGAAGGAATATAATTTTTCTTTTCATTGTAACGATTTAATAATAATTCAATTAGAAAAATCATAGTAGATAATATATATCCTATAACGAGATAGAAAAAAACAATATTATTAATACTTTTTTCTTTTTCTTTTTCACTGTAAATGCTTATTTTCAAATAATTGTTTGATTTTTAATCTATATATTAAACTATCATAATATATATTTAATAAAGCGATATTATCTACATTTAAGTTCACACCAGGATTTTTATAATTTGGAAATTTATTTAAATGTCTTTTCGATATATTTACAGTGAAATTCATTGTATCAGATATAATTTTCAATCTTAAAAAATTTATGCCAATTCGACCATTCCAATAATTGCTATCTTTGAAAGTAGGTGTCACAAACTGGTACCACGTTGAAGATGAAGCTATTGCTGCGTTTAAAGTATGTCCCTGTAAAATTTTTAATTTCTCGACATTCAAAAAAATATTATCAAAGAAATGGTTTTTTCTATAGACAAATTGAAAGGATTATATTTGTGTACAAAAATTTCCAGATTATCGCTCAGAAAAGTTGAATTAATTATGGGTGAATCATTGTTGATTATTTCGATGAGTGTAACATACAAATACTCATAACTCCATAAAAATCCAAAGAGAGCTTTTAAATTATATAAGCAACGATCTTTATTTTCTAGAATGATTAAACAGTAAGGTCATGGGTCATCAATGGATAATGATTTATGGATTGAAAGTTCATGTCCAAATTTTTTAGATTAGAACAATTAAAAAAATAACACTTATCTTCGTATTTCTTAGATCTAATCCTAATATGTTTGCATAATATATTCTGTTTTCCTACCCTGGTAGAAAGTTAGCAGGAAACCAGTTAAAAACTTGTTAAAAATGACTAAATTAGCTTGTTTTTAGCTAACTGCTTGTTAACTTTCTACCAGGGTAGTTTTATGTTTAATAAAAATTTAGGGCTTTGATTATAAATATCATTAACGGTTTTATGTAGTTTCTTCTCGATTTTGATATCAATATTCAGTAGATGTTGTACTATGAAATTTTAAATCTTAAAAACTTTTAATTTTTTTATTTAACCATTTCATCGCATCATCGATGCTGCACTTATCTTTCCAGATACATCAACGAAGCTGACATCTAACTAAATAATTCATAGCGTAAGTAATCCATTTTAAAATGGGCGTAAACGTAAATAAAAAAACTGATATTGTAAAATCGTGAAGGCGTGTTTTCTATATACCCACGAAATATTTCGTACTTCAAGTAGTCGTCACTTTTCTTCTTTATTTTGTTAGCGCGAGAAAAAGAGATTAAATCGTTTGATAACTGACTGTTCGAAGAGAGTAGCCTATAATTAAAAGCATTAGAGTGCGTAGAAAGATTTTTGTACTTTATGGGAGGAACACAAGTCAATCATTATGTATACGTGTGCTTAAAGCTTTATAAGGTGCCAAGTCATCATTTGTGTCGATAAAACCCAATTAACTTGATTGGTTGATGGAATTTCGCAGACACATTTTTCTTACTCCTTCAACTTTACATTACAAAGCGACTATAAGAAAATAGATGAGTCTTAATATGGAAAAGGAAAAAGATTAAGTGAATGCATTAGTGACACCGAAAGAAACTATAATACCCTATAAGTATAAAATAGCTAAAGAATGTTGCAGTAATTATAGACAAAAACTTACTTTGCACAGAATAATTATTTGTAGGCAAAAAGAAAAGTTTCTTAATTAAAGTGAATTTATTGACTAGAAAACGATATATCTGAATTAAGTCATATATTAATTCCATGCTGTAAAAAATTGTTTGTAATTTTAACACATATAAGTGTTACAGATGAGACATAAATTTGTATAATAAAGTACATATTTTATACGTAAATTTGATGAAAATTGTTGTTTAGAAGTACATAAAAATTTAAAGTTTACAAATAGTTTTATGTTAATTTAACGTACTTATGTGTAAAAATTTCAACACAAAAATTTTCGATGAGTAAAAGTTTCGACGAATAACACTATATTATATTTTTACTGTTTTTTAAGTTAATGTAACAAAATATTATAAAAATTATTATTAATATTTATTATTACAGAGGTCTTTTACATTATTTAATAAGAAATAAATAAGTCGAATAACTTAGATTTAAATAAGTAACATATACCTTCAAATTTATTGTACGAATTAAAAAGGGGTAGAAAATATTTAAAAAATTTCTCTCAAACTCAAACATAAATGGAGAATGTGAGAGATAGTAATCTTTTGACACAAACCAGTGTTTATTTACATCCAAAGCCAAGTACCGTCGTACGATAATGAAAGTCCTGTCTAAAGTTTTGCATAAATATACGTAAAATATTTGATTTCAAATACTTATTTTTTTAATGATTCACATTGCAATTTTCAAGGTATATATACACATACATTTGTGTGTGTGTGTGTCTGCGTGTGTGTGCGTGAAATAAATAGCCTTATTTATTTAATGGATAATATAGCCATTTTATATTTACACTTTTTTATATAAATTTATCTTTTTGGAAATACATGCTTTTCTAAAGAATAAAAATGCGGCCTGAATCAAGAAATTTTTAATATTTGACATATTAACTTAACAATATCAATATTATTAATACTATTATTCATGATGTCACACTAAAAGTGTCCTTTTTTTTAGTTATTAGAATTATAATAGGTAATGTATTCATTCATAAATTCCTCTAAATATTTAATAATATTAATAAAATAATTAAATTTATTTTTTTCATAATTTCAATGATATTATGTATTTTATAATTTTTGTATCAAAGTAACTGTTACGTATTCGATCCAAGCTGCCGTGCAATTAAATCGATCATTAATCAATCCTCGAATGACAATGTTGCATTTAAACATTTTGAGCCTTAAAAAAAAACAAATTTTATAATTAAAAAAAGTAAAGAAAAAAAATTATAAATTTACAAAGATACACGCAAGGTATAAAGCAAGACATAGGCTCACGTGTGCGCGAAATTTAAGCTTGGCCGTAAACAAGCACACGCAGCGGCGGCGGCAGATCGCTATTTATGGCAGTCTAATTAATTCCTATGTGTTTTCAAGCACTTCCCATGCAAATACCAAACTCTTTGGGACTCTTTATGGATCCGCGTCGTATAAATGATCTGATAAAACGTTTTAAAAAAATAAAGAAAAAATAAAAAAAATTACCAAGCCTCTTTTTCTTTTTATTTTTTTATTATTATTTTTCTTCCACGCGCGAAACCTTACACTCTCGGCGTCCCTTGCTCTTATATTATAAGACGAAAAGAGAAGAAAAAAACATTTTATAAGAGGATAAATAAAAGCGTCGAAAGTGATTTTATATATATATATATTGCGAAGAGCACAGCGGCAGCAAGCGAAAGGTGTTTTGCATTTTCAAAAGCTCATGAATATTCATAAATACTCACACAAGGTATTCCCTTTTCGAACAGCTCGAACATTCTTAGAAATCCCATGGCGATGTATTGAGCATATAAATATATATGTATAGAATATTAACGTATTCTTGTATGATCCTGGGTACATCGCGCGGTTATAAGAGAGATATTTGAGAGATTCAATTGCGTTCGAGAATATTTTTTAATATAAACTTCGAGATGCTAGAGTATGAGATGTAAATTTCGAATTTCAGTTTAGAGAAGTTAGAGATTGTAATAGTACATTACGATACACGTGCTCTAAGTGGTCCTTTTTTACACGGCGTGCAGTTAGCGCCCGAGCGCAGCGAGGGTGCTATGCACGTCGTGTAAGAGGACCACTTCGAGCACACGTATCGTATATTATTTTATAGCACGTGTGAGATAAATTCGCCACACGTAATTAATACCCCAGAAAATCAATATTATCAAAAACTATACACACCACGAATGATAATTCGTAAATAAAAACGAATTCTATATATCAGCAAAACTATGCACACCACGAATGATAATTCGTAAATAAAAACGAATTCTATATATCAGCAAAACTATGCACACCACGAATGATAAATCTAAAAAAAGTAAAACTATTTATTATCAATGATAGACCCATCGCAAACAAAAAAAAGCAAAAACGATATCAAAAATATTCTTAGATTGAGAAATTATATCAAATAAGTATTGATGTCAGTGATATTTTATTAATTAAATACAATATGATAAAAAGAGAACTTGCCGATTATTTAGATTTATGTATACACAGGTCAGACAAAGCAAAGCATCTAGTTTATTGTTTGTACAGCTATCTCTTTCTTTCTCATTCTTAGGCCGTACACACTGTACACGCATGCGCGCCGCTCACAGATGTTTTGTTTCGACACCTCACGGCACAACAGTAATTTATAAACTATAGTTTTGATTTTCTTGATGTTTTCAATTCTTTATTAAAGTATTTATATTTTTTGATTGATTTTCTACGTATTATCATGTGTGAAAAGACATTTCTACGTATTAATATATATACAAAGAGTGATTGTGATGCGTGATTTCGATATTACTTTTTTGAACAGTATAATAAAGTGCGAAATTTCTGACGGTAGTACTTTTTTACACAGTTCAAAAAAGTTGTATTTAGCTCCCGCTAAATGGTGTAGAAAACGCGAATTTAGCTCACGCAGTGCTATAAAATATTATTTTGTTCGTCAGGTTTACATTTTATTTATATAAATTCAGTATGAAATTTTAACTGATTAATATTTTTGTACAAATAAAATAATTGGTAAAATCATATAGAAATTATAACACGAAAAAAGCTTTTGCAATAAATTACAAATTTTTTCCATGAAAATGCATTGAAGTTTTTCAGATAAATCGATTTCACAAAAATAAAATGTTAATTGAATAAAATATAAAAATGTTTATAAATTATTTATAATTGAAAAACGAAAATCCATACAAACTTCTCAATTCAATTTATATATGTGCTGAACAAGATTATAAATTCTCTATTACATTAAAGATTCTCAATCGTACAATTTGAACGAGCATTGAAAAACTTAAGAGATCGAGTTTACCCGAGGAAAGTATAAGTTCGTACAAATGTTATAATATACGCGCATTAAATCCTCTTAAACGGAGCGAATTACAATGTGAAGATTGGTCTGCAACGTTAGCCCGCAGCACTCGTTTTATATAGTTGTGAAGAAAAAAAAGCAAGAAGAAAAGAAAGAAAAAAAAATAAAACCTTTCCATATTCCGTGCACAGTCGATTGCTTTCATTAAATCCCATATTCGTTTTCTTTCCGCCCACAACTATATATATAGTTTTCGCCGGGTGCTTCGTATGAGAAATTTATATATTTTATCGATTTTATCGTAACGCACTCACACACGGCTCTGTGGAAGACGGTTTTTTGTGCTGAAATGATTCGCTTGGCTCCTGGGAATGCATTAAAATGGATATTTACCGTGGTGTTCATTTTATGATTAATGTGTGAATAAATGCTAAGAAAATTTTTTTAGTCTTTCATTTTTTAGTTGCAAAATCATTTATCACAACTTTTTTTGGTTAAGTAATTTAATAATACGTATTTGAGATATTTTATCTTCAAAGAATTATAATAATCTAAAAGAGGTAAATTCTATATGTAAATTAGGAATCTCCAGAGAATTAAATATGATTTACAATTAGAATTTTAGCTGATCTCATCCTTTGTTAATATGATAGGAAACTAGGAACATTAGACGAGGAAAACCAAAATTTAAGTTGTCAGCAAGTATTTTATTCAACCCAAAATCTGTTTTTGACCTACAGAATCCAGGATATTAAATTAACATGAATACGTATAAATTATTAAAATTTAAAATTATTTCAACAAAATAACATCTTTTATTATTTATAACATTTTGTTATTTATAACATAATTCAATCAAGAAAAAAAAGTAAATAAAAAAATGATAAAATTGAAAAAGTCAAAGGAAAAAAAAAATCCATTAAATTGTCAGATACGTCCAAGTAATGTTGTATATAACTTTGAGCTTAAGAATTTGAAACTTTCTGCACGCGAAAGCTCCTTCTTATAAGATGAGCCTTTCACGAAAGAGATGTTTCTTTGCTTATATAGTAAGAAAGATAAAATTTTCTCTAACCACGCAGTCTATAAATACGAAACTTGGTATCTAGTATATGGTAGTTGAAAAATTACGTTTGAGATTATTTATTTTTTGTAAGTGAATTTTTGAAAGCCAAGATTATATAAATTAAAGTTGCAGTTGCATTAAATTAAAATTTTCATTGATAAAATAGTTCAGTGAAATTTAAAATCACGGTAAAATTAATTGTTTTAACAATATTAATATATGCATTTATTTAGATGAAATATTGTATTGCTACAATAAGTTAATTGAAAAAATAAAACAGCAACATCACTTGCATCCCATCCAATCGTATGAATCTTGAAATAATTTTTCAATTTAAATAATCAATTTACATACGTTTTTGATGTACAAAAATGTAAATTAAAAATTTGACGAATTACAAACTATTAAAGATTGCAAATCAGTAAATTAAAAAAAAATAGTTTAATCTTACATACATAACAGAATCACGAGTACAATTATGCATTTATTAAAGTTTTATCTAACGGTATTAACGTACATATGTAATACTTGAAGCTATATAAGCATCTTTACTTCGAATGAAGAAGAGAAGAAAGAAGCTCTCTCTCGCACGTGACACACGCGAGTGGCACGCGCACAGAACGCGCGTATAACCTAAAGTGGAAACCAGTTTTCTCTTGTGTAGAATAGATATAGCATTTCTGTGGTGTAAAGTCAAGTTGCGACTTGTTGGCACAGATGGTTATAAGAAAAAGAAGAAGATAGAGAAGATGAAGAAGAAGAAATAAGAAAAGGATATGAAGGTGTAAGAGGAATGAGTATCCAAGCCATGTAGTAGTTGTTGGATTGGTTTTGAAGAAGTTTTTTTTGGGAGGCAAAAGGATGAGTTGAAAATGGATTAGTTGAGTAAAATATTTGTTAAATTTAGGAAGAATAAACTGTATGAAAATAAAAATGTTGGCTTTTAAAGAATAATATTACTCTGACATTTATAAAACTTTTATAACAGGTTCATTTATAAGTACCATTAAAACTATACACATACACATTATTTTTTAATGTAAATTTCCATAAGAAATCTAATTTTAGTCAATTAAAGGCATGGGTTGAAATGCAACTTTTCATTTATTGACAACGGAAAAATCATATTCATAATAACGCTTTAGAAATATAAGAGGTCTCAGTGGCTCACTCGGTAGAGCGATGGATTCATAATCTCGAGATTTCGAGTTCGAATCCCGCTCTCAGCCGCTTTATACAAGCACCACTGTACATTACATGTGCTTTGATCACAAACACACTGATGATCTCTGTGGCTAATTAGCATCGCAATGATAGCATAAGTACAACGTTAAATAAATCTAAAAAACGAGGAATTTATAATTTTACACCTATATGGCTTATTGTTTCTTTTTTTGGTGATTGAATCAAATTTTTTATTTAGTTTATGCATTTTTCTATAAGTATTGGTATTTTGATTATATATTTATTAACATTTGAAAAAAATTTCCACTTATAATACTGTAATGTATATTGAATGAGTTCTAATAAAAACTTTTGAATCATCAATTTTTAACTATTTTTCTATGCTAAAATTAAATTTCTAAAAAATTAAGTTACAAATTATCAGCAGTAGTTTTTTTAATAAAAAGAAAAAATTTTATATAACTGATTGAATTTTAATTTAATTTAAAACTTCTCACCATACGTGTAAATTATGATTATAACTACAAAAATTTAATAATCGAAAACTTCTTAAGTAATCACCATAATTTTCATCTAGAAAGTGAAATTATAAGCAAATCGTAACACTTTTCTCTCGATCTATCATCAAGGATTAAATAATTAGTTTCAATTTCTCTCGTACTAAAAAAAATATATCCAATCCTCAACCATAACTTACACGTATAATTAACTCCTTTAAAGAAACCAATATAACTCAAGCCATTAAATCAGTACTACTCCAAGCATAACCAGCCTCGAATTCCAACATAGCTTATAAAAGTGTACATACGGCAAAAGAAATTTCTCAGGTAGAAGAAGACTTTCGCAAGGGTTTTTATAGAATATTTTGTACATATATAGGATGAAAACGAGATGAAATGAGGAAAAAATAAAATAGAAAAATAAGATAGAAACTATGCATAATAGGTATATATCGATTTGTGCGACACGAAATCAATCGGCGTCGTATAGCGTTCGCCAAGCTTTGCGTATGTATATATGTAGGCACGTAAATTACGAGATGGGAATGCAGTATACGGTATCGTTAAGTATAACTGATTGCCTGATTTAAGTTGATCTCGAGTACGCAAAAGTCATCGTTACTTATTATACGATACTTACATGCTATACATATACATATAGATATATATATATATATATATATATATATATATATATATATATATATATAAAGCGGTTTTCTTTAATCTGAGCATCGTTATGCTTGACTTACTGCGTGTTTCTACATATGGTAAATCTGATTTTTTTTTTTACTTTTATAATTTTTTTTTTTTTAGTTTTGTCGATGTATATATAGGTGCAGTTACGGAATGATGTTGTTAGGCTTGATTCATTTGCGCAAAGATGAACTTTGTCTAATTGACAGTTGGAACAGTTTATAACGTGGCTAATAAGCCTTTTTAAAGCGAGAGTTATGGAGTTTACAGTTACGAATTATTGCAATTGAGAAAAAGACATTTGTTATCAAAATTTTTGCTTTAGTGCGCGATTAAGATTTTTAGGATAAAATTGATGTTATAACTTTTGTCTCCTTTTTTTTTCTTCTTTTGCTACAGTTGTTTGATCAATGGACATTAAATTTGGTCTGATTTATAACCAACGAGTTTTTAAAAAATTCATATAAATTATCGAATATATTTAAGTTTACGTATAGTGGAATTCGAAACGTATAAAAATGAAATGGTATTTTAAAGAATAAATTAATACATGTCGAGGACTTATGAACGTAATTTTGTTTGTATTCTTTAATAAAAAATTTCTCATGAATAAAAATTTTCAATAAATTAGTTTTTTTCAAAAAATCCTTAAAAATTATTTATCATATTAATATTATATTTCAAAGCTAATCTAATTGATGTTTTCAAAAATAACCTGAAATGGAACCAGAAGGTGATTTATTAGAACGAAATGGAATTCAGCAGATCGACCATTCTACTAGTAATTAAGAAAATACATCAGAATTTTTATTCGAAGTATGGCACTTTAATAACAGAGTGACCATTAAAAAAAATATATAAAAGAAAAACATATTTTTTGATAGATACACATTAATCAAAAACTCCAGAACAAAATAAGATGTTCCGCAATTTAATTCGCATTGTCAGAAAAAGGATCTTTCAATTCATCATAATATTTCAAAAGCAATTATTTTCTAAGACACAAATAAAAACATTCGGAACAAGATAAAAAAATGCTAAAGAAGAAAATATCGTAATGATTTATCTTCAAAAATGCTCTATAATTACTATTATAATAAAAGTTGTAAAACTTCTCAAGTTACAACTAGGATAGTAAAATTCGACAACTTTTAGAAAGTATAACATATATAAAAGGGTAAATACTTGCGTCTAGGAGACTTGATAAAACGAAACTAATTTCAAAGCACAAAACTTTTAATAGATCTTTTGGCAAAGAACTTTGCATTCATACAATAGACGATGCTTGTCGAGATGATCTTGAGTATATAACAGCTGAAAATTTTTGTCCTTCTTTCACTTTCTGTTTCTTGATTCTATTCAACAGTGGCAAAAATCCGAGTAAAAAGGGAAAAATATATCGGAATTTTTTTTTTGTAAATACTTTCAACATTTTTGAGGGAGGATTTTCAAAATATTATCGGATTCGTTTACAAATGAAGATATGAAATATTATTTTCTATTTTCAAAAGATTTTCGCGAGATGAGAGGTTCATTATTTTTTTTTCTAGAATACAAGGACGCATTGTTCACAGAAGAATAGATGTGTACCTTCTGAAAAATGTTTGAATAGAGAATACTTTAAATATTCCGGAAGATGTAGTATAGACCTGCTATTACGCTTCCTTTTATGTTTTAATTCTTGGGGTCTGGTTGATGCCTTTAGTGGACCGCAAAAATGGCACACGCTTTCTTCCGTCGTTGGGAAAATTGAATTAGTGCTTGAGCATTTAATGCTCCTCACTTTTCTGCATGAATTTTTTTTTCTGAAATAACTTCTTCCCAGGACACACATGTTAAAATTTTTTTGTTGGTTGGAATTCCATTTGAAACATTTAAAAGCTAAATCTTTTTTATATTTCTATTCAACTTAATAAGGGTTGATTTTAGCATTTCATTTATAATTAAAATGTGATTTTAATGTGAGTACTTCTCATATATCTGTAGACATAAACTTAATATTTTTTTAATAGCGGACATAAGCGGATTTAATTTATATGATAATGATTAGTTTCAAGCATAGTATAAACAAATAATATTTTATGGTTCAAAGTCGTAAGCTATCATGTTGATAGAAAGAAAAAACGAATTAATAATTTTATGTCATTAGATTAAGAGAGTGAAGAAATTTATTCTGCACATCTGTGGTATTTTTTGATAATTTTTTTCATCCTTCAAATAAAATATTTCAAATACTGTTTATAAATAATGTATTGTTATAATATTTTCTTTTCAAAAATATAAACAAAGAAAGCTTTAATTCAATTTTGAATATGTTTTGGATTTAAAAGCGCTGATTAGTGGATTAATTTACATCGTACAATTGTTTTGGTGTATGAAAAAACTGTGATATATTCTTATTTACAGTAAAATTAACGTAAAATTAACGTGTTATATGTATATAAAGGTGATAGGTAGACTTAAAAATTATAATTCTTTATTTTTATGATTTATCAAATGTGAGTTTCAATGTCTTAAGATTTTATGAAGTTAATTCTAATAATTTTCTATGTACAAGCCTGTATTTCAAAAATTCTGGTTCTTCTTGCAAAAAAGAAAAAAAACGTAGACACATTAAAAGTAAATATAAGTTAAATAATCCATAATGAACATGTTAAAAAGAATTGACCTTCAAAATAAGTTCAATAATATAATATTCACTTTTTAAACATAAGAAAATTATTTACGCAAATTTTCAAATTGACCTCATATTCACATAAGTTATTGTAACATGTATTTAGATAATCATGTTTTTCATTGCAAAAATAAGTGGTTATTATCATATCTAATACAGAAGATAAAGGTAAATAATATACTATGCTAAAGTGTATATATATTTTTTTAAAAAAACTGACTTTTATAATAAAAAATGAAAATAAAAAGTAGTAACAAATTTCTCTCATTGATTGAAACATTATCTACATTTTTTCATTATTCTAAATTTGTAATATATTAAAGACTTTTGCAGTGGTCGTTTGCAAGTAAAAATTAAAGGAACTATTGGCTTAAACTTTAATAAAAATTCATGCAAAAATTATATAGAAATAATAAGAATTCATTAATTATTATATAAAAAAAATCGCTTTTATTAAATATAAGTGAAAAATAGAATAAAATTCAGAATTTCATTTTTTAAAAATGAACACATATATTTTACAATTATTATTCATATTTATTACTTTTAACACAGTTTTTTCTATCACAGTCAATTGGATTGAGCAAGTGACTGACGCTCTGATAAATGAGTTAAATATTCAACAAATGACATTCATCATGTCGTCACCAAAATCTCTTTCTCCTGCACAAATATCATTTATTCATAAAATGGCAAATAAGTTTCCATCTTTCGTTGTCAAGTCAGTGAAAAAACTAAAACATAAAAATAAGGCTATTGAAGAACAAAACAGAATATTTAATGGAAATATGTTAGGATTGGATTTCAAAAGTACAACACTAAGTGTTATTTTTGTTGGTTGTTCTAATATAAAAAACATAAACGATAACTTTAAATTTATAGATTATTATTCTTATGATCGCCCAATACCTTACTGTTTAATTATTTTAGAAAGTAATTGTCGTTGCATATATAATTTGGAATATATCTTTAAATTTTTATGGAGGCATAAGTATTTGTACGTTACAATCATCGAAATAATGAACAAAAGTTTTCCTACTATTCAACTGAATATCTCAATCCCAATTAATACAATGGAAATTTTTGTCCACGAATATAATCCATTCAATTTGGCTTACAGAAGAATTTATTTATCTGATAATACTATTTTGTTTTCAGAAAAATCGAAAAATATGCATAAGTATACATTGAATGCAAGTTTATACTTTGTTGAAACGTGGTATCAAGGTTTAATACCTAATTTTACCGGTAAAAATTATTGGGATGGCTTAGTTGGCATAAATGTTTTGAGATACAAAACTATATTTTCTACAATAAATGCGACAATCAATATATCAGAAAACGATACTAGACTGTCGCCACGTTCTGATGATCCCGTTATGGATTTTAACATAGGTCAAATCACTTTAGTACAGAGATCTGATAAAAATTTAATAATTCCTGATTCTTCTTTTTCTAATCCACTGGTTTTAATGATCAAACAATACGGTTATTACGAAAATAAATTTCCGTGGGATACTATAATTGTTATTGGGGTGATTGCTGGAACTATTCTCATTTCTTTTGTTTTAATCAATGCAATTAGATATCAAAGTAAATTTTTTACAACATTCAATATTTTTTTAATGTTACTTGGTGCATCAGCAACTTCTTCACCAAAAACATCATCTGAAAAAATATTGTTTGTTTGTATACTTTGTATTTCCACAGTATTTTCTACATGTTTATTGGATAATTTATTTGATGTAACATTTGTTCAAATGAAATTCAAAGATTTTAAAACTGTTTTTGATCTTAAGGAATCAAATATGGATCTTGTAATAGATAATAGATCCTATAACAAGAATAATAGTACAAGAAACAATAACAGAGTCTATAATTTTATAAAGGAATTAATTACCGTATTGCCAAGTAGTGGAGTTACTTGTTTGGATAGGATTTTGTCTAAAAATGATAAAATTAACATGTGTCCAGTTTATACTATCACAGGAAAGATGATGATGGGCATACATTCAAATCGCAATAACGGCTGGATTCTGACCTTAATAAACAGTCATTTTGTTTCAGGTATGTCAGGAATACACTTTTCTGCAAATTCGCCTTATGCTTACCATGTTGGAAAATTAAATCAACGATTTTTCGAAACTGGAATATTCAAATCATGGATTGAAAATGGTATTATAATGTATAGATCAGGATTGCTCAAGCATCGTAAACGGCATTACTTAGAACAATCTTCTTCACACGATGAATTAGAAAAAAATGAGAATTTCAATATTATTGTATTTTCCTATCTCATAATAGGATATGTATTATCTACTATGATTTTCATAATTGAATTAGTTATAAAACGTTAAATTGAAAAGAACAGTAGTTTTAGTTATAGTTTGTAAACATCTGTAATCAAGTACTATATTGTGTATTTGAATCAATCATAAAATTGAAAATGATTATAAAAACATTTGAATCACGTTTTTGAGGTGAATGTTTTTCAGTATGAAGTTATAAATAATACCACGATAATATTGTGCTGCAATTAAAAATGACATAAATTTAATTATATAAAGTATATTCAGACTTTATTAAATAAATTTCTATATTTTTTTATATTTATTATCTTTTACCAACAAGGAGAGGTCCCCATCTACGGTAAACAAAATGAACTGAAACTGCAAGGCGTAATTCTTTGATAAAAAAAAATGAACTCACGTTTATTCATATTTAACTCCAGAGACAAACATATACGCATTAGCGTTTATAAGAACTTGAAAAATCAAATACCCAAAACTCTTACAGAAAAATTTATAAGGGTCGATGTACTGATTATCGTTTCTCCCCCAACTATCGTGCTTCTTTGAATAATTTAATATTTTAAGATATATTATAATTTATTAAAAAATGGAGTTGAATCTTTTGTTCTCCACTTCATTCGTGTATCTGATATTTATTGATTTTTTATACAATATATTTTCAATATCTCTAGCCATCTTTATAAACTCTTATAATACACGTGCTATGCATATTTCAAAACTATCAGATGTTAAAATTCACGTTTAAGATAGCTGGTAGATTATTATCATTTTCTAATTTTTAAAAATAAGAAAATGATATATAAAAACATTTAATCATTTTATATTTATTCAATTTATAGTTCAATCCATCAAAATTGCAAGAAGTCATTTTCAATGTTTTTCAGTTCACAAGTTTGTGTTCAGAAGGACATGGTTTATTTTGCAAGATAAAAGAAAAGTTTATTATTATTTTATTAAAAATCCATTTCTGAATTTTTCATTGAAATCTTCCCAAGTAGTAGACCACAAAAGAAATTAATTTATTACAAAATTATAATAAATAAATTAATTAAATATATATATTAAGAAACACAAGCCTCTTTCTAACCCAAAATGAAATGACACCTTTCTTCAACTCTAAATAAAATGACACCTTTCTTCAACCCAAATTGAAATGACACCTCTCTACAACCAAAAATGAAATGACATCTTCTCCGCGACCGTTGACATAGCCTTGAAAATTATAATAATTTATCTTTATGATTTATCTAATTTAATTTTTAATGTCTTGAAATTTTAAAAATTTAATAATTCTAATAATTTTCCTTTTACAAGTCTATATTTGAATAAATATGGTTTTTTTATCAAAATGAAAAAAACGTAGACTTATTAAAATTTAAAAAAAAAGAAAATAATTTATAATGCACATGTTAAAAAGAATGGACTTTCGAAATAAGTTGAATAATATGATACTCTATTTTTAAAAATAAAAAATTATTGATTTAATTTTCCAAATCGATCTTATATTTATATAAGCTTCCACTGGATATATTAAAATTTTATGAAGTAATTTTAAAAATTTTTCCTGCTACAACTATGTACTTAGAATGTCATGTTTTTTGTTGCAAAAAGTTATTATATCTCATGTACAAGCTAAAGGTAAACATTATATTATGTTAAGGCGTGCATACATTTTTTAAATTGACCTTCGTAATAAAAAATGTAAAAAAAGGAGTAACGTTTTCTTTTATTAATTAAAATATCTAAATTTTTTTATTATTCTCAATTTCTTTGTAATGTATTAGAGGCTTTAGTAGTGATCAATTGAAATAAAGTGAAATTTATGCCAAAAATATAAAGAAATTGTATAAACCGTTGGTTCTTACTTGTGAAATAATTGCTTTTTATTTTTATTTAATATAAATACAAAATAAAACAAAAATTATAAATTTTATTGAAAAAAATGAGCACATATATTTTACAATTATTATTCATATTTATTACTTTTAACACTATTTGTTCCATGACAGTCAGTTCGTTTGAAAACATAACCAATGCTTTAATAAATAAGTTGAATATTCAGCAAGTGACATTCATCACGTCGTCACCAAAATCACTTTGTCCTGGACAGACATCATTTATTCAGGAAATGGTGAATAAATTTCCATTTTTCATCGTCAAACCAGTAAAAAAATTAAAACATAAAAATAAAGAAGTTGAAAAAAAACATAGAATATATTATGGGAATATGTTGGGATTTGATTTTAAAAGTACAGCATTAAGTGTGATTTTTATTGATTGTTCTAACATAAATAATATGGACTATAACTTTAATTTCATAAATTATTATTCTTATGATTACCCGAGACCTTACTGTTTAATAATTTTAGAAAATAATTGTTGTTGCACATACAACTTGAAAGATATTTTCAAATTTTTATGGAGGCACAAGTATTTGTACGTTACAATCATCGAAATAATAAATACAAGTTTTTCTGCCATTCAAATGAATATCTCAGTTCCAATCAATGCTTTGGAAATTTTTGTACATGAATATAATCCGTTCAATTTGGCTTACAGAAAAATTCATATATCTAATAATACTATTTTGTTTTCCGAAAAATCGAAAAATATGCATAAGTATACATTAAATGCAAGTGTATACTTTTTTGAAACGTGGTACCAAGGTCTAATACCTAATTTTACGGGTGAAAATTATTGGAATGGCCTAGTTGGCGTAAATGTTTTAAGATACCAAACTATATTTACTACAATGAATCTAACGATCAATGTGCCAGATAACCATACTAGATTGAAGCCACATTTAGATGGTCCAGTTATGGACTTTAATATAGGTGAGATCACTTTAATCCGAAGATCTGAAAAAAAATTAATAATTCCTGATTTTTCTTCTTCTGCTAATGCACTGGTTTTACTGATCAAACAATATGGTTATTACGAAAATAAATTCCCGTGGGGTACTATAATTGTTATTGGCGTGATTGCTGGGACTGTTCTCATTTCTTTTGTTTTAATTAATTCAGTTAGTATACTAAAGTGAATTTTTTACAACATTTAATATTTTTTTAATGTTACTTGGTACATCGGCAATTTCTTTGCCAAAAACATCATCTGAAAAAATATTGTTTGTTTATATAATTTGTATTTCCACTGTGTTTTCTACATGTTTATTGGATAATTTATTTGATGTAACATTTGTTCAAATGAAATTCAAAGATTTTAAAACTGTTTTTGATCTTATGGAATCAAAGATAGATCTTATAACAGACGATAAATCGTATCACAAGAAAAGTACAGGAAATAATGACAGAGTCTATAATTTTATGGAGGAATTAATTACTGTATTGCCAAGTAATGGAGTAGGTTGTGTGAATAGAATATTGTCCAAAAATGATAGGATTAGTATGTGTTCAATTTATACTATTACAGGAAAGATGATAATAGACATACATTCAAATCAAAATAACGGCTGAATTCTCAGCTTAATAAACAGTGACTTAGTTTCAGATATGTCAGGAATACATTTTTCTGCAAACTTGCCATTTGCTTACCATGTTGGAAAATTAAATCAACGATTTTTTGAAACTGGAATATTCAAATCGTAGATTGAAAATGGTATTATAATGTACAATTCAGGGTTGCTCAAGTATCGCAAACGACAGTACTTAGAACGACCTTCTTCATTCGATGAAATAGAGAAAAATGAGAATGTTAATAATATTGTATTTTTCTACCTAATAATAGGATATGTATTATCTACAATGATTTTCATAATTGAATTAGTTAGAAGTCGTTAAATTGAAAAAGATAACAGTTTTAGTTATAATTTATAAACATCTGTAATCAATTACTATGTTGTATATTTGAATCAATCACAGAATTAATTGAAATAAAATTTTAATCACGTCTTTGAGATGAATTTTTGTCAGTATGAAGTTATAAATAATATCATAATAATTCTATTAAAGAAATATTTTGTATTTAAAAAAATAATTGAAACAAGGGATTTTGAAAACAAAATTTCCTCTATCAATTCCAAAACATTATCGATGTAAATTTTTCCTGTAGATTTTAAAAACATTATCCATGTAAATTTTTCCTATCGATTTCAAAAACATTAATTATGTTAACTTTTCTTAATGATTCTAATTATACCATAAACTGCGAAAAAATGTATATGTCTCAGACGGTACTTACTGTTTTATCATAGAAAATTAGCAATAAATTTAAATAAAAAATAAAAATCAAAATTCCATCCTCGTCAATAGATTCTAAATTTTAAACTGAACAAAATAAACTTTGTTGCAGTCAAATAAAATCATTTTTGAAACTTTGGCATTATTATTTATGATTGCATTAGATTTGTGTAAAATTTATAAACTTTAAAATGTTATAACTCTTTAATAATTCATTATATTTAAATGAAACAAAGTTTAAAATGATTGTTTTAATATTATCCAATAAGTTACTAAGCTAAAAATTAGATAATTACTTTCTACTAAAAAATATAGACAATTTTCTAAGAAACTAACTTTTGACACAGACTGCATAGCCCATACAACCTTAAGTACCCTGGTAGAAATCGTCACCAATTTTTCGCCAACCGTTGACTATTAATTAAAAACACAGCCATAACCTATAGAGTTAGCCAACGAGTAACAGGTACAGCATTTTTATTGGTGAAATTTCTACCAGGGTATGGTTCAAGCCAATAGAAAGACGTGGATAAAATCGAAATTTTACCCATGACTAAGTATTAGTTGAAACCATTCTTAAGGTGTCCATAGACTCGAACATTTTTTTATTAACCACCAAGGTTTCTGTGTAAATAATCTATATTATTTATTTTTCAAAAAGAATATTTTATATCAAAGAAATAATTCAAACCAGGGATTTCAAAAACATTGATATGTGAATTCCTCCTATCGATTTAAATAACATTAACTATGTAAATTGTCCAACTATAATTAACCATGTCAATTTGTCTTATTGATTTTGAAATAATATAACTTTTTATAACATAAAAAAACTTTTCTACACTATTTTTTAGCTTATTGCAAACTTATGCAGTACTCATTTACATTTTAAAAATATAGAAATTCTGTATTCAATATTTTGCAAAATCTTTTTCAAATATTTAAAATAAAAAAAAATGCAAAAATATAACAAAAAATATTTAACAAGATTTAAGATTTAAATATTTTCCACATTAGAAAATCCTCAAGTTGTATGTGAAATCAAATAAATGAATCCCTATTTGTTGGAAAGAAATAATGCATAAAATTTTTTCAGATTTGCACGTGCTTACAAACACACTTACGCACATATGTAAACAGAAATTCGCAAATATATTATAATCCATAATTTAAAATGGAACATCCTCACAGCGTCTTTTTGATAGAGCGATACGACTTTTTTATAAATTATTCTGCAGGAAAATCATATTATGATTGTAGAAGTTTTTTTTCAAATGAATTCATCTTATCATTGAACCAATAATATTCATTTACGAAGATAATCAATACGAAGAATTCTCTTTATTCTCTTCTAGTGCCAAGACAACACAATTATTCCATTTTCCAAAAAATGAAGCACGCGCACATTTCTCTGCATGAAGCATGAGATCTTTCACAAAGATTTCATACTCCTTCAGATCATAGATAGTTAATAATCTGGAAGAAAAGAAAGAAAGAAAATAGAATAAGATAAGCAATAAGCAGCATTATGTACATATACATACCAGCTGCAATATCTCGTTGTTCTTTCCGGACAAGTAGATATAATACTTTAGTACACCTCAAATGAATGGGACCTGCATGTAGATACACCACAGGAGGGAAAAAAAGTTACCTCGCCCTAGTGGTTCCTTTTTTTTTGCATTTTCAGTCTTTATTCAAAAAGAAAGAGACCATCAGTTCTTATGGCTTCTTTTTCCTTTAAGGCACGCGCGTCTTTTTCTCGTTTCCTGAACGTTTTCTTTGAGAATCTATAAGCTCATGTTGTGAATTCGTATAGGAATCGCTTCTTTTTTTTTCTTTTTGTGAGATAACCTTTTTTTCTTATTGAAGGTACCACAAAAGAAAAGAAAAAAAAAAAAGAAAAGGGGTTTACCTTTAACGTACCTGTAAACTTCAATGAAAATGGATGTACACGCGCTACTCTGATGGAGTAAAGGAACTATCGATGTTGAACAAACAGGAAGCAAAAGGGTTTTTCTTTTTCAAATTTCTTTGTGTACAACAACAAGTCAATTTGATATTTTTTCCAATGTTGTCTAAACAATCAATTTTAAGGTTTTGAGTTTTTAAAAATAATAGGCTCAAAAATTAAAAATTATAAATTATCATTTATATATTCTTATAAAGTTTTAAGCTAATCGTATTATATATAATTAATTGTAATGATTCATTGTACAATTTATTGTACATTCTATACAAATTATTATTGCGTGATTATTTATCATAAAACATAATTGAGAAATTTTATGTAAAAAGGAATAACAAATAAAATTAAAGCAAAACATATAAAAAATAATTTTCCTAATGGTATTTTAAAATTTTTACGTCTAAATAAATGGTGTTTACTTAAACGTATGTTGAAATAAAATTGGTCTTAAAACGCTTATGTATATAAACATATAATATAATTTGTATATAGATGTATAATAATTAGAGTTTAAATTTAATTTTACTCTATCATACTATTTATGGATTGAAAATTAACTAAAACGAATTTTAAAAAGAACAGAACATAGAAATTAAGATATGCTGTTCTAAAGGTGAATATGATTCTGGAGTTCTGCTCGAAATATAATTTATAAGTAAAAATTTTTTTCAGTTTGTTTAATAAGTATATCATTAATGGGATGAAGTTTTTGTAAATTTAAAATGTAATATATTTTCAATGTTCGATATACATAGTAATTCCATTTATATGCAAAAAAAGTCTTGCGTGACTCTATTACCAAGTTAAGTCACATTGATCTAAATAAAAAAAATATTTTTTCTATAAATTCATGAAGATTTTTGAAATTATCATTTCAAAGAAAAAGAAAAATCATTAAACGTGTAAGTAGAATATGTTTTAATTTAAGATCTAATTAAATATATTTGCAAGATAAATTATTGACGTTTTAATTAATATTCAATATTACTAAAGATTTTGAATTGAAAAATCCCATACTTATAAATCTCATAAAAATATAACAAAAAAAAAGAATTTTAAAGTAATAATTAACACATCTAGAATATGAGACTAAATAAAATTGTTGGATCGTTTATTAAGAAAATAATGGTGAATTCTAGTTTAGTTTATTAAGTTTAGTAAAATTATTAGGGTAGTTCGGGAATTATAAAATTTTAAAAGGGTACAAAATGTTCTAAAATATAGCTAGTTATTCTTCATAGAGAAGTCATCGATTCTAATCTATTTATTCCTAAAGATAACACACAAATAAAAAGGTTATTCTCTTCATTGAATTGTAATGCTATAAAATTTAGAATATTACCCTGAATATTCATGAAACTATTTAAAACAAATATATAAGAATATTTGAAAATAGAAATCCATTAGAAAAAATTTTCCAATTTTACCAATATCATTTTTTCTTTTTTATTTATAGAGATACAAACTACGGATTGAATCCAAAAGAAAAAAAATTATTAATCTAGAAATTTTGCAGGAAAAAAACAGAGAAATTCTCATCTTTCATGTCAAATATCAACAAAATAACGAATAGCTTACAATTAACGCGATAGCCCGTCACATTTCGCGGTACGAAATCCATCACGCGATGCGCACATCAATCAGTCGACGAATACGCACATACCCAAACACGCAAGCATAACACATGTACATAGAAATATATTACTCGTACATTCCTTGCTTTGCTTTGCAAGCACATGAAAACGATGGCTCCTGGCAACATTAATATCAAGAGGGAGTATGTGACTTTACGCGCACATGTATATATGTATGGTTGACTTTATCTCTTGTAGAATATCACATTGTAAACGTGATTTCGATCGCTTGATTATTCCCCAAAAAGGACACGGGTCACGTTCGTATACGCTCAAGAGAACGAATGATAATAACGAAGAATATACGGATACCAATAATATATTGCATGAGTACGGTTACATTAGTATATAGCGTCAGAAAGATGTACGTGAAAAGATCCATATAACAAGATTTAAAACTTATTTGAAATTTTAGATGAAATTTAATTTTACATTAATTTAAGCGACGATTTATAGATCCAATAATTATTTTAAAAAATTGTTTTTAATTTATTTTAAAAATTAGATTTATTTACTCTTAATGTCCTAAAAATATTCTAGTATAGTTTAAAAATAAGATGAAATTATTTTTAAAAGTTTAAAATAAATTTTTATGTTATTTTATTTATTATAATTGAAATTAAATATTATAACTTGAACAAGTTTCATTTTCATTTAAAAAACGCTGGTATTTTAAAAAACATTCACACACATATATTATTACATTTTATTTTTCAAAGAAAAAATTTTCTTTTCGTTATTTCATGGTGGTCCAAAAAGTGTGCTCACTAAGCATCTCTTGATCTTCTTCTTTAACACGTCACGGAGTTATCTCATCAAGACCAATTACAAGGGGGAGCATATAGCGTTTTATAAATACGTATCTTACACGTACTTGAGAATTCAGTTTAGTATATATGTATATATACGGCATCGTATACGAGAGTTGGGACTTAAATTAAAGATTCGTATCGGAGCGACATTTGCTTAGCAACATTGAATTAACACTTTAAAAAAGGGGATGCTTGATAATTAATCGATTACTCCATAAAAAAGACGAACTTTGTAAGTATTTTCGCAGCTGGTAAGTATATAGAAAAAAGAGAGAGAAAGAGAGAGATATAAAGAGTTATAAATGTCCGATTACTTGGGTTGAATCTGATCGGACTTTAACGGCGCGAGGAAGCTTGTCAGCGATCGTGTTTTCGATTGTATCGCTTTTTATACGATAATAAATGCGCATGATTTACCGTACGTACATGCATTGACTTCCGTGCCTCGCAAAATAAGCTTCGAGAAGAGGGGTTGCTAACACGATCGAAATTTTGTTTATTTACGCTTTGGTTGTGTGGATTTTCAATATTCAATTTTCGCCACGAGATTGCCAATTATCGGCTATATACATTATTTTTTGGTCAAGCGAGACTTGCTTTTTAAGTGAAATCATATATTTAGATAAAAATAACCTTTTTTTTTAATTATTTATTTTAACATTTTCATTTTCATTTTTTTCTCATTTTTAATTATTTGGTTATTTTCTTTTTGATAATTATTTTTTCAATAAATATTAATGAAAATTATTAAATTTTAATTTATTTTTTATTATTTATATTGTAACTTTTATATAAGCATCAAATACAAATAAAATTTAAGAAATAAATTTATTGCTAGAACGAAAAGTTAATTCTCGTAGAAGAATAAGTTCACCGCATTTTATCTCTAAAAGACTTTGAGTATTCAATTAAAGAAGTTAATTCTTGACACGAAAAGTTCTCCTTAACATTGTTAAGTACTAAAAATATACGACTTTAGCTGTGGTTCTATAGATCTCAATCACAAATTGCTTAAGTAAATTGAATTCTCAACAATTCGTTATTTTCTCTTTTCTCTTCTTCAACTTTAATCTTATTAAATAGAATGGAAAGTATCTTTTATATATAAAAAAATTAAATTATGTGTAAAATAAAAATTATTTGCTCGTAGTACTCCTAATAATTTAAAAGTATTTCAAATATGCATTTGAGCCATTTAATTAAGAGCCATTAATAAATACGCCATTGATGAATCATTTGGTTATTGCTCGATTGAAAATGTGTTTATAAAAGCCGCGTAAAGGTAGAAAATTTATTGGGAAGTGTAGTGCAATCGATTGTAGTATATGTAAATAATTTATCGACTTCCGATCGCATCTTTAATCGGAACATCGCTAAATTAAAATGCCCGCACATGCGACCAACGTTAAAAACTATTTTTCTTTCTACTTTTTTTTTGGATTTTTCCTCTCTTCTTTTCCAGTATTTTTTTTCTTTTGGAAAAAATAGGCGGGTTTATATGTCGAATGTAAATTATATGCACATGTGTGGAAGGTTATTCGTTTTTTGGAAATGGCTCGATGTACGATATTGGTTGCTGAATGAAAGAAATAAATGGTATAGGTTGCAAATTCTATTTATGTGAAGGTAAGAAACCTATAAAGAAAAAAAAGGAATAAAAATTGAAAGCGATTGAAAATTTTGGATAAACGGTCAATATTTTTAGAAACTTTTAAGGTAGTCGAAAAAAATTGTTCAATATTACTGAATTAAATAGTAGACTTCTAATTTTAACAAATTTCTTTTTATTTTTCTGTGTGAATATTTTATTCAGTTCTTTTTTTGTTAAAAATTATTCTTCAAAAATCTTAATTAAAATATTTCATTTTTTTTTTATCAGTTTTAAAACGATTGTATGCATACAATAACTCTTTTATTATTATCATATGTAACACCTGCAGTAGATATATAATCCTTTATTAAGTACTAAAAACAAACGCAGTATTTATGAAATCAAGTAAAAGTTTCTTAAAAAAATGAGATGACGCAGAGAAAAAAGATAAGCCTTTCATGACAGCTCACACGTGATCTTGTCGCACTATCGACCCAGTTATATACTTACGTTTAAGTATATAATGGTAATTTAAGATCGATAAACCTGGTCACTGTGATCTATCGTTCTATATCCAATTTCATAAACATAAAGCCTTTTAACCAAACGGATTAAAATATACTAACCATATAAGCTATTCACCCAGGATTAATCCGTTCTTCTCTCTTTCTCCCTCCCTCTCTCTCTCTAGTTTGTAAAAGAGGGAAAATAATATCGGAAATCTCTTTTTAAAAATTGGAATTCGATACATAAAATATCTTTACCTTATTCTTTCAGCGCTTTTGCGACTCTCTTTTTCTTATGGCATCGATATATTGAATTTCATGAATTGGTTACGATGCGTTTCTGATATTCCATTTTTAAGAAGAAAAAAAAAAAGAAAATTATTATTGAGAAAAAAAAATACGATTCTTTAGTGTATTAAAAGGATTGAGTTCCGTCGTTATTATACTACATTATGAAGGTATATATTAGTGTGCATCGCACCGACGATTTTTCGAGGCTAAGTTCGAAATCCTCTTTACGAACTTTTTCACGGTTTTACGTTTCATAAACACTGTGAGACTTTGTATGTACATATATATGTATATGTATATATACACGCAATAGGGTTATATATACGCCAAAGCATCATAGCGCTCCTGAAAGCTTTTATGCTATATGTATGTTTTTTTATTTATTTTTTTTTTCTTTTTTTTCTTTTTAACGACTGACAAATCCTTAAATCTTGTTTACAAGCAGAATTTTACAATACGAAGTACACAACGACTTTTCTTATGTACCAATGAAAGTTTTCAATATAATATAATATACTAAGGCAAAGGATTACGTTTTCTTGTTCTATGATCTCCCGGTTGGAAGTAAAAACTATACGCTGAAAATTGTTTGTTTCTTACCGACAACAAAGAAGGAATTATTCAAGAAATTGCCGTCAAAATGTATGGTATTATATTAAAAAAGAAAATAGGAAAAAGAGTTTTTATGACAGCTGACGTTTTGCTCAAACGATGATATTCTAAAACGGATTTGCAAACTTTTCGATTTTTTTCTTTTTTTTCTCTAGAAAATTGAAAAACCAACTTTTATTTTTTTTTTTGGTCAATGCCTTTTGGGAGATCTAGCTTTGAAATATTTTCGTAGACTATATCTTTACTCTTTATGTATATTTTTGAAAAGCCGACTTGTGTTGTTTGATTGTACTGAACTGTGTATATATGCATATTGTTTGTTGTGAAAGAACTAAAAAGAGTCTCGTGGGAAAAATGTTGCGAAGTTTGACAGAATTTAACGGAGTGTATAAAATAATATATTTATTTAAAGATGATAGAAAACAAAATAGTACTTTTGGGATAAATAAATGTAAGAAGTGTGTTAGGGATGTTTACAATAGCAATGAAATTATTAAATATGGAATAAAGAATGATGAAAGCATTTATTAAAATTATAAGTGCTTTTATACGTTAAAATTGGTTTGAAAAAATACTTTCTATTTATTTAATTCTAATTAAAAAAAAAATCAATTTTACGAATATTATTGATTATATTAAATAGATTAAAAAATAATAATAGAAATAGTTTTAAATTGAATTATTTAACTAAATATTCATAAAATTTCTATCAATAAATCTTTCTTTACATTAACGTAATTTATATTCATATTATATATAAAATTACCATATCTAATCAAAATTTAATCTAATCGATTACTAAGATTTGATTTCAGTATACGATAATTGAACATCTTTCCGTTAAATGATCCTTACGACCGACTTCAATTTCACGACTATCAATTTCGGCCGCAGGGTTGACCGACACATTACCCTCTAAGATATACGCCCCTCGCTTCTAAAGATATATATATAATACCTGTAGCAAAACGTCAGCGGGGTGTCGTCATATATGCATCCAACGGAGCGTTTACTAACAGGATTAACAGAGTAGCTTTGAATTGTATACGCGGCAAGAGAAATGGTACAGTATTGTACTTTTTTTACTAAGATATATGTATACACAGACAAACATATTATGAATTTAGACCAATATTCTTTTGAAAATTAGGAATGCATGTATTGTTAAATTTCCAGTTTCCGATGTATGTTAAACATATATACTTTTATTTTTCTTTGAATGACTATCGGTCTTACATAGTGGTTATACCTTTGGAGATTTTATTTTTTTCATTTTTCCTTTTTTGGTAGCGACACATCTGCCTCCGCAGATTAAACCATATTTTATGGGTAGGTATATGTGTACATGAACATAAAGGAAGGTCGTGGTAAGATTTACTTATATTTTACAAATGTATAAAGTCACGATTAACAAAGAGGTTAGTTAATAAGGCCAGAGGTAAGAAGCTGATCTTTAAGCTTAAAGAATCGTCAAATAAGATGATCGGATTCGTAAATATATTCAAGTATATCGACAAATATTTTGTATTTTTATTCATAGGAGAATTCTCATACGTACGTTTGTAAAAAATTTAAGTATCGTAAAAAATATCTTCATTTTCAAAAATAAATATTACACGAAAAGATCATTCAATCAATTTAAGAGATTACTTTTATAGATACTAAAAAGACAATTTAATTAATACTTTATATAAACAGTCTAAAATTAATAAACGTATCAAATTGCATTGAAAAATTTCTTGTATATCCTTAAAAATTGTAAATGCATTTGTACATATACCTGTTACAAAAGCTACATCTTAATACCATGGAATTAAAATAATTGAAAGCAATATCCTCCCGACATTTAAGAAATAAATAAGATGATAATTTTTCTTCAGCTGCACTCAACCATCTATATTACCTTACAGATATCCGTTTACTTGTTTCTTTTCGATTTTTCAGATGCATATATATAGGTATATAGCATCTTTATTCTAAAATTCGTCGAAAGCCTTGGCAACAAATAGGCACTTGGTTTAATGCATATACGTAATTTTTCAGTTGTAAAAGCCAAAAATACCACTGGTATACGTCTTATTTAACTTGAGAATAAAGAATGAGCATCAGCTGACATCTAACACCCCATTTGTCGTGTATGCTCAAACTCATTTGTATGATAAGAAAAAAAGAGAGGATTTTTCGGATAAAAATAATCGTATGTCTTCTTGCGGTAGGTCGTTGCTAACACGAATCATTAATTTCACGGTGTTATTTGGTCGTTTAAGAAACAGAAGAGAAATTTTATCCGTGGTATGTGTACGTCAACGATTAAATTCTCTTTTCCTTTTTTTCTTTTTACTTAACGAAAGAATCGCTGTTTTATTTGTTACTTGCGTAAAGAATGGGTAAAGAGGAATTTTACTAGAATAAAGTTATATTTCAAAAGTACCATTGTACTGGCTATTCTAAAGACGGTTAAATGCCTTAAAGATAGATGTTGACAGAAAAAAATACGACAAAGGATAAATTTTAGAAAATTCAAAAAAGTTTATATACATGAAGAAAAATGTTCTAATAAAAATTACAATAGTTTAAAGTAAAGTTGTCACAGACTAAAATTACCATATTTTATAATAAAATTTACTATAAACATAAAATTATTTCTTTTAAATTTTACAATAAACTATCACATTTTTAACTGTAATTACTTTAAACTATTGTAATTTTTATTAGAATGTTTTTCTCCGTGTAATGTTTTTATAAAAAGATAATTTAAAAAATGTGTTATTATCAATATATAAGAAATTAAAAAAAATATTCAGTAAAAATGATAGTCAGAATGGATTTCATCATAAAATGATTTTGAAATATTTCAAAATTAGCAAAAAAAACTTTTCATTAAAAAAAAGATCTATTGAAAAATTTTTAAAGCCTTATTAGCAAATCAGTTTCAAATTACAAAGTACCGTTCATCTTTTACCCTCTAAATCTTAACCGTATACATCAAAGGTGCAAAAAAGCGTAAGCTTTTTCTTGTGAAAATGCGATGAAGCATCATCATGACGAATAATCTACATCGCACTCTAAGATAAAGAAAAAAAAAGGAACGCAGGCACACGCCGCTGTTTTTTTCTTCGTTTTTCTTTTGCTTGGCTTATGTGTGACTATATATATTGTTACCACCCACGCGCGCGCCCAATTTCCCAAGAAGAAGATGGAATAGGTTTTTTTTTTCGTTCGATTTCCGAAATTGCACAATAACACGGCATGAGGCCTCTTTCAGTTGGTCTCCAAAAAAGATGGACAATAGAAAGAGTGAAAAAGGAAAGAAGAAAAAGAAGAAGAAATCCTCATTCATAAATTGTGCATAGGCCTCATCGATTTACGCTTCACTTAGTTCGAGCCCTTCGGTTTTTCTTTTTTTCCTATTCTTCATCTTTATTTTTTCTTTCCTCCGACATTTGTCGTACAACTCACTCCAATGTTGTTACACAACAATTCCTCCTGTTCACGCCAAAAACGTTTTCTGTCTATGGGTTAGGATCCAAACAGATGCGATATTTTTTTTTACTTTATATATGTTTGATGCTCATTGTAAAGAGTGTTTTCAATACAATTTAGTTTTTTTCATCTTTTCTTTTTAAATGCTCACGCTTTTCTTCTGTATACTTTTGTTATTGTTACAACAACATCTTTCTTACATGGCGTGAACTTTAGCGGTCTTCTTCGCATACATAGGAGGTTACTTTGTGCAAAAGGCATATCTTTGTTTTTTTTCTCTCTTTCAGTTGTAAAGGCGATTGCTCTTAGCTATTTTATTTTCTTTTTCTGTTGAGAGTTATGGCTTTTAAAAGAAAATTTGACGACGTTACGTTTTTATTTAGTACACAGACTGGTGTGTTTGCACCTTTTATATATCTTCATTTTGTCTTTGACGTTTGATTCTACAGTTTTTTTTTAACTATCACTTCCAAATATTTTAAGTTACTGTTGAAACGAGAAAAAATGTGCCGGTCAATGGAGATCGATTTCTGGACGTATTATAAATGAAGTCAATAATTCAACGACAAAGGATATAACATACATAGGCATATTAAAGTTCAATTTTATACATAAACCATGAGACAATGCAATTAGCTTTAAAAAATTGTAGTCTCATGATAAATATGAATTAACATGAGTTTGATTTTACTATTTTAATAAAAATTGATTTGTAGTTAAAATACAAAATTTAATATTAATTATTATTCGATCTCTAAACAACACAGTGTTATGGAAATTTATCATCAAATTATATAGTTGAACAAACTTATAAAAAACTAACTAAAACTCATTTCTAATAGGGAACATTAATAACATTTAACGTTCAAAAATAAATATCCAGAATATAAGATGATTAAATATTGAAGAAAAAAGAATATAATTCAAAGAAAAAAAACCATTTCAAAAGAAAAATAATCCTTCTTTTCGGAAATTTAATATTAGGCGACGATCGTTAGCACTTCGACGGATATTTGTCGTTGAACGTTGCGGATGTTTAAAGCAATGAGCGCGTGGTTTTACAAAACCATGGTAATTAATCAATGTCTCGTAGAGGAAGACACCAGCGTTTTAAGGATTTTTTTTTCATCTTTTTTTTCAAGTTTTCAGTCTCGTTATCTCAATCGTCACTAAATTTCTCAACTTAGGAATGCTGGATAAATATTTCTTAAGCCATTTGCAAGCTGTCGCTTCATTAAGAACTTTCTTTCGGTTTGTCATTTAAGATTTACAAGTATTTTTTTGTGTTAGACATATTGAATACCACTCGTTTATTTTGAGTTGGATTGGACTGTTTTCAATTGACGTATACAAATACTATTTCAATAATCAATATTATAAAGTGCAAATAAAACATTACCATTTCTTCTTATGATTATAAATAATAAACAATTTTTTAAATTTATTTATATTTTAAGACTTCAATAACGCTATATTAATAAAATTTGTGTTTATCGAAAATTGTTTCGATTTTGAAATTACATGAATTAAAATTTTTAATTTAATAATTAATGTTACAAAAATTTATATGAAAATATCAACTTCAAGACTCACCTTTTTATGTATTCTGATCTAATAACCGGTGTCGAGAGTAATTTGATCATGCCTAATTGATAAAGTGCGAGTTACTGGCAATCAGCTGTGAAAAAAAATACATTTTGAATTCTTTACTTTGAAAATAGTAATTATTGAATCGATAGTTTTCGAATGTGATTACATTAAAATCGTAAAAAACATCTAAAATATTTAAGTATTCTTAAAATTATAATTGCTAATATTTATACTATACAATACTATATTAATTATTACAAGCTATTCCAGTAATTACATATTATAGTTATATACGTAACTTGGGAGTACGAAGGATGAATACAGGCGAGACTAAAGTGTTTGTCGCTTGAGTAGCAGTTGGTCGAGGGCGCGCGA
Organism: Anastatus disparis; assembly: GCA_017163975.1. Classification (NCBI taxonomy): domain Eukaryota; kingdom Metazoa; phylum Arthropoda; class Insecta; order Hymenoptera; family Eupelmidae; genus Anastatus; species Anastatus disparis. Next base: position 13,920,132 of record JAFFSR010000335.1, on the reverse strand, counting down.
AGCGCGCCCGAGACTGACTGCTGCTCACGCGACAAGCACTTTAGTCAAGCCTGGATTCAGAATCCTTCGTACTCCCAAGTTACGTAGATAAGTTTATGTCGTTGGTAGGCCGTATGAGGAACTATAAAAATGATTTTTTAAAATTAACGATATATGTTTTATTAAAAAAAAGTAAATAATGTCATTATTTACTTATTTACTTTACTTATTAACTGTTTAATTTTGAAAATTTGTTTAAACAAAACATTCTGTAAAGTTAAGATTTTATATGAATTTGTATGAGCATTGACATATCTAACGACATTCTTTTGTTTTCACTAACCTACGAATCGATGTCACTCGCGTCATATACAGCCATGCTGTGCGATATCTCGATCTGTCAATACTCCCTTAGGGAGTATAGAGCTGTCAATACTCCCTAAGGGAGTATTGACAGAGAGAATATCGTCGAGATATTAGCATGAACGTATGCAATGCCTATACAAATTTAGCGTGGTCTATAGGTATTCCACCGAATACGGCCTACGACGACATAAAATTATAATATATCTCAATATGTATTCAAGAAAAATTCGTAATTATGCGTGTTTATTTACTTTTTTATGAAAAATAATAAAGAAAGCTTATGAAAATTCATATACAAAGAGTAAAATTGCATACAATAAAGTCTGCATCATCAGTCGCAATTTGTATCTCATTATCGTAATCATATTGTGAGTAATTTGATTTATAGCAAAACTTTGGCATCCATATAAATTATCGGTGCATGAGTTCAAAGGTAAAATTGATGCTTTTTTAAAAATTTTTATATTATCTTGCCAAATGCAAATTCAACTAACGTATAGAGTTGCTATGTGCTTTTAATCTACGACGAAAACCTGTTTGTACCGTGAAATTTTTGACCGTCCATTTGTTATTATTCCATAATATGCGTGACGCATAGAAATATAAACCTCAATTTTTCATATATGCAATAGTCAGTGCATTTGTACACGTACGTTATTCAACATTGATTCAACATTTCTTAACAAACAAGTTTTTTTTGTAATTAAAAATTTTTATTTCATTTCCAGAGCGATATATACATAAATATTTCCCAAACGACGTAGTATATGTGGTAAAACAGAAATTGCATAACATTAAAATAGTATTCTAATTATAATTGCTGATGATCATCTAAAAAAATACACAAAACTCAAAGCTAACATTCAAAATCGCTTGAAAATCGACAGCTGTAACCATAAACCTTCTTTGAAAAAAATCGCACTCTTCCTCTCTCTGTTGGCTCTTCCATTTCAAACAATGATTAATGCCGTATGTTTTCTTCTCTCTAGAGTCTTTCAAGCGCCCTGTTTTTACGAGTTGTACAACTCTTCCCTTTTTTTTTCATTATGTATATAGATATACGTATACAGTTTTAGCAGCGTCTTGCGCGCCAATATACCCACGCGTGGCAATAACTTTTGAAATTCGATTATACTTGCGCGCGTGCAAGGCGGAGCATATATATACAGACTTGGACTACAACTAAACTTTTCCCTGGAGGGCTTTTTTTTTAAGCCGTTGCTGTTGTTTGGTAATGAGTGGCTCACCATCCACGCGCGCGCGTGACCATTTTCAAGAAGAGGTAGGAGGCAGAAAAAAAAAGGATTGTATATTCATGATGGCAAAGAGTAAGAGGACGACCCCCGCACACACGCGCCAATATTCCCCCTTATGCACATCGTAAATAATGGAGCATTGGATATTGGTTACGAAAAACCATTGGTATTACGTGCTGCATATGAATAACGAAGAAGAGAATAAGGGTTTGAGCAAACATGACTTTTTAAAATATTTCTTTTGCCTTTTTTTTATGTCGATGCTAAATTTCGCATGTTAATCTACTGCGTACTTTTATTTTATAAGAATTTAAAAATAATATTAATTTTAGGATGCTTTCAAAAATTTTTTTAATACATTCTTGTATTTAAATTAAAAAAGAATTAAATTATTTTTGAATTTTTTTTTTAAATACTCAAAGGATATATAACTAATTATTTATTTAGAAAGCCAAACATTCATATCTTCTTTAAAGTCAGAAATTCTGGTTTGCAAATTAGAATTCAAGTAATTATAAAGTTCGGAGACATACAAATTTTTTCATAATTAAAACTTTCCTTGCTTCAATCCAAACAAATTAAAATCTAATTAGTCAGTCAAGTTATAAATTCAACTAAAATAAACGTTAAATTATTTTAAATTATAATTTATCTATTTAGATAAAGTTGTCTTAACGTTCATACCTTAACGTATCAATAAATTTTGATGATTTTTAAATAAAAATAAAATAAACATTTTTTATTTATTTCTTCATAACTTTAAATACAATTGTATACGTTAAAATCAAGACAATGGACCGTTCGATTCTTACAGATATACAAAACGTAAAAAGTTAATCTTTTGATCTTTGTTCTGGGCGAACTTTCAGATATATGTACAAGCTATATATTCCCTCCTACTTTTAAAGGTCGAAAGATAATCGGAAATAATTATTCGTTAGATAAATACGATGGTAGTCGAAAGATAATGCGTTGAAAATTTATGACAAGCCGGCGCTTTATTAATGATGAACGCGCGGGGGCGCTCTTACACACGGCGAGCATTGGCGCCAATTGTTCCCGTGACCACGCAACCACGCGTCTTCTACTCTTTTTTTTTTTTTTTACTTTTTCTTATTTTAGTGTGTGTGCGCATGTTGTGTATGGGTGTGCGAGTGTATAATTGATTCACGATCTCGAAGTCCGTGGAGATTAATGAGATTAAACTTGCTGATTTTATTAGCAACTGCCGGGAGCATGTCATATACGAACTAAATTTATTTCTAAATTCGACTTTTATCTGATTTTAAAATTATTAAAAATGGTTAAAAAAATTATTTTGGATTTAAAATTTTTTTTACAAATTATAGTATTATTAAATTTAAACTTGATGCCAAAATGATAAGTAATTTATTTTATTTCCTAAATAAAAATGAATTTTTAGATTATTTAAATTCTTTATTGAACTCAGGATTTTGTAAACGTTAATTTGAAATATTTGAAATAATAAAGTTATTGTAAAAGTTCTTTGTTTCAATTTACTATTTTAAAAATAATTTTCAACTAAAGTAAATTCTAATCTAATGTTAACCTCTAAATATAAAAAAGAAATATGATACTTGTCAGAAAATTCAATTGTAGTAAAAAATTTGTTAGTTTAAAATTTCAAAAAAATAATTTTCGAAAGATTGATATATTCCATTTAAAGACAATTCAAAAATTGAAAAAAAAAACAAATTTTTACTACCCAACACTCTTTTAACCACTTTTAAATGCCTCGGAGCGCTTTGAATATTCGTTTTTGGAAGTAAAGGTATACATAAGGATATATATTCTATTTTTGATATTCACGTATGTTCGTGGCAAATACACATATACATAATAATATATACATTCACGCAATCCTTTTTAACGTCGTACATCAAGTAAACTTCTTGCAGGTGGGCGGACAGCGAACGTCCGCAAAATTGAATCCCAAACTTTAAAATTCGAAACTTTCTTTTCAACATTCACGTGTATGGAAGCTACAAGCAACAAGAGTTTTAACTTATTTTTTTTCAAAAAAGGAACTCGCAAATCATCACCTCGAAGTATTTACTATTTTAGATTACTAAAGATTACGACTCTCGTATATAGAATATTGAAAACAGCACAATATTAAAAATAAAATAAAAAAATAAAATAAAAAAAATGAAAGTGGGGAGTAAAAGGAAGAGTTAATATAAAATTGTAAATAAAAATAAAAAAAAAAATCATTCTGAGTTCAGTCAAAACCGCAAAATAAATGCAGCGAGAAATGAAAATGGATTCACGGAAATAAAATGCTAGAACGTGCTTTTACATTAACCGCAATCTCCACAAAAGCTATTATTGATTATTATTCTGGAAAAAATAATAATTTGTTTTCAATTTTAAATAAATGTAGTTTTATAAAATAAATTTATTATGTGTAGTTTTTTTCATATGCAAAATATGTACTTTCAAATAATAAAAATGCAAACGCATACATCAATTTTCTTTATGCACGCAAATCATAAATTTTTTGTGTAATATTTCGTTTTAAAGAATTAAATGCTTAAAAATAATATAAATAGCAATTCTAATAAAATAAAAAAGAAAAAAAAAATTTAACCTATATTTTATGACTCGAGTTTTTCAACAATTTCTGTAAAAGCATAGCCTCGAATCTAGGAAATATCTACATAAAAATTAAGTGTAATTTTATTCATATTGTTACCAAGTATTAAATTTTTACATGAAACACAAATATTTTACAAGAGAAATAATTAAATAAACTACGCTGAAAAGAAAAACAGGGTAAAAAAAGTGTATTCAGAAAACTGTTAAAACTTAAATCATCCTTTTTTTGTACAAAGTAACAATGTAATAAGGTTTACAAGGCAAGAATTCTGAAGAGGAAGTTACTATAACTTAGATGATTGTTTTGCATTTTTAAGCTACATCCCCCAAGAGTTAATAAACCATAGAAGTTGGAGCAAAACCACGAAGTATGAAGAAAAAAAAAAGTAAAAGTAGCAGAAAACAAAGTAGAGAGAAAACAACAACGAGCTCCCTTATTTTACTCTAATAAACCCGGAGATGACGTCATTTACAAAAGATGCCACTTGGCTACTTTCCAAGGTGTTGGTGACTCAATTTTCGTGAAAATTTGCGAGGGAATTTAACTTAAATTTATTTTGATCATATTTATTACGTTGGAAATTAGTTTTAAAATTCAAAAATAGAAAATTTATATTACAAAAGAAAATTATAAAACTGAATTTTTGTGTACGAGAAAAAAATAATCCGAGATATTTATAATACAAAAAAAGAAGATTACGTATGAAATTGAATTCCCTAAATACAAAATTTAAATCTTATCATAATGTTTGTACTTAAAAATAAAGTTACAACACTGGAAATCGGCAATTTTATTTCATGAGTATCTACTTGAAAAAGCAATTTTATAAGGTATTACAAGTAAGGCATTAAAATTAAATACGCACTTAATGGTATATTTTTTAAAAACTTTTCGAAAGGATTAAAATGAATTTTTATTATTATGGGCATGTTTAGTATGTTCTATAGAAATGACTTTCTTAATTCCACGTTTTAGATTCTGTAAAAAAAAGGAGAGAAAAAAAATCTTTTTTGATAGGTACGTGGAATTTTATTGAGAATTGCCAGCCAAAATGATGCCATTAGACATACTTAGCCAGAATTTTATCGTCGTCTTTTATACTTACGGCTCTTGTGAAACGATAAAAATGAAAATCGCATGTTGTGCGCGGAAGCAAACTTTTATTGCATTTTATGTGTGATCGCGAAATAAATTTCTACTCAAGCATTAAAAATTATTACCATTTGGCAAAGTGAAATAAGAATTTTTATTATTTTTTTCCTTTTTTTTTGCTTAGTTGATTTATAAAGGTTATAAATTCCTTTTCTTTCAAGATATTTTAATATAACCGCTCAATGTTATTTAGATACAAAAAAAAATTTTTAACAATGAACGGCTAGTAATAGGTTCGTGAGTAGCAATTGGGACATTGACCATACTATTAAAATACTAAATATTTTTTAGCCAAATATTGCTCAATTTACAGAATTATTTTTTAAAATTTAATTTATTTAACGTCGCTGTATTTATGATATCATTGTGATGCTAATTAGCGACAGAGGTCGTTTCAGTGTGTTTGTGAGCAAAGCACATGTAATTGTACAGTGGTGCTTGTATCAATTGGCCGAGAGCGGGAATCGAACTCGAGACCCCGAGATTACGAATTCATCGCTTTGCTGAGTGAGCCACTGACGACCTCAATTTAAATTATTTTAATTACTGATTTTTTTTAATTATTCCAAAATATAACAATAAACAATTTTTTTGGGTAATTTGAATTATTAAATTATTTTTATGTTAAAAAAGAACTATATTTTAAATTAATTAAAAATAATTATTGGAAAAACCAGTAATTAATTCACATTATTTAAAATTGATGTAGAAACGAAACTACAAAAATGTGTACGTAACTATAGATAAACTACTTTTGAATTCATAAAAGATTTTTAATTATAGAATTGAGGTTAAAAGATACTTATTCTCAAGTTTTGAATTACGATTATGATACTGGCTTTTGAAATTCCATGATGAGGAGTTTGATATGCTTAATTTAATTTTTATTTTTATCAATAGCTCAATTATCGCAATAAAAATTTTGAAGATTTTTATTTTTTAAACAATTCATAAAAGTTATAAATAAACCATCTCAATCATTGTAATTTTTATTGTCTTAAAATATATATTTTCTGGAGATGAAATCTGCATCAAAATTAAGTAAAAAATGAATTTGGGTTTTAGTTAATGTAACTATCTCTCTTACGTTTGAGATAGACGTTCATGTAGTTTGCGCGGAGTGTAATAATTAATGAATGTAAATAAAATAATATAAACATGATAAAAGACGAAAAAAATTTTTTTATAATAAATAAATTTTTTTATTAATCAATTTTTTAAAATTAATTGAATAAATTTAACAAATATCAGAATTTTTTTGTTGTTAAAAAATTACTATGTGATATCTAGTACATATTGTGTGCAATCGTGTAATTTTTAAATAAACTTTTGTATGAAAAGAGAACAATGAGAAAAATATTTAGAATACTCGTTGAAATATTAAAATCTTTCCTTTGGATGTCTATTTTCGCCGCCTGAGGCATCGGCTCCATAGCTCAGTCGGTTAGAGCGTCGTGCTAATAACGCGAAGGTCGTGGGTTCGATCCCCCCTGGAGCCAACTTTTTTTTTTTAAATAAAATTTAAAATATTATAAAAATAAAAAAAAAAATTTGGCTCCAGGGGGGATCGAACCCACGACCTTCGCGTTATTAGCACGACGCTCTAACCGACTGAGCTATGGAGCCAGATGCTCATATGACGAAAAAAGACATTCATTAAAAAAGATTTTAATATTTCAATTTTTAGAAATATGTTTTTGAAAACATATTTTACATTTAAGTATTTTCAAAATTTTTTTTTATAGCTCACTTCACAAAAAAGATTAAAATTCTATATTTAATTGTTCTAAATGAGTAAATTAAATTTCCTATTTTGTAAAAGTATAAAATTTAAAGTTCTTCGTTTATAAAAGAATAAACATATAAGTTATTGTTTACAAAAATAATAATATGATTTTATTGTTTTACAAAAGAGTAAACTATATTTTTACATTTTTGCATCAATTTTTAATTTTCGAAGTTTAGAGTGTATACTTATACTCATAAATAAATCTAATATCTTTTCTTAAGCATACAAAAAATCTTGGCAAAGTTATTAAAAACATAATTTTTCAAAGTATACGTACAAAATTTTTATATTTTAAAAAATTAGATACGATTATAGGAAAATTTTTTGAACTTAAAAGAAATTATACGTATGATTCAAGACCAGAATATTTCAATTATGTAAATTAAAAAACTAATTTAAAGAAAAAGCAAACAAGCTGCTCAGTTTGACAGCTTTTAAGTTACGTAAGAACAATTCTATTTACTCAGAATAAATTAGCAGTCCAAAGATATACAAAAGATTTCATATCTGCTTTTGCTTTTAAATAAATTAATTTGTATTAATTCAAATGCACTATTGTTCGCATTTATTTAAAATGGAAACAACAATATTTGTTGAATGCAAACATAATCTACTTTTTAATCTCAGCTAAACCATTTGAAATAAGTATGTACAGTAACAAATAAAATGTTTACACGACTTTAAATACAGTATTATTTATATTTCTCTAAAAATAAAAATAAAATTAATTGTTGCATACAAACATAATATGTCTATTATTCTCATCTCGCTCATAGAATACATTTATATTATCCTGTACATATATAAAGGCCTATAACCTATTTACCATTTTTGCTCGATTCTCAACCCATATTCCATATTTCCATATGAACGATACTAACTAAATCGTGGATATAATACTTTAATTACCAGTCACAGAGCTTATATAACATTCGTTCCGGAAATTATATACAATTTATAAGCACCGTTGTTGAAAAAGTGAAAAAAAAACGAGAAAATTATACTACAAAATTTCATACAACTTTTACTTATACTTAGAATGACTAATTTTTTAAAATCTTTTTCAATAAATGATATTACAAAGTCCTATAATTTTAATTTACATTTTTGTAAAATTTACGTTTCAAAAACATATAACTTATAGTTGAGGTACCCACGCCTCATGATATACTGTCATATAAACATTGCCCATTTACATACAGCAATAGTTCAATAACAAAAGAAATTCTAGTGTTTACTAAATTTTAGTACGGAACCTAACCTTAAATCAAAATATAATAATCATTATTTATTTAGAGTTTAAAATTATTAGTTGAAAATACAAGATGCCGAAAGAACCGCCAACCGATTCATTAAATAATTCCACAGAAGAAGTAATTTATAGAAACAAAAAGGGCAAATTTTTCAAAAATGTTGCAAAAGATACACTATTTGATGAACGGGAAGTTGAAAGTAATTTATAAAAATAAAATTAAATATTATTGCACCATGTATCAGCACAAGTAGGTAAATTGTACTGTATATTTTTATTATGTAATTTTTAGGGTTAGCGTTACTACATCGTAAAATTAAAAAAACTAGAGGACCTATAAATAGATCAGTCTTTCGAGATGTTTTTCATTCGGGATTTGATTTTACTGAAAATATTCGACATCTTTTAGTAGATCGTGTATTTTCTCAGTTTGATAAAAGAAACACACTTAAGGTAATTAATTAATACTATTAATAATAAAATAGAAAAATAGAAAATTTGTTTTTCTATTTTAGTTACCAGCAGACCTGTGGATTGAAGGGTTGTCTACTATTTTACGTGGTTCAATAACAGATAGAACAGTATTTTCATATAAAGTAATATCTAAATATATTATATTTTTTCTTAAAAAATGAATCATTTGTAAAATTAACACACAAATTATATATTTTATTGAATTTTTCTTCAGATATATGATTTAATGAGATCTAACAAATTAACAAAAGAGCAAATATTCCATACACTTCGAGGATGCTTCATAAAATTACAACCAGAAGAAGATCCAGATGAGACTGTAAATGTATGTAGTTTTTTATTTTAATTCTATCCATTTGTATTGACCTTTAAACTAGTTGATTCAGAAATATCTTTATCATTTCATACTTTCGTTATCTATTTGATTACTTCACAGTATTGATAGTATTGATTAAAGCGATAATAGTTTGACTAACATTTACTTTATTTTGATTAAGAATTATGTCAAGTGTACCACGTGAAAATAATATGACGACTATTGAAACGCAAAAGGTTTTATCTGACACTTAGTCAATAAAAATAATAATATGCTTCAATATTCAAAATTTTAGTCTCTATTTTTTATAAAAGTTTTTATTTTTAGTAATTACAGCAAGAAAGAATTTCTATACAGTAGAATTAATCTTGATAGTTTTAAAATATTTTTTTGATTCAATGATATTTTTTTAAAGATTACTTTAACAATAATAACACAATTTTTAGTTTAAAAAATTTCATATTGAAAATAAATAAGCCATTTTTCATGATAAATCAATTACTTTAATTATACAATTAAAAGAAACATGATTTTTCCATTTGATTAATAACGATTTATGGTGACTAACAAATGTTTCTTAAAATTATTTTTAATATACGTTTTAATTTTTTTTATTGATAAAACTTTTCTTCAAACTTGATATCATATTTTTTTAACCAATCACCAGATAAAGTCTTCGTAAAAGCAACGCTACAGTGTTTATTGATATCAATATTATAATCTTATTTCAGTACTTTTATTAACAATGATAATATAATCTATTTTATTTTCAAGGATATGATAGAGTTACTTGTGAAGGCAATCGATATTGACCGAGATGGTGACGTATCTGAAGACGAATTTCTCAAAGCTGTAATGGGAAAAAATTTACTTTTCCTCGAATGCATGGGTCCAGTATTTCCCTCAAGAGAAGCTAAAAATGCATTCTTAACAACATTTACAGATAAAGTCGGAAACTTTTAACTTAATCACATCTCTCTGTTTGATTATACAGTGTACGAAAATAAATACAAAAGAAAAAAAACACTAAATCCTATTTAACCACGCGAGGTTGCATCGTGCACCTGAAAACTTGAAAAATTCGTTTGAGTTTTCTGCTTTAGTAGAGATACTATATAAAAAAGACGGTTAGTGCGATCGACCGCACGCGAATACATCAAATCAGTCAGAAAATATCGGCTAAAGTTGATGCTCAAGTAGTTTGTTTAAGTAGTTGGGAGAAGGTATTTTACAATTGATCGAACAGAGAGCTTCTTTTTTTCCTTCTGCAAACAATCCGCAAATGGACTGTGTTAATTCTTCGCGATCGTAATCTCCAAGACACGCGCGTAACGCTTAATCGAGCGCTAAAAGAAAAAAAAAATAAAAGAGAGAAACTTAACTCTTGTGCAAACTTCTTATCAGCTTTCTTGTAGCGTACAATTGAAATCTTGAGCTTCGTTTGCCAACGCTTGAACTTTTTTAACAGAACCGTGAACAAGAATCGTCGTATTTTATGAAAAGATCATGATTTTTTTCACGAGTATTTGCACTTTTGTTTAAAATTTGAATTTTTACAGTCTACTGATTACTTGAATATATGATCTTTCTATTTATAATATTAAATGATATTTTATTCAATCCAGTAGAAATTTCAATCTTTTCCTTTTCAAACATAAAAGAAATAAAATATTATTTATCTAAGATAGAATTTTTTTTCTTATTTAATACAATATTGACAAAACAAACGCTCTTTTAAACGACCAATTAATGGATGAAATTACAAACAAATCCGACTATTTTCAAACATTCATTTAACGTTTCCTTAATAAACCAAAATTATTTCATTGATCGTTCGCCATAAAGAAATCAGTAAATAACTATTGTATTTTAACTTAAGAAAAATTCACTTCGACTAATACAATAGTTCTTTTAATGTACCTAAAATTCTCCTTTACGAGCCAACCCTTCTTTCATCCTTTGTGCACGCATCTACGCGAAGAAAAAAAAAACACATTACAAAGAAATTACAACAAAGTAAAAACGTTTACACTTGATCTATCCACAAAGAAAAATACATCGTTTTCTCGATACACCTATAAAATTGAAATAATGATATTTTCTTATATGTATGTAATATAATCGAAAGTGTGTCTCGCGGCTATTTTCCAAAATAAACAACACGCGTTACCAAAAATATAATGAATGTTTGACTAAGTTCTTTAACAGACAGCTAGAAAAACATATTAAATAAAGACTAAGTAGCGTGCATGCAATTCAAAAAACATACATGTAAGGAAGTACTCGGAGTTTGTGGGTTTACGCAAAAGCTTTATAACGTATACGTTTATACGGTTAAAGAAGCCGAAAGGTGAAGAGCCGCAAAGCTTATACTTTTCTTTTTTATAAGTATACAATGTGTTGTATTTTATATACGGAAAATCACCAGCTAAAGATACCTGAAAATTTTGTTTCGGCTTTAAAAGTGAGGGAGGTAGGGTACGTTAGAGGCGCTGGATCGAGATATGTTGTGTAAAGAATCTAATAATGCCTATGTTGGTATTATTGAGAAAAGAGAGAAGACTAATTCTTTGTGGGTAGCCGAGCGTTTACTGAAAGGATCACGATAGAATTTGTAGCGAAAAAAAACAGAATAAAAGAGTAGAAAATAGGTATGAAAGACATAGGGGCTCAAAGAAATAGAGTGTGTGAAAAGGTGAGGGAGGTTTCAGTACAGATTGAATGATTAAAAGAAGTAAAGGAGAATTTGAAAAGGGAATTCATACGACGTTTGAAAAAGTCTTGGCATTTTTATTAGAAGGATATACTACTTGTTTAGTTGTGTAATAACGTGAAATAATTATGTTTATAGTCTAATAATAATAATGTAATTGAGTATAAAAATAATTGTAATGTTTTATTATGTGTAACACATTTAATTGTACAATTTTTAAAAAATGTTCAATTCAATTAAATGATAAATCATGATTGATCATATGAAATTCAGAGATTCAGAGTGATCAAAAAACTTGATAGTAAAAATGCATATATAAAAGACTTTGATTCTATTTTATTTTATATTTTTTTAACCAATAATACCTTATTAGATAAAGCTAGAATGAATTTGAAAATCTGCAAAATATTTACGTTAGTTACATAAAATTTTGATGAGGGTTTAACAGTCCACTTTTAATCTGTAATAATAAAACAAATTTTTTTTTAATCGAGCATAAATATTATTTTTGAACATTAATTTACATGTTAGTTTTTTTATATCAATTGTAAAAATTCGTGATTTAAATTACATTAAATAAACTAAGTAATTGTATTTCATTATAAATCGTGATTTATTCATTTTTAAATATATTTTAAAGGTATTTTCTTACACACAAACTAAAATTAATCCAAATATAGGATGAATACAAACATTTACGCCCTACATTTTTCTAAGCACATAGAACAATTACAGATTTCAAGATTTGATTACTTTATCGATAATAATCATTGTTGTATTAAGAAAATAAATTACAGATGACTCAACTGATTTTTTAAAACTATTTACTTAAAAAATTTTTGTTAATTTATAAAAAAGTAATATCTGTTTAGTTTAAGTAATAGAATTTAAGTTTTTAAAAGTTACATTAACTGTTTTTCCATTTTACTGTTGAATTTCCAAAAAAGAAATGCATTAACCTGTAATATATGCCATGATGATTCTTTAGTTAAATTTTGAAATAGATTCATTTATTAGTTTTTAAGATATTTGGATTTTGACTACAAAATCGAAAAATTTTAATAAATAATATTGGAACATAAAATTCTCAATAACTTATGAATATATTTATTTAAAAATTTAACTGAATAATCCTCATGTAGTGTTTATTTTACAACTCCTTAAATTACTATATTCTAAAATCTTCTTATAGTTGTCATTTGAAACATATTAGTTATATATGTCCTTTGTACGTATTCAGGTGGAATATGAGTCTAGAACAATGTTCACCGCTTGAGCTTGACTTCTACTCAAGCGGCAGACATTGTTCAAGATTCAGATTTCATCTGAATATGATCAAAAGACATAGATGATTTCATGTCCAAAGTAGGCTATATGAGGAAGTATAACTGTATAGTTAGATATTAATAAAATTTTAACGTTTATTTCAATGCTTTTTAAATTTAATTTTAATTCTATTGATTTTTTCTTTTGCTTCTTAGATTGACATTTCGTAATAAGTATAGCTGCTGTTGAAGCGCGAGTCATTTTTTTTTTCATTAACCTCCTTTCTATATGATATTGCTCTTTGATTATATTGAGCGAAACTTAATAGCATTGGTGATGTTATATTGATTTCTTCCGAGACATATGGAAACTCAATGTATCTCAGAAGGACATATAAATCTTGTACAGAGTTGAGCAGCGTGCTGAGACATATGCGATGCCAATATCAATTAAGCATACCTTCTAGATACTGATGCGAATACGGCCTACGAGGACATAAATTCTCAATAAAGGTTTAAATTAATAAAATCAACTTGTGTATAAAAAAATTTTAATCATTTTACATTTTTCTAAATTTTTTATTCTTAAAAATTACTAAAGTTTTGTATAGTTAGACAAGAATAATTTATTGTTCTTTAGTTTAAATAGGGAAAAGAAATTGATTACACCTTTAGAGCTAATATTGTCCGACTATGTCCTATGTGCACATATTGTATATATTGGGGGCTATCAATTACAAACTTGGGTCACTGTACCAGATTCGGTCGGTATCCAAGATACGGTCAGGTAGTTTTATTTGACTTTATAAGAAAATATTAAATCAAATATCACGTAAGAAAAAAGTTTGTAAATAAATTTGATATCAATGCTTTAAGGAAAATCATAATACTATTTAATATTTGTTATCTACATTTAATATCACCTTGTTTAAAAATTTACTTTCAAATCTGCATGAAAAATAACACATTTCTTATAAAGAAATGTAAAAGTGGATGCAAGAATAAGGTGTCATAATTTCATTAAATATGCAATATGGGTGTTGTAATAAAATTTTTTTTTTAATATAATAATTATATTTTCAATTCGTATAAATTAATTTAACAATTTAATTATTTATTATTAAAAATTTATTATTGACAGTAATTGGTAAGTTTTTTATAAACTTGTCCAATTAATAGCGTTAGAAATTTGCGTAAAAAAAATGTGCGACGCATGCGCCTTTAACCTCGAGTCAGTTCAGTTCAAATCAGCTGTTACAGGAGATACGTCGAGTCGGCATATTTTGTATTCTTTTCGAAAGAAAATGTAAGGTTAGCTCTTGAAGCGATTTCGACAGGAACGTCTATAAGTCAAGCTAGTCGTCAATATAATGTGCCAAGAACTACTATAAGTGCAAAAAAAAAATCATAAATATAAAAAACTGCTGCTTTTAACTGCTTATAAATGCCATTTCATCATCTACTTGTAATTCGTACAATGAGTTGACCGCAATTAGTCTAAATCATTCTTTTGAGTGACAGTATCATGTACATTTACACTCATTTCAAATTTAATAAATATAAAATTATTTTCAATATTTTAGGAATCAACATTTTTTCCTCAACTTAGCAAAGCATTAAATAAGTGTTTGAAGTAATAAAAATTGAATTTTACTTTATGATAACTTTTATATCGACGAGTTAATTTTAGAATTTCGTTAACCTGCTTGTATCTGGTACAGTGACCCTATCTGATAACATATGCTTACATGCTTGTGATTATTTTACGCACATATGGATTCAGTTGAAATTATTGAAAACTAAATTTTGTTTCTTTGCTTTATGTACTTAAGAAATAAATAGAATCAATTCAAACTTTAAAGTTTTTTATCACTGGAAATTATTATTTATTAATATCATTTTCTTGGATGAAGGTAGTCATACTATGATCAAATTGCTTTTATTTGATTAAGTATTTTAATGAAATAAGATTTTCAAATAAGATAACAACTTTATCATTTACAATATGCCTACTAGATTATTATTAATACCATAATTTTGATTTATCAATCGTTAAATTTCTAAGATAAAGATTATAACGGCGGTAGATTATAAGAAAATAATTATATCGAATAAGCTGCAAAATGATTTTTTTAGTATAGTCTTGTAAGTGACACCGACTGTTCAATAGATAACTATTCATTATGAAAGGTGCGTTTTCATTAAAAAATATCTTCAATACATTGATTGTTTTTAGTCAATAATAATATATTACATTACTGTGCACATTTTAATAAGAGTTATAATATTGTTATTAATACAAAATAATTGTGAAATTTTTCTGAAAAACCAATACACATATTTCTAAATCTTTAAATGACAAGTTAAGAAAAATTTTAATTTATGTACGTAATTAAAAAAAAGATTCCAAATGTTTTCATTCACCAGTGTATTATAAAAGAAATCATTAGCCTGAGAATGTATTTTATATTACTTTATTTTCAAAAATTATGGAAATATCAATACATTCATTAATATATCCTTCAATATTACAGAGAACATCTTGGTGGTCATTATTGCTATTACCGGGCACGTTATAAGCACGTCTGCTAATTTTAATGTCCAATCAAATAATCAGGCCATGATATGGACACCAGAAACCAAAATCAGCCCGACAAAGATTGAAAAATTAGAAACGTTGCCAGAATGTCCGGAAAGCAGTATCGAAAAAAACATAGTGATACCTAATCCTCAAGATTGTCAAAGTTACTATAAGTGTAAAAATGGCACTCCTTTTTATAAAAAGTGTCCTGAGGGTTTGCGTTTTGATGTAGTTAAAATGGCCTGCACCTTTCCAAACAAAGCACATTGTGCAGACGAAACTACGACTGCTCCCATAATAACGTCGAAAAAACCAACAACTGTGACAAGTAGTTCAACAAAGACTGTAACAAACGATGTTACTTCTACTGTGACAAGCAGTCCAACCATAGCTGTAACCAACGATCCTACATCAAGCGTCACAAACAGTTCAACAACGACTATCACGAGTGGGCCAATAACAACTATGACAAGTAGTCAAACAACAACTATGACAAGCAGTACTACTACGTCTGTTACAAGTGATCCAACAACTATAATAACAAAAGAAACCACTATCATCACAACCAATCCGACAACCACTGACAGACCGGGTTATGTGCCGGAATGCCCAAAAGGAAGTAACGGTAAAAACATAGTGATACCCAATCCTGAAGACTGTGAAAGCTTTTACAGATGTGACAACGGCAATCCTATTAAAAAAAGTTGTCCTAAGGGTTTGCTTTTTGATGTAGTGAAAATGACCTGTACTCGGCTACACGAAGCTCAGTGTGCTAACGAAACCGCAACAATAACGTCAATTAAACCAACTTCAACTGTAACGAGTGGTCCTACGACTGTAACAAATAGGCCAACAACCACTGTGACAAACAATCCTACATCTACTATCACAAGTAATCCAACCACGACTGAAACAAGTGGGCCTACCACAACTGTGACGAGCGGTTCAACAACTGCTGTAACAAATGAGCCACCAACGTCAATGACAACTAAGCCAACAACCACTGTAACAGGTAGCACAACTACAACTGTAACAAGCAGTCCCACTACGACTGTGACAAGTGATCCAACAACTATGGTAACAGAAGAAACCACTGTCATTACAACCAATCCGACAACCACTGACAGACCGAGTTATGTGCCGAAATGCCCAAAAGGAAGTAACGGCAAAAACATAGTGATACCCAATCCTGAAGACTGCGAAAGCTTCTACAGATGTGACAACGGCATTCCTATTAAAAAAAATTGCCCTAAGGGTTTGCTTTTTGATGTAGTGAAAATGACCTGTACTCGGCCACACGAAGCTCAGTGTGCTAACAAAACCACAACAATAACGTCAATTAAACCAACTTCAACTGTAACGAGTGGTCCTACGACTGTAACAAATAGGCCAACAACAACTGTGACAAACAATTCTACATCTACTATCACAAATAGTCCAACCACGACTGAAACAAGTAGTCCAACCACTACTGCAACTAGCGAGCCTACCACAACTGTGACGAGCGGTCCAACAACTACTGTAACAAATGAGCCACCAACGTCAATGACAACTAAGCCAACAACCACTGTAACAGGCAGTCCCACTACGACTGTCACAAGTGATCCAACAACTATAATAACAGAAGAAACCACTGTCATCACAACCAATCCGACAACCACTGACAGACCGGGTTATGTGCCGGAATGCCCAAAAGGAAGTAACGGTAAAAACATAGTGATACCCAATCCTGAAGACTGTGAAAGCTTTTACAGATGTGACAACGGCAATCCTATTAAAAAAAGTTGTCCTAAGGGTTTGCTTTTTGATGTAGTGAAAATGACCTGTACTCGGCTACACGAAGCTCAGTGTGCTAACGAAACCGCAACAATAACGTCAATTAAACCAACTTCAACTGTAACGAGTGGTCCTACGACTGTAACAAATAGGCCAACAACCACTGTGACAAACAATCCTACATCTACTATCACAAATAGTCCAACCACGACTGAAACAAGTAGTCCAGCCACGACTGCAACTAGCGGGCCTACCACAACTGTGACGAGCGGTCCAACAACTTCTGTAACAAGTGAACTACCAACGTCAATGACAACTAAGCCAACAACCACTGTAACAAGTAGCACAACAACAACTGTAACAAGCAGTCCCACTACGACTGTGACAAGTGATCCAACAACTATAGTAACAGAAGAATCCACTATCATCACAACCAATCCGACGACCACTGACAGACCGGGTTATGTGCCGGAATGCCCAAAAGGAAGTAACGGTAAAAACATAGTGATACCCAATCCTGAAGACTGTGAAAGCTTTTACAGATGTGACAACGGCAATCCTATTAAAAAAAGTTGTCCCAAGGGTTTGCTTTTTGATGTAGTGAAAATGACCTGTACTCGGCCACACGAAGCTCAGTGTGCTTACCAAACCACAACAATAACGTCAATTAAACCAACTTCAACTGTAACGAGTGGTCCTACGACTGTAACAAATAGGCCAACAACCACTGTGACAAACAATCCTACATCTACTATCACAAATAGTCCAACCACGACTGAAACAAGTAGTCCAGCCACGACTGCAACTAGCGGGCCTACCACAACTGTGACGAGCGGTCCAACAACTTCTGTAACAAGTGAACTACCAACGTCAATGACAACTAAGCCAACAACCACTGTAGCAAGTAGCACAACTACGACTGTAACAAGCAGTCCCACTACAACTGTTACAAGTGATATAACAACTGTAGTAACAGGTGAAACGACAATCACTACAATCAGGCCAACAACCACTGAAGGACCGCAATATTTACCAGAATGCCCAAAAGAAACTAGTGAAAATAATATTGTAATACCTAATCCTGAAGACTGTGAAAGTTACTATAGGTGCAAAGATGGCAATCATATTAAATTATGGTGCCCGAAAGGTTTACGTTTTGATGTAGTTAAAATGTCTTGTACCTTACCAAACGAAGCTCATTGTGCAGTTCAGACGTCTACTGTTTCGACAACTATACCAACACAACAAACCACAATCTCTACGTCGAGTGCTACCACAACTGATAATCCGCAACAGTTACCGCAATGTCCGAAAACCACTAGTGAAGAAAATATCGTGATGCCGAATTTTGAAGACTGCAAAAGCTACTTCAGATGTAAAAATGGCATTCGAGAAAAGACTCTTTGTCCTTCAGGTTTGCAATTTGATTCAGTTAAAATGATTTGCACCTACCCGCATGAAGCTCATTGTGAAGGACAAACTTCAACTATCTCAACAACTATATCAACAGAAGAAACTACACTTCCGACTATTGGTACTACTACAACTGAATATCCTCAAAAATTACCACAGTGTCCTGAAAGCACTAGTGAAAATAATATTGTAATACCTAATCCTGAAGACTGTGAAAGTTACTATAGGTGCAAAGATGGCAATCATATTAAATTATGGTGCCCGAAAGGTTTACGTTTTGATGTAGTTAAAATGTCTTGTACCTTACCAAACGAAGCTCATTGTGCAGTTCAGACATCTACTGTTTCGACAACCATACCAACACAACAAACCACAATCTCTACGTCGAGTGCTACCACAACTGATAATCCGCAACAGTTACCGCAATGTCCGAAAACCACTAGTGAAGAAAATATCGTGATGCCGAATTTTGAAGACTGCAAAAGCTACTTCAGATGTAAAAATGGCATTCGAGAAAAGACTCTTTGTCCTTCAGGTTTGCAATTTGATTCAGTTAAAATGATTTGCACCTACCCGCATGAAGCTCATTGTGAAGGACAAACTTCAACTATCTCAACAACTATATCAACAGAAGAAACTACACTTCCGACTATTGGTACTACTACAACTGAATATCCTCAAAAATTACCACAGTGTCCTGAAAGCACTAGTGAAAATAATATTGTAATACCTAATCCTGAAGACTGTGAAAGTTACTATAGGTGCAAAGATGGCAATCATATTAAATTATGGTGCCCGAAAGGTTTACGTTTTGATGTAGTTAAAATGTCTTGTACCTTACCGAACGAAGCTCATTGTGCAGTTCAAACGTCTACTGTTTCAACAACCATATCAACACAACAAACCACAATCTCGACGTCGAGTACTACCACAACTGATAATCCGCAACAGTTACCGCAATGTCCAAAAACTACAGCTGAAAAAAATGTAGTTATGCCGAATTCTCAAGACTGCAAAAGCTACTATAGGTGTAAAAATGGTATTGCAATTCATAAATGGTGCCCTAAGGGGTTATATTTTAATGCAGTTAAAATGATATGCACGTACCCGCACGAATCTCATTGTGAAACTTAAATTGTAACTATCTGAACAACGACATAGACTGATTAGAAAGATCAGTACAACAACCAGTGAAAAATCTAGATAATTAGTTGATTGACCAGAAAGTACAGATGATCTAAGCTTGAAAGTTGGAGAAATCACTATGGGTGTAATATTCAAATTGTGTCTTTAAAACTTGCTTTTTGATCAATCTTTTAATCCACTACAATGTTTTAAAACTATTAACGATCGTATCTTGAAGAGTATCTTTATTTTCTAGAAAAATTGTTTTGAAACTTGTAAATTAAACTTTGTTGTAAGTATGAATAAGAATTTTGTAAACATTAAATATAAAATTTTAAATTAAAATTTGGATTGAAAATAAAAATAAAAAACGAGTATTTATATTTGGATAAAGAAGAAATAATTTTGTATCATTCGTTTAAATGACTTTCTGAATAAAATAATAATTAAGAATAGAACATTTTTTCTCAATTTGATTTTCCAAAAGTTTGAAGATTGTATGTAAATGTAAAAAAGAATAAGAACTTATATTTTATAAAATTCATTATTCTTGCTCTACTTCATTAAACGTTCGTAACACAGTTATACTTGTGGAATCTCACTTGTGAAGTTCTGTCGTGAAAGTACAATATACTCTTGCACGTGTCTTTACGCGTAGGTGTTAGTCTAATGTCCCAGAGAAAATTGCTCACGTAAATTCATATATACACACTCTTATGAGCAGATGTGCAACAAATTTTACATTCTCGTCTTTGAGTTTCATACTTGCACGTATTCTCACCACGAACTTTAAATGAACAATTTGCGCCCTATGGAAAACAAGAACGCGCCGCATGTGCACGCGTCTCTAATATAACGTACACTTTGTAATAACGTACTCTGTAATTATACGAATTGCATGTGTGCGAATAGAGTAGGGTTCAAAAGCGTACAAATACATGTCAAACGCGTTAAATTAATTTCATTAAGACATTTGTCTCTAATAAATATATAGTGATAAACCTTTGCTACTGTATTCTATAAATTTTATTCTCAAAATATACATTTTTTTGTGGTTGTGTGTAAAATATGTAACGTTGTATTGATTAATACATATGTATAAAAATTTGAAATATTATTTATATTTCTTTATTGAAATAAAAATTATATTTAAATAAAAACTCTAACAAAATTTGTTTCTCTTTTTAAATAAAACCTGTTATTCGTTAAAACGAATCAAAAAGTTTTATATATCATATAATTTTACTTAGCTAAAAATAATTGTTGTATTCGTAATAATAGCTCTAAAATAATTATATTATTCTTTGTTTAACTTTTTTTAGTCTTTAACAATATTTTGTACATTAATTTAAAATTTTAAACTAAAATTTTAAATACATAAAAATATTTACTGAAAAAAAATTGAAAATTAAAAATTATATTCTTTTTATTAAAAAGATAAAAAATTTAAAACAACAAAATAACGTAATTCATTTTTTTAAATTGAAAAAAATAGATTAAATTTAAAAAATAAACTAGTTTTTCTGCTTATTTTATGAAAAGTGTTTAGATGAATTACATAAAAGTAAATATAAAATAAATTAAAAACTTGTTTATAAATTATTAAATTATTATTTAATGTATTTTTCTGTAAAATAGAATAAATTTTAAGTGATTTATCGTTAAATAAACTAGAGCGAATGACAAAAGAATCAAAATAATATAATTGGGACTTCAAGCATCGATATTTAAAAAATTAACTTAATTCCAAATGCTATGTAATTTAAAAATATAATAAATATATAAAAATACTACATGTACTTGATATCAGATGATGCTCTGTTCTACTTCTTTAAGAAATTGTATAATATTTATTATGCTTTTTTCTTATTGCGTAATAATAATTTCAAATGACGCCAATCTTTGAAACGATTAAATTATCGTTACAAAGATAATATGTCTAAATAAAAAATAAAAATTTAAGTATTTCGATCGTCATTTAGAAATATCTACGTGATAAACGAGGCTTTTCGGTGATCCAATAAATAATATAGTTAAAATAATTATCTATAAAACTTTTCCATTGCTGAAAGTGTTAATCTTCCTTGTGCGCAACATTACGAAAAAAAAGTTATATTATTCTTTAAAAATGCAAATTTTTTTTCGAAATTGGAAAAGAAAAGTGGTGTAAAAATTTGACTTACTAGGAGAGTGTCACACCTCCGGATCACGGATTTTGCTCAAACTTCGGGATAAGTTTTCAGATGATAAAAAAAGTTTCAAGCTCCTAGCTATCAATGCTAAAGAACTATATGCGTTTAAAAATCTAGTAACTTTTTTAGTGATTTTCTTCAATTGCCTGTAACTAGGGAAATATTGAGTGTTTGTGACTATAACTTTAGCTTTTTCCATATTTTATCATCTAAAAACTTATCCCAAAGTTTGAGCAAAATCCGTAATCCGGAGGTGTGACAATCTGACAATCTCCTAGTTAGTAAATATGATTAATATAAAAAGAATTTTAAAATAAGGAAACTAAATGACTATAAAATTGATCATTTTTATCGTGAACTCTTATATCATGACATTAATTTTTTCGTCATTTGAAATTCTTAACGATTGATAAAATCACCGATAAAAAATCATCAAACGTTAAACTGAATTATCAAAAAGAATCGTCAATTTGATCTCTTCTATAAAGCATTCTTGTGACTTCTCTCTCTCTTTCGTTTGAAAACAGTTGCTGCTTGAAATCTCAGGTTAATTCAGCGCAACATCACAGTATTAAAAAAAAAATGAAAAAGGAGAAAATAAATATATAAGTAAGGTATCTTACGCACGCGTGCATGCCAGATTCTATACTTTATTATGTCGACGAATTGAACGAGCTTAAGATTAAAGGTGAATCGTTCATTCGTTTTTTTTACTTTCCTTCATGCAGAGATTAGTCTTTGATATCGCTATTGAATTTACACAAACTTGAAGGACGCTAACATCTTAATGCTTATATTCCTATGTATATATATGTGTATATATATATATATATATATATATATATATATATATATATATATAGCTAGACGTTAGAATGATGCTGGATAAAAGAGATACTAATCGAATCTTTTTTATATATATAAAAAAAGAGGTATGCGGCAGTTTTCCTTGAAAAAAAAGATGCGCAACAATCTTTGATTTAAGATATTGTTAAAAAAAAGATAAAATATATGGGATCGGTAAGTAATCGAGGCATTCAAGTATTTAATGTATAATGTGACTTTTATATAGCTTTCAACTTTCTAATCGACTATTGCAATCTTTGAATCACTATAGTTTAAAAGATTTATAGCTTTTTTCTAAAGTCATACTGAAAACGTCTTAATAATCATTTTAAAAAATTTTCAATTGCATTGCGGTAATAAAAAAAGTTTCTAAATTTAAATTCGTATACATAGAAACTTAACGAGAAATAATCGTTTAATTATGATTGCTCACTAATTCTATTGAAAATAATTCTATTTCAAGTTTTTGTGTTTAGTATAGTTATTTAATTTAAATTAAAAAAATCTAAAAAAATTAATCTATAGACTTATTATAATAATTACTTGAAACTTACTTAAAATTAGCTATGGTAAAGAAATGCCGCGAATACCAAAGCATAACTGCACTTACAAAACGAGATTTTCGTACGTATATATATACAAAGTATTTCCGATTCCGCGAATGAATTTAATGCATATATATAGTACGAGCTATACACAGAAGGCAATCGGTTCTGGGTGCGTAATGTTAAGCTTTTCCAAGATAATCACAACGAGCTAGCAAGCAAATGAGAAATACCTTCCAAGCTTTAATGTGCTTCGAGTTTTAATGGAGAGCAACAAAACTGATCGAGAAAATGAAATAAAAGAGCTCTTACAAACTACTTTGTGACGTTGTTTTTGTGCAACAGTAAATTATAGCGTATCCGTAGCTCACGTAGTTTGTATGCAATGTCTGTTAGTACTAATTGAAATTGCGTGTAATTTTATAAAGTGTAAAAATTGCTGGTATATTAAATAAATGAGTTACAACTTGATAAATGATTAAATAATTTATTTATTTATAATTATTTCTATCCTCTTGACAATAATAAAAAAAATTCATGGTATCATTAAAATACATTTAAAATAGACGAAAAAATTTACATATTCTTCTATTTTAAAACAATAAACTATGATTTTTAGTAAACAAAAAAAATGATTATTGTTTTTAAAAAGTCATATTACTAATAAGTACAAAATATCAACAAACTAGTATTCAAACTCATGCATTTAAAAAAATATATAAACGATAAATCTCAAATTAAAGCAGTAGAACACGTTTTATCCAGAGCACGTGTCTTTTGCAAAGCATGGAATACGACGAGCTTTACACGCGCCCAAGTGGTTTCATTCTCAAAGCAACATGACACCGACTTGTCGAAACAGCAGGACATTCTGGTAAAGTTTCTTTACAAAATATAGAGAATCAAGCCAATATATACATATATATATATATATGTATGATGTTAAAATTTTTGTTTCTAATGAATCCCTTGATTTATCGTGTTCAACATCTTTAAGCAAGTTTACTCGGAAATTTTCGTGGCTTATTTTTCTACTACTTGACACCCAACTTTGCTTCCTGCTTTGGTTGAAGTACGTACGATACAAGATATATGTACACATGCATACATAAACATATGTATAAACACATACATATATGTATATATATGTACACACTCGTAAACCCTTTGAAATGGATATGAGCCATATAATCTATTATATAAAGGGGATACTTGATGTCCGTATACAG
Source organism: Anastatus disparis (assembly GCA_017163975.1). Taxonomy (NCBI): domain Eukaryota; kingdom Metazoa; phylum Arthropoda; class Insecta; order Hymenoptera; family Eupelmidae; genus Anastatus; species Anastatus disparis. Next base: position 13,895,243 of record JAFFSR010000335.1, on the reverse strand, counting down.
AGGATTGACAAGAGGATGATTTGCGAGCACGCACGTTCGAATTGCTCATTTCTCGTGTCATGTATATATATACGGAGGTTTACGTTTGTAACGCGGATTATTCGGTATTAGGCTTAGTATTTAGATTTTAATGAACAGTTCAAGATAAATTTGTACATATATGTAATTACGTTAATGGAAGATCCACTGCTCGTATAAATGATGATGAAATTTGAATTTCAAGGTAAATGGTATTGATTTTCAATCCGTTTCAAATTTGTTATATGTATTTTTTTAAATAATGTATTTTATTGTTATACGATGTTTTTTTAATAAAATTTATATTGCAGAGTATTGGAAATGGGATAGAAATAAGCGAACAACTTAGTTTATATAAATGATATTCAAGTTTTATTCTATTATATCGTCACGAGCAAACTTAGATCTTTACAGAGCGAGTGGCTGTCCAAGACTAAAGTAAAAAGTGTTTCAAAACAATAGTGAAAATATTCGTAATAAGGTACTCATCTGTTTAGGCTTATGAGGGAAATTCCCCAGAGAAATAGATGTTTATGAACAGCTTACAAAAGGTTCATTCATACAGTAAAACTATAAAACTAAGTAATAAAACTTCCTAATCTCTCAAACAGTATTTACAGAAATATAAACTTTAAGTACATTTATTTTTGTATAAAGGAATTTGTTCTTACATATTCCAACACGCCCCCTCAAAAATGAATGGACTTTAAATTAATTGAAAATTCTTCGTGTATTAAATATATCATATTTTCTTTTCTTTCTAATTATGATTTTACTTTATATTATTATTTAAGATCATGTTCACTCGTGACTCCTGGGGCTATACATATGGTCCAACATTCGTTGCATGGATTAGGGAAACCCAGAAAAACCTAATCAAACCATTTCTAAAAATTTACATCTTTTATATCTAGTATAACTTGAAATAAAACTTCTTATTTCAATATGGCTTTATTAAGATTATTCCAAGCCTGTGTGTTTTTTTAAAATTCCACAAACTTTACTGTAGATGACGGTTTAGTCAAGACTTCTGCTATCTGTTTACCTGTTGGAGTATATTATAATTTAATTATATTTTTCTCAATATTTTCTTTGGATATATGATACTTTACATCAATATGTTTCGATCGTTTGTGATTGCTAAGGTTACTTGCTATGCTTAATCAACCATTGTCATTTAAAAAAATTACTATTAGTTCCGAAATATTTACATTTGCACTTACTGTTAAAGATTTCAACCAAAGAGCCTCTATTACGGCTTCATAAAGAGCTATATACTCAGCTTTAGCAGACGAACCTGCTACGCAAGCTTGTTTCTTTGTAATCCAACTTATTGTGCAATTATCATATATTTTAAATAAATATCCTAGTGTGCTTTTTCTATCAATTTTATCACCTCCCTAATCTGATCCAACAAAACCTTTTAAAATATGCACATGATTAGTTTTTACGTAATATAATTTTATATTAACAGAATCTTTAAGATAACGTAAAACGCGTTTCAAATTTTACCAAAGTTTTTTTATTATTTTTATTTGTAATATTTTACTGCTTAAAATATTTACTGCTGCCCATGAATCAGGTCTTGTGCATATAGTTATATACATTAAACATCCAATTAAATTTCGACAAGGTGCGTCATATTTTTCATCAGAATTAAGAGTAAGATAATCTAGTTTATTTGGAAGAGGTGTACTAACAGCGTTACAATGAAGCATATTAAAATTTTCTAAAACTATTTTAATGTAAGCACTTTAATCTAAGAATATTTTATTTAAATTTCTTTTCTTATACCAAGAAGGAATTTTATTTCTTTTAAATCTGTCATAACAAAAATTTGTTTGATAAATAATTTTTAAAATTATTTAATTTTTCACAATTAGCCGTAGCAATCACAAGATCATCAACATATAATAATACATATATATTTTCAGATACATCTCCTTTACCTAAAATATAGATACATCCATCTACTAAAGAATTTTTTTTTTTTAAATCCTTTTTCTATAACAGCCTTTTCAAATATTTCAAACCAGCATCTTGCTGCCTGTTTTAAATCATACAGAGCTTTATTCAATTAACAAACTAAATTAGTTTAACATTTAATGCCTTCTGGTACTTTCATAACAATTTCTTCTTTTTATGTACCATTTAAAAATCTGTCCTTAATTCCATATAATGCATCATTAAATTATTTTTATTTGAAAAAGCTATTATGAAACTGATAATTGTAATTCTTGCAACAAATGCAAATGTTTCACTCTAATCAATTAAATATTGTTAACATCCCTCGTAATAACACGAGCTTAATATCTACATGGGTTTTCAAATTCATTACATTTATCATAAATACCCATTTACAGTCAACAATATTTTTTTTTTTTAATATCTTGGTACTAACATCCAAGTTTTATTAATTCATGTGAATTAATTTCACATTTGATTGCTCATTCCCATTCATGCCTGTAACTTTTATTTTTAATTTCATTAAAGTAATTGGGAACCATATTATTAATTAATTCAGCAATCATTATATAATTATTATCAAAATCAAATTTATTATATGATTTAGCAGGCAATTCTTTAAACCTATCACTCCTTCTTACTTCATTTTCATTTATTTCCTTATCTTGATTATACTCAAACTCATTACTTTTAAATCTCGACCCCGGCTCATCAGTTTTATCACCAACTGATCCTAGCCTTTTTACTGGTTTTGACTCAACGTTTGACTTGAGTTCAGATGCACCAGTTTATATAACCACTGGTTTCGAATTGAGTTCAGATGCACTAGTTTTTATATCCACTGGTTTCGAATTGAGTTCAGATGCACCAGTTTTTATATCTACTGGTTTTGACTCAACTTCATATTCACCAGATTTCATATCACAATTTGATATATTTAACTTTTCTACTAGTTTTGACTCAACTTCATATTCACCAGATTTCATATCATAACTTGATATTTAACTTTTCTACTAGTTTTGACTTGAGTTCAGATGCACCAGTTTTTATATCAACTTCTACTGGTTTTGACTCAAGTTCAGATGCACTAGTTTGTATTGGTCGAGTTTTTTTTTTTTAAGTAATTTATTTTATCTACTGTTACACCCCTTACAATAACAAACCTCTAATTTTCAGTATCTCATACTTTATAACCATTAGGCTCGTAACCGTTAAAATATCTTTCCAAAATTCTCAAATTTTATTAATTAGATTTTATTATAAATATAAACTATGAATCAAAAAATTTTAAATACTTTAATTTTGGTTTTTGTTATATCATAATTCAAACAGTATTTTATTTGCTGTTAATACTTTAGGCGGTGTTACATGTTAAATATATTGCAGTGTAAATTGCTTCTCTTTAAAAATATTTTTTTTTTTTTTTTTCAAATCAGCACCGTTTATTATTGAACGAACTTTTTCGTTAAGGTTATAATCATTCATTCTAACATTTATTTTGTTGAGATGTTCATGAAAGCTTTAAATAATATCTTACATCTTTTCGTTAAAATAATTATGTTTTTATTTGATTTGGTGAGTATTCGTGATTAATATCATAATATAAATTAGCTAATTTTAAACAAAAAAAGAGCCTTGCTTTTCACAATAAAATCTTTGAGTACTGAAAATAAGTTTGCTTTGTAAGTGATAAAATAAGAAACACAATAATGTGTAACATCCTTAATCAATGTAACAAAATAATTTTTAACATTTACAATTGAAGGAGTGATTGGATTACAAATATCAGAATGAAAAATAAACAATGGTTTTGTACATAACGATTATCTTTTATCCTTTAAAAAGTTAATTATTTTTATTTATCATTTATGTAGGCTTCGCATCAATCATCACATGGTACAATTTAACTTATAATATTTATGTCATTCACCATTTGTTTATTATTCAATTCTGTCAACTATAATATACAATGTTATACTTCTCATTGTTTTATTAATGGTTTTACTTATCTCGATAAAATCAGCTTCTCTTAAAGTTGTCGTAGTCAAGCCTTTTGCATCCTTCGAATAGATGGAAAATTTCATGGGGCATCGGGCAATAAAGCACGCCATTGTCCATTCCTTTCATACCTGTATTACTTATGACCTGTAGTGGTCCTTTTTCCATTTGCAGGTATAATATGTGTTGTTCTTTGCAATGAAAATTTTGAATGGTGGCCTCAATTCCTCAAAACTTAAGAAGACATGTCGCCTCTCATTATATTATGCGATTCTATAGCATCTTTCCATTTATGAAAACAATTTTTTTTGTTTTATGTAGTAATAATCCTTCATTGAAATATTGTACTTCGCTTCCTTTTAATCTTGATCTATTTATTTTGGGTGTTTCCAGTTATATCTTTCATTACTCCAAGTTCACTTAATAAACAACGCATTCTTAACTTTAGGTGTGACTGTATTCATTACATATGAAGCGTTGTATTATTTTAGTTTTATTATTTCTTTACTAAATCCTCTCAGTATTTCAATATATTCACTGATAAATATCGTACGATTAATCCTTTTTTTTTATTTATAGATTGATCGCGTGTATTCTATTTTCTTATTTATCTATAAAATCATTCTGAGTTTCTAACTTGTTTCATCATTACTAGTTTTAGGCAATTAACCGTAATGTCAACTTTGTTTTATGTGCTGTATGTTCATATTATTATGCAACATTTTATTACATGCCTTTTTATACTTTGTAACAATACAAATATCTATTTATCCAAAATAAAACCATCACACATATTTCTCATCAAAGGTTTAATATCTCTTCGTTTCGTATTAACCTTTGTCATTTTTAGTTTATAAAATATTATAACTAAACAATACATTCCTTATTATAGTTTATTTCATTTTATTGTTGTTTTTAATCAGATTCACTCTTATAAACACTTGTAAAGACACTAAAATTATTCACTCGTTAAAACACAAATTAGAATTTCATAACGAAAGAACACACGCTTGTATTTTGGTTTATAATTTTTCTTTTTAACGATATTACACTCTTGTAATTATTAATAGAGTTATTATAATCATTCACTTATTAAAAACACGATACTGGGCGCATAACCTATTGGAAATGGGATAGAAATAAGCGAACAACTTAGTTTATATAAATGATATTCAAGTTTTATTCTATTATATCGTCACGAGCAAACTTAGATCTTTACAGAGCGAGTGGCTGTCCAAGACTAAAGTAAAAAGTGTTTCAAAACAATAGTGAAAATATTCGTAATAAGGTACTCATCTGTTTAGGCTTATGAGGGAAATTCCCCAGAGAAATAGATGTTTATGAACAGCTTACAAAAGGTTCATTCATACAGTAAAACTATAAAACTAAGTAATAAAACTTCCTAATCTCTCAAACAGTATTTACAGAAATATAAACTTTAAGTACATTTATTTTTGTATAAAGGAATTTGTTCTTACATATTCCAACACAGAGAAATTAAGTGAATGTTTCAAACAAAATTTATTTTAATTAAAATTAAATTTAAAAAAAAATAACTTTTGTGCATTATTATTTTGTAAAAAAAAAATAATAATACAGCATTTCTTTGAAATCATTAATCATGTATTCTAAATAAATTTATAATATTTTAGACAACATTTTATAAACATAATTTTTTACATGTACATAAAATTAAACTACTATAAATTGATTAACATTAAAATGAAACAAGAACCCGTATTTGTACAAGCTCAAGCCATTCTTATTTTTGTTTATATCTAACAAATCAAACAAGCTAAGGCTCATATCCTATAACATCTTACCTAGGGCAAATTTCCAAGACCAAGACGATCTACTTAAGGTCCCTCATTTCTTTTTTTCTTTCTTTTCGTTTAAAGTATATTCCGCTTCGATGGCACTGAGTTGTCCGTTCTTGACGGACGGCCGCATTAAGTCAACTCATGAAGAAGACCAAGAGAGAAAGAAAGAGAACAGGAATTTTAGTTCTTTTTAGTTTTCTTGTTTTGTTTGTTTTTCTTGTAGCTCAGATTCAATTTAGTTAGCCATTTCTCTCTTTCTTTCTTGGTTATATAGGTTTGTGAAATATAATTGGATGGACCTAGAAGCGATGGACTTGACGTCTCGACATAATATGCGTCGCGCGCGAGCGTGAGCGTGTTTAAAAATAAAACATATTCTCGACCAGAGTCTGATAGTTTTCGATTTGCATTCCCTTGTTTGTGTGAGGAGAAGGAGGAGGAGGAGAGGCTCACAACTTCAACAATGCCATAATTTAAAATCTCACTAAAGCAAATGTGAGGCCAACGAAATGAAAATCATGCAAGAGGAAATGAGATGTGTTTCTGATGATTAATATGTGAAAGAATTAAAACTACTGGCTTAGAACTCGTTTTAATGTTCAATGTTATTTCTTAGCTTTCTTCTTATTTTTTTTTTGTTCAAATATTACTTTTTATAGATTAGAAGAAATTTAGTTTCATTTTTCATATATGGATTTTTACTTTTAATTGTTATTTCGAAATGATTAAATTTACATAAAAATTTATTATTACAGATTAGTTATCGTAAAACAATTAATTAATATTTTATGAGTATTGCGAATTAAACATATAACATCATTTGTTAAATAAAGTTTATTAAGTGAAACAGAATTAATTTGTAAAATAATCAATTAATTTTGATCATAAAATCTTATCTAAAAATACCTATTTGCTATTATAAAATTAATTAAATTAAAAATTATATAAATTTTATACTTAAAATATAACATAGAGTCAAGTAAAATAAAATCTATTCGTATATCTATTAAATTCATCTCCTTAACTGTCCTTGTTCTCATCTCTGAATAATTTATCCTCAAAAAATGATGAATGAATTACATCTGAAAATGCAGTAGTAAATTACAAAGAGCCGGGCCCAACCCCCATAGAGATTAGAATATTCCTCGTTCTTCTTGATGCTTCATTAAACCATTTGAAGGGTATCAAGTTCGTCATGGTCATGCGAGACGAAGTTTCCAAAACAGGATTAGACGTCGACCGGATCTTCGCTGCATGACATAAATGTATATATGTGTATATACATATACATATCCCTTTTCATTCTTGTAAAAACTTATATATATATATTCCCTGGCAAATGTGCATCGTTTATAAATACACATTCTTCATGCAGGATCGTAGGCTCAATTTTTTTTCACGCGTCCTCCCTTTGACCCCAACGGGATTATCTGCATCCGGTCACTTTTATTTCGCGTTTATATATTTTTTTTTTATTTCTTTCTCCTCTACCTTTTTTTATACACTACACAGTAGCCGTCGCGTGGGTGTGGACCAACGTTTAAAAAAAAAAAAAAAGGGAGCCGACATATATAGTATCGAGTGGTTGATATATTGCAATAGAAAGGTATACTATTCAACGTAGTTAGGTAGCTTCTTTATATGGATCAATGGCTTTTTAGCATTATTTGAGTCTTTTATACTTTTAAATTTTTTTAAGGGAACACCGTGCGTAAGGCGGTAGACGATTTTTCAAAAAAATAAAGAAAAATAAAAAAAAGCTGCTGGTCAGATACATTTCATTTTTTTTTCACTTATTGCGCATTTCCTGTTATATTGAAAATTTTTTTTTTCAATTGTATTTTTAAAATAGAATTGTATTTTTTTATAATACAGTTAGTTCAATAATAGATTGAATAGAGTCGAAAAGATTTTTTTATTCATTTTTTATAAAATATGTACATAATTAGATTGTCTACATATGATTATGTGAAATGATTTAAAATTTTATAAACAAAATTACATACATGGAAATGTATGTATATGAACTGAAAAACATAGAGAGAAATAAGACTAAAAAAATTAATAGCACAAAATCATAACATTCAATAGATTTTTTCTAATGATGTAAAAAGTTCAAACCGTATAATACACAAAAATTAGTCAGCAATCAATAAAAATATTTGTAGTAATGCTAATATCCATTAATAAAATAGATTTCAATCAAGCTAACAACTTAACACATTGAACTCATTAATTTTTTTTCTATTTGTATATTCCTAAAGAGCTGACGTATTTTGAAAATGAAAAAAGCTTAAAGCAATTATGTAAAGGAAAAAAAAAATACTTAAAAGTATACGAGAAATGATGAAGACATTCTTAGAAAGGCAAAAGCATTCCAAAAAAGAATAAGCTAAAACAAGTGACGCGTTGAGAAGTAAGAATAATTTCTTCTTGGTTACACCCCTTAGTTATACTCTCCTTATATACCCTTACTTATATACTCGGTAAGTTTTTTCCTTTTTATTTTTTGAAACGCGTAATCTGAAGCTAACTTTCCATGTTTTGCTCGTTATTCTGGTGAGTGAGCGTATATATACGCGTGCGCTCATCCATGGAGAAAATGATGAAATCTTTTCTAAGAGATTCTTCAAATTATACAAGTCAAAAGATAATGAAAAATAAAAGGAAAAATCTAAATGTAAAAGAATGCGATGATTTGTACAGTTGAATAATGGCTCGACATTTGGAGCGCCTTGTTACGACTGAATTTATTAAATTGTTAGGGTTTTTTAATTGAATTTTTTAAAAAGTCATGGTTTATTCGGATGTTATGAAATTCGTATACACATTCAATGTTAAAAAATGGTGAAAAAAATTTTTTTTTAAAAATCCTTGTAATTGTTAAAAAAAACTGACATTATAAGTAAAATTAATTATTGTTTCTTGAAAAACGTAATAATATTTCTACATGAAGCCCATTCGTCCTATAATTACTAAAACTATAGTTACTATAATTACTAAAATTTGTCTCATAAAAATAACTACTAACTTTTTTATTTTTCAATAATTTCATAAAAAGAATTTATTTATATTAGGTAAAATAATAGTTTTTATTAAAATAAAAAATTTTTGTTTTATTTTAAGGAATTTTTCTACAAAGTATATTTTTATTAAAGTTTATCTCAACTTAATTATGTAATTTTCTGTTTATAACTTTTTTGATAAATAAAAAGAAAATTAAAAAAGAAGGCATTACGCATTTAACTTGGTAATTCAATTAGATTCGAATTCCAATTTCGCCCGATTGATACAAGCAGGATAGTACACTTTAGGTTACATGTACTTTGTTTACAAGTGCATCGAAAACGTCAGTCGCTAATTAGCACCGCAATGGTAGTACAAATACAGCAACTTTAAAAAAAAAATAAAAACTTGTTTATAAAAACAGTTTTTCCTGAATATAAATTAGAGAATTTTTATTACAATTTTAAATTAATAAAAAAAGCACCATATTGGCGATGAAATGAAAATAATATTTAATATATCGATGACAATTAAAATGATTAGAGTGTTAGTACAACTTATTAGATTGTACAAAAATAAAAGATGTTTAAAAAATTATTTTTATTTTTCTGAACTTACTCTTTTTAACGTTAATAATTCATTACCATCATCTGTGAATTCTCATATAACTTTACAGAGTGTTTGGTACTAACAAATTAGTCATTGCTATGTCCATTGTCACGCCTCTTTGTAATGTATGAGTTGTTTTTCTGATGAAATAGATATAATCGTTTTTCTTTTTAAATACAAATCACTTTGTTTTTCATTTACTAAATAAAATTTAACAAATATTGATAATTAAATAAGATGTAATTAACATTACAGTTAGAAATAAATTATTGATATTGTGAATGATTAAATTCTTAAATATAGATGAATTATTAATTATTAGTGAAAATTATTTAAATTATAAAAAAACATTTTTTATTTTTCATATAATCGTTTTTCCAAACCTATGTTATGAAGGAAAGCCCTTAATTTTTCACCTATGTGCATGGACTTTGAAAATAAATGTATCACTTATGAAAAAGAAAAAAACTTTTATTTTATAAGAAGCATCGTTAAAAGTTATAAGCACAATAACAAAACAACTTCTGAATGGTAAAAAAAAATCTTTTATTTTTTTCGCAAAGTAAAACGATAGTTTAAACTTTTAGAATGTTCAAAAATATAGCCACTATAAAAGAAGTCACAATAAAGTCGTAAGTACAACCCAAGGCTAGAAATTTTGAACATTTTCAGTTTATATTACCAAACGGCGCATCGTTTCGTATATACCTCCCGTTAAACATTTCCATATATACATATATAGTTATATATATATATATAATATAGTAGCGAGCATTGAAAATTTTAACCCGCATGATATGGCGGTGCTTGCACTTTGGCGAAAGAAAATTTCTATCTTTCTCTCTTACTGCTTTCACCTCTTTATATATGTATTTCAGTTATACACCCTCGCATAAAAGGGTTTCGTATATTGTGCAAGATTATATGTATATAAAAAAAAAGAAAAGAAAATGAACCGAGAACTAAAGGCGTACGCCGTTAATTAAAGCTTGCGCAAGTTTTATGCGTATATACGCACATTCTTACTGCTCTTACGTGAAAAAAAAGAGTGCTCGTCATATTTTTTTTCTTTTTTTCTGTAACGTTGATATAACAGAAGCGTCGTTAATCTAGTTAAGGACGAATAAAATATAAATTAAGTACCTTTCTTCATAGAAGAGTAATGAAGAGGGGAAAAAAAGGAACGGTGTTTAACGGCAAAAATTTTTTTTTTTTGCCTTAACGCCCACTATTAGGATGAGAAATTATGCAAGCCATTAATAATCAGAAAAGTTTTTTGGAACGAACGCAAACTGAGTTTGTGCGCCGCCGCCTCGTAGGACGTTTTGTCTTTATTAAGTTGAATCTTTTTTATTTTCAAAAAAAAGAGCTTGGGGATGATTCACCGAGCTGCAAATTGTACTAATGCACTTTTTAATTTTCCGCTGTTATTAATGATAAATGAATTTGTTTGTTTAATTAAAAATTTAATCATTAAGAATTTAATTATAATTTACTTAATTTTAAAAATTAAAAATTCAGTATAATATTACATAGTAATTGTAAATTATATTTATATCACAAAGAAACCTAAATTTAAATGAATTGTTTTTTCAATCAAACATACATTATCTAATAATTGATCTTATTACAGCTGTTTATAAAATTCTTTTACGTTTAACTTCCTAGAGAATCTTAATGTCTTGCCAACTAGTATCTCTTCTTGTAAAGATTCTTCTAAACATACTTTTTTTTAAATATTATTTGTAATAAAATTGATTTATGAAGGGGGAGAATTTTTTGGAAGCTATTTTCAGAATGACACTTGCTTACGCAAGCGACGCATGTGCCTGTTTTCACATTCTCATATGTAGAACTTTGCAAAGAAGGAACAGGAAGAGAAGATGTAGTGATTTTTTATGGTTTTACTTTAACTATTTTGGAGTACCCTATTAAAAATAAAAATAAATAATAAGCGCACACATGCTGCAAAAAATATAATTTATACACATTTTTTTATTTTTTTCATTTTAATTTTAAGTCTGTTGAATCATCTTCAACATAATGTGATATACAATTATTTAAATTTTCGAATCTTTCAGATGTTACCTATGCACTTAAATCTCATTTCCAATAATGACAAATCTTTTCATTTCTTCCAATTTTTTTAACTCAAAGTCTTTGGTTTAGTTATCTCTGCCAAGTACATAATTTCAAATTTTTTAATTTTTTTTTAATTTTGCAGTTTATAGATTTTGATAGAAAAATAAATGTTCAACCATATATTTTTAAAATTTTATGAGAAATTTTAGAAATTCAAGTCAGGTACTCAATGAAAATCGCAAAATTGAAGATTTTAAACTTAATAATCTTAAAAAAACTTAAAGAAATTAACCTTGAAAATTTAACAACCTTAAAATCTTGTTTTAAATCACAAAATAATTGAAATGTTTATTTTCGTATGATTTCAAGTTGTGTTAAATAATAGTACATTTTGTAACGGGTATGAAAAGGCTTTATTTACGAAACGAGAAGTTTACGGCCCGAGCCGAAGGCGAGGGTCGTAACGAGTTTCGTAAAAAAGCCTTTTCATACCAGTTGCAAACCGTATTTTTTGCCATGAGAGCCAAGAAAGAGCAACGAAGTTGCGATTTTGGGGTTAGAATGGCAAAAAAATTATTTATTTTAATACTCGACGTTGATCTATACAACCTCTAACATTTAAAATTTTGCTAGTAATTTAAAAAAATAATTTGAAAAATTAAACAGATTTTTTATTCTGGTTATATTTAGGTAGTAAATTTTAAAATAATTATATTTGATTGTAAATGATTTTTCGTGAATTAAAAAAATTTTCATTATTTTGTAAAAGAATAGTTGAAAAATGTATTACTCAATTTTAATAAATTTATAAATATTTTATTAAGAAATAGGTTGAAACGAATTATTTTTATTTTTCTAATAATATAAACCGTGAAGCTATTAAATTAAAAATAAATTAAAAATAAATTAAAAATAAAAATAAATAAATTTATAGCTTCCTTCTTAAAAATTCGCACCTCGTCGTCCAAATGAGCCTGTGTGTATACTTCCTTGCGGTTTCACCAGATACTTTTTCCCAGAAGGACATTTCGAATAACCATAACTTTCAAAGTTTCTGCCTCTTTTCCCGAAAGAAAATAATAAAAAAAATTAACTAAAATGACACTCCAACAACTTGAAGAAGAAAAAAAAAGTTAGTTACTACTGCCGTCTTTATACATTCGTGGGCGTATAGTCATTCAAAAATACCGCGAAGCCTTAGCTATTTTACTTGTCAGTATATAGTGTTGAGGCAGCAGCTACCAGTCGTAACACTTTCACCTTGATGGTTTTAGAAAAAGGGTCAAGTATATATATGTATATACAAACGCGATAATTGACTATGAAGAAAAAGAAGAAGCTTGAACTCACAGCTGGATAGTTGCAATTTTCTTTTAAGGAAGAGAATGACCGTTTGGTATCTTCTTTCAAGGAAGGTATACACATAATACAAGACAACCTAAACACTAACTCATTTCTTGTCTCTATATTATTATATCTATTGCTTGAAAGCGAAAAAAAAGAAAGAATATAAGCTGCTAATGATGAAGTTATTTTGCATATCAATCGAGACAGACTGACCGTACGGACATATTTCTCTCTACCTGTTTATTGTAAGCGTATATATACACTTTTTTCGATTTAATTGAGAGTAGATCGTGCCAAGGATATCGTGTTTAAAAAGTTTTCGACAATTTCTTCCTTTTTTTTCTGTCTCTTAACGATGTGTAACACGAAACTTCATAGAAAAGGAATATCATGCCACTGTAAATTGGCACAATTTTTAGCGCACATGTTATGAAATTTTTATTTCTCCCCTTTTTTTCTTTAAATTTAATTTTTAACGATCGAAGGTATGCTTTTGAAATATTTTTTTGATAGTTTCGTTAGCATGTTTAAATTTTTTCTACGTTCGTCCTTTGATATTAAGGATAATCATTTTTTACAATGTTTCTAATGGCCATTTAGCTACAAAATATTCTCCTTTTTTTATTATTAAAGTTTACCATGGCATATGTTACTTTTGATGTATACAATCCATGTTGTTCCAATCTATAGATGTATCATTTTGAAAAAAAATGTCTTTCCTTTAAGCTAATAATGGGTTGGAATATTTCGACACTATTAAAGTTCATTTATAAAACATTGACGAACGGGTATGAGTCTTACAGCACGTGACTAAGTTTTACAAAAACGTTACGTTTTCGTATCTTTTTGAGCAAAAAAGAAGCAGGAAAAAAAAACAGTTTCACGAATCCTTGCTTAAATCATTATACCGTAAGAGTCTATTCAAGTATCGTCACGCGCATTTCAAGGGCATACTTTTTTTTCCTCAACTTCAAAGCTACGAATACGAAAACTTTGTCTCTGACACTGCGAAAAATTTTAAACAATAGGGGGACCAAAAAAAAATCTGGTTTATAAAGTAAGGTTATCCCTTTGAGATCAAAATTTTTCTATTGTTGTTGTTGAAAATATTTTGAAAATGCCACCCGCAACGTAGCTAATCTAACAATTAACCGGCTTGGTAAAATATTTTTTTCTTCCTCTTTTTTTTATGCTTCACAGGATATGAATCATAATTAACGTAAAGAAAAAGAATTCAGTCCTTTTTTTGGCTTTAAAGAAGAGTCAACTATATCCAATTTGCAGACAGATGTGAAAAAATTAAAGACTCGCGCCTTGTCGTACTTTTACAAAAGGTAAAGAGAGAAGAAAAGAAAGAAAGATAGAAAAAGGGTTTGTACGTAAAAGGGACACTGAAGCTATAACAAATTAAAACGTTCTCTTTTCTTAAAGATTTAAATTGCTAGACAGACGTGCTTCTCTTAAACAGAAATAATAAAAAAAAGAAAGAATAAGCCATGCGCAAGATTATATTGTCCAGGAAAATTTTCTTTCCTTTTTTTCTTTATCTTCTTCTTTTTCAAATATACTACAAAGTAACAAAGGTATAAAGTACAGGAAATACTCGATAATGACTGTCGGATATCAACGAGGTTACAAACGATATCAAAAGTGTACTTCACTGACGAATAAAAAAAAATAAGAAAGAAGAAAAAAAAATAGCAAAAGATGAGAAAAGGGATGTCATTAAAAAAGCTGGAGGATAAAGATACATACATAGATTGAACAATCTATATCGTTTTGCCTCCAGCAAGACAATTCGATTTTACTTTTGACGTTTCTCGTTCACTTGTTCCTTTGACTGTCTTTTTTTTACTAAGGCCTTAAGGGAAAGAAGCAAAAAAAAGAAAAAAAAATAAAGAAAAAAGAAGAAGAGATCAGTAAAGAGGTCCTTTGATATATTTGTGATGTATGTAGTGTCAGCTTTTGAGCAAAATCCTGTCATCAAATGGTATTACTTTTTTAAAAGATGTACTTTCATACTGGTAGTGTATACTTAAACGTTTGTATGCAGTACACGCGAGAGTAATTTTACCCTTGTAAGTTAAAACAATTTTTTTTTCTTCAACTTTATGGTTATAATATTAATGAAATGGCCAAGTTTACAATCATCAGAGATAATAATTTATTGAAACTGGTATTTGTTAAATTTATCACATAAAAAATATATAAAATAAATATTAAATTTAGTTATGTATTTTAAATTTATTTATTAGATATTCTAAACATTATTACTGCACAACTAAAAATCTAAAATTGGTTTGAAAGTAATTTTTAAAAAATATTTTAGAAAAAAAGAAGCAGGTACTTTATCTTGCTTTAGGGGTGCCATTAGTCTGAAACCTTTCCTAACTTGAATAGTAATTGATTCTTTTTAAAATAACATCAAAATGCAATTTTATGATTACATGAAATCTTTATGAAAACATATCATTACTAGGTCTGGCTTATTTCATTTAACGATGATGGATTTAATTTAATTTTCAGTAACTCATATATTACATTTAAATAACACTCTATTTTAAGATATACGACAAATTTTATTCAAAGTACTTTATGAAACATTTTATATTTTGTTAAACATTTTTATGAAAAAAGGAAACAAATGAACAACAGAATCAAAAAAAAATAAAATACAATTCATCAGATTTAAGTTTCTCCATTAACTAACACTTCAAAGAAAAAAGAGAATCCATATCTGCAGACTGATAGATCGAAACCGGTAACGATGCCTCATGATTGTTACATCCCCTACCCAACAGTATTTACAAGCTATAACTTTTGTTCTCTATTCTGTAATAAAAAGAGGATTTCCGTACAATCTTTTTTTTATATTTCTCAACAGATATTTTTGTATTATTCGCTCGAGCTCACTGAAGCTCACGAATTACATGATTACAGGTATATGTAAGGGTATCACGAATAGCTGCCAGTTTATCGTTACTCTTTTACTTAGCCACTCATTATTGCGGCGACTTTACGCGCTATATGTATATATACACACGTACACACAAAAGCGCGAGAAAAGCTTTAAGGCGCGCACCTACTTTATAAGAGAATTACGAGCGATCCAATTTCCGGGAGTAGTGTATATATAAAATGAGATATAAAAGATTAAAAAAAAAAAAAAAAGAATTAAACAACAAGTCGACGCTTCGTAAAAGACGACGTAGAGGAAGTTGTCTGCGCGAGAAAGAGATTTTTGTACCAAGAAACTTTTTAATACTTCTCGTTTGCCAACTTCTCGTTTGTTCTTTTGTTCAGGGAAAAAAAAGTTTTTATTTATTCCTTTTTTTCAGCAAGCTTCTGTACTCTTTTATTTTGCGAAAGAAAAAGAAAAAAGATAACAAATTTTTAAGTAAATAATTATTTTATGTTTATTTTAAGAGTGTAAATTTACACTGCAGTGTTTATGTGCAGATTTTTAATATATTTAATAAAATTAAATGTTATTGTCAAACTGTTTTTTTAAATTGTACTTAAAATTTTTGGTTTTTATTAACAAACAGTGCATAAAAACATTTAAAAGTACAATCTCATTATTTTTTTGGACAAAAAATTATTTTACATTTTTTAATTTAAATTAAAAAGAAAAAAATTTTTTAAATTACATAAAGCTTTACAAGAGTAAAAAAAATATAATTTTTTCAACTTTAAATTTCCATAGAAATATAAATAAAATTAATTTGAAGCATACTGTTTATCAGCTTCTGCTCTTTCTCTCTCTCTCTGTCTCTTTTCGTCTCTCTTTTTCACTTTAGCTCTTTTTTTCTCTCGCATTAACTTTAAAAAAAATTTGAAAAAAAAGAAAAGATCATTCCATTTGCAGCAAATTCTTTTTTTTTCACATTCGAAAAGACGCGTGCAAAGCTTGTTACAAGTTGAGTCGCACGCCGTCTCTGTATACATACATACATGTACACGTATAGAAGAAATGAGGTAATTCAATTTTGCACGCGGCGAACGAATCCTTCCACATCGTGCGCCATATAATCGTGCCGTATACTTTATATAATTGCCCTTATACGTTCCTCAAGAGTGGCAAAGACTTTTTGAAATAACATCCTGAGTTTATATATGCTACATGTATATATCGGTAAATTTTTTACATTGAAAAAAAAATTAAAGTAAAAAAAATAAAACGAAGAAGCTCTTTGTTTAAGATGATCGATATTATTATAAGATAAATATATTACGACTTTTGATACATATACCTTGTAATAATAGTATGGAAAAATTGACAATCCTTGTATATATAAAAGCATCATCATCTTCATCATCATAATCTTCATTATCATCATCAAAGTAATAGCGATTAGACTGTGTTATAGAAACAAGTGTTTTCAATAATTGGTCGTAAAACTTTAGTAATATAAAAAAAAGCTCGCTTTATGACTTATTTTCGATAAAAGCTTATATATACATGTGAGAATACGTTTAGTGTAACAGCAGTTCTTGAAATCATTATGAGCATGTATATTAGAAGTGTATGTTCGAAGGTTTCGGTATATCGTGTAATATTTAGGAATTGAAAGCAACGATTATTTATTAGTGTTTGAAGTACAGGAGTTTAATTAAATTTCATTTTAATATACATTATAAGAGTAAATTTTATTTTAAAGTATAAATATGCTTTTGTTAGTTTAAAACTTATTTTTTCTTTATACAGAAAAACTATTAGAGACATAAATCGTCAGTTTGCTGATTGATGCTCTAACTGTTAAGCAATGGTTTATCAAAAAGTTTATATTAATACTCTAGTATTTGGCTATATTTATCTTTCTAATTATCATAAATTTTTTTCTTCGGCACTTATCATTGCAGTGGTCTTTTTGGAAATGAGTTAATTGAGATAATTTGATGAAATTGAAAGAGGAGGTGGGTCTGTCTTTATTTATAATTTTATACCATCATTACTAGTCCTACATGAAGACTTGAGCATTTTTTTTCAGTTTCTCTTACGATTTTTTTATTTCATTTTCTCTTTAAGGTATACTACATACACACAATTCAGCAGTTTCCCTTACACTGCAATTATTTGTTGGTAAGTCGAGGCGTTCCGACCCTCATGACCCTTTCCTTCTTTTTTCTTCTCTTTTTACTTCTGGTTATATTGCTGAGCTGTTGCAGTAATCACCGTACAACGCATGCCAATTCTCGAGTCGCACGAGTCTTTTCTTCTTTTCAGTTTCTCTTCAATTTTCTGAACTTGATCCTTTTTTTTCGTAATTTAGTTGTACTTATTTTTGTTTCATTATCAGAGGAAAATTTGCAAGGATTAAAAAAATACCTTTTATAATAGTATTATAGTAACGTATTTTAACAAATTACGAATCAAGTCTACATAACGTATGTATATATTTTATATACTTACCCATAAATGTATCTACAGTTAGTATTATTTTTTTTTTTAATTTAAATTCAATCGGATAGAGTAGCAAACGTTTCGTTATTTTATTCGAATTAATTTGTAATCATGCTGAATTGCATGGTAACGCACATGGGTGTGGTTTAAATTTTGAAATATAAAGTGTCTGTTAATAAACGAATAAGTGTCTAAAAATGAATCAAGCTAAGAGTTCTTCTTAATCACATAAATTCTAAATATTATTAACAAAAAGATTTTCATATTTGTTTATTCATTAATTATTCAATTTTAAAATACAGAAATGTTAAGTATGAGGAAGCAAACCCATGAATTACTACTAGCCAAGCCAGAATTTAAACTAAACAAAAATCCAATTAAACATGGCAAACAGTTAACTAAAAGTTACAATTTACGGTAAAAACACTTGTATTTTTATGATATATAAATAAATAACTCTTATCATTTATCAAAGAATAAAATTTGACAATTACATTTTATTTAATTGAATCATTTTCACAACTTTGTAAATCTAATTTTTTTCCTAAATCTAATTTTTTTGATTTAATCTTTTCTATTATATCCCTCCAACATTCATTGAGTGGAAGAGTTTATATTCAATTGATGTAATAAAAGTTTAGTACCAAACCCCAAATTCACGAGACTTCAAAAAGATTCAACTTATTAGATAGAATCCTTGTAGCGAATATCAAATTTCCTTCGACTAAATCGAAACAATTGTTAATTTTATTAAGATTATCCGATAACTTCGGTTAACCATTACAAACTTTTTTCGTACTCTTCGCTAATAGATTCCAATTCTTCGTGCTCTAGATTATTTATATAATAAACAAAAAAATTTAATTCCATGAATAGCTCTTACAAATTTGCTATCAAGACGGTCATAAACTTTCTCTCGTTCAACCATAACTTTCATAACTTAATTTAGTATATATAATTTTTTACCAAGTTTCCTACATACAATCCATAAATGCTTTCGTGTTTTAATCACGATCAAAAGAGTTTTTTTTTAAAAATCTTATTCCTCATCACACGAATGAATAAACGTAATACATGTTATACTTTGTACAACATTTATATACGTATATACGTATTAACGGTTACGGGGTAAAGACTGTACAATTTTCTTTACCTTCTCCACTTTCGAAAGTAATCGGTTGGTGGGTATATACGTATACACAAGGTAGATTGATACAGCATTCCGCAGCTTTTACAAAACCACGCTTGGTCTTGTATGCGAGTCACGTTAGAAAAAAACGTGAAGCTTCTTTCTAACTATAGACGCAGAAAAAAATAGGCATATCTTCCAATACAAAGTCATTCATATAAAAAAGGATGAAAACAGGTTAATTCTATATATTGAGCCAATTTTCAAGTCTCCTCGTTTTTCGAACGGTACATCTTTGGAGCACAAAAAGAGAAATTTCGTTTTAAAACTATCAAGATGTAGTTTTAACGTTGCAGGAAGTATTTATGGTTAAGCGATAAATTGCACGTTATTGAGCTGTATTTCTTTATTTGTAAAATTTTAAAAATCATTGAAAGTGGTAATATTTTATTGATGTATAAATGTGAATATTTTTGATATTGTAAATTAAATTATTCACTTTTGTTTTAATCATTTTTAATTTATAATTTTTCATTTAAAACGTACCATTAATTAAATTATTGTGCCTTTATTTTGAAAAAACTATAATCAGCATAATGTGTTTATGGGTTCAATTATGTAAATATAAAATGCTTTCTGAAATCAGATTGTAATGAATAATATTAATTTTAATTAAACATATAATATTATTTAAATTTTCACCCTGATCAAAGATGAAATCAATAGCATTATATAAAGTACTCAACAAAGGTTGCGCTCCGAAAATTCACATGCATAATGAAAAAAAAAGTCGACGAGGAAGAAAAAAAAAATCTTAAAAGCTGCACGCATGTAACAAGGTGATTAATTAAAAAAGAAAAGAAAAAAGAACACCAGCCATAACGATAAAGCCGTAACAAAGCTAATTCATACACATTAATAATGCATTCATCGGCGCTGCAGCCAGTGTAAGCGTGAGAAACTGCAAGACTTAGCCTTGAAAGTCACATTACGTGAAAAGAAAGCAAAAAATAAAAAAAAATGAACGTAAGAAGAAAAAAATAAAGAAAGAAAGAGAGAGAAAGGAGAAATAGAAGAGTTTGTATGCCGTATGCACACGCGCATATCGCTTTTATAAAAGGCGGCATATATATACGGCTCCCGCGTATATATGTAAGCCATTATGCATCAACGTGCGTAAGTCCATCCGCATGCACGCAAGGCACGCCTCGGACTAAAGATTGAGAAAAAGAGAAAGAGAGAACGAGAAAGAAAGAGATTTACCCATTACAACTTTATGTATGCAAACGAGGCACTGTAGAATCTTTCATTTCTAGATTTTTTTTTTCTTATACGGTGTTTCTATAAGTGCACGCGTGCGCTCTTCAATCTTCGCTTCTCCCTGTCTGCACTTTCTTTATTATTTCTTTTTTTTACTTCTGCCTTTGGTATAATGTTTATCTCTGCTACCGTTTCTCATGCTCTTTCAGCGTCAAGTTTCTTTTATTTTTTTTTTTATCTCTTTTAATGGTACAGCGAAGAGCCGGATATAAGGATGATGCACGATACGATCGACGAGCAAATCAAATTGAATGAAATGACGTGCCAAGTGCTTATTTCGTACGTGTTAATTGCTATTTTGTCCAGTCTTTAATATAAACATTACATTTTAAGTGCAAATAAATAACAAAGAGAGCTCAAGAAGCTTTTTAATTTCTTATTCCTAGATCTATTTTCTCTTTAGCAATTTTTAATATTACTCATTTAAGCAACAAAGAAAGACAAGACTTTTGCAGATTTCTTTTTGTTTTACTGTATGGTCATAATATATTATTAGTGATTAATTATAACGATAAATAAAAAAATTTTCATTTGTGCACTATCTGATCATTTGTTATTCTAAATTATAGTTTAACAATAAATTCTGAACAATATTTTCATCACAACTACAATTAAGCAAGTATAATAATTCTTCATCGTTTATATACATCGTAAGAAATATATCGACGCCCTCGTAAGTAATAAGGAAATGCAATCATCCCCTAATCTTTAATAAACTTTTAGTGTGTATATACAATCTCTAATAAAAGGCAACGGTAAAATTTTCAAACGTGAAAGAAAGTAAAAAGAAAACAAAAAAACAAATCATCAATAAAATCGAATAAAAAAAAGGAAAAAAAAAACATAGCTCGGAGGTATAACGCATCATCCTATCCTTTTTCCTCTAGTCTAAAGAGGTACATTCATTTTCTTTTATATGGATGATGCATTTGAGCTTTGTAATCGAGTATTTAAAAAAAAAAGAAGAGAGAAAAAATGAAGCTCAATGCCGTGATAAATATCGGGCTACTCCTTTCTCGCGGGCTTGTAATTAGCGTACATATTACTATATCTATATATATTGAAGCAGAAAAAGGATTTAACTTGAATATTTTACAAAGCGATAAAGAGAAGCGGAAAGGGATATCCAGTTTGCTTTAGTTTGGATGATGATCTTTTGAAGATTCTTTTAGAGAATATTAAGCGAATTGGTTATAATAATGTTGCTCTCTTTATCTTCTTTATTTTTTTTTTAATGATCGCATTATATGTAATGCAATGTAGGAAAATGTTTAATATTATGGTTAAAGTTTCAGGAGTGATTGAAAAACTCATGCTTTAAATTGGCATTAAAAGTTTTTTTTTCTTGATAATAATTTAAAAGCCATAAAATATTGCATGAAAATGTAGTAATAAAATGCTCATGATTGTCTTTATAAGCCAACATTATCCTGTTAAAAGGAGATTACGAAACTTCTGGTTTTACGAGTGTTGAAAATTAACTATAATTTGTAGGTACAAAATTTACAATATCTATACGGTATAGTCGATAGTAATGGATAATTTAAGTATATATGTACACTCTAAACTTACTTGACGATCGCGTGTTTCAAGAAGTGAATATTAATATTCACTCGTTTCCCTTTTTTTTTCTTTTAAAAGTTGATGTAAAACCATCATAAACAATTTTCTTTATATCAACTTATGTCTCGTTTAATTTATTATGCATTCTAAATCTTTACATGGTTAAATTAAATAACAATATGTTTAACTCTTTAAAATTAAGAATTGAATTTGAATTCACTGATTAAATAATATTTCCTTGAAAAATTAATTCATATATCCACATAATAAGCATCTAAATCATTACTTGTTAATAATTTTAAAAATTTCATCTTGTTAGAGCGATGTATACATTTTAAGCACGTAATATAACAAAACATTTGCTTCTATACAATTTCTGTAAAATTACAAAAGATTCAAATAATTTAACAGAAGCTTCATTGTTACGCAAGTTAGAGCAGCATGTTGTACATTACATAAAAGCGCGAACCTTAAAGAAAAACAGAGTGTCGTATCTTCACCCGCATACATAAGGTTCTTTTTTTTAATTTTGTAGTACGACTATGTGTACGTACCATTCAACGAAAAGGCATTTTTTCGTAACGTACATTCTTCGAATACGCTTATATGCTTCATTCATAAATTAAGAGAGCCCCTATATATTGGTTGTGCGCAAAGAAAGTAAAATGAACAAGAAAACGGCGTTAAGTAGCGTCTCTTTCTAACCACAAATAACTAATGTACTTACTTCCTTATGGGGATTGTTGAAAATTTTGCGGTATTTAATGAATGCGTTGCTTAAAGCTTTGGTTTTCAGTGACTCGGCAAAATTTATTATTTGACAGTTTATTTATGTAAAACGTCTTTCTAGTTTATTTCTTTTCTCTCCTTTTTTTAATGTTTCGAAGCAAAATTTACTTATTTTTTAATAACGTTACGAAAGGAGAGTATTTGGAAAATTAGTTCAATGTATTGCGATAGCTACTACCACTTGGGTTTTAAGATTTAACGTTCATGTAAAAAAGGTTGTTCCCCTTGTCAGCTTTGTATGTAAATATATTTAACATATATTCAACAATGATATAATGAGAATTTACTTCACCGTATTAACAACTTTATGAATTTAATTTTTAAGCTTTTAAGTATGTATTGTAATTGATCAGTTTTTTTCCTTAGTTAAAGTATAATTATTAATTAAAAGTAAATCAATGAAGTAGAGAAAAATAAAAAGATGCCTTAACAGATAGATAGATATACATAGATGTATTGGCTTTGTTGTGATTCTAATTGTTCTAGTCAAGATTTAAATATTTAGTCATTGTTTTTAATATACGATTTTAGATGTGAATTCTATTATTCAACTATTAGTTATCATTTAATCCTTAACTTTACGCACATATTACTTTCAAAATTGCTGTTACTATTCTTGAGAATTATATAGTTTGTAACGCATTATTAATAAGTGCTAATTATTGTAAGATTTATGTATAAATTTACATTGAGAGTTTATGTGTTTTTAGGCTTGAAAAGGATTGCCAATGAATGTAGTCGCAACTTCACATGCGTGAAACAAAAAACCATTTAATAAATTATATTTTAGATGGAATAATCATTAGAATCAATATATTTTATTTTTATGAAATATTACATTATAAATTAAATTTAATGTAAATGGTTAAAATAAATTGTATGAAACATCTGTGAAATATGAAGCGCGCAATAAAATTAAAAAAATGTTTTTCTTTCTATTTAAAAATTACATTCAAAGTAGAAATGTTTGTTACGAAGAGCTTGAAAAATAAGTAAAAAGGATTAGACGACTCGAAGAAGAAAATTACAAAATAAAATCGCACTCAATTAAAGAGACTCTTAATTCTTTAATTAAAAATAAATCGAGTAAAAGCACCTAAAAGAAAAAAGAACTATTTAAATTCTAGAAAAGTGATCAATTCTAAAGGATCGTTTTCTAGTAACGAGATTGAATAAATCTGAATTTTCACATCCCTCTTAACTAGGAGAACACAATAAAAATAAAAGAAGATAATCGATTCGAAATTTATTTTAGAAATAAAAAAATCAAGATACACTTTAACGTCTTTTTATAGATTTTGAGGGGCTCACATGCTACTTTTTTCGAATTCTCAAGGCTGATAATATTTTTATGTTTATCCGATAATGCGTTATTACATTATACGTGTAAAAATATAAATTCGAAAAAAATATATTGATTTCATTATAAACTATATACAATTTTCAGTTGAATTTGCAAACAAAACTTCATTAATAACCTAGATTTGATATTTCTGATCATTCTTAAAAATCATAATAATGTTTAAACTTTATATTATAAACTAAAGTATTTAATTTCATAACTTTTATTCAACGTGAATATAAATTCTTTTATTAATATAAATTTTATATATATTTTATCTGCAATTTCTTTGAAATATATCGTTTTATTACTTAATTAATAATGGTTTATAATTCAAGCTTCTATAAATCTTTTGTTTTATAACTTATTGGATTGACTCATAAAAATTTTTACATCAATATTTCTTATAAATTAAACAATCTTAAATTTAATAATTTATTGTACATTTATTTATATTTCATATTTTATTAATTTTTACGATCTCATGTTCGATATTTAAATCATAATACTCATTTCTAATTTTAATTTCATTAAACTTTAATGCGCTTGACATTCATTCGTTAATCAATCAATATGTATGATTTTTAAGTTTATTTGCAGAGCGAGTCAAAATTTGAACTGCAGTAAGCACATTTCTTGTCCTTATTTTGTAATAATTTGAACCGTTCAATTTCTTAGATAATACATTTTTTAACTTTATTCGTTAAGTTCAATAGGTCAATTTCATTTGGTTAATAATAATAATACAATATTTTAAAATATTTAAGAATAATTATTGAAAATTTATTTTTAGTTGATTGAAATTGCTTATTCCATTATTTAATTATTAATTAAAATCAAACACGATCAGGTGATAATGACAGATATAGGAATAGTTTTGTATAATATAGAGATGACACTTTCAGTTTCACATAAAGTTTATATAGCACAAATCGAGGGCATTGTTGTGCATAACTTTACTTAGTTATTCTAATAAAATATTTTATGCAGTTTAGAAATAATTCAACATATGTGTGTTATAATATAACTTTGAGAAAACTAAATGCTAAAGTATTAATGTAATTGTCAAAGTAAAATGACATTTAGGAGATTAACGTTTTATTATCTTATATACAGTAGTCTCTTGTAACATATGCATACAATTTATAGAATATGTGATGAGTTTACACCACTTATCATAAAATTGATCGGTATGAAAACAGAAATATAACTTATAAGTAAATTATTTTGCTCATATCCTTTGAAACATAACAAATGCTTGGAAAATAACTCGTTATTTTTTTAAAATTTTTAATAAAAACCTTGAAAATTAAAATTGAACGTTAACTGAACGGAAATTTAGCAATCAAAATCGAAAAGTAATAGTTCGATTTTTAAAGCTGTCACTTCAATATTCAGAATAACACCTTATCTGACAAATTCATTTTTAAATCGAAATGCGGTATAATATATTTTTAAACTGAAAGATAAGTCCTTTTTAAAGAACGACATTAGTTCCACTTTCATTGATACGTTCGTGATAATATTTTCACGTCGGCAAATTGAAATGCTAACGGATATTTTAAATTTTACAGCAGATTAATAAGATTCTATATAATTTATTTTAAATTATAAAGATTTATGAAAATATTTAATTCTTTGAAAATGTTATCGTGATTAAGAGGAGGCCGTATAGCTCTGTCCTTGTCTAATTTAAATTTTCGTTATTATTAATAAATTAAATATTTTTATACGAAAGTAAGGGCATAGCCCAATAGATTTAAGGACGAGCAAACGATCCTATTCTATGAAAAAATATAAAATTTTCATTATTTTTCGAGTGAGGTCTGAAACGGAAAAATAATTGAATTTGATAACTGTTTTTCCGTTTCAGACCTCACTCGAAAAATAATGAAAATTTTATATTTTTTCATAGAATAGGATCGTTTGCTCGTCCTTAAATCTATTGGGCTATGCCCTTACTTTCGTATAAAAATATTTAATTTATTAATAATAACGAAAATTTAAATTAGACAAGGACAGAGCTATACGGCCGCCTCTTAAAGTTGATGCAGAAGAAATTTTTTAGGAACTTGCAAAATTTTAATTAAAATTTTGTCAAATACGTTGTATAAAATTGCTCAACTAATTGTTTTGAAATTAGGAAATGCTCTAGATTGTGGGATAATTAACACTGTACGAAAATATTTGATAATAAAATCTTAAACGCTTTTAAAACAAATATCGAGTAAATTTATGCGCATGTACAAAATACATGGATAAAAACGCACAAAAAAAAATTTTTTTGTTAACACAAAGCTTTCTTTGTCAGGAAACAATTTTAAGTAATTACTATACAAGATATTTTTTTGACGATGTTAAAATTCTCTTTTTGTACAATCACATTTTTTCACAAATATAAATTTACTGAAAATAGAGAAAAAAATATAAAACCTTTGGTCCTCAAGCGTTTCTCAAAGACACCGACAAATCTTTGAAAATTTTTGAAAAAGCAAAACATTAGTATATTCTATCATTTCTACATCAATCTTATATGTTTAATTTGTTTTGCTCCTTGATTTGCTCCTTAAAGTTGACAATAGTAGTCAAAACATTTTCAAAATTATATTTTAAGTAGAAAAGAATAACGCAATATTGTCTCTTAAGAACCAAAAAGAATCTTTCCGACAAAGGAAAAATAAAGACTCCTACATAGATCATAATTTACTTTGGACTCATGAAAATAATAATTGACGTATCGGTCATCCATGTGTCCTTTTAAAAAAGCCCGATTCTTTTTTTTGGAAATACAAATATTATACCTTCATTTATAAAGTAACGCATAACAAAACCCTCTTTAAAAAATTCCCAATCTTCGCGCACATTGCATTTTGACAAAGGATGCATTCACGGATGTTGTATATGCGTCCTCGTTTGAACTTCCAAAAAAACCTTTACACGCATAATAATTCGTTTATAAAACAAAGCTTATATCTTGTCCATTGAAAAATTCGTGACCGATGCATTTGCGGACATGAAAATTACCAAGTTATATAGTCATTGCCGAATGTATACATATATAGCGTGTACGTCGGAATCTTTGAATTACGTATATATATCGAAGCCAAAAGCCTTATTATACGCATTATGAGCACCAGTGATTCACGTGTAAAGTATAACCAAGCAGCTGTCCCACACTTTTTATTTTTATATTTCATTTTTTTTTTGTGCGCTGTGTATATGCTTGGCTTTATAACATTCTTATGGTAGAATCATAATTTTTATGCGAACCCTTGCCGACCTCTTTCGATTTAAAAAAAGGAGTACTTTATACACGTGACACAAGCAGTGAAAAAAAATTGAACTGGAAGTCCAGGGAAGCTTCGCTAATGAGCTTTATCAGTTATAGTTGCGGACAAAAAATAAATTAATTATACGGTATTCGCTAAAAGTTAAAGGAAACTTTCAGATTTTATAAGAATCAATTTTTTTTCCTCCAGATTGGGTATGAGGTAAATTTCAATGCGACGATGGGATCAAAGAAATCAAAGAGAAAGTTAATTTTATATTAAGCTGAAATAAATACGATATTAAATTAATTTAATTTAGGAAAATTTTGTCGGTTATTCTGATTTTAAACGAGTTTTTATTAAACAAAATTTAATTTTCATATTAAAGTGAAATTTAACTTTATTAAAATTACAATTTTGCAAAATAATGTAAAAAATTTAATTAAATAATTATAATTATTAAATGAAAAATTTCAATAATATAATCGTTAAACACAATTTAATTAAAAATTTTAATTAAAATTGCCATACTATTTGATCAACTTACAAAGTATTCACAAAATTTATCCTTTTTAGTTGCGTAAATTCTATGGCTTCATTCGACTTTTATAATAATCCCCAACTTTCAAGATGAACACCCCATTTCAGAGAAAGTAGTCAATTGCTAACACGAAAATAAAAGAGAAGAAAAAAAAAAGAAGAATTCTATAAGCACCAAATTGCAAGAGGCATCATCACGCTTCTATGCGAAGAAACGTTTGCATTGTATCGAATACAATGTATATATCAGTCGAGTAGTATTTCGAGGATCGAACAATCAATTACGTCGTCGCTATGATTTTAACCGCCTTTCCTCTTTCCTATTCGCGAATTGCAGAAACGTTATGCGGTCGTTTTGCTGAAAGCAAATTGAATCGCAACTGTATATAGGCTTCTATACTTCCGCAATATAGAACAAAGTGGTGATTGTTGAAAAGATTCGCGTGTATGTGTACGTATCTTTTTTTAGTGTTTTTTTTTGGTACGTTATATTCTTTTCGTTAATTTTTTTTCCAGTTGATTTTTTTCCTCGGCGTTCCGATTTCAATCAGAGATATATATTTCATTTTTTTTCATATGTAAAAGTAAAAAATTTTTTACAGATGCAGAGCTTTTAGAATTTTTAAATTAAAAAGAAAAAGAGCATAGTAAAATGGGATTTTGCATGGATTAATTTCATTTACTGTATTAACATATCTAAAACTGTTTAATGGATTGAGACAAAATTTTAAATTGTAGCGAACCGAATCATATTACGTGTACACATTGTTGATAAAATTTTTCTTATTTCTTATTACGAATAGAAATAAAGTTAATACTGAATCTATTTTTCTTCTTTTACTCTAAAATTAATAATTTCTATAAAAAATGAGATATACTTTAATTTCTATCTTAAGTAAAATCTATAGCTCTCAATAACGGTATAAATCAAACAAACTAAAATTCTGTACATACGTACAATTTTCTTATATCAATACGCATCAAAACCGGAGGTATACGTAAAATGAAAAGAGAAATAAAATATAAGAAACTTAAGATAAGTCATTGATGAGTTTCCATATCGTACGGTAACAATAACAGATAAGAAAACGCGCTTTCGAATACAACAGAGTAATTTTCGTGGTACATATATATACGTACTCATGAATAATGTTCGATTGTAAGTGCAATGTATATGTGTATAAAAGAAAATTTATAAATAAGTATTCTTTGGAGGTATATCGGACTCAACGTACAGCGATATAATGGCTTACGGCTGTGTATAAGCTCGTAATATAACAGCATCGCTTTGCTCCGATTACACCATTATAAATCATTTTATTCATCTTGTACATTTCTTTCTTATATATATATATATATTTTTTATTTTCTTACTTACATTTTTTTTATTCTTATTTTGGTTTAATCGCGGTTTATTACAGCACGAATTTCACAAGTGGAAGGTCAATGGGTCAGTCTGCCTGGGTATTGAAAGTTTTCGTGGAACTTAAATAAAAAAGGGGCGCACTTGCAGTTGAAAGTTAATGTAACCTGATGGTATGAGTTGTGAGTTATTTTTTTAAAACCATCGATAATAACATTTTTTTTAAATACTTTTTATATATGATGTATAAATGGTTCGAAATTCTTAACTTCATTTAATTTATGTTTTTCTCAATATTTATTTAACAAAATTAGATTAAAGAGATAAAAATTCAACATATTTTAGATGATAATAAATCAATGATCTAACTTTTTTCTTGAATCATTGAATAGAAACTTTATTAGTAAAATCCAAAGTTCATGCAAAGTGCAAAAACTTTATTCGTGAAATTCAAAATTAGATTATTATTATTTAAATCATTATATTGTTTAATCCATGCATCATTGTATTTAAAATTTCGTTCTTAAATCAATAAAATGGCTTTACTTTCGAATACTTCCGTGTTTATAAAAAAAGGATCTGAAATGGACGACATAATAATTCTGCAAAAAAAAAATGTAATATTTAACAAGCATATAAACATTATTATAGTAACGAGATAGATTTGGACATTAGATAAAACGAATAAAAAGTACAGACATCTCACATTACTCGTATATACCGAATAAACATGTGATACTTGGATGCTTCTCGGGTTGCACTTACTTCAGGCGCATTGCGCGTTGGTATACGCAAAGCGTGCGCACTTATGACACTAGTTTCGTATTTCTATTGAAATTCAATTCACTTGCAATAATTTTATACAAAATATAACCGAGCGCTTAACACGCGAAACAAAAAAAAAAAATAAGAAAAAAATACATGCGATTCCTGATGTACCAATAAGAGTTTCGTTTCATATTTATAATACAAGCAAGTGAATTAATATTCATACTTTATTTCAAAATTTAAATTAATTACTGTTGAGCTTGTGAAAGGAATTAAATGAAAAATTTTTTTAAACTCTTACGTCTTCTAGTTATTTATCGTATTTTATTTTTAAAAAGATATTCCACTAGAGACGCACATAATTTGTTTTTTTTTCTTCATTTCAACATATTTCGAAATACGAAAGATAAACTTTTGCGGCATAATACATGGACTATTCGATCAATTAAAAGGAGATTTACGAGACATGTTTAGATAAGAAAGAGACATGAACTGAAGTTGCTCCTTTCTCATTAATTCGTTTAAATTATGTTACGTTAATGATATTCTTGTATGTCGCTAATAGGAATCTAATGGATTTTGATCAGATTAGATCAGAATTTAATTTTGTCTTTTCCTAACTTGCTCGAATCTAAGATACAAACTACTTGGTACAAATTATCTAATGTTATTTTTTTCTAAATTTTTCAAAGAAATTTTAAAATAACTTGCTAATTTGTTCGAAATAAAATATTAGCAATCGTAAATAAAAATCTAGAAAAACAAGAAGAGGAAGAATTTAATAAATCAATTTGTAAGCCTTGTAAGTGGAATGAATGAATATTTGACGTATAAAAAAAAATAAGCAAAAGAATTTACTTTTCATAAACTAAAAACTTTTCAATCAAATTCAAATAATAGAATTCCATGCCGTACATATGCTAACATACACGCTTTATTAAAATCCATTTGAGAAAAGCAATCAAGTTTTATAAAACGAAACGTCAAGCATAGAGACGAGCGTTATAAACATGAAACAAAACTCCCTCGCATTTTTTTTAAGCTACCCGTTTATATCTATAGATCCTTGTAACATTCGCATTGAGAAAATAAAAAAAAAGCAAGAAAAAATATATTCATCCATAGGTGTATATGTATATATTGATATTTAATTTACGTATTGGAATCACGTCGAATAGAAGATTAGAGATATCGTATCGACTTACAAATAAAAAAACAGGAAAAAAAAATTTGCGGAAATATTAAGATGGCTTATAAAGCAAATACTACTGGCATAGTAGTAGTAATAGAAGCGGTAGAGTAATAGTAGCATAGTAGTAGTGTAATTCGAGTAGCTTACAGCTCAATGAATGAATCTATAGATTTTTATTGCAAGTTACGTGCGAGCGGTAAGCAATTACATTTCACTGAGTAACAAAACACCAATGCGGAACGTATTTTTTCTTTTTTTTTTGAGTTCAACGTACAGCTTGGGAACGTTTCTCAAGTAAGTAGAGGAAGAAAATTTTTACTTCACTTATATACTATACATATACTAGCGGTTAATACTTACTCATCAACATTATACGTGTAAATTTTGTTTTTTTTCGCGCTGTAGTTGCGCATTATCGCATGAGAAGCACAAAATTTTGAGGTATAGGTCCGTGTAATTATTTGCATTTCCACTATACGTTCATTCGCGGTTGTGCCTTTTTGATGAGGTGATGGATATATATGTACGAGGATATATTGTACATTTTCGATTTAACGAGTATACGTGTATCGGGGTGATGATTATTGGCTAGGTTAGAATTGAATACTAATGTTTATTAAACAATTTAATTAAGCAACAACAATAGTAATTGCATAATGGCTAATGGCTTTATTCTGCTTTAGTTTATAGTTGCTAATAGTGTTTAAACAATTCATATTGATTTTTTTCATTATAAATATTAATTTAGTTTAATCCTCAATTTCTAATTCAATAAAATTTAATAAAAATCTTACAAATTAAAAAATACACCTCGAATCATTTAAAAAAAAATTATAAAAAATAATATTGACTCAACAAACGCATACGAAAAAAAAGGAAAGAATTAATTCCATCTCAAGCAAGAAACTCTACAAGCTCTCAGAAGTAGCAGTTGAAAAAAAGCAACTAAAAAAAAGAGAGAGAGAAAAAGAAGAAAGAAAGAAAATCTAAGAAGTTTCTCAAGATAAAAAAAGGAAGGAAAAGAAAGAAAAAAACAAGAAAAAAAAGAAGAAAAACGAAAGAGCGCAGTAGTGGTATATAACATTGTAACCCCACTCTCCTTCTTTCTGTAGTCGGAATGGAACGCGCGGCGCGAGTCTGGGAGCGTACGGTCGCGTGGGCAGTCTTTCACTGTAATATACAAGAGGTTTTGTATATATGTGTGTATGTGTGTATTATATACATACGCGTATACGTTTTTCAACCTTTTGCTCTTATATATATATACACTACGTATATACGCGCTCCCATGCCCGAGAGCCCGAGGCTGGGCTCCGAGGTCAAGCAGGTGCGCTTGCATGGGGTCAGGCACGCATATCGTATCTTTTCACATACACCGGTTTTATAATATGTTCAAAGAAAGCAAAAAAAAATTAAGAAGAATAAAAAAATGATAGAGAGAAGAATATGGTATGGGTAATGAAACATGGCGTTAGCTTCAATGAGTTGTTCATTTATACCTTGATTATTATTATACATATAAATGTTCGCATGTGAACGGTAAGTTTTATGAAAGAAAATTAAAAGAATAAAAGAAAAGAAAAATGATTTAAGATTAAAATTAATAGATGAGTTTTAATGGAGTTTCTAATTCATTATAATGCAAATTTAGCTCTGTTAGAGCATCATGAATTATTCAATGACTATTGATTGCTTAATTATCAATCAATGTATTATTGGAAAATTTTGTTTATACTCTAAATTTATAAATGTTGTGTGCTTGTTTTCATTTATGTATATGCGATTAATCAAAGTTATTGAAATTTTTATTCCTCGTTTGAATATGAGAACAATAACTATCTTTGAATTTGATTATATTTGACCTACTTGTATATTTGTCCTATATAGGCAAGAGATAAATAAGATTTATAATGTATGATTGTTTCATGGCATTTAGTATTATTATCATAATTAAAAATTTATTTTTATTTTACAGTTTGATTGCAACCACATGTTATTGCATATTAGATTTAGAATGGAAAGAAATTTGGTATGTGTAAATAATATCTAAACATCTGTATTGTTATAATTTAATTAATTGTTGAGAGAATGTGAAGAACATTTCAACAATTTTCAATTTTGAATTATTATATGTTTTGGAATAAACTCCTTTACCACAACAATTTTTAGTTCTGAATTGTATGTTTTAGAGTATGCTTCTCTATTGTACAGAAAACTCAAAATTTGTTAAAAATTTTTAATTTTTAATTTTTTTTCTAATTAAAGTAAAAATAAAAAAAGTTTATACAGAGAAATACAAAATTTTAAAGGGTACAATTTTATTAAAGCAAGCAAATGATTGTGTTTGAAACCTCATAAAATCTTAAATAGAATTTAATTAGCTAATAATTTAATAAACGATTACCGAAAACCTCATAAATTAATAAAAAAGAAATATGTTGTTAATCTTAAATAAAAATTAATAACAGTAACAAAATGTCTCATTAGCTAAAAAATACATATTTCCTTTTTCTAATCATTAAATTTTTTAGTAGTCTCTTACTAAATCATCTATGAATTATCAAAGCTTTATTTCTACATTCTTTCTCAAAATCATTAAACAGTCGAGGTTTACTAATCATTTTACAATAAATAGCTTTACATTAAAAAAGTTTCACTAAAATGGCCCACCTGTAATAAGTTCTACAGAAAAAAAATTATGTATGCATGAAACTTGTACAATACAAGATATTTCACGGGGCGATCGTGACTTTGCAATCTATATACACCAGCTTTAATTTAAAACCTCACCAAATTGTTTTTCTTCTTCAAGATTAATTTCAATATATATATTTATTTTCGTTATGTAAAAAAAGAGTGAAAGATTTCTTGTAGGGATAATAAGATATTTCTCGAAAGAATACAAAATTAACTTTTACATCTTAATGATTTGTGGGCATGAAAAAAAAGTTACAGTTCAAAATAAATGATAATTTTAGTGAAGTTAAATTTTTTTATTATGTTTGCATTATTTTTTTCAACTCGCAGAAACATTCTTTTGTAAGGTAAAAAGGATAATGTTAATTAAATGAAATTTCAATTTTTTCACCAATACGTACTTGTTATTTGTAATTTAATATAGTGAAAAAAAAACTAAAAATAAGCAAGCTATGAACTAATTTTACGTTCGAAAAAGCAGACGCATCCCAGTAATCCTCACTCCATAAATGTACTCAGTTTGCGAGGCTAAAATTATCTCATCAAAATAATATGAATAACACATAAACTTTATGCAAAAGGCGTGGTTGTTTCGTTCATTTCTTTTTCTTTTTACTTAACTTTTTCTTTTTTTTTCAAAGTCTTGTTCTTGCAACCTTTAAATATTGCAGAATTACATTTCGAGCGTAGCATAGCAGCAGCAAAGTTAAAGCTAAACAGACCCTTCATATTCCTTTATAATCATTAGTCTTTCGTTGCTCTTCAAAGGAAAAGCTAAAAGATATTTTACTCTCGCTTTCTCTCTATCTCGCTCTTTCTCCATCTATATATACGAAAGCATTTATTTATCGCCGCAAGTGCAGAATTAAATTAATATTAATCCATGCGAGAAAGCTTGAAATACTCTGAGCAATTTCCATAATTTCGAATTTCACAGATCCACCCGCCTGTATATAAATTCGCTTTTATTGTTCATAATATAAGTTATCATGTTGATTAAAAAAAAAAAGAGAAGAAACTGCATTGTTGGTGTTCGGGAAGTAAATGCTTTTTATATACATTTACTTGATCTCTCAATCTATTAAATAACGTGGGTGAATATAAGATTGAATCTGTGTATGCTATGGTATGAAAGAAAAGAAGTAAGGTTTCTTGGAAATTAAGCAGCATTTTTGTAGCCAATAATTTCGTTCCAATCTTTCTCACGAACAGGAAAGTTTTAGTCGCTCACTTTCGACGAAAATAAATCTTTAATTTTTTATGAATTTTTTAAGAAATTTGAGAAATAACAGGTAAAAAATAATAAAAATTATATAAAAGTTTGTTGGATGAATTTGTTGTACAAGAAAAATTTAAATTGATAATACAATTCTTATAATTTTAGAATAAATTAAGTGGGTTTTACGTTCGTTATTCGTTAATGTACTACTAAATGGTTCCGTTCGTTACATGAACTTGATGGCTTATGATCTAAAGTCATTTATATCTGAGATTTAAATGTTACGTAATTAGACTCAACCAGTTACCTTTCAAGTAGTCTACAGAATCATATTTAAGCAATCTTGGTAAGTAGTACGATTCCGAATATGTTCAGATAATTAATATAACTTTATTTTTAATTTTCAGTAATGAAACACTGATTTTAAAAATTTAGATTTTCCTTAAAAAAGAATTCTAATTATTTAAAAAAAACTGAATATCACTAGATTCTTTTAAAATGTTTTTTTATAAGGAGTACATTTTTTAATAATTAGAGTGTTTTAAATAAAAAATATTTATTATTAAAAAAATAATTTAAAAATTATTGAAACAATTTATTTTTACATAGACTCTCACCAATAAAGTTCAATATAAGACTATTTACTTAAAATTTGTTATAAAAACGTAACTTTTATAAAAATGATTTTTATAAAAACGTAAAAGGGGGATAGTTTTTAATCGTTTGAACTTTCTACTGAATTGAAAACGACTTCTCTTATTGTGTGAAATCATTGCGACATTTATTGTTTAGCAAAATCATTCGTGCATCAACTTTCAACGTGAGCAATAAAGTCCTCGATTCAAAATTTCGAGTCAGTCTTCAAATTCATTAGCAATAAGAACATTTTTCAAATTAACCTATTAATATTTTCAATCTAATTATTTTGATGTTTCAGAAATGTACTCTTTGTCTCATAATTATCTTTCTACAATAAATTTTATTATTTTCATATAATGAAAGTTTTAATAAACTGCTAATTTTTGTAATTTTTTAATAATTTTAGTAGTTAATTATAATAATTTTTCTTCTTTATAGAAAATTTACCAATAGATGTGGAAAATATCTCTATCGTAAATATTATTCATAAATATTATTCTGATTTTAACAGGGTTCCTGTGTCATTTACATATAACCATCATTGTAGTATATATAGAATAATGTTAGAGAAAATATCCATGATCTTTTATACCTGTTATAACTTTTATACTTGAATGTATATAGCGCAATTCACGAATGAGTACGTGGAGTAAACTGTCCAACTTCACTTTAGTCGTTCGCTTTAAAAGAATCGCATCACAACTTTAAAGTGAACCATCAACGGAAAATCTTCACCGCTAAATCTTTCACTAAAATACGGTTAAAGTGATTTTATTATGTTCATTTATTTTACCTAATCCTACAATAAATGAAAAATTACTGAAATAATTTTTGATGGTAAGTATGTTTCTAAATTTAATTATTTGAAAATGAAAAGTTATGTATTTATAATTTTAAATTAGTAAAATCATTTCTTTTAAAATTGGTACGTCAAAAGTATAATGTGATAAGTATTGTTGTTGCCAATCTAATGCGCCTTTAACGTGATCATTAAGAAGTGTCTGCATGTTAATTTAACGTACTCAAAGAAGAGAAACTTTATTTTTTTCCCTCATATTATACGAAAAAAGAATATATATAACAATTATTTTCGACTTTGCGATGTTTCCGAAAGAGGATATTACAAAAACTTAGTAATTTACAGCCGTGGTGTTAATGTTTCGTTGTTTATTATCCAATTATAAGAAATTTCAACAGGATTAACTAGATTGCCGACGAATCCCCAGATGTCAAAAAATTCAAGACGAGATGAAATAACACTCTACACTTATATGCCGAAAACTTTAACAATCTCAAATCACGCACGAATGCTGATTTTTAACGACGAAGAAACGAATTAGAGAAGACACATTCAAAAGATTTTAGAACTAGTCACTAAACTATTTTAATAATATTCTAAAAAATAAAGTCTGAAAATATCTTTACAACAGATGTCAAAGAAACATTCTATAATGGTATTTTAAAATATAAAATATTTATACAACAAAAATATAGATACATTTACTCAATTTTTTTTAATGTATTTAACGTCGCTGTATTTATGCTATCATTGCGATGCTAATTAGCGACGGAGATCATCAATGTGTTTGTGAACAAAGCACATATAACGTACAGTGGTGCTTGTATCAATCGACCGCCGGGAGTGAGATTCGAACTCGGGACCTCGAGATTACGAATCCATTACTCTACCGAGTAAGCCACTGAGGACCTCCTATTCAAATTTTAGAAACTATAAAAGTACAGTATAATAATAATTAAAACTCTAAAATATTTTTGTGAAAATATAATTTTTTAGGAATTTTTAATGCTGTAAAAATCGAAGCATTAAGAAAAAAGAAGAAAATTAATTCGGAATAAAATAGCACTTTATCACTCTAATACTCAAATTTTTCCGTCCGTTTATTAATAGAAGAAAGTTATCAAAAGAGCTCTCTAAGATCCTTTTATATGCATAACAGGTGCAAACGAACACACAAGGTAATATGCAAAAGTATCTTAAGGGCATAATCATCATCATCATCATTATCATAAGCGTCGATATGAGGGTACAGCGTGGTGGCGGCTCTCCTAATGTTTTATATTGGAAGTCAGATTTTAGAATCAAAAAGTATACTGACGCTTATATGCCTTCAAGCAATTGGCTACCCTATGCATACACAATGTTGCTACCAAGCCGCATCAGTCCCGCGAGGCTTAGAAATTTATGATATAAACTCATTTGTTGAATGAGCTAATACGCCGCGCTTTGAATAGCCATACCCTTTTAACAAATGAAAAGTTGAAAAAAAAGAGTTATCGTCGGTGGATGAAAGGTAAGACTACAAACAGGTGGAATTTCACGAAATTTGAGTAGAACTTTTTTATAATCGTTATTTAGGTTTGTTTATTATTCTTAATTAAGAATTTTTTTATACTAGAACGCCTTTTTAAATATTTTAAGCTTTTAGTGAACGTGACTGATTCGTATCAAGAGGAAGTTATTTAATTTATTATAATTTTGATAATTTACCAAAAATTGGTTAAAATTAAAAAATATAAATAACAGATGGAGTAAATAGTAAAAAGTTTTTTAATTAATTATTTTCATACACTGAAAATAAATACTAATTAAAAATAATTAATTGGTAAATAATATTCACACACTTGACGATAAAAATTGAAATGAACTTTTACAAATATTCCAACAATAGAAGACTTCAAAAAGATACAAACAAAAATTAGCTTTAATTTTATATCCCCTTCACATTTATCAATTTTTTTTCTCATTACGATGCCTCACTTTCAACCTCAACAAAAAGCAAGAAAAGAGCTTTACCAAACTAGTGAACGAGCTTTTTTACCCTAATAGTAGCAAAACTAGCCTCATTCCCATAAAAACATATATTTTTTTTTGTTTAATGCTACTCAGTTCTCACTCTTTCGCTATCTTTCGCGAAAATTACCACACGAAGAATCCTTTCTCTAAATAATGCCAGAGGCTTGCTACTACCCTTTTGGTATATGTATACATATATACGTTGAAACGAGGATCATAAATTTTCAGCTAGCTTGGTGTGTTTACAAGGAGCAATTAGCCAAACGCGCCTTCCTTTGCTTTTAGGGAGAAGAAATCTCTTTTGCTCTTTCTTATTTATACGGATAACGCGTAAGGATACTGCTACTCCGAAATAAAGCTTCGCTTATACTTAACGCTTTAAGAAATACGTATAAACAAGAACGCTACTTTATGCACCAAGATTTTGAATGTTCTTCTTCTTCTTATTCTGTAGATATCAGCTAATGAAGTGAACTTATTACTGTAAAATTTTGTTTGGAAAAGATAGTTAGCTTTAAAGTTAGTACGTTAATTTGGGAAGAATCTTAAGACTCGTTTGGATTTTGAAACCGAGTGTAAAGTAAATTTGCTAATAAATGTTAAAAATACCTGCGTTTAATAATTTCTATATAATTTTCTTGGGACCCTTATGGTGTTACTTTTTTTTTAAAATGAATTCTTATTATCTCGTCAATCTTACAAGGTTTATTATTAGTAATATTTTTGTAATAGTCTAACAACATATTAATTCTATGTTAGGAAATATCACACACGCAGGTGTATGCATTACATATTTTTGGAAAATATTTTTCTAATTGAGAAACAATACTGAACAAAGTTAAAAAAGAAAGAATTTATCAAAATCTCTAATTTCATATTCATAATTGTCACAATGTCTGCTTTTGTAATAAATTACATTAAGCGGCATCAACTTATCAATACAAAGTATATAATTTATCATCAAAAATACTTTTCCATTAAAAGTATTAAAAATTTTAATTAAAAAAGTATTTTAATGGAATCACAAAAGCCAAAATTGAGTTAGCAAAAATCTTTATGTAGCGCACATCAAAAAAGTTTCATTTTAGTTTGAAATTATAAAATTGACTAAATTGGGTTAAGGCAATTAAAGCAATTTACCCTTTTTTTTCTTCTTGTTTAAACGCGGCTTGGCTTTCGAAAGAAAGAAATTGAGCCATGCGCTCTCGCGCGCGCCTCGCTACAAACGCATTATACTTCAAGCAAAAGAATGCTACACATCGTCCCCTATAGCAGCAGCAGCGGCAGCAGGAGTAACAACATCAACTCACAAAGAAAAGAAAAGAAGGAAGAAAAAAAATGAAGCAGGCATCGAATAAGGTGTCAGAGAAGAATATAACTGCATTGCTGGAGGGCCACCACTCTTGCGCCAATGAATTGGTTAGAACGGTTTCTTGCGGTGGCAATCATAACTCGTGATAAAATACGGACAGCTATATCCTTCTTTTTTTTTCTTCTTTTTTTACCTTAAGCATTATTCTTTCCCTTCTCCCTCTTTTTCTCTTTTTTTCGTTCAATCATCGAAGAAAGAAAAGTAACCCGCTTAAAATAAAAAAAAGGGAATGTTTTACGCATACTTTATACATGTATACTGTATTCTTCCTTGGATGTATATAACGATAAAACGAGAGTCGCTTTAGTTAAATTCAAGGCGCGCTCCCATTATCAGCTTGTAAACTGGTGCAAATTGCTACAACTAAAGTGTCTTGCAAATTAGTCTTGTGGGAAAAGTAGAAGATATATTGTATATATAACAACATGCACTACTGACTCGCGTGTTAAATAAAGTTTCCTTTCACAAGAATACTTCAACCGTGGATAAGATACATGTATATATTGGTATGTTTATGCAATTATCAGATGATAAAAAAGACGGCAAATATGTATTCGCGCGTGGCTTGCAAAAATTTTTACTGTATACAGCATCGGAGTTAAAGCTTGAAAATTGAGAGAAAAGTATACTGGTAGTTTTCGAGTGAGGATTGGATAAACGTTTCGTTGAATTGGTTTGTGAAGAGCAGAGAAAAACGATGTGGCATTATTTGAATGGTTCGTTAACGGAAACCTTAAAATGAAGTCGACTTTTAATATTTTATTATTATACAAAATTTTCAAAAATTTTAATAACGTAATGAATGATTGTTTTTCTTGTTTGGCTTTTGAAAAGCGTAAAGCAAATATGCACGTCACTTAATTATAGTAATCAAACATTTTCAATGTTTATAATGTACATTCAAAATATTTTCATTTAATTTCAAATAAAAATATAAAAGATGAATTTGTGAAAGAATGAAAAATATATTTGTTTTATAAATACATCGGACCTCATGCAAAACATTCTTCTCTATATTTAAAAAAAAAAATTCTTTTTGAAGAAGTTTGTATGAATATTTTTTTATAATTTAATGATATCAAAACAAAAATTGAAACTACGTTTGAGGCACTTATGTGCTCTATGTACTTTTTAATTTGTTAACTTAACTAATGATGAATTAAAATTTCACAAACGTAAAATCCATACATCATTCAAGGTTCAATTAAGAGACCTTTTCGAATCCGTTAAATTTAACATCTCGACAAGAGATAGCGATTACAAGCCGCACTAGCACATCCTAACATATGTATATATATAGGATGGTACATAGCTACAGCAAAGTCATAGAGTGCAAATAATTCCATCACACGTAATGCATACAACTTCTCTTTCTCTATCTTTCTCACTCTCACTCTCACTTTAGATCTCATATAGCTTGTGAGTTACACTGATCAGATATTTTATGGTTAATGCCATGCAACTCGCATCTCATGACTATTCCAAGTAATTATACGGTTCAACGGTGCGTACTCTACTCGTCTATACATACAACTACTAATTCATACAGTAATACATATATATAAATGTACAAAGGTTTTGATAACAGTATAGCGTAAAGCTCTCTTTCCTCCTTTCTCCTTCTCTCTTCCTCTCGATGTTTCCGCATGGGAAATTATATTTCTAGCATTGTATATATGCGATATTGCTTACTGTATAGTTATCTCTACAGTGTTCACTTTCGATGAAATTTCGAGCTTCTGGATTATTACATAGATACACTAACGTAAACTCAAAGTGTATGCATATACAAATATTGTGAAACAAAGTTTATGAGCTTTAAATTTTCGGTTATTCGCTAGGTATACGCTGTGGACAAGTTTTTTTTTCAGTAGGTTAACACTTGCATAGTATATAGATTTCAGTCGGAGATAATTGAGTTTGCCGAATTCAGTTGGACAATTCGTTTTCATTTTACGGAATGAAGTCGAACAGTTGTAATTTGATTAAATTGTATTTATCGCGCTCGAGGAAAATGCGTGTTATATGCAAATTTTGACGAAAGTATTATTTTCATTTCTATCCAAATGCATCATCGAATTAGATTAATTTTTGAATTTTTAAATGATTCATTAATAATCAAAGCTAAAAATAAACTGTTCATATAAATTGTATAATATTCAAACTAAAATTAACCGAGCAAAAAAACTTTATAGTTTGCATACACCCACTATAAATATGCTTTCCATCCTTAATATTAGCATAAAAATCGTTTATACAGCCTGAAGGTGCGGCAAAAAAAAAAGATCAACCAAAAATCAGTAGCGCATCTCTTAGTCATGGAAACTTCTCTTTTTTTATATACATTCTAAGCCTGAAGTAAGAGAGAAAAGACGCATATCCAAAGTGACTTCTAAAGTGAAACATAAATTTGTTCAGTGAGGCGCTATTTTTCTTAGTTAACCATATTCTGGTTGGCTTCTTGCTCACGGCCATGAGAATAGAAAGACGAAGACGACGAGTAAAAAAGAAACTTTGAAAAAAAATCAAAGAACTATATGTAGTAGAATAAGATGACTCGCTACATTTTTCAAGCTTTCTTCCACGTCGTAACCACGATAGTATAATAAAAAAATCTTTTGCGCTCGCCTCGGCACAAATATCTATTCCCTCCATCTTCTGTGTATACTTGCCACATACTTATCTAAAGCTCGATCAAAGAAGAAATTCTTTAAAAACCGCGACGTCCCTATGACGATATATTCATTTTTATTTCTTTTTTTTTGTGTCTTATGCATTTTAAGCATATAATGCATCGAATAGTGGCATTTACTTTTCTATATAAAAGCGTTAAAAATCTTCGTAGGCGGTAGATAGTATTTAAAAAAGGCGCACCAACACTAACACACACATTTTTAGCTCTCTTCCATCGTTTCATAGAAAGTAACTAAGAATGAAAGAGTAAGGAGGAAAAAAAGAGGAATGAGATAAGCGACGCGAAAGGTAAGAAGATGAGTTGTTGGATGAGTAGTAGTAGTTGGTATATATATGTACACCGCTGTAGAATGCATATATAAAGTCTCCTCAGGGTATGAAGATCCAAAAGAGTCAAAAAAAAAAGGATGGGTATAGTAGTAAGAGAAAAGAGAGAAAGACTGCAATGCACTGGGAGCTTAATTAATGAGACATATAAGCGGCAGCAGCTGCTTCTTCGTGTGTACCTATATACCCCCGGTAATGCATTCTATACCGAATATATGCGTCGTCTTGAGTGCTTGAATAAAAACTATTGTCCCGTCGTTGAAAGAAGATCGAATATTTATGAACTTGGTCCAATTACGTCTTTTGAATTAAGTGAAAAATTTTTTTTTTCTTTCAAACTGTCTGAATTTTACCTTTTGGAAATTTTTAAGGAAAATAAAGAATTTAGTTATAAAGAAGAACAATTTGAAATTTTGCCTGAAAGTTCTATTAGAAATAGATGAAAGGGTAGTTTTTATAATTTTAGGTGAGGAACACCTTAAATGCTCGTTTAGACACTAATATAGAATTAATCTACTACAAATTTATTTTATATGATTACTAAAGTTTTATTACTTAAAAAATTATTATAATCAAATTTATTATTTTATAAATAATAACTAAAGTTTTGTTTTAAAAATTTACTCCAAAAAAAAAACAAAAAAATATTTATTTTTACACGATTTCCAAATGACATTTAAATTGTAAATTTTTTCCATTACTTACCAAACATGTGTGTAATATTTGGAGTTGGATTGATTAAAAAAAAAACTTTTTTTTGATTGCCAATTTCAGTACTTCAAAAACATTTTTGAAGTCAACGGTATTTGACTTACGTGATTAATGGCTTTCATCTGTAGTTGAATTTTTGTATAAGGCAAGTAAAAAACAAAACATTCATTTTTGAAGTTATGTATAAATTATTTGATTGAGTTTGG
Organism: Anastatus disparis; assembly: GCA_017163975.1. Classification (NCBI taxonomy): domain Eukaryota; kingdom Metazoa; phylum Arthropoda; class Insecta; order Hymenoptera; family Eupelmidae; genus Anastatus; species Anastatus disparis. The sequence goes on along the minus strand of JAFFSR010000335.1, from coordinate 13,851,039 downwards.
GAATTAAAATGTACAAACATCTGGAACCATCTTATTTCATTTTTTTCATTTTATATACAGAAATATTCTTCTCTAATTAATTTTAAAAAAAACCCAAAATCTTATTTTGTAATAATTAAAAATGAATTTAATTTTACTTCTCTTGAATGGTAATCAAATTTCCGAACCTTCGCTAGTAAAATAATCAAAATTATTTTAACTAATTTAAATTACAAAAAAGAAATTATAATATTTATTTCTTTGAAAACAAATGCGCATGTAGTTACTAAAACAAAGTGATTTTCTCATCTCAACAAAACGAAAAAATTCATGCATAAAACATTGTAAAAGAACAAAAACACCTTATGTAGTCGTTTTATCATTGCACATATACATATACGCGCAAGTTGTTATATCATATAAGGCGCGTGCACTTATTACACTCGTTTGTGCATCGTAAAGTGGCAATAAAAGGTTTTGCACCCACGCACACATTTTACATACGTGTACGTATGTATATATAGAAGCAGAGGCAGCCGTTAATTTTATGCATTTTAACCAGAGGGCGATGATATTCGCGCAAGCTGTTATATTTGCCAAATGATTTATTGGCTGGACCAATAAGTAGCATCTCATAATGCTCGTATTTCCAATTTGGTTTGGTATGAAAAGAAGCACTGACTCGATATAAGCTATTGAAGATTATCCTAAGGCTGACGGATGCTGTATAGTATGCGCATGAAATGTTATAATGAAAAATTTCGATTGACGGCTATTTTCATCTCGTTTAAATAATATTTCACCAATTTTTTTCATTAAAAAATTCGATATTTAAATCGAACCAATGTAGTTTTCTGTGTAACCTGTTCAAATGAAACGTATTTGATATCTTGCATATTTTGTAATCTGTATACTTCATAAAATCTATTTAGAAATCATAATTTTAATTTTTCTTGTAAATTATTCTTAATTTTTCTTTTATTGTATACACTTGGAGCAGGTGAGTGACTCAGTCGGTAGAGCGTTGAATTCGTAATCTCGGGGTTCCGAGTTCGATTCGCGCTCTCAGCAGCCAATTGATACAAGCACCACTGTACGTTACATGTGCTTTGTTCACAAACACACTCTAGAGCTCCGTCACTGATTAGCATTACAAATAGCATAAATATAGCGACATTAAAGAAGAAAAAAAACTTGTATATACAATTAAATCATAGAAATTAATATAATTAACTGAATAAAAATACAAAAAAACAGAAGCGTAAGTATTAAATAAAATTTTTAACAATACCGGCAATTTATTTTGAAAATGAATGTTTCTAAATTTATAACAATAATTAACATTGTAAACCGAGGTAAAATTCACTTGATGCAGGAATCCTCTCCTCTTGGTTATCATTCAACCACGAAGTATATACCAACTGACAAATGCTTTTCATTAATCTTCATTTAATTAACAGGTTTAGTGTACAAATAAATGCATGAATATTTAATGAAAAATCGATCGCTTAATCGACGCAAACAAATTGCTCGCTTTGTAACAGCGTCAAACGAAGAAAACTATCATTTGAAAAAAAAAAGAAACTAGAAATAAAGGAAGAAAGAGAGAATAAATATATAAAGAACTAAAATCATTCTTGACTTTTCGATCGCACGTGCTTCTGCAGAGAGAGAGAGAGAGAACTCGTTAAAAGTCTTTACTTTCTTCAAAGTAACATACTAAAGGAACTACAAATATACGCCCTAAGCAAATTCAAGATTAAATTCATCAGAATCCAATCCCAGAGAGTAGCCTTATAGCCTTTGGGGCTGCTCAGAGAAAGAGAGAAAGATGCGTGACACGGATGAATAATGCATGCGCACATACATTTTACTGCTGAATGTGCATAGTATTTTCAGTTTTAATTCTACACAACTTCTATCTTCGGGACTATTTTTTTCTAACGTTCAACGATTATTTTTGACGCAGAATACTATTAGATACAGTTATATATTCATACAAATTTTTGGTATCTTAGTGATTGTTATAAATAATTTTTTTCTCGTAAACGGATTGCTTACTTTTTAAATATAATCTAATAGTAATTTTAAAAACAAAAATATACGCAACTAATTTACTTTAACTTTATCAGGATACATGCTAAATTTTATTCGTTACGGAATGCTTTTATTCTACTTTAATTTAGTTTTAAAACTTCTCTCGTACAATCTTTTAATTTTTATGCAAATTTACATGAAACTTTATAATGCGCAAGTATAAAAATTATACTTTCTCATGCTCTAGGCATGCAAAAAAAAGAGGTGCACCAGACTCAAAATCCAAAAAGTCATGAACACGTTTTTTTTAATTTTAAATATAATAATGCATCAAAAATGTTACATACAAACTTGACGTATAAAATACTCTATTAAGCTTACTAAAATCCATCAATTAAATCGTACCGTATACTTGCTCAGGAGTAAAAAAAAAGGAAGCAGAAAAAGAATACAAAAAAAACAACAGAAAACACCAAGCAAATTGACTACTGAATAAAAAGTGTATCCCCGAAGGGAAAAAAACCGTTCCAATCTCAGAAGTTACAAGAGAGAATAAAGAAAAGAAAGAAGAAAAAAAAAGCTCACACACAGAGGAGACGTTGTCTCAACGGGCTTTCTTGATTACGAAAGACAAAAATAAAGTTGCACGGTACATATAAAAGAAGTTAAAGATGAAACGACCACAAAGCGTATATACGCGCGCGCGAGCGTTACACGCGTATAATACGCTCGCTCAAGATTTAAGAATAAATAAGTCGGACGTAACGTAGGAGGAGGTAGCATAAAGAAAATAAGAATGAAAAAGAAGGGATATACAAGAGAAATAATCGTACGTACAATATAGTCACCATATAAAGAGAAAGAGGAAAGGAAAAATAAGGAGAAGAAAAAAATAAGAGGAGTGAGTGATTGTAATTGCAGAAACGGTAGCCCATGCAATGAGAGAAATAGCCTTTGGCTAACGTTATATACACGTGGGTACCATTACTGCAAAACTTCTTTTCTTTCTTCTCTTCTCTCTTCTCTCTCTCTGCGTAAGACGCATAAAGTATGACCTTTGGTTATATAGGGTATATACATGTATATATGGATACAGTGGCTCACTTTGCACGTGCGAACAAGGCATGCGAAAAGCCTCTAGGGATCTTACGTTGCATTCTCTCTCTTCTCTCTCTTGGTAAAAGGGTATTTGTTGTATACAAGATGACTGGCGTTTTAGCAATGCCTGTGATTCCCGGAACTCGAGGTACCTTATATACAAAAGCGTTAAAGACGACACTTTGTTAAAAGGTATGGCTCTTTTCTCTTTGTTAAAGGTATTTTTCAATTTGTTTTAATGCATACCTTGCTCAACGCTTTTTTTTCACTTGAAAATTAATAACTTTTATAATAGCTTGAAATTAATGTTGGTTGATATAGAGTCAATTTGACAGTAGATTAGTTTTTAAATATTTAAATGTATTACTTATTTCCAAGACTTTGTTTAACTATTTTGTAATAAGTTCAGATGTTACCATTGATAAATTATTTTTTGTCAAACAAAAGTTCCCGCAAAAACAAAAAGATTGTTTAAATTGAACTTTCACACTTTAATTAAAGAAGTTAATATTAAATAAAACAACAACCTAAGTGCTTAAACCAAACAATGCCTCAGCTACATTCCTCATAAAATCAACGAAAATCTCATAATTTTAAAAATAACAAGTTTTAAAATCCCAGCGAAGTAGTGAAAGGGTACTTACGCGTTATATACATTTATATTTATTTTATTCTTGTTATCTTTCTTCTGCCGAAATAAACCACTGAATTGTATGCAAATTACTATAGCGGCTACTTGCGCCCATTGCCATCACCAGCACCACCAGTAACAGCTCAGCTTCTCTTTAAAGTTCCTTCCCGTTCCTAGGAGCTCCAGTGAGGGTCGTTTTAAGTTAACGAGGCGAAAGAATAAAAAAAAGAGAGCTCAATTTAAGACGAGGTGAAGTAAAATTGTAACGTTTCGAGAACAAAAGGAAAATTTAAAAATAATAAAATATTAATAATAAGAAGAAAAAATTTTGAAAATTTGTTTAAAAATAAAAATTAATGAATTTAATCTTATTTTTGTAATTTGTACAAATTAAACAATAGTATACAAAAGTAAAAAAGAATGAAAAAGATAAAATTTTGAAATAATTGTTTTAATCTTCTTTACTGATTTTGATACGTTCTGTACATTAAAAACAAAAATTAAATTTTTGCAAAAAGAAAAAAAAATTGTATAATGATGTACAAAAGATAAGAAACAAAGAGGAAGGTTAACAAACTAGAGTTAGGTTTAAAGGGTGAGTTAAAATAAGGTTAGAAGGCCGTCGGCATCACTGAATAAAACATATCAAGGAAAACTAGGAAAATTCAAGCCGGGCCCTCTCTTGCAAAATAGAGTAAAATAGCTTTAAAACTAAAGAGCTAAGGTTTCCCTTCGTATACTCGACTTATATACATCGTTATATACCCTCTCCGCTTATCCCCAAACGCTTTATGTACACACATGCCAACCTAGATTATGAGTATGCATATTAGCTATAGTCATACATCCCTTGAGATATAGCCCAAGGGATTGTTTACTGGTACACATCGTTATACTACAGCTTGACACTAATTAAAATGAAAACTTTTAAATTATCAGGATTTTCTTTAAATTTTCATCCTGTGAATATGAATGTATATATATAGGGATCAGAATCATGTGAAATGAGTGAAATTCTAAATTAATACAGAAAAAACTTTGAAATTTTGTAGTTTCTAATTAATTTTTATAAAAATTTTTCATAAACACGTACTCAAGTTTAATAGAGGAAAGAAGGGAAAAAGAATTTGATGAAAAGCAATAATGAACCAAGCGTTGGGGCATTTCAGTTTCATAATCATAGTTTTATATAAATATGTTTCTATTGTTTTCTTAAATAACAAATTTATCTGTTTAAATTAACAACTATTCTGCAGTACGTAATGAAATTACTGGGAAATGTCTTAAATTTTCGTTATTTCATGATCTTTTTTATGATTGATATACAATTCTTTTAATTACAAGAAAAAAACATGCAATTTTTGTAACAAACATTTTTAATCTAAAAACACAAAAGCATATTTGCACGTAAAATCAATGCGCGATCGAACAACTTATAAAAAGCAATGTGTAAAAAAGGTGTTAACAAAACGATATGAAAAATTGCTGTGTGAGATTGATATATTGGTTGAGTGATTTAAAGAAAAAAATATATTTTTCTGAGTTTAATGAGGATTATTGGAATAAGAGAGATGAAAAACTACTTCTTTGTGATTGATAATTTGTATTTATAACTAATTAATATCATTTATTAAAAAAAATACTAAAATGTCATAACGTAAAGGGCGAATATTAAATTATAACGCAAAGTGTATTATTAAACATAATATAATTTCCGCAAAAGTATAATTACGTATGTTATAATGTGTATTGTCGCAGTTAACTTAACTAATTGCTAAATTTAATATTATCGTTTTGATATATGGAATTATAAATTTTACACGAAGCTTTGGATGAACAATTGCACTTTAAAAACAAAATTTGTGAATAATAAAAATGCTACCTTTTTCTTTCTAATTATAATATGTATAAAACAATAAAATTTAAAAAAGCATCAAAACGTTAGTTTTTTTAATAGCGGATAAATGTAAAGAAAAATATTAAAATACACGTATCAAAAATACATGCGATTCAATATCAAATAAATAACACGTTTCACCATTACCAATCCCATAAAATTTACAAGTAATAATTTTAAAAATAAAAAGTGTTACATAAATAAATTCTTAAAAATTATACGTATAAATGCGCTTTAAAAAAAATACTTCAACCAAATACCAAATCATCAAGACTTAAAGATTTAAACTTTATATTTAAAAAAAAAAATAAAAAGGATATAAGGCATGTACCAAAAGATGTATTACGTTTAACTAAAGAAAAACGCAAACGAAAACTCAAGCAATAAAATGCATCTTATAGTACAAGTCAAGATTGTTAACGAAGGTCGAAAATATTCGCGGCAGGTGTTATACTCTTTGCGAAGAGCATAAACGCGCGTAAAAAATGTATGTGTATATATATAACATCGTTTATGGTAAGCAAGGTTAAAATCTTTTTATGAAGCAAGCAAACGTGAATATTTTATGATTGAAGGAAAAGTCGTTCATCAAATCTATTTCTTTCACAAGTGTTTTGGTAAATTTTCAAGTTTTAAAGAGCATGGATAAAAAACGAATATTTTTATCGTTTTAAATGACATTTTTCTTTCTTTTTTTTAATGTAACATCTAAGTATTTACAAATCATTGTTGCAATAAATAGAATTTTATATTTTTAATCAACCATGCTTTTTTATATAAAATGATAAAGAAATATTTTAAAATTATAATCAAACAATAGAAATATAATTTTAAAAAATATGAGTGACAATACAAAAATAAGTTAGTTAACACTTAAGAAGAAAGATTTATTAGATAATAAATAAAAAATCTTCATGAATCACAGTTTAACAATTATAATCGATGATGCTTAGTGACGTGTCAACAGTGTGATAAGCCCATGATACTCGAGACATACGATAGAATCTCTAATTAATTTTATAAAAAGTTAAATCTTTGATTTTAGTTCTATACCGCAATTAACGTTAAGAAAACATATTAAACCTTTTGCCATCTATTAAAGGTTTAGATGAATACATGATTTTGATTATTAAAAGTATATAGGGGAGACATGGCTAGAATGAACACTTTTTAAAACAGTATCTCTTTTTTTTTATTTACGTATTTTTTAAGTACCCCGTCTATCGTAAATGTTAGTTATTTACTTCAGCTATGATTTAGTGCAAGAACTTTCAAAGATCATCAATAGATTTTTTTGGGAGGGAATTTAATTAAAAAAGTTCCTGTGTTAATATTTGCCCTGCGTTCGGGGTAAGTGTTAACATCACATTTTTTTATTATAAAAATACAATGTAATAATAAATACAAGTATTTAATTCATGTAAATAAATATCATATACTTTTTAATGTATATTCAGATAAATAAATTATAAAAGCAAAATTTTAACAAAATATGAAATATAATTATAATATAGAGAAAATAAATTTTTATATTATAGTTTTTTTTTTCGTCGCTATATTTATGCTATGCTATTTTTGCAAAGCTAATCAGCGACGGAGCTTGTAAGTGTGTTTGTGAACAAAGCACATGTAACGTACAGTGGTGCTTGTATGATTCAGCCGAGAGCGGGATTCGAACTCGAAACCTCGAGATTACAAATCCAACGCTCTACCGACTGAGCCACACACCGGCTCTTATCATATAGTAAAATTATAACTAGATACATGTAATGTTATGAAAAAGATTTCAGTAAAGTCTTTATTAAATTAATTTTTTATCTATCGCATTACGTCATTCTTTTCAAATATATCCTTACGTATTAATAATGTTAATATTTGCCCTGAAGATTTGTTAATACTTGCACCAGCGGACACATTTTTTAAAAATATTTTTAGAGTAGATTAACATAAAATAATTTTAATTCTATCAATTACATCAAATGAAATCAAAAACCAACATTTAAATAGAAAGAAATTTTTTAGTTCCTGTCAAATAAATCGCTACGTCGCACGCTTTTCCTCTGTAATATATTGCAAGGTACTGAATATGTTTACATGACAGAAGCAGTTATATGGAAAGAATTAAGTCAACTACAGAGCCTGTAGGACTGTTTGCGTCGCTATAAATTGACTGTTAATTCTTATCCCTGTTACTTTGAAACCGGATCTCCCCTATTCTTTTTTACATATTCAATAAAAGTTAAATAATTATTATTCCTAATTCAACTTGTTAACTAACGTTCGCCAATTTATATGAATGATGCAGCTGATTTTCCATTTAAATAACATAGTCAATTAGAATCTTATTATGCGATTATTTAAATAAGCATCCTCGTTATATTTGCCAGCGGTCGTCTTTTTTTCTCTCCCTTTCTAATGTAACAGGCAAGAATTTTCGAAATTACTAGGCCCATTTTCAGTAATAATACTTGACTTGTTAAGTGTGCTCGTTTTCGTTTTTTAAGCTTTTAATATCCTCCTTTTTGCACTAGTATTTATAACAAGATCTAGTTTCTTCTCTATTTTAAAGAGAATCTATGTTGAAGACAGTCATTAGATAATCTTAGGCTCGTTTACTTCAAACTGTTTTTCAAAATAATAGAGAAAAAAAAATAAACTAGAGATACTTTGCCTATTTCTAACTATAACAATCTTGTTTCTTTCAAAGTGCGTTGGGACTCGAGGGAACTATGGAAATCGGCCTATCAAACTGAATCAAAGAGCTCTAAAACCATTTTTTGAGGAGCTACAATTTTCGAAATAAACTTTTCGTTCTAGAGACTGCTGTGTACGAATAAAAAAAAGATAAAACAAAAATGGCATGGCTTCTCAATCGCTAAACTGACACACGCACGTCCATTTAACTCGGCAAATGAGGTTTTAATAATACGCTATCGAAATATCAAATTCTCGTTTCTTAATATGTACATGGTTACAAAGATATTTTTCTGCAACTTTCTCAAGATGCCTTTAAAAAAAATAAAAGGGAAAAGTACTAGATTCGCAATTAATTTCGATTTAACAAAACAAAGGAGAAGGGCGGAATAATTATAGGTTGTCTAAGTGGATTTGAAAAAAGGCATCTTCTTTCAAAGTTTTGAATTGGTATCTTAAGCGAGATACTCACGATGCTTTTTTTCACAATTCAGTTCTCAAAGATCCAACAGTTTTAGGTGAAATATTAATAAAATATGCAATTTTTTGGAAAATTAGAAAAATTTTTAAAAACTACTTAAAGCGATTAAAATACGGATATTAGAGCTTTGAAATTATTTTATTCTGAATCCAAAAGTTTTAAAAATATCTCTATGCTATCCTTACACTTTGACAATTAAAAAGCAGGGAATAAGAATATTTAAAAATTTTTTTATATAAAAATAACAAATCCGAGAAACTGCAGTAGGTAATTATGCATAAATCATACATCCCATTACTTTTATTTGAAAAAGTCATTTATTAAAGTTAAAATATTCATTAACGTGTTTAATCGGTTTTTCAAAGATAATGAAAATTTTGTATAAGTTGCATCAAAGTAATTACGTTGATAATTTAGTAATACGAGCATTAGAGTATATATCGTTAGCTGGAACTAAGTTCATTAATTATTATGTTGACAGGATATTTTATGAACGATGAGCTAAAGTAGAAAGTTTCCATGTCATTTTGTGTCGTTTATTAGCTTTCAATATTGAAAAATATTAACAAATAATAATTATCCCTTTTTAAATTATATGAAAAGGAAAAAATTCCTCGTTGTTTTTTTTATTTTTCTTTAATAAAATTTTAGTTTAATTATAAAAGCAGGAATCACTTTATATTACTTATAAAATAAATATTTCAGTATAAGTAGTCTCTTTGTAAAGATCCTATTTGCTTTGGTTTAAAGGAAAATTCATTTTCCTTTGATGTGCTTAAAAAGTTTCGATAAATTATTGGACTTTCACGGTTAATGAACTTTCATATTTTTTCATAAAATGTGAACTAAGAATACATTACAATATTTTACACGCGAAATAAACTAATGTATCCAAAACTTTTTTTAATACGAAGAAAATGTAGCCATCTTAAACAAATACAGCATTAATATAAAAAAGTAACAAAAAACTACTTAGTGTTTTGTAAGTATACTTTCTCAAAGGAAACTTTGCTAAAATACTTTTATTTCAATTTGTAAAAATATTTATGAATTTATTTATGTTTATAAAAAATAAAAATAAATAATTTTTTTGAATTAAATATTTTTTTTTTTAATGGAATAAGAATCTATTTTATTTTACATATTACAAGAAAATGTTTGATAAAAAAAATGATAATCAAAATGTTAATATTTAAAAAATAAAATAAAATATAGCTTTTTCAAAAATTGCTAAAAAGCTTTGAAATTCAAGCTACCTTTGTATAACAGCACATTTTTGTTATTAATCATCAAAAAATAATTTCATTATATTATTTTAAAAAAAAATGTTTCTCTACAAAGCTTTATCCGAGAGAAACCAAAATTTTGGTTATCAGTAAAAAGCCTTTCATATGGGGAAGCATCGCTGAAATATGGATATAACATAAAAAATACACATTCAATGTAAAGAATCAAATTACGTTTTTGCATATACAATATAAAAATAAAATTATCAATACATTTTAGTGTAAATTACAAAATTACGCATGCCCGCATAACCTTTGTATGCAATATTTCTCATGAATCTACTTGATGAAGTTTATAAAATAATAAGAAAAGTTTTCACTCTTTGAAAAAAGTAAGAAAAGTTTTTATGTTTTACAAAAGGTAGAAAAAAGTTTTTATTCCTTATAAAATAGTAAAAAATTAATAATTTTTTGTACAGTATAAATCTTAGAGTTTTCTTTATGAAAGAATAAAAAAATTTGTACCCTCGTAAAAATAGTATATTACGCACCAAGGGAGGGAAGGGGGACATTCTAACCCGCGCGTATGTTATCGCCCGAGCCGAAGGCGAGGGCGATAAACGCGCGGGTTAAGATGTCCCCCTTCACTCCCGTGGCGCGTATACAATTTTTTACCATAGCCAAGCCGAAAGTTGTCAACTAAAATTACGTATAACGTAAACGTTATACTATATTGTTCTACTTGATACACTACACGATATCACACTACACGGTAACACTCGTAATGATAATTCATTAATAAATAAAGATGTTATGAATTATTCTAATTTTTCATCACACACATTTTGAAAGATTCTATGCTTTGTTTTACTATATAAACTACACGATAACACACTACACGGTAACACTCGTAATGATAGTTCATTAATAAAAAAAAAATTTATTATTTAATCTGATAGAGTTATTCTTCGATACACTCTGTTTCAATGCACACATTTTTCATCACACACATTTTTAACTAAATAATAATATAATACAATACATACATATACATTATAATGTATACATTTTGTTTTTTTTGTTTCAAATTTAAGAAATTTTGAAAAAGAAACAGATTTTGATATCTGCCTTTGTTTTGTTCTTACTATGACTTTTGATGAAGAGCAAAAAGGCAAGGTATATTAGACATTATATGGGGAAAAGAAAGAGACGGAGAGATATAACGTATGCTATACTCTGTCGTTAGCGCCTGCGCAAAACGTTCTTTTTGCTTCCTGCCCCGGCAAGAATGTGAGACTTTCGGTTGAAGTAGTGGGGATGAAAGTAGAAACTTTCGGGTTGGATATGGTAAAAAAAGAGTTTACTCTTCATATAAGAGTAGAGAAAGATTTCACTTTTTCCAAATAAATAAAAAAATCTTTTTATTCTTTTGCAAAGTATAAATTTTAGAATTCACTCTTTATAAAAAGTTAACAAAAATTTTTATTCTTTCAAGCAAAATACAAATTCCACAGATTATACTTTATAACAAAATACTCAAAAAAGTTTAAATTCAGAACTCACCCTTTGTAAGATATTAACTATTAAATTTCAAGATTCAATTTTGATACTTTTATATTTTAATCTAAAAAGGTGTCTGTATTTATAACTAAAGAAAGGTGTCTATATTTATTTTAATGTTGCCAGGATATATTAAAATTTATTACTATGTTTTTTAATTTATCTAAAAAAAAGTTTTAAACTTAGAATGCCCAGATAAGGTTTTCCATTATAAATTAATTTAATAAAAATTAAATTTGCTCGTTTATATCTTCAAAAATATCAGTTTCCAAGAAAAATGAAACAAAACTAGATTATGCAGGTTTTAACTTTACAAAATATTTTATCATATTTTTCGTGTTCTATGATTTTTTTCCAGCAATGTTTTTTTTTTTTTTTTTTTTTTTTTTTTTTTTTTTTTTTTTAAAGAAAAAAGATTAATATATAAAGGATATTGTCCTCTATATGATTAACCTTTTATATGGTCAGCCACTTTTGTAACCAACAATCAACCGATACCCAATGAGGTCGGATTTTTTAAAGAGTCGCGATATAAATGGCACATACACTTATTTTCTTTCGAAAAAAAAGTTAGAGGTACCTGGCCAGGATTCGAACCCATGCCCTCCGCGTTGAAGGCAAGAGCTCTATCCATTACGCCACCGCGCTCTCTTTCCCAGCAATGTAGAAGTCAATATTTTTATAAAAAAAGTAGACATGGCATTTTCGATGTAACTCATTAATTATTTCAAATTTATCTATTGTAATAAGTCGAAATTGCTGCATTTTTTAATTTTGTGTACAACTCACAATTTTTGAAATCTTCTTAAAAAATGATTTATATTGCAATAAATAAATTTGTTAATGGAAGTTGTTGTTAATAAATTATAATTACAAAATGAGTATAGCATTATCAATAAATGAAACTTGATCTTATATACGTAAGTTTGATATTTTCATGATTGTGGAGTATTTCAACCTCGCTAATTAAGCTACTGTTTAAATTATGTCATCGATTTTCCCAGGTAGAATATTAACCATTTTTTAGCCATTTTTTCTGGTCTACGCACGTTAAAACGTCATTTATCTAGAAATGCTTTGAACAAAATTTCTAGATGAGTGTAATTTTAATATGCGTCAGCCAGCAAAAATGGTCAAAAAGTGGTTAATTTTCTACCAGGGTTTTTAATTAAATTACTAAATTTTCGAAAAATTTATAAGCATAATCTTTCTATGCATTTTCAGCAGAGTAAATACCTGTATAATAGGGCTCCTTTTTATTTATCTGTGCAACTTATATTTTTAAACATGCGAGCAAAAAGCTTGCAAATTTTGATCGAATAAAAAATACTCATCTAGCCATGAAAAGACATAATAATCAATTATGATATTGTATATAGTGACCTTAAGATAAATATATATGATTTTTTTGGCGCCTAAACTATAAATAGTGTAAAAGAATAATATTTATTTTTTCAAATTACACTAGAAAAATCATAAATAATTATTACTTTTACAGTGATTTGTATATATTAGATCCAAAACAACCTGCCCGAGCCACCATGATACATAATTCTTAAACTTTCTTAAAATGGAAACACGAAAATCTTATATACAAGTACCTTTAAGTATGGATATACTTTCATCGATAATCGATAGCCGAACGATATTTTGCAAAAAAAAAGACCATCGCAAGATGAGATCTCTCTCGGTACATACAAGAAAGCCAGCCTCTGAAAGACAAAAAAAAAGCGAAAGAGAGAAAAAAAAACCAAAGTTTCAGATAGTATCGCATCGAAAAAGCGGTCCTATTGTTCTTTGAGACGTGATGCCACGCCTCGCGTCTGTAATTATAGACAGGTCTCTTCGAAGGCCCCTTTGATGCGCGTCCTTGCACCGCATCTTCACTTGCATGTACATGCCTCGGACATTTTTTACGTGTATAGGGTGTTCAAATAAATTTTTAAGGAATTAAACGTTATGAAAATAATAGGTTTTTTCTCTTTTAATTTTGGAAATCCGTTTATTATAATTTATATTTTATAATAAATCATTGACTTATTTATAATACGAAGATTGTTAGCAAAAAATGGGTGGGGCTCGAACATTAGAATGTTTTTTATTTAATTAACATTTATTTAAAAGTTCATATAAATTATATGCATATAAAGACTGTTCATTTATTCATTTTAGAATTTTCATTTTTTCAGCGACTGAAGTAACGAAAATAACTAATGCAAGTAAATCATTTTAGAATATTCACTTTATCGAAATAAAAAGTAGCAAAATAAATATACTTCTAAATTTAGAATAAACTATATCAAGATTTCGAAAGAATTCTAAATATTTTAATCGAATAATTTGAGATTATCACTACTGCTTTTTGAAATCATGATTATTCATTATTACTTTATTCTAAATTATGGAATACGCTATTCGTAATTGTGGCACTCTAAATAAATATTCATTAAATAAAAAACATTCTAATGTTCGAGCCCCACCCCAAAAAATTACAGTAAAATATGTTTCTCAATTTTTTACAGGAATAAAAATTTTTGTATAATGTTAAGTTTTATCTTTATTGAACAATTTAAAATTTTTTAAAATTTACAAAATTTAATTATTTTTATTTATTGTATACCACAAATAACGTTAAAAATATTATCCTTTTTTTGGCTTCGAACACCTTGTATACAAAGATTAATCCTAGAAAGAGCTTCCACTTTCTTAGGGATTAAACACTAAATTAAAGATTAGCGATAAGTCGGCATATGAGACAAGCAAGCGCGAGAACTAGGCGGTTCTTGATTTCCTTTCAATCCACTCTTACCTTTTTTTTCTCAACTAAAAGCTTTCGGTTTAGGTAGTGATTTTCGATAAAAAGTGGTTTAACTCTTATGTTTTGAAACTTTCATTTAGTTTTTTTTTTCGTGAAAAGGAGGAGTGCAGTATATCTGTTCAATTCTACCTTTAAATTATGTAGTTATAATAAAAAAGAAAACATCAATTTTTGATAGAGAAGATATAAATAAAAATATTTTCGAATTTATACCTAAAATCTTACAAGCCCTATTTTTAATTGGTAAAACATGAACTACAAAAATTTTAATAAAATATGAAAAAATATATGTTAGGAAAGAAAATGTACTTCATCAAATTATTTTTTTTTTAACATCGCTATATTTATACTATCATTGCGATGCTAATTAGTGACGGAGGTCGTTTCAGTGTGTTTGTGAACAAAGCACATGTAACGTACAGTGGTGCTTGTATTAATCGGTTGCCGAGAGTGAGATTCGAACTCAAGTCCTCGAGATTACGAATCCATTGCTCTACCGACTGAGCCACTGAAACCTCCTTTAATATTTATTATATAATCATAGTAAATTTATCTTCTGCACGACTATTGTGCTTAGGTGGAATTTTATGGAACTGTATATTGGATAGACGGTATATCGATAAAGTTATTTCAATTGAAATATCAAAACATGTCAAAAATACACTTTATAAAATCCATTTTATGAGCATATAAAGAAACAAAGAAAAAAAATATTTTTCATATTACGGTCGATTCGAATCTCAGCTACTGCAAAATAAATAACTATAAAACTGTCATCAGGTTTACAATATTTTTCCTTCAAAATTCTAGTAAAGAATCATACGATAAATTTAAAAAAAAAAATAAGTAGACCGTACCCAACCTTAGCTATTAACCATAACGTACAATATGAATTTTATAGACTTCACACATTAAAATAGTTCATAAAGAAGGCAAACGTATTCACATATAACCTTTAATTTTCCACCTACGCTTACATAAGTAGTTATTAAAGTAAAATTTTCACGCATGGTCCCTTTTCTTCTTTCATTCTATTTATAAAAAAAGGACTCTAAAGATTCTTCCAAACAATAACTTGGCTATGGTTTATGTGACATCTAATCACCGGCCACCGCTGTGTACCCGTAGAACGAATAATAAAAAAGAATTTTTCCCGAAAAAAAACGGCACGTGTTATATGTGATTCGCGCCATTTACCTGCTGACCTAATCGAATAAACGAGAAAAAGGTAAAATTTTAAATTATATGCGGACAAAACGAGAAAATAAAAAAGAAGAGGAAAAAAAAAATAAAACATAAAAGGGCGGGTTAGTTCGGACAATAGAAAGTAACATCGTAACTCGTAATTTTCAAAGTAATCGCGCGAGTTTGATTTTTTTTCTCCAAAGAGAACGAAACCTTACTGAGTTATTGTTATTGGCATTAGAAACTCAGTAAGCGAGCTTTGCAGCCCTGTTATGTTGCACTTCATTTCTTTCTGTTTTATTTTTTTTTTTTATATGCTCTCTCGCTCTCTTTCTTACGTTTGGACCATCTGTTGTTGCAAAGACTTTATGAGGCTGTAAATCGAAGCGAGAAATCTTATTTTACCTTCTTTTTTTCTCTCTGATTCGAAACGCAATAATGTTAAGAAACAAGGAATATTGGTCGATTTTGTTCGCGCATTTCTGATGTTAAAGTTATTGGCTCGAATGGACTTAAATGGCTTGATCTTTTTTTCTTTCTTTTAATTTAAGAGGTAAGAATGCATTGGAATTTTCACTAATCTGTGAAATATGTTCAGGTTTAATTCATCAAATGATATAAGAGTTAATTTATTTTTGAATTTACTTTAAATTATCTTTAAATAGATAGGAGAAGATAGTTATAAATTCTACACTAAATTTATTTTCTTAAAGAAAAAACCCTGCCAAGTGCTTTGGCGGAATGCTTTCTCATAGAGCTTATTGAGTTAGAGTAATTTTATTATATTTTTTTAAATGTGATTTCAATGAAATAAACATAATTTCTATTCAAGAAAAATTAAGAAGAGAAAGAGCGAATCAGAAATCAGAAGAAGTAATGGAAGAGCTACGCTAAGAAAATTATTTCAATTTTTTAATAAGTTTATGTTTTTTTCTAATAAGAATAAAATTAGAATTAAATTCACATTCGTAAATTTATAAAGCTGTTATTTCAACTTATAATTTATAATTTGTTAACATTGTTATACTAATAACTTACCAAAAGTAAAAAAAAGTAACTACTAACAATTTTAATGCTTATCTTTTTTTATTTCCCCATATATTGAAGGATTTAACATAAATTGACCTTTAATCCTACATACTATTTATAAATTTAAAACTTTCTTAAAATTTTTCTTTCTTTCAAATCTACCGGTCATTTAACACGTGTATTCTTTAAACACTCATCAAAAACTCAAAGCTCAACAAAACTAGAAGAAAAAAAGAAGAAGAGCCATAAAGATTCGAAATATCTTAGCGCTCATAGGTCAAAATTGTATTCCCTGAAAGCAATATAACCGGTAGCCGTTTTCAGATTATCACCGAGACGAATCTTTTTTTTTATTCTTACCTTAGATACGTCCCGCATAGAATATCAAAGAAGAGAAAAAAAGAGAGACAACTATTCTCGCGTGTTAGGATAAAAAAAAACGAAAACATTTCTTTAGAAGCACTCAACATTTTTTTTCTTTATCTATGCGGCAATTCTCGACTGTAATATAATGTCTAATCGTATAACTTATAAGATATTTCCTTCTCCAATTTCTCTCGATAGTTTTTTGCGATCGTAAACGCTTCTGAAATTAACTTTTGGATATATACTTCTATTTGATGTTACACTGGCTGCGTGTTGAACTCAATTAAGTACCGTAACACGTGTGTGTATGTCTCTAAGAATCTTATTATATTGCTAAAAATTATTTCGTTTGTATATCCACACGTGTAAAGTGGGCATACACATTTATACCATAGATTTTTTGTTAAACAGTTTATATATGTTAGGTGATGTTTCCGAAAATTAGCTGCAAATTAATATAATGTCTACATAAATTTTGAGGCTTAATGGTCAGCTTAAACAAGCTAGAATTAATGCTACAATTGACCAATGTTAATTGCTAAATGTAATCGTTTGAAATAATTAGTAGTTGTGTGTTACAAAGGCAAAGAGGAAGATAGAATTCACCGTTAATTATGCAAATGTAATATATTATTAACAATTAAAAATGATAAATTTGTATTTCACACAATATTCGCGCATGATTAATAAAATAAAACATTTTATTAAATTAAGAAATTTTCAATTGTTTATTAAATAATAGTATATTTGATTGATATTAAAAATTTAACGATTTTTCATACAAATTAATCAATATTGTAGTTATAAAATCTTCAGTTCAAGTAAATAAAAAAATCTGTTTAAAATTATAACTTTCATTTATTTGAAATTTATTCACAAATTACTAACTACACAATCATCTTACCGTCAGATTAAAATCACGAAAATACTAATAATATTTAAGATATACATAAAGTTTTGATTAAAAGCTTTGTCAAATGTTAAATTGACACTCGTAAATGAGTGTATGTATGTACGTTTGTATTTTTAATGTTAAACCATTCAGAATGAAATCGTAAAGATCGACGCTCGTGTGTGAAGTGTAATAGCACTCCCCGCTGTGCAATAGCAGCATCAACAACGACAGCAGCAGCAGCAGCTTGCTTTTTTGATATTAAATACAATCGTATAGTAAAAGGTCGTAACCTTCATATATATATAAAAAATGTATAAGAACTTGCAAGTACAAGGTCGCTTTGGTTTTATGTTCACTTATGTACGCTTTAGCTTTTATGAGAAAAATAAAAAAAAAGAAGAAGGGAAGAAAAAGATAAAGGATAATATGATGGTACGCGTTATTTAACCGAAACATTATTATCGTGTACGATCATTTTTCGAATGGACTCATATACATTCCTTTGATTTTAAAGCATGACCTTATAATGATAAAGCAAACTACAATTTTGTTTATTTCACTCTACTTCATTGCTTTCTTTTTTTTTCATTTTCTTCTTTAATATATATAAACATTTTTGTTTTGAAACAAAAAAAAAGATTGATTTTATAAAGTTCTTATATGATTTGTAAAAGGCAATCTTTTGTAATTTTATTGCTTACATCTTAAAGAAGAAGGGTATATGGATATATACGTATACATCCTGAAACTGACGATTATATGATCGACCTTGAGTATTTGGCTTCTTTATCATAGCTTATAGACTAGACAGTAGTCCTTTCATAATCGCTTTCTTTGTTTAATAATAGGGTTCGACTGTACGAAATTGCTACTTTCGTGCTTTTTTTTAAACGAAAATACACGTTGCCTTTAATTAAGAAACAAATTACTTATCGTTTTATATTGTATATGATATCGAATGATTTAGAACTATCGTTTGCTATGATTATTTTGGTAACACATAGATCGTTAGGTGAATAATTTTATGATTAATTAATCTAGGATAAAGGCTTATAAATTACTTCAATGTTTTCAAATTATTATCATTATTAATATAAATATGCATATCTCAGTTTTTTTTTTAAATATCGATTTTTTCAATGAGAAAATTCAAAATCCATTAATTATAAATTATAAGTTTTGTGCAAAGTAATATTTTGTAAACTTTGTTACAGCTTATCAATTCATATCGTTCATTGTCGATAGATAATAATACAAGTGTAAAATTCAATTTGTTCTCGTTTCATAATAAATTTAAACTTGTTATAATAAAAATATTGTGCGTATATATTTATAAGTATAAACTGTTTGTAATAATAAATATAAATAAAATTTTGTAGACTACAATTTTTGTTCTAACTAACTAAACGGTTAATTATTAATTATATTACATTTAAAAAAATACATAAATAAACGTAACCTACATTTCAAGTTGAAAATTGAGTCAATTTATACTTTTTTTCACATTAATTACTTTATTAAAAAAAACAAGTATTTTGAGTGATCGTTGAATTTACCTTTAAAGCTGCCTTAAAATTTCGCTTCAATGATTTTCTGCTCTCGATTTATAAAGTGTAGTTTAGGTTTTTTAAAAGTAGTCATTTGACTAATTACGTGATCATACAAATTTTTTTTCTCAAATTTATTAACATACTTATATGGGTAAACTGTTATTAATTAATCGTTTGAAGATGAAACGAATCAATTTTCAGTTTTATGATTCAGTTAAAATATATTTAAAAGCTATTATTTAGCGATTAAATTTTTATTTGAATAAAATGTATGGATTGGTTTTAAAAATTTATGTTTAAGAGCATGACGGAGCTCTTTTTCTACAATAAGAAAATTCGTAAGATTAAACCTTAGTATGGACAACTTAAAGAATTCACCAAAATACTATACATAAAAAGTTATAAACAAACTTTCAATGTATAATATTTTGAGGTTAGGTTTATCGAACTTGATATCTAATTTTCACTCCAAATTTATAAAAAAAATAACAAGCTTAACTGATTTTTTATTTTACTAAAAAGATTGTATTAACATATTCTTATTCGTTAATAAAATAAAATATTCGAGGTCTTCAGTGGCCTGCTCGGAAGAATGATGGATTCGTAATCTCGAGGACTCGAGTTCGAATCCCGCTTTCGGCCAATTGATATAAGCACCACTGTACGTTACATGTGCTTTTTCACAACACACACTAAAAACCTCAGTTGCTATAATAAATATAGCAACTTTAAATTAAATTAAAAAAAAAACATATTTCTTCATAATTCAAAATAGTTTTTTTTCCTAAAATATTTTTATTTGATTAAATTATACAAATACTTTTATTTAATTAATTTTATTTCTTTGTAAAATATTTTTCAAGCAAATAAATGTCATTATAAAAATAAATACTTGTTTTGACAGCATTAAAAAAATAATAAATTTAATTTTTTATACATGCCATATACCATATTATTATAATCCATATTTGAATGCATAATTGTTCATGTATACTTTATTTAAAAAATAACATTATCTAACAGGCAACACGCGTACAGTGTCAAAAACAGTCAGCAGACTCTTTCAAGTGTTACGGACAATTTGCAAGCTCGCATTAAAAAAAAAGCAAAAAAAAATACAGTAAAAGATGATCGTAGACAGTATAAAAGCGTTCAGTGAAAGAACGAACAAAATACAAAATGATTAAAAAAAAAAAGAAAAAGAGAGTGAGATAAAAAATTACTTTGACAAGAATAAAAATCTTCACAACTCGCGTTGGTCACGCTTCTTACCAAAAGAAACGGCTCAGTTTAATATCCATATATACGCATGCCATTTAAGAAAGTGTGGAATATGAGCTCTTCAAGATTAATACTGTTACACACGCAACAGCTGCTGTTTACTTCTTATCTGGATATCAAGAGAGAAGGAAAGATTTTTTAAAATATTTTCTTTCTCTTTTTTCTTTTTTAATTTTTTAATTAGTGCTATGACACGTGACATGTTATTACACGTCATTTTGATATTTTATTATCTGTTGGAAAAGAGCCGACGTAACATGAATTGGTAACAATTAAACCGTGACGCTTTTAATGTCGGTATGACATTGTAAAATATGATGAAATATCCAATATAGCAAAACATTTAATGAAATAGGTCATCGTTGATATTTTTCTTTTTATTAGCATATTATAATTGCAGTTGTCAGTGAAAAGTTGTCTATCAATTCTTTTTTCAAAGATACGAACATCAGAGTTGTATTTTTGAAGACTTGAACTGCTATTATTTTCAAAGTACACTTTTACATGGTTTTTATACGTAAAAATTGTTATTCCTTTTTTTTTAACACAAATACGTCACCAGAATACGGAAGTAATATCACCTCCCATGAAATTCAATGTTAATTGAGCTATCTATATTTTTTCATCACATTAAACATTTTTTTCAATTTTTTTTTTTGTAATCAACTTAGTCATTAATGTATCCTATAAAACAAAATAACCCTCAATAAAATAATGTAACATAAAAAGCTGCAAGAAAATGATAGCCGAAGAAAATAAACTAAATGCAATCTAAAGTTTTTTATCCACATCTATTCAATTGCTCATAAGTTTTCTTTTACTAGATCTCATAGAGAATGCTCCCACAGTTTAATACCCAAGACGCAAAAAGTTGTTTCTTCCTTCAAAAAAAAGAAAAAAAAAAGAAACTAACCTGCCACTTTTGATCGTTTAAGATTAAGATCTCTTCTGTTCTTTCCTATCTCTTTACTCTTGAAAAACGATATAAAATAAAATTAAAAGAAGAGAAAAAAAGAGAATTAAGAAGGTTCTTGCTTTCACAATATCATGATGGTCAAAAGAAGGTATCTCTTTCTTTCTCCCTCTTGCAAAAGAAATTTTTAACGGTAACGCCTTAGTACATTGTGAGAAAGCATCCATTAAAGATTCATTATTTTATATATATAATGAAGGCTATGGGTATCGATGAGTCAGGTCGGATAATTTTTCTAGAACAATAATAATTGCGTTTTATTATGTATACTGTAATTTAATAAGACTGGTTTTCTTATTAATAAAATTTAAACTTTATATTAATTTTCTTTGGAGTTAATTATTGATAAGTAATGAGGGAGTATTTTTGGCTTTTATGAAAATAAATATAATGACCGATAATTTATTTTAAATACACGAGACTATCATAAAAATTCAACTTAATGAATTTTTATTGTTGACTTTATTCAATATATTTTGAATTTTATTACTTTATAACTTTCTGCAATGATTATATTAAGAAACTTTTAAATCAGAAATTATTTTTTTAAGGAATTCAATTCATATACATTTATAATTCCGTTCCTTATGATGAAAATACTTGAAATTTTTCTTTTATTGATTTTTACAAAACAGTCATCATATGAAACAACCAAGAAAATAATTAAGATTATAGCACCTATCTGATCTATCTTTTCTTAACAAACTATTGGAAACATTTTGATTTCCCATATCATATAATTATTTCAGATTCTCTCGCGCAACATTAAAACAAAAGACTTAAATCTTCCGAAAAATGTTACACTTTTTAATGTCAAATTAGCGCATACACCTTAAATTTAAAATCATTACTCTCGTCTTCTTTGTCTTTAGTTGTTTCCCCTTTTCCATCCCAAATATATATATACCATCAGCACTTTCCATTCTTGGTTAGAGAGATGCTTGGGCTTATATGATTCTCTTATACAGGCGTTTAATGGGTCACATTAATTTTGTAATTAAATCGTCGCAGGGTAATAACAGAGCAGCAATTTCACTCGTTGGCCAATCTCTCTCTCTCTGGCTGGCAACGAAAACGCTTATAAACGATTGGTTCACCAGTAATTTCGAGTCATGACGAGATTATTAAGGACCAATTACAACGCGATTTTATTGAACACGATAGAGTACATCGTATATGTACATGTATAATACATATAAAAGCTTGAGAAATTCACCTACCGCCTTCTACTTAGCTGCATGACATTGATTTATGGTGTCGCACGCGTGTTGTCTTCTGCGCCTTTTCTCAGCAAAATTACTTATTTATTAAAGACAAAACTCTTTCCTCTCTCTTTCTTTCTATATCAAAGAATCGAGCTAAAATCTTTGAAGGCAAGGAAGAAAATAGGAATTAAAAAAATCTTTGCGCAAAAATGTTGATAACACTGATGGTATGAATGATTGCGTCCCACAATTACAACGTTGTATCCTACAACCGCTTATACATGAAATATCCCGCAGTCTTTCATAAGTACGCCCTTTGAATTTTTAATGCATTTATAATTATAATTTTTTTAATGAGTTATATTTTATCAGATTACGATTTTTTTTATTCTCATTGCATCATCAACTTATCTTGTGACTATATTCGAATACTTATAATTTCGTATGAGATCGTCAGTGGCTTAGTCGGTAGAGCGATGGATTCGTAATCTCGAGGTCCCGAGTTCGATTCCCGTTCTCAGCTCATTGATACAAGTACCACTGTACATTTACATGTGCTTTGTTCACAACACACACTGATATGACCTCCATCGCTAATTAGCATCAAAATGATAGCATAAATACAGCGCTGTCAAATAAAATAAAAAAAAAAACTTATTGAAGAAAACTCTGTAATTTTTTTTTTGTTTTTGAACCAAAAAAATTTTAAATTAATAAATTGTATTAAACTTTATTATAATAAATGCATACGCATTCGTAAATGTCAGTTGATTATTTTTGTTTATTTTACATTACTTTAATTAACTCGTAATCAAAATATTAATAAAATGATACTCTTTCTCACTCTCAGTATATAACTTGTTTCAACTGGAACTTTATTTATTAATCAAAATTGTAATCAATACCTTCTGTACACGTGTTTATTTGAAGCTCATAAATTTGCTTCAATGATATGATTATACCAATTTCATTTATTTATTTTACTTTATACGATGTCGTGTATTCGTTATTTTTGTTTCTTTTCCTTTTTTTTTGTTTTTAATAAAATAATAGTGAAATTAAATATCAAATTGAAATCCCAGTAAAATAAAATGAATTTTGTATTTTGATATTTTATAAGTCATCTTTTGATGATTAAATATTAAATGAGAAGAAAAAAAAACTTAAATAAAATTTACAGATTATATTAAAAATACATAAAATATGATTATTAAAATCGGATTATGTACGAATATAATCTGATTTATAGACTAATTCGATTTTCAAATTCTCACAATCGTTAAAAATAAAAAAAAACGTATTATACTTTATTATAATCCCTCCGAAAAAAAGCTTATTTCCTTTTTTCTTATACATTTTTTTAAAACTGTCTATCATTTATGATTTATTGCGTAATCCTTGTTTTATTATCCGTTAAACATGAGAAATTCATCGAGTATTTAAATCTTCGCCTTTAATTCCAAATGCATTTAAATTTTCCTCCCAACAAATTTATACACGTTCAAGTTATATGCAAAACTAGAATCTCAATGTTAAAACTTTGTCGATCGCTTGCGATGCTAAAATGTTATATGTACTTATAATCCTTTTGAGTTTTCGGTGTTCAACTAGAATCGTAGTTTAGTCTGGAAAATGAAGCCATAACGATATATTTTCATTTAAAAAGAGAAAGAAGAAAAAAATAAAGAAGTCAAGCAAGACAGTAGAGAAAAAAAGAGCTTTAAAACGTAATTCCACGTTAATCTGTGAGAGATACGCCAGGAATGAAATATATATATATATAAATATGCTTCGCATTTGTAAAATCGAATAAACTTAACGTTGTTCAATCTATACACATACATTTAAGTAATCCTTCGTATATATTCCTAGTCAGGATTCAAATATAGGAAAAATAAATAATATGATTTTCTGTTCATTTTTTTTTGTTCTGAAACACCGCGGGATACCATTGTAAATTTGACGTCTGTGTACAAAACAGATCGTTATTGACACGTATAATATATACATTAGTGTAAACATTAGCAAGTTTATTGTTGACATTTGACCACTTTTTTATAGGTAATCTTATGAAAGTGTCTGTTTTTTTCTTTTTTTAAACTGGAAGGATATGGAGCGTCACGTACGGTGATGGAGATTACCTGATTTTAAGATGCATTTCTCATTAGAAATTTGAAACTTTATATGTTTGTTCGGATTTGAGAAATAAGAAAAGAATAAGTTCTTTTAAAAATATACAAACATAGATTGATTTTATTTAAGTGTGAAAATTTAAGGAAATGTATGCAAGATCACGTTTGATGAATAAAAAAATTTTTTCTTATAAAAATAGGAAGAATAATTGTATTAAGAAGTCTTAATCAGTAAGCAACGTAATAAAATTTATTATATAAGATTTTAGTTATAGAGTTAGAAATTAAAACAAATTTTTTTTTAGTATTTGAATAGAAATTGTAATTCATTTAATAAATTTCAGTTTGAATTGTCAAATTTAACTTAAAAGTTGTACTACCAAATAACTATGTTTATAGAGATCTTCAGTGGCTCACTAGGTACAGTGATGGATTCACAATCTCGAGGTCCCGAGTTCGAATCCCGTCCTCGACCAAATTATACAAGCACCACTGTTCATGTGCTTTGTTCACAACACGCACTGATGACCTTCGTCGCTAATTATTATCGTAATGATATAAATAGAGCGACGTTAAATGAAATTTAAAAAAACAATATTTGGGACAAGAGTTCATATATCAATGGGCTTAAAAGTGGTTATTTAAAGAAAATAATTTTTTTTAAATATTATTAAATTTAAGAATCCTGAACACACGGTCCAATAAATATAGAACGTTTAAAAAAATCCTTTCTTTTATTCAAACCAAATAAAAAAAAATCTTTCTTTCTTACACATCCATAATATTAATTTCAAAAACATATGGCAGAATAATTTCAAGGAAATCGTATCTTTCAAAGAGCATGTACAAGTTAACGAAAAAAAATAACGTTGTTTGTATTATTTTTATTCATTTCTTCTCTTTTTTACAAAATACATGTATATACATGAATATATCCCTCCCGCGAGGAGAGGAGCATTTAATTAAGAGTGTTTCGTATATATATATATACGTTTTTTCGTTTTATTCACAGCTTATATATAGTGCGGCGCTTCGGGCTCTTTAGCTTCTTATTCGTAAATTTCAAACGGCGGCATATTCATTAAGAAAAAGAGAGAAAAAAAAAGATTTACAAAATTATAGGCTACCTTCGTTGCGGCTCTGCTCTTCTCTTTTTCTGATGTGGATATACATACATATATAGACGCTATAAAGGTAAAATAAGTTTGCTAAATTCACATACTACACCTATAGGATTAGATGATTGTTAGCTTGATGATCGTTGCCGAATGAAAGATTTATATTGTACCGATGCATGCCCAATATAACTTTGTATGAAACGCTAGCTTTTTATGAAAATAAAAGGATCAATGGTGATTTGCAAGCAATAATAGAAATAGACATTTTCACTGTATATTCTTTTTTAAGCAAGAATAACAAATTTCATCAAATTTTACAAATAGCTAGAATGATAACGTGCATGTAATAAATACAAGTAAAATAACTTGAAAATGTGTTAATCGAAAATTTTGATAAAAACAATATATTCTTAATATTCGTTTAATATCATTTCAGCATTAAAAAGTTTTCTTTGTGTATAAGCTTCGAAAATAAAACTCTTAACACGATAAGTAAAAATTTAATCATGTATTTTGTAGCACATTAAACAGAATGATATATTGTGACATATTACGCGAATAATGTTTTTGTACTTTAAAAAAAAGAATAATAAGAATAATGAATAACAGGTATTACTCGTACATATTTAATTTTATCAAAAGAAAAAAAAAATTAAAAATGAGAAATCATACTCGTATATAAGAGCCTTTTAACAAATACATAATAATGTTAATTCAAAAAGGTAAATCTGACAAAAAAAACAGGCTTTTATACTGAAGACTTGGATGTGTCATCTTGTATTTTAAATGAAAATAAGCTTTTTATCTCAAAGATAGTCACAGGTGTCGCACGATCAATTTCAATTTTATCACGATTTATTTTAACGTCAACAAATTTAGAGGTACACCCAGCGTGGAGATGTAAAGAAAAGACGTACAAATACTATAAAAAAAAGAAGAAGTGAGACAAACATGAGAGAATCGAAATGGATTTGAGTAAAAAACCAGGAGAGAAAAAAAATATTGATGAGAATGTCATTCAATGGACAGAGAAAAAAAAGATAGACGAAAGTTAAAGGAGACAAGCATTTATATATGATGAAAAATTGTTTGTACAAGAAGGCAGGTGTTTCTCTGCAAACACATATATGATCAAAGGGATATATACACATTCATCCCACGATATTCCCACTCACTTTGAATCGTGTATTATTCTTCATGGGAAAGGCTTTGGTACTCAAGATGATGTTTATAAATTATCATAAGAAAAATGAATACTAAAATTGTCATTTTTTTTCCTTATAAGCTAAATGAAATTTTTTTAAGAAAATTCTGTCTTTAAAATACAAATACTTTGAAAAATATATTACATTTTTAAAAACGATATTGAAAAAAATATTAAAAATTGATTATTTAAATAAATTTAAAAATAGTAATAACAATTTTTCAGTAACACATGGAAAATATACCTTTAACATATTTTCAAAGAAAATCGTTTTTTCCAGTGAAGCTTAAATTTCGATATGCTTCCGTCCATTTAATACTCAAATTATCAGTTTTACTGGAGTATAGAGTCGACATTGTATTTTACGCTTGTGACGTTAAAGGCGTTATCTTTGAAATTTATTGTCGTGACTCGATTCTCTCTCTCTCTTTTTCTCTTTTTGTCGTATGCGCTCGCTTACGCGAAATGAACACATGGACGAATTTATAATCATGTGATTCTGCAAGTAACGTTGGGAGAATATGGAAGCTTCGCATTTCGCGCATAGCTCGATTTACGAGGTAAAATTTCACCTAGTGTAGAGCATTTGCTGACGCAAAAGGAGACCTAGAAAGATATACGTAAAAGAGGAATGTCAGAGATATTACTAGGTCCATTGCATGACGTAAGTAACGACGGACTTTTTTTATTTTTTATATTGAATAAAGGGTTAGGGTGTAGAATATACTGAGAGAAAAGGAAAGTTTTTTAGGATAATGCAGAGTCATGAGTTTTGACTTGCTTTTACAGAATCCAGAAAAAGGGTAGTATTATAAAATTTGAAATGAGCAATTGAGGTATCGGTGGCTTACCCCGTAGAGTAATGGATTCGTAATCTCGAGGATTCGAGTTCGAATCCCGCTCTCGGCCTTTTTATACAAACACCACTGTACGTTACACGTGCTTTGTTCGCTAACACACTGGAAACTTTCGTCGTTAATTAGCATCGCATTGATAGCATGAATACAACGACGTTAAATAAATTTCAAAAAAATTGCCTTTTTATTTCTTGCACACCTGTTAATGTTTTTTGCATTAAAAAAATAACCTTTTTTTACATCTTTAAATATTAATTTTTCCATTTGACCGCATTCGTAAATAAATCTGTCTGAATTGTTTAAATCTTCTGGCTCTGTTCCTATCATTTGTAACATTTTAATCAGAGAAAAATAAACCTACTAAATCTGATTCGTTGCAATTACTTTTATTATCAACAAGGAAATCAGTTAAATTTTCTTCTGCATTTAACATTTCACTATATTCTTGGACATATTTATTTAATTGTTTTAATTTTTCACAACAACGACTTTTTCTATTTTCCATTATATGACAAAGTTATTAAATAATAGTTCTTTAAATAACATTTATTTTCTTCAATTCCACATCTTTTTTTAATACATTTATTTCTATCTTTAATAAGCAATTTGTTTATTGATCAATTATAATTTCATTTACAATTTTTTTTATTGCTCGAAGCTTTGAAAAAAAATTTACTTTTTTACAATGGAAATATTTTTCTAACTATTGAATGTAAAATAGAGACATATGGTCAATGTCCCAATTGCTACTCACGACCCTATTACTAGCCGTTCATTGTTAAAAATTTTTTTTTGTATCTAAATAACATTGAGCGGTTAGTAATAGGTTCATTTCTAACAGCGAGTAGCAATTGGGACATTGACCATAGTGTATGGTTATTTAAAGCCATCCTTCATAAAATAGACAAATATTTAAAAGAACTTTTCGACTTTGTAAAATATTAAAAAAGTCAATAGGAAATTCAAGTGGAAATTTTTGTAATAAAAAAATGAGTATCAAAATCAAAGGAATATCATGTAAAAATAAAAAATAAATGAAACAATGAAAGAGATCTGTAGAATTTCAACGAATACTAAAGCTACCATGGTATTTTTTATCTCCTTTTAATTTTCTATACTTATTTTAAAATAAAAATCGAAGACAATGCAATGCGATGATTAACAACTCGGTAACTTGTATTAAAAGTACGAGAGATGTTTTTCATATAATTGGTTGGAAATGGAAAAAAATTCTTTTCAAGCTTATGAATACTCTTTTTCTCTATAAAAAGAAGAAAAAAAAAAGAACATTTTCAGCTTCTTGATGAGAGTACGCAGCGCTCAACGAGCTGTGTATTAATGAGAAAACGCCCACATACTTTGCTTTAAGAAGGAGAGAATATATATTTTTTTTCTACATAAACGTGAGTTAGGATCGTCCGTAAATTTAAAGCATGAGAAAAAAAGAAATAAAGATTTGGAGTTGTAGATATGCTAATCAAAGTGTCATGAACTCTTTGAATTAAAAGTTTTTATGCGTTTTTTGTAAGCATGTTTATTGTTTAACGAATAAAAAATAATAAATAATATTATTAATTTTGTATGAAACAATAAAATAAAATAACATGTAAACCGAAAATAGCCAAAAGAAAATTAAAGCATTGTACTATGGAACAATAGAATTTAAACTTTATAGTATGCATTACAAGCACGAGAAATAAACAAAATGGTAAATAGAGTAAATAGAAAAAGATTAAGCAATGAATAAAAAAATTACAAAAAATGTTAGAAGTAAAAGCGAAACTTTGTAAAGAAAGAATTTCTTCTTCAGCCTGATGTAAATAAAGCATTAGTAAGAAAAATAAAAGATGTGTATGCAAAAGAAATGAAAAGTACGAGATTGTCGAGCTAAAGTGAAACGTAAAAAGACACAAGAAATCTGTACATGAAATGAATAAATTATCATTATCATTATTATTATTATTATTATATTAATTTTGTACTTAAAAAACAAGATAATTCATTAAAAAATCATTACAAAATTTACGTGATCATAAAGTACAATAAAAAAAATATTATTATTATTGCATGAAAAAGTTATGGTATATTTATACTTAACTTAATTAATGTTCATCCAATAAAATCCAGTATCCCTCCAATCAATATGCAAATGAAATTGCAAATTAAACAAAAGAATCGGCTTAACTAATCACATGAAGAAGAAAAAAAAAGATTTCTCGGCCATCCGCATAACACATAAGCCTCAACGAACGTGTCCTCTTCTCATTTAATTTTCTTGTATGTATATGTATCCTTTACCTTCTTCTGTCTACCAAGCTGAATAACGGCTTGGACGTGCAACGTCAACTAAGCGGGAGGTCCTCTTTCATATGATGCATATATGTGCGTGTGTGTATAAACACATATATGTTTGTACGAGGTGAAAAGAGGATTTAAAAGAAGCATATATATATATAAAATCCGATTTTCCATCGTAAGCATATAAAGTAAGGAGATGATCGTAATAACAATAGAGTCACATGTTTGGAGACTAGTTGATCATGTGTGATGGTCGTTTCTATCGTTTCACGACACAACTAAGTCATTCAATGTTGTGATGACTAAGGAATCCTGATTTTTCTGAGATTTATATAGAAAGTATCTTGAATAAAAAAAAGGTTTAATTTATTTGGATTGAGAGAAGTTTTTATTTCACCAGGATAGATATAGTACATTACGATACACGTGCTCTAAGTGGTCCTTTTTTACACGGCGTGCAGTTAGCGCCCGAGCGCAGCGAGGGTGCTATGCACGTCGTGTAAGAGGACCACTTCGAGCACACGTATCGTATATTATTTTATAGCACGTGTGAGATAAATTCGCCACACGTAATTAATACCCCAGAAAATCAATATTATCAAAAACTATACACACCACGAATGATAATTCGTAAATAAAAACGAATTCTATATATCAGCAAAACTATGCACACCACGAATGATAATTCGTAAATAAAAACGAATTCTATATATCAGCAAAACTATGCACACCACGAATGATAATTCGTAAATAAAAACGAATTCTATATATCAACAAAACTATGCACACCACGAATGATAAATCGAAAAAAAGTAAAACTATTTATTATCAATGATAGACCCATCGCAAACAAAAAAAAGCAAAAACGATATCAAAAATATTCTTAGATTGAGAAATTATATCAAATAAGTATTGATGTCAGTGATATTTTATTAATTAAATACAATATGATAAAAAGAGAACTTGCCGATTATTTAGATTTATGTATACACAGGTCAGACAAAGCAAAGCATCTAGTTTATTGTTCGTACAGCTATCTCTTTCTTTCTCATTCTTAGGCCGTACACCCTGTACACGCATGCGCGCCGCTCACAGATGTTTTGTTTCGACAACTCACGGCACAACAGTAATTTATAAACTATAGTTTTGATTTTCTTGATGTTTTCAATTCTTTATTAAAGTATTTATATTTTTTGATTGATTTTCTACGTATTATCATGTGTGAAAAGACATTTCTACGTATTAATATATATACAAAGAGTGATTGTGATGCGTGATTTCGATATTACTTTTTTGAACAGTATAATAAAGTGCGAAATTTCTGACGGTAGTACTTTTTTACACAGTTCAAAAAAGTTGTATTTAGCTCCCGCTAAATGATGTGGAAAACGCGAATTTAGCTCACGCAGTGCTATAAAAGTATTTACTGCAGTTAAAGGTTAAAAATCTTATTTTCATAATCTTATTAAACATATTTAAAGTACTGTGCTTTTCAATCAAAGTTTTTATTTAATTTTAAAATTTATTCAAGCTCTATTAATACCATCATTACGATGCTAATTAAGGTTCTTAGTGTCTTTGTGAACAAACCATATATGTAACTTACCGTGGTACTTGTATCAAAGGGGTAAGACCAAGAGTCCTCGAGTTGCGAATCTATAGCTCTAGGAAGCGTGTCACTGAGAGACCTCAAGGCAGCTTATTTAAGACTTCAAAGACAGCTTATTTGTTGTTGTATACCAATAATATGTTCTTTGTTGGTCTATCTACTAACATTTTATATACCATTTGTGTATATTTTTATTGAATTAGAAAAACTTTTCTGTTCTCTTATCTAAATTACATTGTCGAATCAGAATTAACTAATCAAATTCCTCTGGAACTAATTTATCATTTTTTTTTTAAACTATTATCATTTCAATGTATAAATTTAATTCAAATATATATAGTTTGCATATAACAATAAATTAAAACACTCTAATAACTAATGATTATGCAAGTAGTTTACAATATTATCATTATATAATAATATTTTTTCTTTATCTCTGCGATTGTTGATTAACAACTTATTTGGCATAAGCTCCAATATTACATATGGATAATTAAAGATTACAAGCTAATAACTTAGTAAATTAAGTTGAACAACTTCACGCCATCGTTTTTCTTTTTTTTTTTTAAACTCGAACTTCTTCTCTATAAGCTCTCGCTCGTTATACGACAAGACACTTTAATTTTTTATTTTTTTTTTAAATATGTCCAAACTCATTAGTATGCTCGGAATCATGCAGGTATATTAATCACTACTTTATGAGCAGCACAACTAAATTACTGACTTAAAAAGCTTCGACGTCATAAATAAGTGTAACGATATATATGCACAAGCATAAAATAGGCTGAAAAATGTCTGATCGAATTTTATGATATTGGAATTTATTAGTTCCGGTATATAGGCCTTTTTCCCATGGCTTTCTCGCAAATATGAAAAAAAAAGAAAGAGAGAGAAACAGTAGCAAATATGAAATTCTTTTACAAGATACTTGCTTTTTTTCGTTTGCCATTGTGTGCATTAAATTGAAAATAAAGTAAATTTATTGACAACATATGGTTTAATGGCAATGTACCAGCATTTTTGTGTATTTTATGATCATTGTTTTAAAGCAAAAACAAAATTTTTGTACCATAAAAACTTAATTTAATTTTACGTCCGTCGCTTTCACATTTTTTTGTAGTAAAAACTTAGATAAGCAACGCAACTTTGAACGTAATCAATCGTACATCAGCAATATTAGTATTAATAGAACAATTAATTAATATTTATTGTGATTGAAGTGAGCTAAGAATGTGCCTTAACAGCATCAGAGTGAAAAAACGTATTAAATAATTTAAAATTCAATCAAGGGATAGCATTAAGCACATTAACCAAATAAAAAAAGTCCGTCCCCAAAGCTTAAAAGTTGTAAAGTAATTACGAGACTTAATGTCTGAGTCAAGGTCTTATATATTTTTAGACCTCCTGTACCAACTATAAATCTTGATGCAATTCTTTTTTGTTTGACTTGTAACGTCTGATTTGATTCCCGCGAGTAATGCCGCAAAGTATATATGAAATATACTCATAGCGTTTTATTGAGTTTCATTTCTTTGTTATGTTGCACCTAAAAGTAATTAGATTGTCTGTCTGAATTCCTGGGAAAATTAAAGCTCTGAAGAGACTTTTTCAAACTTTTTAATTCCAGGTAAACATGATTTTTTTCCAGACAATATATTTAATGGCAAATACTCGTTCTTTATTAGTATATCGATTATGGATATGTGAAAAACTTTATACTACTTGAAATTTAACTTTTTTTAAAGTACTTTACGTTTTGATTAAAATGTTTATTGATTTTACAAGCAATGATATACGTATACATTTTTTTCTTTATAAACAAATAATAAGTAGTAATATATTAAATAAATTTTCCTGCAAGTGAAATTTGTAAATACACAAAATGCAGAAATTGAAAATATCCTGCAGATTTATATCGTACAATAAAATTTTCGTCGTGTATTTAAATTGAAATTTACGTATTGCGGTATTCAGAATATTTTCGAGGAAAATTGAAATAAAAATTTTCTATTTCAAGAAATATAACCACGCGTATTTTATAGGATATGAAGAATTTTTAATTTAAAATTGTTTTATAGTTTTTTAGATTTCAATTATTGTTTTCTCTACTGTAATACAAATTTATTCAAATTTTTTATTTTCATACTAGAAAAGATAATTTAATTATTTAGAAAGCTCATATTAGCTAATTCCTCAATCGAATTTTTTTAAAAATTATCTTAAAAATATACTCTTAATTAAAAACTCCTGAAAATTTGTATTGTGTTAAAGTAACAGAAACGAAACGTATTTGAAATCCATCACTCGTAGCATTTTATATACCGTTCACTTAGCGCAAAAATCTCCACTTGTGTACACCTCTCGTGCCGCAAAAAAAAGGAAGAAATTGCCATACCTTCAGTCAGTAGCATCCTTCTCCAGAACACATCGAGAGCGAAAAGAGCAAGAAATCGTTTTGGCATCTGCGAGAGCCGCCGTAAAAAAAATAAAGATTGTCTTTTTTTTCTCTTCTTCTCTCTTTTACTCTTTCTGTTTCTCTCTTCCTAAAAGCCGCATCAAGAAGACAAGCATATAGAAAGAGAAATAAAGACAGAGGTGCCGACTCGCAGCAGGTGGTTACTATCCACGTGTTGTCTAATACTTTATGCTCCTTTCCTTTGCTTTGCCTCTCTTTCTCTCATTCGGTTTAAACGGCCAAAAGGGCCGATTATAGTTGAAGGTAATATAAAAAGATAAAGAAAAGAAACCTATCACACGCGCGTAACTCAGCGGGCTAACCATTAACGCTATCTTTTAGTAACATGAAGAAAGGAAAAAAAAGATAATAAGAGAAATAGACAGATAGAGTATTAATAATAAAGAATAGTAAGATTTGAAAGAAATTTCATGTGTAATGGAAGATGCAAGTGGAACGAATAAAAATAAAAAAAAAGGTTTTTAAATTTTTTGCAACATGTGAAAGGTTATTTGAAAATAGAATAAATATAATTTATCAGTATTGAAAAAATTACGTGAAAAAATCATCTTGGGGTAATTTATATTTTTAACAAAAATATACTACAAAATTCATGATAGTAATTACATTACTGAAAAAACAAATAGAAATTTATATACAATCATTCATAATTTATTAACATTAATGTTATGTATTCATACTTATTGGTAAAATAATGATCATATAAATTCTTACAGTTTTGCGATTTACGATTGCATTGTGTGAGATTTTCAATTTTATGCAACTGGGACATTTCGAGATTCTGTTTTATAGTTTTTTATACATACCGAGAAACATTAAACGAAGCATTTTGTAAGAGACAGCTATAACGAGCTTTCGTAATTTGATAGCTTATACTAAACTTTGAATTCATAATAATAATTTCAATAAAATGATGATTTTAATCATATGATCATATGTATATACATTACTTTATTCAATAAAAGCCAATACTCTTTAAAATCGCCAAATCATTACAAAAAATTAGAAAAAATTTAAAACACTTTGTATATTGACACAAAGAAAAAATAAATATCAACTTAAACTTCCTTACAAAAAGATACATTTAACTATAGTTATACCTCACTCCTTGAACATTCCCTTTTTAACAACAAAAACAATCTCAATAGAAGCATTACACCAAATCGAAACTATATTTCATGGTTTCCCCAAACTTTATTGGTCAATCTCTTCTTTATTCTTTTTCTTTCTCTTCTGTGTCTTATAGTATATAACATTCCTACTTGCATCCGCATTTAAAATCCAACTCGAGCTTTAATGCATGCATGTGCATGCATATAATCTGAAAAAAGAAAGAAAAAAATAAAACGACCATACACTCTGTGCGCGCGTGATTTTTGAACAATGGTTGAATAAAAAAAAAGAAGAAGAATAAAATAAAGAAACAAGCAACAAGAGAGGTAACATCGTTTCTCGAATCGAATTCGGCAATGGACGATCTGAAAACAATTTAAAACCTTAGCTTACCTGGTAGCTCTCTCTTTTCGAATAATTTTCATAAATTTCGCACTGTGATCTCTCTCTCTCTTTCTCTCATGAAAAAAATATACTCGGACTCGTAAACATCAACGAAAAGGGGAGAAACACAAAATGGCATTGACTACCGCTTTCGCATATATGTGTATATATATATATGCATTCATGAATTCAATTTATTGGATTATTACCAAGGCGCGTAACGATGTTTGGGTCCTTTCGTCGGTACAATAACTGTCCGCGTAATCGACTACTTTCGAATATACATACGACGCGCCAAGCGTTGATAATTCGAAAAAAGCAATGATTATATATATATTCACATTTTTTTTTCCTTCTTCTCCTTTTTCCTCTTCTTCTTTTAAATGTACACTTATTTCTATCATTTGATTATATACGAGTTTTCGCTAATTAGAATTTATATGATTATGGGACAAGTTTCACGCAGCCTGGGCAAGAGACTTGGTTCTTGAATATTTTTCTCTCCCTTTTTTTTATCAGTATATATTAAACGTTCATTTATAAATATGTCCCATCAATAATAATAACTTGAGCAACGATCCTTAAGCATTGTAATTAGGTTCTTTTCTGCAGTTTATTCTTGTTATCTTTTTTTTTTTTTTTTACTTCATACGTAAATAATTTGTTGTAAATACGTTCGTAAATTTTCAGCTTGGTAGATTAAATTGTCGAGGATAATGTCATCATTTTTGTTATTACCTGAAAGCTTTAAAACGCAAACTAATGGCCTGGATGTGTTATAAAATCGTTTCTTCATATTTTCTTAATGAATAAGTGTATATTAAAATTAATTCTTTTATTTACTAAAATAAGGTTTCCTTAAGAATATTACCGGGTTATTAATATTTTCATTATACTCAATTACCTTAATAAAATTTAAGTTTATGATGTAAAATTGTACGTATTTGAAATTTTAGTTCGCATAAAATTAAAATTTTAAAGATTTCATATTATTTATTAAATCAACTCATAAATTAAATGAAATCAAGCATTTCAGTGGCAGTTTCTTAAATCAAATCAAGCCCAAAATAAAAATCAAGCTTAAAAAAAAAGTAGAAACCCTTATCCTTTTATATCCCAAAACGATCGATTCCCCAAGCGACAGTGCAGTGGCACTTATAACGGGCATGGGTATATAAATCGTTAAAAGACGAGTGTATAAATATATAGATATACATAGAAAGGTATGGTGGTATACACAGAAGGCAGCGAGCTTTTATACTCGTGTCAGCCGTTACTCTTTTCGTCGACGTCAAATTAACCGCGTGCGGACGACCGTGGGGCAACTGGAACGTAATGAGGTGGCAGCCCGAGGATGGATTTTAATCAAGGGTATATATATATATATATATACAGCATCATCGATTCGTTAGCTCTTCGTTCAATAATAAACGTATACGTTCATTTGAAATCGGTAGAGCTACTGATCGGTCAGCCATACTGCCCACTATATATTTACGGCTTTTTTCTCTTTTTTTTTTTATCTTTCTACTTTTTGTTCTTGTTTTGCTTGATTTTGAATAGTTCGGAAAAGTATTGCTTGAACATTAATGATTTTATAAAAACATTTATGAACTACATATTTTAATTAAAATTTTAAACCTTTGCTCAAATTTAAACGTTGAAAATAGTATATTTATCTACGAGGGCAGAAATTAGATCTTTCTGCTGTGCGTAGAATTGTCTCTCGAGGCGAAGCCGAGAGAGACAAACGCACGGCAGGTTGATCTAATTTATGTCTGAGTGGATAATACTTCTTTTCTTCATAGCTAGCCGAAAATTCGCCACGCTAATTAATAATAAATCTAAAAAAATGTCACGCGTGTGGATATACCAGCTGACGACAGCGCGCGGCCATGAATTTTCTTTCTGATTTGCTCACGCGCCATCTGCGGGCCAGCTCTGAACAAAATTCAAAGGCACGCGTCGCGCCTCGATTCAAATACACTTTAAAAATCACGAATGATAAATCTAAGGGTTTACCGAAAATACAAATGATAAATCTAAATGTATATTAATGATAAATCTAAAAACAAATACAAATGATAAATCTAAAGAAATATTAATGATGAATCTAAAAATAAATACAAATGATATATCTAAAAAATAATACGAATTATGAACCTAAAAATTAATACGCATTATGATTCTAAAAATAAATACGAATCATGAATCTAAAAATAAATACAAATGATAAAACTTCTAAAAAATAAAAATGATAAATATAAAAATTTATCAAAACATATGAATAATAAATCTAAAAAATTAAACACTAAAAAATGCAAAATGACACATTATACGCAAAAAATGTAACCTATGAAACGCTATTAAACAAATGATAAATCTAAATATTCATCAAAAATATGAATTATAAATATAAATTATTAAATGCAACTAAGAACAATTGCGAATGATAAATCTAAAAAAATACGAATTATGAATTAAAAAGCAATTGCAAATGATAAATCTAAAAAAATACGAATTATGAATCAAAAAACAAATACAAATGATAAAACTAAAAAAAAATAAAAATGCTGCATATAAAAATTTATTTAAAAAAATGTAAATAATAAATCGAAAAATTAACACTATTTAAACATCGTTGTCAATATTTTATACGTAATGTATTTTATAACGATGTATTACGTATAAAAATTAACACATACACACACACACATATAACACAGCATCAACATAAAAAACCAACAAGAAAAGTATTAAAAAGATTCATGTGATTCTAAAATGTAAATACATTGTATGTATTTACATTTTAGAATTCATGTTTAAGAACTTCGTGTAAGGTTATAACAGCAACAGCTGTTGCTATTAACCTAGATGGCGCCAGCGTCTGGCGGCCATTGAAAGTTTTCTGCATTGGATCGTCAGTGCTGCGTTAGTTACGATAGATGTCGTCTCACCCAGCAGAAATTCTGAGTTTCTCTACCTGTTGATCTAGCAGAAACACGAATTTTCGGCTAAGATATGAAGAAAATAATATTTTTAAAAGATGAATTTTGTCAAGATGAAAACATTTATTAACTAATTTTTGAAATCATCAAATCCGAACTGATATTAAAAAAAAAGCTTTTTCATATTATGATTTCATTATCTTATTAAAAAATAACCTTCCCTTTCAAGGTTTAGATTAAAAAATATACCCGTATTAGTAAGTGAAAATAGAGAATCGAAGAAATATGCAAAGCATATCGATAAATATCTAAAACTAAAATATCCTTAATAAGACCGCATCTATTCGATTAGTTGAAACGAAAATAATCGGAAGAAAGAAAAAAAGGATAATTAAAAAATACAAGCCCTCAAGTTTTAGCTGGAGTTCAATTATCGAATCCCACTATATAAGCTAAACCATTAGATAACGAGCTGTAACAGATGTAAAGCCTCTGGTATTAATATGCACGTGCACCCTTCCACGTATTTTCATTATATTGGTATATACCGTATTGACTACGTTTAGTCGAGAAGATATTTCTCTCTTTCTTTTTTGCTTATGAATACTAAAAAGCAAAGAGCTACTGTATCTATATCAAAAGTTTTACTCTAAAAGCATCGTTTGGATTAGGAATTTCTTCCTTCAGGATAAAACGGCGATCGTTTGTAAGCTTTCATTAAATAGTTGATTATTCGATCGGAAATAATGTATAAATAAATATTTTTTTTTTCGTTTAAAATTAATTACGTACTTTATTAAGATTCACAAATTAATTTGCCTTGAAAGCATAAAAAAAAGTATCTTGATTTTGTCTTTATATTCACCGTAAATTTGTTATTAATGTTTTTTATTAAATTTTATGGTGTTGACAATATAAGGTAAATTATTCTGTTCCTATATTAGTAATAAGAGGTCGTCAGTGGCTCACTCGATTGAGTAATGAATTCATAACCTCAAGGTCTCGGGTTTGATTCCCGCTCTCGGCGGCCGAATTATACAAACACCACTGTACGTTACATGTGCTTTGTTCATAACACATTGAAGACCTTCGACGTTAATTATCATTGCAATAATATCATAAATACAACGACGTTAAATGCATTAAAAAAAATTCTTTATAGAATAATAATTTTACGTGGATCGATCTTAAAACATTTTTTTTGCTTAAAAATTATCGATGATAATGAAGCACATTACTTTCCTAGAGATTTATGTAATATTTTATTCCCAACTTCAGCAGCAGTAAAACATTTTATAGAAAATTATAGTACATTATGCACTCTAGAAAGAAAAAGTATTAGTTAGTCCATAAATTGACACCCAAGCCAAAGACGGCAATGACAGACACGTACTACGGGATGAGCAGCACCAACAAGTCTTAAAACAGTAAAACGCATAAACTTTTTACGTTTTTCAATAGCATGACATTTATTCTCATATCCTGTTGCTCAAATATAGAATAACAATTTGCACGAGAAATCAAGAAGTGATTTGTGTGCAATGATCACCCGCTGTGAAATGTTGATATGTTAAAGGTCGAACGTTTTTAAACTGAAAACAAACATTAAAATATCCTCTTGAACGAATATAGCAAAATGTACACGCTATACATACGTTTTTCAATATAGTTCAAAAGAGGAAAAAAAATAAATAAAAGAAAAATTGATTGTCA
This sequence comes from Anastatus disparis, assembly GCA_017163975.1. Taxonomy (NCBI): domain Eukaryota; kingdom Metazoa; phylum Arthropoda; class Insecta; order Hymenoptera; family Eupelmidae; genus Anastatus; species Anastatus disparis. The sequence continues at coordinate 13,810,282 of JAFFSR010000335.1, read as the reverse complement.
TCGTCAGGCGTGCAAAGTTTGTTAAACTACCAAATAATCTCTCTGCAGAGAAATATCGGGAAAAAAAATTGAAAAATAAAAAAAAAGGAGTTTTTTTTTAAAGGACTTTTGAATCACTTTGCCGACACCCATTTATTAGAAATTTATAGTAGGTTAGTATGCATTGCCAGTGAAAAATGTAATAAAAAAAGGGGTATATACGCGTATGTAACGAATCAATTTTACGCGTCAAAAGTCTAGAATTTAAAAAAAAAAATAAATGCTATAACGAAATAAACGAGCTTTTCCTATATAATCGATCATATTGGGATCATTTACCCTGTACACATCTGCGTCAGTTTAACAATAAATATTTGACATGTTTTTATAATGGATAACACTGGCTATAGATGTAAAAAAGAAATTTATTTAAATCGTACAATCAAAACAATATTTACTGATAAAAAATTTATAGCATTAGTATTTACATCAAATTAAAAAAAAATAATGCCTAGTTTTCTCGCTTCTTTAAATACTAACAACTATTTTATGATTGACTATAATTAAACTTTTCCAAGTATTTACACGCAGAACAATTAAATTTTTTCCATACTTAAGCATATAAATTTAAAACATATAGCTGTACACATACTAAAGTCTTAAAGATTGCAGTCTAAAAATAAAAAAAATAAGCAGCAACTAAACTAAACTGAACTAAACTAAACTAAAAAAGAAGAAGAAAAAAAATAAGAAAAAGAAAGTAAAGAAACTAGTATCAGTTCTTACAAAATGGTAGGTTGTGTAAGGATACTATTCGAGCGATAAATTAAGCGAGAAAAGGGCTTCTTCCCTCATTCGTTTCTTGCATACACAAGAAGTGTATAAAAGGTGCCTCTTCTTTTCTCTATCGACTATATATAAGAGCTAGCTCTGAAAAACAAGTTAAGGAATGCTGTTTCAGCCCCCTGTCTTTGAGAATGTAACACCATAAGATATACAAAAAAAAAAAATTAAATAACTAAAATACAATAAAAAGTTATAATGTATAAAGAGTCCAATGCACTTTATGTTCTATACGATATACTCAATTACTTCTTATAAACAGTATCGTAAATTATGAAAGTATGACAAAAAAAAAAGATTTTTATAAAGAGAGAGAAGCTGTAATCAGTAGAAATTTAATTGTTTGAATAAATTCAATAAATAATCTTTACGAGCAATGAAATATTAGAAATGAATTTAAAATAAATTCGAAATTAATTTTTGATAATTGAAATTTTGAACTGACTAAATGCATTTAAAATTTTTCTTGACAAAGTACACGTGTTTTGCATCAACTTGAAAGAAGGTAATTTGAATTCTACATCATTCACGACATAATCCTGTTTTATATATCAATTCGATTACTCGTTTTACGACGCGAATGAAAAATAAAATTGATCGTGATCAATTAAAAAAAAAAAGAAAGAAAGAAAAATGTAACAAAACTTTAGCTAACAAATTGATAAATCATTTCCACAAGGCAGTTTCTTTAATTAAATCCGAACAGCAGAAAATAATTGATCATTTATGCGCAATAAATTTGCTACCAATTTACAGGAATTACATGCAAATGTAGGATATGTTATTAATTCAGCAGCTGATAGATAGAAATAAGTTTTTTAAAATAAAATGGATTACGTATCGATGAATTGTCGACATATTATCATTGTAACAATTACTATTAATTTGAGTTTATTGATTATATTCAATTTTCATGTCACTGAAGGATATTAGTTAATACAACATTATCATTGAAATGTCGTTATGTTTTTTTATTAAATTGGTTCTTTTTATAATAAACGATTTTGTTTTTGGAAAAATGTTTTAGCAAATAATTGTATTACTTTCAAGGAGAGTGTAAGAAGTTTAGATTTCAAATGTTTTTATAACTTTGTTCAGAAAGCTCAATTTATTAAAAGTTGTAAAACGATAAAAATGATGCGAGAATTGGGCATGTAATACTTATCAAAATTTAATATTGAATTTCACGTAGTTTTTTATTTTAATCTTTATTCCTTCAGAACTTTTGAATAAGTCAAAATTTATTAGATAAATTATTTTTTAGTTGGAAAGTTTCGATCTTAACTTTCATACTACTGATAAGAATATTCCGGAATAATTAATCTACTGATAAAAAGGTGTTAAAGATTATAAAAATTTTTTAAAGATGAACTTAAAATTTAAACAAAATAGCTTATAATTAAAAAAAAGACCGAGTTTTTGACGACATGAAAGCAGTTTCTTCATAATTTAATGTAAGAAAAACTGTTCTAAAGTTAGGTACAGAATCCAAGACTCGAACTTCTTACACTTTCCTCGTTAGTCTAGTAAAAGTTCTAATTTAAAAATTCTATAACTTGATTAATCAGCACTTAATTAAAATTACTCAATTCACTCTAATTAAAAAATACGTTAGCAAATTATTATTAAAGAAAAATCAAATTTTACAATGAAGGATAAAAAGAAAAATGTTGGAACCCTTAGAAGTAAAGAGACATTAAATGGTACATTTAAGACAATATCATCAAACTATTCCCACATTCTTCAATATTTCCAACTCTCATCGTATACTTAATAAGGTAATTTTGTAAGTTAAATACTCAAGTTTCCAAGCTTACATTCAGTAAGACGGAAAAGGATTATCTCTTGTGTTCATATATATACGTACTCACTCTTGGCAGTAACGTTAGCAGCATTAATTCAGATATAGTAAGTAAGAGAGAGAGAGAGAGAGTGAATTGATGTACATTGTAGAGTAACGAAGCACCAAAAGCATCATTGGCCTTCCAAAAGCCAACAAGAGGAATCTCCATGATCGTCATAATGTTCTGCTGGCATTGTATCTCTTCTCATGGGTAATGGTATATATCCAAGGCATATACAGATGGAAAAGGGCCCAGTAGTTAGCTTTGTTACTTGATTAATGCCCTCCATGGGCTCTGACACCTTTAGCTCTCCGAGAGTTTAATTGCACCTTATTCGTACATGAATATGGATGTGTTGTTGTATATAGTATTTCTACTTACTGCCCGCTGGTGATCCTTTTTGCTTCGTTGCTCCTGATGCTGTTGCTGCTGCTGCTGTTGCTCTTACTCTTGCTCCTGCTCTTGATGCTGCTGCCTGTATAACGCGTACGCGTGTGCGCCTTTTCTTACTATAAAAAAAATGCAATTATACTTTTGAAAAATGGATCGCGCTATGCTTTTGTAAAAGAATAAAATGAAAAAAATTTATAAAGAAAGAGAACAAGCAGCTTGACCGGTTTCGCATCAGTTGTACCTGCCCTTGTCGGCGTTTAGTCGATGTGTCGAGTTTTCGTTTCTGCATTGCTTTTATTTATTTATTTTAACTTTTTTTTCTTTTCTTTTTATTGTTTATTATACGGAATGCACACTTGAAGAAGTGTAAGTCGAGGCTCGTGTGTATGCTACGAATATAACACTGAACTTTTATGGAAGTTGTACATGACGCTCAATGGGTATTTATAGTGGCGCTCTAAATATTAAAAGCCTTTTATTTTCGATTTCGTTAATGGCGAATGATATAATTAAGAACTTAATTAAGGTACTATTCAAATGAGAATATACAACGATAATGTATTTCTTTTCTTGTTTTTTTATATGTATATCTTAAATCGTAAAATAAAATATTCCGAGTACTGATTAACATAACAAACTGATATCTTTTAATTAAAAAATTTTTAAAAAACAACTTATAAATGATTAATCAATATTTAACAGTCGCATAAAATGAATAAACAAGTGTTAAATTATTGTGTTTGAATGCATTCTAATTGACTTTTGTTATTTAAATAAATTTAAAAACATCGATAATTACTGTGGTCTTGATTAACAAAATTTTATGTACTTCATTTTATTATTAATAAAATATACTTTAATACCGTCTTTTACGACTGTAACTCGACGCGATCAATGTTACCAATCGGTGAATTTTACAGGTCTTAATTATTGTATCCAACGAGTTGTCTTGTGTACCAATATTTATTAACGAAAAAATCGTTTTTCTTATCTTCAAAAAATAATTGAAAAAAGAAGAAGGTGTTATTATCAATAAAGTCACTCATTTTTACTTCGATAACATTTAGTAAAGCAAAATCTTCACCATTAAAAAAGAATAAAAAAAGAAGAAGAATAAAAGGAAGAAGAAATTCAATGAATTACATAAATCGTATACTTGTAAAAGATTGAACTTTATAATTAGTTAGATAGTCGATTAGGACTGGTCATTTAATTTAACAGTCAGATAATGAAGGCTCAAATCGTATAAGCGGTGCAATTACAGTAACACGTAATCCAAAAAATAAAAAAAGAAATATCGATGCACAAACCATATAACCTCCCCTTCCTCTAAGAACACTTAACACCTGTGCATATGTGGATCTTGTATACTCATTTTCACTTCCATAACCGTTAATCAATGTAAAGACTATTACTCTTTCTGCCAATTCTGAAATAAACCGTCGATAATCATTACGGAATCTTATTTCATCGAGTCATTTGAGAACGAGAAATATGATAAGGAAAAATAATAAAAAAAAGAATTTAATATCTTCGTATGATGAATTGTAATTTGATTTTAAAAGGGATTTTAAAAATGTATAAATAAAATACAAGTTTGGCTCTCAAAATCGTTATTGAAAATTGTTTAAACAATTAACTAATTATGATTTTAAGATTTTCATAACATATTATTATGCATTTTTTTTATTTTTTATTTAATTTGTGCAAAAACACAGTAATCCATTAACTTGTTTTCTTCGTGGCCCGATCATTTTTCCATAAAATAAATTTAAAAATTATACTTCGATCGCGAAAAAGAAAGCTGACATAAACATAAATCAAAAGGGTTCACGCGATATTAAAAATACGGTTATTAATTTATGAGGAAATCATATTAATGATATTTTATATATAGCAGGATGCATAATAAATAATGAGAATAAAAAATTATTAAATTTATGCAGGCTAAAATACTTACTAATGGAGGTTAATTTTTGTAATGCGGTTAACGATTAGCATTATCATATTTTTCGGGTCACATTATCTTGAGAGCAAAGAATAGTAATGCTGAGCCAGGGAACTTATACTAATGTACTCATTAGCTATGGAATTAGGTATTTTTTTTCTTTTAATAAAAATAAATTTACAATACAAAGTTTCTGAGTTGAAATCACTGAATGTTAAATGCGGTATTATCTTATTCCATTAAAAATAATGGCGCAAAGTACTCTAAGTGCGTTTATCGAAAAATTCAATGACGTTAGTATTCGTGTAGGAAGTCTCAAATAAAAATATCCTGAAATATTAACATTGAATATTTATTTAGTTTAATCAAAGCATGATATTAAATATTTGTAGATTGGATAAATTGGAAAATCATAAACTGGAATTTCATTTAATTGCAAAGATTCGTTAGATGCAGTTTACATTACCACAAATTGCAATACATCGATATGAGTCTAAATAATTAGCTTACATTCGTGTACTTCATTGAACTTTGGCATTCAATGGTAAACATTGTAAATATAATCCACAAGAGAAAACCGATAATTGCGGAAGTATGCCTCAGATAATCTTTAATTTTATTTTTTTTTCTTTAGATTAACATACAGCGCGTCTTAATATAAAGACGAAGGTTACAACAAGTTGGGGGGCCCTTTTTTGATTATGGCCTCGATATATATCACTGATAAAGATCGACGATTTTAGCCCTAAAGATATTATATATGTATATAAGCATCGCACGCGAAATCGATAATTTTTTCGGGATATCTTCGACTGCGACTTAATAAAGTTGATAGGCTCGAGGGCGAGAAATTCAGATGAAATCAGATTCGATGAGTATAAGAACACAATTGATTTTGATCTCCTGACCTAAAATAAATTATTATTATTATTTTGGCTCTTGTATAGACCCTTATGGTTCTATTTTTACCAGATTTTTATTAAAAATAACTTGAATTATGGATTTGGGGTAAGCGAAACAAATTGTGATCAATATTTAAAAAAAAGGAAACATCAGATATTTTTCGATTGAAGTAAAATATAATACATGAAAATATTGTCTATAAAAATGACATTGATCCTTAAAAATTACAATAGAAGAATAAACATCCATCGATTTGCTTAAGCGAGTAAAAATTTAATGCATGTTTTTTATTGACGATGTTTCAAACGTCTTCTACCTTCCTTCTAAGTACATGAATAATATATACAGTATCTTTAAAATTATGTTTTTGTTAAATTCATTCGTAAAAATAGATAATTAAAATACCATTACAAACAATAATTATAAATAGTATTAATAAAGCTTACATTAGTAATCACTTAAGACTAATATAATGGATTGAAAAAAGTCTATACAGTATATACAACACTTGCACCTTACTCTCTCACACAAGGCGTGCAAGCATCGAACTCATTATAAGCTTTTGAAGATTACCGGCACCTTTTGAACGGCCATACAAGATCTTTAAAATTTAATTATAAAAGCCGCCAAGATCGTAATCTTCTAAACGATAATGGCCACCGCGCTGGAGAGCTCACGCGCGCGCGTATACACATACCTGTATACTTTGCCCGTATATACATATATACATATATGAGCATAATCGTATAGTCACGATAATTGGATAATCATACGTAAGGATATACCCTGAAAAACAATGATCTGTCAAGATAAATATATTTCATGCAAGGATATTTTTAGGTTTGAATATAAGAAAATTTTATATTAACTTTACATAAGACAAAATTTACTTTTCAGTACTTAATGTTACCAGTAAATTTTGATATCCCTCAAAAGAGAAAAAAAGTAAACACTAATAGATAAAAAAAATGTGGATAATGTCATAGTAGATTGTTAAGAGCTGATATTTATAGCTATTGGATTACGATTATGTTTCATTAAATATCTAATTAACTTGAGATTTCACTTTGGATTAGCCAAGTAAGCGGAATTCTCAGCATCTGTTACCCAAGAATTTCTGTACATGCCTCATTGATAGTTTTTGCTAAAATTACACAGATACAAGTTTTTCAATAAATTTATGAACCAGCATCGTTGCGTACAAATATATATAAATTCAACAGTAGATTATTAAAAAAAAAGAGAATTTAGTTGGTACTTTATCTTTCTCTTATTTCGAAAAATTAATCAAAACACGATATTAAAAGTATTCAATAACACTATAATCATAACGTTTCACGTGAATTTATTAATACAACCCCCCTACGTTTTTTTCCCTCGAAAAATTCATTCTATCAAAAGTGTCTGAAGCAAAAGCGATAACAGTCTGGGCAAAATAATAATTTCAATAATCCCATACCCACCCACATGATATTTTTTGGTAAACGCGGCAGGTGTTTTTAACTTTCTCATTTATACATGCATGTGTATGTGTATACTCATCCGAGGTCAAAGTTCAGCGCTGTGTGTGAGAAAGAGGATTTAAAGCTCATATAAAGCCCTCACGTTTCTAGCGCGCAGATAAACCAATAAAGCTGAAAGAGCAGGTGCAACGTGGGCGGCGTATATGAGTTAGCGTTTGTACTCGAGGTCACGGGTCATCTTTTTCCTTTCTTCGTCTTCTTTTTTTTTTAATTTTTTCATTTTTTTTTCTTTCTCTTCTTCTTCTTCTCAGCTCTTAACGATGCTCTAGACGTGAAACTTAAGGCGTACTTTAAAGTCATAATCGGATCTCAAGGAAAATGGCTCTTTTATGGTAGAATGAAAAGTTCTTCTTCTCTCGTTTGCTCAAAGGAGAAAGATGTTCCCCTTTTATATTATGGTCATTTAAATAATGATATGATCCAATGGCTCTTTTCTAATTACAAGAAAATTCTTGAAAATAAATATTCCGAAGGATATTTTAATTAAAAATTTGCTTGCGTATAAAATGTGCGATTTTTCTTGAGAATTGAAATTAAGATTACGAAGAAAAAGATAGAGCTTCAATTGCAAAATCAACGAAAGCTGATATTACTGAGATATCTGGTCAAAGACTTTCTTTTCACTTATACTAACGAGAATCTATTATCGCTCAAAAATTCATTATCCCTTCTCACTTTTTTTAAAGTGTTAAATTTTCACTTTCAGTGTGAGAACAAGTTTTTGTTTGAAAGACACACGCGGAAGAATTTGCGAATGCGTGACGAAAGTGAGCAACCACTTTTTGGTTTAAAACAACAGCCTAATGAATTTACAATGACCGGTTACGAAATGTAATTTTTTTCATTTTTTTTTTTAACATCAACTTCTTGCAGGCTGGTGATAACGTTCGCCACTTTTTCGTGATATAAAAATGGAAATGCTACTTTAACGCGCGTGCACAAATGTTTTTACCTTTTATGGAGATGCGATGTGATTTTTTTTGTGGTAAACCCTTTTACACTGACGAATCGCCCATCCAAATCGTTTTTTAATGACTTTGTACAACCCTTTCGTTGTTTTGATGCTGAGCGTGCGAGAATTCGTATATGTACATTTTACCAAAACGTTCATTTACTTTAACGATTATGAAACTTTTCGGGAGGTTTACGCCTGCTTGCAAAACAAAAAAAATAAAACAAAAATAAAAGATGTTCTTAAAGTAATTCGCTTTGTAAATGTCAAATCCTCGATATTTATTGCTCAGTCGTTACCATGCACACTTTCTTTCAGAATCTTTAAAGTATCCTCGAAATAAAAGTTTTGGGCAAATTTCAAATTTGTTTGAGTAGAAATTTTTTTTTGCTCATAAAATTTAACGAGATTATAAATATATCAAAATGGATATTTAGTTACTTTGGGATTAGAATCACCATATCATGATTACTTTTAAATTTTTTATCCAATCTATTTTACATTGTTTATAATTATATTCTAAAATATAATCCATCTCATTTGATTATTATTTCATACCTTAAAAATTTAGTATTTTAAAACACATTAAATTTCTTCAAATTTTTTAAAAATGAGAGAACAGTTTTGGAAAAAAAAATTTAACACGCTTTTCTTTTATTTTTTTAACTAAATAATGACTATGTAGCTAAAAAATTCATTTTGGTTTAATGTGGCTTTCAATCAATCTTAAATCCTTCCTTTAATGTTCTGAATCACCCAATTATCGCAATCGTAAAGCGAATGTAAAAGGCTATCTGCCAATATCTTTCTTGTACGCCTTCCTCTTACCATGTCAACTTTTATGCGCGCACGAGATACCAGTAGCCAATCCAGTAGTTAATTTAATCAGTTTTGCAATAACATTTGAACAACGGCATGCATTTTTGTAATTTAGTCTTATTTTAACATCCACAGCAAACATTTATATCTTCGTTTTCCACCTTCTTTATAAGAAAGTAAAAACATTAAAATCCGAGTGTTAAATTTCGTAAATTTATTAATTCAAAAGATTTTTTATAGCCATTTTATGTACAGCCAAAAAAAAAAGCTGAGTCGAAAATTTAAAGTGCGATCATTATACGGTGCTTCGATTTATATCCTTATGCTACCAACGCTAAAAGATTTCTATCGTTCTGAAAGATATTCCTCTTGTTTTTCTTTATATATATATTTTGTTTTTATATTCGCTATATTCGTTGGAAATATAAGTAAAGGAGACTTAATTGCGCATAAGATGGCGCATTATATTCACGTTACCTGTCCGTATAAGCAACTTTATAGACCCGCGGCGTTCGTTTCTTCTTTTATAATTGATTGCACGTATATAATACATCCCTAGGAGCTGACTTTTTTTTAAATGTCAACAATTTTATGCTGTATATGTATAAAATACTTTTGTGATAGTGAATATTTTTTTACATTCATATTATATAAATCAAATTCTTAAAAGTTATGTAAAATTATCAATGAGGCTATTAAAGAAATTCTTTGTAATTAATTAATGTAATTAGAGATTTTGTTGAAGCTGATGTCGTGTATCATTGTCAGTTTTTTGTTGTATGTGTTTTGAACATAATGTCATTTAAGTATAAAGTGTATAATCATTAGAAATTATTTAAAATATTAATTGTACATTTATCAATATTTATATTTACTGTGTCATTAACTAATTATTCAGAGTTTCCTGATTAATTTCTTTTAACCTACAGGTACAAGTTAATGAGTATCGAAAACCAAAGCACATATCTATTATCTCTCGGAACTAAATCAACAAGAAATTCCCAATTTTAGACTAAAAATTCTCTAAAATTTTCCCCAGATAAAAAAAAACTCACTCCTTAAAGAGACCGCTTTTTAGCTACCAGTTAAAAATATTTCTCTTCGTTTACCCAAAGCTTGTAATTATCTAAAAACGAACTATAGACATTGTTCATTAAACAGGTTCCTTCGATATAAATTTCCTACTCCCGTACAAGTTTCTATACGAAAAAAAAAATAAACGAACGAACTCGTTCACGAAAGAATCTACAAAAAGGAGTGCAGGGTACAGAGACCGACACTTACGAATTTATGGTGTTCTGGCTGCTGGTTGGATATATACGTATATATAAAAAAAATCACCGAACCATTCGTAGAACCATTAAAACATCCTAGCGCCGTCGATTGGCCTTCTCCCTTCTTTTCTCCCACTTTTTTTTCCACGCACACGATATCTTTTCTTATTCCTTTTCTTTCTTATTCTAAAAAGCTTGAGTGTATAATATGCAGTGGTATAGGGGGTAAGAATTATGACTGTTAATTACTCGTTTTAGTGGTTTGAGAATATATATACACGGCAAACGCTGATTAGTGGTAGTATTTCGTTAGCACCTGCGCGCTTTTTCGATCGCTCTTATATGTACAAAAGCTTTCTAAAAATGTTATTTTGTCGATGGGAGAATTTGTAGTGGGTCCCTCCCTTTCTTCGGCCTACTTTTTTTATTCCTTTTGTTTTGCATTGCCCATTTTCGAGGCTAAATAACGGATCTTCAGTGGCTGGCAGGGGTTCTTTAGTATACATTTAAATTTTTTGTACTGTATTGGCTAAAAGTATCGGATCTATGTTTTGGTTTATTTTTTTTTTTAAATATCGACGATTAAATTTCGTCGTTTGACCAATAAATTATTCCGAATAGAATTCTTTTGGACAGAACAACATTTAAATAAACATTATAAAGGTTTATTTTTAGATATTGAAAACGGAGATATACTGAATACATATACATACAGTTTCCTACATTTTTTTATAAAATGCAATATCGATACATACTTAAGCTCTACGTTCAAACATCACGTGATTGGAATCAACTAATCAAATTCATTATAAATCGAGAAAGTTTTCCTAGATACCTATCTTCTGAAAAAAAAATATTTTTTCAAAAAAAGGATTCTTAGGCTCCACTTAACGTTCCAAAATCACGTAATCGAAAATAGCCAATCAACTCATAATAAATCGAGCACGTTTTGATGGCTATCTTTTTTTTAAAAAAAAGGATAAAAATATACTTAATACGTTTTGTACATTGTCTTAGGTTATGATTCTTCATCTTTAATCTTTCCTTTCGTTCAACATACTTTCAAGCTTTGTCTAATGTTGAAACATCACATGATCAAAGTCAGCTAATCAAATTTATTATAAATCAAGCACACTTCCAGGGGTATATCTCCTTTTATTTTGAAAGAAAGTAAACTTTCTATCATAAATAATATTTAATCATTACTAAATTTTCATCAAGTAGAATATTTTATTATTAAAAACTTTCCTTTTTCATTCAAAAGAATCTAAGTTCTAAATCACAGTGTATCCTTAAACTACATCGTCTATACATTGTTATACATGTAAAGCCTTGTATCGAGAGCACTACAAAATTGGAGGTTCTCTCTTTCTCCCTTTTCTTTTCTCTCTCTTCTTTTCTGTAAGTTAACTGTCTGGGCCGCACACTTGTAAATAAATCGACGTAATTGATAAGCTAAGGCGCTCGTTTCGAACGCCGACACGATAATGAAGCGGCGGTTGTTCGACCAAGCTGGTACTTTCTTCTCTTTTTCCCCCCTATTTTTTTTTCTTTTTTTCGTTTCTTCTTATATATACTCTATAAAGGTATACGTGTTTTCACTGTATAGCCACTTGTGTGTATCCATTATTGAAAGAGCTTAATTGTTTAACAACGTTCCTTTCTCTTTCTACTAAAATGCAAGTATACATGTACATATATGTGTACGTGTGGTTATGCGCGCGCGTGTGTATTTGAGTGGAAAATTAAAATCCGAGAGTAGATTAAAAATTACCGCCCCTAAGTCGTAAATCAAGGGATGCTTGTGAAAAATTAATTGAAGGTATATATAAGAATGGAGAGGGGGGCTAAAAAGAAGGATATTGAATTTACTTGCTACATGCATGGGGCTAATGCTGCTTAAGTTTATTATTTTAGTTTTTTATTTTTATATTCTAGATGGTTTTATGTTTTTGTTAATTATAATACTAGTAATTATAGGGTATTGAAGTATCGGCATATATGTACAAACGTATAAATTTTAAATAAACATAAATGATCGTTTAAATTTTCAATTGATAACAAAAAAATGTTTACACTCCATTATTATATTAATTTGCTTTTATATAAACAACCACATAATTCGAGTTTCATTCCAAAATTGATTTTTTTTATCTATGTATTTACAATTATCTTGTTTACAAGAAAGGTAAGATAAAATTTCACATTTGATTCCTTATTTGAGTAAAATTAAGTTAATAATCAAAGCAAATCGTCGTCTGGAAAATTATCTTACACAATAACGAAATTGCACGCACAAAGAGACATTCCAGCACTGATCAGCGTTCTTCAAAGCAGCACGTTTTTCGACCATACCTTACGCTCTTCCAGACGTTGACGTAAATCTCAAGTTTCACAAATAATTCGAGCAGTTATTTTCTTTTAAGCACTCCGTATGAGAAAACAAAAGTATTTACCGACGCGCTCTTTTTTATATTAAAGAAAATAAATTTTGGTTTTAAAAACGATTATAAAATGACGCCGATGCTGAGTACGAGCGTCGTACACTTTACATTCTTTCCTATATACGTGAATTTATATATATAGATTTTTTTTCTTCACGAATGTTGAAGCCAATTTTCAACAGCTCTAATTCCAGTGTAATTACTCTTTTCTCTCAGTTGCAGGTTTCCGAGCACAGCGAGGACGACCGAGAGAATTGATCGATTTAACGCGCAAGAAGAGCCAGTCAAGGGAATAAGCTTAAAAATGAGTTTATCAGCAGTGGAAAAGTGAAAATAAAACTATATCTTGGATAAAAAGGACGCGATAAAAAAGATGCTTGAAAGGAGGGTAGTTATTCTGGTGGAAAATTACTTTATAAATAATGTGATTGAATAATAAATCATTTTTTTATATACACACACAGAAAATAAAGGATTGGAATATACTTACAGAGACAGATGTTTAATAAATTATATGTTGATTGTAATTGATATTATATTAATCTGTCATTCATTAATTTTATCATCGTGCATTCGCTTAAATTAATTACAATTCTGTGATTCAAATATAGAATGTACCGGCACATTATGTTGGTACGATGAAGCTAAATGCATAAATCATTTTATTTTTGTCTTTCAATTTTAGTTACATGTAAATAATGACGAACTCGAATTCAAAATAAAAAATATTCATATACTTTTTGAAATGCCATTTTTTCAAGCGTGAATAGCTTAAAAAACATAAAAAAATATGTGTAGTACATATGTGTATATATATGTTATATTTTTGTTTGCAGGTGTCGAGGCAGAAAAAAAAATAACAAAGTTAGTGAATAAAAGCTATGGCATTCCATACAGTCTATACAAAGTAATATGTGTACACCGGTGGCGAGGCTGTGTGTATATATATATATACATACAAGCGGCGTCAATTAAAAGAGGAGATTTAATTGAGATGTGTCTATTTGTTTAGTGGAAGCACCTGACAACCCGATGATTATATGGTCGCGCAAAACGCATGCGCATATTCGTTTAATGTACTTATAATCGCTCACCCGGTATTTTCTTCTTTTTTTTAATCGCATAGGACGTGCCATCGATCGTATATGAAATCCTGTATACATTTTGAATAGTGGCTATAATTTTGACAAACGATGTGTAAATTTTTCAAATATTGGCGTATATATTGCCGGAAGGTGCGAATGCAAAAATATTGTAAATGGAATGAAAAAAGTGATGAAATTGACCGTTGATATATTTTAATACATTTGTTAAAAACAATCTTGATAATCATAAGGAACGTTCGCGTTGAAAATAAAATAAAATCAAAATTTATTGATTGAGATAAATATAAGTAATAAATTTTAATTTTATTAAACGCATTTACGGTGGAAAGGTAAACATTTTGGTAAAGCAAATTTTCATGCAAGAAATTGGCTGTTTGCTAAGTAAACATCGCTATAAGTCAATTTACTATTTTACGTTCTTAAAATTGTTTCTGTTAAATATTTTCTTTGTAATTTAACTAACGTTAATAAGGTTTTAAACAAAAAAAAAGATTATATATAAAAAAAATAAATACAAGTCGTGTACGTGCATTCGAACAACCTCGATTGTAATTTCGAAAAATACATGAAATAAATCATTTACCGCAAATTATCGTATTTTCTCAATATGTCGTTTTCGAAAAAAAAGTTTGAGAAATATAAGGCTAATAAAGTAAAATTAAAAAAAAAAAGGAAGAAAGAAAGGAGAGAGAGAAAAAGATAGAAGAACATACATCGGCAGACTTTTAATACTGTTGAAGAGCAATTTAAACAAGTTAAAGTATATGATTCTTATATAACTACTCAGTTTCTCTTTATATACCATCTCTCTCCACAATAACATCGGCTAAATCAAAAGAAAAAGGTAAAGAAGTGGCGGCGGCAAAAGTTTTTTTTAAAAAAAAGTAAATACGCGCGAGAATTCGAACCTTCGCACGTCAACCTTTTATATACCAAAAGACACCTTAGTTTTCTCACTCTCTTATTCTCTTTCTCTCTTTTTCTCTCTCTTGAGGATATCGTTCACGTGCCAAAATTACACGCATCGTCGTTTATACTTCGTACGTTCGTACACAAGATCTTATACCAAGAATATAAAAAAAGAAAAAAAAATTGTATATATATAAAAAAAGGGTAGCGGCAAAAGGAAGCTTACTGTTGAGACAGTGATAAATCACAAATTACGCGCGTGCAAGATAGCTCGTTGCAACTTAAGACAAATTGGCCCTTGGAGCTCATGAGTACACGCAGCGGGTAATAATATAATTATAGGACTGCCAAGTCATATACTTGTGAGTAAAGATTCTTCTTTTGACGACGACGACAGCCAGCAGTAACAGCAGCAACAACGACGACAAAGACGAAAACGACGGCGTTTCAGTTTCAAGCTTCTTGTAAGCATATAACATACATACTATCATTTGATTTACAACCTGAATACTTTTCTTTTTTTGGTTTTTTTTTTCTTTTGCACACTCGATGTGTGCTGCACTCTCCCAAGTGGATTTCAATATCGGCACGGCAGCATTGATCTTATGCTTTGTAAAGTCTGGCTATATATATATAGATATATGTAAGATCGATAAAAAGGGGAAAGTTCATAATTTTATGGAGGAGAACTTAAAGGCACTTGAGACTTGTATAAAAGTAGAAAAGAAACATAGATCATTTTATACAATATGACAGAAATAGCCTTTAATTTATTCTAGCTGAAAGGTCAGATACTTTCAGACGTTATTTATGAGGTTATATTTCGAGAAGCGAATAGCAAATTTTCCAGCTTTTATGATAATACAACGTATGCTGCCCTTTTTTTTAACGTATGAGCTAACGAAGTTTATATGAAGTTTATCGAGCAAAAATTTCACCGGATAAAATATGGTCGTAACTAAATCTGATTTCTTCTGAAATTTTCGATTATTTTCTTTTGTTCGATCTGTAACAACAAGTTATCAATATTAATAAAATAATATTACACTTTATACATAAGCGTATTAAATTTATGTTTGAATAAAAACTTGTTATAATATCTATTATTATGGTTAATAATATCAAATTTTCAATATAAAATATAATTGCAATATATAAACATACGCTCATTGTGAATGCAAGAAAAGTCACATCATGACATCATATGGCTGATAATCTATTCAAATGGTTAACACGTGCAGAATATTCTACATACATACACATTATACATTATGAAAGAGTCTTAAGAGTTAAGTCAAGGTAACACGATAAATACTTCAATCAGCACCCACTAAGATGTCACTTAGCGTTCCAGGCACTTCGTTTACTTTTGCGAAAAGTTATGAACATGTACGAGTAAAACTTTGTTGAGCTTTATTGAGTAAAGTAGAAAGGAAAGAATTCAAGATTTAGAAACAAATGACAGAGAATAAAAGAAAAAGTGATAAAGTTGTGAGAAATAAATATATTAAATCAATGTGTTTCAAATGAAAATTGTAAGAGTAATTAATATATTTAGGAATATTGTTCGATGATAACACAATGAAATTGTAATAATAGCAAATGAAATTTTTATTTCTACGAAAGATTTACGGCAACATTTTAAATATACATTTCCACAAATATTTGAAAAAATTACTGTATTAAAATTTTGTTTTTCATTCTATTCTTTATTGCAAAAATAAAAAAAGTACCTTAGAAAGCATAACCTTTAATATCTCATAAACCAATAGACTTTATGAACTGTTAAATATTTCAATTTAAGCAACCCATAGAATATGTTTATATCATGTTATTTTCAAAATTATTTTAAAAAACAAACTGATCAGAATCTATATATCGTGTATGTAAATATTATAAATTTTATTTATTCATATCTGCTTTTTCCTTTTTGCAATATAGAATATTGAACAGTACATCGCATTATACCTATAGTATTATCTATCATATCTTTCATTGTTTCAATGCATTTTACCAAGACTGAGAAATAAAGCGTAGAATCTTCGGAAACTTAGAAACAGATCTTAAAAAACAGTATAAAGCTTTAAGAAACAGAAGATGCATTAAACAAGTAACTTCCAAAGCGGCAAATCCCAAAGCAAAGCATCCGCATGTCCACTTTCTTCGCCACAAACTTAAAAGTACATTTTCTCTTGCTGACAGCCAGCTGCGTCCCTCTCTTCCTTCTTCTATCTCTTTTGAGCAAATCTTAAACCGATATCTGCATATAGTAAAAGAGATAGTAGTCGAGTAGTTCCATAGGGAGTTGGAGCCGGGGCTTTTTTATAAAGTGGCGCTTATAAAACTCCCTTGGCCTTTTTTTTTAAATCGATTTTAGAAAGAGTTGCAAACAACACGGTAGTCGGAAATCTCTCTTTTCTACCCCCTTTTTTCGATACTGATCGATTCCGAGGCCCGATAGGCAATTAATCCTGGTATGTACCACAGGAGAGAATTTTTGTACGATTGGGAATTTACGAAAAATAAGAGAGTTTCGCTGAAAATGTTAATTGGTCAGGACTCCGAATTACCCACCCTATATGCTTTAACGATCAATTACCAATTTCTTTTTCATGTAACTATTTTTTTTCTTTTAATTTTTTATGGATGATTCGAAGTAAGTTCTAATTTATTTAAACTTAATTTTTCTAACATTATTCATCGTTTAAAATAATAAATAAACAATAGGTGGACTAAATCTATAATGAAAGGACTAAATCTAATGGAAGGATGAACAAAAGACGGTTACTATGGTGTAATTGGAAACTGAAGTTTAAATTATATTAGAAACTAATTCAAAGCAGAGAAGATCAATACAGATATTCAAATCATAGTGTCCCAAAAAGTTTTCAAAAACTAAAAAAGATTTTAGGCGAATATTATAAATTTTCATAGTGGTTGCGCAATAACTTACACCTAATAAAACTTCGTATTATATAGTTAGAAAAGTTTTTAAAAAATAAAACATATTCTGGAATAATACGAAAAAGTTTTATTGCGATTTCATCATAACTTGTGCGTAATAAAACATATCGAATAAATCAAATCTGTAAATAATAGAGAAATATAAGCAACGAAAAAAATATATTATATTGTACAATAAACAGAAAAAAATAAAATAAAAATACTTATTCAAACGAACGGTTTTGTATTAGGTGAAGACATACTCTTAATAAGCCATTGAATTTTATAAATCAAGCAATTTCTCATACAATGGTACATCGAAAGTAATAATCCACTTCAGATTTGCCAGTATCCATATCTTTTTTTTTTATTCCTCATTGATCTTATTTATTACTTATAGAAATCGATATCGCGAAAGATCAAACTCGCGAGATGGTACACGTACATACATACATATATACCGTGTGCTGCTGGTATATAGTCGAGGCAATCGTAAATCATGTCAATTATGGATTGTTTATGAACCTCAAAGAGATTTTCTGATCGTTCTCAGATTGCCTTGTTTTCTTTTGTTTTCATGAAAAAAAATAAAATGAAAAAATTATTTCAAACCGTTTTTTTTCGAACGTTTGTAATCGTATAGTCATCATTGTGTAGCCTCTTCCGTTTTTTCTATTTAAACCCTTCAACAAAACTGTTATAAATTATTAGATGAAAACTACTTCCACCTTTCACTTTGTAAAATCCTGTAACTCTGTAACCTGCACTCGTAAAACGTTAGATCGACCTCATACAAATTTAAATTGTAAATATGGTTTTTTTTTTATTTTAATTTTTAAGATATTACAATTGTAATATTTATTATGTATTATATTATAGTTTTTAATGCAAAATAATAAGATACAAAAATCGTAAAATATATTTATTAAATAACAAAAAATACTTGATTAAAAATCAATTAAAAAATGTAAAGGATTGATTACAATATATTTTCATATAAAAATTAATACCCAGCATAGATTTCTTAAAATATTTTGAAAACAAAATTTTTGCATTACCGAGACTTAACCATGGCTAAATTTATGTAAAAAACTTTAGCGAATAGTCGACAGCAAATAACCACTGAAGGTCCATTGTTAAAAAAAAATAAGAAAACTGTCAACAACGCACGCAATAATTTTGTCAACTTAATGACGCATTCGATTACAGAGTCTCTGTTCACGGCGCTAAAAAGAGCGAAAAATCCCAACAGAAAGGGTGACAAAGGCCTCCATCTTTCTATCTTGAAGAAGTTTAAAAGCCGTCCCGCGAGGAATCACATGGCAATGGATTTTATACTATATACAAAAGATCGCTGGTATATAGTATATATAAAACGAGGCTGATAATTGGGTGAGCTGAAGTCGTCACAGTAAGCCCAACCACGTAGCCGCAAAAGGTTCCGCTCTTTCTTAAGAGAGAAATAGAGAGGAAGAGAAAGAAAGAGAACGTGGCAAGCCAAGCAGACATTGAGACAATAAATCTGCTCTGGGGGCTTCCTTGGCTTGGGTAATTGGGTTCACTCGTTCTCTCGGCCAGATCAATCCGATATTGTCTACTGCGCGTCGTTCGTTTCCCTATGTGCCATACTATATACATACATACATATATACATGTATGCAGTATATATACCAGTTGAATTTCTCAAGGGACGCTGTCTCTCTTTTTCTTTATCTCTCGCTCTCTCTCTCTTTCTGATTCACTCGCTCTTTCTTTATTTCTCTCTTGTTTCGATTCGCGTTTCTAAAGAGCAAAAGCGTCAGCCCCCTCAAGAGAAGATCCGCCGACGAATACTTTTACTCTCGGAACAGCTTAAAAGAGAGAAAGAAAAAGATGACCAAATATGGTGGGAATGAGAGCTTCGCTTCACTGATTGGCTTTTCACTTTTATTTTTGTGTAATTTATTAAAAAAAGAAGATTTTTTTTCAAATTATAAATGAGCAATAATAAAACATTGTATATGAAATTATATGTACATATTATGATTTATATGCAATTAATTTTAAATAAATTAATGATGTTATCATGTACCATTATGTAGTTTTTAATAAATAATGTAGTTTTATTGAATTTGTTAATTACGTTATTGAAATAAAATATTCAAGGCTGATAATAAAAATTTTAAAAAAAGTTTATTGAATACTATATTTTTTTTAATTGATTTATACACGAAAAATTTTATGTTTAAATCACGCATTCACATAAGAATGAGCGCACTTTTCATTATTTTTAGTTTTTAAATTAATTTTTCCATGAAAATATAAATTGATGGTTAACAAATTTTTTTATTCAAGTTTTATTATCTAATTGCATGAATCAAAGGTGATGATGTTGAGCTTAACGCTGTGTTTTGATACTGAGCGTTGCATTAGAGTTATTTTGTCTAGTCATGACTCTTTTCTCACTTTATCAGTCAAGATTAGATCGTCAGCAATGGAGGATCACGAAGAAGAACGTCAAAAGCTTTCAAGTAATTTTAAATTATTATGTTTCATTTTTATATTATTTAAATACTAATACATTATTATCACTAAAATTAAATAAATTAATAATTTTGTAATATATTTAGGAAGATTATTAAATATGAATTTTTCATAAAGTGTTACATAATTCTGTGTTGAATCCGTGAACAGTAGCATTTACAACAGAAGTTAAATTTTTATTATTCAAGCTACACATTTTTTATAATGTGAAAGGAATTTTTCTAACATTTATTTCTACAGATTTCTTAAAGTATCTAATATATTTTTAGAAAAGCTGGGAATGAGACACGTGCATTCTTTATTATTATTCTTGGGCTTTGTGGTAGCTACAGGAGTGCGTTCACCGATGTCTATAGCCATCATCCCAATGACAGATATCCAATCTGGAAATCCAAATTCACCGGTATGTACATGGCATTGAAAAAAAATATTTTAACCATCATTCTTCGCTGTTGGATGCTTATCTTTATCGTTAAGAAATAATCATTGATCATAAATTTCTTTTAAACACGAAATTTTTTATAGATTTTGAATGTTTTTAAGTACAATTATTAAGTTTACTGCCTTAAAAAATTCAAAAATCTATTTCACATGAAAAATAAAACAAAATTTTTAGAACCTTGTATACATCTTATTATCAATTTTTACTATTATTATTATTTTTTAACGTTTAATATCTACTATGTCTAAATTTTATATTATAACTTGAGAATTTTTTGAGTTTCTTTTTTACACATAAAGAAAACTTTTAGTAAACATTGAAAAAACAGAAGAATTAATGAAGCGTAAAAGACATTTAAAATAACAATCTTAATTTTACCACTTCATAAGTTAACAGTTTATAAAGTTTAGAAAAGCAAGTAGAGAATATGATAATTACTCAAAGCATTTTCTACAAGTCAAATAACAAGTTATTATTATTTTCAGGTATTTGATTGGGACACAAAAATAAAATCTTACATCTTAAGTTCCGTATGTTGGGGTGCTATTATAACACAAGTACCAATTGGCTATTATATCAATAAAAATGGTGCTCGAAAATTCGTTTGCTTTAATTATTTATTATTCGGTTTATTGAATATATGTATACCTCTAATGGCATCATACGTTGGATGGATAGGAGTCTTTTGTTGTAGAATAATAATAGGCATGAGTCAAGGTTCCATTATTCCTTGTTTCACTTATCTAATTGCTCATTGGGCACCGCCATCTGAAAAAGCATTTCTTAGTAAATTACAATTATTATTTATTGTTGGTCATACAATGATTTTTCATTATATTTTCTATAATAAAAAACTAAATTTTAAAATTTCAGGTTCATTTGTATTTAATGGAATGTCTTTTGGTAGCGTATTGTTTAGCATGATATCCGGTACTTTAGCAGAATCAAAATATGGTTGGCAAAGTGTTTTTTATATTCCTGGAATTTTCAGCATAGCCTGGTCTATTATTTATTATTCTGTGGGCGCTGATTCACCATCACAACATCCTAGAATATCTGCAAGTGAAGCACGTTATATTAACGATAGCCTTGGAAAAGCAGACAAAAGTATAGAGAAACAAGTATGTCTATTATTTAAAATTTTCAAATCAAATTTTCATAAATACTGACTTTCAATTGATATCACAATAGAGCCATTTTTTTTCTTCAATTATTAGAACTTAAAAATTTTAGAATCTCAAAATTCCTTGGAGCGCAATAATAAGATCACTTCCACTCTGGTCATTACTGGCTATTGTATGCGGTCAAGGATGGTGCATAAGTTTATTTTATGCTGAATTGCCAAGCTACTTAACATACGTTTTCAAACTAGACATTGGGAAGGTTAGTAGTCAGTTGATTTTTGAATATTATTTTATAAAAAAATCAGTATTGAATAAATAATTATTTTTACAAATATAATTTTATTATCTATAGATAGATTAATTTTTGTAGTAAAATATAGTAAAAAAATTAAGTTTGTAATAAATCTTTTTAATTGAATTTTATTTTAAAGTTAAAAATTAATTAATCAAATAACAAAAATCAATATGAACTATAACAATATGTTAAATAATTCTTTAAATACAATTACAATAACATAAAATAAATCAATTTTCAATAATATTAAATTTAATTAAAAGAAGACATATGAGCACATATAAATTTATACTATTTAATTAACAGAGTGGTGAAATATTTTCATTATCATGCCTAGCAACGTGGCTAATGGGCTTCCCGTTTATGTGGCTGTCACATTATGCGTTGCGTAAAAACGTTTCGCCAACCCTCGTTTGTAAATTTTTTTGTACATTGGCTACTTGGGGTCCAGCGTTAACCTTGACTATTTTATGTTTCGTTAAACCAAAAAATGACTACGTTAAAATATCGATGATTATAATAGCGTTTGGTCTATACGCTGGTACAATATGTTCAAATGAAATAAATTGCATTGATCTATCGCCAAATTTTGCTGGAATTTTAGTATCTATTATGAATACCGCGATGGATATTTGCGGTTTAATATCACCAATTGCGTGTGGCTATATTGTTACTGATATGGTATGTTTATTTTTAATCAATAATTTATTTTAAAAAAAAATTCTGCCAGCAATAAATAATTATTGTTCTGTATTTTTTTAGACTGATGAGAGCCAATGGAACATAATATTTGGATCTATGATTGTAATATATTTTATAACGAATTTGATTTTTTTGATATTCGGTAAAGCTGTAAGACAATCTTGGGATAGCCAAGCTGTTTCCCAATTGCCACTCAATGAAAATTAGTTAAATAACTTCAAACATGACGAGAGAGAAATTTTCATTTCATTATAATAAATAATCTCTTAAATATTAATTAATTTTTTAATATTATTAATTAAATTTGAAAAATAAAAAGTAAATTTTTTAAGTTAGATGATTTAATTAATTTTATCTCTTTTGCTATAAAAAAATTTTACTGATGTCGTTGTGTACAAGAATAAACCTATATTAGTTTTTCTCACAAGAAAACATTTTGAAGTGACCTCTCTTTGATTGCTTTAAAATATATATTTTCACGTCCCCATTTTATACTAAAGAAGTTCAAATAAATGAAACATGTTATATTTATCGTCCGAAAAAGATTTCTTTGGGATAAAAGAATCCCTCAAAGTTAGTGATATAGAAGCGTAATCATACGGTTCATAAAGCTAAATTTAAAATTTTCCTTGCTATAAAAAATATTAAAAGTAATTTATTTAATACTTCTTTATAATTATTAAAAACTGGACTATTTTTCAGTTAAAATATTATTTTAAAAAAGCTTTAAAAATATAAAATCAATATATTTTTGAATTTTATGAAAAATTAATATTTTGAGATGATATAAAATTTAATTATTTTTTTCTAATAGTCATTATTCGCATTATGAATTAAGTTTAAACTTTTTACAAAATGTCAAAGGAACAACTTACCTCTTTCAAACAAATTTTTCCAATAAGTTTGACTTTTTTTTTAAATTATGTATTATGTCAATAAAATATAATACATTATTTATGATACATTCTATTAAATTATTAGATCAAATCAAATTTATTTACTAAATGAGCAAGCTATTTGAACATAAATAAATTTCATCAAATTGATAATTTTAAAAATGATTACAAATATTCATAAATAATCCTTAAATTTTTTATTAAGAGGATAGAATACCATGAGGTGCGTAAGCAAAGATAGCAATCTGAAGATAATCCCACGAGCGCGTTTGTTCTTACTGAAGTGAACCTACTTTACGATGTCTCTAAGTGACTAGTTCTATTGTATATATCTCGAGCAGCACATAATATGCTCTCTCCCATCCTTTTTAACTCTTTGAAAAACATGACTATGTCCATGCTGAAGACAGTCGAATTTTATTTCTCTTATGGTCGAAAGCCGACTATACATAGTCAAAAGAACGAACGAAACAACATAGTGTATATAAAATCGAAGTAAAGGAAAATAAAAAATAAATGAATCGCCATGCCTTATGTATAAAGCATTGGCGCGTGAGCCGAAAGAAGTAGGAGGCGGCTTGTTATGTGAGGGGTCTATCTCATTCAAATCCGTATGCACAGAAAGCAAAAAGCAAAAATAAAAAAAAAAACAGAAAAAAAGAAGAAAGAAAGAAGAAAGAGATCGTGTCGTATGCAAAACGTCGAATTTCCGATCTGTGGGAGTCGGCTGGCTCTCTCTCAAGTCCAAGCTATAAATCTGAATAATAAACGAGTCCCGACACGGTCTCTAAGAAGTCCAAAGACGACGATGGGCTCGCCACGTTGGAGATGAATTTACGACGCGCGTGCGACCAAGGAAAGAAAGAACTTATAATAAAAAGAACAAAAAAAAAAGAAGAAGAAGCACCCAACGCTTTTCGCGATGAGAGTATATACTCTTCTTCTTCAATCAGTTTGAGTCGAAAGCTTTGGTGACACGAAATATGGATCTAAAAGTTTTTTGTTGGGTATATTTTATGCTAAAGTCGAATAAGTTTTTTGGTAGCTTTTGACAGTGAAGGACGATAATACGTTAAGAAAAAAAATGAATCTTAAAAGGTGACGGGACAATGTGAATTCCAGACTATATTGGATGACAGAAAATAGATCACCTTATTTTTTCATCAGATTATTCTAAAAAAATAATGTTAAATGACGTATTTTTAAGATTTTGTAAACTAAAAATAATTAGATAATTAAAGTGTTGATACAAAAATTAATCTTATTTTATCATTGTAACATTAATTGTAACAAAACTTACAAATTTTTATAATAGTAATTAATAATAGTAACAATTCAATATTTGTAAAATTGAACTCAAAAAATGAAACTGTAAAAATTCCTTTTTTCGTACCAAAACTATTCGAAAACTCCTATCATAGAGTGTTATCTAACATCCTGGTTATCTCGTTCCTTGGTTTTTTACAACAAAACGAAAACTTTCTTCCTCTGCCAAGAACATGGTTACTAAGAAAATTAAACTTTTGTAAGATCACCGACTTTTCCTGTTCGTCCTTAAAGAAACGAACCTCAACGGAACAATCTTTACAACATATATCTCACTATGGAAAAAAAGGAAAAAAATATGTCACCAGTTGTTAAGAAACAAAACTGTCGAAGAATAAATTTTTTTTTTTATCTTTTCTAACCCAATGTCCGACAAGCGTCTTCTACCGCTTCACGACATCTTTTCATTTATCAGCTTACAAGCTTTTTTTTCTTACCCTCATGTTCCTTTTTTTTTCTCAAGTCAATGTACAGACAGGAAGGACATTCCTTTTCTAAAATCTTCGTAAGATCTGTTAAAGTAATGCAGGTAAATCTATGAGAAAATTTTTAACATGAGGAACAGGAACAAGGTATACATACATATATTTAACTTTACGGTCGAGGGTTAAAAAAAAAAGGAAAAATAAATGTATATGTTACAAAAAAAAAGTAGATGTTTTGTATAAGCGCACCTGCCCTTGTTTTATTATACGACGTGAGCGCGGAGAGAGGCGACGGCGCGACGTCGGCTTATATCTACACTATATGTATACTCTTCTTCTTTTGGCAGTTTGATGTATGTGTATAACATAGTATATATGGACAACGACCGACTGATCATCTCTAATGAATTAGAGTTGCACAGCGTGAAATTTCGGTGATTTCGTAATTGGCTCATTCATTAGGGATGCTCGCTTGGTGGCAATAGTTTTTCTCTCATTTCTTTTTTTCAAGAGGGAAAAATACCAAAGACAATTTAGTTTCCTAAAGGGTACTGATATTCTTAAGAAATTTTTTTATATAATCAAGTTAACAATTCTAATACTTAATTAGTCTTTCGAGAAGTTGGATTTAATTAGAATATTTAATTATAATTTATAAGTGATTGGGTTAATTATTACAAAGTAAGGTTTCAACTTTTAAATAAATTTTCAAAAAAAATACTATTTTATAAAATTAGAAAGTAAAACGTTTAATAAAAGAGTTCATTTTTCTATCTAGACTTAGCCAATTACCAAAACTCAATTAGATATACCCTCAATGTTCAACCAAATAATTTTTATAAATACATTGAGAAAAATAAATTGCTTTTGTTCTATCATATAAGAAAATTCAACTGTAAATTAAAGTTATCAATCATGTAAACTAAACAAACGTTGACCTAGAAAAAATTCAAATTTAAATAAAAGATGACTACTTTGCAAAAATTACATAAAAAATGCATTTATGTAGCTGTAAAAGAAAAACAAAAGTGCATGAAAAATATTTCTCAGACAATCGCAAAACCAATTACAGAATAATAGAATCAGCATCCATAAATCTTGAGAAACAATTCTAAAAAAAAAATCAGCATAATGAAAAGCATAATAAAATCAATCGTCCGACCTAAACAAAACAACAATAAAATTCATATCAATAATTTCATTGGTAAATATGCATTCTTATATAATTTCGCATCGATATAATTTCAATACTATAAGAAAACAGTACTTCATTCATCTTTCGCGACGCTTTTTGCTTACTATATATACACGTACGTATATAAGCAAAAGAATGAAAATTCTTGCGGCACCTGCTGCCGGTCGATGATTCATGACTTAGCAAGTGCATAATAAACATATGCGCTTTATACTCGCTCTCGCTCTCTTTCTATGTACCTCCTTTTTATTTTTATATTTTTTTTATTTATGGTATATGGCACGCCGTGCATCTTCCTCCTGCATGCCACTTTCTTGGAGAGAAGAACGCGCTACGTGGGATTCTTTTATACTAGACCTTTTTACGCTGTGTGTCGTGTTATTTTAGATGAAAATATTATGAAAATTTATTTTTTTCGACACATAAATTTACTATGTTACTGTGTATATCATTAGAAAAAATTGTCGAAAAGAAAAGTTGTATTTTCTTTGAAAATTTATGCTCTAATGAGATGAAATTTTCAAATCGAATTTTGTTACATAAGTAAAAATTTTTAATGGATTGGTTTTACAAAATAAGAATTTTATTTATTTTAACAAATACGTACAATATATTTCTTAAAATAATATATTAATAAATTTGGGAAATTTCAAATAAACAGTTGAAAGCCAAATAAATTATTACATATATTCGTTTGGCAAACGTTTTCTCGTTTATTAATTTCATGTGCAAACATTTATTTTGAAAACTTTTCAAAAATATATATATTGCAGGCAAACACAATTTTATAAAATAAACTTTACAACAAATTAATGTTTACAAAATCGTGATATAAATTCTAAAGAACAAATAAACATTTCTGATACGTTTAAGTAATCTATGAAACAGTGCAAACGTTGAAGTTTAAATTACTTTTTAAAAAGTTATATTAAAAATTGGAAGTTTAAAAATCAATTTATACAAATTGAATATTAAAGTTCTACTATTATGATGAAAATGTAGAAATTTTATAATGATTTACAACATAAATCAAAGAATATTTTTATCGATTTTACAGTCCAACTAATAACAACAAAAATAAACTATAAAAATGAATGAATCTAAATAAAATTTATAAAATTTAAAATATAAATATAAAAATGTAAAAATAAATTCCATCAAAAAGACATATTGGACAGTGTATTCAAAGTGGAGTATTTCACCGTCAAGGGTTTTTGGTGGTAGGAAGGCAGTCAGATTGTTCTTTATTACTTTTTATTTTCATGCTTTAAGTAGATTATTTTTAAGTTTTATTTTTTCACATTCAACAGGGGTTATAAATAAAGGTATATGACTGTCCATTTTTACACTTTCATATTTATATTTTTATTTTTATAATTTTAATCTATTTTTAATTATTTTTTGTTTTTGCTGTTATTAATTTAACTGTAAGACCAATAAAAATGTTCTTTGATTTATTTCTTTTTAAATTTTTAACATTAATTAACTTATGTATAAAAATTCATAAAAATAAACTTTTTTAATGAAAAATTCCAATTTTCAAAATCCTCGTTTAATTAAGCGTAAAAAGGGCGTGTATATATACGCATTCACGAGATAGTCAATATCTTGCTATACACACGTGCACATATACCAAAAGCTTCTACATCAAAGGATAACCACCGCTTGAGCGTTTACGTTAAAGGTGTAAGATAAATAAATATGATGACTCCGTGTGATATGAAACTATATGTATATATATATAAAATCCATAAGACACACGCGTATACAAGCGAGTTTTTGGTTTTATTTTTTAAGGTGTGCGTGCCTATATCTGTGTGCGTGTGCATTGCCAACGTCGCGTCGCTTGAGCGTAACTCATGTCACTCTAACCCAAGCTTTTTTTGATTAGATCTTTACTCTCACAGGGTCTTTTCTTACCTTCGGACTTGTACCCTTATGCGACACTGAGACTTGTGTTATATGTACGTGAGAAGCTAAGATTTTCTTACAACGTTTGAAATTTTTTTTTTCCTTCTTTTTTTTTTTTATAGTCTTTCCGTTCCTTTTCACTGCGTAGATTTTACCCTCATTAGTCATGCTTTTGTGAGTTTTAGACTTATAGCTACCGTACAACTATTAATGATACGGAGAGCTTTAAATCTTTCGTACTTGCGAGGCCTAACGGTAATTTTTCAGGAAAAATTATTGTTATTAATTTCTTTTTTCATCTTATGTATTTTTTTTATCAACACGATTATTTATGAAAATTTTGTGACATCGCAAATCAGCCTCAGAATAATACTTTTCTCTCGTTAAAATTAATGTAAAATTAAATTTTCGTTTATAAATTTATTTTACATTGATTTTAATTTAATATTATAGTAAATGTAAAAGTTAAAGAATCTGAAAAAATTGATAAATAGTT
This sequence comes from Anastatus disparis, assembly GCA_017163975.1. Classification (NCBI taxonomy): domain Eukaryota; kingdom Metazoa; phylum Arthropoda; class Insecta; order Hymenoptera; family Eupelmidae; genus Anastatus; species Anastatus disparis. Next base: position 13,781,067 of record JAFFSR010000335.1, on the reverse strand, counting down.
TAGAGAAAAAATAAATAATGTTTACTTTATATTTGCCCTAAATCACGCAACAATAAAAAAAGAAAAACTCAACGCATAATTGAAAAACTCGGTAAGATCACACATTCTTCAAAATAAAGAAATAAATCACGGTATAAGAATTATAATAGCAATGAAAAATGAATCCTCATGCACGTAAAAACGAATTTCTAACACACGTTTTGGAATAATTGAAATTTAGATTGTCCTTCTTTGAGTTCTCACAAACTTCTAGTTCCATTGGATTATTACTCTCACATTACGTATGCAACAATCGTACATACAGTAGATTATTCCTATCTAAAATAAAAAAAGTCAATAAGAGAGTTTAATTATGATGCAGTATCAGTAGCTTTTTCTATTGTAAAAAAAATATTATATGGAATAATTAAATATTATATGAAAAATGACATTTTATCACATGTATACAAAAACTGTATTATTTCTTTAAAAAAAAAAGTATGCAAAATATATAAAAAGTTTATTATAAACTTCAATACTATGTGGAAGGATTTAATATATATACGTGCAAGCTCAAAAAATTATTTGAAAAAGCTATTAGAATTTGGCATGAACAAAATCAATTAACTTTATTTAGGTATAAACTAATATTGAAATTAATGTTGCATATATAAAAGAGGAACTGACCCTATTTTTCAAGGAAAACGTCAATTTTTCCTCTATAATCCAATTATTTTAATTTTCTATAATTTTTAATACACGAAAGTAATCGCTTGAAAAGGGAAACTTTGAGACTTTCTTACTGAAAGATAGAACTTTCATCAGTTTCCTTTACTTTATCAGTTCATTTTTACATTTAATTCAGATTATTCATTATTTATTATCTTTTATAGGAGTTATAAAGCTTTGCCAAGGAAGCTTCACTCAGAAAATAAATCATTAATGTACGAGTGGAAATAAGTATGTTGCTCATTATTGTAAAATTGTATAATGAAGCAAAATTTTTATAAACTTGTATTAATTATACCTACAATTCTATATATTCTAAATAAATAATAAAATTTTAATAATTATTTACGATAATTTTTATTAAATATAACTTTACATAGTTTAATACTGGATAAAATTTGAAAATTTTAAGTATAGTAAGATGTGACGTATGATTGTAAATAAAAGAAAGCGTTTGAATTCATCAAATGCTATCTTCCATCTGTTACGGCATAACAATAATACATATATTTAACGTAAAGCACAACAGCTATTCCATCATGTATTAAATACGTAAGTTTTGTTATTATGTTAGAAGCACTGTGTTTTCACTTACATAAGATAAATTTTTACATTTTTATAGATAGTTTCGTTCATTCGAAAGATTTTGAATTTTGAAGATTTGTAGTTTGTTTTATTTGTTTGACGAGATATCAGTGTTTGTTCGAATGCAACACGCATCACGATAGAAGAAATTAAAACGAAGAAAAAGTTTGTGAAATGTAAATATATGTTAATTATTACGAATTTAACTTTAACAAACTTATAAAATATTAAAATTTTTTATACGCATCCTCAAAGTAATTAATATTTTTTTTAATAAGAAGTATTATCACATTGACTACTTTATAATAAAATTATTCATTCACATAGGCTTCCTTCAGACAATTTTATTAGTTTGATCAACATTAAAAAAGAAATTCCCGATACTGACGATGGATGTGATGATATAATTAGATCTTCAACAATAGCAAATCATCAAACTGATTCTTTAATGAATATTAAGTTTGAATCAGCTAGTATCAAAACTCTTAATGACAATGGCGATAAAATATTTTCAGGACTGTCTTTTCCAGAAAGGTAAGTAAATTTATCTTTTATAAGTTTTTTAAGTAATTATAATTATATTTTTAAGAAATAAAAAATAAAGTTGTAATGGCAAACTATTACTAAATATTAATACATTAATTTCTAATAAAATTATTTATTCACATAGGTTTCCTTCAGATGACTTTGTTAGTTCGATCAACATCAAAAAAGACATTTCTGATACTGACGATGGCTGTGACGATTTGACTAACTCTACAACATTAGCTAATAATCAAATTGATTATTTAATGAATATCAAGTTTGAATCAGCTAATATCCCATCTTTAAATAGCAACGGAAATAAAATATATTTGGAAGATTGTTTCTCAGGAACGTACGTAAATTTTTCTTAGTATTAATTTTTTAAATAATAATTAATATATTTAAAATAACTAACAAATTTAAAAATTAAAAATATTCTAGTGTTAAATTATTATTAATTTACAGATCCAATAAAAAAGACTCGACAAAAATAAACTTTAATCAACTCTCAATCCCGATCATTAAGCACGAAAGCATAGATATTAAAAATGAAAATCTTGACATATCGGATTCCGAATCAATGATACTTGATTTTGAAACTAGTTTAATTTCGATTAAAGATGAAAGCTTTGGCAAACAAACAAATTTTGACCGATGTGTTTTGAATAACCATTCAAGTAAATATCCGAAACATCATTGTAATATCTGTGGTAAAGGCTTCTTTTCCCAAAAGATATTGAGACAACACTGTAAGGAGATACACGAAAAAATGGAAAGTTATATTTGTCAAACATGTAGTAAAGTATTTTCTCGTAAATATACTTTAATACAACACGAACGCGCCGCACATTTGGGAATTCGTGATTGGAAATGTACTTATTGTGAAGAATTATTTTTCCGCAAAACTCATTTAATACGGCACGAACGCTCAGTACACTTAAAAATCAGAGAATGGAAGTGTACGGAATGCGAAAAATATTTTACCAATAAAAATTATTTAAAAAAACATGAACGCGCAGTCCATTTGAAAATTCAAGATTGGAAATGTACTATTTGCAAGGAAACTTTTAATTTTAAAGAACAATTGAAACGTCACAATATAAGAGTACACTTAGTTCTTCGAAATTTGGAATGTTTTCATTGCGGCAAATCTTTTAATAATAAATATAATTTGAAACGTCATGAGCGCACAATACACTTGAAAATCCAAAAATGAAAGTGTACAAAATGCGAAAAATCTTTTGCCAGAAAAACTATTTTAAAAACACAAGCAAGTAATCCTCTTAAAAATCCATGATTGAAAATGATCCCGTTTAAATTTATTGGAATCATTCTGACTAAAACGGTCTATGTTATCAGGGATTATATACAATTATATATTAGTAAATAGTCAACGTGTCTATTTAAAATATTTAAAATACAAAATAACTTCATTGTAATATTTAAAACTATGTCGCGGAATTTGATTAATGTATAAACTCAGCAAAGATTTTGAGAAAGTTATTTGGATTTGGTATAAAAAATAATTTATTAAGTTCATCAAGATATCACTTAATTTCATAACCTTTAATTTGAGTAATTAAATAATTATGCGAGCATTCCTATAAACTAAACTTTTTACATTGTCTATTTAGATTAAAAGATAACTTTCAAAATTAAAAATATATAATAAAGCTTCAATTTGATTAATATTAACTAGCTAAATCGGTTTATTTTTTATTATAACATTAAATTTTAATAAATGGTAGAAGATTTTTATGAATTTATTTAAATTGAAAGATTTTCCCATCCGCGAAAAAATGATTTCTATATATGATTATAGGTAGCATAAAATATAATTATATATAAACACGTATAAAATTATTAATTTAGCGAATAATACATCTCCAATATGCAATTAAAATCCTATATTTCATACAGTATGACAAGTATACAACTTTTTTAAATTAAGATAAAAAACGTTTACGCTATTGATGTGGACTTTAAGTTTAATTATAATGTATAATCTAAGTAAAAATTAACAATTAACGCAAAAAAAAATTTTTTTTTTTTAAACAATGACTTAATTTTTGTCATCATTTACATTAGAATAAATGATTGAAAAGTAGACGCGTGAAACTAAGCAGTGGAAACAAATGATTTACTGATCATTGTGTAAAATATTATACGTCTAATAGAATAGAATTTTTGTAAGCCTATATTAAAGATACTGATGATTCTATATACTTCATATAAATGATAAAATTTTAATAATATCAATAACTTTTCAATGTGTATAACTTTACATTGTTGTGGATATGGCAAACGAAATTTTAAATATAGCGCTAACGTGACGACTAAATGTAAATAAAAGAAAACTTTTGAATTTAACAAAGTACAACATCTAATTCATTCACATATTAAATGCTTGAGTTTTGTTATCTTATTAGTTGCCATGTGTTGTCCTCTACGTGAGAAAAATAATTTGATATACAGTTTAGTTAATTCATAAGAAATTTTAATTTTAAGAATTTATTGCTCATTGTATTGACTTGGAGGAAATATCAGTGTTTATTCAGTGGCAATACATATCACAAAAGAAATAACTAAAATCTAGTTCTTACAATGTAAATTGAATACTTTTTATCCTAAATTGTAGAAGTATTAATAAAAACAGTAAATTGGCCATTTCCAGGCGTTTTATAAATTTAACTTTGACAAAGTAATTACAAATTTTTGAAATACATTTTTAAATTTGTTACTATTTTTTTTAATATGTAGTATTACCACAATGATTATCGAAATTGAATTTTAATAAAATTATTTATTTACATAGGCTTTCGTCAAATAACTTTATTAGTTTGATCAACATCAAGAAAGAAATTCCTGATACTGACGATGGATGTGAAACTTTGATTAGCTCTTCAACATTGATTGATAATAAAACTGATTTTTTAAAGACTATCAAGTTTGAATCTACTGATATTCAATCTCTAAATGGCAACGGCAATGAAATATTTTCAGAAGCTTGTTTTTTAGAAACATATGTAAATGTTTAGTTAAAATTTTTAAAATAATGATGATTATAATTTAAAATATTAAAAAACAAAATGAAAAATAAATAAGATTGTAATGTTAAATTATTACTAAATTACAGATCCAATGTAAAAAATTTAGCTGAAATAAATCAACTCTCAAAGCCATTCATTAAACAAGAATCAATAGATTTTAAAATTGAAACTCGTGACATATCAGATTTGCCATTGATGACACCTGATCTTGAAGCTAGTTTGATTTCTATTAAAGATGAAAAAATTGGTAAGCCAGAGAATTTTGAAGGATGTTTTTCGAATAAATATTCAATTGAATCTCAGAAACATCATTGTGATATATGTGGCAACAGCTTTTTGTCCCAAAATAAATTAAAACAACATTGCAAAGAGATGCATAAAAAAATTAAAAATCATATCTGCCTTGAATGTAATAAAGTATTTTCTTTTAAACATAGTTTGAAACGGCACGAGCGCCTAGTACATTTGGGGATTATAGATTGGAAATGTATTCATTGTGACAAATCTTTCATTTCGAAACCGAATTTGCGATTTCACGAGCACACAGTACATTTGAAAAACCAAGTCTTGAAGTGTTTAAAATGCGAAAAATCTTTTACCAGTAAAGGTTCTTTAAAAAGACATGAACTCTTGATACATTTGAAACAAAATTGGAAGTGTGAATATTGCGATAAATCTTATACCCGTGAAGAAAATTTAAAGCAGCACGAACGCTTGGTACACTTGGGAGTGCAGGATTGGAAGTGTACGTTTTGCAAAAAATGTTTATCAATAAATCTAGTTTAAAAAAACATGAAAGCAAACACCACTTGAACATTCACGATTGGAAGTGTGCTCATTGCGACAGATCTTTTATTACTGAACGGCTTTTGGAACGTCACAAGCTTACAATGCATTCAAAATTCCGAGTTTGGAAGTGTATACAGTGCGAAAAATCTTTTGCCTATAAATGTTCTTTAAAACGGCATGAACGAGCAATCCATTTGAAAACCTAAGATTAGAGTTGTACTCTCTGCAACAAATCTTTTAATTTTAATGTACAATTAAAACGTCACAATAGAACAGTACACATGGAAATATGAGATTGGAAATGTACATCTCGTAATCAAACTTTTCTGTTGAATGGTAATTTTAAATACACTAGATATAATGCATTCAAAAATGCGAAATAAAATATTTGACTTGAGATCTACTGAGGTCTTACCGAATTCTGTATAATTATAATTGTATAAATTTTTGTGTCACCAATTTTAATTAGTAACCTTATATTGTTAACGATAAATTAATATTTAATTTTTCATTGACGTCTTGAAAAAAACTATGACTGGTGAGATAGTAAATAAACAATATAACGTTCCATCAGTCATTATTGAAAATTATAGTTGCTTTAGAATGGAAGAAAATTTGATAGTAAATCGACTATAAAATTAAGTATTACACACATTTAAGTGATATTAAATTGAATATATCGAAATATGTAAAAATTTTATATAATATATTAATTTTAATCAATATAAATATGCAGATAAAACTATCATAAAATCAATAAACTAAAATTATATTGAATGAATAAAATGTATTTAATTCTGAAAGTTACGCAAAAGATATTAAAAATTCATGTGTAATTTGAAACCAATTTGCTGAAAAAGTTAAATAATCGAAAGTGATACTAATTAACGATTAATGAAAAATAAAACTAAAAAACTTTAATAGCCGTATCGAAGAATTAATTTGCCGTGTGAATCACGCCAACATCAATCCGCAACATACCCAATCATTTCGATAACGAGGTCGATCATTATTTTACAAAATTAAGTGCTGTTCCAGTAAAACAGTTCTTCAAACTATTATGATTCCATTGAAAAAAAAAAGAATAACAGAAATTCTGTCAACTCTTTATATACTTTGGTGCAGGGTTTTTGTATAACAAAAAGAAAAAAAAAGAGCAAAAATGCATTTCATGATTCTCAAACGAGGTATAAGGTTTTGTACGAATCATTAGCAGGTTATTTACTTCACTTCTTTTTACAACTAATTCAAATTGTAATTCCGTAGTCGGCTCCTCATCAAAATACCGCTGTATACTCGTGAATTCCACGAGAGTAGGCTTACAGATAAAAGAAAGAAAGAAGAAAACGTCAAATTAACTTTTATAACGCGAAAGGCCACAGATGTTGGTTAGCGATTCGTAACAAGAAGTGGTACGTAATGGAGATGACTGTACCGTGTGAAAAGTGACGGGTGGCGAGGTTTGCAAGTTTGTGTTTTCACGGGAAACTTGATCATTTAGTTGAAGTTAATTGTTACTTTTTTCTTCTTCATCTTTTCGTTTGATCAAGAGCTAAATGAATCGAATTGAAAGTTTTTTATAACAGTTAAAGGTTTTTTTTATTTTTTTCTTATGGAAACAAAAACTTGTTTTGATAAAATGGTACTTGTTTTTGTCATATTTTTAGTAAAGTTAATAAAAGTAAAGAAAAGTTTTGTAAAAACGGAAAACAGATGTTGTAGAATTGAAATAAAATTGAAAAACTTTTTTAAAAGATTTTTAAACTTTTGAATTTCATATCTGCGGATAGGTCGTCGAATGGAGTTTTCAAAGAAATATTTTAAATTTTAGGTACTGAAATTTTATATGCATTCAATATGAATATTACAATTTTTATTAGATTTAATTTTTTATCTGTTGATAAACGTTAATAAAATTTTAATAACCATTAAAAGATAAAAAAAAAATTTTTATAAAAATCGATAATTTTATTTTTTTTGGTGTATTTAATAGAAAAATTCAATAGTTCATAACTACTAAAAGAATAACATATTTATTTCCAAATATTGATTATTATTAATACATGTTAGTATAATTTAAGAATAAAAAATATTATATAAAATATTCAATTATGTATATGAAAAATTCCAACAATCTATTATGAAAACTTTTATAACAAAATTATGAATGAAAAAAGTGTTTGAATAAACCGGATCAATACTACTTATAATTGATACCGCAAGAGCAAAAAACACAATCCACAGCATTAAATCCGACAGTAACATCTGAGACTTGAACCAAAATTTATCTCAGACACGAACCACTATAACTTCAACGTTATTCCACTAGTTGGCAGCACCTTCCGTTCAACTTTTATTCCTTTCCCTTAACAATTCTCTTTTAAGTTGAACGAGCGAGCGCGCGCTTGGATATCCCCACTGTGTTAGTCACGCGCGGCACGTTCTTACCACACGTGAAGCGCGCGCCTCCCACGCGTCCGCGCATGCGCAAGTCGCGTGTCTCAAGACTCGACAACATAGCTTCCATATATGTATATGGGCAATATGCGTGTGTATATACGCGCCTCTTTTTCTTTGCGGCTCTTCTTCGCGGCTTTTATATATCCTTCCATGCGCTATGAGATACAGATCGAACGTGAACGCCTTTATTTAATATTGAAGTTTTTATAAAATAAAATTTTATTATTAATTATAAATGCATTATTTGTTTATTGTATCTTTTATTATTAATAATTTTTTTTGTGTTTAATAGCGGTTTCTTCGTTTATTTATTTTAATTTCAAATTAAAATTTTTATTTTTCATCCAAGAAATACTAATAAAAGTTAATGATTTTTTAATTTTTAATGTATTTAGAACTAACTGGATGCAATAAAAAATATGAATTAGTATTTTTCCACTTTCGATTTCATTGCTGCTGCTATAAAAACTTTCATCTAAGCCTTTTACGATTCTAAAAACTGCACAGCTTGATTCTAGTAAATACACTCTAGATCTCATTTTAATACGTAATAATATATTTTTTTAATTTTCCATTCGTATAGCAACATAGATCCACTAATTTTAATCAGTATAATTCAGATTAAATGAAAGTTTGCTTAGCAATAGGATTACATATCATACATCAAGAAATAATTTGCACTGACGAGATGAAAATAGATTTAGATTCCAAACGTGAAAAATTCCCATAAATTAAAAAAACAAACATCTAGAATCTCTAATCCATTCGTTATAATTTAAGAAATATGAGAGCTCTAATTTTAATTTTCAATGAGCATCTGTTTATACAAAATAAAGGTATACGCATGTCCATAAAAGATATTAATCAGAAACAATAACAAGAATAAATTTCTGAGAAAGTCCACAAAGCGTAATTTGACATCCGGTATAATTGCATGTAATCCAATGAGCGCAGCCACTCTATGCGCGCTTTTTCAAATCGAGTGCCGTATATAAAGGACTCTTTATAACGTATATTTTTCGCGGAAATAAGGACAAAAAATTTAATGTATCCTACATTTGGCAGAATTTCATATCAAAACTCTCGTATCTTTTTTTTACTCTTTCATTCGCCATTAGAACCAGAATAGACAAGCATACGAGAAAGAGCTAAATAAAAAAAAGGATAAAAAAAGACCACCACAAAAGCTCGATTAGAGGATCGTTTCTCTTTTAACAAGCCGGCAAAACGCAAAATTTTCTAAATATTATGGTGCATGCATTCCCTTAATTGCCTAAAAATTATGAAAAATAGTCGTTCCTTTTTGCTCGGGCTTTAGCCATACTTAACTCGTAAAATTAAGCTAACGAGGAAAGAGAGAAATTATACTGGAACACCCGTATGGTGTATTTTTTCGTTGCTGCCTTTTTTTAGGATTATAAAGAAGAAAGAGCTACTTTTGTGCTCTCATCCTTTTTGAAAATGTATATTATTAGTCGTTTAATTTCAATTTCACGAGACCACACAGTACGATCAAAGAGAAAGAGAAACGAGCAAGCGAGCCGGCAGTTTATAGACAAGAAATTTTTATATACACTTGTAAATACGTTAAAAAAAAATTCGTATAAGATATTCATCAAAATCGTTATTCCCACGCTACCGATCGAGAAAGCTTCGTTTTTTTCCCTTCTTGTTTTTTGTATATATAATAAAATCACCGTTACGTACGGTTATAACATCCTATAAAACTATCATAAGAAAGCGCTACTACTTGCTTCTTCTTTTTTTTTTTCAACTGAGAATCAGGATGTGTGAGATTGAAAGAAATCGCGACAGGTGCGTGTGTTTTTTTATTTCATGGCTAGGTAGCCACCGAATTTTTAGACGAAACGATAGAATTCGTAACGGTATTACGTAACAGGACTCATATTGTTGGGAAAAACAACCCTATGGCATTTTGTATAGAGTAAAATTGTAATGAAGAAAAAGAAATGCAAAAAATAAATCTCTTATTAAATTACAGGTAAAAATGATGATCTTGTATGCTTTTATATCGTATTTCTGTTTTTTATTCGGGTAACGGAAGGAATATTTTTGATATCTTATGATCTTGAATATTTGCAGGAACCTTTTCGAAAACTTTAACGTGAAGTTATACATGAAAGGCTTGTGTAGGTGTAAAGAAAAAGCGAAAAATACTCGATGACACAGGATATACACGTGATGTATTTTATGCCTATTATTATGATTGGGTACAAATAAAAATGAAGATATAAAAAAAATATATAGAAATTACGCCATATGGTATTTTTATGTTTTTATTTTTTTTTAAATTGACAATCCAAAAAAATAAAGTACACGAAAGTGCGATCTTATGTACTCATTGTGCAGTTGTCATCTTTAGAAAATAAAAAAAAAAATGAAGATAAAAAGAAAAGAAAATTTAGGTCGTAGGATTACCTTCTGTCAGATTTCTGATGAATTTCATAAATTGGACATAAAAATCACCTTAATCGTAATAAACAATGGTCAAACTTCCTTTGCCCGTAGAGATTTCCAATGATTTTGGTACAAATTACGGTTCACCTGTTTACTCTTTGTATATTTTCATGTTTTTTTTACAAAGGACTTTATTGATGACCCTTACAGTGAAATAAAAAAAGCAGTACGATAATGACATGTATTTTTCTTATAAGAAAAGATCAATAACATTGACCCAGAAATTATAGAAAAAAAAGTCTTTGATAAAAACCGACAATGTTCGAAGACATCTGTATTATGGAATTTAAATTTTAACCACGAAAATTAGCGAAAGTATTATTCATCCATTAGTGTATTTTCTGCCTTGAAAATAAGTTGAATTGTACAAAAATAAAAAGTTAGTGAAAGTTAATGTTTGAAATAATTATTTTAAAACCATATTATATTCAATATATAGTTTCAGAATTATAACATTGTATTACAAAAAAGAAACGTTTCCGTGTATAACAAAAGAACGACAATACTTACTCAAAATCTTTTTTCTGATGGCAGTAAAAAAGTAAAAGTACTTTAATGTAATATTTATAAAAGATTTTATTCAAAGTATGTATCTAAAAAAATTGATGCAAAAGTTATAAAAATGATTTTCTGAAATTTATCAATAATTATAAATTAAAACTGAATTAAAATTAAAATAAAAACTATAATTTAGTCACCAATTTAAAAAAAAAGCCGAAAATAAATTCTATTATATTTTTATAGACTTAATAATATATTGATATATTTTTTTTAACGTCGCTATATTTATGCTATGCTATTTTTGCTATGCTAATCAGCGACGAAGCTCGTAAGTGTGTTTGTGAACAAAGCACATGTAACGTACAGCGGTGCTTACATCAATCGGCTTCCGAGAGCGGGATTCGAACTCAGGACCCCGAGATTACGAATCCAACGCTCTACCGAATGAGCCGCAGACCGACTCATTGATATAATTTATAAAAGATGAAAATAATTTTGACTTAATTTTTCACTTTTATATAAAAGGTATATTACAAAGATTTAATATATGTTGATATATTAATTGAAATAAATGTTTCAAGTTTCGTGAAATATAAACAAAGTTTTCATTTTTTTTTAATTTTAAAATTTGACCTTATAGTTTATTATCATATTTCGTTAAACAATATTAACAATTTTCACGTTCAGAGATAGGGTAGATTCCAACCGAATTAATAGTGGGTTAAAAACTGTCCTTGTCACAAGCGCCTCTAGCGGTGATATAAAGGAACTTTAACAACTACTTCCCCTTACCAAACATCGGATTGCAGGAAACTACCGTTACATTCACAAGTCGATAACATCGATTCTCTCAATCCGTTACTTCTGCTTCAATGATTTATAAAACGTATTTACTGTACAATACAAATTACAACAATCAGTATTTATTAAACAATAAAACCTATTTAGGAACAGGAAGTGAGAGTAAAAAGTAATTGAAAAAGAAAAGTAAAATAGGAAGTCTCCCCCCTGTATAATAGTCTCTACTGTCGAAGAAATCAATTAAGAAACACGAAGAAAGGAACGTATTATATACAATAAAGCGAAAGTTTCCCATTTAAAAACTTTAATCATGTGCTCCAGATTATGATACCAATTATATTCGTGCGCACAATCTTATGATCCCGCATGTATAAATGAAAAGAAAAAAAAAGAACGAAGATAAAAGTTCTCTGTCGCGTTTACGAGCGTACCATAATTGACCGGAAATAGCTCTTATAATCAAGGATAGTGCCATCCACTTGACACCTGTTCGTCTCCTTTTTGGTTTTGCTCGATCTCCCTCGGAGCGGAAAAATAAAATATTAAAATCACAAATTTTATATGCATCTATATATTTATGTATTTATATAAATGTAAGTGCGTGTTATGAAGGGAAAACGACATTGTGCTTTTATATGTATGCATAAGAAGGTAACGTTTCGATGTATAATTCTTGAGGGGTATTACTTTCAACAGGAAGCGCATTCCATAACGAGTAAGCGATACCCTGAGAAAAAGCCAAAGGAGCGTCAATGAAAGCTCAAGAGACTTATAAGGAGAGTTTGATATGGAAACCGTACAATTTCCAAGACTTCTTTTTTTTATGATTTCGCAATCAAAAAACTTTTGATTGCGATATTTTTTTTTATTTTTACAACTTATTAAAAAAGGACTCATTAATAACAATATGAAAAAAATAAAAAGTATCAGCGGTTTAAAAAAATGTCAAGTGGAAAATTGTATTATGCAAATTAAAAAGGGTTGATTACTGGTTATTAAAAATCTTATAAATTTATATTTCCTTTTTTTTCCAATGACTATGAGTATGCGATTGACAAAATATCTGTTGCAATTGCTCTTTACACATTCCTATACACATATACTTATATACGATGTATAAAACTACTTGTAAAAACTGTCGACTGGTCAAGTATTGTCCTTTAGCTTATAGCAGACGTATGTTTATTCCTTTAAGCATGACAAAACTTTAGCCAGACTTTATACTGCTATACGGCCTGAGCATGGTCTGTATGTATGTACACACACATAAGCTTATACTCTCCGCGCCAGGTGCTGAAGCATCCATGGGAATTATGTTGATAAATCATCGAGATTCTCACGGTGGTCCAAGGCGTGTGCGTGCGTGTGTGTGTATATATACGTGTGTATGTGTGAGTGCACGCGTGTTCGCGCGACCAACGCCAACTGTTTCTCGTTGATAAAACCTTAAGGCTCTTTTTTTCCTTTTTTTTCCTTGTCTTTCTTTATTTTTTTTCTTCTTATAGATGTTTTCCTCTTTTTATCAATTATACTTGTTTGCTTTACTTTTGTTGCGCATATACAAGTGAGAGCAAGCTCTTGTATTGGGATCACGTGGCGTTAGACGGTCATTGAATTACTTTAGAGGAATATTGATTTTTAAAAAGTGATTATTTTTTAAAATGATCTATGATTTATAAATATATATATATATATATATATATATATATATATATATATATATATATTTGTGTTTGTGCACGCGTCTGTGTACATGTGTATGTATATACATACATTTTATTGATAGTATAAAGTTTATTAAAATAAGAAAATGATTAATTAAAAGAAAATATTTTTGTAACAAATCAAAAATTATCATCACATTTATTTAAAATTTAATGTTTAATCAAAATGTTTTATTTATTTAGAAAAATTAATATAAATATTACAACAATTAAATTTCAGAAATATTTTTCAAAGATATTTTTAAATATAAATTCATTTATATATTTATTATTATAATCGATTATTGCAAATTAGTCCAACCACTGACAGATTTATTCTTTATAAAGCTTTAAACACATAAGACATCAGAGTTGACATATTATTTAACTTTATGTCAGCCAACGGCAGAAATAACAAGCTAAAAGCTAAAATTAAAAATATTTTATAATTGTCAATCAAAAAGATTTTTTTTTAAATGAAAAAAGAAATAAAAATATATAAACACAATAAGTCACAAGTACAAACATAATAAAGTTATATTCACTTTCAACTCTTTACTTGGACATATAATAAAAATAGTCACGAAGCATTCCCATATCGATAGTAGCGGGCAATCAGCTGCATATGTCATGGTTACATTATATATCAAAGTCCACCTGTGTATCTTTTATATACACATTTATTATACGTACCTTTTCACCAACATCGTGTGACCTTTTGCGAATGATATTTAGAAGAGACGAGTACTAATTTTATTTTCATTATCTTTGGCAAATGTGTCATCTCTTCTTTTTTTTAAATATATAAAACAAGTGTATATTTTTATTTTCTTTTGGTAAATAAGTATAAGATGAAGAAGAAGAGATAAGAGTATAAACTGACGAGACATTGAATACTTTCGTTTAAAGACCGGATGTGCAATTAAGACTGTTTTCGCTTCCCTTAACATTTAAATTATTCGATTTCGATAAACGTTAGGAATATTTTCACTATTTATGCATTTTGAAATTACGTTCATGTATAATGCAAATGAAAAGAACAAATATAATTATAAAACTTGTTAAAGTTTTTTAATATTTTAATTTTAAAATGTTTATCAAAAACTTAATGCCGGTTATATAAGTTTCAATGGCTCAGTTGGTAATGCGATAGATTTGTAATTTCGAGGACCCGAGTTCGAAGCTCTTTCTAGGCAGTCGATTGATTCAAGCACCACTGTATATAATACATGTGTTTTGTTCACAATCACACAAAAACGACCTCCGACGCTAATTAGCATCGCATTTAAAATTTTCTAATATTGTAATATTTGGCAGTTAAAATGTTATAAACCTATTAATATGAAAAAATCGCATGATTTATTTTTCGCTTGAATGTATTTTTTGTTTACTTTTCTCTGCATACAATTTACTTATAATTATCTTAAATGAGTAGTAATTAAGTCCTTGACCTTAATCGCCTTTTAAATATAAGAATATCTATTGGTCGGTCAATTTAATTTGCTTATCGTTTAATATACAAATTATGGTACAAAATTCTCTGTCCTATGTTGAGAAAAAAACCGAGTAAACAAGTTCTAATTATGTGCCATTTTAACATAATCCTGAATTTTAATATGACGATTTTATGTTTCCAGCTGAGATGTATTCATATGAGCTCGATCATTGATTTAGGTCTTTGAAAAGCTAGAAATCAGTATTATGCGATTTTTTCTGTTTTAAATATTCTTTTACAGATATTTTAGCTTTATGCAAATAAGTATAGATACTAAATATATTTATTTTTTAATATAAACATTTTAAGTATATCCATAAATGGTTTCAGAAATGCTTCAAAAGTGTTGCATAAAAAATAAAATAAAGAAGGAAAAGGTATTGATTACTGTATTTCTTTCGATTAGTATCGCAATTAAAAACGATTTACCTTCATAATATCTTCTAAATTTAGTACAAGTAAACGATTAAAATAAATAGCGCACAATAAATTTTAAATAATCAACGCATGCATAAAACCTGCAGTAATTGATTCAGCTTGAAATTGATTTTAAATAAGCAGAATCTTTCATTTTTAAGTTTCGAATTCTCTTGTAACTTTGGTATATTTTTTAAAATAAAATTATGAAAAAACCACGCTCATTTGATTATCTTCTTAATTTTTTAAACTTCTGTGTGGTTTTATTTAAATTTTGAGGATTTAAAAAAAAAATTGCATTCAGTTCAAGACCATGCAGTTTTTGAACTAGCTGTCCTAGAAAAAAAGATTTTGATCATAAGGTTTTATTTGTTCATAAATTATAAATGAATAACAATTAAGACAAAATTTAAAACTAAATTGAATATTTATTTTTCGTGTACGTTTTAAGCTTATTAATTTCTAAATTATTTCGTTCTTTATTTTGTTTATTTAAACAATTTAGCACCGAAATAGAAATTTGAAGATCAAAATATCTTAAGCCTATATTTTTAAGCTTTGAACAGTAACAAAATATAAAATTATTAAAAAATAATTTACCGAAAAATCATTGTATCACAACTGATTAACCTCAGCATATATTATCAAATGATTTCCCATACATTTATAAAGGTGCAATAATTTTATTGTTTTATAGCATCTGCCATCAAAAATAAGGTAATATCCAACATCTGCAATATCAAGCAATCTTTAGCAACTTGTACTTTTTGTTCTTACCCTCCTGCGTAAGAAATCAATCGAAACTTACAAAACGTTACGCACGTGCGTCTTTAGCCAAAAAAAAAAAAACAAAAAAAAAAAAAAAATTTGCGCACTTAGTCCTCCAAGCTAAACATAATAGAAGAAATCACAAAGAGAATACGAGAAACACCGCTCCATATAAAAATAAGGGCAGCGCGTGCAAGATCTTACCTCATACATATATAAAATAGGGTGTACATAAGGGGAGGAAAAAAAAGAGAGAACAGGCCGTGTGTGGTCTTACAGAATCGCGATACATGACGTCAGACATACGTTTATACGCACACGTATACGTATCGAATGTATGTGTATTTGTAACCCCCTTCCGGTACGTCACCCCCGAATGCACATGACGTAGCGAAATATCTTCAGAGGGGGGTTGTTGCTCGCTGGCATACCTATACTATATAGTATATACCAATGGGGTGAAACAAGGGGTAGCGCAAATTCCATTGCATTGAGAATGGGGGGAAATAATTCCTATAAATGCCGATATACGTACAGATGTATATACGTATGTATATGTATAAAATTGCCGGCGGTATATATACACACGCGTGCGCGCGCGTCGTGAATTGGAAGGAAAAGAAAGAGAAAAGAAAGAGAGAAAAAGACGCGGCACGCAAAGGTGTATACATATAGATATATGCTTTACTCTATAAGAGAGAGAATGAGGAAGCCAATGGGTATATATACATATATACATCATATATGAGTATATATGTATGGATACAAAGAAAGAGAGGGAAAAAGGAGCACCTCAGCTTTACACGTGGGAACCTGGCACGTGGGACTCGTGCGTCTCATACGTTATATACGTACGTATAATGTGACCACGAATGGCCTTGACACCTGGACGGCTGTCACTATATATACTCATCTCTTCTGTGTGAACGTTGCTTTCCTTTTTACTTTTTTTTTGTTTCTTTTTTTTTTTTTTATTGTCTTACTTATTTTTTTTCTTTTACCTTTGCGAGAATCTATCGAAATTCAAAAGGCGTTTACCTATGTGCAGGAATGCTTATATGTGTAGATATAACATGCGGGTATACTAAGCACACGTGCCGGAATGATTCTTATCTCAAAAAAAATCTGGTACGCGATGCATACTAATATTTTTCTGTTTTTTTTTTTTTGCTTTCTTGTATATAAAGAGAGGAGAGGGGTATATATATTTTTGAGATTTACAGGATGTGAGCTTGTGTATGGAATATTGCAATTTTTTTTTAACAATGTCATTTTGAAAATGTAATAGGGGCTCGTATGACTCGTTTATTTAGAGTAATTTAATGAAATAAATTTTATAAGCTTAAAAGAAAATATAAGTTTAAGTATGTAAAGAAATGCAGCAACACCTCTGATATTAGATAGCAAAGTTTATTTTTTAAATAGCTAACGAATGTTCTAATAGTGAATAGATAAAATCAACACCACACATCGTTCACCAACAATTTTCCTTATACTTCATGTAAATTTTTATTAACGAAAAAACATTCTGAATTTTTTTAATTTTCAACCTATAATGAAATTAATATTTTGTTTCGCTAAACTGTTAGCTTGAAAAAATATCTAATATGCAAATTCGTTTCGAAAACTTTTTGCAAATTTTTATTTTTGTTGATTTTTTTTCGAATTTGATTTTTCAGAAAATTCAAATATTTAAAAAAAAAGGAACATATCTATTGTTTTATAGCAACTTTTTTTGTTCAATATAACTTTGTTAAATTAAAACTGTTATCAAGCTCTAGTAAAATTTTATTATTTTATCAAATATTTCTTCGTAAAAATAACATCGAGATACTTTAATTTATCAGTATTATTGATATAATAAAATATTTTTTTAATTACTGCTTCTCAACGTACTTTAACTTAAAAAGATAAAAGATCCAAAAAAATTAAGGTATTGGTCAACGGCATCTTTAGAAAAAATATAAGAATACAAAAAATAGACACACGAATCCTTATCCATCTTAACTTTGATAACGCGCATAAATCTACATCATAGGAACTTCTTTGATATTGCACGTGAACAAAAAATAAGCGTTTCTATATCTTCATATGAACTAACACGCGCTATAATAACCTCAAACTCTTTATAAATCAAAGTCGACATTAAAAAAAAAAAAACATTCCTCGCATAATATCTCAATTTACTTGTCATGAAAAGAAAGCCATTCGAACAATCTTAAAAGAAAGAAAAAAAAAATACTCCTCATCTTTATCCAATTAAGAAAACAAAAAAAAAGGGATACAGCATCACCGGAAAAATATGATCATCTTTATAATCTCTTTTGTTACAAAAATCTATGCGTGCATACGTTAAATAATTTAAAGATATGTACTAATGTATACACACACACACACACACACACACACACACACACACACACACACACACACACACACACATATATATATATATATATATATATATATATATATATATATATATATATATACGCATATAAATGAAAGAAGGTCTCGGTCCGATGATCAAGAAGTATATAAGGCTCATGACACTGTTCAGTGCAGCTGCTCGTCTCTTATATACTACAAGAAAATCGCTTCGAGTCTCTCTTTTGCTTCCCACCGTTACGTTACTATAGATGTATATATATATTTTTCTTTAAGGGGCTGAGAAACAGTGTGAGAGAAGAAGGCAGGTGACGTTGGTCGCGTGCCAAGGCTCTCCCCTCCTTAATTCTTTTTTTATTTTTTCTTCATTTTTTTTTTCATTCTTTGTCTCTCTTTCGCTTTCTTAATCGTACGTTGTTGTTTCTTTTTTTTGTTGTATCCTTCTTCTTACGTTCCTTTTTTTTCCCCTTAAGGCGTTTTGTATATAAGAAAAGTATCTTACGCAAAAAGCCATTGTCCTGTAGCCACTTTTTAGCCCTTTCTCATGGGGGTTTCTCATCGTTTAAGTTTCTATACTATAGTAGTAAGCTGTCCCTTTAACACTACGGTTATGTGTATACCATAACTGTATGTATACGTATGCTTCCTATGTATGCATATACAGAGAATCTTGAAAGGGATTTCCTTGTCGTAAGGAATTAAAGAGAAAAAAAAAGCTACAAACAATAATAGGGTGTATGTGTTTAAGATTTGACTAATGTTTTTAAAAGTCATCTATGGTTATAAAGCCTTTTTTTTAAAAAAGGCGATATTCTATAAACTGATCTTAACCAAAGATTATGGTAAGATATATTCTTTTTTTTTGTTAAAGGAAAAAAAATCTTAAAGTAGTTTTTTGAGTTACTACTATTTTATTCAAATTCGCTCAAGATGACAAATAGTAGAAAAAATGTTTGAATACAAAATTTTGACTAGGTTATTAAGAAGTATGATTTAAATGCCTATTAATTTTTTTTAGTCAATATTTTACAAAACTTCGAATTTTATTAATTTTTTTTTTTTTAACTTATTCAAGAATTAAATTAAAAACCATATGATTTACTAACGATTCATTAATAATTTTAATTCTTACATTCATAAAATTTTATTATCTTTATAGAATATAGTGTAATATTCTCATTAATAAACATCAACGAATCTTAGTCAATAAAGATAAATTTTGAAGAATTTTTTTTATATCGATTGAGAAATCTACGATACAATACATTTAGTAATGACTTCAGCTATGTTCATTGACAATAATGAAAAAAATCGATAAACCGAGTGACGGCAGGTGACGTCTGGCACGTGCCGTGATTTTTGCGGCTCACAAATAACAGAATCAAGGACGGAAAGAAATCCCTCCCTTCTCTCCTCAAATCTTTTTTTTTATTCTTCCTTCCTATCCTCGTGGCTTGAACGACGAACCTTGAAAAATACGCGCAAGATGTAATCATTGCTCATACATAATATAAAGAACTTTTTGATTCTTATAAAGCCAGGTAAAATTGTAAGTCATAACAGCTGACTTATTTTCAAGGGTGAAGTTTAGGGAAGATACAATGGTAATGTTATGAAATTTTTTATTCGTTTGAAAAAACTTCTTAAAACTCGGAATAATTTTTACATAATAGAAAAATTATGAGAATTCTAATAAAATTAAAAATACATCAAGCTAGAAGTTGTTTAATAAAAATTTTTTTTTCCATATAGTTTTGATTTAGAATTAACACTTGCGAAAGATCATTTAAAAAAATTTTATTAAAAATTTAAAGTAATTTTTAATCTTTTAAATTTATTTGAATAATTTTATATTTTTAAATTTTATAAATTTTATATTAATATTTTTTATATAAGTTTTTAATAAATTTTATGATTGCTATCTCGCTTACGACCCAAAAACTAAAGCTTTCTTAAAAAAAAAATTATTTTTAACATTCACTTGGCCTTTAATTAAATTCATAAAAAGCAAAAATAAATAAAAAAAAAAGATTGGCAAAAATTTCTTATCGATTCATAAAAGTCTTAATACATCATAAGAATCGTGAGAATATCGAAAGCTGTTCAACTTGAAAATGCCAGAACAGTTTCTCTCTCTTTCTTTCTCTCAAAGACGTAGGCAGTAAGATGAGTACATGTATATATATAAGAAGATCTTTTTCTTTCTCTCTTTCTTGGCACACGTTGGCTTTAAGATTATAGAAGTTGTGGGAATGATGGGAACCTTTTGCATTACGGTTTCAGTTGCATTATCAGATAAAACCACAGAAGCCCGCAGCACACAGAGCAGCTCCAGCAAGCTCAAAGCCGCAATGAACACGTTTCAGATCGTTACGGACCATTCGAAAAGAGAGTAAGAGAGAGAGATAAAAAGAGAGAATGAGAAAAGATATCTGGATCAAGAGAAACATCTATACACTTCTTCTTCTTCTTCTTTGGCTTCTGGAGTATATAGTATATTACTATATCTTTCTTAAACTCCCCCTTTTTCTTATCCCCCAATTAACGCATTACGCGCATCTGGACTTTTGGCTTTTTGCTTTCTCATCGGTATAAAAGTATATATGTATATATATGTGGGTTCGATTAAAATGTCCGATTTTTTTTTCTTTCAGGCGATTATATTTTAAATGTTATGTAAGATAGTAAATGTAAAACTTTGTAAGTATCTTGAATTAATATACATTTTATTCATTTTTATTAGTCAGCTTTTTTCTTCTTTTTCATTTTTTTTAACTCATATTTTCACGATGAAAAAATTATCGATAATTTGTTTTAAATGCATCCGATATATTTATAGATTATTTTATATCAACTTCGAAAAAGGTAAAACAAAATAAGAAATTTAAAAAAATATCATGATATTCTTTTATGTATCTTAAACAAATTATATAAAGTCGTATAAAAAATGGTTATTTATAATTAAAAGATAACTATTTTTTACAAAATTATCACACAAGACATCTATTAAAACATCAATAATAAGGTACAAATTATCCTTAAATAAAGCCTTGACGGCGACAAAAGCCAATAATGCAAATCCACTAATCATACACATATGCGATTATACATACAATGTTTGTTACAAAACAATAGAAAAGCCGCATTCCCATGGATAAAGGAGAGCGCGCCTAGTCGTTCTTATAATATGCGTCGCAGAAGATAATGTGAAACGAGATTTCCGTAAGTCCAGCATTATGCTAATCGTAAAAAAAGGTTTAAAAAAACACACACACAACATCGCAAGTCTAATAAGGTATATAAGTTCACAAATAAGATATGCTGTATGTATATATATGCATGTAGATATAGCAAAGCAAAATCAAATATGCTAGTCATGAACAGTCCGTATGTATGTACGTACACTTCCAAGGAGGTGGCAAGTGACAAAGTGACGAGCTGTACAGAAAGTTCTCACACTCTCTTGTAAAAACCGGTTTAAAAGGAAAAAAAAAAATAAAAATAAGTGTTAGCGTACCAATTTCAGGTGGTAATATCGATGAGATTTGCATAAAGCTAGGATATTCTTTAAAAAAAATAAACTAACCAGCTGTTTTAGTTTTTATCTTTTTTTCTTTTGACACTGTGTTTTGAGTAACTTCCTTCCTTCTTGTCATTTAAGTCTTTATCTTTTCTTCCTTCTTTTTTTTTAA
This sequence comes from Anastatus disparis, assembly GCA_017163975.1. NCBI lineage: Eukaryota > Metazoa > Arthropoda > Insecta > Hymenoptera > Eupelmidae > Anastatus > Anastatus disparis. The sequence goes on along the minus strand of JAFFSR010000335.1, from coordinate 13,758,707 downwards.
ATTTTAAACGTCGAGACTAAGCCACGTCAATTGACGTTTCTTTTCTTTTTTTTTTAAGCTTTTAGTTTTGTAAAACGCGTAATTATTGCGCAAACTTTGTCTACACAAGGATAGAGATGTACACAAGGATGGACAGATGTTTTAGGAATGCTCGATAGATTTTTTGAAGACCCTCTTTTACCTTTTTTTAATTTGTAATGATATTTATGCAAGTTCTTGTTTCTTCTCTGCATAAATATGATGCTTGTCGAGCTAGAATTTTGCAAAGCATTGTATAGTTTTTTGTTTTTAATTTAAGCTGGAAATTATTGAATATTATCATTTATATTGCGTCCTCGCTCTTATACATTACAAATAGCAATAATTACAATAGTAATTGTTGCTTTCTATGTCTACTAAGATTTTTATTACCAATAATATTTATTAAATTTGTTATTTAAACATAATATGGTTTAAATTTATGAAAAATTTATAATTTTCGAAATGTACGCGAAATAACGTAAATTTTTATATATTAATATATGATTAAAAATATATTTCCATTAAAAATATTTTTTATTATTGTTTACACTCATTCGAATCAGCTTAGAAATAAAACTTTGATCTCGTTACTTCCCATGAATAAAACTGAACATTACTAATTCCTTCCTGGTGTCACGCAAAGCCATTATATTTATTTATATAAAATATCTCAAATTTCAAAAAAATCTCTGCTGTCGATAAGAGACACCATATAACCCCGTACCTCATACATTAATCCCTATAAAGAATGTGTTTGTGTAAAATTTCAATGACACAATGCTTTATCATAGATGCTTATTCACGCTTTTTCTCAACTTCTTAAATTGATCTTTCCGAGAAGCTAAAACGCAAAAAAACATTTCCTTGATGAATGAAGCAATATACGTTATGTGTGATAGATTTCTTTGTAAAAATTTTTTATCAATGACCGTAGTAAGAACTTAGGTAATAGTGTGTACGTGCACATAAAATTGTGTAATGTCAAAAAAGCGGAAGTTTATGTATTACGATACGTATTATGACTCTTATCTTGTGCTTTTGAATAACGTAATTATTGTTGTTATTATAACGCGTGTTAGATTAATTTTTATTTTTTGGGTTTCGACATCTAAATTATTCCATTTAAAATGCGAATACATGCATACTTTTTTACTTATTCAACTATTTATTTATTAACAAATTTGAACAAATTTGGCTTTCATAGCTAAATTGAAAATTGTATCTGTGAATGATTTTCATTCAATTCAAACAGTTTACAAAAAAATTAAATTCATTTCCTTTTTCTTATACAAAGTTGATTAATAGTCATAAAAAAGGTTTGGGTATAAAAAATGATCTTGTAAAAAAATCTTGTATAATAAATAAAATGAAACATTTCAATTTTAATTATACTGTTTTAAAGTGTAATGACGCATCGCAACAAAAAAAAAGGAAGAAAGATACTATTCATCCAGCAACTATCTACTCTTTCTCACAGAAAAAGATGTATAACAGTAAAAAAGAGTTGAAATTTTTTTTTTCTCATTCCTCTCGATCTCTAAAAAGCCAACAAAATTAAAGCATCGACAACCGCGACAATTGACTAAGCTACTATATCTACACTGGACTCTTTAGATGTATACATTGTACCAAAAAAAAGAAGAAAAAAGATATACTAAGATAAAAAACGAGAAAAGATAAAAAAAAGTATATCCTCTTTCTGTTGATCTCATCCCATCGACGATTATATCCTTGGACATTTCGTAATATCGTATCTCTCTGTCGCGTCTCGTTCGAGTTCTCGAGCCTCGAGAAGAGCGAGAAGCAAAGCAAGCAAGTATATATATACAAGCAAGCGCAAAAGCTTTACAGTGAGACAGGATACCGGTAATTGCCCTCTAGGCTTTTGTATAATACAAGAGAATAAAGGACACAATGTTCTGACGCGCGACCAACCGAGGCAGCATCGCTTCGACCAAAGAGAAAATGAGAAGGAGAGATAAGTTGAAAAGAGTAAAAAAAATGTATTGCTCTGAAAACAGTGGCATCGTATATATACCCTTCTCTTTCTCTCGCTTGTCTTTCTTCCGTATAAGAGTAGGCGATTTTAATCGGTTTAAACATCAACTTTCAACGTTCAATAATCATTGTAACGTTTTCATTCGTTATCTAGATGGATAAGATATGTTTAATTTTTTATCAAAAAGAAATACAAAAAAATATATTGCAATTATTTATGATAATTTTGGTTTTTGATATTGCATAATATTGTTTTTAAAAATGTCTTGACATTTAAATTTGGTTATAAATAACAATTTTTTCTTGATAAAAAATTAATATCAGATAAGAAGCTTATAATTATTGGTACAATTTCATACCATTATATTCAGATTTAAATATCAAACCGTAAAATAAGATCGAAAAGATTTAAAAAAATTTTTGTTTTTTTTTTGAAAATTACCATTTTTGAAATCGATTAAAAAGAAAATAATGTACCGTATTTTGAAAAAATGTAACATTAATACGAACACTTAAACTCCAATCCAATTACAATTGGACGAAATTTGCAAATAAAAAAGAAAACCAAAAAAAGGAAAAAAAAATGAAAGAAAGAAACCCGAGATACTATCAGTGCAAAAGAACAAGTTAAACCAGTCGGTTACTCGCGCGCGCAACACAATATATCGCGCCTTTTTTTCTCTCTCTCTCTCTTTCTCCCTCCGCCTACACACAACGGAGGCACCTCGAGCGAGGCACGCTTCAATCTTTATCATCCAATTACATCAATTTCCCGTATACTTTTTAAAAGCTTTAACTTATATATATGTTACGCACATCCACCTTCTTTTTACTTTTTTTGCATAAAATACACAAGCCTAGGAAGATTTAAATGATTTTTCTGAAATTGGATTTAACAAAAATTATAAAACTTGCTGTATCATATTATCCAAAACCACTTCATTACCAATCACAAACAAAATAATAAAAAAAAAAAGCTAAATCCATCTTGACCGATGGCATCCATATACCTTTTTTTTTATATATATCAGAAAAAGTATATCTATATAGTGATGTTATATGTATATATAAGTAGGGCCCCATCAGTAGTATATATATCCTTCCATCTCCGTCTGACTCATCGGCTCGTGCGGGCGCGCGAGTATATAAGCGAGTAGCGAAGCGTGCCGTCGATTCGTGAAAAAGAAGGGGAGAAAAAGAGAGAAAGAGCAAAAGAGCGAGCGAGAGAGAGAGAATAAGTAAGCGAGTGGTGTATAAGCAAGCAAGCACAAGCCGTATGTAGTATAAGCTAGCGGCGCCCAAGCCGATGGTGGGAACGTAGAACGCTGAGTGTTCTCACCAAGCCATATAGGCTTGGGTATATACCACTCGCCGGCCAGCCGTGTGTTTCATGAGCCAGCTCCCGGCTTGAAGCTTCAAGCCTGCCACCGGTGCTTTGCCTTCACGAGACTCCTTTTCTATCTTTCTTCTTTTCTTTTCTTTCTTTCTTTCTTTCTTTCCTTCTTTCTACTTGCGCTATAGGCTTCAGCTATAGGAGGGATGCAAGGTGCTTCTCTCTCTCTCTCTCTCTCTTTCTCTCTTTCGAATATAACAGAGTATATAAGAGGGCTACTGGTTGGTCCATTTTACTCTTTTTTTTTATTCTTCTTTCTTCTTTTCTTTCTTTTCGTTTTCCTTAGCGCGAAATCGTCGCACGCCCGAAACATTATACACGTGCACGTATGCAACACATCTCTTCTCACTCCCCTTATACATACATATATATATATATCCCTCCTACATGTGTATACACTTGACGTACAGAAAAAGAGAGAGAGCGAGAAAGAGAGGAGAAACGCTTTATTATTATTACCGGGCGCGAGCGAGCGCGCACACGCGTTTGGGGAGGTGGAGGATGATGATGAGAGTTGCTACCTCGATAAGTGCGGACTCTTTTTGTCTGTGTATATCGGTTTATTTCTTTTCCTTTTTTTTTCTTTTTTCTTCTCTTTTTTTTTGTTTAAAGGAAGGGGAGAGAATGAGTTTTTCGTAGTTTTTTGTAGGGCGGTGATTGGTAAATATTATACTTGACGCTGGACTTTGTTTTTTTTTTTTATTATTATTTTCAGGTGAAATATTTCGATTTTTGAGAAATAAAAAAAAAATTTACTTTAAAAAATGCATTTGAACGCGGGGTTTTTTTTCGTAGCTCCAGGTACTTTTGCGAAATATTGTATTTCAAATAGATTGAAAGTAAAATATTGAAAACAAAAATATACAAACCTTTGAACAACTAGATAAATATTAAAGTAAAAAAAAGTGAATTTTGATAAAAAGAAAAGATACAATTTTTAACGGAGTGGCAATACACACACATATATATATTTTTATTAAAATAAACATTTGATATTAATCAAAAATATTAGTATTTCAATACTAATAATACTAGAAAAATGAAAATTTCACTATCAAAATTTGTCAAAAAATATAGAGTTTTTTATATCAACAGCAATCAATATAATTCTTAAAAAAATTTTTTTTAATTGAAGTCAAAAAGCAATTTCCAAATCTTCATCGGTACATTACTAAGAATATGTATATAAAAAAAAGATTTCGATTCTAAATGGATCCACCTGTCAGATCAACAATTACATCCAAAAAATAAAAATGAACAAAAAAAAAGACCTAGCACACACAAGTCTACACACTCGGTTACACGCTTAACTCGAATAAAACAAACTCCTCCCAAGCTTTCTCACGCATTACACGTCATTAGCCCTTCTTTTTTTTTTCTTTCGTTGGTATATATCCACTTCATACAAGAAAAAAAAAACGAATAAGAAGAAGAACTGAGAATCAAGTGTATACTTTACGCATGCACGCGCTCATCTCTTGACGGTTAATGACGAAAAACCGAGTAATAAATCAAAAAAAATGCACGGAGGATGATCGCAAATGCTCCCGTGCGTAATCATAGAAAATTGGCGTAAGCGAGTAATTTTAACGTCAAGAATTTTCTCATTTTTTTTTTCAACGTTTCTTACTACTCGACAGCATCATTTTTTGACGCGCGTGCACGCGCAGTATGCCAAATATCTGCAGTTAATCTTCTAAATGTTATGTAGACATTTCTTTTTTTTTAAAAAAAGAGGATCATTAACTTGAAATTCATCTGTACCTTAGGTATTACAAGTTTGATATTATAATGCAAGCTTAAATTTTGTGTGAAAGAATATTTTTTTCTGCGAGTATTAACTCTAATTGAACATAACAAAAAATTTGATAATTTATATAATATTTGTACATAATGACATAAAAATACTAATTTTATATGCTTTTTGAAACTTGAAACAAATTTTACTTGATGACTTTTAAGTTTTCGAAAAGCAAAATTCTTCCATGCGTATTTTTATCGCCACAAGTGATTGACTTTTTGAAAAAAATGATTTATATTTAACTAAGCCATTAACTTTTCGAAAATTTTGCCACATTACTTTTTTCTGGATATTGTCTATATAAATACAGAGTAGTTTATACAAAGTATTTTTTAGTAATTAATAAAAGTTTATTTTGTTAAAATGTCTCATCTTTACCTATATCTAGACAATGTCCAAAAAAAGAGAACACAAAACACAACATTTTTTAAAAATTTATATTTTCAAAAATCTAACGATGAATTCGTAATCTCGAATCTCGTTCTACCGTACGAGCCACTGAGAACCTTAATTGTTAGTTAGAAATAAGTGATCTTGAGATCATCAGTGGCTCAGTCGGTAGAGCGATAGATTCGTAATCTCAAGATCTCGAGTTCAAATCTTGCTCTCGACTGATTTATACAAGCACCACTGTACGTTACATATGCTTTGTTCACAAACACACTGACGATCTTCGTCGCTAATTAACATCGTAATGATAGCAAAAATACAGCGACGTTAAATAAAATAATAATAATTTAAAATCGTAGTTTTCATGTGATGATGATTGTATTTACTAAAAGCGAGCAGTTCAGCCACATTTTTTTATTTATTCATATCTTTTCGCATTATTTAATATATTTTTAATTTTGTATTTTAATGAAAGGCATTTTCTAAGAATTTAACATTCATGTATTGGATATTGATAAACAATTGTATAGATCTGTGTTTTAAAAGAAATCATTAAATTAAACTTTAACGCAATAACAGTATTGAACACTTGTGCATGTATTTTTCTGGATTTTAAATACTATTAAGAATTTAGAGTAAAGAAAGCATTTTTCTTTTGCACAAATAAGATTAATGGATAATCGTGACGTGTAAATTGAATTCATAATTGTATTCAATAAAAACTATTCTTTTTCTATTTTAACCATAATGATCACTTTATTGACCTAAAAAATCGGATGCAAGCGATTTTTCTATCAAACATGAATTAAGAATAAAATGTCACTTTATTTTAATTTGATGACGAATAAAAAATTAATTATTATGAATAAAGTAAGTATAATATTTCTGTCTTTTTCTTTTTGATTTTTCTGACTTTGATTACAAAACAAAAATTGAGAATTCTATTTCTGCTCTTTAGTTTCACTTTTCTCAAATTAATAAAGCAGTTATAACTAGATCAAGAATAAAGTACTGTATGAAATATGAGCCTGAAGCCGATTATTTCCTTGTTAAATAATATGTTACATATTCTAAACGTTAAGCTTTGAATTTTATTTTTGTTTTTTCAGTAAGTTACTACTTAAAAACTGCTCGATGGATTTGCTCCGATTTGTGCCCAAGCTTAATTCAATTATATATGAACCTGAAACTACTTATGTTTTTTACTGCGTAGTTTAAAATTCAATCTTTCGTAAATACATATTAACATTTCACGGAAAATTTTTGTAAACTTAAACGAGATTTTATATAATTTTCATTCAAAACGTGCTTTTGTGAAGTTTGTGGCGATTTAAAAAAGTATGTACCTTATTTCAGTACATTCTTTATCGGTAATTTTTTTATATCTGAAATTTTATGTAAAATCAAGTAAAAATATCTTCCATCTATAATACATTTTTATGAGATTCGTAACAGTTTAAAAATTTTTATACCTTATTTAAATAAATTTACTCATTCTTATGTAGTTAATAAATAAAATGAAATTTATCAATATTTCATGTTAAATTTTCGTTGACTTAATTAGTACTTGACATAATTTTTCATTCGAAACATAGTCTGTGAAATTTTTAAAAAATTTGAAAATTATGTACTTCATTTAAGTACGTTTATTAATCTTGTTATATTACAGAAATAAACGGAAATTTATTAAGATTTTATGTAAAATCTTTATTGACTTCATCTGCGTACGATCTTATCAGAAATCTTTAAAGTATTTTTATAAGATTTTTAACGATTTTATATATTTTGTTGAAGTACGTTTATTACTTCTTTTATACTTCTGAAATAAAGCAATATTTAATATGAAAATTTCACTTAAAATATTTATCAATATTTCTCATCGAAAAATTTCTTTAGTACACTTTATAACAACGTGAAAAGTATGTTTTTTCATTTTTTTATATTTTTGAAATAAAATGAAATTTTATTATGGATGTTTTTTTATAACTATATTATAGTCAAAGATTTTTATCTATCACAAAATTATCAAGACTTAAAGAACAATCTCAAAATAATTTATTAAAAATTCACATTATATACAATACATAAACGTTTCATACAAATTTTTTAAAGCTAAAAATTTCTATAAGATAGCCCAGTGCCAAAACAGTTGACAATATCTGAGAATCAGACAAAATTTTAAGCAGCTAATTAAAATTTCATATTTACTTATATTATAATATTACATGAACAAATGTTTTTTTTTTATTCAATGCCTCTTTTGGTCTTCACAAGAATATTAATTAAATGATATACATGGTTGATTGAAGTTAAAAAAAAATGTTAAAAACATATCTTTTCATTTTATCATTTAGGTCGGGTCACAGCTTACGTTGAATGTTAATGTAAAACCAGTTTGATATAACTTCTTTAATTTTTTATTAAGAAAAAAATTTTATTGCCAAAGTATCGTTACCGTTAAATTAACATAAAAAAAGAAAAACAATTTTTTTTTTCACGAATCTTTTTTATTTCAATCAATATCAATTTTATTGCTTGTTTCTTGATTATGCTTTTCAAAAGCATTAATGCGTAATTAAAGTAAAACGATACAATTTAGTTTTATTGAAAATTTTTACGTAACTCGTATACGTCATTAGATATGAAATTTCAATCAATTTAGAAAATTGTATGAATTAACAAACACACACGCCGATGCTTTTTTTAATTGAAAAGGAAAAAATATTGAGCCATCAGTCGTCCTCGAAGTAAAGTAGATATAATAATCAAAGTTAAAAAAGAAAAGAGAGACAAAATTGAGTTAAACGTGTCTTTTTGTTCATGTATCGGAACGTGTCTATGATTACAGGTTAATGGGTTTTGCTTCTGCGCTTATATCCTATAGAACGAGTGCACTTATTCACATAGTTACGTCGTAAAACTCAAGTAAAACTTCCATATGCAACCAAAACTTGTTGAATTAACATTTTAAGTTTAATGATCTTGATAATCTCCAAAGTTAAATAAATTGTATTTTGATACGCTTTAGCCAATATTTATTTCCAACTATACTCAAAAATGTTTAAAACAAAATTTTATCTCTGAAATGATTACGTATAAATATATCGAAGTTGAAAAAAAAATTGTTTAAAAAATTTTATTGATAAACTTGATTAATAATAATGATAATCTTACAGACTTTGCATATCGTATGATTAAAACGTTAATACAGTTTATATTTTATAAAGCTTAAATTTATATTTGTGCATTAATACGGTAAAATATATTTTCAACGCATCTGCAGAAAAATTTCCGGATGTGTACAATGATTAATCTTAATGAGATAATAATTTCTTCGTTTTGAGAAAGTTTTTTCGCTTATTTACAAAAACTGCACTTTACTTTAAAACGATCACGAAAGCTTTTAATGATCTGTATGTTTGTACCAAAATAATAAATAATTGCTTACATTATTATTTTCTTTTTTTCTCTTTACTTTATATCGTGAACTTGGGGGAAATTTCTTTATAATGCCTTTTAAAATTGTTTCACGCAAATTTTTATAAATATTGAATATGCATTTAAAAGGTTTTATTACGTATTTAAAGGCAATCAGTTACATGGGAAAATAAAAAAATCAAATAATGAGAAACTGATATTGAAAAAAAATATAGCGTACAAAGTAAAAAAGAAGTTTGTTTCTTTTTTAAGTAATTACAAATCGAATTTAAAAAAAATATTAGTCTGTATCATGTACGCTGTATCCTTTTAATTATTCTTTTATTATTATCCCAGTATCGATGAAAAAGTGGATAATTGGTAACATAGAAAAAATATTTCATTTCGAAAATTGTACTTGGCAAGAAACCTTGTATTTCGTTAAATCTTACTCTAAATAGCTCCTTTCATCAACGATAATTTAGAAAAAGCAATTAGAAAACGAAATGCACTTTCGATATTTACGAAACTCCAAAAAAAAACCAAGGAACCGCCTTTTAGATCTCACGAATTTCAACAGGTTCTTTTTTTTGTAATTTTACAAGCAAAGCTTAAACATATCTATGTGTTTCGTATATGTAAGAAGCGGATAGACTACGTACTTAACTGCACACCAGACCATTAGAATACATAAACGTTTAAACAACTGGTCAGAAGCGCAAAAGGGTAGAGATTAGATTATTTTTAGAGGAAGGTTTTTTTTAAAGCTTTGCACATCCACTGTTTCCGGTTTAAATTATCGGTTTTGCCTTTACTGTATAATTTTTTTTTCTTTGTTTTCGAATGAACGAAACGATTTGCTACTTTCTGTATGTGCTGTTCTGAAAAATACGACTTTTTTACTACACTCTAGTTTTTGAACGTTTCGGGAATTTATTTTTTGTTTTATGAGTTATTTTATGGTTGAATTATATGTGGTTAATTAAAAATTTCACCTGATTTCTTTTTAATTTTAATATTTTTTTACAATGTAAAATTATTTTAAGTTGTTTGATAAAATATTAAGTATACATGATAATTTTGAATTTATATCTTTTTTTTTATATCGATAATAAAATTTTTCATTAATAATATCGTATTCGTTATAAATATTTAAAATTTTCAGTTTCACTACAAAAGTTTATGCTAAAATACATTTTTATGATATACTTCGCAAAAATCATTTTCGTATCAGCATCCAAAAAAAACCTTTCATAAAAAAATTTCACTTTGAAAAGTTAGCTTTATTCCATTAAAAAAAAGGGAAATAACCATTAGTTTTACACTCTTAATTTAAAAAAAAAAAATTGCAAACTTTTCTTAATTACCAAACATACGGAAAAAAAACCCTATAACCATTCCAAGTAATAAAACTTTATTGTCATTGGCGTGTGTCCTCGCGCGTGTGCGCGATGCATTTTATCCCATCTTTTAAATAGCCTTTCCTAAAAAAAAAGTAAAATAAAATAAAATAAAAAGGGAAAGACAAGAGGTAAAAAAATATCTTTTCCACAAGATTTTCATGAGTAAAAAGGTTTATACGTACAATGACTATTAGAATCCATATATCGGATGGTCAAGAAACTTAAAAAAAAAATTTTCCAACATATATACCTGCGTGCCAAAATTTGATTCTATTTTATATTTAAGGATACACAATAGTCTTTTTCTTATATATATATATATATATATATGCTCCACCCTTTTTTATGCATTGTTTCTTTTATTTATTTTTTTCTTCTTTCTTTACCTTATACTACACTAATAAAACGGCGAATTCTTGAACTGTTCACCCTTCGTGTGTCCGCCACGCGTGTACTTTTTTTTCTACATACAGATAGGGAATGGTCAGAATCATAATAGATGCACGAGTCTTACCCTCTTATTTCTTTCATATTTTTTTTCTGTACTTTCTTTTTCTCTTTTACCTGTCGATTCTCTTTCTATTGAAGTAAAATGGTATGCATATTATCGTGCCTCGGAGCAAAAGTAAAAATGAGAGTAAAAGCAGAAGCCTTGAAAAGCATTTCGTCGATGGGGTTGAATCCCTATATATATATATATATACTCATGCCCATCAAGTAAGAGAGAAAGAGAGAGAAAAGAACATATAAAAGCCAAAGAGAACGCGCGAATCGCAGAAACGTGGGAACTGCCGCCAGGTGATCCTCTTTTCTTCATATAGCCTTTCTCTCTTTCCATCTTGTTTCATTCTCTCCTTCTCTGTCTTGCTCTTTTACTTTCGTATGTGTATTATACATGTATACATAAGCTTCCGAGTTGTGTGCAAGCGCCTGCAAAAGAAGGGCTCTTTCTCTCTCTATCTTTCCTTCTCCCTCCTTCTCTTTTGCTCTCTTATACCAGACTTGCGCTCTTTCACGTGCACGTACTTATACATATGTTTCTGTATCGGTATTTATCGGATACGTAGATATATAAGGGGGGAAACTATACTATTGGAATGAGGGAAAAAGATGACGGTATTTGTGTGTACAGAGATATTAGGGGTGGGGAAACGAATAGAAAAGAAAAACAGAAAAGAAGACTTTTACATGCATGTGTTCTCTCGAGGGGTGCGAGAAAAGAATTTAAAAAAAAGAGAAACACACGCGTTGTATTTATATGTGGAGAAATGCAATTGCATCACGTGATTGATCTTTCATCACGTTTACCAAAAAGCTTTTGAGTAAAGAAAAGACCATGAATAAAAGCTTTTTTTAAAAGGAATTTTGGTGGACTATTTTTTATTATTTAAGACTCATTTCTAAGATTTTATTTGTATCTTTTATTTTAAGTAGTACAACTAGATTACAATAAATAATTATTGTGATTTTATAAAATTTATTTTTGTCTGTATTTGTTAGCAGATAATCAATTTTAATGCTTCTAATCTACTTTTATTTGTGCTTTTTAATTTCTATGTGATAAGTAAAATTGAAAATACTAATTCAATAAAAAACAGAATTTTTGTAAATATAAATAAAAAGTATAATTATTGAATTTCATTTTTCTTCACATTCAAAGCATAGTTATATACTGTCATAAAACATTTATTCCTCAATATAAAACTGAAACTAAACAATGAGCTTTTTTTCATTCTTTTCACATTGTATATCTAATAACAACGTACTTTATATAGGCAATATTTAGCCAATAAAACTTATATCGTCAAAATGGTATGATCTACAAAGTTTTGACCTGGTCGTGCTTGACCTATTGTAAAGTTTTGTCGTGCGCGCACGCGTGCTTCTAAGGGCACACGACGAAACATTATATTTGCTTAAAACCAGGACACTCTCTCTGTTTATGTATATATAACATTAAGTTTTCAAAAGTAAAGTACTACAAGTTTATGATCGACAATTTCAAGCTTAAAGTCTACTTTAATGATCATTACTTAATTGCTTTTTATGTCCTTTTGAATCTTATGCAAAGCTATATCAAGCGTTTTTAAAAAATAGTTTATTTTTCCATTTTAAGATTTTCACTTATAAATAATTTAATTGTTTTATTTACTTTTATTAATTTTTTAATAATTATTTTAGTCTGATTCTTTTTTTTTCTGCAATTAAGAATTTATCCGAAATACGTCGTAATATCTATCATAAAGAATTTGATGTATATGTACAAAATAAACCATGTGAGTCACGACATACGGTATTCGTTTTGAAGCTTTACCAAGAGAACTGAAAAAAATTCTGGTAGCGAAACAAAAAAAAAGAGATACGTAAAACACGAGTCTTCGACTCTCTCACGCGTTAAAAATTTTTTAGCTGGGAAACCGCAATTCTGCAATTCTCAAAGAACTGAATAATAACCACCACCCCCTACCCCACCCCCATAAGGTATTGGTGAATTACTATGATTCATAAAATGAAGAATTTTTTATTGCATAAAATTATTAGTCGCAAAAAATTAATTAAAAAATCATTAGCATAATAAAAATTCGATTAAATTATGAGTTTGATAAAAAGAAAAGATAATTTGTAATGAAACATATATTGCAGCGAAATCAGCTTAAATAATTGATTTTCTATACAGAAAGATGCTTTAGATAATTATATATAAAAATATACTATATTTAATAATTATATGCATGTGAGAGGGTGGACATAGATAAATGTGTAAGTGCGTTTGTGGGAGGGTGGAAACAGATCAATGATTACATGCATGTGTCTGGGAGGGTTAGTGAAAAGGTGAGCTTATCGTAGAGAGTATGCCATATATTTATTAAAATAATATTTATATTAATACACTTTTTAAAATTTTGTATCAACCAACTTTCAACAAGCAATAAAAAGAATAAATAAAAAAAAATTTTCACATTTCAAGTACTAATTATGATTACTTGAAAAAAATCAATAATATAATAATCAAATAAACATAAATAAAACAAATATTAAACACATCCAATAGAATGATGTATACAAAAGAAAGAATGTGTTAAATGCCTTCACATGTAAATCTATATTTAACAGCTATTTTTAAGAATGCAGATGTCCAAAACAAAAAACGAGAAGAAAGAAAAATATTCACAGGACAAAAAAGTGCATAAAAGCACGTGACGATCAGTTCTTCATTCTCTCACGCAGCGCAATTTTTAGACTTGAGAAACCACAATTTTGCCATTCTCAAAATAAAACATCGTATATTCTTTAAGGAAAGAAAAATAGAAAAGAAAAAGAAAGAAAAAAAAGACAAGAAATAATCTACATACCCCCACGCGTGATTATTGTGTCAACCTTGACGAATATTCCCAAACCGCATTTCTACATAATTCAAGTTCAAGCCTGTACTATTTTACAAATATGTTATATTTTTATTCTCTTCTTTTTTCTAAGTTTACAAAAAAAAAACATCCTCGCATTAGTTGGTTAGCTTTTTTTTTGCTTTTTTTTACTGTATCGTCGCGTGCTTCGCTATACAATACATCTGTGCTCGCGCGGACGGCCCCTTACAGTATAAGGAGTGAGAAAGGCACACTTTTTTATTAAGCTAATTCAAAAATCCGTCCCTCCTCGATTCTTAAGTGTTCGTGTATATATAGACGAAAATAAAAAACTTTCCTTTTTTTTAGCCTTTTTTGAATACGGCACGTGGGAAAAATGGCTTATGGTTTTTAAAATTATAAAACATGTCATAAGAAAAAAAAGATTATAAATAGAGGTTCTGCTTCATAAAATTAATACAATTTATCGATTATCGATTAAGTCTCATCTCATTTTTCAATAATTTTAACTTAATAATTTTGAAAATTGCGTTCATTATTTATATTAATTTTATAACTACATCGAAATTTTATGAAAATTATTGAAAATTAATCTATATTACAAAAATTCTTATTCAAAATAACATAGTGCATCTTACACGAGTGAGCTACTTACGAAAAAGTAACCAACAATATCATAAAACTTAAAGATTTCTAAAATAATATTGAATAAAAACCCCAAGAGATTTTGTGTATTCCAGGATGTAAGTATATTCTTAGTAAGAAACGGAAGTCAATAGACGATTACTCCCCGCTGAAATTTCTTTAAAGACATCTTATAGAATATCTTAAAAGTATATCCCACGACCTTCGTAAGCACCAAGTGTCGCAGGTGCATAGTATTGCGTACATACGACGGATGTATTAGAGGCGTTACAATTTCAAAATGTAAATCGACTTTTCTCTTCTTTTTTTTTCCAATATTTCCTTTAACCATCTTGAGAGGTTTGTGGTTAAACTGATGATCTTTTATCCAGCTTTTTTTTGGTAACAAAGTTTCGTTGGTAAAAGTTTTTGAAAATATGTAAAGAAAATTATTCTTTTAAATAGTTTAGTAGAATTATTGTACTTAATTCTTAGAAACCGATCAAAGAATTACTATAAATATGATGAAAAAATGTACATTAGAATTTTATGAAATCATGAAACAAATGTCAAGTATTTTTTTTTATAATTGAATTTTACATGGTTCACAGAATTAATCCATTTATTTAGTATTTGAAACTATCGAATCTTGACATTAAAATTTCATGAAATCACGAAACAAATGTCAAGTATATAGTAAAAGTGATAAAACTATGGCACCTTACCATAATTTTTAACAAAAGATTTTTCAAATTTTTTTTTTATAAATAAACGTTGAATTTTACTAACCAAATTACTTCTTATCTTTTTTTATCATTTATTTAAAAGTGTTCTGAAATTTTTTAAATCTTATTAAATATTTACAAAATTACTTGCTAGGCCCGTGGATAAATATTTTATTGGTGAAATGCTTAATGAATGTATGTTCTAACATTTGAACTAGAAATTATAATAGGTGTAAGATACAGGTAATATACAATTATTTAAATGTATTAAGATGATACGCTTCTGAAAAATATACTGAACATAAAATACAATATTGTGTACAACGGGCCTAGCAAGTAATTTTGTAAATATTTAATAAGATTTAAAAATTTCAGAACACTTTTAAATAAATGATAAAAAAGATAAGAAGTAATTTGGTTAGTAAAATTCAACGTTTATTTATAAAAAAAAATTTGAAAAATCTTTTGTTAAAAATTATGGTAAGGTGCCATAGTTTTATCACTTTTACTATATACTTGACATTTGTTTCGTGATTTCATGAAATTTTAATGTCAAGATTCGATAGTTTCAAATACTAAATAAATGGATTAATTCTGTGAACCATGTAAAATTCAATTATAAAAAAAATACTTGACATTTGTTTCATGATTTCATAAAATTCTAATGTCAAGGTTTGATTTTATCACTAAAAAAATAGTTTATAATATGTTTAAGACATCAAAATAGTTAAAATCGTTAATTAAAATAAATTGCTAAGCATACTTGCCCATCATATACCTTTTTAAAGGTAAGCTTTTTATAATATTCAGTTTGTTGGTTACAGAGATTTAATAAAATAAAAATTTCTTTTAGGTTTTTACTTATGACTGTTCTCGTTCATTTTTACGTGAATTTATTTTTAAATTTCATTGAATTATTTTATAGATATTATAGATATGGACTATCTTTAGAATTTTATGTAAGAAAAAATATCGCAAAAGTAGAAAAAGTATTTTAGTTCTAATATCTAGATATTCCCCTTGCAAGTCCCAATAAATTGAAAATAAAAACCATACAAAAATTTAATATAATGTAACATTTACAAACTTTTATATTTAAGAATATCAAATTATTAATAAAAAAGAAAAGAAATGATTGATTCAATGATATTATATTTTTTTAGCAGTACATGTCAATTTTATTGAGCCATTATGTGATTACAATCTGTCATTTCTTTTCTTTAATATGATCTCTTTTATTTTACGTTCAAAAACTTTTATATTGTTCTAATGACGATTTTTAAATATTTTATTTGTATTTACAAAAGTTAAGCAAAATAAAAAAAAACTATGAAAAATATTTGAATCGTAAGAAATAATTTAAATTTGTAACTTCCAAAAATTGAAACTTGTATTTACTAAAATTCAAAACAAATTTTTACAAAATATTGTTAAAAGAATGTAAAATTCAAATACTTTTAAAAAATGTACATTATATGCAAATTAAAAACAAATGAAATGTATTTTTGAAATTCGAAATAAAATTAAATATAACCTTATTATTCAAATCATAAACAGCACTCTTTTTTTATTAAAATGTAGTACCTATTTTTATTATCTATTTTTATTTCATATTATATATTTGCAAGTCGAAGAATCGACGAACTGGAGAAAAAGACGTGTGGTAGTATACCTATATATATATACATAAGTTAAAGAATTGACGAACTGGAGAAAAGCACGGCAGTATATCTATATATATGAGTTGAAGAAACTGGAGAAAAATTATAAGTAAAATAGTAATGCCGTCTGCTACAAACTTAAAAACTTACGTTACACAAAAAGTATTCATCAAATTATGTTGAATCTTTTAAAAACATAAATAAAATAGTTTTTTAAAGATTCAGCAATAATAAAATATAAAAAAATCTTTTAAAATAAAAATTTTTTTTTCAATTACGAGGTTAAACACGAAAACTTAACGTATATAAAGGCTTGGAGCGCCCGATTGCTTCGCCTACTTGCCATCGGGGGCGCTGCCGCGCCCCTTGACTTTTGGTTTATAAATATTGATATTATATTTGTTTTTTCAGCTGTTTTTAGTAAATAACGCAGTACCGAAGCACGTGAAACAAGCTTCATCTATTATGTCAGTTACTTGAAATATTTATAGAATATTGAAAAAACAAAAATATAAAAAAAAAAACTAAATAATTTCTTGTAAGAAGTAATTGTTATATTTTAACAATAGCAGCAATAACAGTATAATGATTTGGCTGCGCAATGGTTACCTCTTGAATGAAATTAACATGCCGTGCTTGTTTCCTCTTTGGTAATATTTGTACATTTGTAATTTCTTAAGAATAAAAGACAAAAGAATGCTGAGCTAAAATTAAAATCATACACTTACAATTCGAACGTGATGATTTTTCCTTTAACGTAAAATGATGTATAACATAAATTTAAGTGCCATTCTGTGATCAATACAAGTTTTTTTAAAAACTGACGTAACATCAGTGATAACAAATTTATTTGATTTGACGAAAGATTTTTAAACTTTTTTTTAAAAATTTCCATTTCCATTATAATTATTTAAAACCCCAGATGCACAAATATTGACTAGCTTATTAACATTTTTCTAATAAAAACAAGAATTCGTTAACACGAATTTCTGTATACTTATGGTAATTTTGCTGCAAAATAAAACAATCGATCTGCTAATTATTCAAGTAAATAATAAAACGTCATAAAAATATATACAACGAACAGTTCTATAAATTCAAATGATTTAGAGAAGATTATATAATTCTAAATTTTGAATCAGAATATTTTTTTATACTTGAAAAAAAAAGATATTTATCTAAAACATCACTAAATATATATTTATATACACGATAATCATTCTCTTTTTAAGAACTTTAACTGTGTTCAAAATTAGATAATTACCGTTATAAATCAAAATTATATCAGCGTCGCGTCCTTAGAAAATTTCCACAGTTTGGAAAAGGAAAAAAAGCGCATTCGCATATACAGCACATAGACACTAAACCAAAAACAGAAGATTCCAGTACTTATTACGGTTACACCTCCCCTGGAAAAACGTTACCCCAAGGCCGACATTTTCAAAATTTTCGAGCTATACAAGTATATGTGCGCCGATGTAATACGGTATTAGCCATCTTTTAGCATTTATAAGAATAAGAAAACTTTTCGCGCTCTTGAAAACGCAACGAAAAAGCCTATACAGTAAATACTTTAAAAATACGTATATACTGTGTACAGAACTTCATGGCTATACGCAATAATATACCAGTCTCAGGGACAAAGCTAGAACTTTAAAGACGCTTTATTATGTATTTAAGGTAAGGAGAGAAAATGAATGTAGATATTTTAAAGCGGCAACCCCAAATAAAACCATAAACTATAGAGAGCAAATAAGCAAGGGAGGAGGATATTTTCTAGCCCCTTCTTTTAGGCTAAAGGTAAGAACTTTTCGCGCTATCCTACGTAAGAACAATAATGAGCTCATCTGTAAGCTTGGTTTATACTTAATATTCGTATTTACTTAATGTTGGTATTTGCTTTTTTTAAATCTTCACTATCTAATATTATACAGTTTTGATATTTAAAGTTTAACACTTGTTTAAATTTTACACAATACGCTTGTTTCTCTAAATTCAGATAATTATAAAGTTAAGCGAATTTTGAAATAAAAAATGAAAAAATAAATAATAATAAAAATGAATTCATCATTATCGATAATTATTTTTATAGCCCTAACCTTGAAATTTATTAAAATTTTGAAAGGTTACTTTTTAAAGAAGCAAAAAAAAAGCATAACATCTCACCTCACGGTCGCAATAAATCATCAGGCCTATAAATGGAAAAAAAAGCCTCAATAATTCCAAAAACGACCAAACCTTGTGTCGTCGTCAAAAAAGCAAAGTAAAAAAAAAGCTCATCGAACGTAAGACGATGATTACAAGAAAAATATTAAGTAATTAAAAAAAGAAAAGTTAAAAAAAAATATTCCACTCACATTAAAAGTCAAAAAATGAAATAAAGGGGTTTCTATATCGTATTTACAGTCTAAAAAAAAAATTTCCATTCAAATGTTACGTCTACGCATACGGTTTAATATAACAATAATAATTATTAAACAGCTGCGCATAACGTAGTAATGAAATAAAAAAATTTTTGCCGATTATTATCGAAGCAAATATTATAACGCATAGATATACGAAATAACACGATCGATAAGACATACGTTTTATAAACTATAAAAACATATTGAGATTTGTAAACGTACAGTTTTGAATGGCTATGACGAGATTAGCCATCACAATAAATTTTATAAAAGGCTTGGCTGTAGGTTTAAGAATTTTACGTCAATATTCAAAAAAGGGGGTAAACATAAGTGGCTGCAAGATGAATGTAAAATTAAAAAAGACGGAAGGACAAAATGAGATTTAATCGCAAAATTTGATTTTCAAAAACACTTAACCAATTTATCTGTCGATCTGGTTTTGCAAATATCTTGATTTTTCAAGTTTTGCATACATACTTATTTTTCTTTGATTTTATATACGCGGTTAAAAAAAAATATGCATACACGTAGATGTAGCGGCGATATTATTTGAAGAGCGACGCGAGGCACGTTGACACATCTGTTTCATGATTTTTAAATTAAGCAAACAATTGACGTAAAGTTGATTTGATATATTGTCATATTTACGAGTCAAATATTGTACGAAATGTTTAATTTACAAACAGTAAAATAAAAAAATTTTTATTAATTTAAATATGAATATAGTCTATTTAACATTTGTATATTTAGATATCATTTATTGGTTCCGTAATAAAAATTATTGGGGGAACATGAGAAACCATGTGAGTTTGCTACGTAATACAGTAATAATTTGTTATTATTAAAAACGGTTTTGGTTTTGTATTTAATTGATTTTAAACTTCATTGAAATGAATATCAAAATCGTCAACAGAAATTCTTTTGATGATTTAAGAATTTATTATTAGTATTTGAATCAAAATTCCGTAATACATTGAAAAAGCATGTGACATAATACATATTACTTATATTTAAATACCATCAATTTTGAGAAATACAAAACCAATGAATAAAGACAATAAAACCCAACATACCTTTATGTGTCCTCGCCAACAAGGAATAAATCAAATTTCTTCGTAAAACCAAAAGATATACCTAAAATTTGTAATGTGCGCTATATGACCCTAACGCACCGTCCGTCTCTTTCCAAAAGCATTTATCCTCTTCCGTCCGTCTCATTCTTTCTCACCTCAGTTATGAAAAATCATTAACAGAGTAAATACCTGAAAAGTTATAACATTCGTTTACTAAACACAATGGAAAAGGACGTGTATAACAAGACGGGGCAATTTTGGCAAAGTAAAAGTTTTCTCGGGACCCTGTGGCAATAATCGGTGAGATTGTAAAATTTTATCCGTTTATTACCTCAGGTTGGACCCCATTACCTCTTGAAAACGCTGCTATAACTGATTTTGTCAACAGTACTTTAGAATAAAAGAAAGAATATTTCCTCACTGTCAAATTTATTTGAAATATACAGTTTTTTCTATCTCTTTCCCACTCGCTTCCTTATGTGTTTTTTGTAAGTATATACGTTTAAAAGTTAAGCATGTTTTTAAAAGTAATCCGGATATGATCCAGTGTTATATCAATAAGATTTTTTTAAAAATAATTTTATATATTTACTAGGGGGATGAAAATATGATAAACTTGAAGATTAGTAAAGAGCGTGTCAATAACCATTCGCAAGACTTTGAAGACCTTGTTAGGATTCTTCGTTGATATTTTTTTCTTTTAGACAACAACGAATCTCCTTGAGATTGAACAGGATTGATTCGTTAATTTAGTGGAAGTAATAAGATCAGGAAAAAAAGCTTGTTTACAGTATATTGGACCAAACTCGAGGAATAGTTGATTAACATTTCTATACTAGCACGCCGTAAAGTTCATTGGGTTGTGCAAAATTTAAACTCTCAAATTCTTGTTTCAGTATTAAGGCTATTTTTGGAAATCCAATTGCAAAAAATAAATTCTTTTTCCCTAATTAATTTGAGCTCTCAATGTTACTTGTTTTTGTAATTTAATACAGTTTTTCTTTTTAAAACCATCCTTGTTTTTTTATTAAATAATAAAAGTAACAATAATGATTTCTTAAAACTTTTCTAATATTTAAAAAAGTACAATTATAGAAAACTATAATATTCTTAAGACTTTTAAAATAATCTTATCTAGCAAATAGTTACAATTGAAATAGAAAAAAAAGATGTACTAAATTTTAACTTAAAACGTCAAAGCTTGATCCATTAAAGTTAAAAAAACTATCAAAGCACACGGTAAAATAAAAAAATTCGTTCTTAAAAAAAAAGTAAAGGAATTCATTATTTATTTACAAAATAAAAGGTAAGCGAAGAAAAAAATACCATCCCAAAACAAACATAATCCTTCCGTCCATGATAATTCCCAGGCATCAAGTTCCTCGTGCTTTGTCGCATGCTTGCACCTTGTGCACTGCGCGAGCCAGTCACACTTATGACATGTATAGCGTACAATACATACCTTTATGCATACGCACACACATATTCACACATATAGACAAAAGCATCGTTCATATTTGCTGCCCTCTTCCTTTTTATACTTACATACCTTTACGCTTTACCGACGTTACTTGCATAAATGAATGTGTATATAAAGCATTAAACGCTTCTCCCCTCTTATTACTTAAATTTTTTTTTTCTTCCTGTCCCTACTACTACCGCTACTATTGCTAACATCGTCACTTTGTTTCGCTTGCTGATTTTTTCGGACTTCTCTCTATGTGTATATCTATATGTTGAAATAAATGTCCGGATGCTACGCAAAGTCGCAATTACCGATCATTAAAATTATGAGACTGTGGGAACGGTAGTACTTGTTTATTTTTTTTTCAATATTTTATAATTTATACAAATAATTTGTTAAATTTGCAATTATTCTTGGTGACATTACAAAAGCCTGTTTCTTTTTCTTAATGATTTTATTATTCGTTTCCGTAATTGTATCAGCATATTAAATTATCGTTATTTTTTTAAGCATGTACAATTTTTTTTTTATTGAAAATTCGTATAATGATTACAAAATTATTAAAAAAATATTAAATTAAAATATCTATTTTCCATAACTATGCATGTTTCATTATAAAACAACAAAATTCTTTTTTTCAAAAAAATTATACGTCATATAAAATTTTTAAAAAATTGCCAAAATTTCATTTTGAAAAAAATTAATATGATTTATTGGTAAACGAGTAAATTGTCAAGTAAAGAATATTAATGAAAAATTGGCATTATTTATTGGAGTAAAAAGTCCGAAAAAAGGTTAAAACCCAAAATTGCACGTTATCACAGTAAAATTGCAACTTTAAATCATCCCACATCAAATACAGCATTGTACCTTAATACAAGATCATTACGAAAGCTCTCTTTTTCCTTCCTCCGTCATTCATCCTCCTTCTCTTATTTCAAAAAATAAAAGAGAAAAGAAAAAAAAAATAATAAAAAAGAATATTTTGGTTCCCACCAATAACAACCAGATACACACGTACGATAAAGCCTTCTTCGTCCAAGCTCGTAAAAAAATAAAAATTATGCCAATAACAAAATTAAGCAGATGTTTCGTTTTTCAGATAGAGAAAGAGTATATATATATATATGGGACCCTCGTACATACATACTATATCCCTCCCTTTTTATTTTTTTTTCTTTCCTTATATTAAGTTTGTGTGCAGATCAGCAACCGGCAGCAGCAGCAGCAGGAGCAGATATAACAGCAGCAGGCGCGTGAATTCCCACACATCAACAGGTCTCAGGAGGGCCACTTCTCTCTCTCTCTCTCATGCTTCTTTTTTTACTTCCCCTACCACTTTTACTCTACTATTAAAGTCTATATAGTCTTTCTTTGCTCCCCTCCCCATAAGTATGTTAACTTATCCCTCTCCACTAAATACATATTTACGGCGGCACAACAGCAGACCGCTCTTTGGGTCTCTCCTCTCCCTCTCAATGCATCGGCATGCCGATCTGTTAAAGTAAGAACCCAAACGTCAAACAGTTATCCTTAACACCCCGAACAGGCATGACATACACACACGCGATCCTGCTTTGGGGATATAAAGATATTTTTTGATCTCTTGTATTGACTATTACTACTGTTTAGTCAAAGTTAACTATTACTTTTATAAGTAATTTCTTTTAAAAAGAAACCAAGTGAAACTTTATTGAAGATATTTTAGTTTCATCTTCAAATCTTAGTGAAGTGTTTTGATTATTATTTGATTGTTTAGTTTTACCTGTACGATTGGTAAAAACTTGCAAAACTCAGTTCCTCGACTGATTGTGATTAAATTATTGACAAGACCAATAATTTAGTTGTTTTTGAGAATTTTGTGATTTTTTAAACTGTCTAAATGGTTGATTACTACAGCTGTAAGATGTCGGGAAGCGACGAGGAATTTGAACCCCAAATGCAAACGGGGATGACCAAAGCTGAATTGCGAAGAGTAAGTAGTAAAATATTTATATTTTTTTAAAATTAATTTTAAAATTATCGTGATAAAGTAAAAATCATCGCTTTGTTTTCAATCAATTTATCGATTACTTTTATTATAAATCAATTTTTTATTATTTCATTTAAACTCTTGACTTACTTTGCGTATCTATATAATCAAATAACGTAAAGTAATCATTGTTTATATATGAATACCAAGTAAACAATATGTGAAAATTATAAATGGCGCGCATCGGTTTTCATATACACCACGTGTGTGACGTTCGCACGTGATGTTCTTCTTACTCTACACGCGCTGATATTGTACCTTCATAACTAAATGTGTAAAATGATAAGATCGTGTGTCTCGCGTACTGACATTGCTTAATTCAATATTTAATATGCGCACTTATGAATTAATCTAGTGCTTATCAAAAAAAAAAACTTTATTTTTTTAAAAGAAATAACATGGTGTTTTTTTTATTTGCAGAGCAATAAGCCAATAATGGAAAAGAGAAGAAGAGCACGAATTAATCAGTGTCTCGACGAATTGAAAAGCTTGATTTTGGAGGCTATGAAAAAAGACGTAAGTTGATTTTAATATAACAAAACCTCTACTATAAATTGCACTATAAAATCATCAATTAAAATAATATTTTTAAAAAAGTTATTAAAACAAGCTAAATAAATCACATTTTCCCAAATTAAAAGTTAAAAAAAAAAACAATTTAAATTCGTGGTCATTCTCACGATAATTCAGTGCCATTCAACTCAAATAGTCGAGACAAAGTCATATATAATATTACTCCGAGTTTCAAATTATAAATGCCGGATGTTATGCAGTTACGTTTATAATACAATGTATATACAGAGATTAGAGCATAAATGTATGTAAGGATCTTTATAAGTGCTTTGCTTGCGTTTCAAAGCTTTTGTCGGTCGCACGTTTTTATTAAAATCCAAGTCACGGGTATACCACACATTTTTATTTTTTTTATATTTATTTTTTTGGTATTATTGAATGATTTATTTTCTTTTGATAAGTTTTGTGTGATTTTAAAATTTTTGTTTAAACGATCAATCATAAGCTTTGTCTAATAATTTTAATTCGTTTTATTTAAAAAAAAAAAAAAAAACAGTCCAACATCATTTATGATTAAACATCGGAAAACACTTGAATAAATCATTCCAAAGACATTAACGCGTTTAAGCTATATTAAAAAAAAACATTATTTTCTTCGAATGATTGGGAAATCGAAAAATTATATAACAATAATTGAAATTACTATTTCACAAGTTAAACTATCAAAATTTAAAAAAATACTTCCTGCATAATTAATGAAATCTTTAAAAATGTAAGAATGAGGAAAAATAAAAGAAAAAAAACGAATCCCTTATTACCATAATAGCGTCGCCTTTAAATCAGATCGAGGAGGTCAGCCGTCCAACGGCATTTATTTTATACCTATATATATATATTATAGATATACAAGGGGGAAACCCATAGTCTCTATATACGCGTGTAAAACTATACGATGAGGGGCAGGTTTTTTTTTGTTTTTAAAAGAGTGTCTATAAAAGCTACTATATACTACTATAACTCGTGGGAATGTTACTCTTTGAAGCACGCATAGCTCAACATACGGCAGCGTGACGAGTAGCACGAGCGCGCACGCCATCAATAACTCCCCTTTTCCTATGTATTGCTATATATATCTATAGTGTCATTCTAAACCAGTTAAATAGCTAAAAAAAGACAAAATTAACGAAGAAGAAAAAGAAATGAGGTTGACCTTGTTAGTTGAATAGACGTTTAGAAATCATTTGATTTTTCTAATCTATTACGTAATCTAAGAAATTCAGGTTTTAATTATTGTACATTAATATTCATCTTCAATGAGAATAGTTCAAAGTTTAATATTTAACGCTCACTCAGATTTTTATCAGCCCAATAATTTTTATGATATTAATTTCCTTTTCAACGTGGAAAGAGCGAGTGAGATAAAGATAGTGAATAACATGTATACATATAGATACCGAGACCCCAAGAGAGTAATTCAATAACTAGTCTCGTGATTCTTGATCAAAGAACCGACGAGAGTTCGTTCATTCCTCTAATACCGACAATCAGTTGTGATTATGCGCGCAAAAAGAAGGAAGGAGTCACCGCATCCACTTGTTAGTCAATTTTTTATTATACACCCCATCTCATATATACGATTCTTTTAAGATGCCGAAAAAAAAATTATATAAATATATACAAGTTACAATTATTAGTTGATTGCTGTTTCTTTCTCTTTCATCTTAGAAAAAAAGGGGAGAAAAAAAGGACTCGAGAAAGAGAGAAAGAAAAAAGTTTGTTGAAACAACGGTACATAGATCTACAGTACCAAAATTTTCAATACGTAACATTATATCCCCCTTACGGGAGATTGATTTCTCAGACAGGCTTAACGAGGCGTACGGCTCTTTCTCTTCTGTCTCTCACCGTTTTTCGTCCAGATGACTTCCGCTACCTGTGCTTCTCTTCTCATCCCTACCTGTACCACTATCTGTATTTGTATATATATATATATATATATATATATATATATATGCGTGTGTGCATGCATATATACATGTATGTATAGTAACGCACGTGCAACACGTGCGCATCTGTCTCGCTTACTCATTCACACACACGCGAACGAGCGCACCTTTCGTGAAACGCCCCCCAGCGTTCCGTGGGAACCTTCCGAATAATTATTAAAAAGAGAAGAGAACTGAAGAGAGGAGCTGCTTGCTATACTCTCAGGTTGCTTCTTTTTTCTTTCTTTTTTTATTTTTTGGCCCTATGTCTTGCTTGCTTTCTTTTGTTGACCGTATCATCTTCGAGGATCCGCCTTGGTCTTTTTCTCTTTCTCTTGAAAAAAGCTGTGTATAAGAGAGAAAGAAGAAGGAGAGAAAGAGAGAGAGAGAAAGATTGTATGTCTGAAACGTGGGAGCGTAGCGCTTGTTTGGATTCTAAGAGGTAAAAGAGTAGGGGGAATACAGCCTTTTTTCCCCTCTACTACACCCTTACAACAGGTGCCTGCACATTTGATCTCATTCCTCGAGGGTGTCTACAATGATGGTCTTAACTATTCTTTCAGCTTTTTTTTTTCTTTTCTTCCGACTTGTATAAAACTAAGCATGGATGAAGTAGTATTGTTGACAGATATCAGGTCTTTTTTTCAATCTTTTTTTTATTCGATAAGGCGAATAATTAATTAACTTTAAATAGTTACGCTTTTTCTATTTAAAAATAAAAATTTACAAACAATTGTTCCTTTTCAAATTAATAATAATTTATTAGTTTTATAACAATAATAATCTTTATTTTTTTTAATTCATCTATATTATTTCCTGTTAAATTAAATAACCAAGCTCATAAAATCGAGCCATCTCTATATACGAGCGCGTCATCTTATTGACGGAAATTATGACTGATCATAGCTTCCGTTTTATGATTCGGCTGAGATTCTCATGGCTAGTATATAACTCTTTTATATTACATTATATCATAGTCAACGGTGTGTAACCGAGCTATAAACACACTCCCACGCTCATTGTCAAGGTGACCGGGACTCAACTTTCAAGACACGAATCTTAAAAAGTCCTTTGTACAATGGAAGCAACCCCAATATAAAAAGAATAAAAAAGAGAATAATACAACGTTGAATCATTGGATCGTGTGCATGAGCCCCGTTAAATAATGAAGAACCTTTTTATGAAAGGAGGATCACCATCTTTTTCCGAGGTTTTCTCACCAAAAAAAGATTGATCTAAGATCGTTAAACAGAAGGGATTCGTTTTTTTTCTTTACGGAACGTGTGCTAACGGGTTCCCACGCAAGGAAATAAATAAAAATGAAAAAAACTGGTCTTTCGAAAGGGAGAAAAAAAGCCTTGATCTTTTCCAATGGTCACGTCTAAAAGTTAAGGTAGATCGATGAAAGCGTAAATGTAAAGGTGATTTAAGGAATAAAAAATGAATAACGTGGTTTTTACAGTGGGCAGTGTTGGTTTTTAATAGTTTTTGTTGATTCCTTTTTTGACACGTAATTAAACTTTTTTTCCGACAAGAATATCAGCGTAACTAAAGTTTATTTTAAATGTAACAATTTAATAATTATTAATAAACAACATTAAAAAAATTTAATTTAATTTCCACATAATTTAAAAATTTTATTTTAGACTATTTTCATTCTCATTATAAAACTTTACTTAACACTTTAATCCAAAAGTAATTTTCACATGCAAAACCACTTTCCGTTAATGATAAGGGGAAAAGCAAAGCTAGTTATAACGTGAAATAGAATCCGGCATTTTTTAAGAAGCAAGATAAAATGTATCATTCGGGCTACTGAAAATTGCGGAACTATACAATTAACTGAAGCGCGTTTCGGTTTTGATTAGATAGTTCGCAAAACCCAGTATTACCATAGACTTTTTTTTACGATTTGGAATTTGAAGTTATAAGCTTTATGATTACAAACGCCTCAAGGCGATATACTACTTGAAATACTGACGGCTCTTTCGTTCCCATCCTTGAATTTCATTTTATACTTTTATACCACTCCTTTCGGGCTACCCATAAATGATAGACTCAGGACTTTAATCGTGTATAAATTCGTTTAACTGATAGATGATTTTAAATAATTAATAATTATAAGAAAAAATTATTTATTTTTCATAAATAAAATCAATGATTTATTCGAATTAATAATTAATGTTTAAAAAATAACACTTATTAAAAAATAACAAAAAAATGATAATAGTGCAAAAAAATAATAAATAAATTTAAAAATAAAACAAAAAAGTCTAACCAATTTCTTCTTTTTTATTACAGCCAACGAGACATTCAAAGTTAGAGAAAGCAGACATTCTCGAAATGACAGTAAAACACCTCCAGCAAATTCAACGTCAACAGTTAAGCACTGCAGTGGCCACTGATCCCGCTGTCCTTACAAAATTCCGTTCTGGATTTTCCGAATGTGCTACTGAAGTATCTCGCTATGTCAATCACCTCGAGAACGTAGACCCAACGGTTAAGCAACGACTAGTGTCTCATCTAAACAATTGCGTAAACAACCTCCAACAAGTCTCACCATTTTACAATCATTACGTGCCTTACATGCCAGAACGTCTTTACCCAGAAGTCAAAGTTGGTTTTCAAGGTGATGTTCAAAGTGGCGATGAAAATAATAATGGTAGCGCAAGGATTCAAATACCTAGTAATGTACAACTTATTCCAAGCCGTTTACCAACTGGCGAATTAGCACTTTTAGTACCACCATCCGCTGGTATAACAGCTAATTTTCCATTCTTCCCACCAACAACTGAAGCTGGTACAAGATTAGGACAACCATCAGCTTTCACAGCAGTACAAAGAACACACAGTCCATTGTTGAGTCCTTCAACATCAACATCTAGTTTTGAAGAAAATCATCATTCAGAACAATACCCTACCTCTCTTTCACCACCACAAAGCCAAATGCGTTTCAAAATGCCTGATCAAAGTCCAGCATCCTCTTCATCATCTTCCAAAAGCTTTTCCTCGCCAGAAACACAAAAACCTCAAATTAGCTCTAGCAGTGATAGAAATTCACCAATTTCGTATGCTGAACAAAAAGTTGAAATCAGCACGACTATCATCAAAAGGGATGCTGATAGCATAGAAACATATAATGGTAGTGTTAATCTACGTCAACCATTATCGGTCATCACAGACAAATACAACAGGACACTTGCATTGCCGAGAAGAGAAGGAGTATTGAAAAGACATCATTCTGATGGATTATTAAATGTTTCTGAAAAAAGAGCAAGGTACGAACCATCCACATCTGTAGCATCGACCAGTTCGTCAAACCGTCACAGTCCATCGTTGAAAATAAAAGAAGAATATCCAGCTGATGATGAAAGGACGCACGCCGTTATCAACAGTGAAACGTCAACAACAACCAATGGAGATATGTGGAGGCCATGGTGATTTATTTCTGTACCAAAGCAATCGTTTTATTTTATTTTTTTTGTCTGTTATCGGTGATCAAAGGAGTATACTATGAAGTAATCCATTGATGTTGCCAAATGAAAGTCGAATAGTTAGTCGATTTTCTTCGATAAAAAATTGTTAATTTATGTGCGTTCGATTGATGTTGACTGTGACCGATAAATTATGCTGCGAGAGATGCAAGACTCGTTTTTTTTTATTATATCTAATGTAACGCGAGAAACCAATGTATTGCAATAAGTTTTGAATTTGTAATGATCTTCTTTTGTTTTAATTGTTTAGATATTGAGAATATCTTGTGCCTTAAAAGAAGAAATAATAGAATTAAGTCTTTCAAGTAGTGTTTATATTTTTAGTGAAAATATAATTCTAATATGAATTAGAATTGTTTTTGTTATGAGATATTATTGCAAAGTTATAGAAAAAAACATTTACTCTTACCAAAAATAGATTTAAAGAATTTTATTAAAGATATAAACACTCCAAATACAAGTATAGCGATTACTCGATGATCTTATAAATGCAACCCACCTTACGTAATATAATTAAATTTTTTATATATATTTTTCACTGATATGTGACTGTGTAAAAAGAAAAAGAAAAGAAGAAAACTATATGCACACTCAGAACAATGTAAGCTTTAACAAGATATAAGAAAGTCCTCGTCTATTGACCTTTTTTATTTTGTAAATATGTATATAATATTTTTTAAATTAAAAAAACATTGTTTTACAATTTCGCATGTTGTTAGGTTATTGTATTATACATACAAGAGAGATCCTTCGTGGTCAGTATTGAAGAAGATAAAAAAGCCTTCGTAGTATTAAGAGTTTGTGATAATTACTTTCCAGTCGTTAAAATAAATATAATTCATACAACATATATTGCCTATCATTTATTTAATCCTAAGTATATTAAATCCTACAAAAAAAATAAGTACGCATAATATTGAAATTTATTTCTGAAATTTTAATAAATAAAGAAAAAAATACTTAATATCATATTTTATAAAAAGTTAATTAGTAATAGTAAAAAGTAATTCATAATATATTTTATTAAAATTGAAATTTTTGATGAATTTGCAAAAATTATTAGTAAAAAATAAAATTTAAAGAATAATGAAAATTTGTTTTATAAATAAAGCTTTAATAAAAATAAATCTTAGAAATTACAATATTTTAAAATGCATCAGAATTAGAATAAAAAGATCTAAGAAAAGAAACATTGTAGTAAAGCAATTTAACGATTTATTAAAGTCGAACTATTGGGTATTAAAAGTTTTCTGGGTGCACGTTACCCGCAATAAAGCGACCGCGTTGAATATCTAACGCTTACTATATATAAATATACATATATATAGACTTTCTATTCGAGGGTGAACGGGCGAGAAGACCCATCGAGGTGTTTTATCCTTTTAAGAGCCACGTTTAACGCCTCCTCCTCCCGTAACAACCCCCCTTTCTATAGCTTTATATAAGCTCTAGTTGCAAGAGAAAGAGATATTGCTTTTTTCGTTTTTCCTCCTCCGATAAAAGGAATAATAAAAGAAAAACAAAAAGAAAAAGAGAGAAGAAGGAGGAAACTTGAAGAGAATGTGAATTCCAACCACCTGTTACGCCGAAACGTTAACAGAGAGAAAACGTATATACCCAAGGCAAAACCACTATCATCCTTTTTAGTATATACCATTCATCGACCGAGCCGCGCGAACTGATTTATCAACTAAGTTACATATGTTTCACGCTACTGAACACTTTTAGAAATTTCCGCATGGGTATGTATGTATCGACTTTATACCTACTATGATGATTCTTTTTTTGTAAATGTTTATTTTCACTTGATGATGCATAGAACTAATAATTTTATAATTTATTATTATTTTTTCATAATTAATATTTTTTTTATTAATTTATATTTATTTTTTCATCTGAAACTATTTTATTATTGGATTTTTGCATCAGAAGAGAAAATTAATTATTTACCTTCTTTTGATGATAAAAGATAAACGTTATATAAGTAATATTCTAAATTTTAAATAAATTTATAATATAAGGATATAATTAGTTTTAAAATTAAAATTTTATAAAATTCTAATAACTAAAGATACCTGTTTGATCATTTCTTTTTGATTTACCCTTATTTCATAATTATATTTTTCAATCAAAAACATAATTATCAATAAAAAATCAGCAGTAATATTTTTATATTTTAATTAACTCATAATAAAAAGTGATGAAAAATAAAAAAAACTTTATTTTATAAATTACTCATTACTACAGATTTCTGTTTGATCAATAAATTTTTAAAGCGCCATCTGGTAGATGATTACTGAACCCTGTTCTCCGAAAATAGATCGGTAAGCTTTTACAAGATGGCGCAACTTTCACCTGGTTGTCGGTGATTTGAAAAATCATCAATTTTGGAAATAGTTTAATTAAATTTCAATAATAAATTGTTTTTCATTTTTTCAGAATAGAGCAATATGCTAATGAGGTAATTTGTAAAATCTTAGTATAAAGCATCCTTCATCTTTTCATTATCAAAAAATTTCATGAAGTTATACAAAATTGAAACAAAATTATTTAACTTCACATTTAGAAAAATAAACATTTAATTATTTAATTATTTGTTTAAGATGTCTGACAAAATCTTGATTTTTTCACTTATTTCTGAAATTTTAACCGTTTATCTTCTCATATTACTCTAGGTTGATATAAAATTTTTTTTTACTTTCATAATATTACTAAATATAAGCATATTGATAACAGTTTTGTATGTTTCTCTACGTTTCCTTAATTATTACGTGTCTGTGGGCATTCTCCTTTGTATTCATGTGTTTGAAAAAGTTTTGGAAAGCATAAAATCTGTTCAAAAAAGTAATATCTACTGTATATATAGAGTCATCAAACCAAAAAGTTAGTAATAAAAAATTCGTAAAATATAAAATATATGTTACTATTATTAAATATTTAATGTAATTCAACATAAAAATATAAACACGTATAATCAAGTATTGAAATTTAATTAAAGTTCAAAACTATTATTTTTTATATCTAATATAATAATTATTGACAGTTTAGGAAAATTGCTTAAAAATTTGGTACCGTTTATTATAAAGTTACAGGTAGAAATTTTATCAGTCTAATATGAGCTACAACTAAAGTGAAAATATTTTTAAACTATAATTTAAAATTGCATTCTTCATAAGACCCTCGTATGCTTAATCGGAATCTGATGCAAAATTCTTAGCAAGTACTAAAACCAAACAAACGTTATCCAGTTCTTAAATAAAATTTCTATGATCTTATAGAATTTGTTTTAAGGCACGCGACAATTAATTATTCAACAATAAAGTAAAAACAGACAAATGCACTAAAGCTATTCAAATTAACTATATACGTTTGGATGCACATGTGTGTGTGTGCACGCATATCGCAAGTAAAATCCAGATAGGCGCATTCCACCTTCCGTATATTCGATATAGGAAAATATATACATATACTCTCTGTGCATATAGGATAAAAGAGAGAAAGAGAGTATTATTGCATATATATTGTATATATATTCAACAAATATATACGAATACAGTTGCGGTAACGGTTTGGCGTTTCAGGCCATACAGCCAACCCTTTGCTTTGCCGTATCGGGAGGTATAAATAATTATACCAGCGCGGCGGCAATTACTTTAAGTTATGGCGTAGCCGGTACAATTTGCAATGTCAAGACATAAACACTGCTACTGCTTATATTTGAATACATTAAAAAGAGAGACCAAGAGAGAGAGAGAAAGAGTTTTAGCAGCATGCGATTGGTTGAATATCGTTACCGCCCTTAATATACAACATATACAATTCAGACGACGACGACGAGAAAGAGAGCTACGATCTGCTTGACGATTTTTATTGTATTCCCCTCGTCGCGAACTCATAAAACTTTGATGGATAATTAAAGAGTAATATGTATCTGCCTGAGATTTATGCTTATATTCATGTGTACTTTTACTTGGCCAAACGACTCATTTCTTTATTCTTATTCTCTCTCCTTTCTCATTTTTCTTTTTTTCTTTTTTTTTTTTTTAAAGAGAAGAAAATATGCAGTTAATAAATTTCAGTTACTTTTACTTGCTCATTTTAACCGGATATTTATTATAAAATAAAATTCAATATTAAATTATGTGGATAAAAAAAAATATTCAATTGAGAATTAAATTTAAGAAATAAATTTCTTTTATGAATCGAAGGAATTGATTCTAATCAAATCGATTTTCTGAAAAAGTAAGGCACACGCGAATCTATTTAAAGTCAGGTATATATCCAATTAAAATTTAAATTAGGTATTCAAATGTTTCGATATTTTTCTTCTTTTTTTCGTCTTATATTACAGAAAAGTTTTGATTATCTCACTTTACTGCACGCAAGATTATAATTTAGTCAATAATTAATTCTTATAAGAAAATTAATAAATATAAGTTTAATATTACTTCGAATTATCAAGCCTTAATATTTGTTAAAAAAAAAGATATATCACGAATTCAATAAATTTATTATATTTTTTCAAATAGTTCATTTATAAAATTAAATGAATTTTTAAGTAATAATTAATGTTCTGATTGAATTTATTATATTTTTAATTATTTTATTTCAATGATTTTGTAAATTAATTTTCTTTTACTGGCAATAAAACTAAAATATTTGATTATTTTCAATTAAATAAGACAATTTTGAATGGGTTACAGGGCATTTCAATTTTCTCTACCAAAAAGGTCATAGGGTCTACAGAAAGCAGTTAACCATCGACGCGACATTAATAAAAATCCAAAAGAGAGCCCAGTGGTCTCTGCTATTCTGGTCCATGGAGTAAACAAAGCAATTCCTCTCTTTTCCTCTTTATATATATTTATATCTATATTGCGTATATATACTAGAACAAAACGTCAAAAACTGATCGATCTGTAGGACTAGTACCGAAAACCTTGTTCGCGTGTGTATATATATATGTTCATCAATTGAAATCAAACGATTGGTCTGGTCAGTTATTACAGGCAGTTTTCATTCGCGGTGACGACTTCGCTAAACTTTCGAAAGTTATATAGCCATGTGCATGTATATAGATGTGAAAAACGGTGTTATCTACAACGAGAGTGAATTTTTGCACATCGTGAATATTTCGAAAACTATATCCTTTTTCAAGTAAACCACTTCAGTAGCAGTAGTAGTAGTAGCAGTATTTAGTTCGAAAAGGTTTACAAGAGTAAGAGAGAAAGAAATAAAGAAAGTATAGTATGAACCGCTAGGTCATTTGCTCTTGCGGTCGCTTGATTCGGTATATGGTTCTCTCTCGACCAAATTTTCATCTGTACTCATTCGAGTTTTAATGTGTTTTTGCGGCCTCGGTCATTCAAACTTAATCAGCGTTGTACTCACTGGTACCTACTTTTGTACAGTACGCCGCTTTATGTTATGGATATATGTATGATTTAACAATACATATATAAATGACAAACATATACAGAAAGAGAGAGCAGACTAAAGCGTATTAATTATAAACTCTGGTCAGAGGAGAACCAAAGAGATGCGCTCAGTTTGATACTACCTACGATAAATTGTCGGTTTACCAAGCAAATCTCATTTCCAAACCTACCGTATACCTAAAGCTTAAGCGCGACATTTTTCCACTCGTTTATATCCACGCCCATTGCTACATTTATATTGTATGTATGTAACAAGTTAAGCTTTTTCTTTATTTTATTCTGATAGACGATTGCACGCCGGGACAGTTATTCGTTTCTCTTTCTACTGGAGTATATATGACTGAACGACGAATATTTACATTGTTATGGAAAGGTGATGTGTAACGCAAAAGCACGTCGTCTTTTTAAGCGTTTCATCTCTCGATTAGTTTGGTTTTCTGTTTTAACCATTTTGCAGCTGGCCATACGTCAAATGAACTTGTAATAAGAGATTGTTTTTATTGAGTGTCACGAGAATACTCAAATTATAATGTTAAATGAAAAATTTTTAATTTCAAATTGATTCGCTAATATTTTTTTATACAAATTTCTATTAGTTTTAAATTACTTTTCAAACGGAGCACCGAGCTGCATCATCATATATTGATTTAAAACTAAAAATTAGCATTGAAATCAACATTTTTTGTCATTAAATTCAAATAACTATATAGGTTTTAGTGTATGCATCTTTCTATATTTCAGTTGTTGATTATAAAAAAGTATTAATGATTTCTATTAATATCTTTCATTTATAATTATGCGTTCGTTATAAATTTTCATAAAATTTGAATATAGATTTTACTCACACAGCTAAAAATTTTGGTTACTTTAAGTAAGGTTCTCAAATTTTAGATCAATAAAATCATCTTATTCATTTCAAACTTTAATAAATGAGTCTGACAGTGGCAGATTAAGTTGCTTTTTGCAAGAATATATATTTTTCTTTTTTTTTAATCCTTTATTGCAAAATAAAATAAAAAATCTGCAATAAGATCTGCATAATCGAATTTTCGTGAAACTTGCATATTTCTATAAAATTTTATTCTTCGTAGCGCTTCCGAAACGCGTATTATAAGCTTGCGTTAAGGAAGAATGGACAATATTATGCTACATATAGGATCACAAG
This sequence comes from Anastatus disparis, assembly GCA_017163975.1. Taxonomy (NCBI): domain Eukaryota; kingdom Metazoa; phylum Arthropoda; class Insecta; order Hymenoptera; family Eupelmidae; genus Anastatus; species Anastatus disparis. The sequence continues at coordinate 13,722,339 of JAFFSR010000335.1, read as the reverse complement.
TAAGAAATAATAAGAAATAATTATTTAGAAAAACATTATTTAAAACTTATTTTGCATTTTAAATATGTCAACAGTGGAATATTTACAAGCCAAAAAAATTATAACTATTCCACTCAAAAACTTACAATCAATTAACTTAACACAAGGAAAATTAGTAGTTTGTCTTCCTATTAAAATGTAATGTGAAGATTCAATACAAGATCGAGATAGTAAGATAATAAAAATTTTGAATGTTAGCCAAAACTAAAGTTCGAAACGAAATGAAAACTGAAGATTTTTATGTATTTCGCTTCTGTACCATGAACGGGACTCGTTAAGAAGACTGGATGGACTTTTTCTTCGCGCCAAATGTCACATTTTTTAAAAATAATTAATCATTACATTTTATAAAATATTTTTTATAACACTAACCATAATTTGAAGGTATGTGATTTTAAATATACCTTTCATTACATGCATTTTGATCAGATTTTCGATCAGTCTTCAAATTTTCCACATGTATTAGGATTGCTTTTTAGGTTTAATATTTAAAAGTTCTTCTGATTATCTTCGGTATACTTCCCGTACATGTTTCAATTTGAACTAGCATAAATCGAGTAAAAATTAAAGTAATTTTCAATTTTCAAAACTCATCTATTTTTAAAACAATAAAAAAAATTTTGTCAAAAGATGTTCTGATAATAATTTATTGTCCAAAAAATGATTGTGTAATTTTTACAACAAGAACTTTTTATTTTCCATTCAATAAAAAAAATATCTGTAATATGGACGATAAAACTCTTACAAAATTTAATTCTAATACGAAGTCTTCAGTGGCTTAGTCGGTAGAGCGATGGATTCGTAATCTCGAGTACCCGAGTTCGAATCCCGCTCTCGGACGATTGATACAAGCACCACTGTACGATACACGTGCTTTGTTCACAAACACACTGAAAATTTCCGTCGTTAATTATCATCACAATGTATAAATGTAGCAACATTAAATAAAATTTAAGAAAAAAAAAATTATTAATAAAATTGGGGATGTTTTCAGGCCTGAAATAAAATCAAAGTTAAATGTAATGATAATTATTTTTTTCTTATAATATTACACTTTTTTTTCTTACACATTAAATATAATACTTTGAATGGTTTTAAAAAATCTCATTCGATGCTTGAAATCCTTGTCTTCGTTCGAAGCCTTTATTTTGTCTATTTTAGTGGTCACTGCAAAATTTCTTAGTCAATTTTCAACAAATTGACTTTAAAATTTCCAGAGATCTTCAATTTATACATCCTGGGGTAATAACCAAAAAAGACAAAATCAAGGCTTCGACCGAAGAAAAGAATTTCAAGAAGTGAATGAGATTTTTTTTAAATTATTCATCAATTGAAGTTTTATATTTAATATATATTCAAGATTTTAAAAAAGTTTCATTTTTCAATATTATAAGAAAAAAAATTTATCATTACATTTGAATTTGATTTTTTTTCAGACTTGATGCCTTAATAATTTAGCAACATTTAACGTCCAAATATTGCCGCTTGCTAAACCATTCAAATACTCCAACAGAAGAGTTTTTTACCAAGTAGATTATAAACAACTAAAGTAGATCATCTATAGAGCTTAGAGTCCAATGCTATCTTATTTTTAAGAGTTGATTATTAATATTCCTCAAAATCAATTTGTCGATAATATCCAATAAATAAATATAAATTTAAATAATACGTGTTAATAAAATAAATATTTAGTTGAAAAGAGCTGGTTAATATAATACTCATAATCTAATGATTTAAAATTTTTTTATACATTTTACGCATTGTACGAAATAGCTATTTCATAAGATGGAATATGACCAGGATTGAGAAAAAAAATAGCTTTTAAGCACAGTATGTAGAATGTATCAGAAAATTTGAAACAATTACGTAGTGAGTGTTACAATGATTAGTTCTTTTGGTTAAACATTCATTTTTTATCACATATTATGTATATTTTACGTTTAAAAATTTATAATTCTGCCAGAATTATATTTTGAATTGATATTTTTTTGCTAAAAAGAAAAGTAGATATTATCGTCAAGCTAATATTGGAAAATACGAAAATTGAATATTTCAACAATAAGGTAGCCTTGGACTCTAAAACTCTGAAGATTATTAGCTATTCATAATCTACTTATTAAAGTTCAGTTCAAATCTGTAACTCGAAGGTGAAACACACCCCTTGCAGGGTTTATTTATAAAAAATTCATTTAAATATTTATTTTAAAAAAATTTAAATATCTTTTATATAGAAAAGTGTTGAGTAGGATATATACATCGATTATTTTTTAAGGTTACTTAAAATGAAATGAACATAAACTTTCTTATTAATCCTTATACACTGAGAAACAAATTTTTTAGTTTCAAAGAAACGTGTGTTTTAATAGTACCAAACACACAATTTTTTTAAATCAAAAAATTTTTTTAATTTAAAAAAAAATATTTATTTATTTGAAATATTCTATACTAGATATATTTGAAATAAATATACATTTTTTTGAAAATAAATATAATTTTTGTTTCAAAGAAATAATAGGTTTGGCACTATTGAAACACACGTTTCTTTGAAACGAGAAATTTTTTTATTCAAAATCAAACTATTTATTTTTTTTTTGAATGGTATAGATAATAATATTCTCGGAATTTTATTTCTAATTAAAAATTTAATGGAAGTATGTTTTATCATTTATAGTTTTGAAAATTCATTTTAGCGTGATTAATGAACTTTTATTACAAATTCATTTTCCAGATGTACATGTTTCAATCAACAATTTTAAAATGTCAAAGTAACCCATCTAAGATTAAATGACTAATCAACGTCTATTAAATTGTTTTTTATTAGTAACGATTGAATTGTCGAAACAAAAAAAAGAGGGATACATGAGTTTTTTTTTTATTTTCATTTAAATAATACAAATCAATTCACGTACTCCTGGAAAATCCTGTTACGATTACTATATGGTATATAGGAGTCACTCGTCAATTCATCCTGATGCTCGACACACATAGCAAACTCTAATTGAAATGGTCGAGGGATAAAAATTAAGCGACGTAATTGTGAATAACTGGAAACAGTATCGTTGTATATATACTGCGACTACACAGAAAAAAAAGAGGAATTCGCGACGCATAAATTCTTAAGCGCATTAACAAAATTCTCTTTCTCTCTCCCTCCCTCTTTTTCTACTCTTTCTCGTCACCGATATACCTAAAGTGAATTCTTTCCAATCCACATTCATACGAACGCCATAGCAATAGAGAGTAAAAAAAAGGCATCAACGCATCTCTTACTTTGACTATATATATACACAAACAATGTATTCTTGCTATTTCATAGGTATACATATACATACATGACAACTACTACTACTACTATTATTACTACTTTGATTATAGGCAAAAGCCTCGCGTGAACGCTCGTATATATATCGTCGAAAGAGTAGCGTCGAAGCTCGGCGCGCCAAATGAAAATGCCGAAGGACAATGGAAATACTAATGATTGATTGGATACGAAAAAGAATTATAATTGAAAAAAACGTTCGAGCACAAGCGAGGAGAGAGAGAGAGAGAGAGAGCGAGTAGTGTGTGCGCGTTCGTTCGGCCGCGAAAAAAAAATAAAATAACGACGACGACGACGAAGAGCGAGAGAGAAAGAAAAAGAATGAGGGGGTACGAACTATTGGGAATAATATATCAATATCCATCGAAGCCACGCATACGAATGTGCGAGAGAGTCAGAGGAACGACTATAGGAATAAAAAAAAAGGAGAGAAGTGGTAAGAGGAAGGGGGAAGGAGGGGGTGGTTTGGACGGCAACGGTTTGCGGATGAAACACCGAGATGAAGCGGTGGTGGAAAAAAAGGTTTTGTGTGTATGTGTTAAAAAAGAATGAAAAAAAAAGAAGGAAGTACCAGGAAGGAGGGGTGGGGGTGCTAGTAGTGGTAGTAGTGGTAGCGTTGTGCTCTGTATGTTTGGAAAAAGTAAAAAATATTATACCCCACCCCCCCTATCTATACGTACTTTTTTATTTTTTGCCTCTTCTCGTCTCATCGACGCGCACCAATACAAGATCGGCATATAAACGAAAACTACAGTAGTAGTTGTATAAAAGAACGGCCTCTGGTGAAGCAGCAAAAAAAAGAAACGCATATATATGTATACATATATATCTACAAGTCGCTTGTGTGTCAATATCTGTACGATTTCGCGTGGCGCGCGACTAATGCACGTTTGAATAAAAAAAAAAAATTGTTACGTTGCAAGCGCTAAGGTAACGGATGATCTCGTTTGTTTTCTCTCTATACTTTTTTTGTATGTCGTCGTTGTTGCACGCATGAAGTTTTGTATTTTTTTTTTGTATTTTTTACCTATACTCGAGAGCGCCCATGAAAGGTATTGAAAAGTCGAATTGGGTTTATGGGGGACTTTAAGAGATATATGTTAGTTTTGTTTATCGCTATGCGCTAGTATGCGGAATTTGTTGGGCGTACAAACGTTGGACAAGTTATTATTTTGAAGCTTAGTTGAAAAATGCATTCTATGACAAGTTTGAAATAGTTTCAAATTTTTTATCATAAAAATAAATGATTGGTTGCACGCATTTTATTATTACTTATTGGAATAATGAGTAATTATGCCAATTAATATTCATTAACAGAAAATTACCCAAAAAATTGATAAATATATTATTATTAAAATTAAAGGATTTGATTTAAATTTTAAAGTTATTAATTTTGATGAATCTATATTAACTTTTGATATAAAAATTATAACTTTATAAAGTATGATATTGCAAAAATTTTCTAATTATGTAAAACTTTAAATAAACAAAATTTTTACAGTAAAAAACTTTTTTGTTTTTATTTTAAATATTTTAAATCTTTAATAATTGAAAAATAAATTTTCAAACAATGCAAATTCAAATTTATATTGGGCGTCAAAGGATTAATTTGAATTTCTTAAAATAAAATCAACACTTATCACTTACTATTTCTAAAAAACTAAAAAGAAAGGAAACAAGCTTATCCATTATTTGCAAAAGAAAAGCATTCCAAAGTGTAAAAAGCATATTGAAAAATTTCCAACATTACTTCATTGTTATACATAATAAAGAAAATGTTAGTAAAGCTCAATAGTTTTTATAACACGCAGAAAGACGCAGTGGATTGTGCTTTTATAACCGTTAACGTTATTTTCAGAAAACACGGAGAATGTATATAAAAAAATAGCAAAAAATAAAAAGAAAAGAAAAGAAGAAAAAAAAAGAGTAAAGGAGAAAGAGAGAAAGAAAAAAGGGTAGAGTATAGATCTGGCACCTACATGACGTTGACCACGCATACGCGAACGATGAACGAGAACAAACGAAAAGAGAGCCGCACACGCGAAGAGAAATACATAGAGAAAAGAGAAAAAACGTTTAGCATTTGAAAAATAATGAAAAAAAAAATAATAGAAAAAAGCTTTAGCGCATTTCCCTACAAAACAAAAGAGAACATTTAACATTAAAACAAGCAAACGAAAGAGTTAAAAAGAGTTAGAAAGAGAAAGAGAAAGGAGAGATAGAAGAGGAAGGGAGAGAAAGAGAAAATTGAAAAGATAAAAAGCAATGTTTCAACGTAGTAGCAGTTACTCTTTCTCTCGTCATGCTCGGGACACACGTGGAGAGCGCGAGAGCGATGCTTTTCATCGTTTTCTATCCTTGCATACAAAACTCTCCAAGGTTATATGCTATGCGAGTTTCCGGGCTTTAGAGATGACACGCGTGTATATATACATATATACATATATATACAAGTGAGAACTAATTCACACCCGCAAAAGCATGTCAGATGCAGATATTAATTTTTTGACTTATGAAAATTTACTCTCAAATGTTTCATTATACATTGATGAGGATTTACTATACTAAAAACCTGGTTTTTTTTTTTACAATAATTATTATTGTTGAAAAAAAATTATTGATTAATTTAAATAAATATTAATTTTGAATCCAGGTAATATATAAATTCTGAATATTTTAAATAAAATCTTTGAGGATACATAATCAAAAATTATGGATTGGCTAGAGAATTCAATACCTTACTTATTGTTTTATATTACAAAATTTGAAGTTTGAAAAAAATTTTTAAATATTGTTGAAACATTGAAGTTTCCAAAATAGTTAATGTTAAATTATGCTATCTAGAATTCAGTTCAGTTGTCCTGGTATTAATCTTATTATTAAAATAAATAAAAATTTTTTAGAAATGTACTCAAGTGCTATAAACTTTTCACATTTGTGTATATTTTACTCTTGAAATATAATTATGGAGATACGACCAATCAAAACATTTTGACGTACCTTCGCTACGCAACATGGCCAGTGTAAAAGCTTTTTCCAGTCACATCTCAATCTCAAAAACTCAAAAATGTATCGCTAAATAAATATGATTGTAAAAAATGAACATGGAATAAAATTTAATTTGGCTCCGATACACTGATTCGCAAATAAATAATTTATAACAATAAGTGTCCTTATAAACAATTAATTTGTTTTTAATTTCTTTGCATACTAATTTTTCGATTGAACTCTCGAAATTCAGATTCAAAATACATCAAAATGTACACAATACTGCTAATTTCTTTATTGTGTAAATAAGCCTCTATGAATAAACAATAATGTAATTTTAATTTTATTGAATTTTTACTTCAACAAAATTTTAATCCGAAAAAATATCCAAATATTTGCACAAAAATATACATCCTTAAATTAATCATCGTATGATCAATAATTGAAAATAATCATAATTATCAACGGTTTTTCTATAGAATACTAAATCGAAGCCCGAAACGTCAAGCTACACGTTGTAAATGTTAAAAAAAAAGCCGGAGCGTAATTTTTCCAAATTAGATAACAAACCATTACTTGAAATCCAAATTAAGCATTTAAGAGTTAACTGTAACGTTGCAGAGAGGGGTATAACAACTACACTGATAAAGTAAATGGACACGTACATTTTGTGTAGGTATAGTAAAGAGATGGGGGAAGGGGTTGTCTACGTGCCTATGTGCCTATCAATCCCAGTTCGTTGATGCATTTTTTACGCAACACACTCGTGCTTGAAACGTGAGGCGGAATGAAAATAGAAGTGTAGTAACGCCGTCAAAAAAAAAAAAAAAAAAAAAAAATTAAAAAAAAAAATGGCGAAGCAACGCTACAGCAGAGATCGTGTAACCGAATTTGAAGTACGCGCTACGTAACGTAACGAACAGCATTGACGCGGATAAACGTGAATAAATTGTCTCATATCGTGAAAAAAAAGTGAGGATGCTTTTTTTTCCAAATCGCGACCCTATTGTTACCACGAGAATTTTCGCCAATGTTTTGCTGGAAAATTTTTTTTTACTGAATAATTTGGTAGTTTATTGTAGGAGAAAAAAAATTATTCAATATTTACTTTGATATATTTCAAATGCGATAAATATTTAACAAAACGTTAAATTTTAAAATTAAGATTTACTGTTTTTGGTTGATGGCATTTTAAAAAACACGAAAAACGAATCGGATAATAAAAACCATTTTTAAAAAGTAAATTATTTTGTATTATTTTTATAAAATTTTATCTTTTGGTTGTATAAGTCATTTTAAATTACAAGCTGTCTTATAAAAGTAAAATAAAAATTACACAAAGTATAAATTAAAGTTGAAAAGCAAAATAAAAAAAAACAAAGTCAACAATCCGATTATTAATTTAAATAACTTTCTGAGTTTTTGAAGTGCACCTAAATTATAAGTCATAATAACGAAACATTAAACGAATATGTAAATGAAAAATAAGAATTCAAATGGTATGCGAAGAATTAAAACAAAAAAAAAGAGAGAGAGAGAAGAAGAATAAGAAGAAGAATAAAAAATAAAAAAAAAAAGAAGGGAAGACTGCTGCTGTGCCACGATGGATAATTAAAAATAATCCCTTTTAATACCCGCAGCAACCCCCTTCTCGTCTTTTTCTTTGCAGCTCCTTTTTCGCGGCTCATTAAATCAACCATAAATTATGCATCGAAAATTACCAAGCAGCCAAAGAGTAGGAAAAAGAGTATAAAAGAGTAACGGAGAGAGAAAGATAAAGAATTAAGGGTACACCGAATATCAGTCCAAGCATAATAAGCAATTTGTAATCAAGATGCGTATGGGTGTTTGTGAGAAATCTAATAAATGTTCGATATGTAAAAGCTTTTCTTTGAAGTCGATGAGTAAAATAAAGAAAAGTTACACTGTACAAAAGATCAAACTTATTAATTATAAATTTTTTATTTCTTCATTGATTTTAATGAATTTCAGTTGTAACTAATGCGACGCATTTATTATAATAATTACATTACATGGCTGTTACAAAAACTCAAAAAGAATTTTTAAAAAATGCTTGTCGGTACTAAAATTACTTTGCAAAATGATAAATTTGAATTTGAAAAGTAATGAGAATCATTATTATACAGTACTTTAATTGCAGAAAAAAATTTGTATTGATGTTTTAAATTATACACGTTCATTCGGTAGGAAAAAAAAAGCGTAACCAAATTGGTAAAATTCAAAAAGTATGTAACATCGTTACGATTTGGTTAATTATTAATTCAAAAATTAAAGTCTGAAATAAATGGATTTGATATTAAACATGAAAATTTAGTTATGATTTTGGATTCATGACCTTAGCAATACTGTAAATTTATTTAATAAGTAAACAATATAATATCATGAACATTTAAAATTTTTTATTTAATTTTAATCAAGAACGATGCGTCTATTACCTTTCATTAATAAATTTTATGTTTTTAGTATTCTGAATCTTGATTAGAGAATAATAAACTATTTGATGCTAATACATTATGCACAACTAGTTTCGTTATTTAAATATTTTGTAAAATTTTGTAACTTTAATTATTTATTTTTTTAATTTTGTTTAAATATTCTTAACGAGCCTTGTTTAAACATAAATAAATAAATTAAAATTAACAAAGCAAAATCAAACACATTCAATAATTAACTTTTCCCAAATATTACGGTGTCAATCACTTCTCGTAAATCGCTACCTAATTTATCGATTGACCACTCGACATCGCCAACTAGTACCCAGTTTGTCGTTAATTAACATACAACCATGTCACTTTCTCGACAATTCTCGTTATAAAAAAAAATATATAGATATATACAACAGCAACAATATACGTATATTCAGTCTATAAATTTTTTTTTAAACAATAACATTCAAAGATTAAGCATAAATATCAACATTGACGAATAATATGTGCAACTCAAAAACGATGTTTTAAATCATCAAGCATTTTAGTATTATGCTAGGAGCTACATTAACCGTCCTATAATAAATGGAATTAGCAAAACAGTAAAGTGCTTTTAACGGTAGCAATGTCTAGTCTGATTTTGTTTAATATGACGAACACGAACGAGTGTATATATACATAATCGAAGTATTAGTATATATTTCCCTTTCTCTTCCAAAAAACTGTCCCTCAGTCCATTTATACATATATCTATTGGCCAGAAAAACTCTTCTCGTTTTCTCTTTCTCTCTCTCTCTCTCTCCCTGGATATGTTCTTGCATTTATTAAAACGACGCTCACGGGTATTAATGGGCATCGCGTCAAAATCAATTTTCATTTGCCGAATACTTATGTACGATGCAATCCAATTTGCATCTCTGCCACCCCCCACTCTACTTACCTCCTTCCTCCTCCCCACCAATACTACATCTCATTCTCAGTTTTGTGTATGTGTTTGTTCTTTTTTTTATTTGTTTCTTTCGCACATTTTACCGTAATTGGAAGGTTTGCGATGGAACGTTTGTTTCCGTGATGCTGTATGGAAACAAAAAAAAAAAAGAAAGAAAGAAATCAGAGAGATAAAGAGCTAGGGTCGTTTTATACATATACGCCGAAAAATTTTTTTACGACCGACATGCCGGCGTCGTTTGTTTCTCTTTTTTTTCAACTTTGCGATTGACACGCTTTTCCCCAAACGTTACCAATGTTTCTTGCTATACTGTTGTTGCGTTTTGCATGCCATTTTATATAGTTTTTTTTTCCCAGGATAGAAATTCGTATGCTTTTTCTTTTCCATTTTTTTTTCCTCCAGGAAACAGATGATCCGTAACTTTTACGCGTATAAAGTTAAAACTATATTCCAGGGGGTTTACGGAATTTTCGGTACACGTTTAAAGGGTTAACTCGCCTCGTTCGCTGAATTTTTCTTTTGTTCTTTCGGAATTTTAACGAGCTTTTGGAAAATATATCGTTGCTTTTCAGTTTTTTCTATTTTTATATCTTTATAATATAGACAAAATCAAATATAAAAATATTATATTTATTTATTTATGCACAATAAATACGAATTATCTTAGATAATCTATAAGATAAATTTACATCTATATTAATAATAACGTCTATAAGTCATAGCTTGGACATTTGAATAATATAAATTGTAATTAAAGTATATAAAACGATCGATTACGAATTCGTAGAATAAAATAAAGACCCCTTTTTTTATACGACATATGTGCGATCCAATACAATGAAATGTTTTACAGGATAATTATTTCTAGAATAAAATCAATTTCTCGATGGATTTGCTTGCTTCATTTTATGTAAGTTAACTCTTGTAAAATTATTTTCATAAAAATAATTTCATACGATTTTAAAATTCTCATCAATTTTGCCTAAAATTATTATTTTTAATTATTTCAATGAAAAATTTCAATAGCCTAAATTTTGAAAATACGCGGTGTATATACCAGCGATCATTGATTACTATTGAAATTTACAAGCATAAAGCATATATTTCAAAATTCGTATATACATATATACATAAACCCTTTTGCAATTTAAATTTACTGATGTTGGGGGCTCTCTAAACTGCGAAATTATGACAAGCAACAAGGCCAGATCAGCAAATATATAGCTGACTAAAAAGTAAAGATAGAACGATAATAAAACTGTGAATGATGAAGGGAAGAAGTTATATAAAGAAAAAAAGAAAGTAATAAGAAGAAGAAAAAAAGATCGAAGTATATGGTAATAAGAAGAAATCGACGATAGGCACGATCAAGAGACCCTTAGGGCAAAGCTTATTTCGTATCTTGGAGGATAGATTATAATTAAAATGTCGCGTACTTTTCTTGGTACAATAAATTAATACATAATTAACATAGCTAATTATAATACCAAGAGACTTGGTAAAATTTTTCTTTTATTATTATATACACTTTGCTCTCTTCTTTCCTCTTCTATAAAGAAAGAGAAGAATAAAAGTAAAAGAAAAAAAATAAAACAAGACTTGGGATGTATACCTCTAAAACGTATAGCATATGCAACACACAGAGGCAACAACAGCAGCAGCAGCAAGCAACAGCAGCCCTCTTGGTAATTTATGATCGGACATGAAAAATTACCGTCTCGGGGGGGTTTAATCATCTCTCTCTTACTCTTTTATACACATGCATATAACGCATACTGAGCTTTCTGTCTAGATTCTTTTTTTTATTATTATTTTTGCTTTCTTTTTTTCATAAACTTTTTTTTGCAACGAAGCGTTGTCCTTGCTACAAGTTTGCAATGCCTCTATATATAAGTATTATAACGTGTACGTTTCCGTCTCTGCCATGAGTATGTAAACGCCCCTTTTCACTTGGACTTAATAACTTATTATAATCCGTGAATACTATAAAATACCGAGGGGCTTTCTTTTTATGTTTCGTTGTATATATATCTGGTGGTTAAACATGAGTTCGCTTGTATAAGTATTTATGATATCGATGAGATTCTGCACATTGTAATTGTATTTGAATAAGGAACTTTATGAAAAATTAAGATGTAACAAGGGTTAAAAAAATGTATTTGTAATATTTGTTATAATTATTCTAAAGGTAAGCTAGTATTTATTTATATACACTTTCAGAGTTAATGATCTTAATGACTGAAGAAAAGTAAAAAATCAATGTTATCTATTATCAAAACCAGAAATTAAAATCAGGTGATTAATTTTATTTAGTAGTTATTAATTTTTATTCCATGTCATTTGGACACAATTCTTTGTTCATATAAATTCCTTGTTCGCATTAAAATTTTTAAACAATTAGCTGACTTTAATGTTACAGTTCCGAGAAAATTTTAATAAAAAAATAATTTATGATTCGAAGTGCATAAATTAAAATAAAACTTTTTATCTTTAAATTTTTTTTCTCTTTTTTTTTATATAAAGTGAATTATCATCCCATTACGATCGTTTGAATATTACATTCTTAATTTCGCTTTGCAAGAGAGAGAGAGAGAGAGGCAGAGAGAAAGCATAAAAGCTACTTGGCTTAATGAGCTTCATTATATCAAGGAAATCTTAATGCGCTATCCGCTAATCCCAAAATGATTACTACCTAAAAGGGTATAGCAATATAAATTCAAGTCTCTTTCTTTCTCTCTCCTTCAGTACACGATAAAATAATAATTATAATCTTAAACATTTGCTTGAATATTCGATTGCAATTTTCACTTTGTGCATCCTCTTCGTTTGGTATATAAAAAAATTGTATATCTTTATATTGATGTTAATTTATAATGTTTTGATGTTTAATACAGAGATTCTTAACGTTATATTTGTAATTTAATGCATTTTCTTTTGTGTATAATGACAACGATAAATTATGCTTTATATCAGTTAAAATAAACATTGAATGGAAAAATTGATTTATATATTATGAGATTGAAATAATTACAAGATGTAGAAATATAACTGAAAAAAATAAGTGATTAATTGCGCATTGGATGGAGCATTAAATTTGTAGATCTACAAGTGAATTATAACGCTTTCAAATAAGAAAGCAATTTATATCATAGAATAACGCTAATAATTCAGTCGAGCGTATATTAAAATTCATTTATTTCGTATTATTATTTTCGAATTATTTAAACAAAAAAAGAAAAAACAAAACTACATGTTTAATTCTAATAAATTTTATTGTATTCTAATTTCAGCAGTCAACAATAAAGAATGCCATGAATTTCGACAATCGCCTTTCTTCTTCTTCAAGACAGAAAATCTAAGCATATTTTCTTCTTTCTGTTGCACAAAGCAGAAACGCGCGTGTCAATTTACAATTTAAAAAACAAAAGTGAAAAAAAAAACTTAAATCTCGCAATCCGTGTAACCATTTGAAAAAAAAGAAGAAAAAGAAGTATGCGACATTAGCTTTGTATAATAAATATCCGTAACTTGACGCGAACATAATCAGTAAATGGAAAATATTTTCTCGGTCTATCGTGTGCAATTACGCGTCAAGTTTGCAATACATTGTATAATCCACGTATATATACGTATATACATACATGTGTGTATAAAACGCAACGATCAAACCAGCTTGACATATCGTCTTCTCTTTGTCTTGAAACGTTAGATCGATAGTCATTTCAAAAGAGACTTAGAACGATTCGTATTTCGCGTGTTCTTCTTCTTCTGCTTCAAGTCACCGATGAAGAAGAAAAAGAAGAATACAATAAAAGAGGGGGGGTAAGGGGGACTCATAAGTTCAGGCCCTAACGTATACGATTATAGTTGTCTTAGCAAGTATATAGTTGGGAATGGGTATACATGTATGTATATATATATATATATATATATATATATATATATATATATATATATATATATAGATTCGATTGTATATATAAAAGTAAAACTTGGAATGAAAGGCTATAGCACAAAAGTATACATAAACATTTCCAGTATAACGGCAACATAAGTATGCCTTGACTGACATTAATTGTGCATAATTTTGCTGTCTCTTAACCATATACCCCCAGAATCACGTTATCCAGAGCAAAAGATTTAACTTTCTGCTAAAAATCCCTCATTCTCTCTCTCTTCTACTGCTACTACTTTTTAAACGAATCGTAAGATGCTTATTGTTAACTTCTTATTTTTTTTCTTTTTCTTTCCTTTTTTTCTTATATTTCTGTCTTCTTACTTCTTCGCATATGAATGAGGCACAGATGTATGTTTAAGACGTTTTGCCATCAAAAGAATTGAAAGGTTTCTACCGCAAATACATGTGTGTACAGTAGCTTTATATTCGATGACGAGAATAAAAAAAAAAAGAAAAAGAAGAGAGAGAGAAAACAATAAGTTCTTTGGTATTCCGCTTTGAAAAGTTTTATACTATAAATTACTGTTAATTGCGGTTAAGCTTGGAAAGAGTTCGATTTTAAATTTTGTAGCTTCTTAACATTGGTGTAACTTTGTATGTACCAAGAATCTTTCAACTTTTCTTCGTATTTTAATGTCGATACTTTTTTTTCTTTACCTTTTTTTTCATTATGTGGAAAAAAAATTTGTCTTGATGGCTTCATTTAACTTTTAGTTTGTTTTTGTAACAATTGTTATCCATTATTACGTTGCATTAATCGCGTAATTATTTTAATTGAACTGATAACTTAATATTCCACATTAAATTATCTTCTTTTTTATGATTACAAGATTCTAAAAGTTCTAATTTCATCTCTTACATGAATTTTTTATTCATCGTACTATCGCAATAATACGATATTCCACAATAAATTATATTCGTTATTACAGAATGGACGCGAAATAAAAAGAATACAAGAGGAAACAAATCGAAATTTTCAGCGAAGAAATGGATATTACGGATTTATTAAATTGAATATTGACGCGTGTATTGGGACATTATTGTTATATCGATGATCATTAGTACGTTTCGATTTCATAAAACATTTTTACATTTTGTAGATGCTTTTAATTTATACATATTTTTTTTCTTTTGTGCCTTATCCTTTACGTATACCAAAAGCTATTTCCATCTATGATCGAAGTACTGTGCTTTTCAATTTTGTTTAGTCTTTTTTTTTTTTTATTTTTACAGTGCAGCAGCTAGCCCTTCGGACAGGGTAATTTTTTGATGCTACAATTTGTTGGCTAACCTATTCGTCTCTATATAGAATTTCCAAGCTAGCGAACCTTGGTTAAAAAAATTAACCCCTTTCAGGGTTCAAGCGTGCCCCTATTTTTTTTTTTTTTTTTTTTTTGAGTACGTTCAACTGTCTGTCATTAGGTGTGCTATTGCACACAAGGTACCTCTCCGGACACGTCTAACGGAAAATGTACGTTATAACAAGGTCAGATAGGTGATTCGATTTTGAAAAAAAAAAAAAAATCGAATGCTTCCCGAATCTAGTAAGAGTAGGGGTTACAGGGGGGTATTGATTAGCCTTCGACATTGTCAAATCATGGGACACAACGCATTTTTTTTTTGTCTTCTATGTCGTGATTCTCTCACATGTGTGCGTTACCTTTTTTTTTATTTTACAACCCATGGAACGCGAGCATTTTTCCGCACAAAAAATAACTCGGTTCTATGCTGTAAATTTTTTTAAACTCGACGTTTTTAATTAATTTCAGACGTGCAATTAAATAACAATTATTGATATTTTTTAACCTCCTGCTAGATAGACAATATTTTAAATTTTCATTTTTTTGTTCAATTTGCTTTATCGAATATCTCGTAGTCTTTGTATTTTGTTTCTTGGAAAAAGGGGTAACGAATAATAATTACCGTGATGATATAGGAATTCCAATTGATTATTGGCTTTAGTAATTTACTTTAGTAATTTCATAATTTTTTTTTATCATAAGTTTATTATTAAAATATGAAACAACTTTGTATAATTTGACGTATCAATTAATGTTTTTTTTAAATTGATTTTGCTTATATAATATAATAATAACATGATAACAATTTTTCTACTATTATAAAAAAAATTTTGAAAAATAAAACAATATACATGTATATACTATAGTTTTATAAAAGGTTCAACTTACTCTAACATTTTCTGCAGATTTTTAACAGATTTTTTTTTATGAAATTCAAAGCCACTCAAAGTGTATCCAAAAAAAAAAGAATTCCAAACATAGCCAAACTTGACGTTTACTAAAATATTTTTGAACATATAGCATAGATGCTTTTTTCTAAAAAAAAAATATCACTCATATATTTTTAAACTAAAAACAAATTTTCTTTGCCTAAAATTTTAATTACTTTTTAGTATGGGATTTTTGTTATTAATTTACTTTTATAAAACGAGTTTCAATAAAATAAATATTATCTTGAAACATAAAGTTTAATTTAATATGAAAATTAATCAAGAATTATTTTTTATTTTTAAATGATAGATAAATCTTACGACTTTGACATTTACAATCTTCATATAATATAATTGAGAACTTCATACAAGTCTATGAATATAATCAAAATGATAAAGCTTTAGTTCTTCATTTAACAAAAGTATTTCATCTAACGTTTATATGTATTATCGTTTAATAATCTTTAAGAGTTATAAATAAAGAAAATAAAAACAGAAGGAAGAAAAAAGAGTGATATGTAAAGTTGAAAAAAAATAAAAGTGAAATAAAATTTTGTAAGAAAAAAAAAGTAAAGAGTAACGTAGCAGTAAAAGCAGTGGCAGTAACAGCAAGAACAGCAGCAGTAGCAGCAAGTAGCCTGAAGAGATTGGCAAAACCCTTGTCGCTCCCGGGACACAAATCTGATTGGCTCATGAATATTAAGTTCGTCCTGCAATTATGATCTACGTTATAAATCGGCCTGCCATTTGCCTTTCCCTCTATCCGTCTCTCTTTCTTTCTATCTGTCTTTTTCCCTCTCTCTTTCTCTCCATCCCCCGAGTGAGATGGAATGAGTCACACGTTATTATCCTTGATGCATACGTAGTACAAGCTCGAAAAGCAAACTATAGCGAGAGACAGAGAGAAAGAGAAAGAGAGCGAGGTGCGCTTGCGATTACTGTCAAGTGTTAATTACTAATCTCGTGTCTACTAATTATAATTAACGCCTTTCGATGCCCATAGTGCCTATAGTGTGTATGAAAGAGAAAGAGAAAGAGAGAGAGGATGAGAGAAGTACTATAGTCGTTAGGAAGTGCTTGCTTCTGATCGACGATCTAATCAGCGCTTGTCGAATGTTGAACGAAAGCTCATGTATGTATGTACAGTGAAAAGCTACTCCCTCTCTATCTTTATCTTTCTCTATCTCTCTGTGGCTTCATCGACAGCTTGCTGATTCTTTCCTAGTTTAGGCTTCTTTATCCTATTGGTTGAATTGTATGCATTTTCACGAATGAGTTTTTTTTTATTCTCTTTTAATCTAGACAGCGACAAAATACATCTCAATTTTCAATAAAGTTCAAAATTGAGATCAAAAGACGATTGGCGTTGTTTGATATTTTGATAATTAAATCGTGGTTACTTTATTGTCAAATATTTAGTTGAAAGTCGAACGATGTAAATACATTGTAAATAAGCACTATTTAGTTGTAACGTTGCGGTGTAACAAAATATGATTGGCGTTGTTTGATATTTTGATAGTTGTGTATGATGAAAAGCTACTCCTTCTCTCTTTCTCTCTTTGGCTTCATCGACAGCTTGCTGATTGTTTCCTAATTTAGTATTTTTTCACCTATTGTATGCATTTGTAAAAATGAATTTTTTTTTATACTATTTAGTATGTATTTACAGTGTAATGACATGGTTTGACTTTCACCTAAATATTTGACAATAAAGTAACCACGATTTAATTATCAAAATATCAAACAATGCCAATCGTATGTTTATACATCTTAAATCTATTAAAAATCGAGATGCATTTTATAAAAAAAAAATAAAGCTACTGATAACATTTTTAGTATAAATTAAAATGAAGATAATAATTTTTTTTTTTCGTCGCTATATTTATGCTATGCTATTTTTGCAATGCTAATCAGCGACGGAGCTCGTAAGTGAGTTTGTAAACAAAGCACATGTAACGTACAGTGGTGCTTGTATGATTCAGCCGAAAGCGGGATTCGAACTCGAAACCTCGAGATTACGAATCCAACGCTCTGCCGACTGGTCACAGACCGGCTCAAAAAAAAAGATAATCTGTTAATAATTACTACTCACAATCTTTTCTCTATATTTAAAATTTCATTAAAAATGTCAAATTTGTAAATGATGATAATAATGTATAATAAAAAGACTTTCAGATTTTAAAAAGAAATTATTATATACGAAATCGAATATCACTACACAAAAAATGTTTAAAAAAAGCATACTTAATGAATTAAAAAAAAATGTTAATGACATCTTTAATCTTAATTAACTAAAATTCAACTTTGTTAATTTCTTTTTTCTCTCTCTCGCTCTCCCTCTTTCTCTCCCACATTTTAATTCCGGTACACGAAATTCCCTTAGACCAATTGTCGATGTCCGCAAATTGAAAGTGCTGCTGCACAACGGGGCCGTTGCAATTTCAGCAGTAGCAACACAGCAGCAGCAGCTACAGCAGCCGCCAGTAGCATGGCTATTTATTTGCCACAGTGAAGCGTATAATACGGCCCTCCTGAAAGATCTATATACGGCATGCTTTTCGAAGAGAGAGAAAGAAAAAGAGAAAAAAAGAAAGAAAGAAAGGGTAGGATCGATGTTTTCTTTTATTTCTTTTTTTTTCATTTTCTTCTTTTGGCAAACGCATTTAGACGCCCGCGTCACATTATCATCGGTATTCAGGTAGGATGAGAATCGAGCTACCGATTATACCAAAACCTTTTGGAACTTATACGTATATACATATATAAATGTATATATACATGTATATATACACACGTAGCAAAAGAGAGAGAGAGAGAGAGAGAGAGAAAACCGAATTCGCGCGGTCCAGTGGCTCATTAAAATATGCAAATACGAAGAATGAGAGAGTGAGGAAGAGAGTAAGAGAGAGAAAATAAAAGAGCCATAGGGTCGCTACTACTTTTCTCTCATTCTCTATATCTCTTCTACCCCAAGCCTTTCTCTCTCTCTCTCTCTCTCTTTGGTAGTCGGGTGCGTCGAAATGTTTACGATCACGGCGAAATTAAAAGTACTGCTAAAATACTGCTCGATAATACGTATATATGCTGGAACTTAAAAGTCGCCTCGAGCATAATACGTACATTCGCTGCTGCATCACACATTATACGTGCGAAAGCATTTTTATTTTTTCTTTACTTTTTTTTCTTTCTCTTTTTTTTTTTATTTTTATACTATATATACCTTAAAAGAATAAAGAAGTATATAATGCTTGAAGGCACTTGGTATTAGTAGTAGCAATAGCATAGCTGCTTCTGCTACTACTTGGACGACTTTTCATTCTTTAGATATCCTTAGGGTATCTCTTGATTTTTCTTTTGTTTTTCCTTTTTCTCTTCTTTTTTTATTAGTTTACGCACGCTCTACGAGTGTTAAAAAAAGAAAAAAATAAAAGATGTAACGCAGAGTATTTACATGGATTAACGCTGTGAGTCCAAAGTTGGTTTTATTGGAATTATATGGCTTATAATAATGAGTATCTTGAATATATACATATAATATATAAATATACTTTTTTATTTTTTCTTTTAGCTGACTGACGAGCTCAAAGTCAAGATTTAAGTAACTTGTAATTAGTGTAATTAAGAGACCGAGAGATGGAGTGCATATACTGACTACTGCATGTCTTGATAGCGGACAGCATCGTACGTATATATATAAATATTTTTTTTTTTCAGATATTTGAAATAAATTATTTTTGATGCAACAGACAGTTTGGTATAGGTATACAAGAACTTGTTTGAAAAAAAGGGGGGAGAAAATGATTGCATTTACATGTCGAAAGATTCTTGATCATATTTACATCTAATGTATGTACTTAAATTTTAAAAAAGCATTAAATTGAAGGGAAAAAAAGCAGCAGCGTATTTATATTGACGTATTAATAGTTTTATCATCGTGACCTCGGTGTATAATTACGATTCTTATGCTTTAAGAAAAAAGCTCATTTATATTTATTTGAATATTTTACATTAATCCATTATTTGTACGATGAATTATATGGAAATTTTTAACATGGTATAATAATATTATGTAATTTAGCATGTTTGTTGAATAAATATTCTTAAATGAAAATTATGCGAAATTTAAATTTGTGTTATTGAAAAGATATCAATGTATCACTATTCGATGTTCAAATGAAGATGATTTCAAAATTTAATATTATTCCGATAATTTTGTTAATATATAAAATTTAAAAACAAATACAACAAAACGTACCATCGATAATAAAATGACCAACTTTGTTCTACAATAATTCATCGGATATAAAATATGTGATGTACAAATAATTAAATTGAAAGAAAAAATAAATCGAATATTTTATTAGTTATGCATCTAATCATCCATGTAAATAATATCAAACGTATTCATGGTTTATACGCACATACACACACGTGTTACAAATCTCAATGATTTTTACGATGCCATGCATACTCTTGACTTTAACGAGCATAATAAGTTCCACAGTTTCGTATGTGTATGTGCGTGTCTTTATTCTCTCGAACTATGTGTGCTGCTTGCCAACATCTTATATACACGCGATGGGTGATAATTCTTCATTATCGTACATTGTTGCTTTGAGAATTCGTCCCCTTTTAACTTTTTGCTTATTACGTTACATGTGTATATTCGCGGTCAAAAGATTAAAATAAAATAAAACGAATAATAATGATCATCCGCTCTATATATACTTGTGAAAATCATAAGACGTTTTTTATGAGATACGATGCCTTAACGTTGCACTGGACCAATTAGAAAGTATTAAATTTTTAATTGCCTCTTATGCATACATATATATTTATTTTTTCTGTTAAAGGTGGTTTAAAACTAAAACTAAATTTGTTCCTTAATGACGGTATGCACGAACGTAAGATTTTGATCATAAGTTTATTCGCATAAGAGCCATGCGCATATCAAAATTACTTTCATTATCATCAGCTCGTTTCAGTCTCCTGGATTTTTTCTGTCTCTTTTTCATTTTATTTCAAAGATTAATTTTTTGCTTTAGGCAAAAAGTCTTAATTTGTATTGCAAAATGTTTATATGTATGTACATTAATATTTATGTAATATGTCGGTTTACGAAATAAATTTATTAATTTGGAAAATGTATATTTTTTACATACTTTATGAAAATGTACGTACGTTCTTCATATTTATGAAAGTGGAGTATAAGTTTATATTTTATTTTAATTTTAGTTTTTTTATTCACTTGTAGTATTTAATTAAATGTTTCAAGTTACGCTTACTTATTAACTACATTTAATATATTCATGTATGCATAAGTTAATTAAAAAAAAAAATATACATGTTTGAGATATTTCGATATTAAAAAAATTTATAATGTATATTTCATAACGTATTTATATTTCGGAATACACGTACCTCATATTGTATATTAAAAAATGTTTATTTTTATTTGAAGAATTCTTGAATAACTTATGATTCAGGAAAAAGATATTTAATAATTTCTCAAAAAAGTAAACCTACCAATTATTTAAAAAATTAACATCATGAACTATTGTAACTGATTAAAAAATCCATCATTTATAATGAAAAGATTTTTAAATTTAAGCTCGATGTTTGTAAAGGGAGGGGGTCAGGACGAGAGAGTATTTATGTAGAGCCGAAAAATTATTCGCGTCGCTCTTCTTAAAGGACAACGCCAAAGCGAGAAGAGCCTCTTTCATACCTCATTTTTCTACCCAAGCTAATTTTCATCCTCTACGTCATTGTCGAGAGATGGAAAGAAGGAAGGGGGTAGTCTAAAATCATGGCAAAAATTTATCTTTTTTTCTTCTCGTTTTCTTCTCTTTTTTTTCTCAATATTCGATCTACTTGCCAAATGCTTTCTCGATCGATATGCAGTAACGTTCTTCGGTATTTTTCACGAAGGGGTACGATTAAATTTGATTTATTACCGTATAGAATGAAACTGCTTGCTTACTAAGGTTACTACTTGCAATAGGGCTTCTCTCAATTCTGCTTTTTTTTCTCTCTCTCTCTCGATCGAACTATATATAATATAAAGAATGAAGGAGAAGAAAAGGAATGAAGTAGCCCTTTGAAAAAAAAAGATCTTATTTTTTTTTCGAATCTCCACAACATACATACATATACATATATTGTAGCAGAAATGTATTACCCCAGAGGCCCCCGAAAACCACGTGCGCCTCGGACAAAGAAACGGAAGCCGACGTGCTAATTATGCAGGAACGAAACGAGAAGGAGGTAAGAAGAAGAAATGAGAAGGGATCTCCTCTATATAACTTTCCTCTATGTATATGTGTATGTATGTATAAGATTCATCCTTTTACTGTTTTGCCGCTTATATATACAAGCCGCGCAAGTTTAATTTATGCATCTTTATCGTTAAATTGTATAAGAAAGTTTGGGTAATTTAATTATTGTGTCTTGCTAACGTATATACGAGTTGTTAGACAATAATATTGAGGAAAATTTTGATTAAAATTATTTGAATTATTTAGCATAATGTGCTTTATAGTTTTGAAACTAAATGTTTGATTAATTGTTAATAGAATATGTTTTATAATTTTGATTATTTTAAAACATTGCTAATTTATTTTTTTCTTACGTATGTAAAAAGCTTTAGAAAATTTAAAAGATAATCCAATGAATATAAAAATCTTGATTCTAACAATCAATAAATATTAATACAATTTAATTAATTTTAATCTTTTTTTCTCTATGTATCAACTATTTTTTTTTTAATTTTCTACAGATCTTTAAAAGAAATGACCTTAGATGATTATAATAATAAATTTTATTCCATCCAAATAAATGTTTTTCTAAAAAGAATTTAAATGTATATATTATGAATTTGGCAAATAATAAGCCTCTTATTAATTATTTCAATCAATTAATAGTCAGTTGGTTTTTTTAAAATTCTTTATTTTACATCAAACTCATTATTTTTCTGAAATATTTTTTATTACTTTCATAATCAACAAAATACATGGTACAATCATTTAAAATTAAAAAATTAAATGTACCAAAGGATATTTATGTTCTCAATCATACTTTTTGTTTTTAATTTTCAAAGAAAAAGACAACTCGGTCAATTGGTTTAATTATAAACATTTAATAATTTACATAAAATTATTCTGAAATAAAAAGAAAAATTTTCATTTTATTCCTATATAAATTAACCAAGAGACATATAGTAGGTTTTTCCAAGTAATAATATTTCAATGGTAGGTGTAATAAGTCTTTAAATAAATTAATAACTTATAATATTTTTCGAAGTTGAAGTATAATTTGTATTAAAGTAGCATCTTACCGAGTTATCGATTTTTAGTTTTTTTTTATTTTAACCAACGTGAAAAATCATTAATTGTTCTGTTAAAAAATGAACTGGTAAATATTGATAATGAAGGCTGCAGTAATTACGGCGCGCAACGAGATTTATATACCTTACCGATTTTCTTTTTTTTTCTTTTATTTTGTTCTTATTTTTTTTTATTTTGTGTCTTTCATTTGATTCACTTTTAATAAGTTAAAGTTTCAAGTGTACCGCATTGAAGAAGTGGCAGTTCTGTTAAGACAGAGACAAAGATATACGAGAGTTTAAGTAAGAGAGAGAAAGAGTAAGAGAGAGAAAGAGAAAGATAGTTCTCTGAGGCGTTCGACTTGGACAGGTTCCCAATTGCGGGGCGCAATAAATACGACGCGACGTCGTCGTGTAGAGGGATACATCTACCAATGAGTAAGAGAAAGAGCAAAAGATGAGGCATGGCCGTACATTCGTTAAGTTAACGCGCGATTTTATTACAAGTACATTTTTAATTGTACCTTTAATGACGTACGTTATACCCGCTGCCATTGCCGCTGGGGTCCTTGGCGACCACCGTTGTTTCTTCTTACTCTTCTCTTTCTCTCTTTTTTCTTTTTTTTTCTCTTTCTTCATTCTCTTTTTCTCTCTGTTTCTCTTTTGTAGCTTTGGCTATACACTTGCTTTCGTTTTCTATCTTTTTATTTTATTCTTTTTTTTTTCTTTCATTTCTGCCACTACTACTGCTTCTACTGGCCGACCTATAAATTTAATCGCGCAATTAAAGCCAAAACTTGAATAATTATTCCTTAGAAAAAAAAATGAAAAAAATTTCGGTGCATAAAACTTTTGTCGATTTTTCACTTCCAGTCTATACGTACAGTATACATCTACTTATTGGGCCAGACGTTATAAAACACTTTAATGACTGAATTATGATAAATAATAAATCGTTTTATTTTCATTACTTTTTTTTCTTGTCTCGAGACTAAAATTTCTTTATTTAAGTATGCGCACATGAAAGACTTTTATTGTTTATTTAAAATACAATATCAAAAAGTTGAGAATATTTTCCTCTAATGAAAATTTCATTTCGTCATTTGGGGGCTTAGTTATTCGCAATAAAGTTTGTAGTATGGCTTTTAAAAGCATTAAAATAAATCGAGAGAGAAAGAGAATAAAAGAGACGGCGAAGTAGCCACTGTGTATTGTGTGGCGAGCACACTTTGTATTAACGTTTCGTCTACCGCGCACATATACCAGATTTATCTTTCTTCGGGTATATAGTAGCCCCGTAGGCCCATCTCTCGCACACTAAACACATGATCATCAATCTGAAGAGTAGAGAAGAGACTCCTGTACGTATATACATATATATGTATCTTATGGTATTTTCTATCTTCTTTGGTCCGAAGCCTTACTCTCCTCTTCTTCGGGAATAATGCAAAGAAGATTATAAGCACATAAATTAAAATGCCACGAAGACACTTAATTATGCATGCTCGTATAACGCAAAGAATGTATAGTGGCTTATTTCACTTCTTTTTTTTTTTACTTTTTTTTGTACGTAGAAGACGGGTGTAATAGCACTTTCAATATACTGACACATTGAACATTCTTTATATTAAATGGATACATGCTGCTGGATTATTTGAAAGTTTATAAAAGCTCCTATCTTGTATATCTTTTAATAAAATAGTAATGTTAAAAATATTAGTGTTTGGATAGTGTTGAATAATTTTTTATTTTTATAATTATGATTTCAAAGAATTTTACTTAATTTTTCTCTTATTAAGATAAGCTTTATTGTAATATTAGTTCTGCTTGATTAATCAGACGTAAAATTGAAATTTTTTAGTTTAATCATAATATTGTTTTCTTTATTTCCAACGTATTTGATATTTATCACTCTTTATAATATTTTGACTTTTGTCGAGTGTATCAATACTTTTGATTCCATTCTACCAAAAAGGTATGATTTATGATTCAGATCAATATATTTACTTAATATTGATAAAAATAGATTGTAATTAATAATAACGATAAAAGAGAACGAAATCAGATAATAAGAGTAAAGAAATAAAAAAAAGAAACAATGAAAAACTTCATAGCCCAATTAAACTATAATTACTCGAGTAATATTATCGAAGTGAAGCAAAAAAAGAAGAGATCTTTGGTGTAAAAAAAAATAAATTCCAATTAAAATCAATTGACATTCTTTATAAGCATGAAAGAGAGCGAGAGAGAAAAAAAAGCGTATATATGAAGTATGAACATCCAAAGAGCGAGAGAGATATATATATATAAGCTTTTATACAATCGCGATTTAAAATCTGTGCAAGTCTTGGCTTGGCGTACACTCATCTTGACGTTTTTAATTACATTAGAAGATAGGACACTTTAGCCCTCAAGCGTTTTTAATATATATCCCTTAGGCGAAATATGCACATACAAGAGGTATCCATCTTGCTGATTATTCATTAAGTGCACCCAAGAAAAAGAAGAAAAAAGAGAGTGAAAGAGAGAGAAGAAGCGGAAGAAAAAAGAGAGAGAGATGGTTTCTATCGAAAGCATTGCCTTAAGGTATAGTTTCTTCTTTAAGAATAAGTGCATATACACTTGCGCTAGAGTAAGAAAGAGCGAGAGAGAGAGAAAGAATTTTTGTTAATGCGTAATTGAATTTACAGCAGTGCATACACACTCAGTAAAGCTCCTATTAGATCCTATCTGGCTCGTATAGATGCACACGTATACACAAAAGTAACCACGACAAGTAGGTATATATATTGTAAAAGGAGAGAGGGGTAGGCGTTCAATTTGAGTTCCATTTATTAGCGCACACCAGAAAAGTCTCTTCTTGCCTCTCGGCTGTCTTTATCTTACTCTTTGGCTTTGTCCATATACATAAGGAAATATACTTTACTATATATCTCGATCTTTTTCTCTCTTTATCTCTTTTCGCGCCTACGTGTTGTACGTGTGTATATATAAACACGAGCTTCAATTTATATAATCAGAATGAAAAAAAAAGAAGTTGTGTCTCCCTTTCATTGTCCTTTAATAATCAATCAATTTTTTTTAAACAGCCGGGTTTTTTTTCTCATTTATTCTCTTCTTCTTCTTTATTTTTCTTCATTATCCGTTCAATGAATTTTCTCTTTAAACAGACGTATATTGTGAATTATGCATATGATCGCTTTTCTTTTCTTTCTTAATACGTGTGTATGTATGTATAATCGAAGCTCTTATGTGTATATATATGTAGTGAAGAGGGATGTAGTAATTATTCGTTGGGTGAAGGAAAAAATGAAAAGGATGTTAATTGCCTTTATCACAAGCTGCGCTAGCCTGCTAATCATTATTGAATTGACGTATGTGTATATGTATATATGTATGCATAAGTGTGTATCTGTATGTGTGTGTGTGTGAAAGTAGTAAAGAGAATGAGTTGAGAGCTCGCGATTAAAGTGCGGAGAGGGAATGGACTTGAAACGTAATTACACGACTTGATTTCAAGAATTTAAAGACTTCACGTATATACATATAAGCTCGATCGGTCGGCTTGCTCGCTCGGCTCGTTCGCTCGCGCCACCACTCTCGAGTACCGTATTAACGCTCATGGCCTTTCGAAAAGAGATCGATGAATTTAAATTTAAATTCATTATAGGTGACTTTTTTTTCTTCTTTATTTCTTTCTTTTATAGGTGACATTATTTCAAGTTATTTGTTGTTTCTTTCTTTTTTTTGTTTTTCTTTGAATGGTATTAAATAAATTTTATTTTTCATTGATTAATGTTTAAGATTCATGCGAACATATATAAAAAATTAAATTAAATCTCGCTTAAATAAAATAAAAATCGAGTTATACTGATAAATATTGCAATTTAATTATTAAATTAAGTTATTGCTATTAAATATTACGTTTATTATTTTTGTTGGAAATATAATATATATACAACTATTAAAAAATTTGCATTGATTGGTCGATTTAAAAAATGTAATATTGTTAATTGATAAAAACATGATTTTTTTTTATTACATACTTACATTTAATTACTTTAAAAATGTATTGTTTATAAATTAAAAAATTATTATATATAAAATGAATGTACTAAACTTTAAATAATTGAAAAATTTTCATGAATTCGCTTGAATTTATTATAACTATTTTAATACCATAAATTTTGTTGCGAAATCGAATTGAAGAAACTATTCCGAATTGTTATTTGTATAATATCTGTCATAACTATTGACATTGTAACCAAAAGATATAGATAAAAATAACAGTTTAGCTAAATGTCGTATTAAAATATTGATATTATGCATATACTCATTACTCTCCATCTTTCCTCCCCTCTCTTACATCTAACCTGACTTTATATCATTTGAAAATGCCTTCTATTAATCCTCTATAATGACAAGCTTAAATAATTTCAAGTCCTTCAAGTATATATAATACACGTGATACGTTAAATCAGCGTCACTTTATTTAAAAAGTACACACACACGCACAAATGTATATATATATATTTATACCATAATCTTGCACGGCTTACAGGAAGTAGTAATATTATGGTGCATGTAAATATGTATATATACGAATCAACAGTATTTTAGTATGTCGGGAGAGTTTTCAAGCATTGTTACTTAACGAGGATAAGCCGCCTCCATATGGATTGGCCAACGATATCGAGAGCATTAAAGACGCGTGGGTAGAGTTATATACTTTTCTCTCTTTCTCGGTTATTTTTTTTTTCTTTTTCTCGATTGTTATAATTGTCGCGATGTTTTACGGTTGCCGCTCTCCTTCTCACTCTCGCTCATTCTTCTCTCCTTCTCTTTCTTACTTATTGAATATATGATTTGTTCGATGTATGACGTCGATTTGATACTTTCTAACGAGACACTCTCGTATTTACCAGTCTCGTACTTTTTAATTTAACATATTTCATGGCACTTTTGTCGTGTGTTATAAGCTTTTATAATGTAGCGTTAACATTGAAAAATTTCTTGCCCTCTCGCTCTATCTCTCTTACGAAATTAAAGAATTACTATTGTTTATGCGACGCGCCACGAGCTTGTGCAATTTACTTTCAATAATAGATGTTTACGAGCTTTGGCTCTCGTATATATACAAACTCCACAGACCACATGAGAAATCGAAATGCGAATGAGAAAGAGAGAGAGAGATACAGATACATTGAAAAAGAGAGCAAACGATCTATTTTAGCATTGTATAAAGTTGAGATCTCGGTAGATTCATAAATTTTCTAAAGAATACTTTATCTTTGTCAGTTGAATAAACCTCTCTCGCGCTTGCCCCGGTAATATGTGCATTTGGAAAATTTATATTGTTAAAAAAATTTTTATTTTACGCATATAAACCACGACGGTCTTGTATTCTTACGCTATATAATCTTTTGTTAACTAAATACGAAACCGAGAGCGAGAGAGAAAAAAGAGACAAGCTATTAAGGGGAAAACCTTAGAGTTTAGTTACAACATATAATTCATTAAGCTGAAAAGTATACGTATAAACTTTAGATTTTCTATTAATTTACAAAAGATAAAATAGATGCTTTTTATTTGCGACATATGAATATTATATATCAATTCTGTTAGTTTTGCGTTGTATTTTCGTTATAAACGAAAATTGCTTCGCTGAATTAAAGATTCAATGGAGCTAAAAATATACGCGCTCATCGGGGCTTTTATATGTATACACGTTGCATTTCTGCTCTGGCATTATGACAAAAAAACATTAACGGAATCAAATTCGCAATATTTATTCGTAGCATAACTGAGATGACATTTTAGCAAAATGTTCCTATAATTTGTATAAGTTAGTTTTACGATTATTAAAATAAACAATTATAGGAAGACTCCATTAACATCATATATTATTTGTGATGAAATTTATGAATTTTAAGAATAGTTTTTCATTTCAATGGAATTTAATGGAATTACCTTTTTATTTTTATTTGTTTACTTTTAATTTTTAATTTCCAATATACTTTTTAATATTTAATATATTAAATAGTAATAAAAGTATTAATGATAAATATAGAATAGAAGATAATGGTTTATAAACCAAAAATGCTTCTAATTGACCTGAAAATGTACTATTTAAAACAATTTTTTTGAAAAAACTTACATGAATATTACTCATAAATTAAATCTAATTACCTATATTGTAAATGATGAACATGTGTAGAAAAAACATACATTTTTAAAAGATGCAAAACAAAACAAGAGTTTATTAAATTTTTCTAAACCAGTACATACATTTCATAAAATACTACTTTAATTACGAAGTACACAAATAAATGCCAACATTAATGAAATAATAATAAATTTTTCTTCTTTAAATTATAATATTAAAAGTTGTGGAAATGTAATGTACAAGAGGTTCTATTATTCTATAAATTTTTATCTCAGGAGCGACAATAGTCCAGTGGCTAAGGCACTCGACTCGCGCTCTTATGAATCGGGGTTCGAATCTCCGGGAAAATTTCGAAGAAATTTGCGGGAAGTAGAACCCGGAGACTTTGAAAAAATTAATTAAAAAATCTAATTTGGTAAAAAATGCAATTTTAAAAAGTCTCACTGGGTAAAAAAATACAATATTCACAAGTACCGGATGGCACAATACAAAAGATCACTGAAAGAAGGAAGAATGAAGAGACCAAGAAGCGAATCGTTTCTTTTCCTTCTTACAAACAGGGATTGTTTAACCACCGTGTAATAGCGCTGAGCTAAAGCCAAGTGTCAGTAAAAAAAAGAATAATTCTTATTTCTTGAGTAATAAGGATGTATTAAAAATAATTAATGGAATATGTAAATTAATTTTATTATTTAAAAATTAAGAATATAGTTTTGAATTGATCACTCTGTGTATTATCTCTTTAATAAACAAAATATTTCGAATCAGCTTTAATGCAAATCAAGTCTCTTTCTCTCTCCTTCAATCCGACTGGTCAGCAAGTAAAGAAATAAGTGAGACAGCGTCTCTAACACGAGGAGGGTTGCACAACTCGAAATTCCCATCAACAAATTCTAAGTTGAACTATATATAGATATGGAAGTCTAAGAGAGGA
Organism: Anastatus disparis; assembly: GCA_017163975.1. NCBI lineage: Eukaryota > Metazoa > Arthropoda > Insecta > Hymenoptera > Eupelmidae > Anastatus > Anastatus disparis. The sequence goes on along the minus strand of JAFFSR010000335.1, from coordinate 13,691,985 downwards.
GCATCCGTCGGATGGTTAGTTTGCTTGGTGGTCACGAGGTAGGTGTGGTATATAGAGGAGAAAGAGAGCAAGCTTCGTATAGTCTTGCTACATCTTTGCTTTAGCTTGTGTATAGTATATCTAAAAGCGTCATGCAGTTGCCTAGGACACTTGGCTCGACAACGACGACGGCAACGACAACGACGACGACAACCCATCCCTCATCTTTGTAGATGTGTCCAGTTTGTGTCCAGTCACCAAACTCACTCTCTTTCTCTCCTTCTCTCTCTCTCTCTCTCTCTCTCTTGAAGCCAACTTCTGTTATTATAAGTTAACCCGCTGGATACCAAAACCTTAGTCTTCCCTCTCAACCTCCTCTCCTACCCCCTCGCGTCTCTTCTTCCTCTTTTACGCTTAGATTATGGCCATCAGCCAACGGACAAGGAGGGTAACGCCTTTCGAACTTCGAACGTTTGTGTGAGTGACGACGACGCCTTTTCGTTTGTATAAGGAAGTGTCTCGAAGGCTTTTTGTACTCTCTCTCTCTCTCCCCCCCTGTTAAAGGTGAAGAATAACACGTTCTACCTCTTGACCGTTTCTATACTATACTATAAACCAAAGGTACCTTGTAATAAGTAGACTCGTTGCGCATTCCCACTTTATAGACGTTCATGCAGAACATCTGACTAGCTTACTGCTGTCTCCATGTACTTCTGACTTTGTACTATATTATAAGTTTGAGAGCAGTTTTAGAAAGTTCGAGAGAGAGAAGGAGAGAAAAAGAAAATTCTTCTTTTGTTTTCAACAATAACTTTATATTAAGAACTTTTTTATGCAAAATAATTAATACTCAAATTGTTAGAAAATTGGAAATTTTTAATTTTTCAATAAAATTTTGATTTTGATTAATATTGTTAGTCAAATAAATTAAACCCAGTTAAAATATAACTTTAAGAATATCTACATTAATGATTCATTAGATTTTACGTGAAATGTACTTTCAAGATAGAAATTCAAATTTTAGATTTGAAATAACAAGATTTGACGTAATTTTGGAAATTTTGCAAAATTACTTACGAATAATCATTCTATTGATACAACTACTTTCCTGCGAAGCTACTTTATTAATCTGAATTATTTAAACTTACTAAATTATCGATTCCTTATTTTAGAAAATACATAAACTTATAAATTATATACGCATATAAATTGTCTGATTAGAATCATCTGCTACTACTAATGTAAAAAAATTTTATAAATTTTTTTTCAGCAAATTTATAAATACAACATCACTTATCACACAGCAAAGTAAAGAAAAAGATAAATTTTTTAAATGAATTTTTTTTCTAAAGAAATTAAGTTGTCTATATTTGGTATGTAGCATACAAAAAATCCCAGCAACCCGCAAACATGCATTCTATACCACAAAATTCAAACCACCGAAAAGGGGTCGAGGAACCTCCGTGAAAAAAAAAAAATTCTACCTTCCACGTATATACCTTTCTTCTTCATCTTCTTTTTTTCTATACGGATTAACGTTTTTTCGGGTTAAAAAGCGTGTGGCCTCTCCACTTCTCTTTCTATCTCGCTTCTCTTTTTCACTCGAGAGGCGATATACTTTCACGCTCTAAACCAAAGCTGAGCATGTATATGCGGCTAAAGAACAGCAGCCCAAAAGAGAACGACAGAAAAGAAAAAGAAAAGAGCTTTTTTGCCGCGCCACACGTGAAAGCGAAAGTGCCAAAGAAGAGGGTTGAGTTGAGAGAGAGAGAGTAAGAGAAAAAAAAGAAATAAAAAAGGAGAGGGTGCGCCGGGTATAGAACAGCTTTACGAGTATATATGCACCCAGAAAAGTTGCTTTAACTGATATAAAGCTAAAGCGCGTCTCAAATAACTTACAATCAACTTGAAATTCTCTCTTATTTCTTTTAACAAAATCATATATACCGCGGCGCTCTGGATTTCATTTGAAAAAGAAAAAATTATGTTTTTTTCTCTTATATTTTGCTTTCTTTAACCGAAGAGAGAAGCACGTGCGCTGTCTCCGTTAAGTTTTATAATGCGATCCAAAGCGCGCAAACTCTCTCTCCCTCTCTCTCTTTCTCTCCAGGCCATGTCACTTTTTTACTATTTACCTTTTTTGACGCATTAACGCCTAAGAGAGTTCGATTTGATCAAGAGAGACCGAGGAAAAGGACAATTAATTTTCTACAACAGCATTAAAGCTTACCGTATACATACATATATATACACTTGATAATACGATTCGGTGTGTAGATTGTACTTTATTACTAATTTAATTAAATGTTAAGCGTCGACTGGAATAATGCTTTACGGTGTACTGTTGTTTTTTTTATTTATTTCCTTGATTTATGTACTGTTTTTAAAGTAGTAAATTTAAAACATTATTCATTGTAATTAAAGTATTATGATAATTTATTATTTATTCAGTGCGATAAACCGAAATTATAAATTTATTGCTGTTGAAAAAAATGCAAATATAGAGACAAAAAAAATTGATTGTTTTTCAATGCGAGTTGTTGAGATATAGAAAAACAATTTTTTAAAGTTTGTTATAATTTTATAGCAATTGGATTACAAATGAATCGCTCTTTGATAACCTTTTTGCCATTTTTTTTCCTCTGATAACAATATTATGAATGAAAAAGAATCATTAGTAATATATTACTTTCTTTTTTTAAAGTTATTTATAACAAAAAAAGAAAAATAGCGTAACAAATAAACAAAAATAAATGTATGACAATTAAGTCCTCAGGGCTCACTACAATAATTCTTAATAACTAAAAGTAATATAAATAGTCATTCGAAACGGCGATGTGAAAATAATAAAAAAAAAGCAAAAAAAACGAAATAAAAGCGTTTAGTATACGATATTCAAAGGTAATATTTTCCAGTAGTGGTGGAACAGTAGCAAACCCAATGGTAGTAAGCAAAACTATTCGACTTGTGCTATTGCTCTGCGAGTGTTAATTCAAAGGTATTAGCAATTAACGAGGAATTACTTCCTCGAGGGTGCATAAAAGAGACTCTCATTCCCTCTCTTTCTCTTTCGCTCCGTACCTCTTTTATTTTATTCTTGCATTTTAAGGAAGCGTAACGGCCATTACCCAGTCCATCTTTTTTTCCTCTTTCTCTCTCTTATTCTCCGTCAAATAAAACGTGCTCGTTTACGGCCAACACGATCGCAAAAATGAGTATAAAAAACATAGAAGACAAGAAAACAAAGTAAAAGAAGAAAAATATAAATAAAAGTTAAAGAGAAAAGGACGAAAGAACTAAAGACAAAACAAAAAGAGAAATAAAAAAAAAAATAACAACAACTTAGGTGCAGAGGATACTTTATGCGAGACAATATTGAAAATAAATCGATAACTTAATTAAAGCCAAACCAGCAGTAGCAGTGAGCATCCATCGGGAATCGGTTGTATATACGCGGTTAATCAATTCACACCCAAGAGCTCTCTTCTCTTGCTTTAACACTATATATATATATATATATATATATATATATATATATATATATATATATATATATATGCATATACGCACATTCAATGATTTTGGTCTCTCTTTCTGTTTCTCTCTCTTCTCTGCGTATGCGCATAACAATTCGAAGCTGTAAAGTAAAGTATATATATCGTTAATCCTGAAGTGCTTGATTTTCATTAACTTATCCCTTCCCTCCTTTCTGCCTTATATGCGTGACTAAGGGAAGTTAAAAACTTTTGCCAATTATAGATTTCAAGAGTCTCTGAATCTTTATACTTAGTTCTCTTTTTTTTAATTTTTTTTTATTTGCCTTCAAGTATATACGATATTTTACGCGTTTTACATGTTTTCGCGCGCGCTCGCGCACCGATATTACCTCGTTATCCAAAGACGCGAAACAGTAACCAATTTTATGAGTACACCAAGTGAGTATGCGTCGAATACGCTAATGTTATCATCATTGCGTATATTTTATGAAACGTTTCCTTGAAGCTTGTTAATTTGGTAACGATGTTACTAAAATAAAACCTTAAGTATTTAAATAATAAAAAGATAAATGAATAATTCTTGCTTTGATTAATAGTTTTTTTTTATTCCTTGAAATTTATTTTGCGATCATCATTGCTTATCGCACTTGCAAATAAATGCTGCTAAATGTTATTAAATAATGAATTGATCAATAAATGGATAAAGAAATATCAAAATGGTCCATCAAGACTTTTTATAACATTGATCATTAATTAGAAAATAATTGATTATTAAACAACTCTACTGATTTTTAAGAATTATTTTAATGTGATTTCTTCTTTAGTAACAAATAAGAAAAAATTAAAACTAATTTATGTATTTTAGTGATTGTCATAAATGAAACAATATATTTCAAAAAATTTTAATTAAACAATAAAAAAATTTTCCCTCTAAACTGAAATACAATTTAATTTATTTTTTTTTTCTTCAACAATTAATGTAAACGAGGTCAAAGTTCGCGTCAATGTGTAAAAAAATTAATCGTCGCCGAGAATGCGAGACGCGTGTGTACACCCACGCGCATACACTCGCACAGACATACACACAAAACCTTACTCCGCAAGTGAATTTGCCGAAAAAAGAAGAATATATATAACGCCAAGCGACAATTAAAAATCTGGTGTTTTAAATCCTGCATACTATAGAAACATGTGACAGTAAAAAAATTTAAAAAAAGGACAACAAGAAAAAAAGGGAAGTCTATACGAGATAGAGATGGATAGAAAATTTTCGCATATTTGCTATTGTTAATTCGTTGTTCGTACCTTTTTTTGTTGTTGTTGTTTTTTTTTTTTTTTTTTTTGTTAACTTATAGTAGTAGCTTGTAGATTGTCATTATTTAACGACACACAATTACTTTAAACGTTTTTCCCTTTACAAGTGCAAGGTGCGCGTAGTTATACCATTAGACAAAACAACAAGCAACTTGCTACGACAAACTACAACAGAAACTACAGATAAAAAAAATAATAGAGAAAAAAAAGAGCAGAACGAGAGAGATAAAAATAAAAGAAAAAGAAAAAAAGTATAAGCATGAATATGCGGAGCCTACGACAATAGATATCCAGCCGAGGACAGTACAATGGTCATTGTAAATCAGGGCATTTTAAAAATCTGACAGGATATATGTTGACTCGACTCTCGTATATCGAGTCACGCACTCGTTTTCCTTTTTCTCTCTCTCACTTTTACTCTCGTACGTGTAGATGTTTATGTGTGCATGTGTGTACACGTACGTGTGTACCCATTAAATACAACATTATGCTCTTTGCTTCTCCTTTTTTTTTCTTTCTTTCTTTTTTTTTTCCTTAGTAAAAGGTAACATTTGAGCAATACACATACCTATACAGCGTATAATGGTAATTGCTGGAGGGAGGCGAAAAGATGTTATTCCCATCAGTGCCATTTTTGGCAAGTTGTTTTTCGTCACACAAAACTCATGATACCTTTTATCTAATTTTACTGAAATTCTTTTACTTTTTTCCTTCTTTTTTTTTCTTTTTTGCTTTTCTTTCACTCTGTTAAGTATTCTTTTTCTTTCATCAGCAATGCTATTATATGCACGTAGGAGAACGATCGTGTTAAATGATAACATTTGTTAAGCAGGTAAGGGTTTCTCTTGCTTCAATTGTTCCTATCTCTTCTTTTCTCTTGTCCTTAGCATGTATAAGAAATGTTAGAATGGTGAGTCAATGCTTGCTTCATTATTGGTCCTACATAATTATTTAAAAGTTTGTAAATGATAAAATTTTCATACATTTTTTTCCAAACCAATTGTCAACAAATAAAAATTATTTAAAATATTATAATTTATTGCAATTTGCGTACAATTTTTTCCTGATGCAAAAAATTTTAATTATTAAAAATGTATTTTAGTTGGAGTAAAAGAATAAGGATTTGTAATAATTTATTGAAAAAAATACCCACTAAAATTCTTAGTGTCGTGTAGTAGAAATAGTCAGGTCTTGCCAGACAAGTTTAAGATAAATTTAACTCGCAATGATCGGAATTGATATAATTTTAAAATTAAGTTGAAATCAATTTTAGGACAGTTCGCGATTAATTTTGGCTTTAAATTTCCGTTTAAAAAGAATCCATTTATAGAGCGAATTTCATATAAATTATTTGAAAAAAAAGAATAATTTTAATTTTAATTTTATAGCAAACAATTTTTTTTAATAAAATTAAGATTTTTATTTTAATTAATTATTTAGAAACTAACTTATCATATGGATAAAAAATACAAGTTGTATTAAATGTTTAAGTAACGGTATAAAATTATTACATAACCACTAATCTATTTCAAAATGATATGACTACGCTTCGTTTTCTTAAAATATCACTTTACTGTCAATGAATAGTTTATTCACTCGGCAAAACTTCAAATAGAATACGATTTTCAAGATGCAAATAGCGTTTTTCTTTTTTTTTCTCTTTTTTTTACCAAAACCATCAAATTAACTTCTCAGCACGTGTTCGCTATGATGTCTCAATTTAGTTGAAAATATGGTATACTCATACATCCCGCAAAGTTTATATATCCATATTAAAAGAAAAAGTAAAAAAAAGCTTGAAGTAAAAAAAAGATGGAAATAAAAAGAACGCGTTAAAATGCACTCATGTTTTTCCACGATGCGAAAGCGGAGCGTTTACCGGCGGCAAGCGAAAAGAAGAAGAAGAAGAAGAAAAAGAAGACGAAAAGAGGAAAGAAAGAAAGAGAAAAAAAAAGACGAATGCTCGTGCTCGCACGTGAGAATCAGAAGAGGTGACGATGAAAAGAAGAGAGAGAAAGAAAGGAGGAAAGAGAGTATGTATAAAAGCAAAAGCGGAAGAGGGAGAAAGCAAAGTTGTATAGAAGCTGGTAGGAATTTTCACGAGCGAGCACGCTTGAGGCTCCCACATAAATACGCCCATTGCTCGCCCTCTTGCATACTATTACATACAGATATATAACCATAGTAAGATCATACTTTTTTCTTTCTCTCTCTCTCTCTCTCTCTTGTAAAATGGCAGTTTAAAAAAAGTAAGAAAAAAAAGAGATTAGCTTCTGCAGCTAACTTGCACACAAACCGACGATGTACTATATACGAAACCTACAATTATTTACTGTAATAAAATCGGTATTACTTTTGCATACTACCACTGTGTCTAGTCGATAAATAGTTATACCGACATACTCAGCTAAAGACTAACAAAAGAAAAGAAAGAAAAAAAAACGTTAAGTGAGAGTGCGTATATAAAGTTTGTTAATAAAACGTAAACCGCTTCTTTTGATTAGATTTGAGAGACAGAGGTAAACCAAAGTTTCAAAGAAATAGTACTGCAGAAGTGTGAGAAAAGGGAAAAAATTTTCGCTCAGAAGGGTTGTTACAGTTTTTTTTTAAAGCTGTATGAATGATTTTTAGATCCTATTACAATGGAATTTGAAGTATGGGTTGTAAAAAATAAAAAACTATTTTGTTGATGGTTCTTAAGATTTTTTATCTGCACCCATTTTAGAAGATTATTTATTTTTTCAATTTTATTATTTAACGTCGCTGTATTTCAGCTATTATTTCAATGCTAATTAGCAACGGAGGTTGTCACTGTGTTTATTATCAAAGCACATGTAATGTACAGTGGTGCTTGTATCAATTGGCTGCCGAGAGCGGGATTCGAACTCGGAACCTCGAGATTACGAATCCATCGCTCTACCGACTGAGCCACTGACGACCTGTGTACAAAGTTCATTGATCGAAATTTAAAAAAATAATAAATGTTACGTAGCTAAAATAATTCTAATACTTAAAGTATTTATTTTCGAAGTAATAATAAATTTTATTGTAAATACTTAAATATTTTAATTTTAATTTTCATTTTTTAAATTATCTTAATAAATCTGTATTTATTGAAATATATCATTATAATTTAAGTATTTTTTAATTTGATTTAAAAAACTAAAATAGAATTATTTTATGCATATTTAATACGCACTTAACAATTGCAACGTAAAAATTAATCAAGCATAACTTTAAAAAACACATAAATTTTTTTCTCTCAGTAGATTATTAAAACTAAAGAGCAGTACATTGAAAGACGATTTATTCCAAGAGGCGCAGGATGCGTTTTAATGCTAATACTACAATGTCCCTACAATATGTGTGGACATTGTAAATCTATCCCCCATCGAGACCTGGGGGGATCCTATCCAAAGTAGTTTACCACCATATCGTTTCCAGATATATCGAGATCATAAGCGCAATAATTAACGCTAGCGAGCCAGCGTATATAGCCCGGCAACTAAATGTATCGATTTACTTATACCGATTTACCGATAAACGTTTAATGCAAAATTATGAGACAGTCTTTGCAAATATATCTGGTTATAGTTAATGTCGTTTCCCGTCAATTTTAATGAAACCTCTTAAGTGTTAAAGATGGTTTTTTTTACCTTTTTTTTTCTTATTTATCGGATGAGTGTGGACATTTATTTCATGTAAATAATTTATTAAAATTGTAATAGTAAGAAAGTTTAATTTTACGATATTTAATTACTAATTTACATAAATTATTAGTATAAAAATTAACACTCCAATCAAATGATGTAATAAATGTGATAAAAATAAAAAATAATTATTTACAATACGTACAACTTAAACGTATATATAGAAACATTTTTTCTTTACAATCATTTAAAAAGGAATCAGGTCTGTGATTTCTAGTTATATTATAAATTAATTTATTCAAGGATATTTTTCATTTTAACATTAAAAAAAATAATCCCTGAGTATAAATTTTATACTAAATACATTCAATATGCTTCGTGTTCATGAGTTGGGTTTATTTTAATGGATGAAAGTCAAAATTATCGATATTGATTTTGTTTTACAATTTTATACTTGCAAAAATACACGAGAAAATTAAATTTCTGAACAATTAATCATATTTAAAATTCTAAATGTTTCATTTCATGCATTCATCTTTTCACAGGAAGAAAATACTTTTAATTGTAGCTAAAATTCATGTATATCATTAAACTTCTTTTTTCTATATTTAAATAAAATTAAATTCACTTGGAAAAGTTTTTTTTTTCTTCAAGAAGCAACAACGAAACTTGAATGCAATTGAAAGATGAATAAAAAATTTTGTGTTGATATCGAATACAAGACAACGGAAGGCAGAAATTTAAGATAAGAAAATCGAACAAGAAGAAGAAGAGGCCAAGTGGTTATACTTGCTTGCAACCCACCACCACCAGAACCACCACCACCACCATCAGCAGCTAGAAAATCCCGAACGTTAACAAGAGGTTACGTTTAGGGGAAGGTAAGCAATAATTTATTCCGCCCGCGGAGAAAGGTAAGAGTGAGAGAGAGAAAAAGATAGAAAGAGAGAGAAGTGAAGCATGCATATTCTAGATATATTATAAATAATTACTCAATTATATCTTTGAAAAGGCGATGAATAAAGATGTACCCGGGGTAGAGTCCATAGTAAGGAGAGGAGAATAACCGAGCTAATAAAAAAAAAAGCTCACGTTGAATATTCAAACGCAACAAACTAGGTACACGGTTATGGTACGATGCGAAAAGAGAAGCTCAAGCTAAGAGGAGCTAAAAAAAAAGGAGGGGGAAGGGAGAGAGAAGAAGTGAAAAAGAGAGAAAGAGAGAGAGGAAAGAGGCTTATTTCAAATGGAGATCTGTATTACTATACCCCTTACCTACTTCGTATACTTTTCATTCTGGTTTTCCCAGCAAGTTTTTCGACACTCCAATACACCTCCTCTTAGTAACAAATCCATTTCCGGCAAGACTTATGTATATAACTACGGACTATTAAATGTTTTCTTCGCTTGTCAGCGTTAAAACGACTAATAAAGTATCCTCTCTCTCTCTCCCTAAAGATTTTCTTATCCTCATTCTCTCTCTTTATTCGCTTTTACAATTCAACCTCGTGTATTAACGAAGTGGACGCGCGACAATTTTCCTTCTTTCTTTTTTCTTCTTTTTTTTTCACTCCCAATTATGTGCATTTGTAATGCCTCGAGTTTACCCATGCTCGAGCGTGAAAATTGGCAGTTTCCTAATTTGCGAAAGGATTTCCGTGATACGCAGTTGAAACAGTTTTGCCAGAAGTAGTAAATTACCATGATTAAATTTGCTTTCAATTAATATGTAAACAAACCTTCTTCTCGGGCAATTATTATTTAGAATGGAGAAAAATAAAATCTCTGCCTGTTAACTAACAAAAAAGTAACAAGGCTTTAACTAAAAAACGAAGAAAAACAGATTGGTTAATCTACTTTTATTATTCGATGCATGATATAATAAAAATTAATCCTATAAAAAATTTTTATATATAATTTAAAAAAAATAAAATATGTTATATTTTTCATTTTCAGCTATAAAGACTTTGATTTTGGATGCCGGCATATGGGCGCGAGGTTTGTTTAGAATTTCTTTCTCATTTAATGCAGATGTTTTATGATACTTTTGTCTGACTTGCCATAAAGTTTAAAAAACTTTATAGGGAGGCATAAATTTGTTGACCGGACACGATAAACTTTAAAATATTACGGAAATGAAAAGCCCTTTGCCGCTTGCTACACATACTGACATGCGCGTATATATACATACATAATGTGTATATGTGCATGTGCACTTGGTTTTCGTTACTCCTTTTCCGCGCTAGATAATGCGTTGGAAATTTACGGGACGTTGTTGTTACAAGTGAACCCCCCTTCTACCTTCTCTTTGTTGTTGGTTTCTTTTTTTTTTTTTAACTTCCAATCCTAGAAAGATACACTAAATTTCATTCGTTTCAGTCTGTGTTTTACCACTTTTTATGTTGCTTAACTTTTTATATTTATTCTCAAGCGCGACTATGGTTGATTCTACAATTAAAAATAGAATATTTTTGTTTTATAAATTCAATGAAAAAAGTAGATTGATCTTTTATTATTTTTAATTATTGGAAGATTTTATTACTTATAAATATTTAAAGTAAAATGCTATTAAATTCTTGAAAAAATCTATATTCAATAAAAAAACTCATTTCCTTTCTTACTTAACCAAATGTAATAATGAACCTAATCAAAAACCCATCGTGTTCGATAAATTTATATACATTTTTAGTGTTCATCCTTTATTTAAAATTCTATTACCGATCGAAAGAGAGGAGAGTAGCGCGCGGATTTCGTCCAAGTACCATTTTCCGTCTGGACGATTTTTTCGCATAAAACAGACGCATCTTTTCATCTCTCTCTCTTTCTATTTCTTTCTCCCTTTTCTTTTTTACTCTTAGAAAATGTGATTGGCTTGCGATAGAATTACGAAGGGTGGACCGATCCTTGCCAAGGGTTCTTTTTATATACTTTCACTCTTATTTCATGCTCTTCATCTTATAAACATACATAGAGAAAAAGCCCAAGTAAATTCTAGCTTTAGACAAAGAAAATCTTAAACATACATTGCCATATGTGACTGACAATTTTCTCTTTCATCTAGAGTGAGATGTTAAATCGGCAAAAACAAGTAAAGTATTTGTATTGTGAATCGTAACGAAAATAAGTATTGGAATAAAGCTGATAAAAATAAAAAAATTATTATAATTTGATAATTTTTTGATCGCTAATTATTTTATTTTATTAAAAATAAATTAAATTATAAATTACTTAATTTGGATTTTTATTTGAATTTTCAAATTATATATTAAAGTAAATTAAAAATCTAGTAAAATTTTAACGTTTGAAAAATTAAAAATACATAATTTTTAAATACCTAATAATAAAATTTAAAAAAATTTAACTGATATTGTATTACCACTAAAAGATATAGGAATTTTCTTAGGAGTTAATGTATACTTTATAAATGATCTACAACAGTCGTACATAAATCGGTTGAAATCGGTAATTCACAAGCCAAGTAATATTACGATATACAATCCTAAAAAATACAACAATTTTTAACATCTACTCTCATAAAAATTAAATGACCAAGTTAACTGCTTCTCACGTAAATCATTGAAAACATTAAACATAAAAAAAAATACAACATGACTTTAAATTAGGTATTGATAACTATTCTGTCATTTTAAAGCAGTAAAAAAAAACAAATAAAAAAAAGAAACTAAACTAAATTTACTGACTCACGCTAGTTAAACGGTTGAAACGTTTTGTGTATACCTTATAAAGTCGACCCTTTTCGTTCTCAAGTATTAGATAAAGATACGGAGATTGAAAGATCACGTCGAGAGGGTGCGACGACGAGAGAATATGCTTAAACGCTTGAATAATCTATACATGTATATATTTAGGGTTGTGCCATACTGTGAAATTGAAAGATGCGTGCGTCAATTTCCTTTGCCACGATTTCATAATTTTATTGCCAATTTGCGAACCATTACGCGTGTATGTATATATATATTTTGAACAACCAAATGCTATAAGCAAAATCTAGCAGTAACTATACGTTGACGGATTTCCGCGCGAGTTTATACACAGAGAGAAAGAGTCTATCTCTCTATCATTCACTATCAATCTGTCTTTCTCTCTCATTCGCTCTCTTACTCTTTCGAATGATGATGATATTGGGTTGCGTATGCTCGCATGCAAATATATATAGCCTCCTCCTCCTCCTCCTCCCCCCTTTCAAAAACTGGTATATAGAGCTATTTTGCGTATACACACACGCGAACCACTATATACCCTGCGTTACTGGGTTTTAGGGTTATGGGTGAAAACGTAATCTCCGTATACGCGAACGAATTTACGAGTGGCGTTACCATTGATTTGATGACTGTTTTGCACGCGTGCGCTATACCCCAAACCTTTCTCTATTTCTCTCTCTCTGTCTCTCTCTTAGTCTCTCTCACTTGCTCTCTCTTTTTCTCTCTCATATGATGCGAGCGAGAGAAAACCGGCAGCATGTGGCTGACCAACTAAATATTTTGAACGACTCGCGTACTCTCGTATATACGCTTTTGTTTGCTATATAGATGTACATATGTATAGGCCGATGGTCATGACGTTACTTCGTTGAAAGTGAGCGGAACGCTTTCATTTTTGGCCAATGACTCTGTATGTTTTTCAATGACGGATAATCCGATTTGACGGACACCACGCGGCCGTATACATATATATAACTGTCAGAGCAAAATTTCGATGCTCGGCTTTTTCTCTTTTTATATACACACATATATATAGAACCAATTTCGATGATTTTTGCACCTGTTAGCGCGTCCACTGTACTTTTTCTATCTGTATATATAAAACGAATTTTCAATGCTATTGACCGATGCGGTTTGCCATTTTTTAATTGCTATACGACATGTTAATGATTGTCAATGAGTGAATTTATCATCAGTTTATTTTCTCTTTTATTTTCCTTTTTATAATCTATTATATCGAGCTATTCGTTTGTCTATTTACTTCTTTTATTTTAAGGATTATACCTTTTGAGAATATTATTTATGATGCTAGTCATTATTTATGTATGTACGTTAATTATTTGATTAATGATTTTATGTAAATATTGATTTTTCTTTTTTAATTTTATAAGCTTTTTTGCATTAAACATAAGACGTACTTTAGTTTCTGTTACAAGCATCAGATCTAATTTAACTTTACATGATTATTGAGTAATTTAAAATTAGAAATTATAAGATTTAAGTAAGCTTCATTGGTCAATCATTTATTTAATCTTAAGAACTCAGATTTCATAAAATTACAAAAATAAGTTCATTTCATGAAATTTAAATTTTTTAAAATTCATTTAATATATAAAAATATAATCAAAATCATTATTAAACCTTAAAGCACAAAGGTTTATACTAGGAATTGAACTTACTTTGAAAGTACATCATGATCACGTTATTAAAGATGCTGATGACAAAATTTAACTATACGTTGTTTAAATGATCTAAAATGAAGTGCAAATAGTTTCATGTTAGTATTTTGTCATTAATATTGTTTTAAATTTAACTTAATTTTAAACAATTAAAGACATTCTCAGAAATCCGATTCGACTATAGGTGAAATTTACCCCTAGTGTGTGGCTTAAGGGTTAATATACTAAAAAATTCATAATAAATGTATGATTTAATCACTCTAATTAATGCTAATGAATAAATATTTCAATGATTTTCATATAATAAATTCAATTTGACGTTTTAATTATCGTTTTTGGATTATTAATATCATTTAATAACCAATAAGTATTGGTTAAGGTTAAAATTTTTGTTTTATTTTAAATAATATATTTATCCTGGCAAAACAAAATTGTTATATTCACTAAAATCTCTACCCTATAATATTCTCTCTTAAAAAGCATATACTGTGTAACCAAACATCCCTTCTATAACATTTCTGAATCGTAATGACATCTAGTAACCATATATGTATAATACTCATCGGCATAAGAGCGAAAAGTGGTAAGAGAAATTTTCCCCCCAATGGACAATGTTTGAGAGAGAGAGGAAGAAAGTGCATCATTTTATCTCCATGATAAATACGCTACATTTTATGCGCATTATTTTGGCTTGTATTCGTCCCCTTATCAAGTATACAGTAAACGGAAAGATCGAGGGAGAACACATACCGTCCTCACATATATCCCCAACCCTCCCCACCCTCCCTTTTTCTTTTTCACACTTTTCTCTCTTTTCTCGCACCCCCTTTTAGGCTGTTTTTTTTTTATTTTCGTTTGTATATACGTGTGTATATTTGTACACATGAACCGGACACTTGTACACATATATACATGTATATACGCACACGCATACCAGTGTGAAAGCACAAACATGTCTTAATGAATGCATTTTTATTTACGCTTCTCTCTTCTGTAAAGCGAATTCCCGAGATAATTTATGTATCTATTCAAAAAGTAAAGTTGTGTTGGTTTTTAATGGCAAATCGCGTTAAAATGGATAATGTGAGAATGGTTAATTAATGAAATCTATCGAGTCATAAATTAAAAACTTGTCAGTTATAATTAAAATAGAAATTGCTTATTTTTTTTCTCTCGCTCTCTTTCTCTCGAAATTTCGTATAGAGGTTTACAAGAATTAAAAAAAAAACAACAACAAAGAAGAAAAAAAAATATTTCCAAGCCAAACTGTTTTGCAATCAAATTGTATGAGATTTGCATTACTTTTGCATTGCTTTGCAAAAAAATTCTTTTATACATGAATTTACCAGTCAGATAAATGCAAAAACTCTCAATTATTTATACTACGCACAAAATTTGGTTATCATGAAAAAAAAAAAAAATTAAAACATAAAATTTTAATTATAATAATTTATCATTTCTTGATTTCTTAAATATGTAGATGCTCTGAAAATTAATTAAAAAAATAATAAATTAAAATAAGTGTTGGTTGAAAAATGTAAATTAACAAAATATATTTCCAATTTTTACCTTTACCTTGGCAACAGAATCCTTGTTCTCAAATGTATTTGTAAACAAAGTATTTCAAAAAGTTAAAAATTAAAAATTCAAATGAAATAATTTATTATTAAATAAAGAAATATTTTTCCATCAAAATAAAAATATTCATCAATCCTTGATAACTTTCAATATATTTGAATTCCAAAATTTTTTTGTAAATATTTCATTAATATGTAATATTTAAAAGCGCGAATAAAAACCTATGAAATAATCCTTGAAAATATTTGACAGGCTGAAAAATAAGAAGACGCAACTATATGATGGCCCTCAAGCTGTTATAAATTTAAACGTGATTTTTTTTTTCATCCTCTCAAAATCAAACATTTTGCACTATTCTCTCCAAAAAGCAAAAAAAAAAAGAAAAAAAAAGAAAACCCTAAACGAGAAAACCAACGACACGCTACTTGAAGATCCAAGCTAGCATCAGCACTCAATCATTTCTCGACGTCAGTCATCGTTGATGCAACGACCCTATAACAATCTATATACAAATTCCACATACGTGAAAAAAAAGAAAGCAGAGCCTATCAAACCCTATGGCGCCTGCATACTTGCCAACACCCAATGCATACGTATACATATTCGCGTTAGTGCGTAGGCGGGGTAGAGAAAGATAGAAAGAGAGAGAGAGAGAAAAAAATAGAGGAAGAGGAAAGAGGAGGTGAAAAACGAAGGGCTAGCGAACGAAGGGTTTAAAAACCAAATGAGAAAGAAAGACACATACTAGGCAAAAGGGTTTCACTCTAACAGCAGTTATGCCCCCATCGTTTTCCATCTACCCTTCTATATGGATAGTAGTAAAAAGCGAGAAAGAAAGAGTAAAAGCATTTGGTACATGTATAGCAACAAGAGAAAGAGAGAGAAAGAGAAACGTGCGTACACAGCCCATCTTTTTTAATGTTAGGCAGTTATAGCCGGGCGGGTACGCGTGTGTAAAAAAAAAAAAAAGAACTTAGGTCAATTTTTATCACACAAACCAAGCGAGCGAGCGAGTAAGCGAGATATAAGAGTAAGTGAGCGAGAGCGAGTTAAAGAGTATAACGCGAGAATGCTTGTATGCTGCTGTGCTGCTGCTGATGCTGGCTTGCAATGCAAAAGCGAAACGAAGCGAGAGTATGCAAGAGAGAGAGAGAGAGAGAGAGAGAAAGGAAGAAAGAGAGAGAGCAAGCGGTGGCGCCCATAAAAAATGCCTCTTTACGTATGGCGATTGGTCCGCGGCAACCAGGGGGGTAATGCCGTTCGCTAACTTTTTTTGTCCTCCCTTTTTTTTCGTTCCTGATTCAGGGGGGAAAAAAATGCGAGCCGCACGTCGATTGGTCGAGGGGACAGATGACGTAGTGAGCGACGTGCCACCCACCCGCTCTCCTCTCCCTCCTCCTCATCCTCCTCCACCTCCTCATCCTCCTCTTCCTCCTCTTCGCGAAAATAAAAAATATAAAACGAAAGAAGAGAAAGGAGAAGGGGCAGAGAAAAACACTGTGTGAGTGAGTTGCAGTATGCTGCTTGCCTGCCTGCGAAGCTTGCTTGCTACTACTATTGCCTCCTGCTGCACACGCGTTGCGCGAAGAGGAGGAATAATAAAAAAAAAGAAGAAAAAAGAAAATAAAGCGCGAAGGAAAAAAACGTTTTGACTCTCACTATGTATATAAGAGAGATAAAGAGAGAGATTGTAACATGCTCTTGTATTGCCGGTCAGTATCTTTCTCCACCCTTTTTTTCCCTCCTCACCCCACTACATTAAACAAGGCTACCGGCTTTATGTTGCCTATCGTGCTAACACATAGCTCAGACTCTGAATTGGATGAAAATATCATTATAAAGTCTTTTGCTCTAATAAAGAAGAGAAATTTAAATAAAAAAAACAACAAAGAAAAAAGAAAACAAATGAAAATTACTAATAGTATGAGAAATCGAGAAAAGCTTGTGCACACTGACACTTCCTTTACGAAATGCAAGCAAAAAAAAAAAAACGGGGTGCGAAAAAAAAGGTGCGAGGGAAACTACTGGAGTTATATATGTATGGCTTACTATAGCTTCTTTTTTTTTCTTCTTTACGGAGCAAACTCTTATCGAGGCAGTAGCCGGAATCCCAAGCGCCGAGGAAACAGGTGGCAGTCCGCAATTCACTGTTAGAGGGTGAAAGAAAAAGAGAAAGAAAAGAGAGAGAGAGGGAAAGTGAAGAGAACGGAAGAGGATGAAGATGACTGGGATAAAACGGTTTGGTTTGCTCGCTTGAAAAGTTAAGAGTTAGAAATAGGGAGGGTGAGAAAAGTGTTTGAAACCTTGATTTGAGCCACTTTTAGAGCAAATTGTGATTTCTTTTTTTTCTTTCTTTCTTTTTTTTATTTATCGAAGATGATATAATCTGAAAGTTTGATATTTTAGTGATACAAATAAAAAGTAGAGATAGGATCGAAAAAAATATATATCATTTGAGATTATTTTATGCTCAAATGCATTTTTTGCATGATGAGAATGAAATTGAAAATAATTTTAAAATCAGCGTCTCATTGCAGATAATAATGTTTGTTTTTTATTCGGAATAAATCGAGAGATTAAATTTTCATTTAATGTTTTTTTTTCATTCTGTTTATGAAATATAAGTTTTTTTTCATCGTCATTATTTGAAATTAAATTATATAAAAACATATACATTTATTTTTTAATCGAATGGGTATTAATATTGAGATATAATAATAATTTGTAAATATGAATGATATTGTAAACACGAAAATTTCATATTCACTTGTTCATCATAAGATATTGTTGATTGAATCATTACCAAGAAAATATAATGATAAACATCCATAATAATTATTACATTGTCGTAATAAAATGAGCACAGGATTAATTTACCTTTCATTTCCTTGTAATGAGGTATTTTGAAGTATTTTCGAATTGAGGAAAGATACTTGTGAACTTTTTTTAAATGTTGATTTTAAATTGAAATTTAGTTATTTTTCTTTGACATAAAACGATCTTATTTTTAAATATCGTATTATTTCTTGTACTGTAAATCTAGTTTAGAACCCAATAAATTTTACATTCAAGAATTTTTTTCATACAAATTTTAGTAATCAAGATTATTTGTTTTAATATGTCAAAGAAAGTAATGCAAATATTCAAAACTATAAATTGAATCACTTAAAAAGGAAAAAAGAGACATTAATTATAATTTATAATTAACATATAAAGTCAAAAAATAATTATATACATTTATACTCTAAATTTAATCTCAATTGATTACTTCCAAATGCCAGAAGAAAGATATATCAAAAAATTATTGTGTTTGACAAATATCAAATTATAAATACGAATATGAAAGTTATCTCGTTTTTTTTTAAAATTATTTTAATGTAAAATTTTTAAAAACATTTACTTCAAACAATTCTTTTTTTTCCGATACATGAGTTTTCCATAAATGGATAGGGAAAAAAATTTTTCCGATACTTCAAAACTGTATATTTAAAAATTTTTTTTTTAAATACGTTAGATAATTTAAAAAAAAACGAGAAAAAATATACGCGCTGTTACCAAATTCAAGTAACTTTTTGTCTATCTCTGAATAATGAAAATCAAGTAATCTACATATGTTTGAAAATGATAAAATGATGATACACAGATTCGTTTGAAAACATATATATATATACAGATATGAAAACTCATTCGGAAAAGAGTAAAAGTATGAAGAGTATTACTAGTCAAAAGAGAGAGAAAGAGAGAGAGTAACTACAGAGAAAACTCGATATGTATTCGTTTACTTCCGCGAGCGCGGCGCGGGTCCCGATATGACATGATCGGCGCATTAACCCCTCGCGCTTTCGCGTTTTTTTCCTCTCGCGCGCGCCCACCTCATCCCAACCATTTTTTTTTTATTTTTTGTTTCCTTTTTTTTTTCACGAATATATATACGTATATGTACATATATATATGCTCCCTCTTTTTCTGGCTGGCGCCTGGTGCCTGGGATGCGTTTTTATCGATTTGTTAGAGCCTCGCCGCCGCCGTCCAATGCCCCCCTTCATACATATATACCCAACCTAAACCTCATGTATCTATATGTATAAGCAAGCCTTTTTTTTTAAATATTTATAGCCATCTTTTTTTAAATTTAGAAAAAAATTCCAGCCCTAAACAATCAAATTGTTTTGGGCGTAATTCTATTTTTTTATAGTATCTCTGCCTCTTTAACAAAAAAAAACCGTCAATGTATCGCTCGGTATGTGTCATCAATGACTTCGGTTTTTATTTTCGCACCCCACGTGCGTATAGTATGCTATATAGGTATTATCATTGAAAGCTCGCGTGGTCAAAACATGCGGTATTTCACTTTTTGATGACTCGCAACTCTCTCTCTCTCTCTCTCTCTCGTGCGGTGTGCGTAAAATGCAAAAGCTTGCCATGTGTACGTATACACATATATACGTATATTACGATATGGAATGGTTTATATAAAGTGCGATATCGCTGATCAAATATTTGACGAAGGATTTTAAAGGGGGAACAACGCGCCCGTGAAAATTGAAAATAATGAAATTTTCGAAAGTGGAGGGGGGAAAGAGGGGGGGAGGGTATATGAAGCCAACACGATGATCCCGAGTTGCCGCTTGTACAAAATCTACCTATGTGTATATGGTGATAAATTTTTGTTTATTATTCCAAACGCGATGAATGCCCGATTTTATTGAGTCCGAAACTCGATACCCCCCGAGCTTTTCGAGTCATTATAATGATTGTAGGTTAAAATTTTTAACCTTTCTCCAATAATAGTTTAACCTTTTATTGCCTGATGTTTTAAACCGTTTGAATGATGATTCCGATGATTCGTTTATTCTTTTTATTACTAAATAAATTATCATCATTTATTTTCGATAAAATATTTATTGATCATTATTTTTAAATGTTTATTTAAAAGCGTAATTTGCGTTGATTTTAAACACGTTACTTTTTTTAAATGACAAACAATAATTTATTCATTCTGATTTTTTATCAAATTATTAAATATTTTATCAAGTCCAGCTGAATGATATTCGATTTGAAATATATTAAATATAAACAAAACTTTTGAATTAATCAAAATTCACAGGATTAATATGGCAAAAATTTAGTTCATTTTTTTTTTGTTTCTCTTATTCCTTTTCTATTGTTATTATCTGGCGCTTTTCCTTTCGACTAGAAAATATATACAAATATATACTTTGTCGTACATTCAACGATTTTAATTAAGATAGCTTATCAATAATTTTTCCTCAAATTCTAATAATGTTACGGCTGCCTACGAAAACTTTTATATTATACGAATGTTTATAAACATTTTGGTTGTTTTTTTTTTCATACGCGTAAAACATTATACGAGAGCGCCGTCGCTAAAGAAAAAAAAACAATTATAGATTCTATCACATGAATTTTTGTCCAGAGGTAGAAAAAAAAATTGAAGCTCAAAACTAATTAAACTATATTCATAAAAACGACAGCAAGAACCATTCGGTATAAAGCATATATGTATATACACATACATATTCTCGTAGCAATGTATTTCTTTTTTTCTTTTATTTATTATTTACGCGGAGAGATTTTGATTACAGTTTTCTCTCTCTCAATGTTTCTCCCCAATCGAATATTCAGATTTCATTTCACGCTGTTCTCCCATTTTCGTCGCTAGCTTTTTCTCGTTCTCTCTCTCTCTCTCTCTTTCTCTCAAAATTCAGAATAGAGGAAAAATCAAGGCAGAAAACTTTCGATGTTTACATAGCCGCAAAACGTGGAACGAGCATTTTTCCTCATAGTCGTCCTCGCTCGTCGCCGTTGGTGTGTATATTTTGCAGTCTCGTGTGCTCGAACGATTTAATCGTAAAAAGTAAAAGAAAACAAAAGATTTATTTTTTTTAGTTTTATTTATTTTTAACTTCTTTCTTTTCTTTTCTATAAACGTACATTCGTATAACAGAGAGATTTTTTTTACTTTTTTTTTCTTCTATTGCGCACGCCGTGGGCTGGTAAGTGATCGGGTGTAGGAAGAAGAGGGTAGTAGAGAAAAGAGGAAAAAGGGTAGGAAGTCGGAGGGATAGAGATGGAGGAGGAAGAAGGAGGAGGGGGGGGGGGTGAGGTCGCTTTTATCGCTTACGGAAATGCCAAACACCTGTGGAATAACGATCCCAGTTAAGTGGGCCGTTGGTTAAAAGAAAAAGAACCAGTATTCAGTAACCACCCGCGCACAAGAGCACGAGGCAAGCGTTCAAAAGCGTATACTACCGTTTTCAGGTACTTGAGGTATTATGTGCTAAGGCGCGAGTTTTATTAACCGCTTCTCTTTCGCGGCTTGCGTTCATACCTCTCTCTCCTTTTTCTTTTTACTTTTTTTTTCTATGTTATCGCACCAAGAAATAACACGCTATTTGGCTTCTTTTTCATTGTTGAATGAAGGGTTCTATTGAGTTGTTTCTTTGGTCTTATTATTTTTTCTCTAATAAGCATATCTTTTAAGTATTCATTAAAGGACTATTAAATGAAAATTATCTTTTTTTAAACAATATTTATCATTAGTCTAAATCAGTCTCTTTAAAATGTTTATGAATTCTTCCTTGAAATTTGAAAACGCTTATGCTGAAGATAAATAGTTAATATACGTTATTACGATAATCAATGATAAAAATTCATCAACCTTTTTCATTTCGAAAAATTTTAAAGATGGTATAATAAATTATCTTTTTGATATTAACTCAAAAAATGTTTGATAATTTTTCATTTCATTCAATTTTTAATACAGTTTGGTATCAAACATTTTAATGCGATTTGACCTTATTTGTTTATCATTGTTTTATTGATCTAATATTTCAAAATGAAATAAATTAAAACTCAAATGACAAAATTAGCATTTTAGAAATGCAGACTACAGTCAGTATTAAAAAAATAAACTTAAAAAACATAACCTCAAATATCCCGACAATTAATAGACACTAAGACAAAAGCAATTTTGAATCAAGATTTTTGTGCACTAACTGCACAAAGAACTTGATTTGAATATAGAAAGCTATCCGGTTGCAAAATTTCAAATTGATTTATTTAAATTTATTCAAGTTATCACCATGCGCATAAAATCGATTATTTTTCGGGCATATTATTTATTTTTTTTAAATTACGTAAGATAAAATCTGGTTAATTGTAACAATCATTGATCGTAACAACCGATTGAAAGATCATTAGGTGATTTCCTCTAGTTCCCAAGGCAAAATTATTTGTTTAAAATTTTCTTATTCTATCATAGCCGAATAACTGATCTTAATATCATTAAAATTTATACAGGAAATAAGAAGTAAATAAAAATACGTCCAAATTTATGCGATGGAATTAATTGATACGTTGGTGCAAAAAAATTTTGAAAATTGGTTTTCAAAATTGTATTTCAAGTCGTTCTTAAAATACAAAAGCATACATTTATGTACATCTGCACATGTTTATACCGATATTTTTTTAAATTGTACATTTTACGTTACAATTCTGAAATCGTCATATTTATGGAACGTTCTTTTAAACACAATTTTCTTTAGTATTTCAGAACTTTTTTTATAAACGAATAAAATCATCAGAATTTTCTTAAAATTTATTGAATATCAAACGTTCAACTATTAAAGCAATGTTATTAATTCTGAATATTATCTAAAATTTTCTTTTTGTTTTGTTTTTAATTGTTTCGTTTGTGATTTTATTTAGATGAAATAAAATCATGATATGCCATTATTTTTAATGTGTTTTCTTATAATCTAAAAATACAATCAAAATGATTTTTACATAAAAAAAACGTTTTCAAGCTTTTTCACATTTATTTATGTATACATATACTTTATATGCATTTGCAGTTATGTAAATGTAGCTCTAATATTACGATATTTTATTTGAAATTTATAAAATGTCATTTTATAAATATTTAAACTAATGAATCATTATTTTATTCATTTTTACAAAGATGTAAAAGATATTAACATTTTTTTCTACTGGCTAATAAACAATCAAGTTGTAATAATTACAATAAGAATAATTTTTGAAAAATAAGAATTTTGGCTCGTATTACGTGCTATAGATTTTATTAAATTTTTAAATTTTCAAATAAATTCAATAATCAAATATGAAAAACTTAAAGTTTTCACGCTAGGACAATGATATTTTAAAAATTTTGGATTTTCGAAAGAACAACCTAAAATTCCTCATGACTAATTAATGGAGTTGTTCGAATTTTTAACTAATTAATATTTACGATACATGTTACAAGCTAATATATTCTTTTTTTTTAAATTCTTTTTCTAATTGTAACAAAAAGTTTCAACAATAAAATTGTGAGTGTTTGCAAGTAAAATCTTTTAAATAAATCATATAAGAAAAAATATGAAAAATAAGATAATAAAATTATTGAAGATTCTAATTATTAATTAAATATAATCTTATAATTATTTAAAGTCCGCTGGGCTATAAAATAAAGCAACGTCTATAACACATGAAACATTTACAAAGTACAGAAAGTTAAGTGTTTTAAATGTCGTCAAAGTATATAAACTGTCTTTTACGCCAGGTCGGTACTTTATGTCTTTACGTGTGCGCGTGGCTGTTTTGAAGCCCCCCCCCCTTCATCCGTTGTCAATTCTCGTAAAGAAAAGCAGCTCGGTCTTGCTGCATCCTTTTAAGATAAAAAAGACTAGCAAAAAAAAAAGGAAATAAGAAAAGAAAATGAAAAAGAAGAACGTAACAAGGACAAAAAAAAAGGAACAAACAAACAAACATAAGAAAGAAAAAGAGAATAGCCACAAGAAATAGGAATATAAAGCTGCTAAGAATAGTCTTTGCAAGTGGTCGCTTTTCAAACGAGCGAAATAAGAAAGAAAGAGTGAAAAAAAAGGAAAGGAAATATATACATAAAGAGAGAGAGTGAGAAAGAGAGAGAGTGATAGATAGAGAGAAAGATTGGGTGGCATAAGCATAACAATCGGTGAAATAGAATCGGTTGTAAAGTCAAATGTGATACTTGGCTGACCATTCTATACTCTCTTCGGACTCGACCCTTTTGCTTTTTGGTTATGCTTACTCTCTTTCTCTTTTGTAACCATGGTAACTCCTTCTGGCCTCATAATGATCTTCGAAAGAGCGTCTCATAGGGAAGAAGAGTAAGATAGAAAGCTTTCTCTAACCAAGGAAGAGAATACTATTCTACTCGACTCGGAAATCAGCCGCGACGACGACCTTTATCCCTCTTCTCTCTCTCTCTCTTACTGTATCTTTCTCTCTTTCTCTTTCTCTCGTCTATAATAACCTGGTCCAGCGCGTCCGAGACTGTAATATTCTTATTTCAAGGCGAATCCTTAGATATTCGACGGGGGAGCGAAGAAGAAAGTTTGTATAGTGATACAATGGTGAAAAGAGTCGATCCATAAGTTTGCCGATATAAGAGAGATAAGTACGTTTTTGTGGCCGATCCTTAAGAAATACTCTTCTGAATAAAAATAATATAATTGAGTAGCTATTACTGAATATCGATTCATTGAAATGAGAAATAAATAAATAAATATAGAATAATCAAAGTATTAAATTTATTTATGTAATTATGAAGTATTAAATATAGCAATTTCTTTAATTTAAATTCCAATTATTGTTTCTTCAAGATGATAATGTTAAATAACGTCCTTCCTGAAATTCGTAACTTGAATGGATGTATTCAAGTGAAAATATTCAATTATTTCTAATAAAATGTATATTGAGAAACTTTACATAAGATAAATAAACTATGTTTCTTGTAAATTCTTTGTAAACTCAGCAAGATAATGATTGATTATATAATATTTAAGGTTGTATAGAATTCAAATACAAAAATATCATTAATAATTTACGACTACCATTATCTTAAAATATCAGTTTTACGATTAACCTAAATATATATAAATGACTAAATGATTATTCATAATTAAGTCAATCATGAGGCACAATCATTCATAACAATTTATATTTTAATAATTTCAAACGCATAAAATAAAGCGATAGACGCAGAATGAAAAAAAATCATCAATGAAAAAAAAATTGAAAAAAAAGCAGAAATAAACTTAATGGTACAATAAAATCATCATAATTGCTCAACTCGTAACAGTTTAAAGTCATCGAGCCTATATAGCGCGTGTGTGGAAAATGAAGCCAATCTGATTCATTTGTTTATTAATCAATTTTCACTAGGCAGAGAGAGAGTAGTACGCGCATACCATACACGCATACACGTAAAAACGCAAATGCAACCAACACACACATAACGTTTGAACTTCAATAAAAAGTAAATCAAAGTCATCGTGGAATTTCGACCAAAATATCGTACGGTTCAGTGAATGACCGGAGCTTTTCCATCCCTACCTCTCTTGCTCTCTTTTTCCCCAGTCATTTATCGGATCACGCTCGGTCAATCAGTACGTTTTCATACACGTATATATATACACAAACTTATGTATGCTACACATATGTATATATATACTATAAAACTCCCGACAACACATACACTATGTGGATACCAGTTGACCCCCAGCCATTGCCAGACTCACTTTTAAAGGGAACACTTCAAATACATGAAACTGAAAGTAAAAGAACGGCTATATATGCACCTTTTACTGATTTCATTTTTTTTATCATTTTTTAGCATGACTATTTTAAGTGCGAAAGCCGGCTACCGGCGCCTATAATTATTATATTGAAAGAAAAAATGAAATGAAATGAGGTAAATGTCGAAATGAATAGTTTATGTTGAAATTACATTTAGAAAATAAGGGAGTATGGATGCAGCCAGTGTTTTTCTGCTTTTTTCTTTTTTTTTACTGCATTACCAAGCGCGCCGACGGTTGACGTATTAATGAGTAAGCAATGACTTTTTAAAGCTTGTTTAGACCTTGGTGAAGCTATTATTTTTTTTTTTTATTATTGGATGTTAATTAATTAGTTTGCTGGATAATTTTAAAGCTGTAAAATATGTAAAAAGTTTTTTATATGCATTTTTAAAACTGCATGAAAGATACTTTATTTATGCTTTGTAAATTTTTTTATGTATTAAAATTAGTATATTCATTATTGTTATAAAATAGAATAGTATTATTATGTTTTCATATAAAATTCTTCATTTATAAATAAGAAAATAAATCAAATATTAGAAATTTTTAGATTAATTTTATATCCACAATCAATTTTTATGAATATTTTTTTGCGATTGTAGTTTAATGCAAATTCGTTCATTATAAACATAAAAGAATACAATATGCAATAAATAATAAAGACAATAAATACAATGATGTTGCAATACGCAATATGCAATAAACATTAGCACGTCAAAAATTAAATCAAAATGATGAAAATAAATGTATTCTTTTTCTAGTACAATAATGCATTTTTCTTTCTATACAGTATATCTATATTCATATTCAGTTTATTCATTTCAGCCTAATGGCCAAGAAATGGGACTTGGTTTACAATATCAGACTTAAATACTTCACCATTCTATCGCCATTCATACTTTTCCCTAATCTTTGTCTTTTTTTAAAATCTACATTGACTTCGCAATTAAAAGCCCGCGATCCAGCCTATTGGCCCAAAAAAGCTATGGCTACTTTAATTGCTCCGCCTTGCCGTCTTATAATTTAAATCAGTTACTTATTCCACTTTTTCCCCTCATTATATTTAAGTCTGATATCTTACATAAATAAATAACTTTTGCTTTAGACCTAAAACTATACACACACATACTTCCAAACTTTTTTATTATTCGATGGCTCTGTCTCGCCTTTATTTGATATTTCCTACACTTATTCAAAACTTTTATCTCAAACCTAAATTGTCATGAATTTTTGTTTACGTTGCCTACTTTATTAAAATCCTCAAAACTACGTGGAAATCTTTTTTACTGACACAAAAAACGCTGTCTACCGTTATTACGTTTTAATATCATTACCTATACCTTTTTCTTGCCTTATATCTCTCTTTCACTTATTAGCCCTGCATTGTTCCTCTGTTACGTCGCACCCTCCTTTTTTTACTTTTATTGTAACCCTGTTAACCTCTATTCCTACCTTGTATTTACCTAATATATTCTTTACTTCTAGTTATTATTCTCTATTCCCAACCTTAATTTCTATTACATATCAAACAAATTCCGTATTTTTATTTCTATCTTCTTCCACATAATATATTTTATATACAAATACTTTTTATAGACACTATACCACATTTGACCGTCAATTTTTTCTTTCTTTTCCTCTTTTTTTTCTAAGAAAACACCGCCACTTTTGTGCTTTAACAAATCTTACATTTCGATAAATATTGTTATCCTTACAAATTTTAATAAAATCATTACTTTCCCTAAATTTACATAAACCTATATTATTTCTCAACTTTATCTGCAACTATTTTTCTGAAACCTTAAATATTATTTATCATATTTCTTTCATACTTGATTTTCCGCTTCATTTTTCCACTTTATATACTCTGATTTTACAATAAAAATAACATCCTTATTATGTTTGTTTCTTACTCGATTTTGAACATTATTTTTTTCTACTTTATGTAACCTCATTTTACAATAAACATCTCATTTTCTTGACCCTTTATACCTACACAGCATGAAAGGTTGCTTTAAGGTTTCAGTAATGATGATTTCATTACTGAAACCTTGCAGCAATCTTTCGTGCTGTGTGGGTAGTATTTACAGTATCTATATACAGTTTTTTATATATATCATTAACACATTAATTCAAAAACCATGATCTATCAACGGCACACAAAGTAACGCATGCCTGTTCTAACCTGCAACTATTTTGCCTCACCAAATTTACAATTTCATGCGTATTTCCACTAAAATATTTTTAACTTTTTACATTCATAATATTTCTAACGCTAATTACAACAATTAAGCATATTTTAATACCGATATCTGATCTAAAAACTATTCTTTAACAAAAAATAGACAGAGCCATTCTCGACACTTCCACTCACTCTTATTATTATTGTCTATAACTGATTCTAAAGCTATGTTTTAATTATCTTCCTACGTATTTTTGAAGTTTTAATGTAAATAAATTAATGAGAGAAAAATTTTTTTTTTTCTTAGAAAATTTAATTGTAAAATTTTATTTAACTAATAAGAACAAAATAATGTATAGAATAGAAGAAAGTTTCATTTTTTTTTGTAGAATGATATTGTACAAACGAAAGTATCAATTTTATCAATTAAAAAAGAAAAATCGTGTATGTATTAAACGCCACCATCATGAATTTGTAATCATTTGTCAAAGCGCTCAATTTTTTTCTTCATTTCTTATGCACAGCATTAAATTTTTAATTGAAGCTTTACCATTTCCTTGAAGTGATCGTGAAATTAAAAATTTAATGATGTCAGGAATATAGAGAAATCATTTCTTTTTATTGTAAATTAACTTTGATTAACAATAAGTATATCTAAAGTTTTGTTGTAAAAATCATTACTTTTCTAATCTTACCGAGAAACTTAACGTTTATTTACGAGCATTAAAATTTTATTTAATTTCTAATTTCAACCAAATAAGCAAATGCTTATTATTCGAAATGTCTAAAAGCATTTTTCTCTTTAATAAACGTTGACTATTTTAATTTTTCATATCTTTCTAATTATGCTTATGAAATATAACGGATTAGTAATAGAATAAATGTAATAGCCCCTAAGAAAATTGGTTGAAAAATAATAAGCATGCGGCTTTATTCTTTTCTTTTTTTTTAAGCTAACGATGAAAAATACAGCTAAAAAGATTCAAAAAATGTTGTAAAAGGACTTTTGTTATTGCTACAAATCAGACATTGTAATTTTGTATGCATGAACGGATTTTATGGATGCATATTATATTATAAGAAAAAACGGCATTTCTTTTCTGTTTCTTTATATTTTGTTCTTTTTTTCTTTTCTTATTCTTAAAGATATTTTTTTTTTTCGTTTTTTTAGTTTGGCACAACGTATTTGTAATTGCACGATGTAAAATTTTCACGCGCTTATACATTCCACGTTAATTGTTGCAAGAAATTGAAACGTAGCATTAAGAAAATGAGGTTTACGAGAAAATACGCACAGACGTATTAATGAATACTTTTCGGTTTTTTCTTTTCTTTTTTTCTTAAGTAGCATTGTACATTATCGGCTAAATTAAAAGTCGTACTGTTGCATATTAGAACGTGATATTTTAGAAAATGAAATATGAAATTGAAAATACAGACGTTCTATAAGATTTACAATAATTATTTTGATAAAGTATCAATAAATTTGTTTATTATATATTCAATTGAGTTTGTGAAAAAAAATGTATCAAAATTTGTATGAAAATAGTTAAATATACAGTTATTATAAAAACACGAATTCATTGAAAGTTTTATCTTTTATAGAAATACTATATTTTATTTATTTCGAAATTTGAAGCAGATTTGTCTTCGTTTTTTTTCGAGATGAAAAAATCTCTAAATTAAATTGAAAAAGTTTTTATCTTTTATAAAAATTTTCCATATTTTATTTCACAATTCACGTGAATGTTTTTTTTTCCGTTAATTTCGTGTAAAAAACATTTATGTAATTCTATAGAATTACATAAATACCCTTTTTTGTTCTTCAAAACTTAATAAGAAACATAAATAGCAAAACTGTAAAATACTGTAATATGTTTATTAAATATGAATACAATAAATAATCAGAAAAAGTCTTTTGTGCTCAGTTCTTTGATTTTCATAAAATTATTTAATTAACTGCTTGTTACATCAATAACGTAATTATTTTCTTATGTTTACAGTTAAAATTATAAACCCGCTTGTAACCATCGCTATTGATTTATAAATCAATAAGCTTCCAAAGCATTCCCCTCAATGACAAACTTGAAATAAAAAAAAAAATTTTTTTCCTCTTCAAAGCTTAGCCAATTATCGTAATAAATAATCCGCAGCAAAAATGAAGGCGTTAAATCTATATAGAATAGCCTCTTTTGAAAAGCATTTTCTTCTTTTCCTTTCTCCTCTCATTTCTTTTCATTATATTATATCTCTCTCTCTGCCTCTTATTCTCTCTTCGGAGTCGAGCAGTTGGTAATTAAACTTCTTTTTTCTCTCATCGTCCAGGGCTAGCTAATTTTCCGCGTTCTTAATCATTGGCCATTCATCGTGAACTGAAAGAGATCTTGATTTTAAGTGAGACCTCTAATAATAATTCTCTTAATAACGATACTTTTTATGTGCTTTTTTTTTCTTTTATATTTTATATTCCATCTTTCTTTAGTTTCACCTCTTCTTCTTCGCTCTTTTTTTTAGTTTTCAACTCTGTCATTTTCGTTGTAAAGCAAAGTACCGCTCATATATAATATCTACGTTAGTTGCTTTTGTCTTTTGCTTTTATCCTTGTCTTGAAGCCTCGCTTATGCAAATTACGTTAAGCAAAATGAGGAAAGGGTCAGGAGCTAAAGCTTAACTTTACAGTGAAGCTTCTTATTGCTTAAAGGATAAGAAGAACATTACTGTTACGAAACCAATGAAAAAAAAGGCAAACGTTAATATCTGGCGCAAAAGTGACCGCTGAAGAAAGAAAAAAAAGGAATATGGGTATACATTATTGTTTTATGCAACGATCTTTTAACATTTAACTGTTATTAGAAAGGAAGTTGAATTGTATACACGCGCTAAATGGTCAATTAGTTAATTTTCGTTTATATTTTATGAAGTATAAGTATTTAAATAATTATTTTGCAAAAAATTATTTTAAAATATTTATTACATGATTGCAATTGCTATTTTTTGTTAAAAAAAATCAGTTATCTATGCTTCTTTATGTAACGATTGTAATTCAGATGAAATTTCAAACTAAACATTTTTAATAGAATAATGTTTAAAATACTTTGAAAATATTAATATCGTGTTGTCTATTTTGTTTTCTACATTAAAATTTTTACCTTTTTAATGATCGCGTACGTATACATGGTTTTATAAATTAAGAGTAGCTATTAATATCAAGTAATCAAAAAAAAAGCAAATTGTTTTGTGATTGTTAATTACTTTTAGATTCAACTTTATATATTTTTTTTTATTTTTAAATAACACGAGGGTCAGACGAGAGGAAAAAAAGCCCTACTTTCAAACACATACATCGAGCGAGAGTATATTCAATTGTTATTTGTAAAGTTTTATTAGAAACGAAAGATTAAAAAAATATTGCATTAAAAAGAAGCGAGATTCATAGCAATATAAAAAAAAAGGTTAATGCAAACTTTCATTCGCAATCCCAAAGAATTTCATCAGCAATTGTTCCCAAGAAATTAGATTCTACTATATACACATAAAACATTTTTTTATGTAGTACCGTCGATTACATATAAATGAAAAAAAAAGCTCGTGAATTTTTTTTTTTTTGAGAGGGAGAAAGAGTAGGGTGACGACGTATAGTTGTCGCTTTGACTCTTCTGTAGGCATCGTTTCTCTTTTCCCTCGATCTCTCTATACAGTATATTCATATATACACAGGCGAAAGACCAAAGCTTGGCAAAGCGCATATCGTCATTCGTCAACTTGTATAAGTGTACGACGTATGCATCGACATTTTTACTTGCACACGCGTATATGCACATGCAGTAACAGTAAAAGAGCGAGAAAAAAACGAGCTTGAGAGTGTGAGAGAGAGAGAGAGAGAAGAAAGAATGAAAAATGGACTTTAAAATCGAATAGCTGCTGTCATATTATAAATTGAATTTCGGGGCATCGTAGGCACCTCCCGTGTATTTTTTTCATCTCTCACTCCTCTAGTTGTGTTGGCTGCGTTTTGCCTTTACTCTCTCCCTCTCCCCTCTTCCTCTTTATACCTCCCCCCTATCCCACTACTGCATAGCCCCGTCCCGGGCTCAGCATACATTTTTTTTGTTATTTTTTTTTTCCTTTTTTTTCGTTACCCAGGCTCGTGTGCACTTTTTTTTCACGAAATTCACCGTTTTGCCACGAACAACTACAAACGCTGGAAACGAGCACAAGGGAGATGAATCGACGAACAAGTGGATGTATGTGTGTAGAAGTGCAAAAGGTGGGCGGAAAATATTTTTTTTCGGACAAATACGCGAGGGTACCCCCATCCCTTCTCCTTCTCCAAAACGTCGCACTATATACTATGCGTGTATATATATATATATATATATATATATATATATATATATATGTATATAAAGTTACGTGTGTGCATACAAGTTCTCTATACTGTCGATCGACGTTAACGTTAAGGTTACTCATGCAAGCAAACGCTGAGCACACTAGCTGTACGAACGTTTTGTAAGTGTTTTCAATGCGTTCGAGATAGGTTCGACGATTTTTCGACCGTTCGATTATTCGTGGGTGCGGTTCATGATCTTTTTTTTTTCTTCAAAACCACTATCATCGAACGAATTTTGGTGTTGTTAAAGAAAAAAAAATATTTTAGTTATTTTATATTGTTTATTATCAAAATTGTAAAGCTTTATTAACAATTATATTTTTCTCTATATTTGGTATCATACGCATAGATAATTTTTATTTTAAAATAATTGTATCAATAACAAATTGATCTAAATGAATTATTGTTGTAACTTACAAAATATAACATCAATAACCTGTAGCTATTCTATGTCATTCTATAACAAACAACGTCTTGTTGTATCATTCTGTTACTACTTAGCCCAATTTATAGATTATACAGAAATTTGAGCAAAATTCATTTGATTAAGTTGATCTTATATTTTAAAATATTAATAAAAAGAAAAATTTCTTTCCTCATAAATATTTCAAAATATTGAAAAAAAGACTTAACATATTTCCAGTTTTTATAAGCAGCTCTCCATGTATATAAATTAAAATTTAAATTAAAAAAGTCTTATTATTATAAAAATTCTAATTTGTTTTTTTTTCTTATATCTTTAAAAGCATATATCACATGAACAATATTAAAAGACCGCTTCGGTTTTTTTATAAAACCATAGACGGGTTGTGGTGTTAAAGAAGAATAGCCGCAAGGGAATTCTGAATTTTCAGAAGCCCAGTAGATTTACTCCTTTTGATTTGACAGTGTTTGGTGAGCTCGAGGCAAACGAGGCACTCACTTGTTGTATATAGTATAAAAGCCCTCCTCGCTATACACTATATCCTCCCGCATTGCATCCCAGTGATCGTCGAGCGGTCAACAGCAGCAACTGTGCGAAATCGCTCTCTCGCATATGGTGCTGACTCTAACGAGCACTGAGAAAGCTAATGCACTGTCTGTTAATCATAAAGTGCGTTCAACTTGATTATACTTATTAAGTTTAAACTCATTTTTTCAAAGTTTTTAGTTTTTTTTTCTTTTTTTTTATTTTAGTTTTTTTTTAAATCAAAAAAATTGACGACTTGGATTGATGAACTTGCTTTAATCGTTAAATGTTGGTAAGATGAACATGAGATTAGTGAGCTGAAAAGAGAATGTGAAAATTGATTGTTTTAGAATGTTCGAAGAGCTATTTTCAAGAATAATGTTTGCTTCAAAATTTCTAAGTGAGTATTCAATTTTTTATTTTGCAAAATATTATAGTTGAAATATTTTTTTAAAATTTATTATATTTAATTATAAAAATTTGAGCTACTTACATTATATAAATTGTTTAAGTATTCATAGGAAAATATTTTTTTTTTTAATTTTTTGTTGATGATATAAAGAAAAGTTGTCATGGACTCCCATTATACGGAAAAATGACTATAGTTCGTAGTAAAATTGACTATAGAAATACAGAAAATTTGATATCATTTCTAGTAAATTTGATCAGAAACACTGATCATTTATCAATATAATGGTTGTCTGTGATAATTTTATTTTAAACTAATGTAATTTTAATACGAGAACGTTTTTCTCCATGTTTAAATAAATATTCTTATAAGATTTTTAAAGAGTAGAAATAATTAAAAAAGAAATAAATTAAATAAAAAGAAATGAAATTTTTTCTAATATAATTTGCCGCTATTGAATTAAAACGTATTTGAATCTTTGAAAATTTCATTTCATATCAGTATAATAAAATCCTTATATATTCCAATTGAAGTGTAGCGCCCTCTCTAATTCCATTTGGTAACATTTCGTAGATTCATTTCGTAGCGTTTGGACATATACGGCATAGCGTTAGGACATAACGTTGAAATGTAAAGCGAACGATTATTACTCGAGCCATCCTCGGTTATCATTATTTCGTCGCTTATTACGATATCTGTACATTGACGATAACCCCTCCCGTTAGGGCTACTACTACTACTACTACTACTACTACTACTACTACTAGCTATTCTATACTATAGCCTAGCCTAGTTTAAGCAAACCCTTTCTATATATATATATATATATATAACCTTCCCTTTCTGCTATATACAATTGAACAACACTTCTATTGCTGTGGCTCGTTGTTATCTGAGCACCGGCTGTCCTGATTATGCTAAGCACTAAAATCGATGACATTAGAATAGCAGCACGAGAGTTCAACCCCTTAAATACTCCTTCATTCTCGTATATACAAAGCTTGTACTATACTTCGGTTATATAGAGGCTATAGGTTCATTTTAGAATATGAACGATGATGGTTTAAGGGATGTTTGCTTTTGTCTGTTGGGGTGGTTTATTAAAAATCGAAATTTTAGATATACAGGAGAGCATGACCCTATTGAGTGCAAATACCTTTTTTTGTTGAATCTCTTTGAAAGAATAAACTAGCTGAAATAATATTCAATTTTTTTAATTGATACTAAAATTTATTCAAAAATCATTATTATCGTGTATTGTAGCCTTGGGTCTGTTACTTTCATTATAATATTATATTACAGAAACTTTGAAAAAATTTAAAAATGCAGATTTCAAAATAATCATTAAAAAAATTCTCTATTATAAAAGGTTTTAGAATTTGGTTTTAGAACAAACAGCTTTAATATCTTAAACCATTTTCTGTTTTATATTGCGTTACAAGTGCGCAAATAACAAGATTCACATCAGAGCATGTGTAGCACATACTGTTTTTGCTTACACACTTTAGAAGAATTCAGTGACCGCAAAGCACAATCGATAAAAAGGCAATAAATAATTATAAATCATTGTAAAATAATTAAATTTAATTTTTAATTAAGTTCCATTGCTCTTACACAGTAGTAAATAAAATCGGATGATTTTTGACAGCATATTTTATTAGAAATAAATGTTAAGAGGTGGTTAAATCCAAGTGGCGACATCTACAATAAACTAACAGGGAGAGTATGTCACTTTCAGGTGACAAATTTGGACCAAACTTCATAAGTAGATTTTGGACACTCAAAATAGATGATCTATATATTGAGGCCTCGGTGGCTCAGTTGGTAGAGTAACGGACTCGTAATTTCGAGAATCCGAGTTCGAATCATGCTCGTGGCCGATTAATACAAACACCACTGTACGTTACAAGTGCTTTGTTCACAAACGCACTGGTGACCTCCGTCGCTAATTAGCATCGCAATAATAGCATAAATACAACGACGTTAAATTTAAAAAAAAAAATGGATGATCTGTATAATTGTAGAGCCCAACTTTGTCTTATTTTTGAGGTATTGAATTTTCATATTTTCCAAAACCAGTTTGTCGACATCTAACTCTCTTGTTATAGCAAAAAATTATCAATTTCAAATATTCTGATAAAATTTTAATATGCACTTGAAATGTACATAATATGTGTTAAAAAATTAATTCTATATATTAACTTAAAAATTATATGGAAAGAATTACAAAATATTAAATTTTTCTAAAAATAATAATATCTGAACAAAGCATATACTTATTCGATAATGAAATATAGCAAGGATGCATATACTTTTTCACCATCAGATAATCCTTTTCTTTAGATTCAGATATTATTCTTAAAGAAATTGAATATTTTGCAATACTTTATGAAGATTTCCAGATTTAGATAATTAAAAAGGCAATATTCAAAGAAATAAGATAATTATTCGCTATAGCAAAAAAGTTAGATATTATCGAAAAGCTGATTTTTGAAAATATGAAATTAAATATCTTAAAAATGAGGCAGCGTTGTGCTCCACAATTCTGCAGATCATCTATTTTAGTTGTTCATAATCTACTTATGCAGTTTGGTTTAAATCTGTGACTTGAAAATGAAACACTTTCCTTGAAAAAATTTATATAATGTACGTTTTTTTTTAACCTCGCATTTTATTTTTTATTTTATGTTTGCAACTTTTATTAAGCTCAAATTATTTAATAGAAAAATAGTTTTAAATTATGCAAAGAAGAAAAAATGGTTTTACTTTTTTCAATTTAATTTTTATCGTGGAAATGTTATAATTATTACTTTTTCTTTTACACTAAAGAAAGATGCACATATATTTATGTTAGCGATTTATCTAATATTATGTTTTTCTTTTAATAATAATATTGTATTTTTTTTAAAAAAGATTAATATTGGTCCTTATCTTACATCTACGTGTCTAGTGGAAATTATTACATCAGCTTTATGAAATTACCTAAATAAATAATAATTAATTTTATAAAAAATATTTCACCTATTTTTCTCACCTGTACACATTGCCGAGCTAAATTAAGTTGCTTAATTTAACCTTGAAAATTACCAAATTAAAAAAATAAATATCAACATATGTGTAAAGAAAAATAAAGTTTAAACATCGCATTAGTGCAAAATCGGCGTAGTTCTAAGCCAAATTTGTAAAAAATAATTTGCAAGAGATAAGAATGTCGACAGCCGTTTTCTTGAAAAGGAATATATCTACATCCCTGTACACAGTATTGAATCGCGAGCTGAGTGTATATCACTAAACTGTTTTCAATATATTACTCATTTTATTGCATGCTGTAGCATTCCTCACATTTATCCAAGATAGATATTTGTGAATTCATAGAGCGTAAGCCACACTTTTCCCTATATTTTATAAATTGTGTGGTCCCTATATAGATTATATGGAGATTCAAATCAACATATGGGTCATACATTCTGCATATAGAAAATGTTGATTACACTCTTTGGATTTTTTAATCTTTAATAGACACATTGGCGCATAATTTTTGTTTACTACCATATCTATCTAACATCAGATACATTAGTTATAAAAAATTGAAAAAAGTTTGTCCATCGAAATGTAAAAAGAGACACATTGCTCAAATCTTATTAGTCTATTTGTTAATTCTAATAGAACAGTATACGCAAGTGTGCTCACTAGCACACGTGCCTAATTTATTCTTCTTGCGCCATCTGTCATCCAATTATATCATGTCTTTATGGCAACGAATAGTCTTTTACGATTCGAATAGATCAACAATACATCACTTTTTAAACCAAGAATTGAGAATAAGTATGTGAAATACTACGTCCATCCATAAAACATAATGGATAATTCATTAGAAGCAGTCTTAGCAATATATTGTCTATTGAAAAAACTTTTTTTCTTATACATGTGATTGCAATAAATTTGTTTCATATTAATAAAATAGTTTTCATTATAATAAATGTAAATATTTTTTATAATAAATAACCTCTACAAAATTCTTACAAAAATCGAATCTTGGTCGAATCTGTTGAAATTGCGAGAAGTTTAGAAAACTTGAATTCTTTAGTTAGAGGTCATTAAAGTTAAGATATTTACACAGATATTAGAGTACACGTATAAAGATCTCATTTTATTAACCAACACATATTTGAATATAAATGCTAGATAAATCTGTGCATTAAATTAGAAATTTTAAAACTCGTAAAAATCATGACTGTGTTAACTTTAGTCTGTAACTTAAAAACTCGAATTTTTCAGACAAAGTAGCGTTGGGAATTTAATATGCGCATCCACTGCTAATCATATTTTTTCGAAAATGTTTCAAAATTTCTGAAGGATTCAAATACTAACTGGTTATATTCTGAGCTACATTAAATTTATAAAATAATATAAGTGTAAATTTTCTGTGCTGCAGTCGAACCTCTTAATAACTTGAAAAAAAACAATCATCAGATTACGTAGTAATAAGGTAATCATGATAAGAAACTTGATATATAATTCATAGTTTTCTATCCGAATCCAACTTTATTGTTCAACGTGCACATTCGGAAGATATCATTAACGATGAGTATATATCCCAAAATTCATCATGACCCACAAAGCATAGCCAACATTTATAATGATTTCAAATAGCCTAATTTCATATTTGGGTAAAAACAGAGCATACGGTTGTACTAATGTTTCAAAACTTGGATATAATTTCGAAATTTAACTTCTTTATTATTTCATTTAATTATTTAATTTATATTTACTTATATTTTACTGAAAACAAAATATAATGAATAATATAAAGAAATTTTTTCTTATCCCGACAACTTTGTTTTGCAGTCTAAGCTATCAGGAGAAGTTCTTTAAAAAAAAAATATTTTTTCTAAAGAACCGCTCTGAAATCTTTGTATTATTTTTTTATTTTATTTAACGTCGCTGCATTTACATTATCATTGCGATGCTAATTAACGACGGAGATTTCCAGTGTGTTTATGAACAAAGCACATGTAACGTACAGCGGTACTTGTATCAATCAGCCGCCGAGAGCGGGATTCGAACTCGGAACCTCGAGATTATGAATCCATCGCTCTACCGACTGAGCCACTGAGACCTATAACGTTAATTAACTGAAAGTTGTAAGAGAATCAAATTCAATTTTTAACGTGTAACTCGCTTCTTGTATAAGTCATTAGACATTTATCTAAAATTTTGTTTAATTGCTATCTACGTCATAACAAGAAGACACTTTCAGAGTCAACCATCTATATACAAATCAGTTCAATTAACATGCAGCTAGCTCTTTTTTTATTGATTACCTGTACAATAACATCACGATGAAGCATACTTAAAATTTTTATCAATGAATTGACGTTATTAAACAAGCAAACTTATTACAACGTAAATGTTTATCATTTAAACGAGAGAATATAGTAAAAAAATTTTTTGGTTAAATATTTAAAATTCAAGTAAATAATTTAATTGAATTTTATTTGAAATCTGAATGAAGTCGGTTAAATTCCATTGCCAACAAAAAGTCCATAATATTATGTAAGAGATTTTAGATTTATTTGTGTAGTATCCAAGGCTTCTCTCTCTCTCTCTTCTCTCCCTCTCGGTGGTGCAATTTTCTGCTTCAAAAGAACAATCGTCCGGCAAGAGAATAATGTATAACGGAATTGTTTACTCGGTGTGCGTTCGAAGGAGAGCTCTTACTATTACTGGCCGTACTGCTGCTTGCTGCTGCTTGATGTTTTTGATGCAAAAGAAGACGAATAGGAATGCGCATAAATTTCACATCCGCGATGCGCGTTCGTGCGCACGTTACTCACCATGCAAAGAGTTATCCGGATGATATGTGAAGTAGTCAGAAAAGCTGATCATGATGGAATTTTAATGGCATTTTTACCGTTCACGATATATGCGAAATCATTCCATAGTCCAAAGCTTTTCTTTCTATACTTTTCTCCTATTTTTTTTTATTATTATTATTTTCTTTTGCAAAAATACGATATTTTACAATAAAATTCATCTTTACGATAAAAATTCTGATTCTTTTTTTTTCCTTTTAACGTCCATGAATAATTCAGTTAAATTAAATATTTATAAAGTCTTGATTTTATATGTTACGTCGTTAAATGTACGTATTCGTATATTTGTATTTTTATATTTTCTTTTTTTTTTCAATTTTTTATTTAAGTATACTAAGTACTCAGTATACATCGGCTTATCCAATTTTTGTTTTTCTGATATCATGTTCTTCACTAAAGATAGGTTCAATCAATTTATAATGTTAACAATTCTTTCAATCAAATATTACAAATATAGTTGATATTAATACTAACATTGATTTTTTATCATAGAACGCTTTAAAACTAAAAAAATATAATCTTATAATATACGTAAAAAATTTAATCATCCGTAATAATAATCTATCAGAAAAAAATCATATTTTGATTGAATATTTAAATGAAGGGTATACTTTAAGAAAATAAACATGACTTGATTGTCATTGCGGTAGGTCATATCCATCAATACTGGAAGACCACACCTCGTGACTTTTCAGGAATTCCAAAGACAATGCCGCGGCATTAGTTCGTGGCTTTTTCCTCTACTACTAGATTTGCATTACAAGTGTTGGTAAGTGAAAAAGAGAAAGAAAGAGAAATAAAGAAAATTCGTTGACACTACTCTCTAGTGAGCAATTCCAACCAATAATCCCAATGACCCATGAGCTCGTTTTCTCTCCCTCTCTCTTTATCTTAGTCTTGTCTGTCTATCAGGCATTTCGCTATTGGCTAATGACAAAACTACAGGCCTTAGCATCTCCAATGCACTCTATTCTCTTCTCTCTTTCGTTGTATCGGTTAGAGTCGTTGTGTTCGAACACTGGTCAAATCGAACGCTCGTTTCTCCCGTATCAAGTTGTTGCCTTGTTGGTCCAGTCTCTTTCCTTTATCTATCCATCTCTTTCTGGTCAAATGATAATTTACTACTATATATCTATATGTATACATTTCCTTCTATACATCGTACTATTGCGAAAGGTTTAGCCTATACACACTTTCCAACGACGAATACATTCTATATATGTACTACGAGCATGTCAACCCTCTTTCTCGTTATGCTACACTAACACTACTATGGTTATACCCTTTGATTATCGTTTGCTTCGATGTAGATACTACCCCCCTTACTCTTCTAACCTTCGCAGATCCTCTAATTATATTCACTCGCGCAAGGCTTACGGGGGTTCCAATTCCGTTCACCTTTCATTACAACTATTCTACAGTTCTATACGATTCGACTACCGATCGAACACCACCCACTCACCCCATTCCACCTAACTCTATCTCTCTCTTTAGTTGCCTCTCTTTCTATCTCTCTCTCCCTATTTCTGATCACCCATCATTTTTTTTTCATCCCTATGATTATTACGATTTTAGACCCTTCCATTCTTGTATGCCAAAGAGCTTAGTATAGTCCTTAAATAAAGTAACAAAAGCACCCTCTTAAAATTACTGATCGCGATTTTTAAAACTTTTTAATGTATTAGTGAATCTAAAACATATTTGCATAAAAAAAATATTTTATTTTTAATTAAGTTTAAAATGAAATCCTCGTTAAAAAAAAATTTGGGTTTTTAAAATTTTTGTAATACTTCAAGTGCTTAGAGATAATAGAAGATAGTGTTAAAATTATATTGTTACAATATTACCGATAATTACTAAAAACATCTAAATTAACCAAACACCAGGAATTTACGTTTCATAATAAGTAATTATTCAACATTATACTTAAGCACAGTAAATAATTATAACCCAAGCACGTGTTTTGCCAAGCAGACTTTTTAGAAGAATCTTGTATATGTCCTTGATGTTACATAATAAGAAGTGAGACAATTGTATGTAAGTTTGAATAGGGGTGTACCAACCAGACCAGCCACACAGTAGCATAGTAATTCAGGCGAGACGTCGGCCCCTCATTGTATTTGCCAAGTACGCGTCCTAAAGTAGACGCTCCTCACTTGTCGTTGTTGTTTTTTTTTCTCGCTATCCAAAAAAGAAAAGATAAAAATAAGAGAGATGGAAAAATAACCATACGCGCAACCCTAAAAAAAACTACTCCTTAAACAATATCTATATATTAACACGTTCAAAAAATAAAAAAATAAAGGATGTCTGGAGAAAATATGTATGAAAAAGGGGTCTAGTTGAAGATAGAAAAGTAGCTTGCATGATCCTCAGCGCTTAGACGATAGTAATATTCAAAAGAGGTAGGCGTATAGAAAGTTTAAGGGTTCTAGATAGTACGCATCTCACATATAATTTTCATATATGGAAAGAGGAAATCAGGAAGATATAAAATAGAGGGGGGATTTGAGGGACCAAAAATATTAAAGCCCAAAGCGTCATTCGGTAAGCGTTGATTATAAGAAAACTAAATGGGCTACTGAAATATTGAGATATTATACAGAAGAAAACGTAAGAAAGCCGCCGACGCGATAATTTTTAACGTCTCCCCCTTTACTATTATGCGGACAGAAGGTACGAATTAAAATCGTAAGAAAAGGAAGTTGAGCGTCATGTATAAAGAAAAGCCTAGGATAGCACTAAGAAATTAAGGGGTATGAGTGATTTAAGAGAAAAGTACAAGATGCATAATGACTAACTAAAGCTTTCTCTCTCCCTCTTTCTTTTTATGCTTATCATAACATTCGTGCTTAAAAGTGTCGGGTTTCTGTGATTGTTCAATTTTGGATGTTAGACCCCTAGCTAGCCCATCTACGGAAGCATCGTGATGAGGCCGTGTTTTAATATTTATGACGTATTCCGATTTAAGAAGTTTTCATGTTTCACGTTACTAGCACTGTGCACGGTCTATTATTTTTAGAAACGATATATAATCCGTTTTTAGTTAAAGGAATGAGTATTGCATAATGTAATAATCTCGTGATATGTAAATTCATGATTTCTTCTGTTTATAGCTAAATGTCAGGATACAGTTATTTGCTTATATTGCCAATTTAAATTTCATGCTGCAAAGTAAGGCAAGTATTAATTATGAATGTTTAATATCTTGA
Organism: Anastatus disparis; assembly: GCA_017163975.1. Lineage (NCBI taxonomy): Eukaryota > Metazoa > Arthropoda > Insecta > Hymenoptera > Eupelmidae > Anastatus > Anastatus disparis. The sequence continues at coordinate 13,648,902 of JAFFSR010000335.1, read as the reverse complement.
AATCTTAACGTTCATAATTAATCCACGTTTGTTTGAAATTTTAACAATATGTTTTTAACAACAGAAAAATAAAAATATGAAGGAAACGGATAAAATAGCTTATGTCCTCATTCGTGAAAATTAAAATAATTATCATTGATCGCATGATGGAAATCATTAAATTATTATAAAGGAAGAAAGTGAAGTTTATTTTTATATGCTAACTAAATTTACATGTAAGTATGTCATTTAGAAATAAAATTAACTTTATCGATTAATTTTATTTCATCATACAATTATCTGTTAAAAATTCAAGATTCTTTTTTATTGGATTCATTTACAATATTAAAACTCGCAAAAACAAGTGTATACAAGTTTAAATACTTTCTTGTGTAGCAGTAAATAAAAATTAAATAGTTCACATTATTATTTGTGAAACATTATACACGATAATTATAAAATTTTTGAAGATACAAATTATTATATCTGTTATTAAAAAAATTTTGTTCCTCGTTGCATTATATAAAAATAATACAGGATAAATATTTTTTTTAAAAAAGAAAAAAGCGCTCATTTACTCACATAATAAATTCGAACAAATTACGAAAGTTGATTGCCGGTAAAAGGAACCGGTAAATATTTTATCCGTCCTTATATACAGTGTAATCTTAGCCTATCTAAAGCAGCTGATCGAATTTTAATTGCGGCTTTACGCGCACGCACACACAAAATCTTAACTGCCTTACATATAATTTGCAGCAATTAACATAGTTTATCGTAATTAAACGTGCGGCCTCCGTCAAGGAAAAAGTTTAAAAGAGAAAAAAAAATAAAGAAAATAAATGATATAAAAAATAAAGTTAAGGTATGAAAGATTTTATTCAGTGGAAGGGTTGCGAACAACTGTTTTGGGTATGTAATGACGAAAGAAAATTACTAAAATATACAAGGTATATAACGATATTGAGCGTTTAAGGTTTTAAAATTTAAAAATTTTATAATCGACCAATCGATAATCGTGTACTAGTTTACTAATTGACTGAAAATAATTGGCGCAATAAATAAGTCATTATCGGCACAGAACTTGCCTTGGCTTGGGCTTGCTTACGCTCCTCTCTCAAGATTATTTAATCAATGAAGGAGAGCTTCTTGAATCTTCCTTCCTGATCTTCGGCCTTACCTATTTCCATATAATCGTTCGTTGCTTCCAACTGATGTTGCTCTCTCTCCTCTTCACTGGCCTCAACAACACAGAGGAAGACAGAGCAAGAGATATAAAGAGAAGAAGAGAGTAAGAGAGAGAGTGGTTCACGTGTATATTAATATCCGAGATGCACGCGAGACGCCGAAATATTTTAATCATGGCTAATTGCAGAGTAATAATGGAGTTCCGTTGCCTTCAGAGTCGTTTCCCTAAGGTAGTCAAGAGCTTCTATATAAACCCTGCCTCCTCTCTCCCTCTGCCCGAACTTCTCTCTCTTGGCATTCTCTTGGCCGGAACTGCTAAGATAGAGTAGGGAAAACTATACTACTGGGCAAGTGACTACTACTACTATAACTACAACTATTGCTACTACTACTACCAGTCAAGCTTTTGCGTAGGCTGACAATATATTCTAAGTTATCTGCCCAAGTATTTAGAGGACAATCAGTCGAACATCTAGTGCTGCTTGATCGAATACTTTAATTAATGTATTGTATACATAGTTGCTCTCTTTAAACTTTATTACTCAATAACTGAACGCTTTTTTTCTTTCAAATTTCCCATTGTACTTTTTCAATCAGCTGAAATGTTTATCGTTACCATTTTCTGTTTGATTATACTGTATACTTTTTTGGTAAAAAAATTATTACAGTTAACCATTTAATAAAAAAAAAACTAGTTTTATTACATTTAAAAAATGAAAAATAATAACCATTCGAAGTTATTAGTTTTAAAAATAGAATTACGTTCAAATGAATAATTGATGATAATAATAATGTAATTTTCGTCATCGCTCTAGAGTATCCATTAATTTCATATAAATGAAAATAATTGTAATACATGTGAAAAATTAGTACTGCTAATAATTGCCGCAATCATTTTTATGGTAATAAATTTTTAATGACTAATTATCGTGCTCGTATAATTTTAAATATAAAATAATCCAATAAATTATAAAGTTGATTATACCGTTTAATTCAGGCATCATAATTCTCAAAAATTGATAAATTCTTAACAAAAAAGAAAGTTATTGTTCAAAAAAATTGAAAAGATGACTAAATATCAATAATATCGATGTAGACAAGGGTTAGATTATAATACAACGATATTTCGAAGTCTATGTATATACGTATGTGTACATGGCATAAAGCGTGTGGATTTAATCATCGCACAGCGCTTCGTACGTACGTACACGGTATCGTTCGTGGAGTTGCATAAATTACGAGGAGAAAGAGAAAGAGAGAGACAGAGAGTGTGCGGGAGAGAGAGTAGTATGAACCGTTCGGAATAGTTTTCCAGGCAACGGGAGTTATGTATCACGAGATCCTCGAAGATTAGGCGAGATTCCTTCGGACTTTCGCGTGCAACGATAATTCAGAACTTTGAAAATTGTTCCACCATACCCCTTCCCTTATTCTCTTTTCACCTTATAACGTATAATCGCACCCTTTCATCTTATGCCTTTTACCTTATTCCCCTCTCACTCTCTTTAACGTTTTACTAAAGCTTCAAGTCACTTGCGTCTTTATCCCAAAATAATTACATTTTTGGTTGAACTCGAAACAAAGTATTTTCGAGGGAAGACAACTTGGAGAGAGAGAAAGATTTCTTCTTTAAGTTTTCAAAAGCTTTATTAAATTAAATCATATATGATGAATTATTGTTATCTCCTTACATAATTTCTCTATAACTAAATCCTGAAACGAGGTTTTGCTCTATTTTTGGATTGATAATTGAAATTTACTAATGAAATATTTGTTAAATTTATAAGTCATGTGAATTTTCAGTTTTTTTTTTTCTGTTATGAGTAAATGATTAATTTAAGTTTTCTTCATTGGAGCTTTTTTTTTTAAATGAACACAAAACTATATTTAAAAATAATAACCATTTCTCGAACGAGCAAAGTGTTTTGTACAACAACAAAAAAATGAGTTTGCATGAATAAATTTCACAATTTTAGTAAGTTTGAAAATAATTTCGATAAGAAAATGTGAAATACGTAAATAAAGAATCATAAATAAATGTTTTAGTAAAAGTATTTAACAAGATCATATTAATTTTTATATCGATCTTATTTTAACGAGAACGTACATGCATTTAGTTTGTTAAAAATATAAAATTGTTAATTAAACTTTTATACTTAATTTATCTGATGTATTTATATAATTTACATTGAATTATTATATTAAAAGCAAAAATTTCTCGATATATTCTAATACACAAATAAATAAATTTGGGCTGCTACATTGAACGTAAAGTTAAAATTAGTATTTAATAAATAAAATAATTTATCATCGTTTTAAAATGACAATAAAAGAATCGCGTAAAAAGAATAATATTCATATCAACTTTTTAGTTTTAACAAAGTATTTTGGTCAATGATAATAAAAAATTATGAGTTTATATTTAAATCTTTACCATAAATATACGTTTATTCTTTGAAAGTTACGTTATTTATATTCATAATTTTCATTCGATAACAACTATCATCATTTCTAATGAAGTTTAAAAATAATACTTAATCTTTTCATACTAAAAAAAGAAAAATCATATAACAAAGTGTTCGTCAGTACCGATACATACATACTTATTACGCGAACTCCTTCGCATATGCGAGGTGGCGAAACTCCCGCGTTATACAGAAACGCGTTGCTCTTCCCCGTGTATATATATATACACATACACAACTTTCTTTCTCTTGTGTATACATATACAAATACACACATATATATATATGTACAGTAGATATTCTATATAGAGTATACACACGTGTGTTTGTGCCCTGAGCGGGCAAAAGCGTCAGGCCGGCCTCTCATGCATATGGAGCATTTCATTATATTAAACCCTTTCAATGTATAATTTACTTTTGCGTGAGTCATTTGAGGACCATACCTCTCCTCTCTTTCTCTCTCTCTCTCTTCCCCCTTTTTCTCCCTCTCTCCTTCTACTTCTCGGTCTGCTGCTCGTTGCACACATACTTTCTTCTTTATACTACTATATAGATATATATATTAAAGGTCTAAACTTCAAATGTATGTATGTGTTGTCCGATAGTAAGCTTATATTCTCTCTCCGTCTTTCTCTTCTTCCTTCTCCTCTCTTGTCTCTTCTCCGGTAGATATGTATATACGCGAAGTGAGAGAAAGCTTGATATTCTCTCTCTTTCTCTTTTTCTTTCTCTCCTGGTATATATTATCCACACGTGCGATTTTGTCAGACTATAGCACACGTATGTATATATAGAGCGGCCGGCAGGCGACGGAAGGCGGCGAGTATGTGCTCTCGCGCGCGCGATCGCTTTGCATCTCGACTTTATTGCGCCCAAAAAGGCCTTCTCTTTATACCTTTAGTATGTGTAGATGTGTGTATATAACATCTATCTATATGCGTTTTCCTAGGCGCTTTAGATTTGCATGCGCCCCATATGAGATGATGCATGCGCGGTCACTTTGGCTAAAATAAAAATTTTTAAAAAAACTAAAGGATAGTTTGGATTCTCTCACAAACGTTACTGTTCAAATTTTCCAAAAAAAGAAGAAGAAGAAGAAAGAATAGAAAGAGAGAGAGAGAGAAAAGGGTTAATATATATAGATGTATAGCAAGCTTTTTTCAAAGGCTAAGATATAGGCAGCGGATTCCCCTATAGTGTTTGGGAATTGATAGGCGACTGCGATGATTGCCTTTGAATCCAAAACCGTAAGCGTCCTATACCCTATCCTATATGTGTGCAAGAGAAAAGCGAATGAGGTGGGAGGAGTTGCTTCTACTGCTGCTACTGCAACGCTTTTCAAAATTGAAAATGGAATTGCGACAATTAGTTTCCCAAAAGTTTTCCAACTTTTCCTTCTTTTATGTATATTGCCAAGCATCCAGTGAAGTTTATGCAGAATGAAAAAAAAAACGACTAAATACAATGAATGATCGAGAAAATTGTTACTTTACTGTCTAGCTGTAAGAGAACTTTATTTTTTACATAATGTTTAGGATAATATAGGGGTTTATGTTTTGAAATGAAAAAATAAAAAAATTTTTGAGGTCTTTAATTATGAAATTTTACTATAAGTAATTTGTTAACCAATTTTCGTAAGGTTTATATATTATTGATTGATTGTTATTAAAAAGAAAACAAAAGATAATATTTCTGAGTTATCCTTTAGAACTTTTACATTTTGGGTTTACGTAAACAAACTCATTGTTATCTACTAATTTTTATAAGGATTTCATAAATATTTTCAAAAAAAGCTTATGTGGACTTTTTAGTAAATTTCCAGTGTTGTAAATCAAAATTTGAATTTAAAACCCAATTGCACAAAAATAAATTTACAAATATCATATCTTTTTTTATGCGATTAATTAATCTAATTGAATATTTAAGATTAACGCGAGCTAATAGTGTAAAAAGTTGTTTTTAAAAAGATGTTGGAAAACATTTTTTAAATTTTAGGTTACGGTAAAACTTCTAGAGAATCTTTTATACACTGATAGACCTTTAAGGGCAATACATTCTTTGAACAAGCAAAATGCGTTATTATACCTAAGAAGAAATCATTGATAGTCCAGAGCGCTCTCGTTTCAGACAAGCGCCCTGCGATCTCGTATCTACAAGCCCCTTCCTCTTGTGCTTAAGAGCGTATAGCTCTTAGAGCCCCAAAACACAGAAACAGTTCTTGAAAATTTAGATAACGGCTTTCTTACACTGTAAGAAAAACGCCATCTAACGTAAGACGGCGGCGCTCCCGCTTAAGAGCTATACGCTCTTACAGCGAGAGAGGCGCATTCTTAGGTTTCAGAAAGCGGTGTACCCAGTCGTAAGACCGATGCGCATACGTTAAAGAGAAAATCGCGCTTAAAGGTCTATCAGTGTATCAATTAAGTAACAAATCATAATAAAAAAAAAAAAATTTAATTCTAATACGATGATCCCTGATAAAAACTGAAATAGTTTCAAACCATAAATTAACTTTTTGATATGTTAGAACATCGATTTTGATAATAATTTAAACAGTCAAAAGGTTTCGATTTCTATCAGAAAAGCTTTCATGTACAAAAATCCTTATCAAATAACACATCATCACAGTACGCAGTAGAAAAACAAATCTCTTGTTTCCCTGTAACTAAAAGTATTTCCTTAAAAAAAAATAAGATATTTAAATCTCAATGTGATTCAAAACAATACAAAAGAATCTCTCCAATGTGTATTTATATTTTAATTTAAAATTGATAAGATTATCTCTAGTTGGGTATTAAGATTATTCACGATCACTTTGGTCATATATGTATGCAGAAGTATACATAAGATACTCATTACGTATAGATGTTTGGCCGTATATGTATATATGTTATATACAAGTATTCAGAATTTGAGAACGCACTCGACGAAAAGATTATGCTTAAAGCCTACTTAATTATACGGCATTGGCATATCTTTGAATTATGCAGCCGGCGTGAATAAGCACGGTATATATCTATACAAAAGCTTTGTATATCTTTATACGTGCATATATATCTATATACATATAAGAGTAATGAAAAAAAAAGAAAAAGAAAAGAATAAAAAAAAGAACGAGAAAGAAAGAGAAAAAGATAGATAGAAAAGAGCGAACCGGCCCTGGCGATCGGCAAAAGTAATAAATTTGCTTTTATGCTCGGTTGCAGGCAAAGTCGTAAAAAAGATGCAACTATGTCGAAACGAAAACGTTCGAGAATGCAAGAACCGAGGCCTTTAGTATCTCATGTACACGTTATTTTTTTTTCCTCCCTCTTTTTTCTTTTCTTTTAAAGAGTTAACCATAATCTTAAGAGAATTTTAGTTCCCGAAATATTGTTTTGTTTAAAAGTTAATCAGATAAAAATTACGTTTTGGTCCGAGCAATTTTTTAATATTTCTTTTTCTCTTCTATTCCTTTATTCTTTTTTTTTCTACGTTTAGCTCAAGACGTAATGAAAGAGTCGGTAGAATGTTAAAATTAATATTAAAATTTATATGAATTTCTATTACAGGGTTTAAAAAAAATAAGAAAAAAAAAACAAAGTAACAAAAGCCTTTTTTGTTGTTATTATGGAAAAACATTTATCTTTTATAGTAAAGTCGAACGATTATTACTTCTACTTAACTCAATGTATGCATATACTTATATCTATACAAATTTGGCTAAAAAGTATTTTAAGAACATTTTGAAAAACAACTAAGGAAGCTTCTCTTTTACTCTTTCTCTGTCTCTTTCTCTTTATGTGTGTGTGTGTATATACCATCGAATTCATGTTGAATTAATATGCCGGTCGGCAGTTGTCCGTTCGGTATACATTTGCATCCTATGCAATCCGGCTTTAATTACTAAAAGCCTTTAATTCATTATGCAAATGGGCATAATAACGCGCGAGAAACCCAGCAAACGATTTCGCTTCTCTCTTTCTCTCTCTCTCGTTCTCTTTGTGTGTAACTTCTCAACTGGTATATACGCTTAACATTTATATACTATAAGAATATCAAATGCTAAAGAGTATTATAAAACTTTACTTAAAAATTGATTTTATTTTTCTCTTTAAACAGCAAATGAATATTATGTTGACCAAGTTAATTAAACTCATAATACTATGGTAACTATATTTGTGAATAGTAAATACTACATGTCTTATTCTATCATAGTAACAAGAAAAAGATAATGTTCATTTTGCATAAGAATGAAAAAAGAAGAATAAAAATGAAAAATCATAAATGCATTGTTTAAAAAATATAATGCTCAGCGTGAGATCTCAGAGATATTTTATTGTCGTTTTTAAAATTTTTTTAACAAAATTGCATAATAGCGTTCTGTGTTATATTTTTACCTAGCAATTATTTATGTATTCCAAAAGTCTTTTGGCATTATTTTCGGGGTAAACATTTTTTACAAAGAGATACCATTTAAACTTGAACTTATTTTTGCATACCGCTATTTATACCTCTTCATTCTGTTCATTTTTACATTCTTTTTCTATTTCATTTTTTTTTTATTTTTCTTGTTTTGTGAATAACTGAAGTGTATTTCGAATACTCGGATGCTAAATTTTATTCTACTTTGATAACTTATTTATTTTTTACGTATTAATTCGAATTATTATGTAGTTTTTAAAAGGTCAAATTCAAAGCTTTTTTTAAATTTAATAATTTGTTTTAAAATAATGAAACACTGATTTTAATAGAATGATGACCCTCTTAAATTATTTTCTTGGATCTTAAAATATTTTTTAATTAAAAATATCTAAAAATATTCTTATTTGAATGGATATCTGGAATTTATTTTCATTGGCTAGCTTAAATGACTATGAAATCATGTAGAAAACTATTGAATATCAATAATACATTATTTAAAAGTAAATTTTCATTTTATTATACTGCTACAATTATTCTTGTATTACGTGCATATGATTCTTCACATTAAAATTAAAACAAAAACTCGGTTGAATTGAGAAGAACACTTATAAAGTAAAAAAAAAAAAGAAATCGAAAGAGTTAGATAAAAAAAGTGGGAGTTAGGAGAGGGTAAAGTAGATGAGACAGTAGGATCAAGATAAAATGTTACTTGGCAACGTTTAATTTCAAACGACCTCAATCATCAAAAAAAATCCCAACTAGTAATAAATGCATTCAAGTACACGAGAGCAATTTTAATTTTAAATTGGCAAATTCTCATCCGAGAATAAAAAAAAAGAAAGAAAAAAACAGCTTTTTATTTCCGCGAGGTACTTCAAAAGGAAGCGTGATTACAAAAGAAATATACTTTACCATCCATCTATCCTAAACGTCAGTGTCACACAAGTTAGTATGGGCCATGTACCCCTTCTATTATTTTTTTTTTTTTATTTTTTACCTCCCCCGCATATACACACTTCCCAAAAGGTTAATTTCATTCAGACTGTTTCTAGAGACAGTTGCTCTCGGTCGAATAAATTATAAAAGTTATGTATACTACTGTGTGTATATATATGACGGTTTTCGTACAACGATGCTATGTTACTCTTCCGCTACTTCGTTTGACGGATAAAAGTTACATTAATTTTCTGGCTGTTTCAACGACATTAAAAAATATGCAAACCACCCTCTTTTCCTCTCTTAATTTTTTTTTTACATGTCAGAGAAGACGACAGCAGTTCTCCAGAGGATTTTTGGCTTGATTTTCTTTCTCTTTTTCTATTATTATTTTCCTCTTTCTTTCCGGTTTTCCATATTAGAACTGTTTGTCTGAATAAATTGGATATTTATAGGAATATAATTAGTACGATTTTCAATTGAACCTTTTTGAGTAATAAGTATGGATTAAAAAAAAAATTTCTATTTTTCTAAGCTATTATAACATTTGGGATGCAGCTTCTAAGGTGATTCTATAAGTAATAGAGGTAAAAATAGACACCTTACTTTGTTAATGCTAAAAGCATACGCAGATAATATCAATTGTGTGTATAGTAATAAAAAATATCAAATAAGCATTAAATTAGTTTCGTAATTTGTTTTGTAGAATATAAGATATTTACGACTAAAATAAAATATTTGTAAATACTCGTTTAACACTTTATTAATATTTTATTTTAAAGCCTTTTGAATATTTCATTGAACTATTTTTTTTTTGTCATTTTATTTAACGTCGTTGCATTTATGCTATCATTGCGATGCTAAGTAACGACGGAGATTGTCAATGTGTTTGTTAACAAAGCAAATGTGACGTACAGTGGTGCTTGTATCAGTTAGCCGAGACTGGGATTCGAACTCGAGCCCTTGGGTTACAAGTCCAACGCTCTACCAACTGAGCCACTGACAATCTCTCAATTAATTTCATTTAATTTTATTCATTTTACTATAACGACTCAATGTAAGTAACTTTTGCTAAAAAATTTCGTTTTTTGGACATTATTCTTGCCTTTTTTAGTAAACAATCTTATTTTCTAAATTTTATGCAAAAATGCAGAATTTCTTACGATACTTTCTAGCCAAAATGTTCAAGGAAAAAAGTTTTTATTATATTTAAGCCTTTTCTACTCCTATAATTTATAGAACTAATTCAATCATCCGTTTCACGTGATTTTTACTTAAATCAATTGTGTTTTAACAAAAGTTCAATTGTATAATTATCTATAAAATTTATTATCATAAAATTAATTTTTAAATGGTGAATTTTTATTGCGCAAAATAAAAAATGAAAGTTTAATATTTGAAATCAATTTGTTATTGCGTTAAAAAACATACAAAATGTATTGAAATAACTAAAATAGAAATTCTTGACGTTAAATATATCATTTTGGAATTTCTTAAAATTAATCAATTTCGCAACTGTAATAACCAAACTATTTTGGCAATGATGGCTTGCCAACTAATTTTAAATAAATTAAAATAATTTGAAAAAGTTCAAGCACAGTTTTGATATGAATACAATATATAGAATTTTAATATAAATGCATACTCACTAAAATGTAAAAGATATTACTTGCAAAAAAATACAAAGAAGCAATAAAACTGATATTTTTTTATTTTGAAATTTTATAAAATATAAACTTTTAGTGTAAAATTAACAGCTAATTATATTTTTATAATTTAAGTAAAACGAGTTAAAATTACGGTTTGCAAATAAAAAAATGGTAAAATTTTTAGCATTGATTAACGATGAAAAATTTTATTCTTTCTAAATAATTTGATCAAAAAAGAAAAAAGGCAAGAAACATTGCAATTTAACCGCAATCCACGTAAGTTATCCTCAAATCGATATAAAACAAAGTGTAAAAAGCTCATGTTAAGCTACTATGTTTCAAACATTGAATATCTTTTCAAAGCGTGGATTGAAATCGTAAGAAAATGCTTAATCGATAACGAAACAGAAGTAATGGGTTGACGTTTGTTTGGATTCACGTATTGTTTCAAAGTTTCTTTTTCTTTTATTTTATTTCTTTTTTTTTGTTACTCAGTATAAATATCCAGGCGCGACTGCCACGCGCCGTTGCCCCTAATGTCCAGCATAGAATTTCATTCGATCCTTCTCCCTTTTACTCATAGCATTTCTTCTTTTCTTTTTATTTTATTTTTTTTAACTCACTTTTTATACCCTCTATCTCATTTGGCCTCATTGTACCTTAGCATCCATTGTTTTTTAAATTACGAGGGAAAAAAGAGGGAAAAAAAATAAAATAGGAGAAAAAAAAGGGAGAAAGAGAGTAGTACTTGCTCGAGCTGTGGAACTCGATTTCAGTTTTTGTTGGCACTGTCACTCTGGTCTGAAATGCTTCTCGCACTCGAAATCCGTTTAGGAAGTCGGCCGTTTCTCTCAACTAGTAGCCGATATATCCAGTAGTATAGCATAGTATGTACGAGTAGTACGAGAGAAATATATGTATATCCCTCGACATGTAATGAGATAAGCGGAATACGTTTGATTCGTATTCAGTGGTAATTGCGTGATGTCATGAGTGACTGCGTTACTCATTCTGCCTTTCGTTGGCATTCATTCTTTTCATGAGAGAGAGAGAAAAAAAAAGTCTCGAATGTATATGTGCGTAAGCTACTGTCTCGTACAACCTACCACTCAGCAATTAAACGTCAATTTCAGTTTTAATTTTTTTTTTATTCTTTCCTTTTTTTTTAATGCGACTGGTCAGGATGCGCTTGGCGTATCCTTTTATTTCGGATCGAACAACAATATATGACTTAATCCTAGATATTAAACATCCTTTTATAAAATTTCTCTGAACTGTTATTTATGATTTTCTGAAGGAATAATTGCATCTGTAATGAGATTAACTTCGTTCGTTGAAAAATTTCTTTGCCTGGTAAAATTTTCATGTCAATTTCTGTAAAAAAAGAGGAACATCAAATTTTTTTAAATGATGTAAATTATTTAGTGCTTATGATTTATCTGTAAGAGAATTTCGTTTAGCTATTTTGTGTTTGAAAGAAAAAAATTATAAACTTATAAAATAAAAAACAATTCTATTTTTTTTTCTCTCTTGAATAAAACAATAAAAATCAACATATTTTATACTCCCAGCAACCGTTACCACACCAATAATTCATAAAAGTTTAAGCTTTACAATCTTAATATTAACAAATATGCTTTAATAAAAATTAGTTATGATCCAGTAAAATTTATAGCTTTGAGCATACGCGTGAAATGTATTTTAACATTTTTTTCATTTTTTATTCTACTAGAAGTTTTTTCCCCTCTTCCCATCCTCTTCATATTTTTGTTATATAACTAAGTCCAAAAAATTAAATCGAAACTCTCACAGTATTTACAGTTTACACATTGCTTGTGTACCTTTCTCCCTCGGCTGATATTTTTCAAACAAAATTAGTTTTGTAAAATTTTAGAAGGAAGCAACAACTTTATGTGAAATTGAAAAAAAAGGTAAATATGTTCTTTATTTTTCCTTTTTTATAATTAATGACATAATCATCAATTTTTGTAAAAAAATTTACTGTTATCTTATATGCAAACCCTTAAGTTCGTCTTATTCAAGTGTTTTCCTTAAACGTCACTTGACTTACCGCAACATCATCGAATCCGTATATATAGATAACATTAAACGTCCCGTACGAGAGGCAATGTGGCCGCGTAACCGAATCGGCTGGCATAAATCATTGAAAACGAAAACATATCCCCGCGGGCACGCAAATTTGCCAACAGCCTGGCCACAACGCGTTTCTCTTTCGCACTTACTCTCTTTCTCTCCGTTTCGCTCTCACTCTCTCGTGCAAACAAACGTGAAATCATGACGCGCGACGGGCGACAACAATGACGACACGCGCCGTTCGAAAGACTCGTCGACAGTATACGCGTATATATACTATGTTGTGTGTATATATATGTAGATGTATAGTATATACGGAGGGTTGTTGCGTGTGCAAAAGAGAGCGCGAAATTCGCACGATCGAAAAGTGAGTGAGAAAGGAGAGAAAGAGGTGTTGTAGCATGGATGACTCGTCATTGCCTGTGGCGCGTGCCGCACATATACACACATACTCGTGAAAATACGCATACACAAGCTCAAATTTATACGCGAGAATCGCTTTACTGGAAACACTCTCACTCTGGGTTGCTATACCAGGGAATATATACCACTTCGTATACACATAGGCTGCATATGTGTATATACTGACTGACCAAATGTATCCGACTATATCTGTATATATGCAGAGAGCAGACTGGCTGGCAGTCATCGGCGCACGCGGCCCTGGCTCACACAACCACTCAATTACTCGCGTGGCACGCGCTGTGAAATCATTTACCCAATCATTTAGTTACATCAACGCAACGCGCTTCACCACACTCATACACACACACACACACATATCTCTCCATATACATACGTAGGGATGTGGATTAAGAGAGAAAGAATGAGGATCAGTAAAATAGAGGATGCGTTTATTTTACATTCCTTTACACACGTGTATACATATAGATATAGAATGATAAAGGTTGAGGTATAGAAAGCTATTGTATTTTTACACTATCTATATACATATATGTAGAAAAAAAAGAAAGAGTGTAGTGTAGAGGAGTTTATCCTGTTGATTTTACGTTTATATCGTTATGATGACGATATAATAGCTTTTACTGACGCTTTCGCATGCGCGCCGTACTACCCTACTTTTTCTCACTTTGCACGTGCCACCACGCACACACACCACCCAGCGCAAAACCCCTTCCCCTATATATCGTCATCCGATTATCATTTACCTGCTGTACGCTTTTACTCGATGATTCTCAACATATAGAGGGGTAGGCAGTTCTACATAAACATTGGATTTCTTTTTTCATCTAAGATGCTAATCTTAATCTTAGAAAAACGTCTTTAAGATGTTCGTTAAGATTTTTTCGAAATTTTGTAAGAGTGAATTTATGAATATTCCTTTTGATTTGATACAGAGTTAAAAAATGATTGAACCCTTTGATGGGGAATATTCTTTTTTTTCTTAATACTTTGACTTTTTTTATAAAGTCGTATTAATGTTATTTAATGTAAATTGAAAACTTCAATTAAAAGAGTAAAAACGTTTTTTTCTTTGAAAAAGTAAAAAAAAAATGAAAACTTTTTGATGCGTAAGTAATGATTTGAAAATTACATTTCTGAAAAAAAATCATCAACTGTAAGGAAAGAGCACTCTTTTGTAAAAATAAAAAAAAGCTTGTCATGTTTAAAATAACCATTTAACAAACTTCTCTGTCGAAAAAACGAGTTTTGCTCAGGCTTTTACTAATCGAATCGGCGTTAGGGTAACAATGGTCTGAACAATCCCTGAAAAAATAATTCTTGTTTAACGCGTCGAAGCAAAACGAGCGAGAGAGAGAAAAGAGAAGCAAACGATGGGCAGCAGCGAGGCAAGCATCGTTTCTGGATTGGTAAAAAAAAGGAAAAAAAGTATACGAGCATGGCAGCTTTGACAGAGACAAAAAAGGGGACATACAAGCGAGAGAAAGAGGAAAAAAGTGTATATAACATCGAAGAATCAGTCATCGTTGCCAGAGTTATATCGGCAAAGCCGATCGTATACGCGGGGGGTAGGAAAAGAGGCCGAAAACTTCCATTCCCCGGGCATTCGGCAAGTCCAGATACGTTTTTACAAATGGAAAAAATTCGTCGATTGGGAGTAAAAAAGAGGAAGAGAAAAAGAGCGAGAAACGATGCTACCTATAAAAAGGTAGGGGGGTGCTGTTCTCTACGTATATACACGCTGCATAGGATTGAAAGAGGGTGGTGGTATGGGTGGATACGCGCCGCACCACATATACTGGAAAGCTGGAGGAAAAGAGAGAGAGAGAGAAAAAAAGTAAAAAAGAGGAGAGAAAGGAGAGAGGATTGCCCGCGAGGGTGAAAAAGCCTGAGCGGGTGGTATATTGCAGATCAATACAATTGCACGTTAGTGCTAATAAATAATAGGCGGTGCGGGAGATGCGAAAAAAGCGCGCCGCGCAATGCACCAGCAACCAGCAGCAGTAGCAGCAGCAGTAGCACCCAGCAGCAACGCAACACACAAATAATACGCGATACATCAGCTTCGCCTCTAACCCCCTTTTGGGTTAGCAAGCTCTACGTTCTACTCTCTGCGTTACCAGACTCTCTGCCTCTTTCTCTTTCGTTCCTCTTTTCTTTTCTCTTTTTCTCCCATTTTGCCTATGTTGTCCTTCTTTCTCATTCTCTCCATCTACGATATAACGTATAGAGATCTCCCACCCGTCTTTTTTTATCTTTTTCTTTTTATTCGCTTCCTCTCTCTTTCTATACTTTCAGTGTCGCACACCTATAAACCCCTTCCCCCCATTTTTTTTAACGTAAAAGCACCACCTCACAACGCATACATATATATGCATTTATACATATAGCCATTTTTGGACAAATAAACTCTAGTCGAACGTAATTTTTACACCAGCGCGCCAGCAACAGCGACGAAAACCAATGATAAAAGTAAGCAAACGAACAGCGTTTATTTCTTTCTCTTGTTTTTTTTTCGTTTCTTTCTTTTTTTAATGCTTCGAGAAAATAACGAGAAATTATTCCTTTACATATATAAACGCTTACGTTTATTATCTAGAAACTTGAGTTATGCCCAAATGAAAAACAAGATGTTATACAATGTCTTAAGGATCATGTCATTGAACTTGACGAGGGTTAAACTTTTATCGGTGTTGACGTGTCGATGAACTATATGTTCATCTATTCTCTTACAAGTATAAGAAATGAACCAAAATTCCAGGGCGAAATTAAACTTTTAAAATTTTTTTTTAAATTGTATAATACAAAAATAATGTTTAATTTTTATAGAATTGATAATCCACTGTATTATAAAAAATTAAACATCGATAAATTTGAAATTAAAAAAGAAATATATTAAAATTTAATTTACTAATAACACGTACGAAAACAAACATGTCAAAAATTAATTAACATTTTCAATAATTAAAAATATATTAAAAGAATCTGAAAATTATGAAATTTTGTTCTTATGAAATTTTTTGCTTTGTGTATAAAAATTCTAATGGAATAAAATTATTGAAACATTCGGAACAAAATTTTTAATATTAAATAAACATTCGATTACATATACTACTTTAATAATAAAAACAAAACCTTAAATTTTTTTAAAATTTTGTTTAAATTTCACTTTTATATAATTTCAGCAAAATTTAAAACCGTACAATATTAAACAAAGTTGATATAGTAAAAAATTAATACTATATTTTTTGTTACTTATTTATTAAATTAGGCGACCAATTATTTTGTCAATATGTGTTTCAATGAAATTTTGTAAAATTATTTTGTAATGCACCGAATGTTTCAAAAAAGAATAATGGCTTTTAAAAATTTATGGAATTTTCAATATACTGAAATCTGATTAGGTACCTGAAATATTTCTTTTAGATTTCAAGTAAGTACTTATAAATTATAAATATTTTTTTAACTATGATTAAAAGTATAATTTTTTTTAAATGATCGTAAATTAAATATTAAAAAAAAATTTCTAAATATAAGTTGTATATAACAAGAAACGATTTGAAAAATCATGAAATAATTATTGAAATATTGTGGTCTTCATACCACCTAAGTGATCTACTAAACTTAAAATCTTAAGGAAATAATTTATAATATTAAAAAAAGACTTATTTTTTTAAATATTTTCAACTTAATGCGCACAACAACTTATCGCGCTTCTGAAAAAATAAAAAAACCGAACTAACTTTTTCCATGTGCAAGAGAGAGGGCCTACCTCAGTTGCGTGCAGGCTTGTCGAACATTAATTAATTTTGAAAAATTGAGGCTAAACGCGTTGCAGATATATCGACGGCTTGTATGCTCGAGGGGTTTTAGCAAGCCAATCGGGAGACGTAGACAAGAGAGAAAGAGAGAGAGAGTAAAAAAAGAGCCTCAACCTCTCACTGTATTGCCCGTTGCCCTCCTATATATACCCTTTTCTCTTCTTTTTTTTATATGCTGCATCAGGCAGATCTGGTAAAAACGCGCTTCTACTGCTGCTGCTACTACTGCTGCTGCTGTTGCTGCTGCTACTGCACAAGCCACGCGTTATATATACATGAACGTATGTAGAGGTACGAAGCGCAAGCTCTCTTTCTCTTTTAGACTATACCTCCCTTTCACTCCTCTTTCACCTCCTTCCCCCGCAAACATCGAGAGATCCCTTTTTTTTCGACTATACATACATATAACGTTAATGTATACGTATGTATATACACATACGTATACCTTCGCCATCCGAATCATCCTATACCGCGCCGTTGCACCCGCACCACCCGCAGGTTAATGCCTGAAAAATGTACGGCAATTTTTTATTTTTAATACTCCTCTCTCTTTCTCTCTCGCGCACACACTCTTTTTTTTTCTCTCCCACCCAACAATTTTTTTTCTACTACCGCCATCCCACCCACAACGCGGACCACCCTTCGTCCACTTCCGAACGCGTCTATGCGTGATGCACCCAAAAGAGTAAGAGAAAGATAGAGCAAGTGTGTATATGTATACAAGCATTGCATATATGTTCGCGAGAGCTTTTTACGCGGCAGAGCTTTTCTCTTTTTCTTTTTTTTTCCTTTTCTTTTTTTTTGTTACGAAACCCCCTCTCGTTCAATGCTGGGCTGCCGATAATTTCTTTGGATAATTTACAGTCGTATTGATCTGGTTGGCAACATCTCGATTGGATGTACACAATAGCTTTGATGTTTCTTTTTTTTCTGTGTTTTTTTTTGGGAGCCTCGATAGGATATATACGCAGCCCTCAAAGTGCACGAAATGCGTTGGCCGATGAAGAAAACTTTGAAAAGAGGTGAAAGACTATAACAGAATGGCTCAAGTGTAACGAGTAAATTATTTCAGATTTTATTTCTGTTTATGACGAATGATGCATTTGAAATGATAACAAACAATGTAATAATGGAATTTATTTTTAAAATTTTTCAAATGCATTTATTGTTAATTATGCTTACAGAAAATATAAAGATTTCACTTACAAATTGTAACAATAACAAAATGTAAATAACTTAAAATAAAATAAATCTTTACAAAAAAATATATTGTAAAACCAATATCATTACTTTGAATACTAAGAATGACTGGTTATAGTTATTGGGTGAAATAATATGAAATACTGTAAGTAACAAGTTTATCAAAAAGAATGTAGTAAGTACTACAAAAGTGATTAAAGTGAATTAAAATCATATAAGAAAGGGAATGGAGAAAATTTTGTTTTCAGTTTTCAAAGTATACAAACAAGATGAGATTTCTTTTATGGAGACCCTTTTATTATTTTATTAAATAACAAACCAATACTTTTTTTTCAATTCTTATTCTTTTTAAGGTTGCAATTTTTGAATTGAACATTTTAGATAGTTTTTTAAAAAAATAGTCAAGATGGAAATCTTAACTAAAGAAAAAGAATTTTTCAAAATGGTCAGTTTAAGAAAGAAATGATAAATAAATATTAATATTTCTCTATAAGGTTCCAATAAATTGAAATTGTAGACAATTTTTATCAAAAATTTTTAAACTTTGCTTTTATAAATTTTTGGAGAAAATTAATTTAATAACTATACTATTTTAAAGTGTTAAAATTTTTTTTTTTAAATCTCATGATTTAGAGAAAAAGCTCATAAACATACCTTTTTTAATTTAAATAAAAATATATAAAATATTTTTAATAATATTTTTAATTTAGAAGAAAATCAAAAGTTCGAATAATTTAACGCCTAATTAGTTTCAAAATTGAAAAAATATGTTTGCATTACTTGATAATATATAATAAAAAAATGTCAAAAAATTTTTATATACTTACAAAATTAATAGTCCCATTTTCATGTAACTTCTATTATTTTTTTTAAAGAATGTTTACTTAATAATTATATCCGAAGTATTAAGAAGGGGCCGAACTATCTGTCTTTGTCTAATAGCGTTTTTCATTATTTATATAAACACTATCCTTTATAACAAGAGAAAAATAGCAGCCCCCGCTAGATATTAGTATAATTAGTAAATTTTGTAATAACAAACAAATTTTTTTACTGCGTAGTTTTTGAATAATTAGAGACCTACCAAAAAAAGATAGGTTATATTCTAGATTGCTAGTAGGTCTCTAATTAGTCAAAAACTATGCAGTAAAAAATTTTATTTTTATTACAAAATTTACTTATTATACTAATATTTAGCGGGGGCTGCTATTTTTTTCCTGTTATACCGGATAGTGTTTATATAAATGATGAAAAACGCTATTAGACAAAGACAGATAGTTCGGCCCCTTCTTAACATCCTTTCTACAATGTATTATAATATCGATATACAATTTACTGTAGTTTTCAAATAATTAAAACATATTACATTTAACGATAAAATTGGAAATTAAATATATTGTAATAAAAAATGAAATTTTAATATAGATTTTTATGAAATATAAGTCAAATGCTTAAAATCAATTTCATAGTTTTTTGTTTTTGTAAATGAACAATCTTTATTTTATTGTATTAAATATGATGATGAAACCTCATCATATCTTTTGAACCATCATTATTAATCAGGGTTACTATACGTAAAAAATTCTCAAACATTTGGTTATTAAAAAAAAGATAAGGCTTTTGTAAACCTTAATTAATTTTAAAAAATTTTCTAATTTCAATATTTTAACCTATTAAGAATCTAATGTACTTTAAATTTGTATATAGAAAAATATTTAAATCAGTATATAATACATTCCTAACTTTTGTAATACTTATATAATTATTTTTAAACTTAAAACAATTGAGGAAAATAATGCGAAATACAGAAAAAAATCTTTTGTTTTCCCTTTCCAAAAGTTATGAAATAAATGTTTTGAAAAAGTATTTTGCTTCACCAGAATCATATATTAGTACTCCACATAAAATTAAAGTTTTTATTCAAAACCTCGTAATAACTTTTGAAAAATAAATTTCTTAGAAGATAAAAATAAATAATTTTTAGATAAATTTCAAAGCATTAAATTAAATTTTTTTGGGAATTTAATTGTAACCCGTCGAATTCTAAATTTATCAAATTGGAAAAATTTGAAAATAATTATTTCTTTATCTTTTGTGATGAATTTCTCATTATTTATTATGAGATAATGATACAGAAGTTAAAACTTAATTCATTGGAAATTGTATTTAAATAAGAATTTTCAAACTAAAAAATAGAAAGAATGAAAAAGTTAAAAATTTATTAATATCCTTTTTTTCGTCGCTATATTTATGCTATTTGTTATGCTAATCAGCGACGGAGCTCGTAAGTGCGTTGTTGAACAAAGCACATGTAACGTACAGTGGTGTTTGTATGATTCAGCTGAGAGCGGGATTCGAACTCGAACCTCGAGATTACGAATCCAACGCTCTACCGACTAGGAGACTGACTAGGAGAGCATCAGACCTCCGGATCATGGATTTTGCTCAAACTTTGGGATAAGTTTTCAGATGTCAAAATATGAAAGGAAACAGAATTTTAGATCCCAACGCTCAATATTTCCCTAGTTACAGGCAATTAAAGAAAATCACTAAAAAAGTTACTAGGTTTTTAAACGCTTATAGTTCCTTAGCATTGATACTTAAGAGCATAAAACTTTTGTTAAATGAAAGCTGAGCTCAAATCCTTTCGAAACAGCACTTACAGAATACGAAAATATCATTTTTTCCGAAATTATAGCATAATAAAGATTAGGCCTAAATTTTATTGTCAAAACATTAATTAATAATAAAAGCTGGAATTCGGTCTAATCTTTATTACGCTATAATTTCGGAAAAAATGATATTTTCGTATTCTGTAAGTGCTGTTTCGAAAGGATTTGAGCTCAGCTTTCATTTAACAAAAGTTTTATGCTCCTAAGTATCAATGCTAAGGAACTATAAGCGTTTAAAAACATAGTAACTTTTTTAGTGATTTTCTTTAATTGCCTGTAACTAGGGAAATATTGAGCGTTGGGATCTAAAATTCTGTTTCCTTTCATATTTTGACATCTGAAAACTTATCCCAAAGTTTGAGCAAAATCCATGATCCGGAGGTCTGATACTCTCCTAGTGAGCCACAGACTAGCTCATTTATTAATATCCTAAAATTATTTAAAAAATTATATTTCAGTTTTATAAATTTATTTTTTTTTTTTTTTCAAGCGAAGGAATAACTTTTACAGTTACATTTGCCAATTTTGTTATTTTGCAAAGATAGTGAAGCTCAGAAATGAAAAAGAAGAAGTAATCATTAAGTGATTCGAGTTTCAAAAAGTTCAAGCATTAATTAACATGAGGATGACAAGGCTTTTTCAATCTTGGTAAACGCAAACGCAAACGGTATTAGATACACAGGAGCAAAAAGCAAAAGCTGTTACGGTATAGACGAAGCGTACCAGCTTAGCCATTGTTTAAAGAAATACAAAATTTTACTCTCTCTCTCTTTCTTTGTCTTTTGGAGATGAGAGAAACGCACAGCAAGCCAAACCCCTCTTATTTTTTCTTTTTTTCATTCCTCCATCTCTTCTTTTTAATGTTCTTTGTTCTTGAAGCAAAGGAACTTGCGAAGCGGTGAACCGACTTCGACCACCATCAGTAATTCGGAAAAGCTAATTAAAACTTCACTCGTGAGCTATATAATGGCGTAGAGTCTTTCCTATTATCCCTTCTTTCTTTATCTGACCTTCAAGCTCTGTCGAACCAGCAAGTAGAAGAGAAAAAGATGAGGGAGCAATGGTTAAGTAGGGTGAAATTTAACTCAGGGAACAGACGTCTGTTAAAACGACTCTCTCTTTCTCTCTCTCTTTCTCTTGCAATGTACATGCGATTCTCTCCTCTTTTTTGTCCTTTTATTTCCTTTTTTTGTCTCATTTTCTTTTGCCACTCTTCTTAGCTATCCCTCGGACTCTTGTGTACGACTCTTACTGTTTTTAGATGTTAAATAATTAATTTCTTCTCGAGCTTTCTTGTTTCTTTGTGCCAATTGCGGTAACGGCTACTTTGTTTTAAATGGATACTTCTTTTTTTTAATGATAATTTTGTAGAAAGGGTGAATCTTTTTTTTTCCTTTTGATGACGTGGTGAGTGAATTCGAAGAATACTTTTGGAACTAATTAAAGGTCAACTTTTTGATTAAGTTACTGGAGAGCTTTCTGAAAAGAATTGATGCATTAATTTACTGCTTAATCTGAAGACTGGATGCAAACAATAACAAAATAATATTAATTTACAATTAAATAATGCAATTTATTTTTATGTTTGAATACATATAATAACTTTTTATGAATTAATTCTGAAATTTAAAATTATAATTATTTTAATGCATCAACTTTAACAATTATTTTATGATTTTTAAAATTTTATAAAAAGCATAGTAAATTCACAGAAAAACAATTAAATTGGCTTAATTTTAATAATATTACTATATCTCATATTTCTTGGAAACTGTATTTTATTTGCTTGTAATTATAAACAAATAAATTCTTTTCAAATTGAAAAGTCAACGCTTTTAAATTCATTACTCCTTCTGTTTTTTACATATTTTATTATTATAAGTATAATTAAATTTACTAGATTTATCAAAAATACTGAAACCCTAAAATTCAATTCTATTATTATACATCATGTTCTACTGATATTTGAAAAAAATATTAATTTATATAGAAAAACTGTAAAAATTTTTTTGAATGATTGTAGAAAAAAAATGTTTTAATCATGATCCAAAACATTTTTCATTTTGTAATCCTACATCTGCAGCGTTATTGACTATTGTTTGATTGTGTCAACCAAAAATTTTTTTATCCATTTTTTTAATAAACGTTGATGTGATAACCAAATATATGTATGAATAAACAAAATAATTTTTCTATGATTTATGAAAATTCTTGAAATAATTTTTATCAAGTTATTTTCATTTCTTGTTATTCTTGTTAACGTTTTTAGTACGAGATGTTAATTTTAAAAAGAAACGAAATAATTTACAAAATTTTGAGAGATTATTAAAAACAAAAACTATATTTACAAGGTGATTGTTAGCCTCGCCTTTTTGTTTGAAATTCCGATTTTTCAATATTACCAATGCTTAATTCTATATGCTCAAGTATTTTATAACAAAATAGAGAATATTATAATTAAAATTTCAATTTTTATTATTTCAAACATAAAATATTTAAAATGATCAATCCATTGAAAACTATAGAGAAAGAAGAAACCTTCAATAAATTTCTTTTAATTAGAAGGATTTGATTTTGACTTTTATAAAATTTTGTGGAAAAAACACCTGCGAGCATTTTTTAAATAGTTATATTTATTAAAATAAAAAGTGATCTTTTAAAAAAAGAATAATTCTTTTAGTTATATTATAAACATATTATATGATTATTATAAGTTTTTCTAGTTACAAAAGACAAAAAATATTTATGATCCATGATTTTAACCATTAATAGTGGTCTTATCGCTTTAATTTTGAAGATTTTATTTTAAAAAATCTTTAACAAACAATCAAAAATTAATTTGTAAATACGTTATCATCACTCACAAAGAGAATTCAAAAATTTTAAACGTCAGTTTTTATTCTAACTTTGAAATATTTTAACTGATTCTGAAAAATGTCACGTTGATTTGCTTTCATTCTTAATTTTTCTAATGTTACGCTACTTTTTTAAATCCTTATAATTATATAAAATAAATGCTTTTTATTCAAATAGTTTACGAAAAAGTATTTTAAAAAATTATCATGAGATAACGTCAAAAACATTTTTCATCATGATTCATAAACAATATACATTAAGGAGATGTAAAATGGACACTACACCTGTACTCATAGATATTAACTGTATTATCATTGTATTGCTGAATTTCCAGAAAAGAAATGCATTAGCTTACATTATGTACCGTGATGATTATTTAGTTAAATTTTCAAATAAATTCATTCATTAGTCTTTAAGATATTTGGATTTCTGGTACAAAATCGAAAAATTTTAATAAATAATATTGGAATCCAAAATTTTAAATAAATAATGAATAAATTTATTCAAAAATTCAACTGAATAATCTTAATGGTATATACTACAAGTTAATGCATTTCTTTACTGAAAATTTGGCAATAATATGGAAAGATAGTCAATATTTATAAATACGGGTGTCGTGCTCATTTTGCATTTCCTTAAATGACGTTTATATAATAACTCAACAACGACTAGAAAAATAATTTCTATTTTTCAAAATATTTGTTCTTCACAAAAACTAAAAACCATACAATGTCACAAAACTTTATTTAGCCATTACTTTTTAAGTGCATATACATTTAGTGCTAAGCGACTTTTTTCTTGTCGAAAAATGAAAAATCTTGTACTGTCCAGAGTGTGCAATTTTCCTGTTTGTAAATAGAAAAAAACTTTTATGGCGACTTGTCAAATGTTAAAAAAGGCTTATAGAAAAGAATTGTTTTGAGCTTTGACGCCATAGGACTAGTGTAATACTGACATTTCAAATCGGATATAGCATTCATCGAAAAAAAACCATCCAAAATCTGAGCGACTTTTCACGTCAACAAATATGTTCAGAAAATTTAGAATAAAGTATATTATTTTAAATAAAATTTGTATAATTGTTACAAAAAGAGAAACAGCAGTTGGTTGCACGTTGGTATATAATATAATAAATTATTTGAGATTTCAGTTTGATATAAGGAGAATATCGAAGTCTAGTAAAAAATCTACCTGATAAAGTAAACGAATAAAACTTTACTTTAAATCTATAACTATTGTTTTAGGAGTTGATGCATAAGTATATTTAGAAATCATTTATTTGTTGTTTTCTTATATAGATTCTTCTAATTTTCAATGCTATGAAGTGGTGATAAAAATACGAAATAAAGTTAAACGTATCAGTGTAATTTTTGCCGATTTATTAACGAATTCTTTTTCTCACTAAGAATTCCTGTTATTTTTATATTTTATAATAAATTTAAGTATGAAATTTTATTTGTCATTTATCGATATAAAATCATGATTATTGTTTTATTTTTTTTTATTTTTTTTATAAGATAGTTTTAAGGAATATTCGCCTGACAATCTGATTTCATTGAGTATATATACGAAGTCACACGGTCAAGATATATATATATATATATATATGAGAAACTATTTAAATTGAGTCAAGTTGTCAAATTTTTTTTTGGTAACTTGCGTTAGTAAATAGTGTAAATAACAAACATAGAAACTTTTTCAGTAGGTAGTTTAAAAATATTATTTCTTCAAATTTTTCAGCAAATACATTGTGTATTTATTTTAAAAAATATATCAATTTGAACGCCATCTAGCATTAAATTCTCTGAAAAATCTAAAAAAAATTTATAATTTTTTAAGAAAATCTTTTCCTTAATTCGTTATGAGCATATTAGTAATAGTTGAAGTCAAAGAAAAATTAAAAGTAAAGAAACGTAATGTGGCTAGTTTTTTTCTATTACTTATTTGTATTAAGATTTATAAAAGATAGTAGTCATGACTTCATTGTAAAAATAAAAAGTTTCAATTATGCAAAAAAAATTTCAAGATTATATACTGAAGAAATATAATTCCGAAAATTTAAAGATTGTATAAAGTTGATAGAGTTTGTAGTTTTTTTTAACGTCGCTATATTTATGCTATGATATTTTTGCTATGCTAATCAGCGACGGAACTCGTAAGTGCGTTTGTGAACAAAGCACATGTAACATACAGTGGTGCTTGCATCAATCTCAGAACCTCGAGATTATGAATCCAATGTTCTACCGAATGAGGCACAGACCGACTCTAGTTTGTAGTTTTACTTGATTTTAATTGAATGAGAATGTTATATTCTTAAACTAAATATTATTTTTTGGGTGAAAGCATAAAAAAAAATGTAAGCTATATTTGGTAAAAGTTAAATTGGAAATACTCGAAATTCAAAAAATATACGGTTACCTTATTGTTATTAAATAATAACATATACAATACAAAATAGATATTATACGATTTATATATAATAATTATAGAATTTTTTGAGGTATAAATTGTAAAAAACTCAAAGCTCTTTCTAGTAATAAAATAGAGGCCCTTTATACTATTCTAGAGAGTATAATGCTACATTCATCTACCAGTCCTGATAGAATACTAAATAGCAACATCTTTAAAAAAACTGCTTTATCCAGATCCATTTGTGGATACCTTAATAAGTTACTTATAATATTTTTTAGATAAAATAGAAGGTGGCAAATGTTTATGAAAATCCATTAGTGCTTTACCGATGAGTCCACACCGGTGAATTCAGACAACTCGGTTTTTTAAGATGGAGTCTTACTAGTATTGGCAAACGAGGGTAATATATCCTCTAGAATAAAGAACCTCTATTCGAATACTAGAAAGAGTTTCTAATTTTTAACGGTTTGAATAAAACTTAAAAAATACTAGTAGTCCTATTTTTATCCGCTGAAAAAACAGTTTTTTTTAGTTGAAACAGCTTTCACATAAGTTGATATACTGTTCCTAGAATAGATTTTCACCATTAAATAGAGTTTACTTTACATATATTTGCCAATTAAGTTAAAAATAATTAAAAAATATTGTTTAAATAGATTTTTTAAATCAAAATTAACCTTTAAAATAATTAAAATAAAATATTTTCTAAATATTTTAAAAATAAAAAAGTTTTTAAATTGAACAGTTGAAAACGTTACGTAAGATTTTTGAGAGGACTCTCCAACAAAACTAGAAAATGAGATATATTGATTTGATAAGAAAGTACGTTAGTTGAAGTTACTTTCAATGAAGTGGTTGGTATCGCAACTAATTACAAAGAATATATCATTATCTATTAATTTGTGAAGTTAATCGTTATATAACGAATGAATGGTACAGAATCTTGTCGAACCTTATGTAAGATGAAAAAAATAGCAAATTACTAGAAATGTTCTTACGTCATTTGGAAATGGTATTGTTACAGGTGACTTATTACACAAAATAAAATCATAACACAATATGAAATATAAATTGAATATTTCCTTATAATTTATTTTGAGGAATATACAATTCGTAACAGTATATTTTATTTGAAAAGATGAGAATCCAACAGTATTACTCAACACTTCTTATTATTGTTACATTTTATGTAAAAAAATCTTCTGTAATTATGATTATTGTTTTGAAATGACTTTATCTCACCCACCTACAGCTTTTTGAGTTTTTAAGTGCATTACACCATTGTCCATAACTCTATTTCCATATCTTTGTTTTTCAATTATACAAACCCCCTAAGTGAACCTTTTGACTGGTGCAAAAACTAATAATCTGACAAGACCTACTTTTGGCATACGTAAAGTACATATCAATGGCTTTCTATTTCGCGAAGGATTTGCACTAAAGCTTGAAAAATGACAGAAATATAAATTTTTGAAAAAGTCCTGATTTTTCGCAGTTTTTTCGATTTTTCTCCGTTTTTAATTATCCGACTGAGTCGTTTAGCATCTCGTTTTGTGCATATTCTCATTCCCTATAATTCGTCTTGCAACGTCATCGTGATTGGTTCATTAGTTTCGATTTCATAAGCAAAAAACGGAAAAAATTTCGAATTTTTGCAATTGAATGTTTATAACTAATTAACTGACAATATTTCAGAGTTGCAAACATGTCAGAATACTAACAGGGCTACCGTTAATATGATGACATTGTTAGTTTCTAAATATTATTTTTGTCACGAAATTAGTTTTCTTTTATTGACTGGCTTATAGATCTCTATTTCAGGGTTGTATACTAACTTTGTCACGCGTCAGAAAGCGTGAGATGAGCTGTATCGACCAATCAGAAAGTTCCTTTAGAGTTATCTCACGCGTTCGCATATGTGACAGAGTTAGAGGATACGACCAAGTCCGAGAATCCAAAAATTGCTACGTTGGGCTCTAATATCATTCGATAATCTAAAGTATTTTCGATATTCACGTCATCAAAGCTTTTAACACAAGGTCTGGTACATTTATTGTCGCAATTGTATTCTTTAGCTTCTTTAAAAATTAAGGTAACAGCTTAAATTTTATTAATTTTCTTCAAAAATTGAATGATCTTAATATAATAAGATCTTACGATTTAATTCCTTTTAATTATTACATATAAAGATCTATGATTGAAAGAAAGGATATGACCATTTCACTGGAAAATCATAAATTCTACTCACAATAACAAAATATAAACTATTTTACCCTGGAAATCCACTGCGGATAGATTTCTAGGGTCAAATAATGTATATTTACTTATCAAAAGCGGAATTTGTAATTATATTCTCACAAAATCAACTTTTAAATAAATTTACAAGAAAAATATATCTGAATAAAGAATTAAGAAATAAAAGAGATTTAAATGAGAGTTGATTTTTACATCTAAATATAACCAATGAAATTGCTGAAAACCACTTAATAAGTTACATCTCCAATATTAATTTTAGATAAAAGATATTTTTTTCTCTTCAACGTAAAAGTAATAGACTATAAATAAAAAATTTAAATTTAAGAAAATTGACTTAAAAAAAATTATTAACTTAACTTCAATTCAACTGCAAATATGACACGTATGTGTAAGTAATGTAAGTCGTGTATAGTTGGAATGTCATTCAGAGATCGTACAAGGAAATGAATTTACATGAGATTGATTGTGCGTTGGTGTTTAATCAAGTATTTGGTTCGTCACCCTTATTACACCTTAAGATATCTTCAATATCTAACAGTTTTTCTTCAAGCGTATTAAAAATAAAAGTATGAGATGAATTTAATTTAAATTATTTCTGCAGCAACTTTTTTAAATTACATTAACAAGACTTAATCAAAAACATCAAGTATAGCAAAGAAAAAATATTGCTTTATTATATATAACATGTATAATAAAATTATATTCAATAATTAACCTTAAATTTATTAATTTAAAAAAAAAAAATTTATTAGTACTTTTACTAAATATTAGTATGTCTTATTAATTTAAATTAAAAAATATCTTTTTCTATCTTCTAACCTCAAAATCGCAACTTTTTTACTCATTTGCAGCTCTCAGATAGAAAAATAAGTTACTTCTAATACATTTAATCCACAGCAAAAAATTGCTAGAAAAACAGCGATATCCCGTAAAAATAATCATAAGTTATTCTTTGAAAAATTAATAAATTTAAAAAACATATATGTTTTGTCAAACAAATCATTTAGAATAATGTTCTTTTAAATTGTAATTTTCTTTTGAATACATTCAACATAATTTTAATTTTACACAAGCACCGCTTAACTATATTTTCTAAATTTAAACTTTTAATATTTGAAAGTTGAAAAAATTTAGTACATTTGAAGGTAGATTTTTTTAAATTTTGAACCAATGGAAAAATTAAATTGAATTTTGCCAATTATTGATGAATTATTATGTTGCAAATGAAAATATCTTGCTGATCTACTTCTTGCTAGTAAGATTTAAACTCTATTTTAAACTTACTAATATATTTGGTTGCATAGTAAGTTTTTTGAGTTATAGCTAACAATTTTTTATAAAATCTCTCTTGTTTGTAGATTGTTATCTAATAGAATTTCAGTATCTGTTAATAACTCAGCCATACACCTTTATTTATTTTTTTTTGTCTATACAAATCTGCACAATAAATCTTCAGCGTTAATTTACACAACAATACAACTTTATAGTAAAAATATTTTCATTTTTTAAGATTATTGAAACAACTAATATTTTTAAATGATTTTTTCTGTAAACTTTAATCTAAGAAAATAAAAAAGAAATTGAAACTACTTGTTTTCAGTAAATAGAGAAACATTATAATTACACCATAATGACGATAAAATGCTACCATATTTCGATTGTTTAAGATCACCTTGACATGCGTGTAGTTACCTAATATTAAAATTTCAAAAAAATCAAATCGAATAATAATAATACTAAATATATTTGAAAAATCATCGTCATGTAATGAAAATACTCTATGTTGTTCTCTATGTTAAAATAGAATAATATAAATTAGTGAATTTCTAACAATTTTTAAAATGAAGTGTTTATTGTCACGAAAATTTCTACATATTTATATACCTATGAATTTATGCGACCCTAAGACTATTTGGGTAATGTTATTATTCCGTACCGATAGGCTCAAAGTTATCAAAAACGATCTATTTTACTAATTCAATTAAAGATTAATCACTGGTTCTGAATGGTATAACTAATGCAATTTTATTTACACTGATCGATGACATTTCACTTCATTTAAAAGAAAAGATTAGGTTCACATTAAAAATAATAATAAAAAATCCAAATAACACATTGTTAACTTCCACATATTCATATTATAATCTTGAATTTTATTAACGTTTTTGTTACCATGACTGTCTAGCGACACAGAAATACTTTTTTTTTTAATACATTGATAGATTATAAAATATTCATATTATAATTAATTATGATTGCCAAATAGAAGATTTACAAAAAATATTAATTGAAAGGGAAGTAATGCAGTTTTTGGTTAAATGTACAGCAAATTAGTATTTTTGTAATGTTAACTAAAGATTGATATTGATCATTATTCATAAGAAGTTTACAAATATAAAGGATAATTAAATGTATTTGGAATTCTCAGATAAGTTTGAAAATAACAAATCAAAAATAGACAAAAGTAAAGAAGTATTGGAAAAAATTATAAAGATTTTAACATGAAATCGTTATTAAACATACATTGTTTTATTTATAGTAATCCTTGTACAATTTTAATTGTTTTATTAAAAACAAATAAATAAAACTTTACTGATGTAACGTTACATCTTATTTTCTTATGTACCTTACCTTACAATATATTTTGTGATGTATAGAATTTGAAATTAAAAAAAAAAAGTTTCTGTGACGTTGCTGCTTTTCCGTCATTTGTTATAGTGATTATTTTCAAATTTTTAAAATGCAAAAATGACAAAATTTACTGCCAGACTACTTGAAATCTATGCCGCTAAGAACTTGTATTATTTTTCATGAACTTATTAAATTATTTTATGTAAAGGATTAATTTTTTGCCATTTAAAAAAAATGTATTTATATGTCAGTCTCAAAATAAATCGGTATAGAGTTCACGTATTGAATATCAGAGTATTGACGTCTTATATCTTAATTTTAAGAACACTGAGATATCTAAAATCTTAACAATTTATGCAAGTAATAAAATTAAACAAGATGAACTACATTGCCCGAAATTTTAATTCTTCTTGAAAATGATTAACTTTTTGATGAATCTTATAACCTATTTACGAAATTTGAAAAAAAAATTGTTATATTAATCAATATACCGTCATTACGAAAAGATCCATAGTTTTTTTTTATTTAACGTCGCTGTATTTATGCTGTCATTGCGATGCTAATTAGCGACGGAGATCGTTAGTGTGTTTGTGAACAAAGCACATGTCACGTACAGTGGTGCTTATATCAACTGGTCGCCAAGAGCAGGATTCGAACTCCGCACCTCGAGATTATTAATCCATTATTCTACCGACTGAGCCACTGAGCCACTTCATAAGGATCCATAATAAAACTCATATAGAAAATAAAATTTTAATATTAAATAAAAAATATAATTTGTTTAAGACTATCAATAATATTAACTTATTTCAAATTCAAACATCTATAAGTTATTCTATGTGTTTATAACATAATTGTAATAGTTATTACTTTCTTTTATAATTCTTTTATTAATGATTTCATTGATTCTATTGTCTATATTCCCAATTTTTTTTTAAACACAAAATTATTATGTTCATTTATATTAAATGAGTTTATAAAATAATTTTTACCTCATATAACAGATTAAAAGATTTTATAAAAAAATAGGCTTAATATCAAATAAATTGATCGTTTTTTAATAATTTACATTAATTATATCCAAAATATTTTATTAAAAAGATAGTAATAATATTGAAATAACAAAATACTATTTCTTAAGGAATCTACTCAGATAATTTTTCTGATAAAAATATTATGAGAATGAGTTTCAACCAACGGTAAATAATCATCCTTCAGCTTTTAGATTATTCAAAGTAAGAAAAAGCACATTTTTTATATTGCTTTAAATATTTACCCAATTTACAAAAGTTACACAGTGATCGTATATAAAATTTTTCAAATAATAATAAATGTATTAAAAAAGGATTTGAAAATGAAAAATTTTTTTTTAATATTTGAATAATATTTACATAAGTCTTTGAAGAAAGTACTGTTTGAATTATTTTTAAAACTTTATTGTCTGAATATATATTTATTATTTATTATTATTTTTAAAAGAAAAATTTAGTAAGTTTTTAATTTTATCATTTGTAAATTTATTTTCATGAAAATAATATCAAGCAACTTCATTTTTTATAAAAGGTTTGAATAAGAAATATCTAAATTTTTATATCACTGTAGACAAAATCAATTCCTAACATAATTTCTTTTTTAATCAACATTTACCTTCTTATTATTTTGATCCGTTTCATGCTAGGAAAAACTTAATTATGATGATTTTTCTTAGTCTACATAAGAAAGTTGCATAAAAGTGAAATCTAAAAAGCATTCGTTATATTTTACAACTTTTAAGAATATTTCTTAGATTTTTACAGTAATGTATTGAAAATAAAGGACTTAATAATTATGCGATTCGGGTAATGTCTTTTAGTATTATTCTTCCTAATATGAAAAGATACTGATTATTACATTCGTACCATTTGTAATTGTAGTATACATTAGATTCATATCAATTAAAACGGAAGTTATGTAGCTATAATTTTATGTAATTTAATAAAAATCAGCACTAAAAGTTTCTTATCTAGATAATTTGGAAAAAAAAAGATATTATTTAAGATAACGAAAATTTTTTTCTTAACTTTGACTCTAACACAATTTAGCTCTTTTAAAACTAGTTTATGTTTGAGTTGGAAATTGCAAAATGCAAAGATTGCAATATTACATGTTTCTTAATTTTATTATTTTCTTGCTGCTTTTCTATTTTATTCTAATTAAAAAATTATCAAATAATCAAAACTAGAATTATTTCTCCATAAGTAAATATATTTTCTATGATTTCAATAAAATCTGTGGTCTAGAGAACAGACAATTTTCAAGTAAGTAGAAAAATGATGTGCTTGGTCAGAACTTTTAAAAAAAAGTATATCATACAAATTTAGAAATTTTAATGTTTGATGGAATAAAAATCAATAAAAATGAAGATCAGTTGTTATTAAAATTTTAGTATTTAAAATTAATAAAATAATTGGTATACTATTTTTTTCTAAAATGTGATCTGAAATATAAAGTTTTAATTTTGAACTTTTAAGCTGAGAATCCGCTACCATTAATATAACGAAACAGGAGCGTGCGTGAAAAGTCAAACGGAAGATGATAACAGAACGTGTCTTCATAAATTCGAACTCTATCGGACCTATGCACTGTCATCGCGCTTTTGCACGCTTGGCCAGTTATTTGACATAAAATAAAAAAGAACGAAACAACAACATAGGGAAAAAAATAAATAAAAAGGAAAGGAAAAAAGAATAATAATAAAAGAAAAGCAAGCATCCTTGAAATGACAGCGGTCAAGCCGGCGGGTGTAGTTTGAAAGACAACGCTCTCGTTGTACTCTCTCAAAGTTTTTCGAAATCCGGTCGCACTATCCGCGGCCCATGCGTAACACGAGCATCAACGAGTATATTTTCGAGGCTTTTTTGAAGAACGGGGGTGATGGACGCTCTATGAACTATATACATATATACATATATATTGTACATACTCGTATAGACGAACGGTTTTAAATTCCTTTTGAGTTGAAACTAGCTCACACCCTTTGCGCTCCACCTCTTGCCTAGGCAAGCTCTACACTCGTAGGCTAGAAAGTATACGCGTGTGCAACTACTGCAAAAAGGAAGAAGGGGGAGGAGGGTGACTAAAAATGGGGGTGGAGTCGGTAGCAACGTTGCCGGTTTTTATATAGCTATGTAGATACTCTAGTAAG
The DNA here is from genome assembly GCA_017163975.1 of Anastatus disparis. NCBI lineage: Eukaryota > Metazoa > Arthropoda > Insecta > Hymenoptera > Eupelmidae > Anastatus > Anastatus disparis. The sequence continues at coordinate 13,614,732 of JAFFSR010000335.1, read as the reverse complement.
TGTGTACTCGAATATTCGTCTATCTATGTATTTTCACGCGTGTGTGTGTGTGCGTGTGTGAGGCTGGCCGAAAAAAAAGAGAACCAAGCGAGAAAAAATCATTTGCACGGTAATTCGAAGCCTGGGATTTCAGTCGATAAAAGAGGATGCACACACAAGCCAAGCGTTCATACAGAGGGAAGAAACAAATGAACAAATTCACGTTTCAGAATAATGCCCGGCAATCCCATCTCTACCTGTGTGCTACTATTGCTGCTGCATCTACTACCTACTCCTTTCAGCCCCTGGGTCCCGTCTCTCTCTTTTCTCTCTATCTATGCATTTTCTCATTGCATATACCTACACGCATATAGCTTTATACATAGGTATTATACGTATGTTCCTATGTGTTGTGCCCCACTCCCAACGCCTTTTTTTCCGGGGCTATACACGGGCAAAAAGCCGAACGCGCGCGGTGCATCGCGCGCGAGTTGCACGCATGCATCCCAACTCTCGCGTGTATACATTATGTGCACGTATATATGGGTATAGGTGCACCTCTCGCACCCCCAGCCCTCCCGCACCCATCGATAGGGTTCCTCTTCTGTGAGAGTGTACCACCCTCTCGGTAGCCGCTATACGCGCCATCGGGCGAACCCCCCTTACCCAACCCTACTTTTTTTCATTCCGTCCTATCAATTGATCAGGTTTTAAATTTCCGCGTCCATCCGAGCCGCGCCTCCTTCTACCCATTTTTTCTCTTTCAGTTTTTTATTCCCCTTTTCTACCCCCCTCTTCTCTCGCTCTCGCTCGATCTCTTTTCCACTCTCTTTCTCTTTCCTTCTCTCTCTTTGCTTCTCACTTTTTTCACCCTCTTTTTTTGACCTCTCTTTCTCACATAGTTTAGCTTATGTATTTGCATGTTTTGTGTCTCGTTCCTCCGTTGTATATGCATTCGCTTATGTTATAAGTTGCTCATATACAAGAAGCAAACTCTGTGTTTAATTAAAAAAGAGTGGCACATTAAATTACTTTTTTTTCAATTTAACCACATTATTGTGTTTAAACTAAGCGCTAGCTACGTTCATTTAATACAATCTTTTTTAATCGCCTTCTTGCTTATACCTTCGATGGAGCTAACGTGTACTGGAATACATATATGTTTATATGTATATATCTATGGAACAACGTATATCTTATACTTCCTTCGCTTGGTTCGGCAAGTGTACAAACACGTGCTCGGGCGCCTCTATCTCGTATTGTATCTTTTTCCTCCTTTTTTCTCAACACTTCTCAAGTTTTTCGTATGTTTTACCGATTTGCATTGACTTGGCTTTTAAGCGTCGATTCTCTTTGCATCATTTCTTTCTTCTCTATTTTCATCTTTTTATATTTTCTTTATCTTTTTTATTCGCTTTTATTTGTTTCAATTGTATATAAAGCGAGAATATATAAATTCTACTTTTTTAATTGGAAAATGTTAAAATACTTAAATATAAGAAAGTCATATATCGTCGAAAAAGTATTGGGAAATGAAAAGATAAAATTAAATGGAGATGAATGGTGTGAAATAGTATATTACGCACCAAGGGAGGGAAGGGGGACATTCTAACCCGCGCGTATGTTATCGCCCGAGCCGAAGGCGAGGGCGATAAACGCGCGGGTTAAGATGTCCCCCTTCACTCCCGTGGCGCGTATACAATTTTTTACCATAGCCAAGCCGAAAGTTGTCAACTAAAATTACTTATAACGTAAACGTTATGCTATATTGTTCTACTAGATACACTACACGGTAACACTCGTAATGATAATTCATTAATAAAAAAAGATGTTATGAATTATTCTAATTTTTCATCACACACATTTTTAAAGTTTTTATGCTTTGTTTTACTATATACACTACACGATAACACAGTACACGGTAACACTCGTAATGATAGTTCATTAATAAAAAAAAAATTTATTATTTAATCTGATAGAGTTATTCTTCGATACACTCTGTTTCAATGCACACATTTTTCATCACACACATTTTTAACTAAATAATAATATAATACAATGTATACATATATGTTGTATACATTTGTATACATTTTGTTTTTTTTTTCAAATGTAAGAGATTTTGAAAAAGAAACAGAAAAAGATTTTGATATCTGCCTTTGTTTTGTTCTTACTATGACTTTTGATGAAGAGCAAAAAGGCTAGGTATATTAGACATCATACGGGGAAAAGAAAGAGACGGAGAGATATAACGTATGCTATACTCTGTCGTTAGCGCCTGCGCAAAACCTTCTTTTTGCTTCCTGCCCCGACAAGAATGTGAGACTTTCGGTTGAAGTAGTGGGGATGAAAGTAGAAACTTTCGGGTTGGATATGGTAAAAAATTTATTTTTTCTTATTTTAATGTTTAGGCTTTGTTGTCTTGATATGAGTCTTTAGCTTGTTCTTTTATGTGCTAAATTGTTCACTAAATGCCAAATAAAAGAATATTATATAAAAATATTATGCCAAATGAAAGAAATATTATATAAAAGAGTTTTAAAATTATTTATTAGAAAAATCAAAGCTTTTATCACAGCAATTATGTCTTCACAAAGCTGCATTAGATGTAATAATATTTAAATTTCTCTAACTTTAATTTTCTAATACAAAATGAACTCGGAACTAAGTGCTTAGTGAAAAGCCATTTTAATATGACACTGTTAATATACGTTTATTTGTCGAATTAATTCAAACAAATAATAATCATAATAAGTGTATGAAACATTCATTGAAAACAAATATTTCAAAAAAAAAATACATAAATGTATTTGAAAATATCATTAAATGTGGAAAACTTATTTGAAAAATATCTCATAAATATTCATTATGAGTAAAGCGGATAATTTTTAAATTCAACAAAAATTTTAAAAATCGAAAATTAACTGCTAGCTATATAATATAAAATTCGTTTCATAAATTCTAAGAATTCTTTTTTTTATTTTGATTTAAACACAAGTAAATCTTGCAAGATACAAAATACGAAATCCTTGTTAGGAATTTTAAAAAAAGGATCTAAGGAAATCTAAACTCAAAAGTTCCAGAAATTGATTGACTTCGCGTTGTCCAGCAAACTTGACTTCAAACTATCCTTAAGTAAAATTTCAAAACAATTAAAAAAAACAATGTAATGAAAAACTAAAAATTTAGATGAATATAATACTTATTATTCGGATTAATCTATTAAAATTTCATCTTATGATTATTTTTAGTTTTTGGATTATAATTATGTTTTCAAGAAAAAACATTACTCTGCGTGATCAAAAATTAATGATAGTCATCTTTGAAACAAATTAAAATTTTCAGTAAATAAGAATTTAATTCTAGATTTCTAACACAATGAAAAAACTCAAAATATTTTATTTATTACTTTTTCTAGGAAATAAAAGAAAATAAAAAAATAAAGATTGCTGTACACAAACTCACACATATATTCATAAATTATTTCTATAATAGTAATTAAGAATAATTTAAAATCATTTATTATTCTTTTTAATTTGTATTAAAATACTAATTATTTGGCAATATTTCGAATTCAAGACACGTAGAGCATATTGAAGATAAGAAATAAAACTTAAGTCAAAAATATCTAGCTCACAACTTTTAAAAATTTTTATGTTGAATCAAAAAAATATTCTTATTCTACTTAAAATACAAAAATTAATTCTTTTAATTTTTTTTCATATTAAAAATTTATTTGTCCGTATGTACATGTTCCAATTTTATTTGTCTTAAGATATTCAATTTTAAAGACAAGTTTAAATTGAAAAAAAATGTTCTAATAAAAATTTCTAATAAAAATCGGACAAAGTAGAAAGTATGAGGAGCTGAAGAAGACAGTTTATCCAAGCCAAATATAACATACATACATAAACGGACATTGAATCTTTTCCAAGTAAAAGCAACGACGAACAGTAGTCAAAGAGTATTTCCAATGGATATTAGCACGATGCCAGGTGAACCATGGATAAACTTTAGCCAAGGAAATCTCGGTCGTCCACGGCTTTACTCGCGTACTAGATTTCAAGAAGAAGAAATAGAGGAGGATGAGGAGGAAAAGGTGGGCAATATGAAAGTTCTCGTTCTAATATGACTCGAGGCGGCGACGAAGCGTGACGTCACATCCGTCGTCGTCGTCCATGCCATGTCATCTGCCGATGGTCATCTTTTGAATATTGAGCCCTGTATCAGCCAACCGGAAGTTATGAGATTCGGATTCCAAGTCTGATTTTCTTATTCCCTTTCTCGTTCATCCTTTTGCGTCATATCGTGCGATTCTCTTTCAACTGGACCAAAACATTTTAAGGATGTCAATTTTGATGCTTCGATGAGAATGATAGGAAGGAAGAAACTTCATATAAACTGCAGATACTATGATGAAATTTCATAGCAAATATCAAATGCGTATTTTAATTTCAGTTTTTCAAAATTGAATTTTATCAATGAATTTTTTAATAGATTATGATGACAGTCAATTAAATTATAATTTCAATTTTAAAAGTTTTTATTTATCAAGTTAAAACATTCAATTGAATACTGATAAATTAAAATGAAATTAATTCACTGCTTTTGTATATTAGAGTAACCAAGTCCCTTTTTACCATTTTTGACAACTTTAATAAAAATTGAAAAATTTTGTGAGACTCAAGTGATATTTTAATATGTTTGAAAATATATTTCTGTTGATAGGTATAGAAAATTATTTTGTTTTCTTACAGCGATTATTTTGTAGTGATCAAAAGTATTTTTTGAAAGAACAATTCAAATCTAATTTTTTAGTCTGGATCAAAATACATTTGAAAGTTTTGATGTGCATAAATACATACGTGTAAGTGATTGTGCACTCGCTCATTTGTATATACATTTACACTTCAAAAATAGATTGATCATTAAACTTTAGTTTTTGATATTTTTTCAACAATTTTTTCTTGTGTTTTATTTTTTTGAATGGACACAAAGTCATTTAAAAAAATGTAATTTTTCATATTATTTTTATGTTTAAAAATTAACTTTATGACATGAACTTTTAAAGAAAATTATGTTTATAACTAAACTTTTTTAAAAATTTTGAAATAGTTCTTATTCTTCATTCACCATACAGGAAAAAGTATCTCTTCCAATATGTAATTGTAAGTCATGCTAAAAACAGTTAAATATATTGTCAGTGATTATAATCTCAAAGAACTTTCAAGCTTTTAAGTGTAAAAATGTCAAAGGAAATATGATTTTATTGAAAATAATAAATTTTTCTTCAAACACGATAAATTTAAATGAAACGATATGAAAATCATCAAAACAATATCTTATTTATATTAGTAATTGAGTTTTTTTTAATAATTAATTGTGAATATTTTTTAGAGAAATATTCTTGGTTTCGATTTTTAAATATATTTTTCTAATGCTTTGTATGATATTTAAAACGAAAAAGATATCTTTTAATGAGATGTTATTATTCTAAAAATTGACTTTACTGTTTAGATTTGACATTTTTTTGTTTATTTTATTTACATCAATTAATTTAAATGATCATTATTTTAAAAATACATATATTTATAATTATTTTTATTTAAATTTGAATCGTGTAAAATTTGAAACATTAGCTTTCTCTTTTTTATAAATAAAGATGTCATAATTAGTTCAAATATAAATATTAAAATTATCTTAATTAGCGTTATAAAATTTTGATTTAATTTTACAAGATGAATGAAAATAAATAATATTTTATCTTACACCTTTAATCACGTATTTAAATTAGTAATGAAAAAATAATTTTTAAAAAATTAAAAAGAGTTATTTTTTAAAAAATAATTTATTATTCAATTTGTCAATAAATATATAAAAAAACAAATAATTATCCTTATGAATTTTTTAATGTGATTTCAGAAAAATCAAAGATGACGCATTTGAAGTCTGATAAAACTACATAGGAAAAAATTTTGATTTATATAAGTTCCCGAAAAGTTAGAATAGCTGAAATATAATAAGTTTTATTAACTCAATATTATTTTTATCTTTATTCCAAAATAGAAATAAGAAAGTTCAAATCTTATTTGTGATGTGGCAATTTTCATACAAGTTCCTTGAAGTGCTATAAGTTGGAATTGAAAAATGTATAATAAATCGTTGAACTATTATAACGCTAATGTTGGAATCGTGAGAATCTAAAAATTGGAAGAACAGACTCTTAGACTTCTCCAATCCAAATTCGTATTTTATACAATTCAAAAGTGACACGCAGTATATCCAAGAAACATTGAACTTTCTGAATATTATTTTGGGAATACTATTATTATTCTGTTTATATTATTTTATTCACTAATTTGTATTAATAAGCTCAATATGTAATTAGAATTGTGCTATAACCAATAATGAAATTAAAGTAATTCAAAATCTTTTTCCGTATATTTGCCAAACTACTGTAAATATGGAAGACTTGAAATGACTAAAAACAAAGAGAAACAGTAAATAGAAAAATCTATTATATAATTTAAAAAAACCTTTATTAGTCCCTAGCCAAAGAAAATTTAGGTATCTGAATAAAACTGAAAAATACAGTTATGAAATATAGAAAAGTGGCCAGATTGAGACTTAAGAGCATGTCGTAATAGATATTTCCAAAATTGTATACCTTTGAGGAGGTCGCTATGGTCAGGTGGAGATAAATTGCAAGTTATGAACATTAAACAGTGAATGTGAAAAATACGAGCACTATTGACAGTTATAAATACTTGTCCGCGCTAGCTATCGGTATTCTGTATATTATTAATTACTTATAATTACAATCACTTTTGTATTTTGCTATTGTACTTTGAATAAAATAATGAAAGTGACGCGAAGTACACTTTAGAGCAGCCATGTTGTCTCCTATTTTATAACACTGTAAGTGATAATACTACCAAGAGATGGCGTTAATATGGTATTAATTCATACTTCGATACTCCGACATAGGATGTGTTCCGAAATTGCTGACAGTACTGATTGCCAGTAACACAAGTGCCAACCGCGCAATAAATTTTAGCGGTTTATTTGAATCAATAAATTCAATTCATAAAATTTATTTATATTATTATAATAAAATTATTAAAAAAAATCTTGTTTCATTAGATTATTAATTATTATTATTTTACTTTATTATATTTTCATTTTTATTTTAGAGTTTAATTTATAGTAAGCTGTTAGCTATTGAGTTACATCAGTAGAGTATATTTCTAATTTTTTTAGGCACCTTTATTTAGTTCATTATTGTATTGAACAATTAATAAATTTATATTTGTAATTGCGTGATTTTAGTAACAGTGAATCCATGTTTTATAAGTAATTATTAATAAAATAAACATTTTGAAATAAAAGGATTTTAGGAAAATATCACACGGCAGTGCGGTTTTATAAAATGCAATTCTCTTTGCATTAAAAAAATATATAAATTATTCTTCAATATCAGCGAAAAAACCAAAAGGGATTGAAATAATAAACTAAGTGCTCTTGATGAATTGCGAGTACATCACTTGTATAAAATAATTTTGACAAAAAATAATTTTAGTAATTATAAATCAATAATTAATTTTATATAATGATTAAACAAACTTTAATTAAAATTTAATTTTAATTATGAATTATAACTGGACTTTTTTTTAACAATAACTTATTTCCTTAATATTTAGTAGAAAATATTAAAAGGATATTATTTTGACAATTAATTCTCAGTTTCAAAAACATTTTACTTCATAAAAATATATAAAGTCATAAAACAAAATATTCTTAAACTAAAAAATAATTATTTTAATAAACAACGTACAATGACTAGCATATTATGTGAAGTTAATAATCAATTCGTCAAAAAATTGTTGAACCATTTAGTCTATAATGCTTTTCTTTAGTGCATAATAAAAACAAGCCATACGGGAGTTGAGCCGCGCGAGGCAGTGCTAAAAGGCTCTACTCCCGTATATAGTTTTACTTCAAGGTCTGAAGGTGGCGCAGTTGTGATCGCGTTTATATGTACTGCTAGATCGGAATTTTTTTTTAACAATATATTTATCCAACATAATTTGAAGCCAGTTTTATTGTAATATATGCATCAATCAAACTGAAAATATATAATATATAAATATTTGTGTGGTTTCATTATTTATCATGCTATTTTAAAAATTAAAACCATCAAAAAGAATTAATGAACCCATATGGAAATGATTTCTGTGAATAACTGTAAACAATAGTTAATAATTGTAAATAACCGTTAAAAAATCTCAGAATTGAGACATAAATAATAGTTATTTACTATCTATTACTATTATTTATAATTAATTAGTATTATTTATAGTTATTTACAATATTATTAACACTTTTTTCATAGTTATTTACAATTATTAATAATTATTTGCAGTTATTTACATTTTCAAAAATTTTTTTAATTTGTGAATAATTTAATGTTATTAATAATTATTAACAATTATTTACAATGTTTCAGAGTTTTTTTACAATTATTTACAGCTATTCACATTTTCCAAAATTTTAGTATATATAGAAAAAATTTTAATAAATTTTTGAAAATTTTCGAAAATGTTAGGAAGTGTAAATAACTTTAATTAACTGTAAAAAAATATTAATAATCGTAAATTAATGTGAATAATTGTTAATAAAACTAAATAAATTTAAATAAGTGTAAATAAATATAACTGTAAATAACAGTAAATAATAGTATAATTTTAAAATTAGCAAATGAAACTTGTGATCATGTCTTTTATTGTTTTGAAAAAAAATTCAGTATAATTTCCATTGAATGGACTTTTGTTTTTTCATAAGGAAGCGCATTATACTAATATCAAAACTCTTTGGAAAATTACGTATTAGACATTATAGAAAATGAAAAGAAAAAAATTGTAAACAAACATCAGAAGACAAGAAGTAAATGTTATTTATTACAATTACTTTATTCATCTTAAATAAATATATAATTTTAAAAAGTTATGCCTTCAATATTATTTTTAAAAATATGCTATATAATTATTCTTTCAGCTGGAAAAAAAATAACTGCAATGAATCACCTCGCTTTGACCTCGAACTTTTCTTAATTTACATGAAATAATTAATATATTTTTTTTAAATCATTAACAACTCATTAGTAGACTATATTGACATTAAATAACGTTACGTAAAATATGTTTTGATATACTAACTATAAAATATGAAAAATACAAATTTATAGAAGTATCAAAATATAAAATACTATTATTTTAGAACGCTGTGTTCATTATTTAGGTGAAATGCATCCAATGCTCTTTTATTAAAATATGTCAAAATAGTTTTCATTGTTTTAAGATTCATTACTATTATCTGAAAAAGAAAAAAATTTTACAGATTGACAATATAGAATGATAAAAAAAATAATAAATATATTATTTTACCTTTCCTTCTGATATTACTATAGAAGGAAGCAAGCCTATTCAACATACAAAGTCATAATCCTAAATTATCCATTATTCTACTGTGAATTAATTATTGAAATTTGTTCAATCATTTCTGCTTCAATTGTTTTCTTTTCTTCGGAAATACTATTTAAAAAATAATAAATGTATACAGTAACAAAAAATACAATATTGAATAACTGTATATATTTAAGATACGCAAAATGCTATTACCAATTCAATATTTCATATCAACAATCTAAAATCAACTGTTTCCACACATTGATTAAATCATTGGTAAGGAACTTTATACTAATAGTACTAGATGTTGGTAACAACAGTACAGTGTATTTAATCTTGAGCTCTTGCATATTTGTTGTTGAATTTTGACTTCCTGTACTAAGAAAAATAGAAAGAAGCCATGTAAAATTTTCCGAATTAACAGGTAGTGAAACAACCATACAATCAAACATGTCATTCAGAGTTGCGTGCACTGCTTTCATTCAATTTGGTGCTCCTCCGTATAAAAGCTATGATAAACGAATTGCATTGTCTCTAAAACCTATAACTGGTTTTCAATGCCAAGCTATTAAGAAGCTTGTATACATCCTCCTCTTGTTAATTTCTTCTTGACTTTTGACCTTTGCGTATGCATTAATCTAAAAATCAAATTTTAGAAATGAATTGTAAAAGAATTTTTTTTACTTATTTTTTGTCAAAATTATATTTATTAACTCCTTTCTAAAATATTAACTAGACAATAAAAACACATTTTCAGGAATTCACTTTCAATATAGAATCGCAGTAATAATTTGCTGGTATGCTTTTGTGACTTTTTGTGTCATAATAAAAACATCCGCATAATAGGCAATCAAATAAAAAAATTATTTTCAAAACCGTGGCTATTTAGTTTGTCAATGAATCAATAATATTACAGTAATTTTTTATTATTATATTAATTTAAGCAATATACATACTTGTATAATGTGATTAATTAATAGTAATTAGTAATGAAAAATTCAAATTACAAATGTCATAACAACATTCATAAACATCATTTATTATTTAACTTTAATTTAGTTCTTACTTTTACAATATTATGAAGAGTTGTTTATAAAAATTATATCTTTACATAATTCCTCATAATTAAGGACTTTATCTTCAAAAAAACAACATTTTAATATTTTTTGATCTCTTAGCTATTTTAAATGACACGTAGCTACTTTTCATTTCAATGACAATTTCAAAAAGTTTATTATAAAACAGAATTTACATTTTTGTCTATTCAAACGAAATGTTCACACCCAAGTACTCACTAATTAGAAGCACCTCCTTACTAGTACTAAGTTCCAATAAATTAATAACAGTTAAAAGAAGCTAGAGCAAAGCACGGGGAAAAACCTAAAAAACAAAAAAAAACAAAAAGAGTTTATAAACTATAAATAGTACCTAGCATAATAAAAATGTTTGGTGTTTTCAAAGTAAATCAAAAATAAAAGCACTTACGAAGAGGAATAAGGAGAAGCAAAGTTTGAGTAACACAAGCAGCAAAAGTAGGTTGGAGAGGATAGAGATAAAGCAGTAAAGCAACAACAATCCACTGGTATGATGCACATTAATACATAATTGATCCAGACGATAAAAACTAAAAACTGATTATAAGATGAGATGCACCAGGGCATGATGTGAGTCTCAGAAGACATCCAGGGTGATTTGAGACCTACAAGCGACACAAATTATTATTATTTTAGTTTTATATTAGGAAGAATGAGGATGTAAAAATCACAAGTACAATATAGGTTAGGGTGACACAGTTGCCCATAGACATAGAAAGAGTAGACTGCGTCTGCTATACAAAGTTTTTCAGCTCATTGCGAGAACGTAACGTCAGTGCTATCTCTCTCTAAATGGGCATAGCCATGCACGCCATTTAGAGAGAGATAGCACTGACGTTAGATTCTCGCAATGAGCTGAAAAACTTTGTATAGCAGACGCAGTCTATCCTTTCTATGTCTATGCAGTTGCCCAACCTCGTGCACATGAGAACGCCCAAATCGCCGCGACCAATCACAAAGTTAGTAAGATGAACATTAATTACGTATATAAAAAATACTAGCAACAGAGTAATCGTCAACAAGTTGCTAGGAAACGCAATGAAGCAGCAACACGGCAGCGTTGGTGACCAATCCTGCTTCTTGTCCGAAAAGTGCACCACAAAGCTAACTTCAGAGTTTTGGGATTTAAAATGGACAGATAGTGGGGGAAAAATGGCGCCGACAAAAGTCGAATTTCATTACTAAAGTTCAGCTCTCGTCGGCGCCATTTTTCCCCCACTATCTGTCCATTTGAAATCCCAATAGACAAGTAAGTATATGCAAATACCAATGTAACAAAACAAACTAAAATTGTATAAAGTCTACGGCGTATTGCGAATAAACTTCAAAATTTACAATAGCAGACGTCAAAAACAACAATTTTGTAATTAAATATTAATTTGGTTATCGAGATAAAACTTTTTATTTTTAGATACTTTCCGGTACTTAAAAAATGTAATTATTAAAGTATTTATTTCTCTAATAATAATTTTCCATCCATGAATAAGTAAATATATAAAAAAATTTTTACAATTACAGAGAAAACTTGTTTGTATACTTCAATTTTTATTATTTTTTAAGGTTCTGCTATATGAAAAAAAGGAATAAACGAATATTTATAGTTTCATTTCCCTATATTTAATTATAATATATTACTTATAATGATTGATTTATATTTTTTTTTACAGCTGCGCTGCTCCAATGTCAAAATATTAGAAGTTCTTTGATTAGTATGATATTATTAGTATAATATTATATGATACTTAGATGTTACACAAAATAAAGTAACAAAATTATTGTTTGTTAAAGATGCTTAACAAGAAGCGGAACTTTATAGTATTCATGCAAACCCTCTAAATAGTAACCAATTGTGTGTCGCTAGTCGAACAAGTACAGTTTCAATATATGATAGAAGGAAACCTACTATTTACTTACATTAATTATGTCCATAGCATTAGTTATCTGATGAACAAGCACATGTGACATGTGCTGTTTATAATTATATAAAATTTGAAGAAATAATTAGAGAACATTGAGAAAAAATAAATCAACCAGGATGGAATTGTTGCCATTATTTTTTAATACAGGTATTACCAGTTAATTAATTAATTTAATTAAGAAATTTTATATCTACGTGTTGAATATATCTTACAGTTATTTTTTTTAATAATTTGCATTTTAGGAAGAACTTGCATTCGTTTTAGAAATGTTAGGTTTATATGATCAAGCTTTAGTACAATATGATAAATTACATGCTCTTTTTGCACAATTTATCCTAAATTCTAATGTTGGAAATAAAATTTTTATTTATTTGTAATAGCATAATAAAATATAAAAATCATAATAATCATCAATCATCTTTAGATACACCAACTTAGTTAAGTTCGTTTGAAAGCCCTTTAAATAGTTGGACAGGAGTTTTCTTTAATAACAGTATAGATTGTCATACTTCAATTTTGATAGCTGATTGTTAAGTCTCACTGTTGGATCCCAGGAGCCACTGCTTTCGTACGCAATGTGCTATGTTGCTTGCATAAAGTAAACCCTGAGAAGTAAGTATTTTAAGAAAACAAAATCATATAGGAAATAAAAACTTAAATTTTTCGTTATTTTATAATTTAATTTTGTTAGGTTTTCCAACAATGTTTAACTTTTGTACATGATACTAAAAATGAACTGCGGATACTTGAAATTCAAAGACCAGAAGGCTCAGTTGAATGTTGGGCTTTTCTTTGTGCATTACTAGTGTTACAAGCATGCTAATCATCAACATCTAATATAGAAGTTAATCAACAAAAACATTTGTGTTCCTCACATACAGCCAGCTAGCTTATGGGCACTTGCAAGATACAAGGTATAACGTATATGCAATTAACTTTTTAATGAGATATAATTTATGAATTGTCTAATTTGTAAATTATTTTAATCTCAGACATATTTAAATGTTTACAAAAAGTATTAATCATCAATTGTATAATATTATTACAACATCAACAACAAAAAAATATTCAGATTATCATTGTTTTGGATAAAAATATGTTTATTGATTGTGAAAAAATTAGAATGAAAAATTTCTAATTAAAATATTATGAAATAAAAATATTGTTCCAAATTGCAAGGAAATTTTAAATATGTTAAAAATATCACAAAAATAAACAGTTTATTTTAAGTTTTTACTGAAAAAAAATGCTAAAAAAATATTTTGATATTTTAGCTCGAGAATCTGGGTAAACTTTGTGGTTTCATGCCAGGTAATGAACCAAAGAGCGAATAGCTTCATACTGTCATGTACTCACTTGCTGCTATGGATGATTCAGAACCAACCAACTATTCAAAACAATCGACACCAACTGATTCACTTAAAGAAGCATTGTTGTCAAAATAGGCCTTCAGAAAACAATATCTATATCACAGAATTAGGTAGATAAAAACAATGTTTTTATTAAAAATATATTGATTTTACAATTTAAAAAATGAACTCTTTTTTTAAAAACTAAAAATATTAGCATATCTTTTTCACCAATATTGATTCATTTAATCAATAATTAAATAGAGATTCAACTCTTTTTTTAAAAACTAGAAATATTAGCATATCTTTTTCACCAATATTGGTTCATTTAATCAATAATTAAATAGAGATCCATCTGCAATTCTATCATTAAAATTATTTGATGATCATTAATTAAGTAACTTTACATAAAAATATTTTTTGAGTTCCTTGTTATTCTAAATTATTTTAAACAACAAGCATCTCAATTTTGATGTATTATTTGAAACTATATATGAATTTTTACCTACATAGAAAAATTAAATTTAAAAAGCAGGAATGATAAAACAAGTATAAAATTTCATTCACTATTATTAAATATTTTGTATTAAATAAACAACTTTAAAAATATATTTCATTATGAATTATTATATTTTACAATTAGCAGCTAAGACAAAACACAAGCTTGCTCAATGTTACAAGAAGATGGACAATGTTGAACGTTATACCAAAATATGTCCAGCTATAGTCGGTACTGAACATCTTTATCTTACTATACGTAATTCTTATCTGGATGAGATGCTTTGTTACGCAAATATGCTCATAGCACCTCAGCCATTACTTGCATATCTTTCAAACAGTTTTATTATTGAAGAAATGGAAGTGCACGTTAGTAACAAGGTCATACAAGATCATTAAGTAAAATTGGAAGTTTATTTATAAATCTTTTACCAATATCAGTTACATATACAGAAGCAGAACTATTATTTGAAGAGGTACAAAAACCAAATGTTCAGAGGAATGGTGTTAAGACGTTGGAGTCTAACATTGAATTGTAAGCATCCTTTTTATTGCTTAATTATTTTTGAACAATTTGCATTTGCATTTTATATTTTGATTCCAATTTAATATAATAAGTACAACAAAATTTTTTCAAGAAAATTATACAAATATAAATAATTTCTGAATAATATCTAATTAATTATATTATTTTGTTGCAGATTATTAAAGTGTAAAATTGAAGATAAGAAGCCAATAGACCCTTGCTTAATTAAGCTACTGGTTAATACTCATTTATGTCTGAAAGAGGATAAAAGTCTTGGATCAACTAATGTAGACATTGGAAAAACTTAAAAAAATTGTTTGGAGGTTTAATTTTCCGTTATTCCTAAAGTACAATTCTTTTTTTATTCTTGGTTTCTGAAATATTTTATACCATTAATTAAAAAAAAAATATTCACATTATTGTTTACGCAAAACAATATGAATTCTTTTTATAGAATCATTTCTTCAATTTATAAAAATAATGTAATGCAAGAAATTTATATTTTTTTAACTAAAGAATTAATAGAAAGAGAGGGAAAACTATACAGCAAATATAGCAAGAGGGAGAGCAAAACAGCAAATTAACAAATACATTAAAATAACTATTACTGATTACATTTGTTAATATATGTTGTTCATATGATTCATTTTTTTACTGGTGGGATGATTTTTAAATCTAAAATATAAGTTTGTATACAATCGACTATGTGACACTCAAAAATGAACAATCTCTGATGTTTACTTAAGGAACCAGATTGCGTTATCTTTATTATAGATCAAGTTTAACAATTACAAAAATATTGTGAAGAATTTCATGTTGAAGAAATAGATTGTGACATTATCAAACTTTCAAAATGTATTCAGTATGGTGATTTTATTTGCGTTCAATCACCTCAGTGTTCAATATCCAATAAACGAAATCAAAAGACAAATTATTTCAATGTATGTATAGCTTAAAAAAATTTAATTTAAAATGTTAAATAGTTTTTAAAGTTTTAATAAGCTATTAGAATAAAGAAAATTATTAAATTTTTACATTATCTATTTTTTTGTACATTTTTTAATTTAAAATAAATACAAATACAAACACGTAATAAAACATTAATAATTCCACTGTTTTTTAGTTTTCATCTTTTTGCTATTAATAATACTGATAGCTTCTTCTTAATATTAGTATAAATCTAATATACATACGTGCCTTTTCAATATAAGATATATTTTTCTTCATATACCCTCAATATTATATTATTTTTTCAAAGCATATTACCCAAATTTGTCAAAATGTTGTGTTGTATGGTATACATTAATGATATGAATATATTATACAATGTTATTAATAATTTTTTGAATATAGTTATCAAATATATATTTACAATAATTTATACGTTTTTAATGACATTTCATTGATTACATTGAAATCTGCTGTTGCTATATTTTGAAGTCACCAAATCATATTCTTTTATCCATTATATATGAAATATCACTTTTCAAGATTTCTAATAATTGCAATGTATAATATTCTTACTCTAATACTTATTTTCCTTATTCCTCTAAACTTTTTTGGCATAACTATCTTATCTTCTTGTTATTTTTACCACATATTCTTATCACGTGTACTAATAAAAATTCAAAGAGCATTAGCTCAAAAATATGTAAATTTATTAAGTTGAACTAATGTTTATTTGGACAAATTTTTTACATAGTCACATTTCATTATATAAACAATTGTAAAATAAATTTTCGAACTGACAAATGGATAAAGTACCTTCAAATCCATTGAAGTAAAGTAATGATAAAATATTGTTATACTTTCAGCAAAATAATTTATTTTTAAATCAATAATACAAACTTTTTTTAAAAATCATTAAATTTTTTTTCCTCATATTTACAAGTTTTATTTATGTTAAATACGAGTTTATATGTTAATGTTAAATATATTTTCTATATCTATAACAAGTATTGAGATACTAAAGTTTGATGGTCAAGACTGATGTCAATGTATTTCTTTAATAAAGTAATCACAATGTATTGTAGCATATATTCCTAGTCACTATAATCTTTTGAGTCTATTTTTTCATATATCTACAATAAAATATTATAATATAAATATCTGTTATCCTTAATTATTAAATAAGTTAAATATTACTTTATTCATTCACTTACCTCTGCTTTATATTGATTCCAATGTAGATGTTGCCATGTTCTTTTTATTATATATCTACAATAAAAAATAATGAAATAAATACCAGTAAGTTTGTAAATGAAATAAATATACAGAGAGTTTACGTCTCACCTTTTTATTACTTGTATAAATTGTGGATTTTCCAGTTTTCTGATAATCTGATATTCTATGATTTTATTATAATACACAAATAACAATTAATTTAGAATCTATAAGCGCTACTTTTTCGTGCAAATTTATACCACACTAAATATCTAAAGAAAATTTCAACTGTTATTAAATTAAATTGTTGTGAAAAAAGTTTTATATGTTATTATACAATAAAATACACACATGCAAATATATATATATATATATATATATATATATATATATTTATAAATCTTCACTTAATGTAAGATTCAAAAGAAAAATTCGAATCCAAAGTGCAAAAAAATTTATAATTGCACAGAAACAACTTTCATCAAATGCATGCAATCTATGACAAACTTGTACCTGTAACTTCAACATGCAAGCACTTTTGGTACATTTATGCAAATTATTTGTTTATTTGTAGAAAACTCTGACAGACTCATTCAGAGTATTTATTTTAATATAACATTTATTGCTTAATACAATTATTACACAATAAATCATAATCTTTTACATTACAAAATTTTTCAAAAATTATACGCGGCTCAGTTGCGTTTTGATAAATTTATTAGGTATTTTAATTTGATGTCAATTTTTAAATTTCATGCAAATAAGTTCAACAACATTGTAATATCTAATATTTCTACAAATATACTGCATGCAAAATTTGGTTTCATATTAATGACAATGTACAAATTAATTAAGATCGCTAAAACCTGTAAATTTAAGTAATTTTCGATGGAATCGTTTACTTTATTAATAATTTTTTAAATTTTTTATAGTAAATTATATATGTAACAAGTGAAACTAATATGTATATATGAAAGAATTCAAGTCCCCCGTACAAATAAACGCGATCACAACAGCGCCACCTTCAGAAATTGAAGTGAATCGCTATACGGGAGTAGAGCCTGTTAGCACTGCTTCGCGCGGCGCAACTCCCGTATGGCTTCTTATAGCATATTACGCACCAAAATAAAAAACAATGTTTTAATTACAACTTTTTTACATTACAAAAGTCTATTTATGTATAAATTACCAGCAATCAAAAAAAGAAGTTTAAAAATGCATTGAAAATAATTTCCATACGCAGAGAATAATTCTTTCGTTATTATTACTATTTCACATACACTGTTAAAAAAAGAAAAACAGACAATTTTATGCTAAACTGGAAGCCCACTTTTAATTTGTGCATTAATTTTGAAATCTGAATTAAAATTTAGAATTTAACAATTACCGTTATATTACATACGAATTAATAATGAATCATAATTACAATGTAAATTGCATACAATTTAAAGTGAAAAATATAAGTTTCAGTTATGTCCCGGAAGGAAAATAAATTTTTTTTGTTAAAAGTGTATATATTGTATTTTATATAAACATCATTATTTATATATTACAAATTGCTATGTATATAGTCAACCTTTTATAAACACACGGTCACGAGCTTCAATAGTAATTTTTCTTACATTTTTCTCCGTGGAACATAATTTTCAAGTTTTTAATCTTCATTTTCCATTTTTTATAACTTTCGAACAAATATCCTTTTTAACGTTATATGGCTTTTAGAAGCTTATATCCCAATCACATACAAAATTGTATTCTCTTTATCTTTCAAAGGTTTATCACAATATAAAAATTACGTTTTAATGGTGAACATTTTAAAACAATTGACCTTTTTTAAATCGCGTAATAGAACTATTAAATGTCAGTTTAGAACAAATTGACGTTTTCATCGAAATTTAACAATCATTTAGTGCTTTATTCTATGAGATAAAATCAAATAAATATTCATATTTATCCTTTTTATTAACATGCAGTATATTTTCATGATTATGTAATATTTTTATTCCGATATGAAAACTATAACATTTCTGTTGTCAATACTTTCATATTTGAAATCAGTATCTTGTGTGATCAAGGACTCAATTATGCAAAAATTTATTTTCTTTCTAAATTTATTTTTAAAATTCAAAAATTAATGTTAAATTCTCAACAATAATATTTTTTACTTTTTTTTTTCATTATTTATATATATATATATTATATATATGAAAATATTGACTATTAACATAACAATTTCGTTTATGATACATAAACAATAATTATTTATGCAGTAATATTAATATTAATAAATATGCATTTTTCAAGCATGCATTCTACACAAAACAAAGTATCATTATTTATTCTCATGCAGTAAGTACCTACAATGTTTATTACTGATGCACTCAATCGATCATTTCTTAATATCTAATTAATATTTATATTATGTTAATGATTATGTCATATTTTTATTCTAAAATTAAAACTATAACATTTTTTCAACATTTTCATATTTGGAATCAGTATTTGTTTTTATTAATGAGTCAATCATGCAAAAAAATTTTTCTCTTTTTACAATTCAAATATTAACACGTAAATCTCTAGTATAATATTTTTAATATTGATTCCTTATTATTTTATGCATAAGAAAATATTTACTATTAACAAAACAATTCCGTCTATGTCGAACAGTTTATGAATGATAATGATTATTAATTCATAAACAAAATATACTACACAACTACTTGTTATTTCTCAACATTACGTATAATTTCTACTAGAGCATGGGTTTCTTTTTATGTACCTGAACCATTCTATGCTTTCTATTTCAAATGTCGGTAAAGCGCAGAATGAAGTTCAGACACAGAAAGTGGGACTAATTACGAGAGGGTCAGACTTCCGGATCACGGATTTTGCTCAAACTTTAGGATAAGTTTTATGGTGTCAAAATATTGAGAATTACAGAATTTTAGACCCTAATGCTCAATATTTCCCTAATTATAGATAATTAAAGAAAATTACTTAAAAAGTAACAATATTTTTAAACGTTTATAATTCATCAACATTAACAGCTACAAGCTTAAAATTTTTTTTTACACGATTTTTAACCAATATTTTTTCCTACAGTTATAGAGTAATAAATATTATACCTCAATTTATTTCTTAAAACATAAATTAATTATAAATAATAAAGTTGGGTGCAATCTTTATTACGCTATTATTGTACAAAAAAATAATATTTTGAGATATTGTAAGTGTTATTTCTAAAGGATGTAAGCTCACATTTTTTTAATAAGTTAATTTTTTTAATTGTCTGTAACTAGGGAAATATTGAGCATTAGGGTCTACAATTATGACTTTCACCATAATTTGACACCTGTAAACTTATCTCATAGTTTCAGCAAAATCCGTGATTCGGAGGTTTGACCGCTTCCTGGTAAGCCTACAATGTTTATTAGTGATGCATGCAATCTATCATTTTTTACTATCAAATCATTATTTATTTTGAATAGAGCTCCTCCATCGCTCTATTCTATGAGACACAACCAATTCAATATTTTTATTTTGTCTCCCTATTAACGAATCGCATATTTAAATCCTTACAGGACCAGCGTTTTAGAAATGATCAAAATTCGTTTTGTATTTAATTAATTCACTCTTATTAAAAAAACATACCTTATGGATTCCCATATTCCAAATTTGGTTTTCAACTTTAATTTATAGTTACAATTTCATCCTCCGAGGGAAATAAAGTCAGTCTTTTATTTATTATAACTTCAAAAAAATGACGTCTTAACTTCCTTATATCTTTTGACAATATTGCTTCTGATGGATTTCCTTTTAAAACCAAATATGTTAGAAATGCTCCAGCATAAACACCGCAAGAAATTTGATCAGGTTGTTGGCTTTTCATTTTTTCGAAAATGATGTCTGTTTCTTTGATTTTAGGGAAACGATGTAAAATGTAATAATTTTCTTTTTCAGTTAACGTTTTCCCTCCGTGATATGGTAATGAATCGTAAATATACACTTTTTTTCCATTGTAATATGCTACTCGCCAATGATCTGTACAATCACCACCAATTATAGCAGCACTATGAGTTGTTTTCGATTCACGGATGCAAGCAGGGTAGTTAATATATACCGCACTTTCTACTTCTATATCACTTTCCGTTGCAACAATTCCAAGAAAAGCATCGACTGCTGGATCCTTCAGTTTTACGTTGTTCAAAATATTTGGTTTTATTTCATTTAAATCAAAATCGTACAGTTTAGTTTCGCAAAACTTTCTTATGCTTGCAATGTCATGCTCAGTCCATTTTCTAATGTCATTATTAGCACTTACAAAAATTATATCATCTTCTTGCTCCTTATCCTCATTATTAGAGCTTGCAAATACGTCTTCATTTTGTACATTATAAAGTACACTATTTTCTTCATATTCCCTGTCAGTATTCATTTTTATTTTTTTTTCTTCACTTGTTTGCAAATTTGTTACATTTTTTCTTTTTTTAACATTAATTTTGGCTTTGGCTTCTATAATATACTCGGGATCTCTTATGCGCATATTTCTTAGGTATCTACTATCAAGAATTTCCGGAAGCAAACAATTATCATAAAATTTTATTAAATAAGGTTCTATTTCCGTATTCCAGAAAGCATCATCTTTTCTGACAACTCTTATTTCAATGCTCTGTGGCGTTCTTAAAGCAAAAACGCAATACGATCGGTCTGTAACATGTAATTGTGTTTGTATTTGATAATGCCAATGATGATGCGCTTTCATACCATTGGTCTTTTTATCGATGAAATTTAAATCCCTGTATTTTTCTATAGCCTCTTGAGCTGTTAGATTCTCCGCCCGATATGGATTTTTTATTTCTACAATTCCGTCATCATCGATAAGGCCGTCTGGGCTAGCAGCAAATCGCGGATTTTTCGAATCAATAAATAAACCACAATTTACTATATTTTTTTTCATTATTTTTTCAAGTTCTTTTCTTGCAATATCTTCATTATTGCGACCATACATCATTGCAGCATTATCATGTAGCGCTGGAAAAAGTATAGATTTCACCATGTTAGCACAAGAAGTAGACTCTTTCATCCGGCAGATTCGACCTACATTGGAAGCTGTTAAGTGTTTTTTGCGCAATGAATGCCAAAGATCAGATTTACTTTGATCTCGTGTCTGCTTTTCTATTTCCATACGGTTTCTTTGGTTTTCTTCCAATTCTTGAAAATGTTGTTCACGAGCTATATGCAATTGTTTTTCGGTAAAATCCGGTTTTTCGCAATTTGATCCATAATTCTTATCAATAGTATTGTAAAAATAATTTCTCTTCCGTCCGTGCAATGCTCTATGTTCTTTTGTTCTTAAAACTTTTAATTTACGTTTCCTTTCTAATTCTGTAACAGTATGAGGAACTGCTTTTTCCAAGCCCCTATATATTTCAGTTAAGCACTCTTGACTATTATGCTGCAAGACTGCAATCAAGACACGAGTATTGTATTGATTACTGCAAGCATAATTTATTCTTTTACCACCTACTTCTTTGCAAATAATATTATTAAATGACTCAACAAGATTATTTGTCACTTTATGTAACAAGCTTTCTGAATGATAGCTTAAATATTTTATAGAGTCTTCTACCTTCTGATAAAGTCCATGACTTTTTAAAAAAGGAACATAATTTATCTCTTTTTCAGGTGACTCATTTTTTACTTTACAATTTAAACCGAAACTTTCGCATCTTTTATGCTCTCCGAAAATATGACTAGGAATATTCAAAATGCGTTTTTGTAAATCTTTAACTTTTGTTTCTTGGGTCTTATTCGTTGCGGCGCGTTCTCTATCTACCTCATCTATTACAGTTTGACGAATCTTTAAAATATTATTTTTTACAATATTACGCAAGGTAATAAATCCTTTTTTCCTTTCGTTCTTTTTCTGTGTAATTTTAGTTACTTGCGTAACTTTCTTGCATAAATTGCGCAATAAGTGATTCGTACACTCTATTTTATGGGGAATAATTTTCAAATGACTATAAGGATTTGAATCTTGTAATTTCTTGTAAAAATTACTGTCCCCATCACCAATAAAATGCTTATAGACAAGTCCATGGTCCTCTAAACTTCTATTAAACCCTTCAATTAAAGATTTGCATTCCATTTGAGTCGAAGGCCATTCCATTGGAAAATTTTTGTAACATTTGTGCTTATTCGGTTGATTTCCTACTTTTTGTGCTCGAAAACATTTTGTACAATATTTATTTTGTATACCTACATACAAAACTTTTCCTGTTCGACTTCCTAATATTGCACCGCAACCTGATAAGGAATCATATTTTGTGCCGAAGGATCTCTTAAGCCAGCTACCATCTACGATTACTGTAATATAAGGAATTCCATTTTGATCGACATCTCCAGCTTCGACAGCCAAACGAGATTCTTCTTTGCCTGCTTCTTTCATACTTGCAGCTGATATATTTTCTAAAAAACATAGTAAGTTTTCTTGACAGTTTTTGAAAGTTTTATCAGCTATATATGGAATATGCATAGTAGCGAATATTGCTTCCATTTGTGAATAACCTATGCCTTGAGAAATTGCTCCCAAAACAGAACTAGAATTTATGTCTAATACATCATCTTCGAAAGGCTCTGACCAAATTTTACTTATTTTATGACACTTTTGGCATTCAAAAGTAAATAAAGTTCTTAGGCCTCCTCTCAAATTAATTTCTCTTTTAAATTTCCAATCTTTGAAAGTACAGTTTTTACCATGATCCACCAAATTGTGCCGCAATTCCTTCCATAAATAATTAAAATTAACTATCCTCCGACCACGAACATTACCTTCAATGATTTCTTCAAGCTTTTTAATATCTTCCCGAGATGATTTGACTTTCTTGCATTTCTTATTATTTCTTTTATTTCTTCTATGATTTCTCATTTTTTTACTCCACATTTTTCGCATATTTTTTCTTGCAACTTTTAACCAATGTCGTCTGTGTTTGTACATATTTAATTTATTTTTTATTTGAAAGTCATTAAAATAATTCATAAAAAAAGTAATCACGAAACTACAAAATAATAAGAAAATAGATATTATTGAAAATAATGTAAACCCATTCTGATCAACTTTGTTTTCTTGACATTTTTTTTTATTTGCATTATTTTCAAAATAAAAAGAATTAACTTTGTTAACAATTGATTTGGGTAAACTTGATTGATTCAAAGTAACTTGCTTCAATTTATTTTTATCAACTTTATAATCACTTCTTGAGTTCGATATTACCTGACTATCATCATTATTATTTACGCTATCATTTACTGGATCAAAATCTTCAAACAAATTACTGTCAATTGTTAATGTTTTACTTTCTTTCATATTATTATCTATACATTTTTCTTCTATCTGCATATTTTTGGGTTTTTCAATGTTATTTTTAAAATTAATTGATTCCAACGTGTCATGATAAGTACTACATGAATTCTCGTTATTACATTCTAAGAACATATCATTTATTTCCTTATTCCATAAACTACTGATTTCCGAATTTTCGTTGCAGTTAGCGGGTTCTTTTTTTATTTCACGAGATCTGTAATAAAATATATTTAATACAGATATTATATACAAATACTTATTATGTTACTTCTGCATATTAGCATATACAGGGTGGGCCAAAAGTACCAGAACGGCGAAATAACTCTGCGGGATTGTATTTTAGGAGAAAAAGATTAAAACAAAAGATAGAGGATATTTTCTTGGCTATTCGACGGTGATAATGACCATGACCTTGACCATAACCTTCAATGTCATTTGAAGGTCAAGTTAATTTGTTTAAATGGGAACCCATAATTTTCACCTCAGAAATGAAAAGAGGTGAAGATTGTGGGTTCCCATTTAAAGAAATTAACTTGACCCTGAAAAGACATTCAAGGTTATGATCAAAGTCATAGTCATTATCACCGTCGAATAGCCAAGAAAATATGCTCTATCTTTTGTTTTAAGCTTTTTCTCCTAAAATACAATCCTGCAGAGTTATTTCGCCGTTCCGGTACTTTTGGCTCACCCTGTATTATTCATTACATCAATTTTATACATTTATTTAATTCCTGACGGATAATGACAAGCAATTTTATTTCATAAGAAATACAGATTTTCTTTGTATTTATGACCTTTTTTTATTTTAAAATAATTAACAAATTTGGACATTTTAATGAATGAAACTATAATGAAATTATGAGTCAAAATTATTATTAATATTTGGAATTACATAATTTTATGCTGTTACGAAGGGAATTTCATTGAGTTTAGAAGATTTCGTCATTTTAAACCTATAGGATAAATGCACCAGTTACCGTTTTCTTCCCCCTACTACCATCCTCTTTTGTATATTTTAATCTATTAATATATGCTTATGCCTTAATTAAAAGTTGTATTTCATTATTTGAAAAATAAAAGTTTAATAAATAAACTTTTCAATAGGATCAATAATATATAAAATTATTGTAACGTACTTATTGAATTTTTGTGCGCTCATTATCAGAAATATTAAAAATTAAATGTTTATCTGATTATTAAAAAATAATAGGGAATGTAGAATTATTATATTACATTTTATTATACAACAATGTAGACAGCTTTCTAAGAAAACTTTTAATTTTTGGTTTAGTATTTCTTTTATTTTTTATTAGTATAATACAGTAAGTGCCCCAGATTTTAATATATTTTTCAATTATCGTGCACGATAAGAAAACACGTTTTTCCATTTAATTTAATTAACTGTGTGCATCGAGGAAAACATAACCTTTATAGACCTTACATAAATGTGAGTCCTCGCTTGAGTCTAAGAAAAAAAGCACGATTATCGATGCTTGCTATTTGATCAGAAGCATGGTAACTGACAAATGGCATTTAGTTGTGGAGGGGGGGCACCAAAACTTACATCCGTTATATATAAAATTCAGAAACACGATAGTTGAACGTTTATGATATCTATATCAACAGTTATTGAATAGCAATATAGATACCAATTACATTTTTTTTAAGCTTGAAAATGTTACGTTAAATCAATGGTAACTGGTGCATCAATCATAAAATTAAAAAACTAAATTGGCTTCGTACGCAATTGGGTAATTGTAACAGATACTGCTGGTATTTGAGATGCTAATAATTTGTTACAAATTCTATTTCCAAGATGATTCAATATATTGTAAAAACATATCATATTTATAAATCTTGAATATTTTACATAAAAAAATATTATTTCAATTTCATGTATTTTATCGGAAAATATCAGTTAATTGACCCGTTACAATTCACACTATGAAAAAGGTGACTAATATTTATGAAAGAACTTCATAAACCTTTTGTCATTCAACTAACGAATTTCAGGTATTTGTTTTTGGATTTTAGTCGTTTTATCATTTCCTAATGCACACAAATTATTTTACGCTCTCGTAACAAACGGCTATAATAGGTTTAAAATTTTACAGTTTTACTTATGTGAAAAGTAACGTTTTTCATTATAAATATCGTGAGAACTTTATTTAACAATCTATACGATTTGACATAAATTTTTTGGGAAATATTAATAATTTTTTTTAATTTATATAAGTTTTAATAAATAAACAACAATAATTCCTTAATTCAAATTTTTTATTTTATGAAGTAATAAATTAAAAAAGATATGTATTATTATTTATTTAATTATCGACTATAGTTTATTTTCAATTCTAAACAAAGATCTTATTACAGTTTGCAGTATATATTACAATAATTATACAATAAATAAACAATAAATATATATATATACACACATAATATTTATTGTATTTATTACAGTTTTTTTTCCGATAGTTTTACATATTCGCTTGACCATACACATTTTTGCAACAGTAATAATAAAACAGTTATCTGAAAATAGTATTCATTTTTTTTAATTCATTGTGCACAATTTTGAATACTTTTAAAATTAACAATTTTTTAACGATAAAAAGAAAATTCAATTATCATTAAGAATTACTTTTTTATCACCAAACACATCAAGCCGTTCTCTTCAACCGACACAGTATCTTACATTTTTACCCAATGCATGAAAATATTCATCTTTACAAATTGGTTTCATTTTCATAGGAAGTCTTACAAGATTTAAGGATTTATTGAGAAATATTGAAAATACAATAAACAAATGGATTTTTGCAAAAATTATTAAGCTGAAATGTCCTATGTTCATTTATTACAATAAGAGGTTAATTAGCAAGCAATATGCATATCGTACTTTTTTTTTTTTAATAGGGCAAAAAAAATATACCAATTCCGTTGACAATTTTTTTCTAACTGCAAAACGTATCAATTTTTATTTTTACTTCAGTAGTTTGTCATATAAGTGTAAATACTAATTTTTTTTATCCACTGCTGCTCATCACGTTTTTACTTTCTTTCGAAATTAATTTTATCAATATTGAAGTGATAAATCTACGTTAAAAAGAAATTCACAGACATTAAGTGAAAGATATTTTAAATGTTTTTTCTTTCTTTTTCGTCTGATATAAAGTATCGGGTTCAATCTCGCGTTGGCCGAGGCGATATTCGCGGGTGAGTAAAATAAATTTTCTAATGCAAAATTTGCACAGATAACCTTCGCAAAATATCATACAATAAGGATAAAGTTTGTCTGGGGAAAAAGTGGTCAAAAGTTGTTTGAATCGACTTTTCTAAAATATATTTCAAAATTTTATAAATTTTTTTTATATGTTTTGGGCGATTCTAAACAAACAAGTATTTTTTGAATTTTTTGTCAAAAGTTTATAGTAAAAATAAGGATTTTTTACATTTTTTATTCTCAGAAACTATACTACAATTTGAATATTTGACGTTGACAAAATTCGTAAATGTAATTTAGACATTCGCCAATAAAATATCGAACAGTAATTTGTAATGACATTATTTTCAAGTCTTATTTCGCAATTTTTCACTAAACGTTGATAAGGAAAATCTTCGAGTCCAAGCGCATACAGCTGAATATTTCGTCTGCTACAATTTTTGTCATAACTAATAACTCGCGCGGAGCGTATGTAACTGTACTTAAAAAGTTTGGAAGTTAATTCTATTTTCATAATTTGCTACATATGACGTATACCATTATTAGTATATACAAAATATATTTATAATTAATAATTATTAAAAAATACATAACAATTTTACATGTATATATCTGTTATATTGAAATTAATATTTATAAACATTTTGAAAATCAACATTCGGTGTATACACGCTTGATTAAAAATTGCAAAATAATACTTTAAAATAAAGTAATTTCAAATTACACTCTTCTGGATTTTGTCAAAGAATATCTAAATTAAACTTAAGAATTTTGCCAACATAAAATTACTTTAATTTTTGCATACTTTTTAAAACTTTAAAATGGACATTTTTTGGTTTATCACGTTTTTATTTCTTCACAAATTGAAAATCGTCAACTTTAACAAAAAATCACAAGAATACTTTTTCTTTTATAATGGTTCCAAAAATGGAAAAATAAATTTTCGGAATCAAAATTTACAATTTTTTAAATATATTTTTAAAAATATTCGATTTCAATGAAATATGACCATTTTATAAAATAAAATTGATTTTACTCAGCCACCAATTTCCCCTCGACTGCGTCTGCGTTGCTTATGCGGTTTATCTGCGCTGTATTCTTAGCATGCTATATTAAACAATACGTCACTGGAGACCTAATTTTAACACGATAAATCATAATTTGCTGTTTTTATCAAATGCGTTAATTTAGTATACTATACTTTCTGTCCTTGTTATCAAATATTAATATCATGTTAGAAAAAGGTCCTGGAGTCTGTGAATATGGCATTGACAGTTTCAATTATAGCCACGGAGATTCATTGAAATCGTTACATGTTCAAACGGCCAACAATGCGATGTTATCACTCAAACATTTGCAAACATGAACAAAAGGTTTTCCTGCGTAAAAAATTCTTACCTTTTCAACTAAAGCATTATTACAATTTTTTTTAAAATATTGTGCCTAAAATATAACATGTTTCGTAAATTTTCTACGTGAAAATCATCATTTTCGTTAAAGTAGTCTTTATCCTCAATAAACTTTTCGCATAAAAATACTTCGAAAATGCTTTATGAACATTTCTTAGGTAGTATTTTGTACCACCAATATTGTTGCCAATTTGATATGTCTGTCACATGCCTTGCTGTGAAAGTTTACATGGAATACCTATTTTGTAAAAAATATGCTGCAAAATTACTTTAATAAAACGATATTCTTAATAACTTTCCCCTTATTGCATAAATAACTTTGATTTTCAATAAACTAAAGTGAACAGTAATTTCCATTATTCTATTTATTGGAAGCAACTTTCAACGTCAATACATCATAATTATAGAGGAATCTGTATTTCAAAAATCGTACTATTCGACCGTTGGCAGAATTCTAAGAACGAACTGAAATCTGTTTGTACAAAATAATAAATGTGTAATATTGAAATGTAAGCTTTTTAATCGCAATATAATATTTTAAAATTTAACTTCTTAGGACAAATAGGCCATTGTTAAAATATTGTTAATTTAAAGAAATATATGTTATTTTAAATTTGGTATCTTTGTAAATAGTTAAAATGCACCGAGATAACTTAACTGAACCTAATACATGTTTCCTGTAAAAAGTTACGACGTTCTTACGCGTCATAAGAAATATCAATAGCAATTACATATTTATATTTTTTTTATTCATGTTATTATGACAAATGCGTAAAATTTATTTATTACAAATATTTCAGCTTATTAATTTTTGCAGAAAAATGGATATTGCAAAAAATGAACTAATTTATTGAAGCATATTGTTCATAATCCTTTGCATATATATAGTTTTTTATAAAATATTTATGCAAATTGAAAAATATATTTCTGTACAAACCTCATTCTAAACACATTTTTTCGTGAACGTTTTCTACTATGAGCAGTCCTATTGTTTTTGTTATTACCCATAATAATTTCGATTCAAATAACAACAAACTTTGATTAAACAATCAACACAGCTTAATGTTATTAAAAAATATTGAGTAAATAATGAAGAATTTATATTTAATAGTAATTAGTTTTTTACGCACTTTCGCGAGGATGTACGCTACAATAAATAATCGTTCGCGCGTTGCATATGAATATTCAATGATTTTCTCAACAGGAGTCGCTGTTATCTATACAATGTAGACCCAATCATTTAACGGATAATAAACATATAATTCTTTTTTATTTTTAACTAAAAATCAATATTTATGAAAAATGAGAGTTAACTAATTATTTATTACAATGTAATTTATCAATAGCTAATTAATAATATTGCATAAAGTTTCAGCATTTATCCATAAATATTGATAATGTAACTGCTAAATAGTACATTATAAAATTAGGGAGTACATTCGCATATAATCCCCAAAGCAGGATTTTTCGACATGAGCAAGCGAAGCGAAGTAAGGGACGTAAATACTCGAGAGAGAAAGACTGCTTGCGAGTTGCATATAGTGCTTGATTCCCACCTTAACCGTGAATACTTTATTAACTTCAATAAGCAGGTACACAAATGATTGAAAAAAATTGAAATCACATTTATATAAAAAAAAAGTTTAATTACATTTAAATGGAAAAAAATTTCGAATTTCTTTCAAATAAAGTTTGTTTGTCAATGTAGCAATTAAAAAAAAATTGTATATTTATTACTTTAAATTATTAAATTTTACAAGTTTTTTATGTTACGGGAAATAAGTTATTTAATTTTGCTAAGTTTTTCTAATTAATTTATGACTAATTTTAAGAGACTTTTCTTTATCAATAATAATAAAATTTTGTAAGTTGTTGTAATACATAACAAACTCCAATTTATAATTTTCTGTTAACTTTTGTTTTGATTGCAAAAATTTGTTTATATTAAGACAGGTATTAAAATATTTTAAAACTTGAAACATCAAATTTACAATTTATTTTAAAATTGTATACATTTAATTTGTATTTTAAAATATTTTATGTATAAAAAATAATGTCGAATCTTTAATATAGAATAGTAACTTCAAAGAAAGTTAATAAAAATTAATAATCAATAATATATATTTTATTTTCAGCTTCAAATAATAAATGAAAAAACCAGAAGTATATGTACAGCTGATCACTTATTTTTGAAAAATACTTTGCTATCTATTTTTTATGGCTTATTTTTTAGCTACTTTTTTTAAATGAGATAACAAGGTCATTTATGTTTTTCAATGTATACTCATTATTTTTCATTTTAAAATTTGAAGAACGATAAACTGTTATTCATCCCTTTTTTCATAATTGCTAATATTAATTACTTTTAAACTTAATAATAAATAAGACTGTTAAGTGTTTAAAAAGCATATTTATTTTCCTTATTTATATTTTTTATATATCTTTAATTAATATTTATAATTCAAATGGCTTTTACTTTCTAATAATGAACCATTTATTATAATATAAAAATATAAAGATTATTTTTTATTGTGTAAATTTACAATCTAAGATAACATTTATTATTTTAATTTATTTTTTTTTATTATCTATGATTTCATTTATTATTTTGTAAAAAATTAATTATAATTTAGGATTATATATATAGCAAAACCAAAAGTCATTATATCAGATTCATGTTATTTAATGCACCTAAACATTTAATTGTTTCATCTATTTCGATGATAAAAGAATTTGCAGTTTCAAGATCACATGAAACTGTCATAGTGCTAATACTTAAAATTGAACTAATTTTTATACACAATTTCATAATTTATAATTGAATCATAGGGGATTGTAAAAGTTAATTTTGTTAATGAGTTTTGTTATGAGACCCTTACATCTTTTTAAAATAATTTACTGTTTTTATAATAAAGCGATATTCTTATAATCAATTTATGTATCAAATATAAATACATTTTCATAACATATTTTTGTTTTTATTGCTTTTCATTTTTGTAAAACCAATATTATTTATTCATATTTATATTTTTAAACAAGCATTTACATTAACATCCAAAAAATTGGTTTTTCATATTAAAAATTTATTTTTTAAACTTTCCTTAAAATCTGTAAGAATTAAATTTTTTATTTTATATTGTACTGATTGTTTTCCAATTTTCGCATTTTTCAAATAATCTTTTTTATTCCCATATAAATAAGTACAATTTCTGATATTATATTTTCGTCTTATGAATGAAAAGTGATTGATGATTTTGCCAATCATGTTGCTATACTAAATGAGCCATTACACAACTATCTTTATTTGTTTAAAATAATGAAAACATAATTATATATTATAAGGAAACATCTTCTACAGAAACTAATATAAGCAAAAATGTTTTTACTCGAACCTGTGATGTACTGTTCAGTATTAATTTTACAAAAAACAATCATTAAATTATTAACATAATTAATTTTAATTGATTTGTTGTTCAGAATTTTGATAAGAAATGCACTTGTTTTTTCAAAATATTTATTAATATCTTTACGTTGATGCAAACCCACTCATTTCCATTTGAATTCGTCTCTTCAATCTGTCTTTCATAATTTATTCTTGCTTCATATTTGGCAGTATTACGTGCTACAAAAGCTGATTTAAGTTTGTAATTCCAAAACAGATAGCTAAACAAATTATTCATGAAACCCTGAAAATAAAAAATTTCATTTATGGACAAACACAATAATGTTTTAAACTATATACTTAAATAATGATATTAATTGAGATTGTCTATTTAGAAGTATTGCTCTATTTACAAAGTCAATTTAACTAATATAATCATTAATATCATAAAATGACGATACTTGTCTTGATTGTTTACTTAAGACATCTAATAAAAATTTAATTATTGTTTCAGAAAAAAAACATTTTAAACAGTATTAATATAATTTTTATAAATCTATTCATGTAAATTAAATAACTTTGCTCATTGAATGTCTTAATAAAAACTCAAGTAAATCTTGAAAAAAAAAAAGTTATATTATTAATTGTACTGACATTTGAAGTATGTCTATGAAGTGTTTCAAACGTCAGCTTTATAAATAGTAACATTTGTTTTATGAAAGCAATGTTATTTTTATTTGACAATTGATTACCTGTAATAAAAAATCATACTGGATTTCATGTAGAAAGTGCACCATGTTACTTGTAATTGTAATCAAGTGTATGTTTTATATTAATAAAGTTGTTGAGATTATTAAACATTGTTGTACATTTAATTTGCTGCTTGGAAATTGCTGATGATATTTTCGCATTTTCTGCTTACCAAAGAGTCATAACATTATGCTTTACAAATTTTACAACTTTTCTCTCAAATCTCAAGTATGAAAATGAAAAGATAATATATACCTTTTAAAATACTATTTTATAATAAAGAAACATTCTTTCCAGAAATCCAATTATATTGTAATCAAGACTAAAAACATTCCATAAAGTCATTCCATCAGTAGATGCTAACAATAGTACTTATAGTCGTTTTTTAACTTCCAGATAATCTTATTTTTTGCCCCTAGCTGAAACTGCACTTTCTAAAACCCTTTATGTATATACAAGTACATAGAATAGCTGCTTTATTAAGTCTTGCTCTACAAACAGAATAATAACATTACTGAATATACAACATTATTATGAAATATTAAATCAAAGAAAATTTAAATCAAATATTTATGAATACATACTCAACACATGCATTGAATACTTTCAAAAGTGACCTTGTTCTAACAATAAATATGCACTTATAACCTGTACATTAACAATAACATAATATTGCTTATTATAAATGCCAAGAACTTTTGTTCATGTTTATTTATGAACTTATTCATCATTGTTTGTAATCCTGCATCTACATTCATATAAAAATGCTTCATTTTAAAAATCATAAATTTTTAGTTATTTATGAAGAATAACATTTTTGATTTGAAATTTCTTAAACTAGCATCTTCAATTAACAATATTAAATTGAATTTACAAACATAATAAATACCTCCATTGTAATTGCAGAATCTTAGAATAATGTAAGTTCTTGTTTGGCAGATTTATTAATATATAACGGCATCACAGTCTTTAATTAAATATTTTTCATACTTCTTTGTGCAATCTTTACCATGTACGATCCAATATAATTTTTTTTTGAGAAACATCCAATTTACTTTCACTTATCCATTGTATCAACATATTTTAAAGGGTTTTCAATACAGACTCCAGTATTGTTTTTTGAAATTTTTAAAATTATAAGTTCTTTTATAATAGTATCTATTAATACTAAAATAAAAGTACCATCAATGGAATGTCATATTTTTTGGTAACTATTTATTGATATAGTTGCTAATATTAAAGATTATGTAATATTTCGTTTATTAAATAGAAATTCACTTATGCATTTTGTAGTACCAAAAATGTATATAATATTATTCTTGACTGTCAATGTTAGTCAATTTTTAAATAAATTCTTTACAATAATAAAGACATGCATATTTGTGCATCCACGTACAGTTTATGTTTACAAAATAAACATATTTTATCAATGGTTTCTACTGAAC
Organism: Anastatus disparis; assembly: GCA_017163975.1. Lineage (NCBI taxonomy): Eukaryota > Metazoa > Arthropoda > Insecta > Hymenoptera > Eupelmidae > Anastatus > Anastatus disparis. Next base: position 13,580,168 of record JAFFSR010000335.1, on the reverse strand, counting down.
GTTGTTTCTACTTTATTATTTTTCACAATTAATAGTCGATGTATTGTTAAACTTTTACTAGTACTACACGATATACTAATCTTCAATTACTTATATTACTTTTGAAGACTATTTTTCTTTTCTGTCAAATTGGCAATTTTGACCTACATCTAAATACAAATCTGCATTTATACTTAACACTTCATTTTACCATAATAATGAGCATCATTTTATATATGTGAAACTATTAATGAAATACTTTTTATTATAAATAAAAGCACCATATATTACAGAACGAATTTCGACTGCATTGCCAACAACTTAAGTCGATAACGGTAATTATGAAGTCCATAATCTATTGTATTCTGTACAGCACAAGTTTACAATTGTGATGTGTAAACTAAAGAATTTGAATAAGCAATATTAAATTTCAATTGAAATACATAATCGTACTAACATTATTATGATTTATATCAATAGTTTCTGGTGGTTTTATAGCAATATCATTTGTCACAATTCCCCAAACATATACTATTCTCATTGCGAATTTTATACTACGCAAACCAGAAGTAGAAAATACCTCCAAGACTTGTAAATGATCATATAGGCTTTTCATGATTTGCTTACAGCTTATTAATAATATTTTATTTTTGTGCCTTACTGCATCAACGCAGAAATGATAAGATTCATATTAAACTCTTATACTCCGTTGTACAATTTGTTATTTACTCTAAAATGATTGTATGCTTGCTTTATTTCAATAAACCAGGTTTTCCACACCCTTATCCATTTATTGTAGAATTTTCCACATTTGTCAACAATAACGTGTTCCTGTATCAAACTTTTATTTTAAATAATAATATACTATAATGTCGCTCACTCGCTCACATTGGTGATACACTCGTACATATTGAAAAATATAACCTCTGCAAAATAAGTGTCAATGAATAATACGGTGTTCGCATAATATCGACAATAGTGCACAGGCAGACACCCACCGAATGGAATCGTAAAAGGGCGCAGCTTAGATATAATTATACGTGGCTGATATCGTACTTAGTACTGTTCAATACTAAAGAATATTGTTCTCGGACTATGTACTTACTCGATGCTCACGTATATTGAAAAGGCTACGTTTCAACACTCGTAGTGGTATAAAGTCACGTGACTTTATCTAAGCTACGCCATCTAAAGTTTATGCGAGTATAATTTATATTTCACAAGGGTTTTATGTATAGTGTATTTATTCTGGAAGTTGCATTTATAGGCTGTTATAGTTCCTAATAAATAATTACATTAATTCCTTTTAAAATAATAAACTTTAGTTTCAAGTAAAAATATATTTTTAAGCAACAATAATATTTCACCAATTCTAAATTAAAACATTTTGGTAGCGCAACATTTGTTTTTAGTTCGTGCCGTAAAGTACTTATAATTAGTTAGGTTATCAAGAATCGATACTAAAATTTTGGGAAATATATTTTTCAGCTTATATAATACTTCTTAAATTTTGAAAAAATATACATCGCAGATTTTTCATTATCCTTAGTAAATATTTAAGCTTTTCTGAAGTGTACTGCAATTGTTATTGCATCGTGCGTGATTTTTTATCTAACACAATTTTGACATGTCTCGTAAAAAACAAAGAAAACAAAAGGATAATGATGAGTTTATAAACTCTAATTATATTGGCGGTGTAGAAGACATAGCTGTGTCTATTGATGGTTGTTCTATGGAAGATGTAAAAAAGATTATTAAAGAACAACCATTGAAATATCAGCGATATTCAGTGCTGATGGTAAGTGTACATTTTTCAAATGTAGCTCACATATGTTTATGAAATTCTTCTGGGATAAAACTTTGCATTATATAAGTTGTTATTTTTTGGAACTGTTAGTTTATTTGTATTTGTTAATAACTTTAAATTCTATAAGTTTTTCAAAGTTTGCACCTACAAAATTATTTTGTTTGAATCCAACATATAAAATAATTTAAATAATGATAAAATGTATCAAAAGAAAACTGTCATTTATTTAACAAACTTGTAAATAACATAATTTTTGGTTTCAATCTTTATCGCGATAATTACAAAACGAAGGAAATATATTCAAGACGAAAACTAATTTTCTCAAAAACAATACATTTTATGTAATTAATAATGTCATTGTGAATTTGTATTATAATTTATTTAAAAGTATAATTTTTAATAATAATTTACGACTTATATTCCTACAAATCAAATGCTGGCTTTATATAAATTATTTTTAAATGTATGACTTGCTTGTACAGATATTATTACATTCTGACAATTTTGTATTTTCTTTCATAATTGACATAAATTATAATATTTTAGCAAAAATTTTTTAATTCACTACAGTTTTTATAAATGTTTATTAATTGTTTCAATGATTGTATTGACATGTGATGTTATGTTTAAGTATAGTTAATATAAATATTTATTAATTTTTTCAATTATCATATTTACATGTTATGACAAGTATAATTCATTAAAAAAAAAAAACGGTCTTCGTTAAAATTACAACTATATGTTTACCACATTTAAGATAAATATTGTACTAAGTGAGATAATTCTTGAGTTTGTCTGGGCGGCGTCTTGTAGCGTACGCGAAGTCACTTTCCCCATAGACATAGAAAGGATAGACTGCGTCTGCTATACAAAGTTTTTCAGCTCATTGCGAGAATCTAACGTCAGTGCTATCTCTCTCTAAATGGCGTGCATGGCTATGCCCATTTAGAGAGAGATAGCACTGACGTTACGTTCTCGCAATGAGCTGAAAAACTTTGTATAGCAGACGCAGTCTACTCTTTCTATGTCTATGACTTTCCCCTCATCCCCACCCTGAAGACAATCCATCCATTTTTTGTATGCGAAGCTCGGAAAACTTTTACGTTCTCGAATAAAATTTTTCTTTAGCTTCGCATACGACAAATTTTGAAATATTTTTTAAAATTATTTTTCAAATTATTTCTTTAGATAAACATAAAATCAATAACCCAAATACCCAAGTATCCCTCAGAGGGGTATTTGTGTCTTTCGATTATTGGTTTTAAATTCAACTAAAGGAATAATTTTAAAAATAATTGGAATAATTTAAAACCAATAACCCGAAGTACCCCATAGAGGGCTATATGGGTCTTTAGGTTATTGGTTCTTAATTTAACTAAAGAAAAAATAAAAAATATAATTAGAATAATTTAAAACCAATAACCTAAACATCCAAATATACTTTTACGGGTTATTGGTTTTAAATTATTCTAATTATTTTTTTAATTATTTCTTTTGTTAAATTAAAACCCAAAGACTCAAGTATCCCCTAGAGGGGTATACGTGTCTTTGGGTTACTGGTTTTATATTTAACAAAAGAAATAATTTGAAAAATAATTATAAAAAAGATCTCAAAAATGTTTTGCCTGCGAATTTGTTGACATACTGATAAATTCTTTCGCGTACGAAAGTTTTCCAAATCGACACTTTCGCCTAGGACTATATTACACTGATAATCCCTTTCGCATGCGAATGCGTCGGGAAATTTTTTTTTCATACGCGAAGCTACAGAAAAATTTTATTCGTGAACGTAAAAGTTTTCCGAGCTTCGCGTACAAAAAATGGATGGATGGTCTTCTTCAGGGTGGGGATGAGGGGAAAGTGATTTCGCGTACGCGAAGCTGTCTTCGCGTACGCTAAAAGACGCCGCCCAGACAGACTCTTTCTATTAACGTTCTTGCCTTCCTCTCTCAATCGCAAAGAAGTAACACACGTGTTATACCGTGTAAAACCAACCTCGTTATTTTAATTTATTATCTCACTGTATGTATAAATCTTTTACAATTTTGAGAGGGGTTATACTTTCCTTTAGGTAATGTTCCTAAAAAATTGTACATAGTTCTGCTGTTTACATACTTTCATATAAATGATTCATGCAGTATATCTTTATAGGATAAAATGGGCCAAATTTTACTAATTATAACTTCATGGAATATTAAAGGTATAATATATAATTAACTTTAATGAATTATATAAAATAAATGTATTACCATACACTACGTCCATTGAAGATTATCTGGTTAAAATTAGAAATACATTCAGTTATTTAAAATTTTGGGTTCCAATATTATACATTCAAATATTTTTTCTTTTTATCAGAAATTGAAAATTATCAAAAACTAATGAATTTATGAATTGAAAAATGTAAGTACTTCATGTTCATAGTGCATACTACAAGCTAATGGATTTCTTTTCCTGTAATTTTAGAATTACGTAGAAAGATAGTCGATATTCATAAATTTATATGTACTATAAGTTTTACATCTCATTAAAACTCAGGAGTTTTTCTATTATAGTATAAATATTTTTTCCAGATTTTAAACAATAGTTTTTAGCTAATAATGTTAATATCGAAATATATACTTGAAAAAAAGTTTTAAAAAGATATATAGATTTTTAAGTTAAAACAATTAGAATTGGATTCTCCAGCATAAAGTGAACATTGTTCCCTTGATTTCAATTTTTTTTTTAAATGTATAATATTTTAAGTAAAATATTTTTTCGAAAAATGGTCTATTTAATAAATAGTATATTATGCACCTAGGGAGTTAATTTCAAAAATTTCTTAAATCGTATGTAATCTTAAATTGTATTGCAGGGGATGGCAAAAAATTATTTTTTTTCCATAAACCTATCGGATAACGAACAATTACTTTAAAATTTTGAAACTTTTCTAATTTCCTTTCAGACAGTTTGAATTTTTTCTTAGTTAAATCCATTTCCAACTGCTACACAAGCGGCAAAAGTGGTACCAATAATATATCAAAATTCTATGAAAAATAAAAAAAGGAATACATTATATAGTGGCCTAAGTATCTGTGATGTCAAACTGTAGCAACTTATTTGGCTTCTGGTTAAATATACAATATTGTTACTTTACATGCTAGTTCGCAAACGAATGAATTACAATTGAGACGTTTCTTGTCATTTACGAACTATCATGTTTCATGAAAAAATGTATCAATTAATCAGGCACAATACTAAAAAATAAAAGACCCGTATTTTAATGTTTTTGAAAATATCATCAATTCCAAGAGTTATAGATTGTATAAGCTAATAAAATTTTCCTAAGCATAGATATAGCGCCATGATGCGTGGCGTCAGAACGATATATCCTTGTGACGTAACACTAATTTGAACTGCCTCTATCTCTTCATGTTTTCATTTGAATTAAAAAACGCGGGTCTTTTATTTTTTCGTATTTTACGTGACGGATGAAATATACTTTTTGAGGGAACATGAAAATTGTCTTGATTTTTTTGTATATTCATTTAAATCCTAAAATATAATACTTAAATAATTTTTCAAAATATTAGTAATTATCAATCAAATTAATTTCGTATAAAAAAAGTAATATTGCACTTTTTATATCATAAAATGTTAGTGATCTGTTCCTTGTAAATCATAAGGTTAAGTAAATAAAAGAATGAAGTTAAAAATTTACCTTAATAATAATGTTTATTTTAATAATTACCAATAACAAGAAAAACATTATTATTAAATTATTTTTGAAAAGAATCAACAAAACACCTTATATTAAAAAACAAATTTTGATAAATGACAAATTAAACTTTTTCTGTGAAAAATGTAGATTAAATTATGATTGCATTTCAATTCATTCTATCGATAATCGTTTCAAAGATAAACACATTAATATATCTAACAATATCATTTTTAAAACATTATACCGTACACTATAATAGACACTTTTAAGAAAAATTAATTAATTGACGTTATATAAATTATACATAAATCATCACAGATGAAAGTAATATAAATAATATATAATGATGAATGAATTTTGTTTATTTTTCCTTTATTGTGCATTTTTATTATAAGTTTTGGGTAGTTAAATAATATTATTATTCAAAGTTTATGTGTAAACGGTAAATTTAAGCTGAGTGGACGAAACACAAGAAATTCACTATAAGCACATACACAAAAAATAAAACAAAAAAATTTTATTATTTGTATTTTGTCGTGAGGTTTATCTATTCTGATACATAGTTTCATTAGATATTTCTTTGAATAACAAATTAAAAAAGATATCAATTGAATAAAAAATACAAAATGATTTTCAGCGAATCCGACATCCCTTAAAGCAAAAAATAAACCAGGCATTCACTAAGTAGTAACAATGATAATGTACCGCGTCGGTAGGCATACCAACACCACAGAACCAATATACCTATAATAATATATGGCTACTTTATATAAAGACATGTAGATAAAATATATAGAAAATTCTACATGATGTATCTACATAACAAAGATATTACTTACAATTTACAAAAAAGTATATATAATAATATTTATTTTCAACACCAAAATGTAATGGCAAATAAATCAATAACATTAATTTACGCATTTTTTTACAAGAAAACAAAGTAATGATGCTTTCATTGTTGAAGGTAGTAGTATATCTTTTTGATTGATGGTACACAAAAATTTTTGATTGAGCATATAATTACATTACAATGAAAATGAGACAAAGTTTAAATTCGATAAACTTTTGAAGAATTATTAAAAAAAAATAATCATTTCAATTTTTAGCATTGAACATAAGCTTTCTATCTATGTTTAGTGTATATATAGTTATATAGTCGCATGTATTCAGTAAATAGATATTAATATTATTCTTGATTATTAAAAATGTGATCTTTACTTCATTAAATTGACGTGTTATATTTCATAAAATTTTAAAAATTTTAATTTAGACATGAGTGTATATAACTTAATGTCGCGGTAGGCCGTATTTGATGGAATATCTATAAACCATGCAAAATTTGTATAGGCATTACATACGTTCATGCTCATATCTCGACGATATTCAATCTGTCAATTGTCCCTTGGGGAGTATTTAAAGATTATATGTCGCCGAGATATCGCTGAGCATGGTCGTATATGATGCGAGTGACATTGATTCGTAGGTTTGTGAAAACGAAAGAATGACATTACATATGTCAATGCTCATATACAAATTCATGTAAAATCTTAACTTTAAATAATGTTTTTTTTAAATAATTAATATTTTCAAAATTTTTGAAGGATTAAAAATATATTAAAGTCAACATTTACTAAACCCTGGAAATGCATATAACTTTTATTAAAGATTCAGGGTAGAAAAAATAGTCAGAGTTTTGAAACGAGTGAAATATCCAAATTATTATTTCAATTGATTTATTTGAAGGTGATTATTCCATGACACATAAATAAAAAAAATATTATGAAAATTTTGAAGGTCGTGGATAATACCTATATTTTTATGTCTATTAAATTGCAGACTCAGTTATCGCTGAAATAATAAAAAATAATCTTTTTGAAATACAGTGTTTTAAGATATAACCCTTGTAACCCTTAATTTGAAGGTTAAAATTAATATTTTTATCATTTGAAATGAACATATGTTAATAATAAAGTATTTATTAAATTATGCAGAATCCATACATTCAGAACATATAAACAAAGTATTAGGTTGATGAATCATCGAAAAATATTGAATATAAAAAAAAATTGTTAAAAATTATTGAAATGATGGTTCTGTACAACTTGAAAACATTGTGGAATAAATAAACGCATCTCGTTTCTTACGAAAATGTCACATGTTACCTAGATTATAATAAGTTTAACCATATGCAACAAATTATGCAATAACAAACAGATAACGTTGCCGGAATTCAAATATGTTCAGGAACGTAAAAATAATGAAACTTGATAAAATGTCATATTATTTTATTATTATTTAGAAATATTACATAAATTTTGTTTATATATATTTATAACGTCTTAAGAATACATTTTTGTAGCTTTTTACCAATAAGATAAGTTAAATGTGCATAATGTGATTTGCAACGCACATACAATGCCGCATCTCTCTCCCTTCCTACTTTACTTACTATAGTAGTGTCTACTCTCCGTTACTCTTAACTAAAGTCAAATGTATGTTAGAGGCGCAGGATAGGTAGTCGTAGCCGATCGATGTCCAAATCTCTACCAAGGTTTTTCTTATGTATTTTGATCCCTTAATTAATAATTTCTAGGGTATAAATTCAAAAGCCTGATTAAAAAAACGTTATTAAAAATGGTTGTTACGAAATAAAAAAATTTCAAAACATGTCAAAAAATTCTATCGCGTTCTTTGATCATTTTTTAACAAAAACCTTCTTACAATTATTTTCGTGGGATGCTTTGTTTCATTGTAAAAAATTCTAAAAGGTTTAAAAAAATTAATTTTTCGCGATTTTTTATCGCGTATTCCTGAATTGTTTATGCATTTTTTGTTAAGTACCAATACTACAAAAATTTTTAAAATATTTTTATTTGATTTTACTGAAAATTTTTTTTTATTTTGGATGGCTAGTTTATCAGTAATAAGCCATGAATATTACGTACTTTCAGCGCCCTTAACGCTCTGGGTGCTGCAGGAACAAAAGGATTTTTGCAATCTTTTTTCACGCACGAGAATTTTTTTTTTTTTTTTTATTGAAGTGAACAATATTTTTATCTTTAAAACGTTGAAAAAATACATAAACAATTGAGAAATACGCGATGAAAAATCGCGAAAATAGTACATTTTGTAACGGGTATGAAAAGGCTTTATTTACAAAACGAGAAGTTTACGGCCCGAGCCGAAGGCGAAGGTCGTAACGAGTTTCGTAAAAAAGCCTTTTCATATCAGTTGCAAACCGTATTTTTTGCCATGAGAGCCAAGAAAGAGCAACGAATTTGCGATTTTGGGGTTAGAATGGCAAAAAAATATGTTTTTAAAGTTGCAGAATTTGTTTAAATGAAACTAAGCGTCCCACGAAAATAATTGTATAAAGGTATTTTGTTAAAAAATGATCAAAGAATAAGATAAAATTTATTTTTCTACAAGTTTTGTAATTTTTAAATTTGTTAAAAAAAATTGTTAATAATGTTTTTTTTGACCATGCTTTCGAATTTCTACTCTACAAAGTTTTAATCAATAGATCAAAATACATGAGAAAAACCTTGGTAGAACTGTGGACATCGGTCGGCTACGAAAACCTATTCTGCGCGACTACTATCCATGGTAAGGTATCGTGTACAATACAAATACAGCATGACATAAAAGCAACTCGTCGGTTCACCCCAGCAAAATATTTGGAACGCGATAAAATAAGTATTAGCTTTAGAGCATGTCGGATTCGCTGTCCTTGTGTAATTGATATTTTTGTTATTTACTCAAGTATTAATCGATGTATCCGCAAATTAAAGGTTGACCGCATAGATATTAGTATTATGAATATTTATGCACAATAAAAAAAATTGTACCGCATTATTTTTGAGAAAAGTAAGGAACGCTGAAGTGAAAGTGTATGTTTATAATATTTTTCCGTAAATTACTTTTCTCAAAAACAAAGCGGTTAAAAAATAAAATAAAAATTTTAACTGAAAGAAACGCTTTTATTAAAAAGAATAAAATTCGGAAATAGGTTCAATGTTTTGAATGTACTACAATAACACTACAAATTAGATTTTTATAATTGTTAAAATAAGTGCATTATGCATAAAGGACGCAAAATGTATTATTCTTGCGGAGTGTAAGCTGTGAACGAGCAAGGGTGATACATTTGCATCCGCGGTAGCATAAAGTAATCTTTTGTTTAAAGACCGTGTAAATCATAGGAGGCGGCTGAGGCGAGGACCACAGGGGAAACACATTTTGTGGCCTGAGGACAAAAAAATATTTTCTTAAAATAGAAAATCAGACGTAAAGAATATAATTGTAAATGTGTTTAAAATATTCATCACGCTTTTATCCAAAATTTAAATAAAATATTGATCAAGTGCGTAATTTATAATATATATTATAACGTAATTTGTAAAATAATTCTAATTAACTAAAATATAAGCGTTTTGTTAGAAATTATTTTGTTTTTATTTAATAAGAGCGTTTATAAAAATATTCGTTAATTATTTTATTATTTTTTATTAAAAAATATTTTATTTTAACGTTGAGAAGGAAACATTTAAAAAATGGTTGAATACTGATAGTATCGAGATTGAAAGCGTTAAACTGTCCATCGCTTTTATAACATCATATATAGTCTTCCATTTTTGTATAAATGGATTTGTCTTCAACTGTAATATAGAATACGATTCGTTGATGAAAAAAAACCCACCCGTGGCTTTTCTTTTGGTTTAATATGCCCCATAGTAACACTATTTCATTAGTATCATTTTACCACTTGTAAATTACATGAAAATAAAAAATCAAATGTTCATTTACATAGCTTGGAATTATGATTAAAAAAACAATGCCAAGTATCTTGGCGCAATGCTTTCTCTAGAGTTTCAGTAATTTCAATTAATAGTTGAAAATGTTATGATAGTGTAAAAAATTATTCATAATCAATATTTCCCGATATATTATATATAACACATACATTACCTTACAATTTTTTTGTCAAAATTAATATTATACAATTTTGATAATGATGAAAAGTTTGAACTACGCTAAGAAAAGAAATTTTACAAAATTTTCTTTCTTTTGGTAGTCGCAAATTATTTCCATAGAAATTTTATAACAAATGGAGTACTTAACGTACAAAAACAAATTATAAAAGTCAAAATTATTGATAAAACCTTTAAAATGCTCTGAAATGTTAAGTACGCTAAGAAAATTAGTTTACAAATTCTAGTTTTCTTCTAACGATAGTAAATAATTTGTTTACAAATGTAGTAACAAATCTATGAATAAGTTAACGTAAAATTGAAAACAAATGGAAAATGAAATATTTGTTCATTAATTTTAAAATTATCTAAAATAACAAATACGCTTAGAAAATAATTTTTAAAAAGTTTTCCTTCTTTTAACAGTCACAAATAATTTCCATGTCAATTTAAAAGAAAATTAATCGAATAACTTACATAAAATAAATAAAATATCTTAAATACAAATTATTTTTCAATTATTAAAATAGCTCTACAATGAAAACTTCACAAAAAAAACCAATTTTCAATACCTTCTTTCCTAGTTATATGAAAAATATTGTATGCAAAATTTGGAGCTAATACGACTTAATCTTTATTTTTTGTATACAATTATTATTATTAATAAAAAAAATATGATTTTATTCCAAAGAACATAATTATACGACGTTGTTTAAAAAAAAAATTTTTTTTTATTATAAAGCCATCAATAATAGATATGTAATAAACGTATCTTTGAAGATCAAAACAAGATAAGTTTGTTTTAAATAAAAGTTAGCAAGATATATGTGCATGCGTTGAAAACGAAAAATATGATTTGACCAACATTCAAATATTGCATAAATAAATACTTCACTTTTTGTTAAATAATAATAGGTTTATTGAGTTTTTTGAGGTTTTTGATACCAGTTTACTGGTAGAAGCCATGATCAATATTTTGTACACGATTATTCTTTGATATAAGACTTGTTTCTTAGGGTAATATGGCTCCTGTAATTCCAGCTCTTTGAAGGTTAATAAATATAATTATTTTAAATAATTTTTTTATGAAATTATGTTACATTGATCGGGTGCTCAAGTATAATGAAAATTCCGAAAATTAATTATAATAACCATTATTTTTAAAAGCAAAAGCAATTGCCATAAAACGAATATGTAAACGATTTAATTAAGAATCGAATGTTGATGAAACGTTAATGATAGGACTGTTTATCTACTTATTCATATAATAATATTTAACCATGTATATTTTAATAGTTATAGAGAAATTACTTTTATCTGTTTCTTTTGCACTTCTACATACTTTAATATTACTATGTCATATATGGACGAATAAACCATTCGTAAATGAAGTAGATATACGATTACTGTTACCCATATTTTTACCGGATCGGTAATAAAAAGAAACTACAAATAGATTCTAGTAGAAAAATGTTTCAATATATAAAAGTTGTCTGTTAGTTGTTTAATATTTTCGATGTTGGATTCAAACATTCATAATTAAGATTTAATAATAATGTTTTTAAATGGAAATTATAATACCAGTAACTACGGTATCAGTTGTACTTTATACGTTTTTAAAGTAAATTTTTTCATCAAGTGTGTATGATCGAGCATACGTAGGTAAACTGATATCACAATTTCCACCCAAAAAATTGAGTCAAATTTTCAAAATTTAACAAAATTCAATTATTTTTTCTTACAGTTTCGGAATGTCATTAATGTCACGGAAAGCATAAATTTTTCGTCGTACCTACGAGCGGAAAATGTATGCTACGAGCATCTGAAGAAACATGCTGAAGGAGTATATTTTAATGAATCTATACCATTGACTATGCAGCAAAAAAAACATCATTTACAGCAAAACGTTAAAAGTGACGAGACATTGATTATAGAAAATGCTGAAGATTGGGAAATCGCTGTCAAAGCTTTCAAAAATGTTTTTGAAAACTATGGGAAAGGTGTGGTATACTTTCGTGATATCGAAAATACACCAAATGAAACAACATGTTTGTTAAAAACTTTCGAATCACATATCAGTGCAAACGAAGCACAAGGTGTGCCTGAAATGCCAGGAATTAATGAATCGATGCACTACGTTGCATCCAAAAACAGCTATACAACTCTTCACATAGAAGATGGTGCACTGGGCAGCCTGAATGTACTAAAGTATGGAGCTCCGAAATCATGGTATTTGATAGATAATTGTTTCAGAGCGGAAGTTGAAAATGAATTTATGAATTATTTGAAAGCTTCAAACTGTGACGAAAGAATATGCTCTCAAATTCTACAACATAAACTGTATATGATTTCTCCGCTCTTACTAGATAGTTGGAAAATACCGTATACGTTCGAGCTTCAGAACCCAGGAGACTTATTTTACATTCGCAGAGGCACTTATCACGCTGTAGTGAACCTTGGTATGAATTTAGCCGAAGCAATAAATTATAGCTGCAAAGAAAGTAACAGCGCTTATGAACCATTTTCTTGCCAATGTGAAGAATCTAAGAAAATGGATGTTCCACGTGACAAAACTATCGTTACAACAGTTGTAGAAAAACGGAAGAGACTTCATAAATGTTCGATTGAAAATTGCAATAGTCTTTTTGTAACAAAAAAAAAATTAAAGTTTCATGAAAATCAGAAGCATAAAATTTCTGAAGAGTATGAATGCGCTGATTGTGGGAAAAAATATAAGCAGAAGAAAAATTTACGAAGACACTTAAATTCGAAAAAAAATCCTTTCACACAATGTGAACTATGTGGCATGTTGGTTAAACATCTCCAAAAACATAAAAAAGACGTTCATGGTCAGAAATTAAAATGTCCAAAATGTCATAGGTTGATAAATAAGGTATCACTGAAACGTCATGAAGAGACATGCATGGTAAGATGTAAATATTGTGACAGAATCTTTAAAAATAACAGATATTTAACTCGGCACATAAATCAAGTGCATGCATTTCAAAAGAATAAAGTGTAAGTATAAAATAATTATTATTGTTGATCACGCTTGCGTGTTTGTCAAGAGCTTATAGAGTAAAATTTTTGCTAATTGTTATATTAAACATTTTTTCAACTTACTTTATAATTAGAAATTTCGTGAAGGTAATTTTAATTTCCTAAGTAGCTAATATTGCAAGTAAAATTCAGTTTTTAAAAAATGTTATATCTTATAGCTTTAGAATAAAGTTAAATAATATTATATACGTAAAACTTGAAGATTGATTTAATGCTTTGGTTAAGACTGTCAATTTAAAATAATTTTCAAGAGTAGTTGTATTCAAATTGAATATTCCACCAAATAAATCTGAATTTCAAATTGCCAAGTGTATTTGAGAAGCAGAATCTTCAATACGCACAAAGTTTAAATAAAAAAAAAGTAAATAATATATTATGTAAAGTAATGACTTCGTTATTTGACCAAACTTAAAAATACAATAATCAAAATGATAATTGAAATTAGTAAAATATAAAAAAATTCTAGATAAAATTAGATAATTGTATACAGTAGCCTATAAAAGTTTCCGTAAAAATGTTTGAAAAAAGGTAATTCTTCAAATACAAATTTATCGTATAATGTTGGTCATAGAATGGAAACCAAAAATGGAAATGAAAGTATAGGCAAAATACAAATTCATTATAGCTCGTTAAATTGTTTTTAGTCATTTTTTCAAATATTTTTTTAGTTTAACAAATTTTTGAAATTTTTTCTTTTTTTTTAATAACATTAACTCGTTTTTAAACTTAATGTATGTAAAAAAATTTTAAGGAAATTGAAAGATTACCTTATAAAACGAAGTTTTCACTGAGGTCATTTTTTGCTTCATTGAATATAATCATAGTATCATTAATTTATTTAAGAACTATAAACATTTTTTATATAATTTTCAATATAACGCAAATCAAAAATTTCATACAAAAAATTGAATTATTTCAAAGTGTTATAATAATATCAATTATTATATAAATATAGAAATTGGATGTATTATATGTTCAGTTAGAAAAAAAAATCGAGGATTGTAAAGAAAACTAAACGTTCGTTTCATGGAAAAAATTAACATTAAGTTTCATATTTTCAAATAAAATTTGTTTACGGTAATATTTAATCGTGTGTAACGGGAGACACAAGTAAAATCATATTTGCACAACAAAAAATTGTATTTTCTGTTTTTAATTTTATACCAATAGCACCTACAAGATAGTCTATTCGTTATTTTGTTCTAAATCATCTAAAGAATCTATAAAAAATGTTCAGCACGAATCATAAAAAACTGTGAGACTAGTTCCATTTCAAATGCTGCTAGTAAATGAGGTAAATGAGGCAGCAGTTAAAATGAAAGTAGTCGCACAGTTTTGGATATTTGGTGCTGAACATTTTCTATAGATTGTTTGGATGTTTTTGTACAACATTACGCATGGATTATCTTGTAGGTGGTGTAGGTAAAAAATTACAAATAAGAAAAATTTTTTGGTGTTAAACACGATTTTACTTGTATATCCCTTCAAGTAAACGATTTTGTTATATATTATACGATAAATATTACGTAATATGTAATGAATGTGATGAAACGTTTATATTATTAAGTAACAACAATTTATAAATAATTATATAGGTAGAGAAGCTTGAGCCTTAATATTAAAATATTTATTATTAAACATTAATTATATTAACTGTTAATGACAGTGTAATTTATATTGTATTTGAATTTTTTTTTATTTTACATTCATGACAGTTCCAAAAGTATTATATTATTTGTAATAATTCTAATTTATTTATCTACTGCAAAATATTCTGCCGTTCGCAATGAAAAACAACTGAGTAAGAAAATTTCTTAGTAAACAATACTTTACATACTAAACAATGTTTTCCATAATTACTAAAATAAATATTTAAAAATATTAAAGACAAATATTTGTATTCTTGTAATGTATTTGCATGATATACATAAAAATGAGAGCACGACATACTTCATTCAGATTACAGAGAGACGAATATTGCTGAGATTGGTGTAAATTGGTTGCGTCTCATGGTAATGGGCGTTGGAGGGGCTCATTTCATAATAACTGCAAATGCAGTGTATCACTATAATTGTATAATAAAAATATGTTACTTTGAAAGTTTGTTACAAACGCATGGGAATAATATAGTTTTATAATCATACAATTATGTTTGAAATAAACTGTAGTAGATAAATATTTTGAGATTGTTACTATAAATAATTAATAAAAAAAAATATTTTAAAAAATACAATAAAATTAAAGGGTATACTAATTCATAGAGCTACTGTAATTTTTAAAAAGTAATTTTGTTTTTGAAATCTCTTTGAAGAATTTCCTTTAGTGCATGATGGTTATGTAGATGTAATTTATAGCGCAATAGTAATAATAATTTGTTTGTATATCAAGAGGCGCGGTAGCGCCTCGACGCTGATTGTTAGAAATACTTTCATAAAATTCATAGTGTTGTATTTAAACATAAATATTCGATATAACAATGTGTAAAGTAATCACCTGCATGATATGAGAATTGGCATGAAATTGATAACCTCAATCAATGGATAAAAATGTTTTAATTTTGGAAATGCCTTAAATGAAAAAAAGGACATGATTGATTTAGCTATTATAATAAGCAATGAATGCTATATTTAAATATATGCTCTTAATGACTTTGCTAGAGTCATAATATAAAACTAAAAATATAATCTGAAGAAAAATATGGCAGAAATGTATTTAAAATACTTGCATGAAGTTATAGATACTTGTACATTGATTTTATTTTTTTTTCTTTACGTTATTGCTTCTGTAGAATTCGAACTTTTATTCAACTTTGTTTTTGCATGTTATTAATGTAAATTTGATTAGTCTAACAGTAGATCCTAGAATTTGATGATTAATTTTAAAAAACTTTAATTATTTTTAAGAAATAAAGTAAAAAAAAAACCATAATCTTTCCAAAAAAATTTGTAAGGGTTTTACTTTATAATTTAAAAAAAAATTTCAGCTACAATCTTGTAAACATTGCTAACTTTGGACTTATAATTGAATTGAAAGTCATTATTTTTAATAATTAAAGTACTGAAATTGTATAAATATTAAGTAATCTTTTCTTAAATAAACTTAAATTTTAAGAAATCAATATAATTAAATGTCACAATTAAAAAAAAAAAAAATAAGTTGACATTGAAAAGAATAAAATTTAATAACAAAATTAATAGTTTGAAATCATAAAATTTTTAATTGAAAATAAATTAATTTTTGCAAATAATATTGATTTAATGGAAAAAAAATCATTTCACAAAATATTACAAAGTTTTATAATAGTTTTAAACTTTCTATCTCTTTAAAAGTATAGGTATGGTATTAATTCAGATATTGAATCCCGATCGGCAAAATATCGTGGCTAACCAAGATAGCAGACAAGGCCCTCTACGGGCAGCCTACGTTGGCCCACGCTAATTTTGTCACGGAGGTAAGGAACAGCCAGTGCAAATAGGGCCCAACCCGTTTACTTTGATATGCGCTCCTGTTAACACACACTATAAACTTTTTATTCCTCACCTAAATTGAACGATATATAGTTTATGGTATATATAGACGCGTTACGGCCTCTCAGGCTCCGAGTTCATGAGACCCATACATGCCTTCGAGGCGCGACGCGCGCCTCTTGATTTAGAGAAGACCGTGACTAGCAAGGGCCTTGCTATCGCCCCGTGACGCTGCGCCATTCAACGCAATGGTTTGCCATGGAAGGGCCTAGAAAGGTCTTCTTGGCAATTAGTTAGAGCCAAGCTCGCGCCCTGTTTGCTTTTCCGATCGGGATGGTAAAATTAATTTTGTATTTGCTAAGTAGGACGTACAACTGAGAAAGAAGCCTGAACGCGCGCATGTGTAAGCATACTACTAATGGATCTTACACTCAAAAAGTTACAAGATTACATTGGTTAGTATATCTATATGTAAAGAAATACAAGTGACAACGCATGTGTTTATCATATATATACAAACAAATGTTATTTTTGTATCTTGTTACTTTTTGAGTGTAACGGCCCTAACGCCTGTGTTCCACTTTTCGGGATTACACACCTGGGGGACTGCTCTAGCGAATTGCACATTTTATCACAAGGACAGAAGTTATGAAATTAATGTGTCAAGATAAGGTAGTACAATATAGTTAATCACTGTGGAACAAGGAACCAATAATACTCTCCTGTATACAAAAATTCACTGCGCATACTGGTGCGCAATCACGAGAAGCTTGTGGAAAACAGGCATGAATAAATTTTCGGAATACTCACTGCCACATCGGATGCTGCGTATTTAATACGCGAACTTGAAGGGCCATAACATCAAAAAATACGCAGAGCACAGCAAAGAATATGGAGCATGCCCTTACAGTAGTCTACCAACACACCGCGTATACTGTTTCTTGTCGTCGTAAGTAAAAAAAAAGAAAATAAAAGAGAATAATATATAAATGTACATAGAAACTTCAATCACTTATGTATTTTGTCATTTATTTATAGGTTTGAAGAAATTTTGATCAAGCGTTTAAGGTAATAATTGCATATAGCTATCATATAATGAATCAGGAGAATTAAAATGAAAACAATAAATAAAAAAAGGTTGAACACGGTTGCTTTGGCTATAGCTATAACCTCCAACCTGACAAGACGTTTTTATGAAGACAGTCAAAGCAAGTCATTGTAAAGTACTTTGTGATATATTAGTTACTAAAGTACCACTATCCTTTGATGAAAATTTGCAGCGTCTCAATGGAAGTCTTATTATGCCTTTTTGAAACAGTAAAGGATAAGTATTGTGACTGTGCTGATATAAGTGATGAAACTGACACTGGTGACTGCAGTAATGGCTTTTTTTTACTCCCAAAATAAAGGTTTGTCTTTTTATTTTATTTTTAATTTAGTTCTTCTGTTGAAATTTTGTTTGCATAATTTATTATTCTTTTTCTTATCTAAAAAGACTAGTCTGATAAGTGTTACAGTTATTATTAATATCTATTAACTCTTCAAGTTTTCTCCAAATATAATTATATTTTTTTTTCAATAAATGTAATGTATAATCATATATATATATATATATATATATATATATATATATATATATTAAGTAGAATGTTCATACATATTACTAAATATTGAAGAAGGAAGAACATAAAAAGTAGGTGATTGCTAAAACTTGGAGTCATTACAGTAAAATAAAAAGATAGCTAAGTTTTGTTTGTAGGGTTAAAAAATTATTAATTTTTGAAGTTTTAATTAGTTATTATAGTGATGTACGTTACAAAAATATTTGATTTTTGAGATTCTAAATCAAATAATGTTATTTGTTTAAAAGCTTTTTAAGCACTTTCCACGAAAAAATGGTTGTTTTAAACTATTAAAAATATGATTTTATAATTAATACGTAACTTTTTGAATATTGTTTGTAGTTTTTGATACATTATTAATTATTATAATTATAATATTGTGTATAATATTTAAAATTTTCATAACTATTTTAAGATTTTGTAGATTCTAATGAAATAATATTTAAGTTTTAGAAATTGAGCACTATTAAATAAAAATTATCAAATATATTTAATGTTGCAGCAGGATCTTCTCATCTCTTGAAGTACATGTAAATAATTAAAAGTGTTCGGTATACTGTTTGATAATTAGTGAACAGAACCCACTGAAATTCTTTTGTTCTAGATAATAATAGCAGTTTATAAGATAAGTAATTTATATATTTATCAGACAATGTTTGATATTTAATGAATAAGTTTAAAATAAAACAACATGGATAATTTTTAATGTTTTCTTAACTATATTTAGCATTATCCAAAAATGTTTAATTGACTATACTTTTATTAATGTTGATGTTTTTTCATAGCTTGCAAAGATTTTCAAAATAAATATCAATTATTATAAATAGAATTTAATAAAGCATCAAAAACATAATTTTTTTATTTGTTTATACATATATTTTTGTATTTTATTTGTATTTTTTTTATAATATATTATGAAATAAATTCTTGTAGTTCAGGATATTAGATTATGAACATTAAAATAGCAGTTGTTATATGTATAATTTTAATATTTATTTTAACTTATTAGCTTCCTACAAGATCTCCATCTGGTCAAAAACGTTTATGTACAGAATTAGGACGCTATGATATATACTTAAATACTTGAAAAATGTCCTTCAATACATAAGCTACTACATCCTGAATGATAATGGCAAATGGAAAGATAAGTTTTTTCTGTATTAATCTAAAAATGTTTAATATTCATTAATTACGTTTTAATGTAAAAAATATTACCAGCAATAAATCATTGATTAATTCTAAAATTGTTATTGGTGCTTATATTTTGCATCATTAAAGGTTTTTGTACATGAATAATAATAATTATAAATTTAATTTTATAACGTATGAAATGCATGATTTCATAATAAATAAATCCATGAAATTTGAAAATAATGTTATTATTCATAGCGTTTGATTATTGAAACTTATATATTAATGATTTCTAAAAATATATTTATTTCGTTACAATTTTTAAAAAGTATTCATGGTATTTCTTTAGGTCGCTACGAGATATCATCCTACCTTGAAAGTGAGCATACAGAGTTTGGTCTCTATAGTATACAGGTTATTAATTGATAGCTACAATACCGTATAGAATATTCAAATAAAAATTTCGTGCTGTGTAAATTGCATTAAATAAATGACCTAAGTTTCCGCTGCATTATTTATTGTTTTAAAATGTATTATTTTTCTTAAATTATGTATTAATGAAGAATATAATATGAAAAAAATTATTGAAAACTCATTGAATATAAAATGTTACCATTTTCAACTAACCTACTATTAACATTTCAATAAATTTCGTAATGCAAGTTCTACAGCACTATATGTTTAGTTCAATAGTCTATACGGTAGTAGAGCTGTAAGCAGCGCTTGGCAGAGCTCCACTACCGTATAGCCTATCAAGCAAAACATATAATGCTGTGAAAGTTGCGTGAAAAAAAATGTTCATACACTTTCAGCTGACTTTTTTTTGGTTTTAAATGAATTATTTTGTATATGAAAAAATCAAGTTATTGAAAAGGCATTGATCATCACATTTTTCCATCTGCAAATAAGCAGTTTAATTTTCTATACGGTAGTAGAGCTCGTAGTAGCGCTTAACGGAGCTCCACTACCGTATAGACTATTCCAGTAAACATATGGTGCTGTAAATTGCGTTAAATAATTTGTACTTCAGTTTCCGCTGAATATTATTTATCGTCTTAAAATATAATTTTTTTCTTCAATTATATATTACTGAAGCTGCGTGAAAACAAATGTTACTACACTTTCAGCTGACATTTGTGTTTTTAACGAAAAATTGTTTTTTACGTGTATTATTTACCATTACTACTTATTTCTTGTATACGGAAGAAAATGTTTCTGATAATTTCTTTTAACCTATATTATGTAGTTAACTTTTCAAATGTATAAGAATATAATAATAAAAAAAATGATCATCATTTATATTTAAATTCAAAACATTTCTTATTGATTCAAGATAATTTTATGAAAAATGAACATAGAGAATCGTACTTTACTATGTAAATTATATTTTTTAACGAAAAAACTTGAACATAAAAAACGTAAGAATTTTAATAAATTGCAAATATAATTTTAGAATTATTTTCAAATAATTGATCAGAAACGTTTATTGTTTACAAATAATTATTTTTCGAATTAGGCAAAAAGCTAAAAAAAAACTCTGAATATTAAATCGTAATTACCAAATTGGGACTTTCCATGAAAAAAAAACATTATATCCGTCAGATAAAATACGAGAAAATAAAAGACCCGTATTTTTTCGTTTTTTAAAAGATGATGAATTGCTAAAATTATAGCCAGTATAAGTTTATACAATTTTGATACATATAAATATAGCGCCAATGTATACATATCGTCACGAGTTGACCTGTACTCGTGACGTCACACCAATTATCAACTGCCTCTATCACTTTGAGTTTTCATTTTAATGATGAAAGAAAAGATTTGTGTCCTTAATTTTTTTATTATCTAAATGACAGGTATAATGAAATTAAAAAAAAAAATTTTCATGCAACATCCCAATTATTGATGGTACATTAATTGCGTGATCGAAAAATGAGCAGTTCATTGCGCATGCGCGATTCATTGTTCACATGTAGCCATAAGAATCAGCCAATGCGGTCTCATCGATTCACGCGCTGTGGTTTTCGCTCTCCCAGTCTTCTTTGTTTCAGTGTATAGTTTGAATTCGAACTTGAGAAGACCATTAACAGTCGAAAGATGAACTTGGACGGTAAGTAATAATGTCATTGTTGAAAATATCATTGATTATTACTAATACAAATTATTACAAAATAATTATTATTAATGATAAAAAAAATATAATTAATCTTCATTTTTAAATTGTAGATACTGAATTTCCACCATTAGGCATTACCACGAGAAGGCGTTCGTACCCTCCAATGCAAACAGAAAACCGAATTCGAGGAAATGTAAGTTATATAATTTCATTCATTATTAATAGTCATCTCATTTCTTCTGTTTTTCAATACATTTGCCTTAATATATTTTATTATTTTGCCAATACTCTTGGTATATGAGAAATTAATTAATAAAAAATAAAAATAAAGTTGTAGCACTGTATCTCGACTGAAGTATTTTTGATTTGATGAATTCGTTAACGGCACTTAATTATTTGTAATAAAATATATAATTATTGCAAAATTTAAACTAACTTTATTTTTGATGTACTTGAAAATATGTTTTTTTAAATACGTTCATAAATTCTACTATATTAAGATAAAACTACATACAGAATTTTCTTCTTACACTTTTTATTTGAAAATAAATTTTATTCCGTTACAAAGATCTTTGTTTTTTGTTTTTCTATTAATTTTGTAATGATATACTAGCCTCTATATTAAAAAAAAAATATATTTTACTAGCGAAATATCAATGGAATGATGTATTGTTGCAAGTATATAAATTTCAAATGTTGATAGATTTTGCGCAAAAATTAATTCTATACATCATTGTTCATAGAATTTCGGATGAATTATGATATACGAGAGGTTATGTTTTCGGGTGACTTTAATAAAAAATCTTAGGTGACATTCCAGATGAGATCACACCTGAGATTTTTTAATAGGGGATCGTTTATAAGAATACGGTTTGTAACGAGTCTTTCAAAGATATTTCAAAATATATTTATCTGTCATATTTATAAGAAAATTTTTATTTATCGTCCAAAAAGTATATTCTTTAAATTTTATTTTTCAGCGTGCAAAAGGTGGCCAAGGTAACCAAGATAGCGAAAGAATGAAAATCGCTGCGGCAGATGGAGATAATGAAGGAGGTCAAGTAACTGGCCAAGTTATAGATGTCGAAAATAATCAAATTCAAGCTCACATTGAAGGAATATTACCCGTAAGTATAAGTAGTTTCTTCGTGTTATTTACAATTCTATTATGAAGTGTCCACCAGTTTTAATTTCTAAAAATTATAATAAAAAAATTTAAATTTATACTTTGACCATACATGTATTTTATTCTGTCTCTATGTTTTCCTGTTTCTTTGGATTCATAAATGTTTAGTTATCGTTATTAATGTGTTTATTACCTGTTAAAAAAGTCTAATTTGAATTTCAATTGGGCTTTTTCAACAAGGTTGCTATTTTAAATATTACATAATTATTCAACGATCAATTTTTTGTAAATAACTTAATAATTGTTATAATAAAACAGGTTGAAAATGAGCAACCAGAGCAGCGTCATGAAGAAGTTCCTGCTCTTAGAGAAGGCCAAATAGGTAATGTAGCTGGAGGTGTCCAAGGCCGCCAATTAAATGAAGCTGATATTAATGCAATAGAACAAGTGCCTGTAAGTAGTTTCTTCTTCCTTTTTTCAATTGTATTATAGTAATTGTTATTTAAAGTGTAATATATTTATTATAAAATATACAGTTATAAATATGACTTGATATTATATAATATTTAGGATGAAAATGACCCGACGGGTGTACCTCAAGAAGTTGTTGCAGATAGAGGAGGCCAAATACCTGCTGTACATAGCGAACAACATCGTCAAGCCCACGTAGAAGCTGTTGTACAAGTAGTTGTAAGTAGTTACTTACTTTTCTTTGTCGTTATATAAGGTTTTATTAATTATTGATTAATACATATAATAATAAAAATACTATTAATTAATATTTATATCATAGTTTGAAATTACTGTAGATTAAAAATTTTTCAGAATACTAATTCTCAACAACGCCAAGTACTTGGGACAAGTCGACATAATTCAAATATAATGAAAGTTGGTCAAGGTGGAGGAAATCATGGACGCCAAATTGGTTACAATAAGGTATTATTAATTATAAAATTATATTTTAAGAATACTCTGTGAATGAAAAGAGAACATAAGGTTTTATATGTACAAATGTAAACTTCATGATTTTTAATTGCATCGTCCATTTCAATTGAATAGTTATTACAATTTTTTTGTTTTCAGTATTTAAATCGAGGTCGCAATCGTAATCGAGGTCATAGCAGAGGCAGAGGTCGAGGTTTTTATGAAATAAATCCACCTAAGGGAAACGAACTTTTTGATAAAGTAAAATCAGTTGAAAATGTGAGTTTAATTTTAATATTTGTTATTATTGTTATTATTATGATTATTATTATTAATCTTATTTTCATTTTATTTTTATTTTGCAGACAATATATCATGTTTATAAAATGCTGAAAACATCATCTGAACAAGCTGCACCTCAGTTAACGTCTGCTTCGAATACTGTCCCCTCCAGAGCTCAGTCGCAAATAGCATCAGATGTAAGCTATGTAGCTCCACGTCAAATGATTGCAGGTACTTTGGCTTCATCTGAACAGACTTCTCAAGTAGCCGCTAGTGCACCTAATGTTCCAGCATATGTAGCTCAGCCGAATATGACATCTCCAGTAGTTGTGCCTATCATTTTACCTACTGTTTCTCAACAGACATGTCCAGCAGCCTTGGTTGCTCCACAATACACTCCTCAAATGGCCTTTGCCGCACCTCCATTCAATTATGTGGCTCCGCAGAATCCTCAGATGACAGTAGGATACATGAATGCACCTACATACCCTAATCCTACATTAATTTCGCCACAAGTATTTACAATCAGTCCTCACCAAAATAATATTGCCACTTATTATGGACATCGATATTACTAAAAAAAGTTACTTGTAAAACGCTTGTATTTTTGAACAAATAAAAGAATTAAAAAGAAACTGGTTCATTTTCAAGTTTAAATATTATTTTCAAATATACTTATGGACTTAAGGTGTTATAAAACAAATACCACACCGATACTTAATTGTTGAAATTTGATGATGCATAGACAAAGCTAGAAAAATAAATATATTGTTTTTCTCTAAATTTAATTTTTAAATAATAATGAATAAATATTACTAGAATAATGATAAAAACAAAATTTAAAATATACTTATATATTAAATAAAAATTAAATTTTAATAGTATTTATAAATTAAATAAAAAGTAAATTTTTTTTATAATTATTTTATTCATTTTTATTAATTTAAAATTTACATAAATGTACAATATTTTTATTTATGCCAAAAACTACCAACAAATAAAATACTTTTTCTATTTTCTTTGAGGAAATATCAAGTAAGAATGTAAAAGTTCATATGATATAACATTATACCTTGAAGGTCCAAATATCGCTGCATGAAAACGCAGCTTGACTGCCACAATCGGCATCACTTCTGTTATATCTATCCTTGTCACTCTTATGATGCCGCCATGTTAGTATTTGCTTGGTCGCGATATTTGTTACTTCGTACTACCGTTTCGTTGCAACTCCTCGTGAATTGTCGTCGATA
The DNA here is from genome assembly GCA_017163975.1 of Anastatus disparis. Lineage (NCBI taxonomy): Eukaryota > Metazoa > Arthropoda > Insecta > Hymenoptera > Eupelmidae > Anastatus > Anastatus disparis. Next base: position 13,554,728 of record JAFFSR010000335.1, on the reverse strand, counting down.
GCAGAGTTGCTAGTACTTGTGCGTGTTGTAGTTAACATCCGTTTTGGTTAGTAACTTCGGAATTGGTAGTGATAATATGAGCATCGTCCGTGTGCGCGGGGTTGAGGCCATCGTAACGCCCTAACCTATCTTTATCAAGTATCAGAAGATTATCATAACCTTGTGAACAAAATGGTCAATGGAAAAATAGGTTCTGAAGAATATAGTATATAATATCAGAGATTATGGTTACGGGTCCTTTTGTGTCGCCCATGTATCACTATAACTACATACAAACTATACAAAAGTCTGAAAGTAGGTCAGTAGGGCTGTTACAGAGAAGAGCTTGATGACCTGGCTACATCTGTCATTCATGGTTCTTGAAGATGACTGTACGTAGTAACTGCTGATTGTGTGTTTCTCTGCAAAGCTAGCTATCTAGCTTCAAATAGAGAATCATAGGCGAGTTTTTCAAATCTTGGTAAGTTTAATTTGTATACTAGTTTTTCTTCTACATATACTTTCCCTTCTCGATATTTCCTAACTAAAGTGTATGTAAATACACTGTCTCCTTCATTTCTTCTTACTGTAATCGAAACTAAAACTGTGTATTTTGCTACTACAGCGAAGAATGTGATGACCTGCCTACATCTGTAATTAAAGATTCTCTATGAGGTTGACTACTGGTGCTTCTTGCTGGAGGGATTGTGTGTTTCTGTGCAATGCTAGCTATCTAGCTTCAAATAGAGAATAATAGGTAAGTTCTTATAATCTTGGGAAGTGAAATTTGTATATTAGTTTTTCATCTACATAATATACTTTCCCTTCCCGATATTTCCTAACTAAAGTGTATGTAAATACACTGTCTCCTTCATTCCTTCTTAGTGTAATAAAAACTAATTCTGTGTATTTTGCTACTACAGCGAAGAGCATGATGACCTGGCTACATCTGTAATTGAAGATACTCTACGAGGTTGACTACTGGTGCTTCTTGCTGAAGTTATTGTGTGTTTTTCTGCAAAGCTATGTATCTAGCTTCAAATAGAGAATAATAGGTAAGTTCTTATAATCTTGGGAAGTGAAATTTGTATATTAGTTTTTCATCTACATAATATACTTTCCCTTCCCGATATTTCCTAACTAAAGTGTATGTAAATACACTGTCTCCTTCATTCCTTCTTAGTGTAATAAAAACTAATTCTGTGTATTTTGCTACTACAGCGAAGAGCATGATGACCTGGCTACATCTGTAATTGAAGATACTCTACGAGGTTGACTACTGGTGCTTCTTGCTGAAGTTATTGTGTGTTTTTCTGCAAAGCTATGTATCTAGCTTCAAATAGAGAATAATAGGTAAGTTCTTATAATCTTGGGAAGTGAAATTTGTATATTAGTTTTTCATCTACATAATATACTTTCCCTTCCCGATATTTCCTAACTAAAGTGTATGTAAATACACTGTCTCCTTCATTCCTTCTTAGTGTAATAAAAACTAATTCTGTGTATTTTGCTACTACAGCGAAGAGCATGATGACCTGGCTACATCTGTAATTGAAGATACTCTACGAGGTTGACTACTGGTGCTTCTTGCTGAAGTTATTGTGTGTTTCTCTGCAAAGCTATGTATCTAGCTTCAAATAGAGAATAATAGGTAAGTTCTTATAATCTTGGGAAGTTAAACTTGTATATTAGTTTTTCTTCTACATATACTTTGTGAAAATGTATATATGTAGGTTATAAGTAAGAATACCGGTTTACCATGTATGATTTATATTCAATAGGTTCGAAAATTTGACTTTAACGCCAGTTACATTTACGATCTTAACCTACAAAGTATTGAATAATAACTGAATAATAACTGAAAGTTAATAAGTGCGTGTGACTATTATTAAAATTCTTTTTTTTTATAGTTGTTCTTTAATATCGTATAAATGACGTTAATAAATGACGTTCTAAAGAAATAGCTATAATTATAGTAAAATTTTCTTTTTCAATTAACATTCTAAAAGTATTTGTTTAAAAAATAAAAAAATATCTGTAGCTATCCAAGCAGTTTTAAAGTAAGTGTTTATTAAAATTTATTTGTAATTAATAAACATTTCAATTTTTATTTCATATGGATCTATTTATCGATATACGGCTCAATACATCACTACCACAAACATCTACTCCAAAGATGAGAGAAATTTCATGATATTCTTGCATGATAGGACAGTGGAAAAAATCTGCAATTGAAAAAATGAAGAAAAGAAGCTTGTAAAAATTGTGCTATTAATAATTGCGCTAGTTATTGTGCTATTAAATACTTTGAAAGCTTAGTGCTTGAAGAACGGTTGTATTTAACAGTTATTAATACTGTTAACGATACTTTTAACGTAAATTTATATGATGAAAATTACATGAATAATGCAGCTCAAAAAAATATTTCAAAAGTTGTATTTAAAGCTCTTGAAACATCAAAACAATAGGCCCCAGCTCCAGTTGATAGGAACACACAATCGTCTTTCAAGCCACTTCAAGTCAAAAGTAAAAACTTTGTATATACAGCTATTGTGATAGTGTGAAAATGAAGGAGAACCAACGACAAAATTTATTAATCAAATAATAAATCAATTAAAAAAAGCAATTAAATTTTAGAAATACATCAGAGCACAGTTTGATCAACCACCTGAGTATTATACTGTGGCTTCTGACGCAGTACCTGATGGAAAGCAATTATATTCTATGTTATTTAAATAAAACCGAGAAGTTCATAGAATTTTAAAATTATTAAAAACATGAGATAGTTTGAAAATTTCAAGGTCAAAAGTTCAGAGCTGGATTAAATTTCAGGAGGATAATAGAACATTTTTAGATTACCTTTCTTGTTTTGGATTTGGTATACCAGGTTCCCTCGGTTTACAAAAACATATTACTTATGATAAAAAATGTCAAATTGCAAAATTAATATTCCAAGGATGGATGTATAAAAATGATCCAATATCTAAATGGCAAGAATATGCTTTTAACAGTGATTATACAACCAAAAGTGTTGATGTGATTTGCCTTGCTTTAATGGTTGATGAAAAAAACAAGAGGTACAGCTTTAAAAATTGAATTAATTAATTTTACCAAACTTGTTACTATGGCTAATACCAATGAGCTTTGTCATTTGGAATTATGATTCTACATAATTCATTTTTGGCCTTGCAACTTCCTAACTCCTGACAAAAAGAAGTATGTGTTGCACCTTATTTAATGTATGAAGGTATGTAATAGTCTTAGTTTATTTTTTTTCAATATAATGTATCAATATTTAGTATTCTGTACCACTCTCTTAATGTAATTTTCTATTTTTATACATTATTATATGAATTAGTATCTATCGTATTGTTGTATATACATTATTAATAATATACATAAATCTTAGAATTGAATTTGAAATTTTTTTTATTAATTAGAAAAGAATTTATTGAAAATTAATGAATTCATAACATTGATCATTATTTGAATTCGTACATAGATGATAAATCATAGTGGTTCATAATGCTGTATTACCAAAAACATGATTATTTTTATGCGTAATTAGAATGGTATATTTTTCTGGCGTACTTTTAATGATCTTAAACTTTTGGGGCTTATAGTTGATAAGTTTGCGAGTTCCAGGTGAATGTAGATATACAGATAAAATAGATTTATAGAATAATTTGTTATAAATATGCATATTCTGTATTATAACATAAAAAATATAAAGTTTAAACTATTATTAATGCCTTCAAATTAGATAAACTATAATAATTAATATTGTACTATATGTTTCCATTATTGTCTAATATCTTTTGATTACATTTACACCAAATATTAATACAAATGGAAAGATTGTATATCCTACAAGGTACATTTGATGCGAGTTAAATATTCTAGACACAAGATCTCATGGCTTTGCAATGGACATATAGAGCTTGAGCTGTATCTCAGGTGCATTTATTATAAATGTAATCCCATAAAATATTGTGTCTATCCTATAAAAAATCTATTTCTAGTTTTCGATTGGATACTTTTTGATCCAATATAAATTATGAAATAAATTTTATTTATTATTAATATTGGAAGTCATGTAACTGTTATGAAATATTTCTGGCTCTGAAAAAATCTAAATTTTTCCTGAAATTGAAATTTTTATCCAATTTAAAAATTATTATCTTAAGACATTTATATTTAATTTATTTTAAATTGTATTAATACTGATTATTTCTTAGATATTGTAGGTTTTCGTACTCACCAATTTTAAGTTATTGATAAAAATATCTTCAGTCAACAGCGGGTACAAAAAATTAATTGTTGGTTTTCTACCCAGCGTAAGCACTTTGCCAATCCTCAGTTGAAATGGCTTTTAAGAACATTCATATATGAATAAAAAAACCATTTTATCATTTTGTAAGCATTTATTTTTTAAATGACTGCTAATAAGTGCATAAGGTTAATGTGAATTCATAAAAATAGAATAATAATAGTGATATTTTGAAGTCATTGTAATATTATTAAATATTTTATTTTTTCAACATTATCTCATTGCACATCAACTTATCAATATAAAATATCGGATGCATGTTTTTTAAAAATTTGTATTTTAGTTAAAACTTTCCTCGACTTTAGTGTAATTTTGTTTTACTTTTCTAATTTCTTTTAATACTATTTTATTCTTGCTTAGAACTTCTTTGTGTAGTTCGCTAGTCAGTAAATTATGTAATTTTAATATTATCTTTCTGATTATACTTCAAAAAACCATTTATCTAATAATCTTTAGTGTTTATTACTTACTTTTTAACCGTAGATAGAAATATACTAAAATTGTTAAACTGATTTTACATAATCAGTCTAAAAATGAAGTGCTAGATGCTATCATATTTTAAGAAAAGTACTTTATGTAAAAATTAAGCATCAAAAGTTACTACGCTATAAAAATGATTGTAAAATGTTATAATTTATGAATGAAATCATGAAATGATAATAATGTACTATTACTTTAACTAGTAGTTGTTGTTGCAAGTATACATAAGCAACTATGAAATATCGAATGAATGTTTTTAATAAATTTTTATTTTAATTAGAACTTTTTTCGACTCTTCTGTTTTTTTGTTTTTCTTTATTATTTTTTTTCAATGCTATTTTATTCTTGTTTGGAATCTGTTTGTGTAGTGAACTTATCAGTAGATATTAGACACCAGCGGTAAATGGACTAAATTAATGATATTTCTTAAATGTGTAATTTTATACATACAAGCAATCTTTTGAAAGTACAATAATTAAACTAAAAAATTGTATAATAAATTTTTAAGTTATTCTAATGTTATAAACATAGAAATACTTCAAAAACCGTCAATCTAATAATCATAAGTATCCATTTACTTGCTGGTTAATCTTAGATTAAAATATATTTAATTAATTGAACTGACTTTACAAATCATATATATATATACATATATTATTAGAAACTCTTATATCACTAACCTTAAGATCATTACTTAAACATAATTGATATCTTACAGCGTCATTAAGATAAACAATTTATGCCTCTTTCTAACAAAGTAAGATACTTAATAGATTAGTTAAAAATATAAACAGCATGATTTTGTAAACTGTTTCCTTTTCATTCTCTTTGTAGTTATTGTTTATAATATATTTTTCTGTAAATTGTACACTTTATTTATCTTGGGGTAAAGTTTAATTATGGTAGATGATGCTTAATATATTATTATAATGAAATTGTTTTTGCATGTTTATTTTTAAGTATTAGAATTCATGAAAATTGTTTGAAAATTGACACGAATGAAACAATAAAATAATTATTTGAATTCCGATCACATTTATGTGAGACAAAGACTCAAAGTCTTAATTGGATTTTTACAATGAATGAATTTGTGTAATATATGTTGTATAATATGCTCAAATGCATATTATCTATGCATTTGAGTACATATTATTTTATAATATAAAAAAAGTTGGTAATGACTTTTTTTCAATAATGTAATTTGATTTGTAGTTTTATATGTAGTTTTATCATAATTTTATAAGTAGTTTAAAATTGTAATTAGATAAATATTCATTGCTTTTTTTTACTATTGTAATTTGCATCAGAAAATGATGCTTATTTATGCTAAATAATGCCTTGTAGATAATTCTAATTAAATTTTTAGCATGTTTTTGTTTTCAAGTACACATTATGAAAATTATAAATTCATTACTGAATTGACATAATTAATTAAGTATCTAAATGAATCATGGTTCCAATTATGATCACATCTTATTGCAAGCAAATAACAATAAGCCTACTTGGATTTGTATAATTACAAATTTTAAATATACATATAGAAATGAGCACGTCAGTTCATGTTTAATAATATGCTCAACTTCATACTATTTATGTATGTATTTATACATTATTTTATAATGTGCAAGAAAATTTTTAACGACTTTTTACTATAATATAGTCATATTAGTTTTTAAATTTTACTTAGACATTATTTATTGCATGGTTTTGCTATTGTAGTTTGCATGGAGAAATAACACTTGTTAATGCTAGATGATACATGTTTTAATTATTTGAACAGCATCACTATGTGGGTGCCAGAAAATGCATTCTGAAAAACAGTTTGAGAAAAAGTAATGCCGAAATGGGAATATTTATTCTTAATATAATTTTATTTAATATGACATGATGTGCTGGACCTTGTACGTTGTTTATTAAAATATATATTTTTTAATTTAAGAATATTTTGTTTTATAACTTTATAAAATTTTATCATGTAAAATATTTTTCAGACAATAACAGTTTATTATTTCAATCCCTTTTGGTTTTTTCGCTGATATTGAAGAATAATTTATATATTTTTTTAATGCAAAGAGAATTGCATTTTATAAAACCGCACTGCCGTGTGATATTTTCCTAAAATCCTTTTATTTCAAAATGTTTATTTTATTAATAATTACTTATAAAACATGGATTCACTGTTACTAAAATCACGCAATTACAAATATAAATTTATTAATTGTTCAATACAATAATGAACTAAACAAAGGTGCCTAAAAAAATTGGAAATATACTCTACTGATGTAACTCAATAGCTAACAGCTTACTATAAATTAAACTCTAAAATAAAAATGAAAATATAATAAAGTAAAATAATAATAATTAATAATCTAATGAAACAAGATTTTTTTTTATAATTTTATTATAATAATATAAATAAATTTTATGAATTGAATTTATTGATTCAAATAAACCGCTAAAATTTATTGCGCGGTTGGCACTTGTGTTACTGGCAATCAGTACTGTCAGCAATTTCGGAACACATCCTATGTCGGAGTATCGAAGTATGAATAAATACCATATTAACGCCATCTCTTGGTAGTGTTATCACTTACAGTGTTACAAAATAGGAGACAACATGGCTGCTCTAAAGTGTACTTCGCGTCACTTTCATTATTTTATTCAAAGTACAATAGCAAAATACAAAAGTGATTGTAATTATAAGTAATTAATAATATACAGAATACCGATAGCTAGCGCGGACAAGTATTTATAACTGTCAATAGTGCTCGTATTTTTCACATTCACTGTTTAATGTTCATAACTTACAATTTATCTCCACCTGACCATAGCGACCTCCTCAAAGGTATACAATTTTGGAAATATCTATTACGACATCCCGTTAAGACAACAGTCATTTACAGTTTTCTTCAGTTATTACTTGTTCAATTTATTGATAACTGAAAACTATTTATTGAAAAACTGAAGAAAACTATCTATAATATTTTAATATAGAAGAAAATTGTAAATAACTGTTGCCTTCTAATAAAAAAGTTTTTCTTTAAGAAAAATAATTATTTTATCTTTTTAAAATATGCATATACAACTGTTGAAAACTGAAGAAAACTGTTAATAACAAAAGTCTCAGTCCAGTCACTTTTCTTTAGTTTTCTTCTATTGTCTTCTGCTTTATACCATTTTATTCGGATATTTTCAGATTTCTAGAATTGACTTCGTTTATTTTTTTCGCTAGGAGTGCAATGGAATGTATCATTTTCGAAATTACGAATCCATCGCTCTACCGACTTAGCCACGGTCGACCATACTATATCATTATTTGTGATGTCTCAAAGTATGTTTCTTTAATATCATTTCGAAGGTTCTACTAATTATCGTGAAATTTCCTCTTCAAGGAAACAATAAATTTCCACTTGTCTATTTTATAATGCAAAGATTTGATTAAAATTTATATTTTATTTTCATTTAACTCTTGTATATAGAATGAAAGTTTAAAAGAGTTTGATTTAATATTGCATGTAATGTCCAACTTTTATAAATTAATTAAATTAACTAAGGTTTTTACACTTTTAAAAATATTAATATTTTGTTCTTTGAAGAAAGGTTCTTATAATAATAACTAGAAATGAAACACAAATTTAATTGTAAGATCATATTTAATTAAAACAATATATAAAATTTTCTTAAATGAAAATTCAATTGTCTTATTTCCTTAAATATTCTTTAAAAGATTAATAAGAATAGCGTATAATTTTAGTACTTCATTTAATTTGCAAATAAAATCCAAATAGCGTAATTAGAAAAATCTAAAAATTAAAAAAATAATATTTTCCTCTAAATGTGTATGCATCAGCTGTAAATATTTACCAGAAGCAAGAGAAGAAGCGGAGCCAACGGTAATAAACTCACTGATCAAGCGAATGCGTTTGGTCCCAGAGTCTCTCGCAGAAAATACAATCAATAATTCGCCTCGTCCTCTGCGTCAATTAAAAATGTAATTTAAAAGTATATTAAAGGGGTAGGAAAGTGCGCACGTTCTGGCAAAACACGCGGAGAGAAGCAAAACGCTTCAGCGAAGCAGGCGAAATGCAAATGAATTATTAAAAATTTAATCAATCCAATCGCGCGCGCTTTCTCTCTCTCTCTCTCTCTCACTTTTTCTCTCTCTATTTTTGCCTTGCCCATTGGCTGCTTTCTTCTCGTGCTGCAATGATTATTCATTTCCAATGTTATTTATTTTTATTTTGAACGTTCAAGAGAATATTTATAATTTATTTATTTAAATTATTTGAGGGAGGATATTTGAAGGGCGTCGAAGCGCTTGCCTTTTGCGATGCCATTCGTGCCTTTCTTAGATTTATCCTTTTGTTTTTGTTGACAATCTCATTTCATTTGTAAACGTACCGCAGATAGATTCAAGAATAATTAATACGGAACAACGAAATTTTAGGATTTTATCTTTACTTGTAAAATTAATCCGTTATTTTAACTAAAAAAATTTTTAATTAAATGGATAATTATTCAATATTTTTTTTTTTTAAATAAATGATTTACAATTCTTTTCACTATCTAGAAAATATTTCATACAGTAATTTTTTAAGATGTTTCTATTTTATCAAATGAAAAATAAAAATTTATAAGAAAATTCATACTGTGAGTGTAAAATATAAAAAATGAAGATAATATTATCAGCACGTCTTATTAAAAATTGATAATTACATTTATTCTTATATCTAAAGCAAACGATTATAATTGATAAAATTATCATAAAACTATATTATTATGAAAATTTAAAAATAAACGACCGAATAAAATGGAAATAAGCAATAATATTAAGATTTTAAATTCAGAAAATATCCTCTGTTATAGCCTTATATACCCCAAGAAGATACGGCAACGACCCTTTTTCTTTTACTTATCCCTTCCCAAAATATAACAAGACGGCCGTACCTTTTTTTAAGTCGAGGCCTTTTTGGCACGGGTGTAAGCGCGCGAGCGACCCTTCAATCCTTCTTATATTTATATATCTAACATTCACAATATTTCTTTCTTTCTCTCTGGCAAACAGTACAAGAAATATATCTTTCTATTTTTTTTCTCTTGCTTGGATTTTTCATGTTGCTGTATGGTCATTTTCAACGTAGGTCGTATATATAAAGTATATATCAGTAAAAGGACCAAAGCGATAGATCCGCTTCATTTGAATGTTGACCGCTCGAAGCAAATATAAAATTCAAAGTATCTTTATAGGCATTTTTATATGCGGCAAACGTCCTTCGCTGTATAACCTTCCTCTCTCTCTCTCTCTCTTTTACTCACATCGCGAAATCTCTCTCTTGGGGTCGCACATCATTTCACAAATGTACCCAAACCCCCCTACCTACTCTCTACCCCCCTTTGCCCGTCATATACGTCTAATGCAGTTCATGCAGGGGATATCAACGTATGCATGCACATATCTTGACGATATACGCCTACATAAAGTTCAAACTATATATGGATAGATTTTATACATGTTATGGAAAATGACATGTCATCATATAAATAGAACGTGTGTATATATATATATATATATATATATATATATATATATATATATATATATATATATATATATATATATATATATATATATATATATATATATATATATATATTTGAATTTTATTATCTGTGTAGGCGATCTTTCGCTGTATGTTCATTTTATGAAAACGAGATCAATGTTTGTGATTCTATTACTTTTGTCGAGTTTAAACTTCTTTTTATGTAAGATTTTACATCAAATAAATAAAGGAGATTTATCAGTGAAAAAAGAGATACTTATGATTAAAAAATATTGATATCGATATACTTTCTTTGAGCGGAATTGCATAAATAAGATCTTTTTTGAGTTTATTAAATATGCAAATTCAAATAAGATATCAAAATCTTTATATAGAAATTTTGCTTCATACACTTGTATAAATTTGAATCCTGAAACACTAAATAACAATTTCTGAGATCTTTACTTTGAATGATTGATAATAACAATAAAGTTAATATTTTGATTTACAGTAACATATCTTTCAATCACTAAGAATTAATAATACATATTTATAGTTTTAAAATTCAATTAAAATAATATGCTTTATTAATGACGTATTTTAATCGAAATTAATTATTATAGTGCATTTCAGGTATCATTAAATAAATTCGTTGATGAAAGTAACGCTCTTTGCCATAGAAATGCGAAAAGAAATCTATACTTTTTACGAGTTAACATTCAAATCTAAATTATTGATACTAAAATTGAATCCCTGGAAAATTTTCATATTGATTGCAGAGTGGTAGAAGATATTTTGGCAATGCGTTATGGAAGATGATATTTCGGTAAAGAATGAAAAAGGTGCCATTTCGCAAAAATTTTTTTGCTTCAGTTTCTATGGCAACGCGACTAACACGACAATAGAAATGAAATTTCGCAAAATAGTACCTATTTTATCATTCAATAAAATAGTTTGAAAGCCTTAATCGATTCACTTCCGACATTCTCAAAAAATAACATATATATTAAGCAATAAACAAGTTCCACAAAAAGGTTCTATTATATGAAAACGGAAATAAAAAAAAAGAAATAGTTTACCAGGAGAGTGTCAGGGTATTAAATCGTCGATTTTGTTAAAATTTCGAGAGATTATTTTGAATGAAGAAAGCTAAATTTTTTCTCCGTAACACACAATATTTCTCTAGTTTCAGGCAATCAAAGAAAGATACTGAAAAAGTTACTAGATTTTCAAACGCTTTGTAGTTCTTTATCATTGACAGCTAAAAGCTTAGAATTTTTTTAAATGCAAGCTGAGCTTATATCTTTTCGAAATAGCAATTATAGTATATCAAAGCATTATATTTTTTCAAATTGATAGCTTAATAAATATTGGACCAATTTTAAGCATTTAGTACTACCCTAGTAGAATTTAAAACATTTCAAATGAACTCCAAACTAGGAAATAGGAATTAAAAATGAGCGAAAATGTTTATATTTTAAATATCTCAAAACTATCAAAGAATTGACCAATTTTTATGCTAAAAAAATATTGTGACGACTACTCCGTCGAAATGTAAAAGAAATAGCTTGTAACTAGAGATCATAATTTACGCTTACTTCTAACCTAAATTTCGTCTCGAGCTTATTTTTTTTTCTAACCAAGTTTAATGGCGAATTAATACCTTTTAATTGTCTAAGGAATGTGTGATCTAGTAAATGCCGGTAAAATGGAAGAAAAAGCGTTACATCGATTCCTAAGAACTGGAAACTAAAACAAGCTTGTTCTTAGCATATGCACATTTAAAATAACTAAGAAATAGCTTGGAGATGGAATCAGATTCTACCAGGGTAAATGACATAATAAAAACTGAATTTCAAGTTCAATTTTCATAACTTTATAACTTTGGAAAAAAATGTTTCGATATACTACAAGTGCTATTTCGAAAAGATTTGAGCGCAGCTTTTATTAAAAAAACCGGTGTGGCAGTCTTTGAGACTGGCCGACAAAAGTGAAACTTCTTTACAAAGTTATAGAACTCATAAATGTTTATTTAATTTTTATCACTGTTTTTTTACACATTTAAACAATGTAGGAAAGAGAGGGGCGCACCATCAAGCATTATAGAGAAAGAAAGAAAAAAAGAAAAAGAGGGAAAACCGCAAGCCGCTATTACTTTCTTTATCCATTCAGATTTGTATAGTATGCATGTATACATATAACATATCTGCGTTTGTCATCAAGTCAGTCCCATAAATTTTTCTTTATATGTATTTAGTACCTTACTTTGCCGTGAAGGCGCGAACGCGCCTCCTATATACATACACTTCCGTTTCATTAGTTCCGTTGCATCTAGCGTCATGAAATCATTTCACTCTCGTAGAATTTTTTTTATACATCGCTTATGGGAGGTGTATACCATCGGTAAAGAAGTTTTACTTCAAAAAAGTTCTAAGCTTCTAGCTGTTAATGCTGAAGAACTATAAAGTGTTTGAAAATATAATAACTTTTACAGTGAATTTTTTTAATTGTCTTTAACTAGAGAAATATTGAACGCTAGGGGAGCAAATCGGCGATCCAACACCCCTGACACAATCCATGTTTGTGATGTATTTTCAATGACGTAAAAAATTATTTCATTTAAAGAAATTCAATTTTTCAACAACATCTTATGAAAATTTAGAAAAAGATTAATTGAATCTCAAGCATTCGTTTTTTCGGTCTTTCTAAAAGGTAATAATTTTTTAATAACTTGTTCGTTCGTTTATAATGCACAATAGTTACTGTTGGAACCATACCTACCAGGTTTTCAAGGTAGCAGCTTATTCACTACTTTGTCGAGATAAAATTTTCTGTCATCTAATATTATAATTGTACAGGACAACTAAATTAGTAAGAAATAAGACTTTTAATACTAGCAGTTAGTATGGTATAGATTTATAAAGTAAACCATCAGAAATATTTCTAAGATTTTTTTTTTTAAATTGAATACTGTAAGAGTAAAGTAGCGTAAGAGAAAGAGGTAGAAATATGTCCAGAATGAATTGAAATACCCTTGGTAGAAAATTGAGCATATTTTGGGCAGGAATTCTGGTTAACGGTAAGTTAAAATGACATTTATCTAAAAACTTTATTCAAGAAATTTCTAGAATTTCTAGGTAAGTGTTATTTTTACTTTTGTTGACCAGAAATTCTGCCCAAAATAAGCTAAATTTTCAACCAAGGACGATAGGTTTTTCTAGGAGTGTGCAACTGTGCACAAAAGTACCAACTGCTTTATTTCAAAGCGTACTGTTTTATTGAACTGTTTTTAATAATAAAACAGTTGGTACTTTTGTGAACCATTGCATATTCTTAAAAAAATCAATGATATTTCCAATCATTCTAAATATACGTAAAATATATTAAGGATATCTAATAATAATGGAATAAGAATTTATTTTTGAATTATTTATTAACAAAGTAAGAAAAATTTTTCAGCAAATTGATCAGTTAAAGAGGAATATAATAAAAATATTACTTATAATGCAGAAAGCGGAACGAACTAAGCCCGAAGTGAGCATTCAAAGTTGCGAAGTTCAAACAAATTTCAGTGTCATCGCACGTGTTGCATGCCGTGACACACATATGCATTATACGTGTGTATATATATATAACATATGTACGTAAAACAACAGAGTAGCTTTAGTAAAAGCGCGTGAGCAGCAATACATGACTGAATAGCACTACATATAGAGGAAAATATAATGTATATATATCCAAAAGCCCCTGCAGGGATTGTCGCATTACGCTGTTAAATATTATTTCTAGTGAAAAAAGCGTATTCATTTATTTTTCTTTTATTTCGTACTTTTTAACTAAAAAATTATATACTGTACATACGCTTGTGCTTTTGGGCGCGAAAAAATAAAGATTGGAGGAGAAGGTTAAAAATTTTCATATATACGCAACATGAGTAAGGATAGAAATGAGCACATTTCGTTTTATATAAAATAAAAAAAAAAGGAGCATATACTAAAGCAAAGGTGTGTAACGAGGAGGAGTACGTCTGTCCATTATTTTCTATGTGATGAAACGTGCCTTTTCCCCTACTATAACCATTATACCTCGTTAAATTTTTCTTGCTTTTAATTGATGTATTTTTCCTATTACCTCCAGTTTTATAATTGTTGCCAAGCATTAAAGCTTACGCCTTTTTTTGCATAACATTTTTATTTATTATTTCTTTTTCTTTTATATTATATATGAACTTTCATGTCATGTCGCTTAATGTGAAGATAATAATCATGAAATCGGATTAAATTCGTTCTACTTTCTTCTTTTTTAACATTCTGCTTTTTAACGTATTATTATTATATTGCTCAGCTTATAATATGGATATTTAAATCAAAATCCATTATTAAAATAATAAAAAATAATTTCTTTGTAATTGCCAAGAATGATTAAGTTAAGAATAAAATAATTTTTGTGATTTGTAAATTTATGTGATTTTTAATCACTTAATACGTAAATCTATAAATTTAGGATAATAAAATAAAATTCTTGCTAGTTCGGATTGCGCAAAAATAGAACTATTAGTTTGTGCATCTTTGAATTAAAAAAAAAGAGCTCACGAATTTGCAAAATTGATGTAGAAAATTTAGAACGCATTAATTCAATGAATATTGTAAGTAAGACAGGGGAACTATAATTTTAGTTAGTGGGCGACATTTATTTGAATCTTTCCAAAATCTGTAGTAGACAATATATTAAACGTAAATCTTAACCCGTCCAATGTAGAGAAAATAAATGCATATAATATCTGTTAACATATGATTTTTATTAATTTCTGTTAGCACACGTTAAACAAAGATTTTTTATTTTTTTCTAAATAAAGAAAACATAAAAATATTAAAAACAAATCAAACAGAATTTTTTAAACGTTTTGGTGTTGCAAAACGATGTGTATAAAACTTAAATGTAAATAATTTTAATTTACCCTGGTAAAAAATTAACCATTTTTTAGTCATAGTTGCTGATCTAAGCATGTTAAAATAACATTTATCCATGAATTCTAGAAATACCTTAAACAGAATTTTTAGATGAGTGTCATTTTAATATACATCAGTAATCATGACAAAAATATAGTTAATTTTCTACCATATCTGAAAATTTTTAGATGCATAAAACAGAATTTTGTAATAGGAAATTAGTAGTTATTAAAAATCTTCTGTAATTTGTCTTACTTTAACAAGATTATTGTAATTATTAGTTCATAATATGCAATACACTTAAAAATTTTCCACAAATTATATGACCGAAATTCTGATTTCGATCGTTCACATTTTATTAAAATATGTTTATCAAATTTCATTTATATGATTTTTTTCATTAAAATTACTTTTTAATGCAACTTGTTATGCATAAAGCATAAATTTTTTTATATGGATAAAATTATTATATATAAAAATTAACCATTTTTCTGAAGATGAAATCAACATAACTCGGACACAAAAATTATACTTATATTACAAATAAAGTAAAATCTACGATAATTTCTGAAATAAACATGTTTGCTTAAATACATATACATATATATATATATATATATGTGTGTGTTTATCTATATGATTGTACGTCTGGAAGCAGTCTGAGCCATATACGAGGGCTAAATTCGAATCGGTTCATCGGCCGTTCGTTCTTTCTCTGTCTATCCCTTTTAGTTAGACGCCTCTATATAGTCTTGTTCTTCTTTCGGCTATTCTCTCATATATAGAGAGAGAGAGAGAAAGAAAAAAAAAGAGAGAGAGAAAGAAAGTCGATATGTGGCGTCAATGGGATGACAAAACACGCACGGCTTTGAGCTTGGATTCAATCAGAAAATGGCGACGCCCACGTTTGTCGCGCGAGTTCGATTTTTGCAAACTGGACGCTCTCTCTCTCTCTCCCTTTCTCTCTCTTTATACTAACTATGCTCTGAGAGAATGAGAAGCGACGAAGAGAAAAGAATTAAAAAAAAAAACAGTAGGGGGGCTTCAGTCGGTCCCGATGAATAATCATAAGCGAGAGAACGCGAACGAAAAGCGCGGACTACTCGGCGGCAGTAGCAGCGATGACGTTGGAGGTACTTTATCATCGCCTATTCTTGCAAAGCGCAAGTGAGAGATGAAAAATAAAAAAAAAATAAAAAAGAAAAAAGAAGAAGAGAGAAAGGAAGATAAAATCTGCAAGAAATATTGCCTCGCTTCCGATATTTCGGGAAGGTTAATTTGCGGATGACGCTAATCCCAGACTTTGCGCGCGCACTTTTAAACGCCCGTTGCAATTTTCGTACTACTCTGTTTTTTTTTTTCTTTTCGTTTTTTTTTGTTATGTATACAGAGGACTTTCTCGTCTGCTATACCCTGACAACATGATAATATAAGCTTTAGCTAATGTTTTTTTAACTTTTTCCTTTTTTTTTTATGAAACGTAACGTCTCATTTTAATCGAAAAATGATATATAAGAATTATAGATTGCTTTATCTTATACTTTTAGTTATTATGATATATTTATATTGATAATGATATTTATATAGATAAACTTAAAAGTTATTTTGTAAATAAATATTTTGATAATATTATAATATTATTACTCTTTTTTCGTAAATTTTTCTTGAATGTTACTCATTTTAGAAACAAATAGTATTTTCATTATACAGAAACATCGTAGAACATAAATTTCAATTAATGTAAACGGTTTATGGTCAGAAATACGTTTAATATTATATAAACACGTAGCACATTATTCATATTTTCTTCTTTCCATAAAAGAAAAATGTTTCCATTAAAATCTTGGATCTACTACATCATAAAAGCAACACTTGCACGGAAATATTTATATGTAAAACTTTATTTTAAAAAATTACATCCACGATTGATTATTTTTAAATTGATATGTGCAAATGGAAAATTAAAAATATGCAAAATTCAAAAATGTACACTGAGAAGTCGTGGTGATTGACTGACTGTCGAAAAAAAGAAGAAAAAAAACCTTTTTTTGATATATGTACATACATTTTATCTTTTCTTTCGTGTTAGCTATTGGTAGAGAAAGAAAAAAAAATTCGGTAATATCAGTCATAGAATAGAAATTTCGTCACTGCAACTAAATCATTTATTTTCCGTATTACTAATTTTTTTCTGTCATTTCATAGGATGTACGAATGTTTATTTAATTTCATGTATAATAGAATAACAAATTTTTCTTTTTTCGTTTATCAGAAAATTCCTCAATATGACAATTTTTTGCAATTGACTAATGGCAGTTTTAAATGTATATATCTTATAAATTAAAATATCGAATAACGTACTGTTCTATTTAAATATTGATGCGTTTTTAAATTATTATCAAGCGTGTAATAAATGAAGAAAAATTATTAATTTTTAATATTTCATGATAAATATTGAAATTTTTTTCACTACGCCGAGATGCTAATTTTTTCACGCATAAAAACAAACCATTATTAATATCATAAAATATTTTATTCGATGATTTATAATATTAATTTCTCACATTTTATATATATTTTTTTAAATGATTAATTCAAATGAATTTAAATATAAATAATTATTTTGTTTCCCCACAGAAAAAGTTGTTTTCTTATTAAATAGATCTGATTTGCAAAGCCCGAGAAAAGAAGAGCAAAAGGTAGATAAGAAACGAAGATCTCTGTATGGAATTGTAGTCGTTGGAGAATTGAATGATAATTTGCATGTGATAATTCGTTTAGCGATCAGGTTTATGGTAACTGGCAAAAGATCTACAAAAATATTATACAATCGGTAGGTCGAACGAATTTCATCAAGGAAGTTCAGACATACATTTGTCGAGTACATAAAAGGACTTGCAAATAATAAAATCTGCTTTGACTATTTAATTAAATTCTCTAGAGTAGTAGAGAGAAAAGGAGGAGAGGAATAGAGGGAAGGGGGAGGTTATGGAATAAAAATTTGCCACGATTATTAAATTATTTTTTCGCATACGATTGGGAAGGTCCAGAAACATTCGCGAGAATTTTATTTTTAGTTTTTTTTTCTTTCTTTTTCTTTTTTTTTTTATTTCATTTGAGTACGCTTCGACTCTTTCCTATTTTTCATTCGGGATTGCAAATGCAGTCTACATAGTAGTAGTAGTGCGCTTTGTGTTTTGTTTGTCGATAAAGAAATTCGCCCGAACTTCGGTAAACTATGAATAAATTGAAAGACCCTAGAATAAATATTACTGGGCGATGTTTTAACTTTGGCTGCCTGAAATGATAAAAAATTAAAATCAATAACTTTATTGCATTACTTTTTATTTTATTTTTTATTATTTCATTTGTTATTTTTATTTTTACAGATGTACGCTTATTTGAAATTATACGTTAATTCTTATTCGAACGAATTTGTTTCCTTTTTTTTTAATTCCATTTCTTTATCTACAAAAAGTAAAACGACTCGGATTCTTTTTATTTTAGTTAAATAGAGAATAAGAGAAAAATTTGTTACATTCACGAAACAAAACTTTGCGAAAATATTTTAGAGAAAAGTTACAAATAAATAACAGAAATATGAAGCTAAAAAAATTAAAAAGAAAAAAGGAGATTATTAAAAGTTTTATATTTTTTTCTAAATGTAATCCAGAACTTGCTATAGTACTTGCTTTCGCGCTCTCACATGAATAGAAATTGGCAAATTTGTTATCCTTTTTTTTTCTCTATACCCGACCATAAATCTTTCATTTTTTTTATTTTAGTCATCCCCTCTCTTTCTCCAAAAATAGATGAAAATTTTTTAAAAATATTGCTTATACGTTTGCTTTGATTGAAGCCGAGACGATTTCTTTTTTTTTTTTTTTTAATTTTTTTGTTTAGTCAGTGAACGTTAAGTGAAACATTTCTCCGCCTTTTTTACTCGTTTCACGTATAACATATCTAGAGAAAAAAAAAGTTATTTCGCGGTTTTGCAATAGTAGTTTTGACGATCCGTTCATTTATGTTTTACAAATCACTTTTTAAAAAAGGAGTGCAATACTTTCGGATTAACGTGTCCTGTCACGCGGAAATATTAAAATCGCCAAAAAATTGAGGAGTTGTATTTTTTATGATGACACAGTAAGATCAATTTTTTTAGTACTAAAGAATTGTTGTTGAGGATTTAGAATTGTATCGATTACAAGAATAATATTATGATTCTTTTTGATTTTTCAAAGAGAAAGCTTTATAATAACGAAAAAATTATTCTTTAAATATTGTAGAAATTGATTTGAGTAATTGCGTATCAGCATACAATATTTTAAAAAAGTATCCATATTGGTTATAATGATTACATTAATTACATTAATATTTTAAAAAATCTGTGTTAAATGATTTCAAATGAAGCTCCTTAATTTTGTACGTTTGGTGATTACTTCTTCTGAATTGAAATTTTGTAAAACTCTTTTTTTTTTACTCCTCTGCTAATTTAATGAACAAAATACTTTTATTTCTCATTGTTCAAATAATTAATTGTGCATCAGTAATAACATTTTAATATTAAAATAATTATACAAAGAATAATGTCAAATGAGTTCAGTTATTATCTAATCAAATGTAAAAATAACTTATTTTTTAAGAATACCGCAATAATAATTTTCTTAATATATAATTGTAATTTCAATAAATTATCTCATTAATATCTTTCGCCAAACAAAAACCTCTGAACTTATCGCAATAAAAGTATAAACTTATTATACGAATGAAGAAGACCCAGATAATCACAAAAGAGTCAATGAGACATTCACGTGATAGTCTCTTGACGATAATATTCATCATGGTCATTATATAATTAACGACATTAAATTCGATACGCTTGATAAAAAGCATACCTTAGCCATATAAGTAAAAATAAAAGAATAAATCCACAGCTTAAATCCTCATAAAGAATTAGGAAGCTCATATATAAATGTCTAAAGAATATAAAGTATAATATAATATATATGATTATAAAAGCTTGAAAAAAAATTTTTTTTTCAAACACAAAAGTCATTTTGGTCATTGCTCTCTTTCGCTGGCGTATCATTGCCGCATAAAAAAAGTATAATATATATCCCCATCTGAATACAATCTTTAATATAGACGTGTATACATATACATATGATAATATTATATTATACAGCTAAGTGTGGTTGCACATAGGCAATGATTACAGCTATTTTGTGCCACTTGTATCTTATTACCGCTCTCCGACTACTTCACTACAGACAAGCTTATAAACGCAAAAGGAGATGTCTTTTCTCTCTTCTCCCCCTTCCTCCCTCCCTTACCTTCACATCTCTTATATATATCCTCCTATTATAAAGAGTTGTCATCTGAATCCCTCTTCTTTCAATGCTCCCTGACACCCATTAACCATTAAGCACATTACTATTATCCTATCAATTTGGTACGAAAGGCAAAAGAAGCTTTATATATACATATATAAGTGTATGTATATCTCATCTCTTTTGGTTTCTCTTCGCGCATAAACGTGCACCATTTACGCCAAGTGGCCGTTCATTACTAAATTATGCTTGTACCCGTGTATTAAAGGTTTTTATAGCAACGGTGTTAAAATCTATATGTACATATATATATATATATATATATATATATATATATATATATATTGTCTTTTTACAATGTTCGTGTGTTTGAAGCTCGTTTTTCATTTGTATTTAAGCAAGGCTCAGAAATCAATTGAGTAAACAAAATATAAAGCATATTATATTGTGTCCGTTTCACCCGAGTTATTTTACTTGTTTGCGAATGACGCATAATTAACGTTATTAATTATTAAGGCCATTCGAATAGCCATAATACGACCTGAGCTGTACGTTCTTCTCTTCTTTTTTTTTAGTTATGATATGCGTATCGTTATTATCATCGCTTGGACAAAAAACTGGGTTACTCGTACGTTTCAGTTGTATAAATAATTAAGAGTAAATGTATATTCAATATTGACCTATGAGTGTTAGATTACTCTTACGTAATTTATTATTGATTATGTTTAGCGAAGGATTTACTATTGTCCACATTGATATAATCATCATGATAATGTCTAAACGGACAATAATTAATTATTATAATGTATAAATAGAGATTGCGTTTATGTACATAATGAAATTGATTTCTAAGTCGATATATCGAAATAAGTAGGTATTTTAAAAGGAAGAAGCACTTTGCAGATTTATCATTGATAAAGTACACTTTGATAATGTACATAATTTCATAACAGATATTAATTTAATTTGTACGTTTACACGCAGTGTATTGGCGTTGAATTATAAATAATAATTATTTGAATTGCATTAAAATATATTAATGCGATATTATCAGTAGAAATGCAGCATTAATAAATAACAAACCGATATTATATAAATCTATTGACATAATCTTCAATGTTTGGTGTTTCAATGTTTATTTATATGTGGTAAATTAGATAACCGAGATTACGTAAATACTTAAAATCAACAGCGGAAACATCGTCGAAAAAAAACCAAAATTCTTGAAATACCATATCTGAATTATCACATTATGTATTCATAAAAGATTGAAATGCATCGATGAATTCAAGTGCACGTATAATTTAACTTTTTCATAATTTAAAACGTTGCTATATTGTACCTTTATTTAAAGTATCGTATTTGAATAAAAAATTTTTACTCTACGCATATAATAATGTAATTCTGAAATTCCAGTAGTCATCGAGGAGTTAAATAATAAAATGAAAAAAAGAAGGTGATAGAATAGCTAATGAAAAAAAGATGAGTTGTAGTTAATGTTAAGGTAAAGAGAAATTTTCACAGTTTCAATAGGTTTTGTGATAAGTTGAAAAAACAAAAAAAGATGAAAGAAAATAATGATTGGAATAGAAAATGTTTAATGCTATTGTGAGAAATCGATACCTTCTCACGAAAATCACAGAAGCCGAACGAAATATGCGCAAGTTCTAAGGTGTTCTTTACTCTCTCTAACTTTATTGGTATATATATACATATATATATAATGTATATAAGCGTAGTCGCGGCGCATTACATCGGCGCTATATATACATGTATATAATGTTTGGAAGGCAAGAGGAGGTAAAATAGAGTCATTATGCAAATGGGACTTCCAAGCGCATAATATTAAGAACATTATACCCACGTCGAACTAATAGCTTATATACCGTACCACTGGCGGACGTTGCTTAAGTTGTTGCGCATAATAAAATTTATACGCGAATGGCCAATGTTGCATTATGGCTACATTTTGAATTCAAGCAATCTTGTCTGTCTGACTACTTATTCTGTTACTACTGTGCAAAAAGAAGGTAAAAAAAAAACGAGAATGTTTTTTTAGCGTGAGAATAAATATATCCTAATCTTACATTTAATACTTACTTAATTATTTAAATTGAGATTAGATTTTTTTATTTATGCTTTCTTTTCTGTAAATTTATTGGATATATTAAGTACTTATATCAGGTTTTAAGTTATGCTAATAATATTGAATTTTTAAATTTTCATATTTATAATTTTAAAAAAAGAGGTGTTTCAAATAACTCAATTACGTATTTTATGTAAAATTGTAAATTTAGTAAATTTTTATATAAAAAGCTGAATAATAATTTGTAGCGTGTATTAGAGATTTTAACGATGCACGTGAATATATTGAAAATATTCCTCGACAAAAATATTAAATTTTGATTTCCTTTGAAAAGCCAACAATTACAATATTATCCATAATCTTCAAACAAAATCTTTCAGAGAATAATAGTAAAATATGAACTTCTAAATCATACTTACCATCAAATATAGTATACGAAACTGTCGTGGCAGAAAAAAAGATTTTCCCGTAACTTGTTCACACTTCTATAGGAAATGCGATAGAAATCAAAATGTGATATTTCGTATGAAATCGTTGGAGCTTCGCGCTCGTTGTCTTCCTGTAAAAGCTTTCGCGATATCAGAGCAGCAGGAAACTCTCTCAGTAGCTTTTAGTTTGTTATATGTATATAAAGGTTTTGAAACGAAGCGGGTTCGCGCGAGCGAGGCAATGGCAACGCAAAATGGTAATAGATCGTCGAAAAGCGGAATAATCACGAGCTAATAATAGGACCTTGCGTATATGTATATATAGCAAACTACTCTGTTACACGTTATAACCTCTAAAGCCTATATCGCTTTAGCTTTAGGTAATTCAAGTCAAATTTAACACGAAGCGTATCGCAGTTGCGGATGAACGTCGCGCTTATATGTATATATACATATAGCGTACACGTATAGATTGGTATATTAAGGGTGAGAGGAGAGAGAGAATGATGGTGTACTTCTGGGGGCATAACTCACTGAACGTTTGTTTGCATTATCTACCACCGTTCAAATACCCATATTTATCTCATTTCTCACTTCTCTCGCTCTTACTCTGTCTATACCTCTCTCTTTCATTATTTTTCACTCCCTCTCGAATGCGCGTTTATTTCTGTAGTGAGGAGCGAGCGAGTTTGTTGACGCATTGACACCTGTACGTATTGAAGGTAAAAGTTTTGTAAATCTTTGGTCAAAATTTCATCAAATTATATTAAACGAGTATAAAAATGAAGATGAAAATTCGTAAGTATTTTAGCGGATAAAGAATTGATTTAATTATCAATGGTTGTTTTTTTATTTCATTTAAGAATAAGCTATAACTGTGAGCTAGTCTTTAGAGTTACATGAAATTTTCAACTGTCACCTCGCATTTAAAGATTAAAAATTTCTTGAGCAATTTAAGAATTAAAAAAGAATTTAATTTCTGCTCGAGTTCGATATTTTGAGAGTATTATGACTCTTGTTTTTAGGATAACAGAAAAGCTATAAAATGATGTATTACGAATTGCATCATCAGAAGAATTTCAATATAATACAACAAAATTCCAATTAAAAAAAAAAACTTAATATAATTTTTGGCTTTTCTCAAAAGTGATATTGAACCAAATGGTTAGAAATAAATGTTTTATGATTAAAAAAAAAGTATTATTGAATTTTCTACAGATAATGATTGATGTAAAGTTTCTTTTTTGAGCAATGATAAAATACTGCAAAATTTTGGACAAAACAGAAAACTTGACTACTATATGTGGTTACATACGTAACGCATAATATATTTATGTATCTCATTGGCGTCGAAAAAAAAAAAAAAATTTTTTTTGTTTTCGTTCGAAATATTCAAACGCCCTCTCTTTCATAGAATGAAACAAGCAACATAATGTCGGTAGTATTAATTACGGTAATGGCCAGTTTGGTCATTAATTTAAAATTTTTACAAAGTGAAGCGTAAATGAGAAGCGAATGCTATTCTCTGTATATCTGTCTGGTATAATACATGCATTCAAGATCGATGCTAACGATTTTAATCAACGAAATATGGGTTAGTCTCGATTTTTTTTTTTATTTTTACGAGTCTACCAACTTTTTTTTTGTATTATTGATTAAAATATTTATACAATCGGAAATATTATTTTTATGTATTGTTTAAGAAATAAATACAACTTTTATACAAAAAAAAAAATTTTTTTTTCGATTTAAACTAATTGGTTGGCATACGCAATATTTTATTCAAAAAGATAACGTGCAATTTCAATGAGCAAAGTACATTATTAAATTTTCTACGTTTTGCAATGTTATTTTACGTATACGCAAATTTTGTAAACTTTCAATTTAAAATAATTTTACATCAAATTAGCCAAAACCTTATCGAATATATAACTATACGTTGTTACTATTACTATAATTACCCATTCTTCATAATAAACTAATACTTTTAAGGTTTAAAAGCATTTTAAAGTGATTATGGAGAGTTTAAATTTAATAAAATTTGCAATAAATTTCATTCGTGCGAATTTTGATTAGCTTGAAAACACGAAAAACAATGACCAAAATATGATATTTTGAATAACAATTACAGATTGAAAAGAAATATCAATAAATGAAAATTTACGTTATCGATCTGTTACACCGATGTCGTAAATTTCAATTATAATTTTTATCTCTTTTTCGTATCATTAATAATTGCATTATCTTATAAGTACAAATTATTGAAAAAAATGTATATTTTTAATATAATACTTATAATACCGACTATTTGTAAAAATAGTAAAACAAATTAAACAAAGAAAAATGTATAAAGAGACATAGAAGCAAATGACGAGCGTCTGAGTGACGGAAAAATTAAAAAGAAAAGAATAAGAGATAAGAACTAGCAAGTAAGAAAGCAAGAAAAGTATATTTTGTAAAAAAGAGACCGGGGATAAATAAGAGATTTATAAAGAGAAGATATAGGAGGACGAAGTAAGTAAAAAAGAGAGTACAAAAAAAAGCGAAACAATAAAAGAGACAAGAGGAGCCGTGTTCTAACGCTTTTGGCCAGATGCCTTAAAGCAATGTACTTAAAGTACATCAGTAGTTTTTGAAATTGTCTTACTTGTACAGGTTAGCAAAATTTTTTTCTTTTTACATTTGCTCTACCTGGCAACTGTATATACTTACATTTTCATAAAGTTTTTGTCTTTATTCTTTCTTTCTTTTTATATTATGACACAAATTGAATTTGTGTCAACTGCTACTTTTATTAATTTATTCTATGCTTGGATTGCTATCAGAAATCTTATGATTTTTACATGCATCTACTTTTTACTTTCAACATTTTACGAAAAAATTTATTTTTAACTTATCAAAAAGTTGATCTTCAAAATGCTTAATAATTAAAAATTTCAAGTAGTATAAGAAAGTTACAGGCAATAATTTAGAAACATTTGAAAAAATAATACGTATATTTGTATTAAATATGATAAAATATAATTTAAATAGAAAAATTTCATGATTATACATGTAACATTTCGACTTAACATCATCGTTGGAATTGTGAAACAAGCAAAAAAAAAGAAAGAGAAGAAAAAAAAAGATGACAATTAAACAATAGTTCAAGTAGCAGAGTTACATGAGTGGAGTTAAAGGCCTAAGGAGAAATATCGCTGACAAAAGAAAAAAAGTAGCTCCCGCGACGTATAACTTGTGAGCAAGCGAGAGCGCGCTTGCTCCGTCGATCTTATTAAAAGTGAAAAGAGACGAGGACAAAATTTTCCTTGTTCTTCTTTTAAGCCAACACACAACGACTTTGCTGTATGTGCGCAAGTAAGCTGTGTAAATATATGTGTGTGTGTGTATGTGTGGATGAAGAAAGAAAGAAGAAGGGGGATATATAACTCTCTCTCACTTGAGTAGAATGCAGGAGCAGTATGTACTTAGTAAGTATATGCAAGCCTTTATTCAAGTACACTCCGGAATTTTACCGCGGGCGTCACTCGCGGCTAGACACTTCTCTCTCTCTTTTTTCCCCCCCCTCTCTTTTTCTCATTTTTTATTTTGTTTTACAAATGTGTTGTACGCGCTGCTATGAAGACAATAGTAATATAGCACGTAAACGTCTTACTATTTGATTATATTTATTATGTGTCATGTTATACTTGTAGAAAGTGCGGGTCATACTTATAATAAAACGCTTGTATGAAATTCATTTGCAAGTACGGTATTTTTGATGACAGGGTAGTTCATTGCTTGTAGTTCCTTTTTTGCTTTTATAGCATCGTAACACTTTATCTTCGATGCTCATTTAATAAAATAGAATTCCAAAATTGTTGCTGTATCTCATTTCTTTAAGATTTTTTGTTCCAAAACTTTTGACTATGACAATAATAAATCTGTTTTCAAATTTTAATAATTATAAATTCAATATGACAAATTCAAATTTTTAAATCGCTTAAGAGAGAAATGAGTTTGTATTGCTAATAACGAATCTGTTGTTAGATTTCTAAATTAGACATTGATGAACAAAAACATGAAAAGAGTTTCATTTCATAGAATTGACAGTTTAAAAATACGTTTAGCTATTATTTTTGAAGTGAAACTTCTTTACCGACGGTATACAATTCCCATAAGAGACATAAAATAAAATTATACGGGAGTGAATTGATTTCGTGACGATACTTGCAACGGAACTAATGAAACGGAAGTGTATATAGGAGGCGCTCTCGCGCCTTGACGGCAAATCAGGATACTAGATACATATAAAGAAAAAAACGGGAGGTACTGACTTGATTTCAAATGCGCAGATATATAATCTATATCTGAATGAAATATGAATAAAGCCAAAATTTTAGACCTCAATTGTTTATATTTTCCTAGTTACAGGCAATGAAAGAAAGTCACTATAAAAGTTACTAAATTTTCAAACGTTTATAGTTCTTCAGCATTGATAGCTAGAAGCTTAAGACTTTTTGAATGAAAGCTGAGCTCAAATCCATTCGAAATATCACTTACAGGATATCAAAATCTTATTTTTTCCTCAAGTTATAGCGTAATAAAGAATGAACCTGAATGTTCCTTTTTAAATATTGATTAAAAATAGAGGCTGGAATTTGGTCCAATCTTTATTACGCTATAACTTGAGGAAAAAATAAGATTTTGATACCGTGTATAAGTGATATTTCGAAAGGATTTAAGCTCAGCTTTCATTAAAAAAAAGCTTCTAGCTATCAATGCTGAAGAATTATAAACGTTTGAAAATTTAGTAACTTTTATAGTGACTTTCTTTTATTGCCTGTAACTAGGAAAATATGAAGCATTGGATCTAAAATTTTGGCTTTATTCATATTTCAACATCTAGAGACATTTCCCAAAATTTGAGCAAAATTGTTGACCCAAAGGTCAAACACTTTCGTTATAAGAGCAGTAAAAAGAATCACGTAACTTAATAAGACTATTAGATTTAACTTCTAATCCATCATATTTCTTGAGATATAATTCTAAAAAATATTGATATAAATATGTTTTATCATATAACAAAACATAATATGTTAATAATTAATTGTGAAAAATTTTGCATAGGAAATAAAAAATACATCGTTTTAAATAAAACCTTCGTTCAAACAGGTAAATCGAAACCAATGATAATAAATAACAATAAAATATTTAAATATTTTATTCTATTAATAGATAACTTACATAGATAATGGATGTTGGAGAAGAACAAGAAATCAAAAAAGATAATTTTATTAATTTTAAAAAGAATTCTTGAAAACTACTGAATTTTCACAAGGAAATATCAAAATTAACAAAGAAATTCACAAGGCTGAAAATTTACTAATTCTACGTTTCAATATCACCTTATCAATATAATTCTATTTTTCCTTGTACGTTTATTCGCATTTAATATTGAAATTTTTTTTTATTTAACTGCACAAAAATTGCTTTCTAGAATGTAATTCCAAATAAAATTGTTTATTGGTGGTTAAGGTGAAAATTTCGTCACTTTCAACTCTTCTCTAAAAGTTAATTTTAAAATCACATTGACTTTTTACCCAGGCGGTATCTGATAGCTTATTAAATTTTTAAATACATTAAAAATAATATATTTAATATTTAATAAATTCAAATTTTTAAAACTTTCTTCTTAACGTTTATAAAAGTTTACAGTTGTAAATAAAACTTATCACTGATGATGCCATATGTCCTTATCATCAAGTGCATTTAAAATACAGAAAAATTTGTTAACAAGTTGTAATATTAATAATTAAATTGATAAGAACACTAAATTTCTTGTAGTTATAAATATAATATTCTTTTTACTTCCAGGCACAGTGAATTTGTTGATACATGACATGAAATCAAATTTTTTCACAACATTAATATTTTCAAAAAGTAATAGCATTATTAGTCAGACCGTATGTACATTGAATTTTTTTAATGTGAATAATTTGCGATAAGATTTGAACGTTTACAGAATAAAGATCAAGTATATATCAATATAATCCTTAGCAATCTTTAGAATTAATACATCGACCATCCTTGTTGTATGAACCATTGCACCAACATTTTGGAGTATCTTCGCATTTCTTAAAAAATATATTATTTAATTAATGGCCACAATCAAATGCATTACTTTTCTGAATTTTTAATAAATCATACTAATTATTTTACTTACAATAGCTTGACACGTAAATTTGCCACACGTAGGTGGGCAAACTGGACCACATTTATTAAGCGTAAAATTAGCTGGACATTTAGCGTGTGTTTCTAAAAAGTACATATTTTTACTAACAAATTCGTTTCAATTTTAATTTATAAACTAATGAAAAGTTGCTTTTAATAGCAAATGAAACAATAAAATATAAAATTCAGCATGACTTATGTTACAGAGATCTTGTGATTAAAATAAAGTTGAAAATATAAAAAATATATATTCATTGCATTAAGATATAAAATTATTATTTTGATTAAATTGTGAAAAATTTATCAGATATTTAAAAAATTACTCACGCATAATATTAGCACTGAATATCAACAATAAGCAAAGAAAAATTATTTTACTCATTTTGGTTATGATACTCGAGAGCGACTAATTGATATGAGGAAAAAATGAACTCTGTCAATGGCTTTTGTACAACTGCACACGACTTTTTCAATACTAAAGCTTTTTATTGTTCATTTCTATTTATAAATGAAAAAAAAAAGAATTTCAGATGTTTTTTCCTTATTATCCATGTATGAGTACATGTGTACTTTATTTATAATTTTTTGTCAAAATTGTACTGCTGATGTTTTGATGCTTAATCTTTTCAATATTTATTCAGAGTTTTGTTATTTTTAAACATGGGGAAGCCCAGATAAGATAGAATTGGGAAAAAAATAATTAATAATGACATATTTTTTCAATACTAATTCACTGGGACTTAACACGGTTTTATTTCCTTAATTTATATCTTTTGTTTCGTTAAACTTAGCACCATATATAAAAAATTCAAAATTTCCTTGAAGAATTTCCAATATGCTTTGAAATAATATTATTAAGATACTTTCGTTACAAAACAAATGTAAATATAGTTAGTGAATAAAGTTTACTTTCGTTACATATTGTTTCAATTGGTGGATTGAATTTATAAATTTTTGTCTTCATAAAATCATAATAATAAACGCCAAAATCAAAAGATTCTAATATGAAAAAATTAACCATTTCAATTTATGTTTTAGATCTAAACTTATTTGTTGATTAGTTTAATAATATCTTAGCATTAATAATTCAAAAGAAGAGCCACTAATTTTAGACAAGATTTATCATTTTTTCAGGCTTATCTTACGCAAAATTCAAATCAAATTAAAAATTTCAAACAATAATATACCATTAATGTAATTATTCTTGATTAAAAATAAGAAGACTTTTGTTAAAAATTTTATTTCAACAATGAACGTTCTGTTGAAAACAAAATTTTATCATGATATTATTAACCATTTGTTATTAAAATGAAAATGAACCAATGCAATTTTTGGTATCGTCTTTGTGCACTGCTTAACATTTTAACGACAAACGGCATGAAATACAAAAGTAACCTCTCGCACGTAGACATCCTGACTATCATCATAAGAGTCGAGCACTTGTTTCAGCAATAGGAAGAAACGCCGCTGGTTAAAGGAAAAAAAAGTAAAATAAAAAAAACTGTATAAGGGAAGAGTATGAAGTTATATGGGAATTAAAAAAAATAAGAGACGCTGTTAAAAAATCTCGGACGAAAGAGAAAAAACGAGAGAGAAAGAGAAAGAATAAAGCAGCCTCTGGCCCCTGGTTAACAATGGCTCACGTGCGCGAGGAATCAAGTGTTCTCTTACGCTCTCTCACATATACAGAAGAAACGATGTGTCCCCTCTTTTTCTCTCTCTCTCTCTCTCTCTCAACCGGAGGGTGGAGGGCGCGCATGCATAATACAATGACCCCGCTAAGTACTATTTTAAAACAATGCTGAAATTGCTTTAGGGGATAAAAATGAACGAGGCAAGCGAGCGAGCATACCCACCCGCGCGCGCAAGCTTTCGCTCAGCTCATGCTTTCCTCAGTAGTATAAGGTGTATTTTTCCTCCCTCCTTTTTTTTTCTTCTTTTATATACTTTAACATATACACTCATATACAATGTAATACACCAAATCTCTTGTTCTCTTATATGTATATATAGGAAACGTTGTGTCTTTCTCTCCCACCCCTTAGGCTGCTCGAGTTTTTCGCCACCCCTTTTAGTCACGAGCGCCTCAGTCTTTCCTATATGCTCGCAAACTCTTCCAAACCCTTCCCCCTCCCTCCCTTTCTTCGTCTTCTTCTTCTTCTCCCGTGGCAAAGTACAAAGCTAAGCCTTTGAGTTCACCGAGTCTCTACCGGCACACAATAAGGCGTCCGACTTCCTTTTTTTTTTCTTTACTACCTCTATACTTTCTTCCTCAGCCGTCACTGTATAGCTGTTCTTTACCTCTTCCTCCCTCCACTTTTTTCTTTTTCTTCTTCGTCTTCTTCTTTTGCCCGGTTTTTGTCTCTTTTCGTTTTTTAAATTCACTTTGAAGAACGAGCGCACTCGCCCGCGCGAGCGGCTTCTCCTTTTCTTTTATTTTCTTTCTTTATTCTTTTTACATTTCTTGTACGCGCGACGTGCTCCAGAACGTAATTTGCCGCCGGCCGCTCGCGAAATACTTACCGTGCGCGCACTTTATGTCTTCAAGATGCTCGATTTTACTAAATGTTTCTTGACGTTCGTGACAATTTTATGCATAGTGTTTCTTCTTTTTTTCTTCTTCAGAAGAGCCAGCAGATGTTGTTTTTCTTAAAGATATAATATTTAAACGCAGAAAAGTGTTGTAAAAGATGAAAGATTTAAAAAAATTTATTTTCAGGTAATTTAAGAAAAATCTTGTCAAAAGGATTAAATTTTAACAAAGAACATTAAAAAATGTAACTATTTATTCAATTCTATTAAATTTTGTATAAAATTCGTTATAAAATGTATAAGTTTGCTATCAACTGTATTATTAATCCACGTGATTATTATTGAATTTGAAATATAAACATGTACTACTGTTTTTCAAAATTACAACCTCCAAAGTATAACGTTTGTAATAATAATCCAGTCGTATAACCCAATTATTTAACTTGATATTCTGTTGAAATTGAATTTATCTCATAATTGCACGTGTTATGGTATGTACCTTTTTTCAGT
The DNA here is from genome assembly GCA_017163975.1 of Anastatus disparis. Lineage (NCBI taxonomy): Eukaryota > Metazoa > Arthropoda > Insecta > Hymenoptera > Eupelmidae > Anastatus > Anastatus disparis. The sequence goes on along the minus strand of JAFFSR010000335.1, from coordinate 13,522,351 downwards.
AAAGCTAATAGCCAACCGGCTTCTCAGAGAGAAGAGCAGTAGCATAGCGTTTCCTTTTTAAAAATAACTTTGTTGCGCTCTTCTTTTTTTTTCGTTGTTATTATTATTATTTTCTCTATCGTTTAATAGGTCTGAATTGAAAAGCTTGGGTGGAAAGGGGAAGGGGTTCGGAGAAACATGAACATTTATGTATTGCTCCTATAGTGAAAGAAGCTCTTTTCTCTTCTGTACACGTGACATCAGCTATAGTAAATGTGGGTTCTCCCCTTTTCAAGCAAACTAATCTGATTTTCCAACTTGATTACAGTATCAAGCGTTTTAAAGGAGGGTATATATAGTAAAGGTCGAAAAAAAAACAATCGCGGGCAAATACATAGCTTGCGCGACCAAGAGAGAGAGAAAGAGAGAGCACTTTCAAAGTTTTAATAATAATGGAATCAAACGTGAAACGGTGTAGGTTACCTACCTTCGTTTCATCAATTAACGATCCCAATCGGTAAATGAATTTCGAGTAGTTGCGTATTACGAAACTTTTTTATCGCGATATACCTGCTCGTGGAAGGAAAAAATTTTAAAATAAAAAAAAATGAATAATAAATAATCGATTAAATAAATTATAAACTTTTGTCGAATCGATTAACTTTTACCTAGCTAAAAAAAAACTGAAATAAAACGAAAAATCGAAAATTAAGCCATCGAATGATAATAAAGTAATACGCACTCCACCTATACATACATTATTATAATATATTGCTCTCTAAATTACTTCAAGTGAAATTTTAGCTCTCTCTTTCTCTCTCGCTTATTCTAAAAGAATAGTTCGTCAGCTAATAAATCTTCTAATCCTATCATTTCAATAATATCCGCATAAATCGACGAGCGTATAGCAAGAAATAAAGAAGGAAATAAACACGCCATTCAAATGACTCATTCTATGAGCCTAGCGTTGATTTCTAGCGTGTTATATATTTTTCCTACATTTAGCTGAAGGCGATAAAACATACTTATGAACTAATCTACGTGCAGTCAAGCAAGATCTCTTATATCGTGAGTAGCCGCATAATTTTCTCCTCTCTCCCTCTCTTTTTAGCTTTTTTTCGTCTTGACTAAATAAAAAGAGCGAAAGTACAAGCAGCAGCTCGTACGTTTTAGGTACCAGCTTTTAGTGCCTCGGGGCATATGTAAAAAAAAACAAGTCATCCTCGTCGCGACACGGCGAGAAACCAATAATTGCTCATATACACATGCGTGTATCAGGTATAGATTAGAAAGGGTTGGGTTAGTTATAATAAACGTTTTAATAAGAATCAACGATAGATAAAAAAAAGATGCTTTATCCTTGATAAAACTTGTCTTTTATAATAAATACACATATACAGATTACACGCATACATTTATATACACTAAACATAAGAACACGTAATTTCTATAGTTGCATTTCCTTGTATTCTCATGTCGTCGTTCTATCTTCAATTCAACGTATATAGGCTCTTGGGATATCTAAGTTACGACATAGAGAATGCACTTGTGGTGTTTCTGTAACTCCCTGTTACCAGTACATTTCGTTTGATTCCTCCAACTCCAGACCCCGCTCCTCCCTTCCTCTCCCTCTCTTTACCTTCTTCCTATTGAAGATCAAATTGTTTATCAATGCAATACGAACACGAACATTGTAGCTGAAGACCCTTTAATGTCTCTGAGATTCTATTGCTGCTTGCGTATTGGAAAGTAAATTGCAATACGATATGTATGTGTTGATTTATTCACTACCAAAATCGATATTAATGGGTAAATTTAATTTTCATTTGGAAAAAAGCAATTTTGGAATGTATGTTTAAGAAATGTTTAATAGAAAAATTATCTAGTCTATTTTGTAAATAAAATATATTTATAATATGATATAGAATAGGAGGTATTCAAGTTTTAAATCATCTCTAATTAATTTCTAATTAATATTGAACTTTAATAATAATTGATATACGATATTCGAGATGTTATATCAATCAGAAATTATGAATTGTGAGGTCTCAGTGGCTCAGTCGGTAAGGTGATGGATTCGTAATCTCGAGGTCCCGAGTTCGATTCCCGCTCTCGGCCGATTGATACAAGCACCACTGTACGTTACATGTGCTTTGTTCATAAACACTCTGACGATCTCCGTCGTTAATTAAAATCGCAATAATAGCATAAATACAGTGACGTTAAATGTGTAAAAAAAAAAATAAATTTATCAATCTCAGCTATGGCTGGGCGGAAAAAGGGCACAAGTCCATTTTTTGAAAAAATGAGTTAATACTATTTTTAAGATGTTTAATGATTAAATCATAAATTTATAACTTTATTTTTTCAAAAATTAATTTTTTTCATAAAAAAAGTTTGTAAAAAGAAAAAAGCTTATTAAGAAAAAACACAAACGAAAAAAAATAATGCAAAAACGTATTTTATTTTTATACTTTGTAAAAAATATATTATTCACCACACGGACAAAATTTTTATGACCTTAAACAATCAAAAAATTGCAAAATTAATAATCTTTTTACCAACCTAATAAAGTATAAAACATTAAATATTTAGAAAATCTGTTAAAAAGACTTGCGCCGTTTTTCCGTACAACCACAGAAATAATAAAAATACTACTGAAGATCATCTTTATACTTTTCTATAAAACAAAAGACAACATAATTAATGAATAATTTTTTATGCGTCCAATGTATCAAACTAATAATACGCACTAAAGTAATCAAAATGTTAAGTTTAGATTATATTTAAAGCTGTAAAATTTTCAAAATAAAGAGTAAATTTTAAGGTTTCGTAGATGAGCCATTTTACGTTTCTATCCATAATAGAGTCATCGGAATAGGGAAATATAGAGTTGCAATAATTAATTGAAAATGAAACGTGGCATAATAGAAATTGATCTATTCCCATCAGTTTGAATATTGAATGTATTTTCTCTCCAAGCCAATAATAACATTGAAATAACAACAATATTAGTAATTATAATTATGAAATATGCGCACGCGCTAAACCATCGAAATTCGGGATATGTCGTCCAGATACATTTCTCCACCCTCTTTCTATTTCTCCATATCGTAATCGCCGATTACTATTCATTGCATCGAGGGAAATATTTTGGGAGGCAGAGGGAGGGCTAGAGGGTGATTTGTCGGCTCTGCTGGGTGTCGAAATATCCATCAAAGTTTCTGTTTCCATCTCCTATATATATTCGTGATATTGCAAACAACTATGTCTCTTCTACATATCAGCGACTGAGCGAATAATCGACGCGTTAGTATAAGACCACCGATCTGCCTTTCAACGAGATGTTGTACAGAATCGTTACGAATTTCGATTTCTCATATATTTTATATATTTTTTTCTATTATTTTGAAAAAAAATGAAAAAGTAAAGAAATATTGAATTGCAATTGTTTGATGTATTTTTTTGTATATTGAATAAACGAAATTGAATGTCGGATTTTAAATTCTAGAGAATTTTCATTCTGATGTAGATATTTGATGTATTGTCAAAAATAGTTTCGTTTTATTTCATGAATTTGATTTTCAGAATGTTAGATTAAACTTAAGGTACAATAACTTTATTCAGATTCGAATTATTTAATACAGTTAAATTTTGTCATAGTTGATAAAACAGATAATCTGATAAACGTTTGATTGAGCTTTTTTCATCAGTTGGAACATAATACTATTTCAACTTTAATAATGATTTTTACGATTTCCTCCTGCAGCCTATAGATAATACTTTATAGCCCATTGATATATAATGAAATAAATAAGCCATCATACCAGGGTTCGAGTAAAAAAACTAAATCTGAAAAAAATGAATGAAATTTTTGTATTTTTATACAAGAACGATCAAAATGTCATCCAGAATTCAAGAGATTCAACTTCCGCATTGTGTCTTTCAAAACTTATCTAAATCAAGCCTCTTCTCTTTTAACACTTATTCTCTTTCTACAAATGTACCATCTGTGCCAGAGAAAGAGAGCAAAAGAGGCAGAGGAAGAGGGAAACAGAGAATGCGATGCGGCGCGAAAAGGAACATCAGCATGAGTATAGCAGAGAATAGTAGCAAGTAACCCACGTGACTACTTTACTCAGGTAGAAGGCTTCAAAAGCATTGCGCGTATCCGTTGAATTGGTAACCTTAGCCACAGCTACTGAGCCTGCATACACGCATATGTATATATATATATATATATGTACGTGCGTGTGTATATGTATATATATATATATAGATTGGTGCAGCTTGTAGTCACGTAATTAGGTGATTAAAATTAGATCTCGCATCAGGGCTAGAAACTCAATTAGCAATTAAACGTGGCATTTTCTCTAATTACGATACGTTCTCACTAATTACAGCTAGCCTAACCTAAACCCTAACGTTTCTCTCTCACTTGCACCTACTATCTAAACTACTAATACTACATATTGCCCGTTGGCTTTTCTATATATATACATACACGTAGTAACATCTTCTCTCTTATATACTCTGATATCTCCGTTTACTTCCTGTTACTGGAAATATGTTATATACATATGCGCTTGTAACGAGGTGCAGTAGATGAGACGCACCACTCCAGGGAAACGAAGCATATCCGACTCTCTCTCAGAGAGTCGATTCTCTTTCTCTCTTTCTACATACATATATGTATGCATATATGCATAATATATACATATATAGTTGAAGTATCGATGGCAATTGCCCTCTTCACCGGATGTACTTGTAAGCTCGTTTCTCGGATTACATTGAAAAGAGACAGGGAGAGAAAGAGACATGTCAATGTACGCAGCAAAGACAATGATGACTTTTGGGGTATGATACTCTTGATGCGAACAGGTTATACCTGATTGGGCTACACCTACTCTCTTTATATCGAAAGCGTCAATCCTCAAGGATTTTCTTACATACTACAGAGCAGACGCGACTTAACATTTGATACTTAAGCATGGGATGCAGAATTTATAATTCAATCATATGTTCATTCTAAAGTAAACAAATTTATTTTCAATTCAATATTGAATATTTGACTGATTTTATAGAGAAAAATTTTTTTTTAATTAAAACAATTGTGATTAATTTTGACCCATTATGAATAAAATTTAATAAGTTATGTGTATTTTTATAAGATTTGAAAAAACGAAAAATATAATTTTTTTTACCTTGTGATTAAGTGAAAACAGACAATACATACAAGACACCAAATCAGATTTTTACAACACAATGAGTTTTTAATTATGTAACATGTAAATAACTTCATTTATAAAATGAACTGTCATGATTTTATAATTAATAAAATAAATTAATATTTAATGAATTGATAACAATTTTACATTTGAAATTACTTTTACCCGGTATATTATTGTTTATAAACGTATAGCAATATATTTTATTTATAACAGTAACAGGTGGGGTAAAAACAACGACCTTTTAAATAAAAATTATTGTTTTACATGAATGCGCATTAAAAATTAGCAATGTTTATATAACAATTATTAAGTAAATAAATAAAAATTGTTGTTTGCATTACTAATATAAAATATTTCTCGAATCCAAATAAACAATTGAAAAATAATAAAAAGAGGAAAAATCAGTGTATCCGCAAAGTCATTTAAGAGGCGCGGAAATTCTGAACATTATATTAATGAAATATTGCGATGACGCTTCAGCCGATGCATGAAATTAAAATTACCGTCATTCAGCTACTGCCTCTGGACTGTATAAAACAATTCTCGATATATCCTACCGTTCAATTTTGTTACTCTCGACAAAACTGTATGGCTCGTGGAGCTATACGTGTAATTTAATAAACTTAAGAGGAGACCCCGCAAATTACTATAATCGATTCGCTCTTGGCATAATCTTTCTCTCTCTTTTTCTCTCTCCCTTTATCTCTTTCTCTCTCTTTCTCATTTTATATACGTGTATATACACATATATATATATATTGATGTTTTCTTGGATTAGCATAATATTGTAAAGTATATACTTCGTGCTACCGAATTTCAGTTGAGCTATAAATTTTCAAAACCTCGTATAAAAGAGTCGCCTCATCTTCTTATATGTATATCGTGTAGAAGAGGGGGAGAGAATATTTACATAGCCTAAGATTTTATGTAATGGTAAATGGTTTATTACTGTAATAATCGATTTTCTTATAGAATAGATTGGGAGAGAAATATATTCATTATTTATTTTTTTATAATCAACTTACTATTAAAATATTAATAATTTGTTTTAAGGGAATGTAAAGTAGACATTACAGTTTTCAAAACTTTTTATTCTTGATCCAAAATTTTAAAAATATCTCTATATTACAGTCTTCCATTTTAACTAATAAAAAGGATAATATAGAGATATTTAGTAAAATTTTCAATAAGAATTAAAAATTCGGGAAACTACGATGTCGGTAACTATGTATGAATCATATACCCTTTTATATCGTCTTAATAAAAAGTAAAATACGAGGTCTTTAGTGGCTCAGTCGGTAGAGTGATAGATTCGTAATCTCGAGGTCTCGAGTTCGAATCCTGCTCTCAGCTGATTGATACAAGCACCACTGTACGTTACATATGCTTTGTTAGCAAATACGCTGAAACAACCTCCGTCACTAATTGACATCCTAATGATAGCATAAATAAAGTGACGTTAAATAAAAGAAAAAAACAAATTATTAACACAATTATACCACAGTTAGAATTTTTGAGTTAATTTATAACTTGTATGTAATTAATATTTTCAACCAGAAACTATCAGCATAATTTTTGATTCATCAAATTTTTTATAGTACTAAATTAATTTTATTTACTAATCAATAAATAATTTAATTTTTTTAAAAAAGATTAAACATATGATCAATAAAAGCATGTAAATTAAATGGTTAATACGATGCATTTTATCATAAGTAAATAAAATTGTGAGCATTAACTTATTTTCCAACCTCAAAACCCCATAATATTAATATTGATTCATTATTTATTTACTATAACATTAAACGCAAACCAGTAAACTTCTAAGTAACTTTCCTATAAAATAAATATCACACATAAAATAAAAATAAATATTTAATTTAATATTATACACTTAAATTCATCTTTGTGTAACATAAATCTTCTTTCAATTTTAAATATTATTTACCCTTACGATAAAATCAATATTAAAAAGATAATAAAGAAATTATTTTCTTGCAATTTAATATTATGCTTTATAATACCATGCGATAAAAGAACTCTATTCTTTGCATGTTTATCTCCCTTTCCTTTATTAATACATTCAATCAATAAATACTACAAAAAAAAAAGTTATTTCATATTAAGCAATTTATATATATGCTTTTTAATGACCGCTGAACGATTAAAACATAAAATCTTCTAACTACAATATACTTCATATTTCATAATTCTTTCGTCAAACAAATTAGTTACAAGAAGTCATTATAACTTTAATTTTACACGCTTACTTTATACATATTTAAAGAAGCTAAAAAAAAGAGAGAGAAGAAGAAACGAGTTATAATTTTAATTGCTAAAGTTTCTGCGAAATTTATGAATACTAGGGTGTACATAAAGTCGATTGTGAAAAAAAAAAGAAAGAAAGAAGAGAAAAAAAGAATAGAAAAGGGTTCCTCCTTACTGAATTCTTAGGCCTTATAAACATCATCTTTTATATACTGCTTAAATATATGCATGACGTTACGTAACGCATGGACATATTGAAAGTACCGGAAATACCCGTACGCAAACGTGGTTTACATATACGATATCGCGATTGTACACAACGTATAACGTGTATCTGTATACGTGTTTTTTTTAAAGGTATTATACACGATATGTGCATTATATATACAAACGACGCTTCAATTATTCTCGTTCTAAATAATGTCCGAGCGTCTATTCATAAATAATATTTATTAGTAATTATACGTTGTATTATTGTACAGAGTTTATAGTTGGATTTATTGCGTATCTTTAAGTTCGTTTTTTTTTCTTTCTTTATTTATCCAAAAGATTTAATTATTTATTGAGGATGAATGACAAAGATATTTAAAAATCTAAAATTCGCGAAAAGTTTTGCCTTAATCTATTTTGTATCGATTGAATAATATCAAATAATCTTCTTTTAATTAAGGAACATATTTAATATTTAAATATTTCAATTGTATATCAAATTTTCCTTGAGCTTTTTTTATTATTATCGGTTTATTGATTTGTAAAACAGCAAAAATAATATTTCAAAGAATATTTGCATTTGAAATTATTTAAAAATGCTGAATTTTTCATGGAAAAAAAAGAAGAATGAAGGATAACTTGACACGAATGTATAATGTAAATTCGATAAGAATATCAACAAAAAGCTTTTAAAATATTTTTATATATTAAAATACAATGTATTCTTATGTATTCATATTTTGAAATATGTTTAATTTTTGTTATTTACACAAAAGGATAAACATTTAAATGTAAATAATCAAACACGACCAATACACAATAAAATTCTAAGAAAAAAGTTTAATTTGAAAAATTACATTACCCAAAGTAAACGAAACATAAAAATGAAAATAATAAACCAATTAAATAAAACACAAGTTGGAAAAAATATCGAAGCATCGAGTCAATTTTTAATTTAGCAATTAGTTGAAAAATACTTGATGAATAGTAAAAAAAAACATAAAAAACAATTAGATCAAGCACAAATATACAAGAAGCATATGTATCTCAAGAAGCATGCAAAAAAGTTTAAAAAGACGCGCGATTGTCAACTAAAATAGCCAGCGTTATATATACGTAACAGCTCTGAAAGCTAATCGCTTAAAAAGAGGATACGTAGACGTAATTAAACGTGATATTTAGGTTTAGTAGGATGTAATTACAGTTCATTAAGGTAGAGAGCAAGAGAACGAGAGAGAGAGAGAGAGAGAGAAAACTCAGACGGAGAACAACAAACTCTATATATTCTATCTTGTAATAGACGACGCATTTCTGTTTAACGTAAAGTTAATGTTAGAGAATGGAGAAGAGAGATGGAGAGGTAGAAAGGGCCAAATTATGTGTCCTCCATTAACAAAGTTGAAATAAAGTTAGCGATCAATAAGCAACACCCACGTGGACTCTCTTTTGTTAAACTTTATTATATGTATATATATGCATGTTGAAGTAATGTACGTCAGGGTGCTTTTATGTATACATATAAGGTTTATTGATATTACATCATATGGATATATATGTTTACTTTATGTACAGATTGAGGATGCTTGCTTTTTACCCTTAACTTTTTAATTTAATCACGATTTATTTATTTTCATATTCATTACTATAATCATTATTAATTTACATGTTTTTTTTTCTTTATTATAATTATCTTTATTGAGAAATTTATTTTTTGTATAGAATATTGTAAAATTTTAGGGCCAAAAGATAAATAAAATAATTTATATAAAAAAAAAGAAAATAGAGTTTAATATAAAATTTAATTTCGCTTAACATTGTTAAAGTTATCGAACAGTATTGGTATTAGAAACTACATTAGAAAGATTATTAAATTAAAATAGCTGGTGCTATGGTTTTAAAATCTTGTTATAGCATAAAATTTTTAAAAAAATTTTCATCAATTTTCTTTCCTTGATGAGAAAATATAACGATGGAATCAATATTAGTTTCAATATTCACTAGTTTTTTAATAATTTTTCATTATATACCCAGATAATAAAAGAACTTTTTTGTCAAAAAATTTCGCTCTGCTATTTTCATAGATATTAATGTTAAATTTTGAATGAAAGTAATTCAATTAAAAATAATATTGCTTAAAATTCCAATGCAAACTATATTTTTGTTTGATCAATTGAATTATTTTAGTTTAAATATAATGTAATTGATAAAAAGCAGAATTGATTAGAAACATTTTTGCCATTTTATTTTTGATACTTATATATATAAAGTTATGATAGTGAAATGTTTATAAAATTATCTTCAATTTTGGTTGTGCTATTTAAATTATCTTGTTTAAATTATTATTTTATAATTTTATTAATCACTAGTTTAATAAATTTTATATAGCTACGATATTACAAGAAAAAACAATTATTTGAACAGTTTAAGAAAACGATTAAAACTCTATCAAACCTTTCATAATACATTTAATTAAATAAAAAGAAAAATTAAAAGAACATTCATATACATGATGAAAACATATAACCACAATAATAATTATATCATAATATCTTAAACGTAAGTTAAACTTTGAGCATAATGTCATTTTCATAATCTTCCGTGCTTACATTATATAAAATCTATCCCCGAAAAAAAAAGAAGAACCAGAAAATATAAGTACCTTTTACGTATGACAATATATGCAAGTACACGATCTTCCGTACGAAGCATAAATAAATTTAACGCTGAAGAGAAGCGCATGGCAGAAGCGCAGAAGGTGAGAGATAATCTAGGAAGTTAAAAGGCGCATGGCTGGCAATTTAGTTCACTTGAAAACTCGTATAATATATAGAAAAAAAAAATGAAAAAAAAAAGAAGTAGGAGCATTTAAAGCAGCTGCACTCTATACTCTTTACTGCGGTAATCGCACCGATTAAAACATCCTTAAGCAAGTTTATAGCTTAAGGGGTATTCAACATTGGACTTGTTTTTATTTTTTTTTTGTTATTTCTTAGTTTTAATTTTGTTTTGTTTTTTTCTTTTTCATTATAACGACTTGAAATCAAGTAAAGAACTTCCTAGTCAATAATGATATGGAGTGTAATGTACGTGCGTGCGTAATCATGAAATTCACATATATGCTGGAAAGAGGTTTTGAAAAGATAAATGAACTTAGCTACAAGCTCGGCGTCTTTACTCATTAATTTGACTCAAAGCTAACAGAATATTAGCCGAGTATTTTAAGGTCTTGGCAAAGTTTATAATGTTTAACTAAATGTTTACGCCGGAAGTGAATATTAAAAAAGTTTTATTTTTATTTACAAGAGCTTGGTCATTAATTTACTCATACAAAATTATTTTAAATAAAATAATTGTTTTCCTGATTGTTATGCATATAATTTTTGCATAATATAATTACATGTCTAAATAAAATTATAAGTGTATCTTGGATATTTGTAAGAAATCGATGATTTGTTGTAATAATTTGTCATCATTTTATTATGTTTTGAAAACGCTTAATTAAATAATTTATAAAAGTATTATTTTTATTAATCAATATACAATAGATTGATTAAATACTTGATTTAATTATCCAGATATCCCATTTAATTACAATAAAAAATTTGCGAAATTAGAAAAGCACATAAAGTTATTCTGGATAAGTAATAAATGAAATTAAGAAGTTATGTTGTATAATTTATATAATGACAATTTACATCGGATATTGGAAATTGATAGTAAAATTTGATCTCGTATATTTTTCGTTCAACAAAGAAAAATAATTTAATTTTAAAATTTTATACGAGAAACTTTTGTATATAGTCATTCATCAATAAAATGGAAAATAATTAATATTACCGCTTGGGCATATCAGCAATTAGTAACTTATAATCCTATAAATTTTTTTTATTTTAATAACTTAATTTGAAATATTATAAAATGCGTTTTATTAAATTCCAAACTTTTTCTAAATCCTATACTTTTTAATACATAAAGTTATTTCTCTTTTCAACACAAGAAATTCATTTCTGATAATATAGAATAGATAAGAATGTATAAAAGTTATTTCTAGATTAATTTTGCAATATTTGTGCAGAAGCAAAAACTATTTTTGATTGTTATTGAAATTAGATGAACTAATATTCTGAAAAATTTTCAAAAATAACTAAGTAAATATTTCGAATTTTAAAAATGTCTTTATATAGATATTTTTTTAAATGAAATAAAAAGACATTATATAGAAATATTTTGATAAATGTTCAAATAGTATTTAAAAGATTGGAAGAATTTTGAAATTTCGAATCCTCTTCAACTTTTTTTCTATATTGCAAAATTCCATCTGTAAAAAATCGATCAAACTCTATTCTTTGAAATAATGTTCGCTATTATGAAAATGTCTTCATCAGTAAACTAAAAAAAAAGTTGTGAACGAAAAAAAAGAGGGCACATTTGGAAAAATGACAATGATTAATAACCATTGAACATTACTTTTAACGTCAGCATAAATAAAAAAAAGTACACTACTCACTGGCAAATAAATTACTTACAATAAAAACATATATATATGTATATACATAATCATATATCACAACCTCGTTTGAACATAACAAAACGAAATCGATCGCAAATCGATCAAATCATCTCATCGAGTTATACAACAAACCAAATCACCTATCAGTACATATAGTTCACTTGGTATCATGTTATATATATACGTATATACTTTTTTTTTCATTCCCCGTCATATCATATCGCGACGAAATGCCTTGTAGCCGTGCGATAAATCACGATTATTTGACCGAAGCTTTTGCTGGGCAGTATATTTTACTTACGTAGTCACACGTAGCTTGGCTTCTATGTGCTTGTGTTTTTTTTATTTTTATTCTACTGAAGGTATTACATTTTTAAATGGTTTTGTACGTTTTGAATAGCAATAGGGGGATATATAACAAAATGCAAGTACTGTGGATAGGTTGCTGGAGGGCGGACGTTGGGATGGCCAACACTGCCATCTTTCATAAAGGAAAAAGGCTTTAAAACAAGAGAAAAGAGGTAAAATTGAGTAGTATAGTATAGTAAAATAAGGAATAGAGGGATGGTTGAGGTGGTGGCGAAGGAGAAGGGGGAGGGGGGGAGTAAAGGCTCGTTGTGTCAGACGGGCGCCAGTCTCATTTACGAAGCTTTCGCTTGGAACTTTGCGGCCAAGAATTATAATTAAGATCCAGCGCCGCAAAAGCTCTCTGTCTCACTTACTCTTTACTGTTCTACTTCTTGTCTCGTCGTCGCATTACCTCGTTCCATGACTAAAGGAAGAGAGAAAGAGCACCCCCGCGTTGGATATTACATTCCATTCCTTAAGCTCCTCTCTCACTCGGAGATCAATCCTCTAATGGCCGGAAGTTTAATTTGTGTGCCTGTGGCTCTTGGAAGGCTACAAAATAACAGTGATAATTATTATACTTTGCCTTAGTATCGAATTCTAGTATATAACAATAGAGTAAGAAAAAAAAACCAAGAAACAAGGAGATGAATGAGGAATTAAGAGAGGAAAGGTAATAGATGGATAAAGAAAGCATCTTCTTTTTCTTTTTAAGTAAAAAGAGAGAGAGAGGGAGAAACATTACTCTTTAGCCACAAGTTTGAACACCAATTCCTTGTGCTTATGAGCTATGGATAAACTAAAGACTTTATAATTAACGAGCTGAAAAGGAATAAACTTGCGCGAGAGAAGGTACCAACGATGTTAATGCACGGAATGGCGAGTTTAACGATGAATATCCTGTTGCCTCGTTAACATTTAAAATTCTTTTTTTCGCTGCTTGATGCTTGATACTTTACTCTTGTTTTTCCTTTTTTTTTATCTTTTTATTCCTGATTATCGGACAACTTGGCTTCGTAATAAGAGGATTTTTTTTTAATTTTAAATACTATTGGATAAAAGATGAGATGGCTTTTATCGATGAGAAAATAAGTGTGATATTAAAAGTATATTATGGCGATTGTATAAAAGGGTAAAGAAATTTAAAACTTTAATTTTATCTCTAAATATAACTATTTTAATAAATATTCATAAGTAGACACCTTTCTATTTGCTAATAAACTGGTTTTTCCTTTAAAATTATCAAAATTATTTATTCAACTTTTTAATAATATAGGAGAAAGAGAGAGAAAAAGCTAAATAGATTAAGGGAAATTGCATAATTTATGAATCAACTGGTTTATTCCTACAGCAAAAACACATTTTATTTTTTATAGACTGTTTATAGTGGTTAATAAGCGACAATAAAAATAAAACTTAATCCACACTGTAATTTTAGTCGTCAAACGATGTTATTATAAGTTGAATCTCATATTTGATGGTGTATTTATAATTATTTTAAACGTTAATAATACTTTTCTTTCTTATAATAATTTAAACGTTTTTAAATTAAATTTTTTGTAGTTTATCTTCATTTTTAAACAAAATTCTTTCATTTCAACTATTTATTACAACAAATTTATTATTTTAAAAAATTGCACTAACGAAACATAATGTTCAACGTATTTGTAACCATTTATGAAAAATCCTGTACGAAATAATTCAATTATAAAATCAAGAAAAAATTTTGAATAAAGTACATATTTATTCAAAGTAAACAAAAAGAAGAAACTAAAAAAATTGTGATATAACACCTAGAAAATTAACGCACGCGTCTCTTTTAACCGAGATTATTTATATGATTCGCCGAGGATCTGGTTTATATTTGCGCTTTAAATAGTGAACGTTGAAAAAAAAAATAGAGGATTCTTTGCGCTTTGCGTTCATTCGTGCGTTTAGATATACATTTTTGCGAGATGCTGTGCATATATCTATATACATAGACAATTGGTATAGTATCGCGTATCAGAGGTAGCATTGAACGGCTATATACCACCCATATATGAAAAATGTTATCTACACCGATTCAGCAATATTTTTACATTTATACTAACTTCCCCTCCCCTTCTTTTCTGTCTTTGCTTACGCCCCCCCCCCCTTCCTCTAATCTAATATTGGCAGTCTAACGAATTCATATATGCACGTGTATATATGTATGTAAATGCAATACCTCTCACTTTACCTTTTACTAGTTTTGAGGCTTATACGGATTTTTTTCGATTACGATAGAGCAGAAAATTTGATCTATAATTTGCAAAGATTTTTATGCACTAGAATTAAAATTATGAATGAGAAAATAAACCTATTGTTTTATGCTACAAGAGAATATATTTTTTAAAAACAAAGTAAATATTATTACTGATAACATGAAGAAATTTAGAATTTCCAATTAAAAGATTAATCAAATACATAATTTAGATAACTGATTCGTCTTTAAAATGGTAAAACGTATTTACTAAATTAATATATTTTTTCATTCTTCTATTATATTTTTTTTTTAAATAAAAAGAAATTAATTAATTAAAAAAAAATGAAAATTATCCAAGTAGACCCAACTTTTGTTACGTTACTAAATAAAAAAAAAGTAGACGCAGTACGTTAAGCATCAGTTATAAAAGTTTGAATTGAAGCGGCTCTGGGCGCAATTGATGCGCGACAATTGCAAAAATAATTACTGATATCGAAACGAATATTGATTTCCTTACCAACAGATTGAACTATAATAATGGTAACTGATTTTCGCGGTTCACGTAACAACTATTCAAGCTCTACCCAGAAACTGAGCGAGCGAGCGACCGAGTGAGAGAAAGACAGAGAGAAAGTCAGTTTCGAATTGAGGGTTAACGCGCAGTTGAACTGTTGAGTGGTTATGAGTCACCTTGGACCAAATCAGTGGTTCTTTATCTACGTACAATTATATTCACATAACGAGAGCTTTATTATTCTATCAAGATTTTTCTATTTAGTCAAATTTTTTCCATTTACTTTATTGCTGTTATTGTTGTTTGAATACAGAAATTTATTTTGGCATTTAAATAAAAAGTATACATAAATTACAAATAAAAATATTTTAATATATAACATTTATAAAGTTATTTTGAGTATTTACTTACTAGATTGTAAGTTAATATTTGAAATTCAACGAAATAATTATTGCTAAATAAACGTACCTATTATATTAAATCAATAATAGTGAATCATCAAAAATCTGAACCTAAAGAAAATAATACAAATTAAAAATTGAATACACACGAAAAAGCTGTTTAAAATAATACAAGCATCAACTAAGAATAACGAAAAAAAAGTAACCATCCTCTTAATGAAGAGCAACAAAGCCTTTAAATAAACATAATTTAAAATCATAATGCAAAGCGACTAGCGGAGAAGCAAATGAAAAAAAATTAAAAGATGAAAAAAAAAACCACTGGGAGCCACTGGTTTTCGATAGAGCTTACTAATATAGCAAACCCTTACACTCCAGCATAGCGTACGCGCCCTTGTATAATTCCACCCTTACAATTATCCCTAGCATTAAAAACACGATGTTAATTTCTCCCCCTTTCCTACCCCCTGAGACTCTTACATTTTACTCTCTCGCTCGCTCTCCTGTCTGTCTCTTGAAACAGCCCCTTCAAATCAATCGATTAGTAATTCCGTGCTCGGAACCTTCGCCTAATCGAACCTTCTCTCTCTCTCTCTCTCTCTCTCTCTTTCTATTTCTCTCTTGCTTATAGAATACCTCGTGATTCTCTATATATATACTTTGAGGGGGCGTCGCGTACTAGCGTACATCCCAACGTAAATTGCATACCTCACGGTCAAATCATTCGAATTTAATTAAACAATGCTAAGAAAGACGATTGAGCAAGATTTTTATAGCTCCCCTTTGATTGTCTTTTTTATAGAAATTTAGTAATTATGCATTTTTATGCTTTCTCAAAGGATATTTAAAAAATCATTGGAATAAATTTTTAGTTTTTAGGGCGATTTAATTACTTCTTTTAATGAAAATAAAATGTTAACATTACTACTTGAATCTTATAAATGTTGGTCATTATTCGTGGCTGATTTTTTCTCTTTCAAATGAAGATCCATTGTCTAATTATTAAGAGAAACGATTGTTTTTCACTTAATAAACAGTGCATGATTGTAAGGCTTTAAAGAATATATTAATTATGTTATATTTAACAATATCTAAGTAAATTTCTACTAATAATATTAGAAATTTATTGAGAGATCTGGTTAAATCGCCTTAAAAGAATCAACCAATTCGTCGAAATAAAATGAACTATTAAAATAGCAAATTGATCTTATCCATATTAAATTTGCAATAAAATAAAATAAAATTTAAAAACAAGAAACGAAGTAGCCTTGCAAAACTTCAGTAAACAGAACTTCGTTCCTTATTATCTCTAAAACGTAAAAAAAGAAATCCACGAGTAAACACCCTTGAAGTCATAATCTAAATAAAATTGCCCCAAGCAAAGCTAAAAGTTTCCCTCTATAATGTGCAGTTCGTCTTGACCGACGTATATACGCTTTGAATCGGTACATATAACATTATATATACACATCTTTCTCTATCCCTTATACGAAGAAATAAAGAGAGAGAGAGTGAGAAAGATAAAGCGAGAGAGAAAATCCCTACTTGTGCGCTTCAGTTGCGTGCGTGCTCAAGTGCTTTGGACGCATTATATACCAAACTCACTCATACTAAAACTCTCCTTGTAAATGCATATATACATGTATGTATATACACATGTATATAACAAAATGATGAAGAAGGAAAGGGTGGTATAATTAGGAACTTGAAGGGGGGTTTTTTAACCATCATTGTAGGGAGAAATGTTAAAAAGAGAGCGAGAGAGAGAAGCAAAAGAGGCTGACAGATGTGGGAGCATTGTTTTACGCTGGTATATATAAGAAACGAGAACTAACCCTATACTCACCATGTCTGTCTTTTCTATCTTTCTTTATTTCCCTTCTCATTGTGGGGTATATAACATAAACGCGAACGGGATACTTAAGGCGTGCTGTGATTTTTTTTAAAATAGGCTTTCCAAACGCGAGATTTCTTTTTTCTCTTTCTCTTGTGTTTTTTCTTTCTTTCTTTCTCCATCGTAAAGCAATGAACAAGCTGCCGATTTCGCGAGAAGCACGTTCGACCGATAACCCGCGCTCGTATGCTATAACATTTCACCTTTTGTCAGACTATTCTTTTCTTTATTATTTTTTTTCTCTCTAAAGTCGCTTGCTTTAATCATTCTTTATTCTTATTATTTTCATTATTCTCATGATATGTCTTACTATAAAATAACTTATGAATTCTCATTATTCACGAGAATAATTGTGACATAATAATACTTAATAATTAATAATTAATAATTAGAAAATGAAGGAATAATACTGGATTATTTATGTCGTGATTACTTAGAAATGAAATATAATGAATTAAGTGCAGTAATTCTAGAAATGACATTTATCATAAGTTTTAATAATATCTATAACGTGTAATTTCGAATAAATATTATAGTCTTATTCGTTTAAATATTTTATATTTTAATTAGGTATAACAGACAAATTGAATCGCGTATTTGTAATTTAATGATGCGCATATTTGGATTAATATAAAAATGTTACAGCGTAAAATTAGTTGTACTCGGCAGTATTTTTGTAAAATTAAAACATAATTGATTTTCATTTTCCTATGTACATGAATCGTTTTTCGTAGAATTGTTAATATTTTTAATAATTTGCAATAATTACAAGGGAAACATCATTTCACTGAATTCATAAATTGGTATTTGTATCATAGTTTTAAATAGAATTTAACTGGAAATTGTGGAGACAGATGTTCATAGCTTTATGATATATACGAATTGCCAAAAAAATTTTTTTGTATTCCATTCTTTTACATTTTCCATGTTATCTCTGTCGATCGGTCAAAATTTTTTTTTCTATTTTTTAACATAAAGCACAGACATGAGCTAAACTCTTTTTATTTTAACGTATCTTGTTTTATTTTTTCTGATACAAAATTTGCCCTTCTATAAAAAGCATTTGGCCGATGATCGTCATGAGAAAACGCGTGACTGCATACATATATACGAAACGAATGTGCGTTATGCTTGTATGTGTGTAGTGCACAATTTTTCGTTATAGATTCTCGTTGAACGACTTTTTTTCCTTTCTCTCTCTCCTCCAACCTTTATTTCGTTTTCGAGGCACAATACTATAAAAAAAAACTGTAAAAAAAAAAAAATAATAAAATTGAGCGCGAAATCTCTGTTGTTGAAATATTCACAAACTATTCTCAAAGGTGCGCCAGGGATTTTCCATTGGGTTTTTAATTTTCCTACCTACTAAATTTTCCAAAGCCTCAACCACATGCTTATTTTATGTTATAGTTATATCTCTCTCGCTCCCTTTTATTCTTTTATTTTTAACCAAGCCTAGAATTCTATTATATTAATGCACCTGTACTGTTTGTATGGCTAAAGCTTATTAAGTTCAGGCACATGGAATCGTAAAATAGATTGTACGAAACAAGTGGTTTGCAGGTAAATGCACGAAGATTGATGTTTCATTACAAAAGATAAAAGTCATTATTTGTTTCGTAAACCTTAATCTTGATATAAACACTAAAGTATAAGATAAAAAAAATTACTCATAAGTACTTTTTAATCGTGTTATCAAATTTTCAATCGTTTGCACGTAAATTGTTACAATAATTTCAGAAAAACCTTTCCTTAATTATCTCGAGTTCATTATCAATTCAATAAAAAGGAAAAAAAAGGTAATGCTAATGACCATCGAATTGTTGCTCATAATAATTAAACTGATACTTCGCCTATCAACGTTAACGAGCTATAACTATAAAATAATAAGAACTGCTTAACGCATCCATTAATGTTGCCTTAAAATGAATAAAAAAAGTAAAGAAGATAAGAGTAAGTAAAGGATGAAAATCGAAATACAAGAGATGAGAAACTTTAATGCTTTGACGTTAATCTGATTTCTATATGCGATGCGTTTTTCCAAATGCCCCTCCCGTTTATGCCCCCCATTCTCTTTCTCTTTTAATGAAGCAACACGCGTCCGAATGAGTCACGTTATATTTCAAATTTTAATTTCTATACACTTCTTCCCGTCATATCCAAGTAATTATATGGGGAGTAAGGATAAAAAAAGTAAAGGATAGAAGCGCCAAATAGGGCGCATGTGCAGTCACACCTCTCATTAAGTTTTTGACAGCCCTTCAAAAAAAAAAAAAAAAATAAAAAAATAACCCCACTTGTACCCCCCTCTAAAAAATTTCTATTCCTTCCTTTTTTCTTTATTACGCACGCGCATATATATCTATCCAAAAAAGGTCTTTTCACTTCTCGTTTGCTTTTCAAGCCCTGTACGCATACACACGATGATTTTTCTTTACTATTCTTTGTCTTCATGTGAATACGAACCCCTCTAACTTTCTCTCT
Organism: Anastatus disparis; assembly: GCA_017163975.1. Classification (NCBI taxonomy): domain Eukaryota; kingdom Metazoa; phylum Arthropoda; class Insecta; order Hymenoptera; family Eupelmidae; genus Anastatus; species Anastatus disparis. Next base: position 13,502,285 of record JAFFSR010000335.1, on the reverse strand, counting down.
TTTTTCTTCTATTTAAGTATATACGCACGCAAGAATTGCGCATGTCGTAACGTCAATTAAAATATTCAACTGATGTTGCACGTTTAACCCTGAAGAAGTATATATTACTTCTTGATTGCACTCGTTGACTCCTTTTTTTTCTTCTCTTCTTCTTCCCTTTCTTTTTTTTTTTTATTTAAGTTCGTTTCTTTTTTTTATGGTCTTTTGATTCGCCATAGTAAAGTGCTAATTGCCACGAAAATTTGGTTATCAATTTTTTATAGGTTATAATTGACGTTTTATAATAACGACAGTTTATCGATAATTTAGTATAAGATAATTAATGTAATAACTGTTTTTTTTTCATTGCTTTTTTTCTCTTCTTTTTAATACTGCCATTATAATTAAATTTTAAAGAAGTTTATGCTACTGCTCAATTAGCGCTTAAGAAGTGCTACATGTGTAATTGCTGCTTTTAAAACTTTTTTATTATTAAAAAAAGGCGAGAATTTATAAAGAGTAGTGTATATTTGCAGATCATTTCAGATACATTAACGTGTATTTAAGTGTCAAAGAAAATTGTAATTAACCTCTTGATAATTGCATTAAACGTCTGTATGATTTTAACGATATTTATGAAAATCTAATTATCCGAGTATTGAAAAGCTTTTTATTGTTTTAATAATGTTCTGTATCTGTCATTATTGGATGATTTTTAAATTTATGCAAATAATAGTTATTGATATTTGTAAAATTGCTTGGCATAATTTGCTATTGTATTCATTTTATTTAATTAATTTATACATTAAATAATTTTCAACGTATAATTGAAACATTTACCTTATGGCAAATATTAATTTTTATAAGCTCTTTTAAAAATTATATTTTGAATTCTATTTTTAGTTTAATTAACAATGTCATGCATTCAATTTATATGATTAATTTGAAATGAATTTTTTCAAATTGATGATTTACGGTGTATCAATCAATATAGCACCAATAAATATTTAGGAAAATAATTTATTAGCCAAGTAAAGGTGTAAACCCAAGGCAAAGAAATCTTTGCTTCATTATACTCGTCTACTTTTTTCTGGGATGTCTATAGGCTTTAAGCGTGTGAAACGAGAATGAGGATAAGAAGGAAGAAATACCAGCTGACTCAGATACAGACTGCGAACAAAAAACTTGCTTTACAATGTCGGAAAGAAAAAGTCAAAAGCATCGAAGGTGCGAATAAAATGGAATAAGAAAATAAAAGGAAAAAGGTACACGCTACTTTATCTCAAGGGATAAAATGAGAGAACTTTTTGATAGCCGATTAGATTGAAAGTAACGTAATTATTTTTTTTAATTCATTTTTTGTAATTTTAACAGTTTTTTAATTATTTGTCATTAAGTTTTTTTATTATTTTTAAAAATATATTTTATTAATTAAAAAATAATTAAGCTAATATGTAGCTGCTTGTTTATATTCAGCTCAGAAATTTCAATCCTATTAGCTACCAACTTGAACTTAACGACCACAGAGAGAAAATAAAAAGAAGAAATTATTCTTTTACGTATACAAATTATTAAGTAACAAATATACATACATGAACAAAGCAAAGCTAAAGCAAAGGAGGTGTTTCTCTCGCGTGAAGGTCGAGACAGCGAGAGTAGCGCTAAGGCAAGGGAGGCAGAGACGAGGAGACGAGTGCGTGGCTTAATTTCCTGCTAAATTACTACTTTAATAGGAAAGATGAACGCTGCTGATGAGGAGGGTTAGTCGGAATATAAATAGGGAGTATACCCCCCCTTTTCTCCCCCTGCCACCCCCCTCTTCTTTTCTCCATCCAACGCCGTAGTCGTAGTCGTCACTGGACCCTTATATGCCCTTGCTTTTGCTTATATATCTATATAGATATAGTGTCTCCCTCGTCATCTTTTCTACCCTAACTTTAAAGTTTTCACTCCTGTTGCTCGTCGCGTCAAGCGTGACAAAGGATGCAAAAATCTCTTTTCGCCTAGTGCTTATAGCTGCTAAAAATGAAGAGTAAAGCGTGTCGGCTTCTTGGGAATATAAATAAAAAAGACAAAAAAAAGCGTCTTGTGAGCTGTCCTGTGATTTTATACGGAGAGATATATACGGCATGACTACGCAAAATTTTTACTCCTTACGCTTCTTACTTCTTCTTCTTATGTTTCTCCTCGAATGAGGAGAAAAAAATTAAAAAGAAAAGATAAGTAACGAGAGAAGAATTGATCGGAATCGATCCGGTAATTTGATCGAGAAGCGCGAACCAAATGTATTTTGAAATTACTGACGTAAATGTAGAAAAAGTTTAAGTCTCTTTTCTTAACTTCTTTTTTCCATGAAAATGTATCTTTAACAGAACACAATTGTTAAATATAACGGCCAAAAAAATTTTTAATTTCGCAAAATCAGGAGATCGATTTGATTTTGTCATGTTTTTTTTTTGTTAACTTAAATTATTTAAGACAGCTCAAATAAAATATATAATTATTTTACTCGCAGACTATTTCTCTCCTAATTTTAATTTCAATTTTTGGTTATAAAATATTTTTTTATTTATTACTAAGAGATCAGACGGCCGATACGCATCCAAAAGTTAGCTTTAGAATAACCTTTAGAAATTGGTTCTATGTTGTCAGCAAAAAAAACAAAACATCAACGTTAACCTTTTCAACCAATCAAAGACAGAATAAACTGTCAACAATTAAACACACGTTAATTTTTTATAAAAGGATGATCATTTAAAAAACATCGATTATTTACAAAAAAAAACTAAAATATTTTGTGAGCTCAACAAAGGTTATTCAGTATATTAAAATCTTGATAAAAATATAAATAAACATTAGAACAAAAAATATTAATTCCTTTGCAAAAACATTTCTTACAAAACTTAAAAATCTTTTAATCAAACTCCATTTCGGAACGCAAAGTTCATATCTACGTTAACTAACTAAAAAATACCAATGTAAGATTTACTTGATTTGCATAAAAATACATGTTTCAATTTTTCAAGAAATGTATATGAATCAAAGATTTTTTTTTCGATAGTAAAAACAATAAAGATTGCTTGTTTGCAATTAATTTGCGAATCGATAAAGAAGAAAAAAAAAGAAGAAATAAAAAAGAATATAAGCGATTGTTTACATCCCCTTTTTCCTTACATTTATTAAATGCTCTCTCAAGCATCTTGCATTCTCTTTTCTCCTCCTTGTAAAAGTAATTAAGAAAAGGGGAGAAAAAAAACAGCGAAACCAAAGACTTTGCATTATGGATAGCCATTCGAATATTCATAAAGAAAGACGAGCGAGAGAGGAATAAGGCGAATTGTAGTCTTAGTAAAAGCTAGTGTCGCATTGCTTTTTCGTATAAAAACAAGGTGTATACTCTCTGCATCTTCTGACCGTATCGAAATCGAATGGTGGTGGCACTCTCTTCGTTTAATTACCGATCTCTTCGGGTTAATTCCTTCTTTGTATTCGGCTGAAAGAAAAAGGAAATTCTCTCTCTCTCTTTTCCCCTGCACCCACAAAGAAAAAAGACTGTAGAGTCGTTTAGTCAGTAGTAGAATGAGAAGAAATCGTCGTTGAGAAGAAGCAGAAGGGAAGGAGGTAGGACCTTCCAACCGCGGAAGTAACAAACATTGTGTTCCTTATCTCGAACGCTAAGGCGTACAATTAATGCTGTCTAAAAGAGAAAGAGAAAGAAGAAAAAGCCTTTTTGCTTTAGCGACCTCTCCTCTCATCTTCTTCTTCTTCTTCTTTAACGTACCTCTACTCCTTGAAGATCCAAAGCCTTTAGCCTTTGGCGTTTTCCTTAACGCCGTATTACTTATGTAGATGAGCCTTACCCCCCTTTACTTCCTCTCTCGTATCTTTGCTGCACTTTCTATACATTATTTGCTAGGAGAAGCTATTCTGAAGGGTTTGCAAAAGCCCGCTGATTCTGTCTCTTTCTCTTATTCGAAAGATGAACAAGAGAAGAAGACGAAGAAGAACGGGTTACGAAAAGGGTAAAAGGCGCTGAAGTTTCAAGATTATATACATCGACATCGTATCGAGAAAGAAGAGGAGGGATTTCTGTATAAATATCTTAGGGTTTTCGCATTGAAAACGAGTGAGATGTAAGATATAGCATATATATACACAAGGCGAGAAGGAAAAGTATCTGTACAGTTGGTTTATTAAGGAAGACGACATTGTGTTTAACTTGAGGCGTTGTTCTCTTCTTCCATCTCACTTGGACTTTCTGGACCCTTTTTACCTATTGCCTTCTCTTTTTCTTTACTTTAAAAAGAGACTCTCTTCAATTAAAACTCCTTGTGCATGAATTATGACATTGGAGGCGTAAAATTGAAATTCACGCCTAATTGACTCCTTGCTACAGGACACGAGAGAGTAAAGAAAACAAAAAAAAAATACTGAAAAATAAAAAAGATAAACTTTAGGGAGAACCAAGCGACACAGCTTGATTGTACGAATATTTAACGCAACTTGCAGCTTTTTGCGGCTTGCATTGATATTATTCAATATCTTGTTCGCCAACCAACTGAGGAACTCTCCCTTACTTGCATCTTAAGTAACGCAAAACTCACGACTGCATAAATTTTTGTTTAAATTACAAGCTCTTTAATTTGAAAGGATTCTTCAAGATATACAAATTATTTCGACTGCTTCTTCGTATCAAGTGTTGTTTCGAGAATAAACTTAATTTCTAAATACTTCATCAATTTTTTATAATATTAGATTTGAAGAAATAAAATTATTCTGCTAAAATTTCTTATGATCGAGTAATTAATCATCTAAATGAATAATGATTTTAAAGAATAAGTTGCGCTTGATGTTGGAGAGTTTGTAAATTACGCATATGCCGTACTATTTGCCGGCTGCTTGAACATTTTCTCGTAATGCAATTATGAAACTAAAAGCCTTAGTTACTATCGGATAGAACAGATGTTCATGGGTACTGACGATTGCTTTGATCAGTAATTGAAAGTTCTTGATCATCATTCATGAAGCTCTCTCTTTTTCTCGCAATAATCGCCTATTTTAAATAATCAAAATTAAAATAATTATTAAAATAAATTCCATTTATTCTTGTGAAGTACTACAAATTTTGTTTTTAATGATTTTATTTAAATTTATGAATTATTGTATATAGAAAATTTGATCTAATGGATTAAAAAAATTGATCATTATTTTATAATTTACAATGATATTAAAATACTTTTTTTATTAATTTTATAAACTTAAATATATATTATAATAACATTTCATGTATTCCCTGGTGGAAATTGAAACGTTTTTTTTACCATTTTTTGGCCAGTAGAAATGAAAACGCTTTTTTTAACATTTATTGGCCATTTATTTGGCATTTTTATAACTAATAACCTCAAATTTTTATACACACCATTTTTAATGCTCACATTTCTACCAGGGTTCCTCATGATATTATTATAATAAAACCTATATTATCAGTAATTTTAATAACAGATAGACTTTATAAAAATAATAGGTATGGACAAATGTAGCTACTTTGATTGGACAAATAACAAATACAGAATGAGTTATTTTTGTTATTTAAATGCCTAAAATATCGAAGAATAATGTTACAGTAAAGAAGCATTTTTGATTGATGTTATATTTATTTTTAAAGTTCAACACCTCTTCGTCAGAGTGTATACGCAAATCAGATGACAAGTAATAAATATGGCATATATCACACAAAGAACAACTTAATATATCAATCATTTAATAAATAAATACTTTAAGATTGAAGATACAATTTTTTTAGTCTTATGAGATTAACTGCAAAATTTATTGTATTAATATTACTTGAAGTAATTTATGTACAATCTTTTACATATGTAGAAAAAACGAATGTTTAAGATAGATTACTAATTTTATTCATTTATTGATGAATGTTTCCAATTTTTGTTTACTAGTAGATTGATCCACCTATAAATAAATAAGAATCGATGACTTTCATGTTTTATATATGACTCTTAAGGATGTCAAAACAGTTTTTAAAAATTTTTTAGTAAAACAATTTAAGATTAAAAATTATTTTGACATTATATTTGAAAAAAAAAATTTTTTTTAGAAATTTTTTATAGATTTACTGATAAAAATTATTTATATTTTCTTTATTTTATGTAAGATACATTAAAATTATCACAAATATTATTTTCTATAAATGAAATTAATTTCCAAGACTGCGATAAAACATTTATTAAACTTTATGATTTAAAAATTCAATTTTCTAATGATTTAAATTTTTAATGTTTTATTAAAAATTACGTCTTTGTAAAAACTAACTAACTTTGTAAGTCTATAAAATTAAATTAAATAATTTATAATTAAGTAATTATCTGAAAATCTTTTTTTTTTTTTAAAAAGTTGCTATGCGCTAAAAAAGAAAAAATTACATTATTCAGAGTATAAAACTGAAATTCAATTATTTAGAAATTTTAAAATTTAGGAGTGAAAAAATCTGTATAAAAGTGCTTCTAGTTTGAAACTGAAGCATGAAACATTTAGCCAATCACCGAGGGCTTTATGGGGTACAACCAACCCAATTTCCTTACAACGGCTCACTCGTCCAACGCCGGCGCTTCTATACCCGCGAAATATCATGTAGAGGTTATAAATTGGTGATATGGCCGAACACTGTTATATGTATGAGTGCAATGCTTCTAATATTTCTTGAATGTATAAAAGGGGATACATGAAATGGACATATTTGCTAGCTTGATCTATAGGCATATCAGCAAGCTTGAATATATATATATTTCCAGTGACTAGAAGATTTAATAGTTTTAGATTTAAATGTTCTACCTATATGTACTAAAATAGCTTGCAAAACATCTATTTCCATTGCTTGATAAAAGTTTATTATTTCCTCTCGCTATAAATACAGTTGATGTCTAATAAAAAGGTAAATGCAGTATTTTTTTGAATTCCCATTATTTGTTAATTCCAACGAATTAGACGACCCATTTTTGTAATATTATTTTACATTCTATGTAACAGGGTTTAAAAAAATTTTTTTTTTTTCATTTTTTAATATTTTAGTTTACATATTTGAAATAACCCTTGTAAAGTAGACATAGATATGAATTTTTATTTATTTACTGAAAATAAATGAATAATAGAAACAAATTTTTTACTTGTTTCTATACAGTTTTTATATAGTTCATTCAAATTTCTAAAGTATTTAAATTACAAATTTGATAAATTTAAAAATTCTATGAAAAATCAGTTAGGCTTTTTAAAAAAACATTGATTTAAGTTACACGAGAAACGATATAGAGGAATAATTCGTAACTAAAAAGATAAAAAACGAATGAAACTGGGAGTAAAACAATCAAAGACAAAGGTAATGTTTAATATTTGTATTTTAAAATTCACTTTATTCGAAAAGAAGAATTTAAAATCAAGCTGTTCAGAAAAGGCCTAAAGCCCCAGCCAAGAAGAAAAGGTAGGGTGAGGTGGGGAGAAGAAGAGCACATACACGTTCTATATACCGAAGCAGAGCATATATAGCCAGCAAGCGCAAAGCCAGCGGGAGATGTGACATTTTTATCGAGTCGTATATCGGAATGTAAATGCAGTTCCTCGTAGCGGCGCTCTCGTGTGCTCTTGCTAGAGAGAAACTCTGGGGCTATATCTGCTTTACGAGCGATTTTAGTATTGATATCCTTACCCTTAACGCGAAAGAGCTCTCTATCTCTTGCTCGCTCACTCTCTTTCTCTCCCTTCATTGTACGTCCTTCAATTTACTTGCCTGCCTACCTAGCGTATATACTATAAGCGCGTTTCTGCCGGATTCAGTACCTTCGCGGCATAAACCAAACTCTCTCTCTCTCGCACACACCTCGGAAGTCTAACTATCCTGACCAACGTGTATGTCTATGTGTACACGCGTTTACATTTTACTTGGGGAGAGTAGAGAGTAACGAGGTGATGTAGATCGCGAGCTTATCCTTAGGTTACTCGAGAGAGTTGTGAGAGCTGGAGTTGGACGAGCTTTAAATGGTTACGTTCTAAATTGTACTTGTTATATCAAATATCATTCCGTTACATTTGTTGCTTTTTTTAAATATTTTATTATTAAAATTTTCCTCTAAACTAAAATAAAAATTTATCTAAACAATTTTATGCCTTATAAATTATAAAATTAATATTAAAATTTTTATCTCATAAAAGTTATGACTTTAAATTTTAGAAAAGTTAATTTCAATAAAGAATTAAATTCATTTTGATAAATAAATTTACTTTTTATTAGTTTTATCGCAAACTTCATGTGGTATTTTATTAATTTTCTTTTCCTAAGAAATAAGAAGCCTTGTTATATAATTTCTAAAAATGATTCTAAATAAGGAAAATATTATATTATACAGAATTGTAATCAAATCAAATCAAACCCATAAAAATTGTTTTCGTTATTAAATCAATTTTTTTAAAAATAAATATTATATCACATTTAAAAAAAAAGTATACACTTTTTTATACTCATTATATATAAATATATATATATATACATACGTATATTCATATGATGATATAAATGGATGGTAACAAAAGAAATTGTTTGCATTTTTTATTTGTATACGATGTTTATATTGTACATGAAATTTAAAAGTTTACGGATGAAGAAATAAATTTGTAGCAAATAAATATCGAGTCCATTAGCGGCATCAATTGGTAGAATTGAGTTTCCAGACTTACTTGTTCTCATTTTCATCAAGGCTATTTCTGTAATTACAATTTCATGGATTTACTACTGACGAAAAAAAAGTCTATATCTATACGTGTGCATGAGTATGTGTATATATATATATATATATAACATTGTGCGATCATCTACATGGTGTATATACGATATACAAATGATTTAAATTCAGCGAAAACTCTTGATTCGAATTGAAAAACGTACTCTCGGCTTTTTGAAGTTTTTTTTTGGTTCGGCTCGCGGTGTACGTGTGTGTGTTAGGGTTTTATAAATGCAATTCACTGACGTCATTGATTTTTAAATATACCTTTGCTTCACAAATTAGGTGCATGAAATTTCATCTTTGAAACGAGGCTTTTGCAATAATATATTTTGATTAACAATAGACTCATTTAATTCTGCATATCATTCATTCTTATTTTATAAAATAAAAAAATTTCTTTACATGTTTTATCAGCAAAAAACGTTATAAAGGAATTGATAATTCAATTAGATTATTGATTTTACAACGATTATTTTTTATGTTTGCATAGCTGGTATCTGTACTAGTGTAATTGGTATTTTAGTTAAAAAATTGACTGTTGAAAAATGATTAGTCTAAAATTTTGGTAATATAGATAATATTAAAACAAATTACATTTAAAAAATAAAATCTATTATGTCATATTAGCTTTCAAAATGAATCACGCGCATGATTCATACCGATACTCTCATTTTAGACATTTATTGGACTTTAGGATAAGAAAATATGTGTGTATATATATTCATATGAGATCCTCTTTAATTTGTAAAAGCTTGAAAATATTATACAGCTTGCCATAAACAAAAAGCCATTTGAGGTTTCAATCGTCACTTTTCTATTAAAAAACCTTCCTACTGCATTAACATCGGTTCTTTTATTAACAAACGTTCCTCCGACGTTTTCCATCGTCGGTCCCCATTGTATCGTCCTTTTGTATCCAAGAACCTTTTTTTTTTCAAACCATCCACACGAAATACTAACTACGCTCTACCAAAAAATTCTACCGTAATAAAATCGTTGGCTGAAAGTATTTACATATTGCATTGTAAAAGTTGTAACTCTCTTCCATTTGCGAGTATCAAAAGCATAAAAGAGAGATTCGCGTCGTCGAAACAAAAAACAAAAGAAAAAAAAATAGCTTAAAAAAAAAATTTTTGTTTTTTTTTATTTTGTTACAAGGATTGATGAATAGCATGAGGGTTACAGTACTCAACTTCCCTCGAATTTGTCGTTTTGCAAGTTACTCTCTCCTCTCTTTCCTCTCTTTTACTCGCTCTCTCGACATATAGCTCCGTAGAGACGAAAAGAAAAAGTATGTCAAAATGCTTGCAATCGTGGCAAGGATGAATCGCATTGTTTGTTCACTTGTGAAATCAAAGTATATACTGGTTCCCTCGCTAATGGCAAAAGTATGTGAAATGATTGTGAAACTAAAAGAGATTACATAAGTGAAAAACAGTGCCTGTCAGATTCTAGCACCCCCTCCCCCTTCTCCCCTTCCACCCCCTTCAAACTTTTCTATATATACATATATATACTCATAGTTAAAAAAAAGCATAGACATGCATAGTGGATCGAAAGCTCGCGCGCATGATCACGCGCTTGGCCCGGGAGTGAAAAAAAAAGTACGCGATCGGGTGGGTACCCCTCTTTTCTATATGTATACATATATACATTCACACACGTGTACATATACATACGATCAACGCGAAAAAAAATCCTTTTTTTTTATCTCTTTTACTGTGTGTTACATATAACGAGGTAGGGAGTGAGTGAGAGAAAATTCGCGAGAGGGAGGAGACATGCATTCGATGTGTGGTGCAATAGTAGGTTCCCGAACTCGAGGAGGCGGGGGGCGCGGCGTCGGTCCAGCCTTTAGCGTCGATTTTTTCGAATTTTTTTTTTCCTTCTTTTTTTTTCCTTTTTTTTTAGCAGAGAACGACGGTCCTTCTCTCTTTCTCTCTCTTTCTCGTTTTTTTTTACGTTCACTCGCTCGCTTCGCAGCCCCGGCTGAACGAACACGGAGAAGAACATCAATAATCTACAATCAAACTGCAGATAAAGCTACAATCGAACTCTTTTGTGCATTTTTCAATAAGGACCGACGCCGCGTATCCCCCACACATATATATATATACATACGTATACGTATAGATGTACATATATATTCGCGAGACTGCACTACAACTGGACTTTTCTTTCTACTTTGACATATGTATATTATACCTATGTGTGTATACGTATATATGTAGTTCAGGATACGAAATATATATTGGACTCTCGATTATCGGCCGACAAGGACTAACACTACTAACCGGTGTCAAAGCGATCTTTACGCCGACTCAACGTGAATCCAATGAATTTTTAGCCAAATGCACGAAGAGAAGAAAGAAAGGACGTATATTTCTGCGCTCTCTTGTTTCAATATATTGCGAATCGAATTCGCACGAATAAGTTATGCATTCTTGAATTTTTTATCCCGACAGGATTTGAAGGACAGGAATAATTTTTAGTTTGGCTTTAATGAAAACTTTATATCGTACAAGGTATCCATATCAATTTTCAATGCTTTATTAAGCGTGTTATTGGTAAATTTTTTATTTGTTTTTCATTTCTTTTGTACTAAGGATATTTTTTTACTAATTGTTAGATTAATGTAAAACAATTGTTTTATCATTTGAAGAATATTCATTTAAAATTAATTTGCTTGCTTTGCTTATTAGGAAAATATTTATTTTTAAAGTTATAAATATTTAAAAAAATAAAAGTATTTTAATTAAGAGAATACTTAGATGCAATTATTTAACGATCATTAAAAGAAAAACATTATATAAAATCACTGTTAAATCATCCATAATTTTGGAAACTGAATTGAAATAAATTATTCATTTATTGTTTAAGATTGTATTAGATTTCGTGATCTTATAAGAAATTTATTAAGTTTTTATATTAAATAATCGTATATTTTGATTCCTAATAATAAAATATTAAATTTTTTTAAATTCACACAAAAGAATCCAAACAAATATTTGTTAGCTTTAATAAAACTTGCTTAAATATATTCATTTAATTTCGAACAAATTTTTCTCAGAATACAATTTTCCAAAATGTTTGCAAATTTTTTATTAAAATCGCTTCTTTTGTTAGAAGTTCATAAATCGTTTATTAAAAGTTTTAATATAGACGAATCTATTTGTTCATATACATCCTCAAAAAATATCAGATTGAAAATCCATAAGAAACTCTATTTTGAAGGAAAAGAAAAATAAAAGATTATTGTCCAAGTGTAATAAATTAGAAAAAAAAAATGGAAAAGTAAAAGGTTTGAAAATGCTCTTTGGGTTTAACATCGATGACACTGGAGACATCGTTGAAGTATAGTTAACGGCTAGAGCTTGTGCAGGTAATATATCGAATGATGAATCCGCGCGCATCGCAAACCCATAAAAAGCCGTCAGCTCTTCATGGACAGATACGAGATACGCCCTATTACTGTCCCAACAGCTAACGTTGAAAGTACATATACATATATATAGAGAGTTTCGCAACACGGCTAACTAAATTACCAGTTACATTTTTTACTGTCCAGCGCTTTTTTTTTTTTTTAGTTTTGTAGCAATGAAATGTGCTGAGCGCGAACGCGCGTTCGCGTTCTTTCTCCCTATACACCTCTACATACGTACGACGAAAAGGCTTCTCTCGGTGCCAAGTACGTTTCGTATATAATGGAATGAGGCGACTGTAAAAAAAAAATAGGGAAATATCGGAAATATCGCGATAGGAAGAGAAGAGATGCAGCAACGCGAAAATTCCATGCAGGAAAAAAATATATATGTATATATGTAGAAGAGGGGTAGGAAGGATAGGATATATGCACATGCGTCATTTTTATCAAGTGAAATTACCTTCCTCTTTTATTTTTTTTTACGACGTTTAAGGCTTCGGGATATGTCGATACTGGGGGGTATAAAAGGGCTTTTTTATATTAGAAAAATTATATGAGAGAAAGAGACATGGTGATTGGAATAATAATTAGTTTGTTAGAGAAACTTTTTCAATACATGAAAAAATATAATGGTAGCACATGAAGGACATTAATAATACGTATTAAACATTAATTTTTTATATAAAAAAATAAAAAATATAATTTAAGTATGTATAAAAATTTATGTAAAAAAATGAATTAATTATTTGTAATGAGTGATTGGAAATTAAATTTTTTATAACTTTAGAGTAATATCGATCTAAATCAATTTTATTAATTATTAAAAGTAAAATAAGAAAATTATTTAAGCGAAATTAATGAAATTATAATTCAATTCAATTAGAATAAAAATAACATTATAAATAGAAAATTATATTCGTATATAGAGTAATAAACATTAATAATATCGATGAAGTAATTTGATTCTCATTCGATATTCATCATTATTACAAGGAGAAGAAAAAAGATTGGAAATTATGATTTAGTACAATATTAAAATAATATTATTTATAATATTCAGCATAGTTAAATTGCTCGAATGACTAACGCACGAGGTTTGTAACTCGTCGGAGCAGGTTCGATTCCTGCTCCCGGCGTTTCTTGAATTTTACTGTCTCACCGCGGGTCAGGACATAACGTTAAATTAAAACGTCATCGTTCAACTGCATCGTCTTGCACGTGGGTCTTTACAAAAGGCAAATAAATAAATAAATGTTTAAATTTATCGTACAACTTTGAATTGACGATACGAAATTTAAATTTATTATTATTTAAAATTTATTAACTTGCAAATCAATCTTCTTTCGTTTCAGATGTATGGATATAAAAGTATAAAGGTTATCGGAATCAGGACAAATGGGATAATGATTTTCATACTTATAAAAGGAATCTAGGTTACTAATGTAAATTCGAATCGGGTTAAACATAAATGATTTGATTAATATCAATGAAATAAGATTTTATTTTCAACGAGTGTTTAAATTGAAAAATTAAAAAGATGAGAATATTTCCAACTTTTGAATAAAAATGAGCTTTGTATTTCGTTATAATTTTACTGTTAATATTTATAAATTTTGCTCATATCAACATCCACTAACAAAATAATAATTTATACATAATTCATCTAGTCTTACGAGCTAAAATAGCTTTAATAGGAAAATAAAGAATGGAAAACAAAGAAGGAAAAATTAATCATCATTATAACGTACAAGATTAACAATGATTAGCGGTACCGCGAAACAATTCGTCTAACATCGTAGATAAAACCTGTGAAACGTATCTATCTTTCTCTCTCCCTCATCGACATCTGCCGCGGATACGCTTGCGTTCCAGGGAGGCAATCATCAGTAAAAAGCATTCAATTGATAAAATTGGCTCATAGTCTCCACAAAGTATTAATAGCACTCGATTATATGAAATATACCGGGCGCTCTTCTCCGGTACTGGGATACTATTGTTGTGTGTGCGTGTATTCATCCTTCGATAATCATTGCACTTTATTAAGAAAATGTTCTTTAAGTGGCTTTAATTGCCGGAAGATGTAATTATAAGCTTATTATTTTAACTTGGAATCTTTTGCTTAGCTATACGAACCTCTTAGTTTTTTTATTCTTTTAGCTTCGTGCAATAGTGTTGTTTGAATTCTTCTAAACTTTGACCTAGATAATTATGTCGTATGACTTCCGCGTATAGCTACTTTCTATAATCGAGATTATTATACCATATGTTGTTTGTGCATATATTCGTGGATTAAAAAAAAATATATGTATACACAAAAGATAAAAAATAAAAATGAAAATCAGTCGGTTCGTCTTTCTCTCGTATATTAAAATCTCCTGAACAATAGTGCGTGAACTTTCGATCGTAAAGTTTGTATTTTTATCGGACACTCGTATATACGGGCGTGAAAAATTTATTAACTGTAAATTCAAGCAAACCTGATTTCCAAGCTATATACGCGCGGCCTTTTATTTTACGAAGATTTTTATTAGGGCTACGTGAAATCAGCAATAACTAATGTTCCTACCTTCTTCTCTCTCTTTTACTCTTACCCCCCAACTGTGTATACGACAACACGTCAAAGAAGACAACAACAGAAAAAAAAAGAATAAGAAGAAGAGGAAGAAGAAAAATGATAATATAAGAATGCTATGGTATATACGCTTGTAAAATAAACTCTGGCGGAAGTTTCGTTGTAAATTTTGGTTTCGCTTCGACAGTATTAAAACGCCTACGAAAAACCGTCCGGGTTAAAACGAAGAAAAAAAAAATAAAGAAGCGGAATCTTAAGCTTAATTCTATCGCAGTTAATCATTATTTAATGATCCAACACAGGATTTTAATACTTTTCATAAAGAGCGCATTTATTCGAAATTCTTGAATTTATTGACATTGTTGCGACATCGCGTAACGTAAATTTTGCCGAAAGAACGATTTAATGTTTGCCGAAATTTTTGACTTATGTATTCGGCTAAGTAAAATCTGAAAATATGACATTTCATTATTTTTTTTTGTTTTTTTTTGATTGATAATCATTGTGAATTTTGTACATTATAAGATAAAGCAGTGACTTATTTATATTTTTATTTTCATGAATCAAAAATTTGTTTATAAGTTTGTTTATTACGTTAACGTTTTTATTTTTTTTTTCAAGATAATTGATAAGCAGATGGTATCAGATAAGAATCTGTTGGACATAAAAAAAATCAAAAATCAAAATAAGTAACATTATTAAGGAGAAAAGAAAATGTTCAAATTGGATCTCTCTATCTCTGACATATCAACTTAGAAATGTTTTAAAAAATACAAAGTCAAAATTATTGATAATTTTCAAATTATCTGTATTCTATTTTGTGATTGATTAAAGAAGATTTCATGAATTCACAATAAGAGCTAATATTTTACTAAAAAATTAAATTGTTATAAAAAATTCTATCAATTTGTTATAAACTATTCTAAATTTGAATTTTTCGTAGTAAACTTATAGAGTCAATGAAGTGTCTTCATCATCCAATATCAATCTTTAGTAAATACATGTTATTGATTTTCCATAATTTTATATATTAAAATTCTTTGTCCATGTTTCTCTAACAGTGTAAAAACTAAAACAAAATAAAAGAAAAACATTTCAATTTCAACATATTCAATTTCCAATAGGTAAAGCACTTTAGCAGCTCAGTTGAAAGTATACGCATAGGTATACCGTCAGGTCCATAAGATTTCTCGAGTTTATCTTTCATAGGACGAAAATCCTATTTTGCGAGCATTGCAATGTGTGCGTGAGTAAAAGACTCTTATACTCGTGATATCCATATATGCGTAAAGAGAGTGCGAGAGCAAGAGAGAAAGAGAGTATGAGACTGAGTTTCGTGTAATCAGCAAGGCGGCATAACCATATGGAGTTATCAAATTGATCAAGCCAAAATAATCTGGCCGAGAGGTAACGTTCTACGCGCGTTGCGCTCGGTTATGCGCCATAAACGCAGTGTATGAGCAATACTACACAGTAAAAGGGGGGGCCAAAAGGGGGAAATTCTCCCTAACATATATAAACCAACGTCCAGCAGCAGTGGCTCGCTTTGCTTCTCTCCTCTTACTCCATCTCCTCCATCTCATCCTCTTCCTTCTCTTCTACACTATGTCCATGAGTCCGACATAACGTAGAAACGGGAAGAACATAACATAACCCGGTGTCACGCGCAGGGCTTTACAACTTTGCCATCTCACGCGTTCGCCCTACCTATATACTTCATTATTCTCTTGCTTGCTCTCTTCGTTTCTCTATTCACTTTCATACTCTTACCTACGTGTGGCTTTTGCTTATATATATTGTTTGCCTTTCTTTTTTTTCTTTGACAATGAAACTTAATCAGGTAGAAAGGTAAACGTACAATTCTTATTATGTGATTTACAGTAGTTTTAAAGAAAACTAGTTTGAGATGTTATATGGATAGTTCAATCATTTTCTAAATATATATAAACTATTTATTTAATTTTAGATTTTATATAAATGTAATAGAACTAAAAAAATTAATTTTTACTTTTATACTCATAAATACGAAATCAATTCTATTTTTAATTATTTATTTTTACCAAATTTTTGAAAATTTTATAAATGATTATTTCTTTCACATTTTTAATTTATACGTGGCATATTCAATTAGATAACGAAACAACTAAATTATGCACAAAGATAATTCATCTAAAATCATTTAATTTAAAGAAATTCATAGAAAATTGTTAATTAAATCTATCAGCACAAATTTAATCAGTTCTATCTCAGAAAGTGTTGTATACAAGTGGTTCATGTGACTTTGTTTGATATTATTATACCGGACAACCAACATAGTTACACAAAATGTGTGATCTTGTTATAAATTGTTTGACACATAATTTGTACACTGTTGTTAGTTTCACATTTATGTAATTGATTTATGAATTTAAACACAATGATTAAGTGAAATCAAAGAAAATTTATTTTACGCAAGTGTTCACCAAAGCGTAATATGAAGTATAAGTGCGTTCTTGGAATTCCAGTTTAATTTTAACCCAAATTTGTGATAAATTTTGACATTTATTTTCAATATTATGAATGCAAAATTTGTAGATGTATCATATACACGCATACAAAATTCTGGATTATATAATCTTTATAATTCAAAAAATTTGAAAATAAAAATGTTTATTCAGATCTGCAAATTTTTCTTTTACAGAAATTTCTTTTTGAGACAACAATAAAAAGAATTATATTTTTAAACAGCTTATTATGCACGAAAAATAAACCACGTTCTAACATAAATTCATATTAAGAAAAAAAGCAGTGTTATCTCACTAAAAAGATAATACGCAACTATAAAAAAGAAACAGAAAAAAGACTTTCCAGAGAAAAAAGAAGAGCCTTTTTATAAAAAAACTGTGAGCTTATATGCTTACATCCTTTCTTTAAAAATTGCAATGAAATAATGAACAAGCCTTTGGTCGCACCTATACATACATATACGTGTGTACGTACATATATATTGGAGGTTGTATGAAAAGGATAGATCGAGCATTCGCGGTGTAGGGTTGCTGTTGTGGCAGGTATTACTATAATGCAACTCAGGACATAAACGCGTTTACGACGTACAGTGTTGTCATTACGCGCGAGAGCGCGCGAAGGCTTCCAAAGCCAGTATATGTGTGTGTGTGTGTGTGTGCGTGTGTATGCGGCTTTAACTTTATCGGTACCACCACCAGCGTCATCGGCGTCAACCTCGCCGAAACCTCATATAGGGTAAATGTATATGTATAGATTGTGCTAAACACGCATGTGAAAGGGAGACGGAGATTGGAAGTAGACAACTCTAGAGGTACATGTTATATAGATATATACATATTTTGGGCTAAAGCCTGACCCCTGCTGCATTTGGAAACACCTGTTTCGTTGTTGCTTTACGGCGTGACCATAAAATTAATTACCCTGTCATTAGAAAAAAAAAATCGGCTTGTGGACCTTGTATTTGCCTCGCGGATACGCATGATTTTTGTTCTCTCGCTCTGAGTGTATATGTGTGTGCAAGCTTCAAACGTAAAAAGAAGGCGGATCGGTTTTTGACTTTGTTATGAGTATCTGTTATAGGTTTGAAACTTCTTTAAAATTTCTTGGAACAAGAACATTGTTGTTATGGTCAAAATTTTAATGCTTTTAACTTTGAAAATTTGAACTTTTAAAATTGCTTATTTCATTAATCAAGGTTATAAAAATTCTAGCGTGTAATATAATTTGGTCTCATAAAATATGATAACATAACTTTAAATTAAAATAGATATTTTGTTTTACGATTTCACGTAATACGATCAATTTTTAACATTTCTCAGTTTTAAACCAAAAGTATTATTTTAAATTTATTAAGAGGAAAATTTCATTATAATGTGCATGAAATTGCCAATTAAAAATAAATTTTCAAATGTCTCGAATAATATTTTAAAATCTTTTTACATTTAACTATCATTTAAATCATTTATCTTAACTACTGCTATGACTGAAACTTTTTCCTAACATCAAACATATTTTTCTCTTTTTTTAATAATATCTTTACTGTCATTACTATTGGCAACTAAAAACGTAAATACAAAATACAATTTTATGAAAAACATTAAATAATAACACAAGCTTTTTGTGTAAGTTTTAATCATTGCATTTTATTTCTTAGCACAACTAAAAGGATCGAAACTAAAGGTTTTAAGATTTTAAAGGTTTAACCATAAATTATCGTTGAAGATCTAATTCTGAAACAAGAAGTTATGAAAATAAATTATATAAAAGTTATTAAATTTATAACTTGGGCGATTTTTTATGTTTTAATAACTTAAAATAACCTAAAAAGGAAATTATAAAATGTATATTCAACAGCATAAAAAAATTTTTTTGTTAAACTAATAAATTTTGAGATACTCGATGTAGCAAGAAGTATTTGCCATTACACGCTTGGCTTGGCCAAAGAAATTATTTGCGTTGTAATATAAATTGAAACAATATTAAAATCAGTCGGTTAAATTATGCGAACATTCTGTTTCCCAGGAAAAACTTAAATATGCGTATCTTGTTATTGACATACCACAATAGGTATTAATGTCAATCGATATCCAATTAATATGTTAATAATCCTAATTTAACATTCATAGCATTCATTAATAAATGCCAAAACTATTCGTAAGTATTCCTTTTCAATTTTACCAATGGAATAAGTAAATGTAAAAATGAATATATCAGAATTGTTTTGCAAGTTATGTTGCCAGAATAAGAAGAATGAATCTCACGTTTTGAAAAGCTTTGCAATTCGTTGTTAAAGTACATCTTCATATAGGGAGCACCGAAACATCGTAATTCCGTGCCTCATCCATGTGTCGCATTTGATCGAGTAAGACCACCAGCTCATGCTTCCTATAATGTAACATGCACATCACAGCTCTTCTACACACACATAAACGCACATACATACATAAACACACACATAGGTACACACGCACACACATATATAGTTAGCTCTCTTTACAAAACAGCGTCGGAGGTTCGTATAATGGCAAAACGTCAGGATGTTATAGGGAAGGCAAAGTGAGACAGAGAGAAAGAGAGACTGAGAGAGAGAGAATGAAAGAGGAAGCCTGACCTAATTTACATACATATAAAGCGCATTCGATGTGTTTTAGGGGCTCGTAAATCGACGCAGCTACGCGAATCGTTAAACCCTTCCTTGCCCACAACACCCTACTGATATGCTATAACATATATATATATATATATATATATATATATATATATATATATATATATATTCACCCATACATGTACATAGTTTGAGTAACGAAGGCAAACGAAGACAGAGAAAATCCCAATAGGCGCTCGACACTTTGTAACATTGTGCCGAGGCTATTGTTTTGTTACAGAAATCTATGCTCTCTCTTCCTACATATCCCCCCATCTTCTTCTTCTTCTCTATTTTGTAACGCATATGTGTTTGCTGTCCTTATACTGTCTTATTACTTTGCGTATGCATATACGCTGTTGCTTGGTTTTGGAGCGACGAACAGGGGAGGAGTGGTGGGCTGGTTAGAAACTCTAGTGGTTAAAATTGTGTTGTAAGCACGTTTTCGCAAAAGGCGCAAGCTGAACGTGCTTACGAGTCATCGATCGATGTTGTTTTAATGGGCTTCTATAATACGTACTTTAAGGTTTTAGTATAGATAGAACGATTTTTAAATTATTCGCATTTATTAAAAATAAATTTTAAATATCGAATGGAGAAAAAAGTACGTATTTCACGTTATTTTAAGTTAACTATTTTCCATCCTTTTTATCTTCGATATCTTGTTTAAAATATACTTGTAATGTCTAATTTATTTTAATTAAATAATATTGGATGTTTGAAAGTTAAATAAAAGTATGTTTCTCTTCTTACTGAAATATAAATAATTCGAATTTAAATATGTATGGATAAAAATTTTATGTATGATAGTAAAGTAGTGAAATGAAATCATACAATCTAGAAATTTTTTATAATTTAATAATCGAACGCTTACATTTTATATTTTGAATCTTATAAATATGCTTTTAACCAATATGATGTAATTTTATTATTCGTTATTTAATATCCAGAATGTACATAAAAATTTTTAAAATTATTATATAATAAATTAAATAAAAAGTACAAAGATTATAAAAATAGTAAGGTCTTTTTTTAAAAAAAAAAAAAGCAAATTATTGATAGAAATTACACGTAAAACATTATACTAAAGAAAATAAAAGATAAATCCAAAGTACGTAAAACTCTTTATAGCACGGTATACACACTAAAAAGGATATACACTGCTTAAACGGCTCAACAAAAGTCTTTGATTTGACAGCTTTATTATTCCGCGCGTGCACGCATCATCTCGTCGAAAGACCGCGCTTCTCTTTCTCTCTTACATTTGCTTTTGCGCAAAAATTCGGCAGCTAAACGAACGAAGATAATGGAGAGTGAGAGAGAGAGAGAAAGATCTAAAAGAAGAAGAATATAACAATACACGGTAAGGAAACTAATACTCTTGGAGGAAGATATTATTGGTGTGGTAAAAGCCAGCGAAAACGTTTCACTGTATCTGTATATATGAGCCGGCTTCACCGTAAAGAGGAGAAAACGCTGCGAATTTTGATTTGCGAGCCTCGAATTGTCGGTAATTTTAGTAATGGCTCACTCACTTTGCTTTCGCAGCCTCCGCTATAGGCCAAGAGAAGAGAAGAATATGAACCGTTTACCGCGTATGGCGTAAAGTAGATATATAAAGCTCTTTCTCACTCTCTTTCTCCTCTGACAAAGTATCCGCCTTTTCCATAAGAGAGGCTAACCTTCGCGGTAACTTCATAAAAGAGAAGCCCTTTCCTTCTCTTTCTTCTCTTTTTCCTTATATGTTTCTTCTCTCTTTCGTATTCTGTTTTAACTGACTGACTATATAAACGTATATAATATACATATTGCTATTCTGCACATTCAAATGATTCCCTATAAAATAGTATATCTCAATTTCTCTCGCGTGTGCTCCTAGAGCAGCGGAGCTCTCAAGGTACTTCTTTCATGGCTTGGAAATTTAAATTGTATGAAGAAAGGTTATATAGGCATTGTCAAGTATACTCGCTCATTTAAATTGGAGTAATTTTCATTTCTGATTATTCAAACTTAAACTTTTCAAGATACATACATACGTGTTCGCTCTTTGTCTTTCTTTTATGTTTTTAAATGTATCATTATTTATAAACGATGCGATGGAATTTAACTATACGTATAAATAGACCATTTTTTTAAGAATAAAAACCCACGTAGAATTATTATTTCAAGTTTATATCTAGTATGCTGAATATAGTTTATATCTAAAAATGATTCTAGCTAAATTTTTCTACAATTTGATAAAAATTTAAATAAGTATGAAAAAATTCTCTTTTTAAATAAGATACAAGTTAGATACGATTAAGAATTTTCTAATTAAAAAAAATTATGTAGACTTAACTGATATTTGTTCTTAAGGTGAAGTTAATAGCAACAGTCTTTGATGTTAAGATAATAACATTTATTATTACTCAGTCAACGTTTTCGTACCTTTTGAAAGGACCTAAGTTTAAAACAAAATTTGATGTGATTTTGTTTCTAATTATTGAACCATCGTATAGCCCTGAAGAAGCTCCTTCTCAAAAGTATCCAAAGGTTCGCTGAATACTGATTAATATTAGCTTAGCATCAAAGATTGTTGCTGTTAATTTTACCTTACATAATCAACAATATTTGAGAGTTCATTCAAACTTATATTTGTTTTATGGAGGACTAACTTCCAATGAAGTATCGTTCTTAATAAGCAAAAATAATTTTTAAAAAGTTGGTTTATGAAAAAACAATTTAAAAAATCAAAGTTAAGTTTAATAATTCAAAAACACATATACTTTATAAATTATCTTGCATTTAATTCCTTTTTCCTCTACATTTTGATAAAGATTATACAAAAAATTGGTCAAGTCATTATTACATATAAATTATGTATAAATAATATCTAATAATTATTAAACAAATTTTACATTTATCTATTTTTATCGAATTGCATAAAAATTAGACAGAATCATTTTTAGATAAAAATTATGTCCACCCAACTAGATATAAACTTAAAACAATAGTTTCACATGGGAACAAACCTTAACTCAACTGAAAAAAATGTTAAATAAGTTTTCTGTAAAAATATTTTTTTTTTATTTTTATTCAGAGTTTGCTTCGTATTTATTTTTCTTAATCAGAAATTCCTAATACTTCTCATCTCACTTTTGAAAACATTTAGTAACAATTGAATATTTTTCATGAATATAAAATATTTAACGGGTTGCTACGTTAATACTCGAATAAAATTTAAAATTCATTCATCATTTATCATCGACTCTTTAATTTATTGGTTAAAATCATGATTCTATAAAATAGGCAGTGCGTAATTTTAATCAATGAATTCCCATTAACGTAAAGTTATAATAAAATTTACCTTTCTATCATTAAATGTTATTGATATACATTAACATTATGTATTTTATTCACTATACATTAAATTCTATTTAATTATTTAATTATGGAAAATCTTTTAATTATTCCCAAATAGTTAAGAGAATGAATATACATTAGCATGTCGATAAAGTGAAATAAAGTATTAATTTAATTTGATAACAGAATAAATTGATAATATTCAATTTCATAATCAAGTAATTTAAATTTTTATCTTATCTAAAAGTAACTTTATATTTCAAATGAAGTAATAAACTTAATTTTCATTTGGTTATGTTTTTCATTTTTAAAAAGAGTTTAGTTTTACTTTTTACTTTCTTGCAAAACTTAAATTAGGGGGATTGTGCCTTATTTGCCACACTTATCAAACCTCGTCTAAGTTTCACGATTATTTTATTTTTATTAATCCACAAATAGTGGGTTCTCAATCTATTGATATTTACAGAGACTATTTATTATACAATTTTAAATGATCTTTCATAATGGGCATTACAATTCGAGCCTTCTGCTAGCTAAAAAATGGCTGCTCAGTGTAGAAAGACTTATGGAGAATATTAAGTTTTAATTGATTATTTAACTTAATATTTTAAAAAATGCAATCGTAAATGACTAAAATATGCACATTTATTAGTTATACTGTTTTAAATCGGATTTTTATCAATCGGATATTTAATTAGTCAAATAATCAACTAAAACTAAATATTCTCCATAGGTTTCTGTATATTTTTCCTACATCAAACGGCCATGTTTTTACATATATATATTATATATATATATGTATAAACATATGTATTTTTAGCTTGCAGAAGGCGCGAGTTGTAATGTCAATACGATAATAGTTGTTTAGAATTTAACTTAGGTTCCGATGATTACTTCTTTGTGTATATTACGTAATATAAAAACTACTTTAAATAATAGAATAACATCTTTTACCTTTTTACAATGATTACCCTGGTAGAAATTTGAACATTAAAAATGGCGTAAACAACAATTTATGACCATTGTCAATAGTAATATTTTGTCATGTCAATATTGGCGAATAAATGGCAATTTTTTGCTGAATCTGCAGAGCTCAAATTTTTTGGTATATTGGTTAGCATCTTATAGGCAAAAAATGCTAATATAAAAATGTTGTTTAAAATTTTTGTATTTAGCCAAAAAAATACGCATTTTAAGTAAACGGAGAGAAAAAATCAGTAACAGCTATCTAAAAATTAGGTAAACTGTGGACAACTTTTTTTGACTAGTTATATAACTTTTTAGTAATGAGTCCTTAATTTTTCAGATCATAGGTAAAATCATAACCTCACTTTTGCCACGTGGCGAGAAAATATAGATTAGTATTTATTCACATTCCTTTGTCAATGTTTATTTTTATTGGAATTTATAAAAATAAAAATAATATTAAATTTTATTAAAATAAAAATATGAAACGCAGTACGAAACGAGTATAAAAATATCGTTTTTTAAAATAATAAATGGAAAATTTTATTAATCGTTTAAAAATAACCTCTAACAATCCGATCACAACTCAAAATATACGCGCGAATATATTAACAAAAGTGATTCTATTAATGATTAATGATAACTTTCAAGAAAAAACCTTAAATGATTCTTAATAGTAATCAATTAGAGCACAATTTGATAGACTCTACTGTTAACTATCTATATTCAAATAATAGTGGATCAGACTCAACATTTTATTAGCATTTTTTAGCACTATGAAGGTTGAAAAAAACGTTTCATATTAGTTCAAATAATGGCCATAAAACATTCCCATTTTCTGCTCTTCACTTTAAAGAAATGGCCATAAAATGGTAGAAAAAGCGTTTCATTTTCTACCAGGGTAATGATATCACTTTTTAAGTATATTAATAAATTTTCATAAATTAGTTATTGGACTTTATTCATTTCTTAGTTTATAATCTTTTAAGTTTTTTAAAAATTAGATCAATAGTGATTAATAAAATTGTCAAAATTTTCATATATCTTGTTACGAACCAAAGATTCTTCAAGATTGATGTGTTTTCAAGTTAAAAAATATAATTTGATCGCCTTGTTATAATCAAGGGGCGCAGCAAACCCCCCGATGGCAATTAGGCGAAGCGATCGAGCGCTCTAAGCCTTATACGTTATGTTTTTGTGTTTAACCTCACAATTGAAAAAAAATTTATATCACAAGATTTTTCTATATTTTTTTGTTGTTGAATCTTTACAGAACTATTTTATTCATTTCCTAAAAAGATTCAACATAATTTAATCAATACTTTTTATGTAATGTAAGTTTTTAAGTTCGCAGCAGACGACTTTACTATTTTTCTTGGAATCTTTTTGCCAAACATGCTAATAATTAATAATAAAAAAAAGCAACAAAATATTTATCCACGGGCCTGGCAAGTAATTTTGTAAGTATTCAATAAGATTTAAAAAATTTCAGAATATTTTTAAATAAATGATAAAAAAAAGATAACAAAAAGTAATACAATTTTGTTAGCGAAATTCAACGTTTATTTATAAAGAAAAAAATTAGAAAAATCTTCTGTTAAAAATTATGATAAGATGCCATAGTTTTATCACCTGCATTATATATTTGACATGTGTTTCGTGATTTCATGAAATTTTAATGCCAAGATTTGATAATTTCAAATACTAAATAAATAAATTCAATTGCCATGCAAAATTCAATTATAAAAAAAAAAGAATCCGATGCTGGTATACTTGACATTTGTTTCGTGATTTCATGAAATTCTAATGTCAAAGTTTGATTTTATTACTAAAAATAGTTTATAATATTGGAGGTCATCAGTGGCTCATTCGGTAGAGCGACGGATTCGTAATCTCGAGGTCCCTCCTTAATCATGTCCATACCTAGAAATTATTGAACAATAATATTAAAACTATATAGAGATTATTTACAATCAATTTTTTTTATTTAATGCAAAGTTTAGTTTTTAAAATTTATATAATTTTTAATAAATCTTAAATTACTTATATAATTTCATTATAGGATCGGTAATATACACTTTAAACTGATCCGCTAATTTCTTCTTGTAATTTGGAAATTTACTACACACATATGCATCCTCTTGAAAACTAAAGGGTTAACAAAGGAAAAAATAGTCACTAACAATAGGAATAAAATAAGATTAGAGAAGAAAGAGGTTGAAAATTTGACGATATAAGAGGTCAAAAAAGAAAAGACGAAAATATGTGATGAAAAATATGGGTGAAGTGAATAATATTAAGGTAGTTTTACCAGGAAATATGAAGAAATTATTCTTATAGGTAAAAATTAAATTATTTTTGAAACTAAACTATTTTTAGTTGATATTCAAACATTCTTGACAATATTCCGTCCAATGGTCATTTTTCAAGATAAAAAAATATTTTATTTACTGTATGATTTCTATGTTTATGCAAATAAAGTAATAATCACCCTAGAATATTATTCAGCGACCAATGGCAAATGATCTCCTAAAATCGAGGTATAGAATACTTAACCTCGCTTCATCACCATCGCGTTAAAGGCAATGAAACTCGCGAAATTTTCTTGTATCGATATGAGCACGACCAGAAGAGGGAGCTGAAGCTCTCGCTATGACACTAATGTAGTATATAACCCCCATTTTGAACAACGAGAGCTACAATCACGATAGCGCGAGCGTATCCCGCGAAACATAGTAAATTATATCGAAGAGAGGGAATTATAGCATTTCAGTGTGTAGGGATGGAAAGCAAATATAGTTAGTGCCGTAGAAGGTAACACACGCCCTCGTAAGCTTTACGATCGGAAATGCAAGAGCGATATGAAGTTGCTTGCGCTAATAGAGAACACAAGAGCGAGAGCGAGAGAGAGAGGGCGCTACGGTATACTCGGATAATTCGCTATTACTAAAAGTCCTATTAGCAAAACGCAATGATCGCTCTTGGTTCTCATATGTATATGTGTCGATATTCTCGGATATATAGAAATAGGGAAGAGCAGCGGGGGGATGAGGGTATAGAATGGAAAACTCATGTGTGTGTATGTGTAACAGGGCTGCACTATTGCAAACAAGTGCCTATTGTGGTAGCCCGATATATCCGCGTATCGTTAAAATACTCGACGAGCTTTATGGTCACCCGGTACAACTTGAACGGAATGGCACGTTCTAAAGGCTCTGATGTAGAGTGAGCGAGAGAGAGAGAGAGAGAACTAAAGCGCGCACCTACCGTAGGTTGCAGTTTGAACTATAAAACGACGTAAATTATGGCCGCGGATTGCAATATTATGAGGCTATATACGCACGTTTAATGATCGAA
The DNA here is from genome assembly GCA_017163975.1 of Anastatus disparis. NCBI lineage: Eukaryota > Metazoa > Arthropoda > Insecta > Hymenoptera > Eupelmidae > Anastatus > Anastatus disparis. The sequence goes on along the minus strand of JAFFSR010000335.1, from coordinate 13,474,707 downwards.
GCTACCGGGCCGCGCGAGAGAGAGTAGCAGGACGCCGCGCGCTCATGCTAACGCTACCGCGGCGAAATATTGTCCGAAAATGCTTCTCTCAGTTGTTGCCGACGATACGCTACGTTCACTCACTTGTTCTCTTTCTCTCTCCCTCTTTCTCATTCTCTCTTTCTCTTTCGCGCGTATTACCGAACCGAGAAATATTGACCGGCTTTGCTCGTAAACGAAGCGAACGAGAGGCTGAGACTGTGCAAGTTAAAGCAAGCAAGGTTGTACAGAGAAAAGTCGATCATTATTAAGGCTTGCAAAAATTTTATCATCAGGATGCCTTGCAATACCGATCTTCTTAGTTTCAGAATGAGATCGGCATTATTCCATTCGAAAATCTTATAATTTTTCTTTATAAAACAAATTATTAGTAGATCATAATAAAAATGGTTTATTTAACAAAATATGATAGGATTAAAATATATCCTTTTAAAGCAATTAATCAATTTTTAGGATTGTTAATTTTTATATTTACAAAGGGAAGTTAAGATTTTTTTTATCGTAAAGTTAGTAAGTGAAAATGAATCACCGATACACAAATATAAAATATAATTTAAAATAAGTATCAATACAGATTCTGGAATTTCCATCAAAATTAAAACATTAACCATACTTTTGATGCTTTACTTATATCTATAATGCACTATTAAATTGAGAAAAATCGAGGATCAAAGGATATGACATCGTTCTGTTCAATTATTTAATTTTGTGCATTATTTATTTTAATGATGTAACCTAACTTCATTTATTGCATCCATGATTTAAAAATATAAGAACATATAAAAAAGAAACATTCTTTTCAATAAAGAAGTATTGGTAAGTTCTCGTATTCTCATGCTAAATCCTTTCTCTTTCATCACATTTTTACCTGCGGCATTTATAAACTTGTAATTTTCTTGACATTTTATTCAATATCTGATACCTACGTTTTAAATGTCCAGAAAAATTTTAATATGTTATGAAATCGAAATTTGTAGTCTTATATTAAAAATAACTTTGTTGTTATTATTACCATAAAAGTAAAAATATTAGTAAAATTCGGCTTTGACTAACATATAGTATTAATTATATGTACAAGTTTATATTATAAAACAAATGAATATTTATAGTATCAAATGTTAAACGAATTACAAAATATATAAGTAGTTTTCTAAGTTACTTAACAACCGGGCTAATAAACAAACAACCAAACTTAATTAATAAATAAAATCAATGAAAAATTCTCAGCAGACAACTTTACATTTCGATTTTAGCTTAGATAATTAAAAAATTTATTCAAGCTAACCAACCACATCCAAGAGAGAAAATCTGTTAATCAATAGGTTTGAGAAAAAAAAGAAAATAAAAAATTCAGATCTCGAAGCCCTAATCATGAATCGTGATAACGATCCTTTACTACCAACTTGGCTTATCTAATGAACTCTAAAAAAGAAACTAGCTCTCGTGAACTCGCTTATCCTGTTTTTCTCTCTCTCTCTCTCTTCACATGAAGGAAAAATCGGAAAGCCTTCAACGCCGCATGTATATATACTGAATGATTAAAATTCGAGAGCCAGAAGAATCATCGAGCACACTCCTTGCGTATGTTTTCTTCCTAATTGCATTAGCGCGTAAATAATTTATAACAAAAGAGAATGAAAGAAAAGCGCGCGGGAAAAAAAGTAACAAAACCGAACGAAAACAAAGAAAGAAAAAAAAATGAAACACGGTGAATGAAGAAAAAGAAAAGGATGGAGGGAGATGAAAATAAAAAAAAAGATAAAGAGGAAAAAAAATATAGTAGAAGAATGAAGTAGAAGGCAGAGGCGCTCGATCTAGAAAACGGGAGAATTCATCAGAGTTATAACGCAGGCGTAAACGGATACATGAATTTATGCATTCCACGATTTGCATTTCGGATCCTCGGGCTTTTGAATAAAAAGTTACGACACATCAAAGCTTGGGCATGACTACGTAAGCATATATACATACGTAGAGAGAGAGAAATATATAGATTGAAGAGAGGAAGAGCCGATGTCCTAAAATATCGTCATATAGCTTTTATACAGACAAAGTACATATTCGAAGCCGGTGAGGCTATATCCACCTTGTTGTTTTGTCTCCTTTTACTTACAATATAATTGCAAAGGAACAATAGATTGGCGTATAGGAACTTTATTTTAAGTACCGAAACCGAGAATGGGGAATGAGGGAGTTTCGCAGGGGTCTCAGATCATAACCGTTGTGCGGTCATGCTATCCACAACGCAACGTGAAAGAGAGAAAGAGAGATATATCTCTTTGTGTGTGTCCAAGCTCCAACAAGCGTTACACGGGATGCGGGAAGAATATCAAGTTCGCGATACATATATATAGAGCTCCCTCCCGGACACGATGCGCATCGTCGCTTGCTCTTATATGTGTATTAAAATCTATATAACGTAAGTTTATATATGGACAAATCATTTCGGCTCTCCAAAATATTTTTAATTATTTGAGTACATAGTATCTAAAATTTATGCGATTTCAATCATAATTGGAAAAATATTACGTTTATTAAAAACGTAAATACTATAATGTATTTAATGGTATATAAAGTTATATCAAACCTGAATTTCAACGTTATTACAAGTCCAAGATGAATGTCGAACTGGTAAATGTACCTTATGAATATTTTTTCTTTTATTAAAATTATTAAAAATTGTAATTACGCATATTTAGAAATATCCAAATGAAAAGATTTTAATTTTGAAAAATTCATATTCCCGCTCCACAAGCAGAAACTTACGACAAGAGAATAATCAAAACATATATTCACCACGAAACGACTATTAATTGTTTTTTACAAACTAAATTTGAGCATGTCAATTACACACGTGTACATATAGTTACATTAAAATTCAAATTATTCGTTTGTCCATTTTTTTAGTGTATATTTTCCTATTAAATATATCAAAACGAATGTCGATCCGTGACGAAATATATTTTAAATACTGAATTTATACAATGAATAGTTTTCGATTGAAAACTTCGTAAAAATATTCCTGAAATTTTGAAATACATCCTTTCTGTCTTCATCATTTTTAAAGATAGTAATGATAAAATGAAGAAAAAAAACATTACGAAGAAATCTAAACATTAAAACAGTGAATAATTGTTGAAATGGTAATTAAATGATCCACACAAACCAAATTCAGTGAAAGATCTTTATTTTTTAAAAATCGCCGACGTTTTGGAAGTAATAAAACACTCCTCTTCAGGGAAAAAAAAGATAAGTCAAAAATAAAAAAAATTAATGAAATTAAAATGCATTTGAGCGAAAAAACGTAAGGCTCAACTTGTCAGCAAATGGATAAAAAAAGGTTATATTAAGAATTGTGCAAAAGATGGAGGAAGATGTTAAATCTCCGCCACAATCTTTCGTTAAATTACCTTTTAAATGATCGATTATTATTTACAATGGACAATAGAGTCAATTTTGATTACAAAACATGGAATATTATTGCTTTAATCCAATAAAAAAAATTCAAAAATATTCTAGCTTTAAAAATGAAATTCACCCCAAAATATACACGTCCGATTTCTCAAAGAAAAAAATTTTCTCTTCAATCATCTATTATTCTAATTTTTTCCAAAGTATAAAAAAAAACTAATTTTTAGTAACACCAGCCCATAATAAATTTGAATAATCCTTGAAAATCTAATAAATGGCAGAGTATAAACTACATAATCCCAAAGTATAATGTCAAATTGAGAGGACCAGAGCATCACATCGCTTAATATTATTGCATCAAAACCGTCAAATTCATTGGCTTCATTAAGTTCCTCTAGGGAGAGGTAGAAAAGGGGAAGGGAGAGAGGGGGAATGAAGAAATAAAACTTAGGGATATTTGCATTTTGAAATGCCTATATCATAGATACATATAGTGTATCATAGGTATATATACCGCGAACATATACATACACGCATGATTCGATATACGAGTTTGGTATAGTAGGAAAAGCCATATAACGATGTAGTTTATTTCAAATAGCGAATGATAAAATGATAATGTTGGTTAGATAGCTATGCCCGGGGAAGTTTTGATGAATCGATGAATAAGAGAGGGGTGTGGGAGGATATAGATGAATTTGGATTATCTATACTGTATATAACATATAATATTATTCCGAAATTTTGATTTTCATGTTACCAAAATAATTTTGATTCACTCAATACTAAATAAAATTATTGCCGTAATTTAATTTTATTCAAAATAAGCTTAATAATCTATTTTGCATTTCATAAATCAAAGGAAAAAGGTGTTTAATCTAAAATGAAGAAATTTCAAGAAAATTCATTTTTCGGCAGTTTTCGATACTTAATTGTTTTTTGGATTTTAAATTAGTAGCATTATAACAATGACGTTCATTGCAATAAATTCTTGGAAAATATTTAATTCGAACAAAAATTATAATTTTTCGTTGAAATGACAAAAAGAATTTTGAGTATAAAATTACATTAATTTATCAATTCAATGCGTAAATTAACAAGTATCGCAAAGATAAGTAATAACCTTAAAATTAATCGACTCGAAAACAACTACTTTTATCGAATCAAATAATATAAAGTAAAAGTCACTCTATACACGATGCTGATTATTGCTTCTGAAAAATGGATTAACGCTAACCCTAGAATCAAAGAGCTCTTCTCTTTCTCCCTGTATATACCAAATGCTCAAGGTATATAATCATCGTAAAGTTTAAAAACGAAAAGATCTTTTATGCTTAAACTGTAGCTCATCCATTTCCGGCCTGATTCATTGCGCAAATTCAAATCATCATGTATAACAACTACCAAGCCAACGTGTCGGCATCCTTTTTCTTCGACACGAAACTTATAATGTCTCGCTCGTAGTTCTTATTTAATTTTTTTCTTCTTTTCTTACAGGCTTGTCTTTCATCGATGCACAAACGAATAACGAGCATACGTGCGCTTACATTTCGTATCAGAGCGCGAATATAATAAGATACGTTTAAGAAGCCATTGAATTAAACTACTGAAATAAAAATTTAAGTCCTTAACAAGTTTTGATGCTTTGTTACTAAAAGAACAAAAATAAAATTAAGAAAATGGATATTAAAGATATAATAACAGTATGAATGCAATTACACAGTACGCGAAGTGTTACTATTAATCATATTTTAATTACAACGTTTTTAAAACAGAGCGCAATATTTCAAGTAAGTTTTAAAAAGAGTACAACCTATTATTATCAAAATCACTATTAAGAAGTCAAAAATGCTGAACGCTATAAAAGAAAATAGAAAAATGTTAAATTTTTTTTTTCAAAACAATGATTTTTTTTAAAATTTAAATATTTTAAGAATAATTTAATTTAACAATAAACAAATACCAAAGTTAATATTACCTTTGGAACAATATTAAACTTTGTCCATTAGCTTACATATTGTTTTACTTCAATAACATCATTAAAAAGCAATATTCATTGAGCGTCTGGCAATCCTTATGATTTTTAGTTAAAAGTCATATTAATTGAGAAAACGTTTAAAGAGCTTACTTTTGTGACCAAACAATAATTATCATTCGAAATTTTTGGTATATACAGCAAAGAGAAAAAGAAAAGAAAAAGGATAAGTATAAGCACAAGTAGTTTATACTTCTGAGAAGAAGCTCATAAAGTAAAAAAAAAATGTTCCAGTCGAGTATTTCCAGTTACTTGTTCTCTGTTATTATCTGTGACTTTTTAAGCTGGGCCTAAGGCCCAAAAGCGATATGAGGGGTATATGCTCATCATAAAAAGATATATAATCGATGTACAAAACAAGAGTATATCCGATACGCATATACCTAATCTTTCGGCGCCTTGTGCCGCATGTGTGCTTTTTTTATTATTACTGCAACCGATTTTCGTAACTTACGGATGAAAGATGCCATATTAACAAACAAAAAAAACAAAGTTATTCGTTTAACTTTTTGTACTCTGATTTCTCTTTGAAGTTCTGTAATTTTAAGTCTTAAAAAGAAGTTTAAATCATCGATTTAATCTTCTTTTTTTTATTTATTATTAAGAAGGTATTTATATAAAAATAAACCATTGGTCTGTCTGCACTGATTCTTTTAAATTAAAACTAGATATTTGATTGATCGATAATGCATAGAATATGGAAAATAAGCAATATTTAATATTAATCTATGTTTTCTGAACATTTTTATCAGACACGTAATTAATTAAAAAGAAAAATTTAAATTAAGTAATTTCGATACTACTACAAAATAAAAAGGAAATAATAAAAATTTATTGACAAACATTTAAAGGATATATAATTTTACCGATATAAGTAGATAACGTCAAGTGTGGTTAGACATTAATAAGCAGGTTTTATTAACTACTAAAAAATAAGAAAATTAGAAATTAATCGTACAAGTTAAAGATGAATTCATTAATCGACGATATAATTAACATTTTTTTATTAATGTTATAAACTTATTAACGTCAGACATCTTGTCTAAACGTACAAAACCAATGATAAAAAAATTTGAAATATCGTTGTTATTATCTAATAGCTACTGAATAAAAAGGAGATTCGCAATCTGAAAAAAAAAATAATAAGATAAAGAAAGAAACGAAATGATAAATCAGTAACCGACAGATACACAAATAGGAAAGAGCAAAGAAGCAACTCCAATAAATAAGAGTAGAAAACTAAAAAAACGACATCCCAATACAAGCAAATCGTTATACATACGAAAAAAAAGAAAAAAAAAAAACAAAACAAAACAATTCTCTTTAGCCGAAGGCCGGAAGACTTTAAGTGGGTTAAACGGTACGGAAGGAAAAATCGAGGCAAGCAAGCGTATAACACACGTATATACATACATACACAATAAAGAGTATGAGGAGAGAAGAATATCCTCCCTTGCAAAGTTAATCCTACTGAAGGTTTATATAAAAGAGAAAGAGAGCATTTCTCGCAGATTATAGGAAAGAGTAGTAGAAAGAGAAAAGAAAAAAAAGCAAAAAAAAACGTGTGCGAACGTGCCCATCCATGAATAAACTCAACAGAGATCCTTTTTCTCCCCCTTAATAAAAAAGAAGTAAAAAAAAAAGAATAAAAAAAAGAGGAAGCATCAGGCGACAGGATTCCCCTTCGGCATTCCCGAAGAGAGAAAAGGCGTGAAACGCAAAAGAGACGAGTTAAAAAAGAGAAAAAAGTAAAAAGAAAAAGAATGAGAGGAAGAGAAAGAGGATCGGTAACCTAGTATCGGAGGCTACAACCGCGAATGAACGTGTAAAGGAGAGAAAAGCTAACTTATATACATATATACATACAAAAACTTTGTAGTTTCAATCGATTTGGTATATATAAGCAAAAGAAGGCCAGAAAGACAAAGGAACGAGACACGCGACTTCTCGAGTATAGCAAGTAAAGAATAAAAAGTTAAGTGCTATTGTCACTTACTAGACGCGACTCTATATACAAAAAACTATGTATATATATATATATTACTTTTGCTCTTTTCTTAATTTATTTAGAGGTGTTATAAAAAATTTAATAGATATGAACTGGTGAAAGTTATTTTCAGTATTTTAAAGGTGTTAAATGTCAGAAAGAGAATGTCTTCTTACATTTTATTTATCTTGACGATCAACATGAAATTTGTAAAAATTAATAAATTTGACATTTTGAGAGTAGTTAATAATTGAGAAATCAAATAAAATTTTTTATTCAATTTCTTAATTATTTGATAAAAACATATTTAATAATTAAAAGATTTTAAAAAGTTTTAAAAAATTTAAAAAATTATTGTTTCATTAAGATTTGAAGACTTCATACAATTTAAGAAAAAAATTTGAGTTGCAACAAAGCATTAAGTTTAAATTTAAACCTTTTTTTTAATCTATTTTCATTTTCAATTAGTAATAGTAATAGTATTTAATTTAATAAATTTTAATATAATAATAAATTTTGTAGGTTTGTGTGTAATCTAAGGAATAAAAAAAAATTTACAAAGCTTTCAATACCTACAAATCGTTTGATCAAAACAGAAATAACGATAGATGCGAAATATCTATTTGAAAAAAACCGCAAAACTTTTCTACTTAGATTTTCACTTTTTCCACGTGGCCCTGAAAACTCCATCGTTATAAAAAAGATCTTTACAGACACAAACGTATACGTTAAAAATAAAAAAAACAAAAACAAGAAAAAAAAAAGAAAACGTAAAAACTTTGGTCGAAAACATCGTCGACAAGCTGCTATATAGAAAAGGTGGAAAGAGTTTTGTGTATAAGAGTTGAGGAAGGGATGATCGGAAAGTGAAAGAGATAGAAAGAGAATTGAGCAAAAGCGTATATAGAGAAAAAGAAAAAGAAAGATGAAAAAAAAGTAAAAGAGAAAAGAAAAAGGTGGTTAAAATGAAGAAGGGGAGCTTTCTGCTCTCCTGCGCGAAAGCGTTAGAGGAGAAAAGAGGTAAAAAAGAGAGAAAGAGAGAGACCCATATCCACGACCTCCTACAACTTGTACTCTATAACAACATACACTAACCGACGGCCCGCTACCGGATATCTTCTATATACGTATAGTTATATGCAACATATAGATAGAGACACACTGAGGTGTGCGTATATACGGTATGCTTGCAAAAAGCTCGAGGAAGGAGAGGAGAGAGGGGAGAGGAGAAGTTTATATACACTGGTTTTTCCCTATAGCAGCACGTGGACCTTCAGAAAGAGAGAAAGAGAGAAATAAAGAAGGAGAAGTTGATTTCATTCATTCGTTTCGAAAAAGCCGTTGTACATATCGTACCAAACGTATAGAGTGGAAGGACGAATCTTTTCGCTATGTAATCAGATCGTACGGGCTTATTTCCCTTTTCTCGTTTCTCGCTTCTCTTTCGCTTTCTTTTTGCCTTTTTTCTTTTGCTCTTTTTATTCTTCGCCTCCGCTACTACTACAACATTTTTTCCTCTTATTTTATCTTCCTTGTTTCTCTATGTCTGTTTTACTTTCCTGCTTTCTTTTCTTTTTTGCTTTTGTTTCTTTTTTTTTCAACTTTTTCTTTTTCTATACATGTACATCTAGAGGGGGGCTATTCTTCTTTATTTATATATATATATATTTTTTTTACTTTGATTGAGTTAAAGGCTTTTTATAACTGACTTTTTATAGACTGATCGTTTTGGCACGTTGAAAAGTAAGAATACCAAAGCGTTTTATTAAAAGTAAATCGTATTTCTTTGTTGCTACTGTATTTATGAAACATATCGTACTTTTGTTTTGAGTTTACACACTACTATGTGGAGTATAAATCGCTTTATTATTTTAAAACCAGAGATTAAATTCTTTGTGAAAAAAGATACACAACTTTTTCGATTGCTAATCAATTATTAATTAAGGAATATTTGAAGAAAAGCTTCAAGCTCGTGAATTAATGCATAATTGAAATTTTTTTTTCTAATTACAAAAGAAAACAAATCATTTAGTATTATTCCATTCATTAAATTATTATTAGCATGTGTAAAAAAAAAACAAATTGTACAACACTCTTCGCGCTACACATAATAATACACGAATTCGATTCTAGAACGTACAATCAAACTAATTAAGATAATAATTATCTTCATCACGAAGATACCCTATCGTATGTATTCTTATTTATTTTAATGACAATATAATGTATATTATAGTATATAATGAAATTAACATTAGAAATTTGGTAATTAACGTTCATTAAATATTAATTTATTTTTCCTACGTGCACATAGTCTTGAGTGGTAAGCAAAAAAAAAAGAACAGAAAAAAAGTATTCAGTCACGTAACGGTTGTAAGAAGGGTGAGAGAGAAAGGCAAAAATTGAACTACTGAGTTGTGGGTGGGTTCTAATCAACGCTTTCAACGAAGGGATGTGCGCCAACGGACGATCGATAAGAAGAAGGCCATAGAAGTAAAGAGGAGAAGAAGGAGGAAGAGGAGGAGGAGGTTTGTCCACAAATAGGAACATTGACCCATCATTATCCCTTCGTTCTCGGCTTAATTGATTAACAAAGCTCGACTTACTTCATCTCTTTTTTTTCTTCTTCTTTCTACCCTCTGTTGTCGAAAGAGAGTTTTTCCGCGATATATATATAAAAAAAAGGAAGAAGAAATTATTACACAGCGTGTATAGATGAAAGAAAACAGAATTATTTTCTACATTTTAATTACAAGTGCATGAAATATTTTATTTCTATTTTTGTCTTTTTTTTTATTATTTTGTTGCAGTCAATGAAAGTAAATTCTTTTATGGATAGATTTTAATGGTAAAAATGTTTTGTTTCATCTTGCTGAAAGTTTCGATAGAGTCACACGAATTTGTTCGCTAGAACAAAAAAAAATAGCTTTGTATCTGAAAAATGGTACATTCTTGTTAGTTTTTTTTTATATCAATCGAAAGAAAATTTGATAATTTTGAATTGTCATATGTATAGAATTATTCAATCTATTTCTTTATGTTGGCAAATTTATATTTTTGTAAAATATCAGTCCAACAAGTCATGTTTCTACTTTTCTATCGATTAATGATATTATAAAAAATTAAAATAAACTAATTTCAAAGTTTGTAAAAATATTTTCAAATATTTTGAAATAAACAATATGAAATTCTATTTACGCTTTAAAAAGATCCTTTGTGTATAAGTATTATTCTTATTACGATTCGAATTTCGTTTCACTAAAATTTCACAAAAATCTACTTTCTTATATGGATTTATTAATTCATATCTGTTTTTAAACTAATTTGATTATTTTTTTACAATTCTTAGTTTAATTTTGATGATATGATTCTGAGCATTTTAAATTTAATATCTAAGCTTACATTGTAATTAAAAATTGCAAAAATTTTTTTGTGAAATACCGATAAAACAAAAAAAAGCGATAACTCATCTTAACTACTTTTATTGCTAAAATTTGATTTCCATTCCTTTGTTAAGCTCTCGTTTTTTGGTCAGTCTCGAAGCCGTCGGACCGAAATGCAATATAGTGTGTCTGCGGTGTCGATAAAAAAAAGAAACAAAAAGAAACAAAAAAAAAAAGACAAAGAAAAAGACATTGCATATACGTTCGCATGTACTGATAATTTACGCGGCAATCGACGTTCTTTTTTTTCTTTTTTTATTTTGGCTAAATCTAGCTGTTACTCAAAACGTCGCTGGCAGTTTGGTAATCAACACGGACACACCAGTAAAGATAGAGAGAAAACACAGTGGGTATAACGAAGAGACGTACTGCTAAAGCATCGAGACAGAAAGAATACAAGGGTCGAGTTATACAGAAAGCATAGAAAAGAGATGGTGAGAAGAAGGGTAAGAAGAGAGAAAGAGAGAGGGAAAAGGAGAGGAGAGTTGGTAGAAGGGTTTTCAACGTCGAGGAAATCAAAGGGGAAGAGCATTAAAACCATTGAGGGTGCGGATAACACCAGTGGCGTCTCTATCAAGGGATTGCTTAGGTTGCTTGACTTCTTGTTACTTATTTTTAAATGATATATTGCATTTTAAATTTTCATTTTTCTTACACGCTATATTTTTTTCAATAAATTTTATGCACACAGAAATTCTATGGATGAAATTAGTATATTTCATGTTGACTATGGAACAGACGTAATTTTGTATAAAAATGATTATATATGGTAAAAATTAATAAGTAGATATATAATAAATATTTCATATTCAAAATAGATTTTTTTAATTTTTATTATATTAATTTTTACCATATACAGTAATTTTTATACAAAATCAAGTAACATGAATATAATAATTTTATCTCTAGAATTTTTCTCTATGTATTATCAATATATTGAATTTATTTTATTTTGTAATAAATAATTAAAGTTGAACAACAACATCTTGATGCTAAGTAGGATTTTGTATTTTATAACCTTCAAATATTTTGTAATTTATCAAAACCGTTAAATAAACTTTGATGAAAATTTGTAATTAAACATTTTTGTTTTAACGAGTATTTAAGAATCTCATAGTAAACGTGAAATTTGTTCGAAATCTTTATTCTTTCGTTCATTAAAGATTCGTCAAAGAGAATCCAATTGTAACTACTCCCCTACACTTTGCCTCTATTCTATACTTTCTTTCTTTAAGTCAACTATTAAATCTCGATTTAAAGTCCTTCTCTAAAGGACGATTTGCATGACTGTTATTCGTTTTCTCTTCTGTTACTTTGTCCTACATAAGGTTTACTGACTTTTGTGTGATTCTTACGTAAAGATATTGTTTTTATTGCGTATAAAGATTTTTTTATGTAATCAATAGACAAGTTAACTTTTATTAAAATATGTTATTACCAATAATTGGAAAGACAATAAATTAATGTGAATTTTTGTTATATTGAAAAGTTTGAAATCTTACTTACATTAGATGAATTACATGCGATACCGAAATACATTGTTAAGGTGATGTAAGAGGAACACTTCACCTGTAATTATAAATTTTATCATTTTATTTTATTGCAAAATAGTAGTATGCGTCATAAAGATTAATCGCTTAAATTTTTGAGTAAATTCATTCATTTATTTTTAAGAATTGGGATTTCTGGTAGAAAATTGAAAAATTTTCATGTATAGTATTGGAACCTAAAATTCTCAGTAACTAATGAATAGATTTATTGAAAATTCAACTGAATAATCTTCATGGTATATATTACAAGCTAACGCATTTATTTCCCTAGAATTTCCTGGAAGATATGTTAATTCTATTTACATTACAGTTTTATAAATATAATTTTCATTAATATATCTTTTCTGGTTTTATCAAAAATATAAAAAGTAATCATCCAACTGATTAAGTTATCAATAATGTAAGAACTAAATTAAGTATATTTTTAATAAAATAGTTATAATATGGAAAATTTCGTTATTATTTTGACAAATTTACAGGAAAATAACCATTTACATTTCGCATCCAGAATAAAGTTGCAAATGTTTCATAAACATCAAATTATTTAATTAAAAATTATATACCATTCTGCAATTTATCAAATGAACAGTTTTTTATGAATATATAATTTGATAATTTTAATTTTTAAAATATTATGCTTCACTAACATTTCTAAGAATAAGTAAACTAATTTTAAATATTTTTGTGATAATCGTTATCAACTATGGATAATTCACGAGTAATAACTCAACATCGGATGAAATATCAAAATCTAGTAATGAAAGCACAATTTAAAAAACATAAATAGAGCAAAAAGATCAAAATCTTACGCAAATATTTCTCTGAGAATATTGATATGCGAGTAAAAAGATTTGGTCATAAACTATGATTTTTTTTTTTTTTACTTAACGTCGTTGTATTTATGCTATTATTGCGATGCTAAGTAGCGACGGAGGTTGTTTTAGTATGTTTGTAAACAAAGCACATGTAACGTACAGAGGTGCTTATGTCAATCGGTCGAGAGCTGGATTCGAACTCGAGTCCTCGAGATTACGAATCCGTCGCTCTACCGACTCAGCCACTGACGACCTCGAGTAGAATCATTCTTATACTTAAATATATTAGTAATCACAACTGTAGCATCAATTTTAGAAAAAAAATGCTTAAACTTGTAGGGTGGATAACAAATGTTATTCAGCTAAACTCACAAGAAAATCCATTCATTAATCATCGAGAATTCTGATACGCTAATAAGATAATTTTAAAATTTTAAAAATCTTGAGTTACTGTATCAGAAACCTAACTTTCTCCACGACAAATAAATAGATTTGCTAAAATATTCATGTTTACACTTTATATTACAAAGATGCAAGCATATTGTTTCAGAATTTTCGTTTTAATTGTAATTATCAATAAATAATTACTTTTATACAGATAAGCTAGGAATATTAAAGATTTGAATCTTTTTAAGAATGTTTACTCAACGGTTTTAAGGATAACACAATTTACGCAGTTATATCAAGTTCCATTGTTTTAATTAACATTTTAATTGATGAACTTATAAGAGCAATAACTATTTTGAGTTTTCTACAATACAGGATTGATTTTTATTTTCAAATTATTTAATTCTTAAATTTCTACGCTGAGAAATGTTTTTGTAAAAATGACAATATCTTATAATAATGTTGTCACAGACTGCCATCATGGTAAAAAATTTTTTTAAAACGTGAGTTTTAATACTTCTAACAAATGTTACCATCTACTATGGTAATTTTAGGCTTTAATAGCAGTCTGTGACAATGTTACCATAAACAACTGAAAAATATTTTTCTCAGTGTATTGTCAAACTTTTATTCTGTGTAAAATCAGATATATCTTGAAAAAAGCTTTTAAAAAAATGTAATATTAGTGGGAAATAATATTGAAATAAGAATGTGTTTTGTTTATAAGTTAATAATTATATATAATTCCATCAAGTAAAATTTTCATTCTGATACTTATTGAATAACTTGCAAAATTTTTCCATGAACTGGGACTTAAGTAATATCTTTATGTTTTTAAGGTTAAATAAATGATAGATAAATAAGTGGTAGAATGAGGTATGCGTAATATTATTTTGTATAACTCTTCTCATTTGAAGTAGTCTAAATAATATATATTTATTTAAATTAAAAAAATATATTTTTTCTTGTTCTTATTTTATTGCAAAAGATCCAAATCATGATTTTACCGTTAAGAATACACGAAATTTTACTTGTCCAATGTCTAGTTTTTGTATACATAATAGTTTGGCTTGAGTAAAATTATTTTTAAAAATATCAAAAATGTAATAAAAATTGAAATATAAACTTAATTTTATAATTGACTTATTAATAAACTTAAAATAGATATGTTCTTTCCATTTTTAGTAATAACTTATGAAATTTATAATTTTTATGCTAAAAATAAAATAATCTTAACGGTTCAGCATATCAATTCTTATGTGTCAATGACCGAGATTTTCGACACAATAAAATTCGTTATAAGCACTTCATGTTAGAAAAGTCAACATACTTTACAGAATTAATTAATGACTTTTGAATTACTATCGTGATACATCTAATGTACACTTTGATTTTCTAGATTTTTAAGTTTATGCCATTGCCAACATTTTTGGTTCACAAAAATATTTCTCAACCGATATTCAGGGAGTTGAAACTATTCATTGTCATTATTTTTTATTCTCTCAACACAAAAACGTTATTTCGTATAAAATCTTAAATTTTCAAATATTTTAAATATTTATTATATAAGAAAATACTAATAAATTTTGTCTTTCAACGTTGCTCCGACCTAAATCTCTCGAATCAAAGTTACGCATAAAATGTTATTCGATATTCAAAATTTATTTTATTCTTGTGATCTTAGTAATTTTGATAAATATCACGAAGACCATTTGTTCACCAAATAATAATTCTTTGAAAATAAAAATTTGCATTCTACGAATCTGTTTAACGTTGTTATAATATTTAAATATGGATGTAGAGCAGTTATAGAACCCAACCGTCTTTTTTAAAAAGAAAAACGTTCTATTTATTTTCCTTAGGTATATTCGTAATTTAGTTAACCTCCTTATTCATCATGAATTCTTTAGGTCGTATAAAAGTAAATCTTGTTAAAATCTACAATATTGTAGCTTACGAAAAAAGAGCAAATCAAGTTCTTCTTTGTTGCTTACCACAAAAAGAAGTTTAGAAGGTTGTATTCTGTGCACTACAGTATTTTGGTTCTTTTTCTAAAATAACGTACTTATTGAGATAACCAATCGAATACCCCCTCTTTTCTAACGTCTTATTCGAAAAATTTTTACGAGTAAATCGTTAAATAACCTCAAAAAAAAAACTTAAAGTACGTTATACCTTACCCGATCATCCTAAGTCTCCAGATCTTGGTTCTTTGATTTTCATGACTATGTAACCATACCTTCTTTAAAGACTTTATAGACAAAGACGAGAAAAGCATCAGTGGGTGTGCGTATATTATCTATCATATAAACCTTTTCTAAATCCATCTCTCTCTCTTTCTTTCGTGTTGTCCGCGTGGTGGCAAAGAGTTGCGCGTCCTCTCTTCGGACACTCATAACAATCATAACAAAACGCGATATGTACATATATATATATGTATATATAAACATATATATGCATAGTAAAGTGCGCGCGCGGGGAGATATCAACTCATAGCCAAAGCGTGTGTTTCTTCTTTGCAATGTTAGTAGTAATATGAAATTGGTCCACCTCCGCGCGCATTGAGTCCGCCTCCGTCACGCCTCTATAAGCCCCCACTATCAGGGAGTTTATTATTGCGCGCGCGCCGCCGCCGCAACTGGCAAAGGAGGCTTTTATACTGAGCTTTACCCGCCTTGCGTCGCGCGCCGTGTCACTACGCAGCCAGACTGCGAACTGTGAGGTACTATACAGAGACCCGATTTTTATAAAAATAAACGTGCTTCGAATCATTTTTTCCGCTCCTTAATCTTTTTTTTTAGTTAATTTAAAAAAAGAAAAGGACAACGGCCAATATAATACAAGCACGCGTGTTCGGGTTTATTATTATAAAAAAAAAACTTTTGTATTGTAACAGTGTATGCATAATATTAATTACGATACACTGCCAAACTGATAAAACAACGTGATAGATACTTTGCTGTTGATTTATTTTTATTTTCATTTTAATTCAGTTTAAACAGCTAATACATAGATTTTTTTTCCAAGTTTGGTTTCAAGTGAGAGCAAACAAAAAAGAGGAATACGAAAACATTCAAGATTTATCGGGGCAAGAAGAATTTTTTATTAAGTGAGTGTTTTTGCAAAGTTTCAAAGTGTGAGAACTTTATTTCTGACATTTGGATATTAATAGACAGTGAAATATAAGACACACTATTCGTTGTGATTAAACTAAAGGATTCCAATGAATTTCATTAGTGCTGTGCTGACTTAGTATACACACACATAATTAAAGGAATATATATATGTTCATCATATGTGAATCTAATAAACAGATGTGTTAATCGCGTAGTTAATTAAAGATTAAATATTAAAGGAATAATCCTTAATACATCTGGGACTTAAAATACTAGTGTCGTCAAATGTGTTTTTGCAGTACTCGTAAAAGAAAACTTAAGACAGTTCGTATTGACATGTTAATAAACTAATATATCCTTACATACACACGGTGTATGTAAGTTTTTTTTTAAATTAAAAAGAACAACTAAAACAGTTGGTGTTTTTTTTTCTTAAGGATATTTAAAAGAAACACTAAGAGTGTGAAATAAAAGGTGAAAAGACACGGTGCAAAGGAAATAAACTGCACGAGGTAGCGCTTGACGAGCGCACGCGCGGTCGAACAAGTGAGATAGAAATCGCGCGCGCGTTTCCTTCTGGACACGTGCACGTGATATTAAAGCGCATCAAGTTTTTCAAATTTTCTACAAATTTTAAACGTTAGAAAGAAAAAAAACTAAACAAGAAGAGAGAAATATAACTCGAAAGGAAATAATAAACAAAGTGATTTTTTTTTGTTTTGTGATTACGACGATGATAATATGATGATTATGACAATTATAATGATGATTATTATGCTTGATAAGTAAGATAATTAAAAGCGCATTATGATGTACGCTTAATATATACATATAAAAAAATATACACATATACACAAGTCCTTATCTTCGTGTACGCTTTTTTTCAACTTCAATTGCTCTAGCTCGTATATGCTTGATAAACAAGTATTAAAAAGGAGTGTACACGATCACGTGACGTTTCTTTATTTAGACGAGTGTTTTATCTCCCGACGGACTGAAAATAAAAAAGAATTAAAAAATCTATATACATATATACTCTTTTGCGATCTTTGCAATTAACCGTTTGCTAAGTCTCTTTTCTTTCTCTGTCTTATGCTCGCGAGTGCTTAATCGCCGGTAATTATCTCTCCGCGAAGTAATTAAGTATCAAGCAAGGCTGATGTCATCCAGCCGGCATTACTACTATTCAAGAGAAGAAGAAGAAGTAGCGCCGGTTAAGAACCGACTATCATCGTCGGATTTTAACGGCCGACGTAACTATTTGATCTTCCAACAATAAGACTTTTAGATTAACAAAATAAAAAAAAAAACAGAAAGAAAAAATTTTTCTTCTGTTTTCTTCGAAGTGTGAAAGATTTTAAAAATAATAAAGAACTTAATATACATTGAAAGAGACACTTTTGCTAAGTGCGCGTTAAACAGGAAGGAAAAAAATCAAATTATTCGAAATCAGCTGGAATAGGAGACTTTTAAAAAAGAAGAAGAAGAGGCTGGGCTGTATACGTCTTTCTTTAAGAACTTGTTAGATAAACTACGTCATAACGACGTCGTACGTACGTCAATCACAGGTCGTTTCAGGTATGTTTTATTAAAATCTTTATTATTCCATTATATATTTTTTTTTTAATTTTTAAATTTAAACTTATTTCCCGTGCTAATGAAGAGATTACGGAGATATTATTATAAGTCAATGAGCGTATTGTCCTTGGGGAAAAGAATATATATAGACTGAAATATAAATAAACTTTTGATAAAAGTATATTTATTTACATTTCGAAGATAATGTTTTGATATTATGCATGCTATACGAGACTCATTAGTCTGACATTAATTTATCTGAAAATATTCAATACGTTATATTAATAAAAATAATCAAATATTTTAAGCTAAAATAAATTTTTAAAAATATTTATAAGTCA
The DNA here is from genome assembly GCA_017163975.1 of Anastatus disparis. Classification (NCBI taxonomy): domain Eukaryota; kingdom Metazoa; phylum Arthropoda; class Insecta; order Hymenoptera; family Eupelmidae; genus Anastatus; species Anastatus disparis. The sequence goes on along the minus strand of JAFFSR010000335.1, from coordinate 13,456,005 downwards.
AAATAAATTTTTAATAAATTATATTTGTTTTTGAAAAAAAAGTATATTTATATTTTAACAAACAGAAATTATTAAATTTAGAGAATTCGCGACTTCTAAGAAAACAATAATTACATAATGTAAACAGAAAAATTGAAAATGTATCAATCCTTTGGCCTTCACCGACACCGCTAATAACTTTTAAAGTTTTATTAAAATTCGTAAACATGCATGAAAAAAAAATTCCATCATCTTGAAAAATCCTTCAGTTTAAATATTTGATATCTAATGTGCTTCGAATTTACAAGAGAGCAAAATGATTGACGTAGTCTATGATTATAATTTGCGATTGAGATCATCGTCCATTATTGGGTGCCTTAATTTAGAACTGTACAATAAGAAATAATCGCATGTATATGTGTGTTCTTTTCTGAGATATAAACGATAAAATAAGGTCTTGAGAATATGAAAAATTTCCGTTGCAAGAATTTTAACGTTACGTATAATTAGATTTTGTAAAATTAGTCACTTTCCACTGTCCTTTTTGTATAATTAAAAACGATCGAATAAGAACGACCTGTTTTCCTTTTTTTCATCTTCTTTTTTAAAGAGCTCGTAATACTTGTATTCGTATCGAGCAATATTTCACTTTGTGCTTATAATGAAAATATAATCATTGTTATTGATCGAAATGACCCCGACGAGTAAGATGAAATTCAATGTTTCGCTTAGATATGAAGAAAAAAATGAAGATGTTAAATCTGAGATTATTTGAAGATTTATTTTATTTTAATGGATCATAAAGTTACAAACTTAATAGTGCAAAAATTTTTATAACATTTAATTTTTTATTATCTTTTGATTATTTAATTAAAATATGAATAAAAAGTATCTTTTGTAACATTAATTAAAGAAAATTTTATCATGTTACAATTTATATTCTTAATTTTGAAATTATTTAACAAATTCACGTGAGAACAATTTCAATCTCATGATTAACATCTTAAAATTTTTTATTTTAAACAAATTAGTGATTTTAATTGAATATTTTAATAAAAACATGCCTTTAACTTTATTACATTCGTTGGCAAAAATTTCGCATTCAATAAAAACAAAAAAATTAAAGGAAAAAAAAATAAATTGTATATAAATTCTATTAGAACTAAAAACTATAATCCAAATCCACTATAGCTTAGCACGAGAATGTAAGTGTCGAGTATATATCAAAGTGTTGTGCGCGAAAAAAGCCGAGAAACCACATTTTCTTTCCCAAGAGATATAACACAAGTCTGGGGATATATAGGCGAAAGTAAGAGTTCGTTCAGAGAGTGTGTTAGATTTCAAGGGGAAGAAAAAAAAGGAGAGAAAAATACGAAAAAAAAAATAACATACATACACACATATACAGAAAAGAAGAAGAGAAAGAACAAAACAGCGGGGGCGAAGAGAAAAAAGAGAGAAAAAAATAAAGAAAGAGAGAGAAAGAAAGAGAGGGAGAGTTTTGAAGCAAAGTCGGTTCTTTCGCGTCGATACGGCACAAGCCCAGGGTTGGCCGGTGATTATCGCCGGCTGGCTGCGATTAACTTAATCTCAGTAATTAAGAAAGTTACTTGGTCGTATCCATGCGGGAATAAGGATAGCAACGCACTATAAGGAAAAAAAAGAAGGGGAGAAAATAAAAAAAGGAAAGAGAAAGAAAGAAGAGCCAAAGCACAACGCTTCTCTTCTCAGTGTGATTGAGAGAAGAAAGAAAGAGAGAAAGTATACTTTGGAAAGAGTATATTAGGTATAGGGTAAGGATGGACAAGGAGAAAGCTGCAACAAGATAAAGTAAACGAAGCAAAAATTAAAGCCTAGAAAGAAAGAAAAGGAAAATAAAATGGATGTATAACACTGAGAGAAAAGCTAAGAGGGATTTATGAAATAAAAATAGTATCTATTAGCAGCCATTTTAGTTTATCTTCTTTTTTTTTTATTTTATAAATATACTATAATAACATGAGGAGACAAACTTTTCTTATACATTTTTATTTTCATCTCTTGATGATAAATAAGTGAAGATAAAAAATATTTAACTAAAATAATTAATTAGAAATTGAATATTTTTTTAAGCCTACTTCAAAAAAAAGTATAATTATAAAAATTTTATATTTTTGCATAAGCTCATACTTCTAAATAAAAAACATTTTGTAAAAGAAACATCAAACAGTCGCGATATTATTAAACATTTCGTTAGCGAAAAATAAAACAAGTATACAAATTGATCTTAAATTAATTTTGCCTGATGTAATAAAAAACTGAGTCAACATAAATTCTAACATTATTTTTTTACTCGTACATAACTTCTGTCAGTTGAAATTTAACGTTCGAATTTCAAAACCAGGCAAATAATCAAAAGTTATAAGATACCTTCTTAAATTATAAAACATATCCTAATTACAAGTATAAATACCAAAATTACACCAAGAAGCAAATCGATCGAATTTAAGCAAGCAAGCAGAAAAAAAAGTATATATATGAAGCAAACATTAAGTAACTTACGTTTTTTCGACCTAAAGATATACGCTTGTTAAAAAAAAAAGAAAGAAAAAAAATTTTTTTTTTATTTTTAAGTAACTGAGAAAACTGGTTAACCATACGTATATACAAACGCGCGTATATACATATAACCCAAAGTTTCGCGCGATAATTTCCATCAGCTACTTAGCTGACTTCTAATAATTACCATGATAATTATACGCTTCTCGCGCTTATATACCTATACCCCCTCAAGTACACATTTACATATATCACGCCTACGTGTACGTACGTGCACACATACAAATGTGACTTGGAAATGCTAATTGAAGGATCGAACACAACGCGCAAACGTTTAAAAAAAAATAATGAAAAAAAAAGAAACGAAAAAGAAGAAAAAAAAAGAACTAACGTTTCCCCCCTTAAAAATCTCGTAAAACGACTTCGTTAATAATCTTCGTATATACACGGACTACACGCGCTGTATATGTGTGTGTGCAAGTTATAATATATTTCGTCATCGCTTTTTCGCCTCGCGGGCAATTTTTTAGCAAATAACACACATTACGTATATAACGCTTCTATAAATCTGCTCAATATCATCGAACGAATTAACACAGCTATATGTGCTTTACTTACAAGTGGTAAACGTATCTCCTTCATTCTTCTTCATTACGTTTTTTTTTTCCTTCTTTGAGATACAAAAATATCTCAATCAATTCTCATTGTCATTCTTTAAGAAAAATAAAAAAAAAAGGAGAAGAAGGAATAATTCAAGACCAAACAAGGCATATTAGTCTATCTTCTACTATAGACTGAACAATTTAAGTTTAGACTTTTAAAACACTTTAATTAAACCCATTTAAGGAGTTCTTAGAAAATAAGAGAAAAAAAACTACTAATAATACTTACCGAGTTTTACAATGCCAGCAATTTTTTTGAATTTATAAATAAGTGTATCTTACAAGTTGTGAGAACGAAATTCTTTAACTTCAAATTTCAAGGAATAAAATTATAATTTTCAGATGATTATGTAATTTTTATCAACCACATTATAGTCATTGTTTCAAACAGTAGAAAATAAATTTCAAATAAATTTTAATATGCTAACTAAAATTTTGCAAGAATAAAAAAGAAGAAACTAACGATATTTAATAGATCATGACTATTTTATCGTTTATTTATTATTTGAAAAAAAAAAAAAATATTCCTTTAAGTGATACGAATTATAAGCTATATAAGCGTGTGGGTAATCAAGCCAATATAATACCCCCCAGCCGCATCTCCTTAAGCAAAACAGTCGACCTTATAAATTAAAAGAGGCAGAATCCATTCTAAAGAATAGTATCAAGTGCGAAAACAATTCTAAACAATAATTCAAATCGTTGGAAATAAAAAGGCATTACTCATGTAACTTATTGTTATGTATTAAAGTATAATAAACAAATCTAATGCTAAAGAAGAAGAAAAAGAAAAGAACTGGGAGAGAAAAAAAATCACGCGGATAAAGGTCAATCGAGTCAAACGAAATAAAAAAAAGAAAAAAGAAAAATGAAAATGAAAAAGGAGAAAAAATAAAAGAAGTGTAATTCTTTCTATTAAGTATAAAAGACAAATAATTCATAAGAGAAATACATGCATAGATTTGCGTGCATATATGCAAAGTTAAAAAGAGAGAGACTCTTTTTTTTCTCCACGTGACTTTATGCTGCCAAGCGCCGTGAGGTAAACAGGAGCACGTGTTGCCGACGTGTAGCTCTCGCAGTCGTTTTGTTGTGTTGCTACTGTAGTATGTGTACAGATGTGTTTATGTGAAGTATGTGTGCGCGTGTGTGTTTTTGGGGTGGGGTAAAGAGCGCGCGCTCATAACGCAGAGAGAACGAAAAGACCAAAGCTTCGATACATACATATATATACGTATATACACATATATTTAAAAAAAAAGAGGATTTGCGAAAAGTTTTATCGTAAAAAATAAGTAAAAATATTTTGTTTGATCTTAGGAAGTGGAAAGTTTTATTATCATATGTTGAGAAATTTGAGATTTTGAAAGATCGAGAAAGTATAAAGAGCAATGCTTCTTATTTTGTATGAAATCTGTTAAAATAAGAATTAGAATACATGCATGAAAAATTATTTATTTATTCCAGTAATTAGACGATATTATTCAAGCAAAAATATATAATTACGATTCTAGAGTAAAATTCGAAAAATAAAATAAATAAATTGAGAAAATTAAAATAATTTCTAGGAACATATATTTTTATTAATCTCGGTACACACAAGTAAAATTAAATGAAAAATTATTTTATTTTATTTTTCTTTCTTTCAAATATCCAATTTAAATTAAAATATAAAAACATTTCAGCTCTAAAGCTTTTCATGCACATGCATACGTATATATATAAATAAAATTGAAAAACTTTCCGATATTAAAATTATTATACAATATTTATTCTTGGATCGTTATACCTGAAGGACATTATTAATAAAAGAAGGAGGAGAAAAAAATAACTAAAAGAAAATATTGCTGTGTTAATTGCTTATACAAAATCTGATAATAGAATACGTTAATTACGATACGACAAGAGATAATTATTTTTCAATGAATCATACCACGGGCATATCAATTTTTTTTTCTATGTATATAAATATATAAAAATGTCTAATGCTAATATGGTTAGCTCTGATTATAATTCTGTGAATGAAAATAAATAAATCGTTATGTATATATTTAACAATGAAATTTGATATTATTATTAAGTTATAATAATTCATAAAATTTGCAAGGTAACTGAAAGCTTCCTGGACACTTAAATATAGAAATATCTCTCCATATTTTTTTTATATTTCATCCTAAGTACTCGCATTTAGCAAAAAATAAGATATTACCTCTCATCCTCGTTTTAGCAAATCAATTTTTAGTTGCTTGCTTCTCGAAATGTTTTAATTTTAATGGAAAAATAATAATTGTCATTTAAAGTTTTAAATATCATCCTTGATTTTAGAAAGTTTCGTTGAATTAATGATGAGAGAAAAGGGAAAAATGTATAATTTAATTTGAATATCTTAACCAACCATTTAAATATTATATTAATCTTTTTCAATGGAAATAAAAATATTTAACAAAATAAATAAAATTCATCTAATATTAGAAAGTTTTTGCATTTAAACGATTTTATAAATATTTATCCTAATAGTATTTAAAATTATAATTAAAGAGTAATAAGAAATATATTTTACATATTCGACAATTTTTCTTTCTAGAAAAAAGGAAGAAAAACAATGTGTCCATTAATATTATTGGAATATAAATGATTTAAGATACTTACTGATAAAAAGAAAAGAAAAGAAACAAAATTTGACTTAACTTCTTTGTTAAAAATTTGTTTTTACAATGCGTCATGAATAATTTCCGGCTTTTATAATCTACATAAAATTCTTATCCATCGCCTGCGCCTACGCTCTCTTTTTGCACAGCGATAAGTGTGTAAAAACGCCGGTACTCCAGATTATCTTGCATATCGACATAGAAGTATAAGCGATGAAAAAAAGAGAAGAAAAAAAAAATTAAAAGAAGGTGAGCAATCGATACTTCCGAAAGAGGAAAGAACCACACGAGTGCGCGGTAAAAAAAAAGAAGAAAAAAAAAAACAGAAAGAAAGAAGCAAAAAAGAATTGAAAAAGAAAAAAAAACACAAGAGAAAGAAAGAGAAAATGAACGCGCGAATAAGAAGCTCGGAAGCAGTAAGCGACTAAACTACCCGTGCTAAACGAAGAAGAAAAGGGAAAGAGAAAAGAGAGATGAAGAGGACCTGATAAAGAAGGCACATATAAGCGACTACATATAAACGTAGTGAAAGCAAGAAAAAAAAAATACGTATATGTATGTATATATATATATATATATATATATATATAAGAGAGACCTACAAGTGGTGTAGGCACATGAGGTAGTAAAAGGAAGCACTCGAGCGCGCCAATATATTGTTAGGCTTGCTTGTGGTACTCGAGAAATCGCGCCTACGGACAAAAGAGAGAAAAAAAAAGGAGAGCGACGACGATGTTACCTATAGCGATGAAGATGTGGGGGAGAAAAAAAAATCTAGAAAAAGAGAGAGAGAGGGTTATATAGTAAAGAAAAAGAGTAACTAAAAAAAAGGGAGAAAGAACATGCGCTAAGAAGCTTGGAAGCTTCAATTTGTACTCTCTTAGGGAATGACCTCTTTGTGTTGAGTAAAAGAGAAAGAGAGAAACTGAGCTTTTTACGTAATAAAGTAGTATAGGCTCCTTAACCGCTTTTTTATCGCTAAAAATCTTCTTTTTTTTTTACGTATGAGAGAGAATGAGATGTATAGACGATGCATTCACCGAGTGTCACTTGAGAAAGTTATTTTAAGCATTTGATCTTTATTTTTCTTCTTTTTTCTTTTAAACTTCAAGAAAATTTGATTATAAGAAAAAGCTTTGAAATTAGATTTATGAGCCAAATTTATAAAAGAAATTTATTTTCGTAATTTTTAAAAATTTTATTTATTGTTTTTAAAATTATTGTGAAATTCATGCTTCATTTATTTTTATTAAAAAATAATAATAAAAAAAAAATCACGCATAATATAAAAAATAAACAATATTTTTGGCAAATGTCATGCTGTATGAAAATAAAAAAAGGAACTTAATGATTTACAAATGCACTAAAGCTCAAACATAAGTGTCGAAAATTTGCTCTCTTTCTTCTTTTTTTCCCCGACGAAAAACAATAATTCGCGTCATTACGATGCAATAAAAATTTACGATCGTAACAGACAATAGATAAGCATCGACCTTGACTCGTACCGCAAAGGAGAAATCAGAAAGAGAGAGAAAAAATAAATAAAATAAATAAAAGTCGTTTCTTTTATTATCAGAAATTTTCTCACATTATATCCACATATGTAGATATAAACATTTCACGCATATACATTTAAAATAGACATTGTCGAGGTCAAGAAAACGAATCGATATGGAAGCTAAAAACTTCCCTTTAGTCTTTTTATTATTCTTCTTTTTTTTTTCCTTTTCTTTTATTCGTGTGATACTCAATTCGTTCCTTAGACTCTTTCACTTTCATCCGACAATGTATATATACGTATATACAGAGCTAAAGCTTTTTCTCCCCCTTGGTTTAGATGCTTTTCTCTTTTACTCTTTCCACTTGTATGTTATATAGCTCACTTTTCTCTTTTCTCATAGTAGGTGTAGTCGTCAACCCCTCGTTTTAGCTACCCCATTCAATTGCCCTCTCTTTCTCTCTCTTCTTCGAAATGTCGACGATCCAAAGCGCGATAACATTTCCCTTCGCCTACTTCTCAGTTTAAGCTTTATATTTGCGAACTACTTTTTCTTTTTCGTCTTTTTTTTTTCTTCTTCATTCACGCAGCTTTCTTTTTTTATTTTATTTTTATGTAGCTCATTGAGCGTGCAATTTCCAACCACAAAAGCAGTTGGTTAATACTAATTCATTGAGACTTCGTTTTATTTTGGGATTGGAAATTTATGAAAATTGCATACATTAATATTAGGTGACGTGATTCTTTCTATTTATACAAATAATATCAATCAAAGATTATTTTTATGAAGGAAAGAAAAAACAAAAGATTTATTTTAACGAAAAAATATTCTAAATAATTTTTATAGGATTTTAATGCGCGTGAAATTAAGGTTCCGACTCGTGTATTATGGCTAATGAATGGACTTATATTTGCAATGGAAATAGATGCAGGAAAATTTTTAATATCGAAAAGTACAATTTTTCATTACCTTAATAATGAAATATAAAAGTCGTAGCTGACAAAATTTTTTATTATTCATCTCCTTCTCTTTTCGTGCCAATACTTTTATTAATGAAACTTAATTATCTTATTTTATTCTCCTTTCGTAACGCGTAAAGCTTAGCTTTTTCGCAAAAATTTTTTAATAAGCAATTAAAAGTTGCATGAATAAATAAATCAGTATATACACTTTGCGCACGGGGGAAAAAAGTTTGCGCGTGTCACAATACAAAAAATGAAAGAAAAAAATTTATAGAGTATACCCCATATTATTCATAATATCGTAGCACGAAAAGAGTAAACTTACGTTATCCCACATAATCATTGAGGAATATGTATTTCTTTCTCTTTTCTTCTTTTTTTTCATTATTCCAAACTTTTTTTCATAGACGCAATTAAAAAATTCAAATTTAAATTCATAGAATAAAAAGCGTAGAAAACCTCACTCGACCACGATATTACAACGCTTTAATTTTATTTCTCCTTTCTTTTTTTTCTTATTTCAAGAAAAACCACCAAGTATCCGAGAAAAATTGTGTTAAAAAAAAGAAGCCAAAGTAGTTTAACAATTAGAAATCGATGACCAAGTGAGCGTCAGCAATTGCTTCAAATCATGCTCTATATATAAAAATGGCTTGATTTTTTTTTCCCTCCTAATCGAGACACTAACAAATTCAACATTATAAAAGGCTATAACTTCTACGTGCTTGAGAACAAAACGAATGGGAATAAAAAAAAGAGAAAAAAAAGAGACATAATAAAGAAGACATATGTATGTGTGCATGTGTGAATGTATGTGTGTATTTAAGAGGGCGAGAATTTTCCACGCGTCATTGAATATCAAGCTCTCCTTTTGCTTGAACGCATTATTATTGCTCGCGCGCTTAAGCGCACAAGCTACTTTAGAATCGCGCGCCCGCGCGCACACGCACGTGACATGTACTTCCCCTTCGTTCCCCCTCCCCTACCCCCTTCCATATGCGTGTGCCATCATTAATTCTAATAATTTATAAAGAGGCACGCACTGTTATATACATGTGTTAGATATAGAAGGGGAAAGAAAGGGTTTTTTTTTTACATATATATGTATGTGTATGTGCTTGAAAAGAGAAAGATAGAATAGACACGTCATCGAGGATACAAAATAAGAGTGGAACGCGCGAGTTCTCTTTTTTTTTCTTTTCTCCTTCTTATATACTCATCTTATTTAGAGCTCTTCTTACTACTTATTTTTTTTTCTTCTTTTTGTACATACGTTGGGTGTCTTTAATGGACCTAATTTGCTTCTGAAAAGCACTCACTTCCCGAGATTCCCGTGACGGCTCGTCGTCGCCTTTTCTCAAGGACTTCCTTTTCGACGCTCCAAGAAGAAAAAAAAACGTCGTTTGGTGCTTTTGGTCGACGGATATTCTTTGCGAAACTTAAAATACCTTGCGAAAATACTTTGCCCACGGAAAGATGAGTTTGAGGGATAAAAGTGAGCTCGGATTTCTTTTTAAATTTATGAATTTCTTCATACAACGTTTTCACTGTGTTTATCATAGTTTCTTAATGGGACGAAAAAAAATTGTTCATTATTATTTTTCTTTTAATTTATTCATTCATTGTACGAAATTTATATTATTTGCATATCATTTCTATGATAAATTAAAATTTGTGCAAATATTTGAAGCAATAAATTTTGTAAAAATTTTATCTTTATTATTAAAATATTCGGTTTTGAATAATCAGAAAATTGTAAAATCACTGAAAATCATTTTGTTTATTTGTACAGTTTGTCAATATTTATCTGCTTGTTTATCTTAACGATACCATAAATCAACATGAAAATGTATCAGTGGATCAGAAAATATAATAGAAACTTACGCAAGCTTAATAATTAGGCTATTAAATTAATATATAAGTCTCTTTTCGTCTCACGTACCCAAGACAATAATCATGAGAAATAAAGTTGCGCGCCTATAAAACATTCGACCCAGGGAGACCGCAGTTTAATTTTAAAAAAATTTTGTTGACCTACGTCATCATGGAAATAAAGATTAAAGAAGAAAAAAAGGAAATTAAACCAACTATCGGTCTACTACCAAAAAAAAACGTATAGAAGAAATTTCTTTCTCTTTCCAACTTGTGGCTTTCGCGTATATATTGGGCCAGATGTTAATTCCAACGACGAGACTCAGCATGAGTCGCGAGAGAGCAAGAGAGAGAGAGGAGTTGAATTTTAGTACATAAATACGTCCTTAGCAGGGGGGCTATACTACTGCCGCGCCATTATAATAGGCGTGTGCGCGTGTGGTTAAAGTTCTATTTGTGGTAATTCGGGGTTTAATGCACTCGTGCAAACGTTCCTCTCTCTCTCTCTCTCTCACTCGTTCTGATTTAGTCTGCTTCATTCGATGTTGCTTTTTTATTTCTCAAAGAACTTTGGTCTTTCTTTTCTTCTCCTTTTTTTTACTAACAAAGATATTTCATTTTAAAATGTTTTAAGTTTAAACAAAAGATTTCGATTAATACCATCGAAATGAAATTATGTTACTCAATGATTTTTACGCAGATACTTATTTGCTTACTCACAGGGGAGGCTTTTCTTTATATTGTTTTTTTTCTCTTTGTAATACGTGAGACAAATCAAAAAATCATGATACATATGACGTTTACGTTATGTAAGATTATTCGGATATGTGTTAACTAAACCAGTTTTAGAAATTTTTATCAATAAATCAGAAAGAAGTAAAATTATTAATTAATTTCTTCATAATTATAAATAATTATATGTAAAACTGATATTTTAACCACTTTTGTACATGTAATCAGTGGCAAAGCTTATCAATATAAAAATTACCGATTTTTTATTTATAACCAAATGAGATCATAGAAAATCTTCAAACTCAATTTCTTATGATATCTCTTTCTTTGCTCATAACATTAGCATTAGACACGTTAGCCTTCTTGCTTATTATATGTATATGTGTGTATTTTAGACGATGGGAAGAAAGAGAGAGCGAGCAGAGGGGGTTTAAACGCACATACAGTCATACAATTGTATTAAACTGTTGGCGCGCTGGGCTATATAAAGCATATATCTATATATGTTATAACGTTAGGTTTAATCCTTACGTTTCGTGACTCGGGACAAAGCCCCGTGGATTTCTGACAGAATGGTATCGCACGTAACGACCATTACCTTCGCACTTGGGCCGCTTAAGACTTTATGCATGTATATATCTATATATGAAACATGCTAAAGTATTATAAGGAGAAAGAGAGAAGAGATATATTCCTATATACGACTCATTTAAAGGTAACACGAGGAAGAAAGGGGGAGAGAGAGAGAGAGAAGCCACCACCAGCAGTAGCACGCTCTTATATTCGCTTGGTTAATATTTCGCGGGCTCGATTCTATAGCAACTTCCTACGTGTATATATGTATGCACTAGCGATTTCTAAAATAATAGCCCTTACCTATTGTTATACTTTAAATATAATTTTCATTCTTAATACAAAGAAATAGAATAGCTAAAACAAAAAGAATTATGATTTTTTAAAAACCTATTCTTGTCATTACTATTTTTTCAAAATAGGAACGTTTTTTTTATTATTTAAATAATAGCTCTTATTGTTCTTTATTTGTCTTTAACCCTTTTTCTTAAAAAAAGAAGAAAAGATTAACGTTGAAAGGTGTTACACAAAAGAAAAAAAAAATTAAAGAAATTTAACTTAATATATATAATAGAGGCAAGTCTAAAATACGTAAATAACGCGTATCGGTTTCCCTCTCATTGAAATATATAATCCATCTTCTTTCTTTATTTCATCTTTTCTCTCTCTCTCTTTTTTCTTATATACGTATATACGGCTATACGAGCTTGGCGCGTCGACAAAGCCATGATTATGTGCCATGGCTTTCGCATTAAATTCACTCAATTGATTACGTAGTAACATGTGTATATATATGCGTGGATATATATACATATATATCAGTAAAAAAAAAGAACGAATACTTGCTTGGACATACAATGTCTCGATGGGCGGTTGCCAACTGTTCATGCTGAGATCGTTTCGCGTAATACAAACTCTCCTTTTTTTTCCTGTACTTATATATATGTATTTAAGTTTGTATTATAAGTGTATGATCTCGCGCTCTCTTTCTCTCTCTCTCTCTCTCGGCATGATTAAACAAATTCAATGAGAACGACTTATAATCCGAATCTCAAAAAAAAATTGGATAATGCATATTGTATTAGAGAAACTTAGTTTTTTTTGTGGATTGAAGAATATATACCATTGGGTTTTATTGTTTGCAGGAGAGAAATAATGTAATTTTCGACCAAGTGTTCGAGTACTTGAGAATCATCACGGGTACATTATTATTCCTTTTTTTTTAGCTATTAAACTTTTTATGTACGTTTTCACGGTCCAGTGATTACAGTATCGAAAAGTGTATTAAATATACTTTTTCCTTTCTTTTTTCGAAGCATTAATTGGTGAATTGAAAAAAAATTAATAATTTATCTACTCGCTTTTTTACGAATACACGCATATTTATCAAGGAGAAAAAAAATTAAAATAAAGAATCTCCCCTGTGCCTATAAACTCAAACAAAATTCAACATAACTGCAATTTATTTTAAATTATACAAACGATAAAATTATTAAAATTATTTATATAATTAATGTTCAATCAATATCACCTCGTGTGTGCGCAACAAGCCATAAGCTAATAAAAGTCCCTCGATATTACGAGAGGGAGAGAAATGAGTCATTTTCAACATAAGAGTAGAGAAAGAGAGAGATAGAGAAAAAAACGTGAGAAAGAGAGAGGGGATATATAATTAAAGCGCTACAAGCACATATACCATCCAATTGGACGAATTTTGTTTTCTTTTTCTGTCTTTCCCTATACTATCAATCAAACATCTCGCATCATCGTCGTATAACTCACATTCTATACACACGCGAAAAGAAAGAAAAGAAGAAGAAAAAAGAAAACACACACACATAATGTTTAAGCAAGAAAAAGCTTCTCTTGCTAACATAAATCGAGTGTTCTAAGTCAGTATTTAACGCCTGAAGCGACGTATTCTCCCTCTATCTTATATATATATATTTTTTATTCTTTCGCTATGTTTCGTTGCCTTCTGTTCACTGAAGAGGTATTATACAGAGGTGCGGTTGTCTTCTTTAAAACAAAAAAAAATAAAGAAAATTAAAAGAATCTACCTTATCTAGCCCCTATAATAAGCGCGTATACATGCTTGCGATTCAAGAACGTTTATACATCCTTACTAAAGCTATACAACTATAAATGTGTGTGAAACGCACATAATCTCTCTCTCTCTTTCTCTTTTTTTTTTCAACATATCTATGTGTGTGTTCTTGAAGGAAAGACGAAGCGTATTTATATATAACACATGTGCAGAATGAGATGGTGTATTATAAAGAGAGAGAGAGAGAGAGAGAAAAAGAGAGTAAGGAGCGCTTGCAATTACAAGCTGGTCAACATATAATTATCTCCAATGACCATAAATTACTGGATTTTTATGCGCAACATTCTTAATTACCCTTTGAATTAACATCAATCAACCCCCTTAATTACACGCTGCTGCTGCTGTTGCTGCTGGTTCCTTATATTACTTGCTGCATTGGTGTGTGCTTCTCTTTCTCTTTCTTTCTCTCTCTTTCTCTCTCCTTACTGTTGATGTAGATGCCGGCTACCTTCTTCTCTCTTTCTTTTCTCTTACGTTCTTCTTCCCATATACATATAAGCTATAGCATTGAAAATAAAAAATAATAAAATAAAATGATTCTTGTTTTATAAACTTAAGAGAATACGATGATAATGCGAACGATATCTTTTTCATTCCTTTCTATCTTTCTCCTTCTTTTTTTTTATTCTTTCGCTTAGCTCTATCTATTCTTGTACTTAAGTGAATGGAATTATTATATGGATCTTGAAAGTTTTATTGGTCGAATGTAAATAAGCGGGGGATTCGCAAGAGGGAGGAGTTTACAGCAACAATAAAAATTAACTTTTAAATCATTGTTTGTGCATACACATAGAAATTATTTGAATTTTAACTTGCGTGCGACGGTAGGAATTTTTATATAATGATTTATTTTTTTCTGAATTTCATTTGTGTTTGGAATTAAATAAAATTTTAATTATACGCTTATAGTGTGCGGTTTTATATATAAATGCACGTTTTCTTCAGAAATTCAAGGTATAACACGAAAAGACTAAGATTTTTCTGTCTAAGAAAAGTTTGTTGAAATTATTAATAATATTCTTCAATTAATCATTTGATTAAGAATACATTATTCTTATCTTTGGTAAAATTTTATGAGCTCGAAAAATATTTATACTTTCTGTACGTTTTTCATTTTAAATTAAAATTTATTATAAATGATATTCATGAAGATGAATTGTAAAAATAGTTCTTTGTACAAAAAATTGTATTTTTAGTATTTAAAATCGTAATTTATTATTTACTTTTTATACAAATTTAAAATATTATATTTTTTATTATTCATTTCAAAATTTTAATCAAAATTAGTGTAATTAAAATAGATAATTCAAATACTTGAGTTTATTTTTTAGTTATTTTCATTTTTTCAAATAAACTTTTTTATAAGTATTAATAAATATACTTGCATGCATAAATTTTGACATGAAAATTACAATTTATAAATAACTTTATTAAAAAGTTTTTTCATAAATTTTATTATTCAAAAGACAAAATTCCTGTGTCACTTTTTTTCAAAGAAAATCAAAAATTCAGTTGATTTATCCGTTATAAATTTTAGCAAACAACTCGAAAAGCCTTTTTATGAAATATCCTAAAGTTAGTCTTTTAATAACTCTGAAGTTTGATTAAAGTACTATGACGTTAAGTGGAAAGAAAAAGAATATCAAAAAACGATGTCTAATCATTCATACAGTACTAATGTAATTATAAAATTTAACGTTTAACTTATCTATATTTGAACAATATTATTAATTGCATGACGCTAATTCGTTTTTATTTTACGTCAACTGTACTATCTATTACAAATGATTATTTTTCATTGAAAATTATTATATTCTAAAATTATTTTTGAATTTTTCAAAAGAATTATTCATCAATCTTTAAATTTTTCACGTATACTTTTAACAAAGTTTTAGCTGTCCTGAACGTCTTCGTTTGCATGAGATATTTAAATATTATCGGTTCATAGTGCGGGAATAGTTTTAAAATATCCAGCTTTTTATTATTTTATCGATTATCGATATTTTTCTTGATTACCATATTTAATAATTGTATGATAGTTTATAAAAGGCATTTTACTCGAAATTAATTTGCATATAATTCCAATTCGATACCTGAGTAAAAAAATGAATTTACGTCATTGAATCAAAAATAATTATTTATGTCGATGTATCAACGCAAAATAGTAGTATATTTTTATAAAATAATATATGCGAAATGCATTTTAAAAAAATCTTATATACATAAAAACATCACACAAAAAATAGAAATAATAAGTATTATGTTCTCCAAGTTTGTTTGACGAGAAATGACAGCTGAATGCGCATCAAAATAAAAGGGTGCTAATTATCTAAGCAACGATTAGAAAACAAGAGAAAAAGAAAATAAGAATTTTAACAAAATTTTTACATCTAACAATTTTAAACGATCATTATCAACCCTGACATTTCATGGTTCCTTTTTTTATCTCTCTCTCTCACTCTCGAGGGCCTAGTAGATCCCTAGCACTCATTAAGTCTTCCCGTTCGCCAAAACCGTCTATTATAATAAAGAAAAAGAATGAAAGAAATAAAAATAAAAAAAGGAGAAAGAAAAGTTATAAGCGAACTGCTTAGACATTTAGACTAAAAGTATTTTGGACAGCTGGTAGTTAAAAAATCGGTATCCTTTCTCAACAATGATTTCTATACTATACGCACCTTATGTTTTACTTTTGAAAAAAAAAAAATTAAGAAATAGCGATGCGTTTGCCGATTAATCATTGCTATTTCACTTGAGGGCACTTTTTTTTCCTAAGATATATACATACGCGTGTATATTATATACACACTTAAGGACGAATTCTAGACCATATAGTTTTGTTGCTTTGAAGTTTTGACTTTTATTTGATATAGATTAATAATA
The DNA here is from genome assembly GCA_017163975.1 of Anastatus disparis. NCBI lineage: Eukaryota > Metazoa > Arthropoda > Insecta > Hymenoptera > Eupelmidae > Anastatus > Anastatus disparis. The sequence goes on along the minus strand of JAFFSR010000335.1, from coordinate 13,439,550 downwards.
TGGTAAAAACTTTTTTTGTAACAAAGTAGCGTTTAAATTTAATATTTGGTTGTTGCTGTACATTACTGTTATTACTAAATTGGCATGGCAGAGAAATTTTTCGAAACTTTTAAAGTCTGTATATAAAATTTTTGCCGCTGCACTATATAACATGCTGAAAATTTGTGTGCGATGCACTTGCTCCGCTCGTTCTCTCTTTCTCTCTCTCTGAACGAAATTCATGGCGGTAGAACATTTATTGCCGCCGCTTTGTAAAATTTAAGTGAGTGCGAAGGAGGTCTTGTGATTTTCTCGAGCATCTTGCTAATGTTTGTTGCGTGGGCTAACATCACATACATATACCGACTGCGATATAGAATTTCTGTGTTAATGACGTTTTAAAAATAGACCCAAGCAAATCTATAAAATTTCAAACGGCAGATGCGAAATAATAGTAACAGAAAATGAGAGAGAGAGAGAGAGAGACGATTCATTTTACCTTAATATTATTTGCGAATATTTAAAATCAAAGGCGAGGATAAATTATCTGATATGCTCTTTTTCTTTAAACAAATAATAAAGCTATTATTATCATAAAGACATTTTTATTGTAGGAGAATATACGGGGGTATAATGTTATGTCATAAGTAGATTTATTATTATTAAGTTGCGAGGCACTTGTTATCTATTTATTTTCTCTCACCAAAATATAGTTTTTAATCGTGTTTTCAAAGTAATAAAAATATTAACATTAAACATTCATTAACGCTTGATATTAATATTTTCATTAGCTTAAAAACATAATTATCAACTTTAATTACACTCTAATTTAGAAAGCTAAAAATTCACAATATTTTCTTAACGCAGCATTAATATTAATGTAGTATTTTAATTTTAGTAGAAACGTAATTTATTAGGAATTTTTATGAGATGTTTATTTATTAGAAATGTAAATTTACATCTCTCTTAGAAAGTTTGTTTTTTTCTCTTTTTCAAGTAATTTTCGAACCAGTTTTTCTCAAACTGGTCAAAAATACTTAAAAGTATATATAAGAAAAGCCAGGGTAAAACCTGGCTAATGTGTACTCTTCAAATTACTTGACTTACCCAAAACTCGTTAATTTTCAACCCAAGAACCTCATAATTTTGTTGCGTTAAATTATTTACTAAGATTATAAATTTACAAGTGCCATAAACATTCCGCTAAGCAATATTTCAAATTTCTCTCTCTTACCCCGCGCGCGAGTGGAAGACACTTTACTGGTACAAGCAGCGTAAGCGCGTTTTCCTCTCTCTCTCGCGACAGCGAAACGTCATTAAGACTCATTAATACATTAAAAAGCAAAAAAAAAATCTAAAGCAAAGAGAACAAAAAAAAGAAGAAGAAGAGAGAGAAGAATGTAAAATGGTTGCTTACACAAAAATAAAATCAGTAATTGAATCTTGGTATTTTAGTCGCGACTGCGTGTTTATACAGTTGCGCGGGGTATATCCAATTTTAAACTTGAGCCGCCGCCTATGCTAATGGTTCGAAAGTATTAATTATTAAGTGGCAGGCAAGTGCGCGCAAGTTTAAACCAAAACCAAAGGCAAAAGGCTAAGGAACGAAGATTATACTAGTAATATTAAAGAAAACAAAAAATAAACTAAGCAAAAGAGTAGAAAAAAAAAAGTTAAAGAAAAAAAAAAGTTTGTTAGCAAGGAAATCGGGAGTTTGAAAGCAACGAAAGAAAAGTCTTGAGATGCATGTATGTACACGAGACATGGCGTTATACGTCTCGTCGGTATAGGATAGAAAGACTATGCAGGAGTCTGGTGGCGGACAAAAATACACACACTGCTTGCCAGTCGCCTCCTTTCGTTTTAGTATGTATATATATACATGTGTATATGCGCGAAGAGCCATCGAAATGAGGGGAAAATACCGGGCCGGCCGGAATGTTAATTTCGTCGCGGTATAAATCATCTTCTCTTTCTCTCTTCTTCTCTCTCTTATACATGTATACTATCTTTTTCTCTCTCTCTTTCTTTCACTCATTCACTCATTCTCTCTTACTCTCTTTCTCTCTCGCGAAATCTTTCGAGCCCACCGCCACTACTACTACCACCAGCACCATCATATCATCCATATAGTAACAGTAGCAGCAGCAGCAGAAAGCCGCGAGATAGAAACGCGAAACTCGGGTACAAAGTTTATATTACATGAGACATGGAACACGCATGATTCACCTTCGACCTCCTCCTTCTCCTTCTCATCCCTTTTTACTTCCTTTCTCTTGATTTTCTTTCCCTTATATACTCTTAGTTAAGAGATACTTTACAAAAACTTACTCTGTGCCGACGTGGCGTAAATTATTAAATTTCTGTTTTGCAGATGTCCAAATTTTAAGCTTAACTTGATTGTTGTGTATCTTGTATGTTTAAGATTAAATTCAATTTCTTGGAGATTTTAATAATTACTTAATTTTCTTGTTTAACATTTTTTTAAAAGTAAATTCTTGTTTGCATTACATCTTATTTGAATTAGTCAAAACGAAAATTAACTCTAATCTTGGAATTAATTAAACAAATTACAGTTATAATGAATTTGATTTTCCGTTAATTTAGCATGTATTAAATAAGAATTTGTAACCAGCAAATGAAGATGTAATAATCATGTATTTGGTTCTAAACTGCAATTTAGAAAACCTATAGTATCTATACCGAAAGAAATTCGTATAATTCTCATGACGAGTTGTATGAAATTCTATACGTATAATATCTTAGTTGGAAATAGGTTGAATTAATTGTTATCTTTAAATTATTTTTCTCTCTTGAAGATTATTTTTCTTGTTTAAAATAATTTATTTATAATTGCTAGTTTATCTTAACATAAAAAAATATTTAATCTCAGGCATTTTAATGGTCGTCATTAAAAATTTCATCATAAATTATAATTAAACGATACAATAACGATGTAGAATATTCTAAACAATCATTTTAATGCAATATTTTGTAACGAAATTGTTTCTGCATTTCGTGTTAATCTTAATTTTAATGAAAATTTTCTATGATATATTGTCAGAGTGAATTTATGAATTTTATTCATCTTTATTTCAGCGTGACAAATTATCTAATTAATCATCAATGTTAATAAATAACATGGAAAAATATTTTATTAGCGACTATTAAAAATAAGTGAAACTTCTAGATTTTGCAAATGTATTAATGTAAATAAATAAGAATTCATAAATTTACGCTAAGAATAATGAATTATTTTTAATTAAACCCAAACTATTAACGCAAGAGTTATAAAATATTAGAAAGTTTTAAAATAATTAAAAGAAACATCTTAGAGTATCTTTGTAAATAATAACGCATGTTATTTGACTTTCTTGAATAATCTTTTTCTCTTTTGAAAACTGCCAACGCTGTTCATTAATCACTGATTATAAATACAATTTGCTTCAAGGACAAAAAATATCCAGCTAAATCATTAAATATAAAAATAAAGATGAAGAAGAAGAAAAAAAAAATAATAATATCAAGTCGATAGGCGTAAAGCAGCTGAGAGCAAGAAAATGAAATAAAAAAGTGAGCGAGTGAGAGAGAGAGAAAGAAAGAGAAGAAAAAAATTAAGTCGCGCGTTCATCGGTAAGGAACGATAAAAGCATATCCGTGCGCGCACATGTATATACACGCTTGTCTTAATGTACAAGATTTGCTCTCTTTTTTTTTTCTTCTTTTTCTTCCTCCACCTCCTCCTACTCCCCTCGTCAACGTCTCTACGTCATATAGCTTAAAGTACTGGATGATCATCCGTCCAGCAGCCGTTCGTCATAGGCGCAAAGCAGTTTAAAAAGTAAAAGCATTGGAGCCAAGCCAGAGTGTGCAAAAATAGAAGCATCTGCTTCGCGTATGCCTCTTTCTCTTCTTGTATACTAAGTCGCGAAAAGCTTCGATGGATATAGGAAAGAGAAAGAAAGCAGAAAGCAAAAAAGAATAAGAGAAAAAAAAATAAAGAGAGAATATCATTTAAGCAAAGAGTAGGAGAAAGGAGGAAAGAAAGGACGTAAAAGCAAAGATACAGAAATTACTCCCCACGGAGAGAGAGAGAGAGAGAGAAAAGAGAGAAAGAAAGTATATAAGCCAGACAGAAGATTCAAGCGAGCAATTCCATTGCCCTTGAATTCTTACTAACCAAGCACTTAGATAAAAATAATTAGCCGGATAAACGGCTCTGGCGCTCGCGGGATCTCTTTGCAGGAGAGAGAGAAAGAGAGAAGAGAATCAGAGAAACGAACGCGATTTTGCAAGAGAGTTGAAGACTTTGCTACCAAGTGTACTGTGTTTTATTAGTTAGCCGTGTAGTTTACAATTTGGAGGAGAATTAATGTGGAGAGTTGCATAAAAGCTCTTTGTATGTAGTTTCAAAGATGCTGCCCCCGAGGCTTGAATGAAAAATGTTTGCAAATTGTAAAATGATACGTTATATCGTATATATAAGTATGTGTGTATATGCTTGAGAAAAGAATTTGTAACGTTAAAAAGATATTGATCATATTTTATGAAACACCCGTATAATTAATCATACTAATTTTGATATGTATCTTGTAAAATCGAATAGAAATTATTTATTTTTTTCCTTTTACGAGACCGTATTAGATAAATGATTACGTCTTTCAATTATAAACATAGGCCAAATATTAATGATTAAAAATACATATGTAACTTTGGTACTGTGGATCACATTCTGGATAATATCTTCTTTTTTTTCAAATATACATGGCCTTAGGAGGTCCTCTAAATAATAGATGAAGTATAAAAGAGATTAATTGTCAATAAAATAACTTGATCAAATATGTTTATAACAAAATGATTAATCAAAATTTAGTAAATAAAATTTATTTCCTTTTTATTTAAAACTAAAATTAAAGATAATTAATCTGACAATAAGTTTGTAAGATCCCACAAGGAGTATCTGTATTTTTTCTCTCTATATAATAAAAAGCAAATTTAAATAGCTAGATCTAAGGGCTCTCTTTTTATAATGTCGCTAGGGGCGAGGATACGCGTGTGGTTTTTCTTTCTGAAGATATGTGATGTGTTCCCTTCTAATTTTCGGTGTCTGCATTCTTAAAGTCTGCAAGACAGACTAAAGAACATAGCGAGAAAACGGATGGGTGCAGCAGTCATTTAATTGGGGTTCGCGGCCAACCGCCGTCGCTGTTACTGCTGCTGCTGTTGCCGTTACTGACGCCCGATTTCTTAAACTGTGTTGTATATGTGTACCCTCATTTTCGTGTGTAACGCCCAATGAGTCATCGATGATATCTATCCGTTCTTTTTATTGATATTTATGACTTGAAAGTCTATCTAATTTATGTAATGCTGTATATTTCTAATATTTCACATGATACTTATTCTTTATTTTTATTTCTTTTTTTCAAAGATTAGATAAACTATTGAATCTAATTCGGTTCATCGTTCTAATTTTTTTTTCATTCAATATTATTATTGAAACAGAATTTAAGGAAATGGTTTATTATACAAATCAAAGATTAATCAGACGATAAGAAAAATTGAGGATAATAAGCGTTCTAAGAATATACATTTAGTATACGACTGTGTTAATTAATACGATCGATTCACTTATTCTAATAATGACTATTGAAGTAAAAATGCATTGTTAGTTTAAGAATTAATATTCGCTCGAATGTTTTGAAATTAAAACTTACAATATGATTGAATTTCAAAATATCGTTCAAAATAATCAGCACATTTACAGTGTCAACGCAAAATTCTATTCTAAACTTGAATTCTTGAATTTTCGTTGATAAATCACATTTAGCTTTTGCTCATTAGAGTATTTCAATAATTTAGCATCATCATTTTGCTTGCCAAGATATTATACTATTTTCGCTTTCCTTGTTACCCAACATTGTTTTAAGATGAAAATTAACATGTACTATTCACAACCAAACCGCACATTTGGTTAATTAATACTTTAAGACTGAATAAGCAATTAGTAATTTATCTGAATATCAAAAAACAAATTTTTTTATTTTTATTTAATAAGCTTAAACATTTTGCCGTGTAATATGCATTCTGTAATATAAATCAAATCTCATTAATAAAATTCAAAAAATTGGAGAAATATATTAAATATGAAAATCGTTAAGTCACTAAATTTAACAGATTTCACAGACTATTTTGAAAACAAAATATTTTCTAATAACTCGTTTATTTAAAAACTTTCATGGATTCGGTAATAAATCATTATTTTATCTTAATTTACAGACTGCGATTCATCGGGATGCGAGGCTGACATGGCGGAGGGTTCAGCAGAGGAGGAACAAAGCAGTACAGCTGCACCCGCTTCACCACCAGCCGATCTCCGTATCCTTAACACACAATTATCATCACCTTATCAACAACAGCAGCAGCAACAACAACAGCAACAGCAGCTTCAACAGCAGCAACAACAGCAGCAACAGCAGCAGCAACAACAACAACAGCAGCAACAGCAGTCTCGACCACCGTCGGCACTGCTTCAGCAACGGCAACAACATACAAGTATGTTAGCAACGGCGGTACCGCCCAGGCACAGTATGTTGCCCCATCCATTGAAAACCGAGATTAAGTCCGAGCTCGATATGGACAGCTCCTGCGACGTACCATTAAATCTAAAAAGCGAGGTGAGTTACATAAAACTCTTATATTTATCTTTACCATTACATCACTCCACTTCACATGCGTATATTGTTTTCATCTTCAGAATTAAAGACAAGAGAAAATATTATGCATTTTGTTTTGGAGGGATATTAATAATTAGTGGTTTTAACATATACCTAATTTTAGCATTTTCATTTCAACACCTGGCACTCAATTTTCGCGTCACTCATCTTTTGTGACTTAACCTGATTTGCGCGATCGCTATTTTGTAAAAGCTTCTCTCTACCCTCCCTGCCTCTCTCTCTCTCTCTCTCTCACCCGCTATGTATCTATCTTTCTCTGACCGCGCTTGCTCTGCACGCGAATCCACTGTAAATCAAATTATTTTAATGATTTAGTATTGCAGTCAAGCTAATAAACGAAGATCTAATTAGTTTGTTTCATAATGTATATAACCCGCATAACTATACAAAAAGTATAACACTCATTGCAGTTGTTTTAAGAGAAAGAGAAATGTTTCAGTCCTTCAAAAAGAAACATAGTACCCAAAGTGTATAGCAGTAGAATAAAAGAAGAAAAAAAATTAATGAATGATAGTGTAGATATACAAAATATTAAATTGTCTTTTACTCATTTAAATTCCAGAGTGTACAAGGAATTCTCCGAAGTACCGAACTCTGCCTCTCTCTCCTCGTTCGTATATTATCGGTCTCATCTTCCTACATACTTAATATGTCGTGTATACGACTAAATTGAGTGTGATCAGACTAAATTGTTTACACGCACATAAGCATTTGACGTCACTCAGATCACGAAAAAATAAAAGAAAAGAAAAAGACAACAACTAAGAAAAAAAATCACATTAAATTTAAGTCCGCGCTCTCTTTAGGATGTACACATTATTCTTTTTCTTTAATTTAAATTTAGTTCTGTCATTCTCTCGCTCACTCATCGACATCTACATATATGACATCATACCCTTGTACATAATACGTACCATTTGAATAATCAGCCAGCAGCAGCTTCATAAATTATAAATGATTGAACAAAATTCATCGGGAAATCACCGGGAGCACTATATATCTATAGATATAGGCTCTCTTATCGTTCTTACTCCTTTCTTGTCTATATGGACCTCGAGAGTTTTGAATATATACCCAAACGACCCAATCAATTGTTCGTTTAAAATAGTCAGCGTTAGAGTTTAGTATTATATATCGCAACGTAAATCGAACGATGCCTCTGTGACCTGTATATATACATATACATATACCGATTATCTTTAATACTAAACAAAAAGTATAAGCAGAATTACAATAACATTAAATATCTTTTAAGAGATGAAAGAAAAAGAAAAGAAAAGAATAGACAATTTCTGATGAGGTCAATGACCGATAGATTTAGATTTTTAAATGCTTTTCAAGTTCTACTAACGTTTATTTCTTGCGCAACGTTAGTAATACAAAGTTTTTTTGTTACATTACTGACGATTGCTTTGATAAATGTTATTCCAATTACAAAAAAAGGCTACCACATCCAAAATGTGTTCTTTTTTTTAATACAGTTAATAAATTTTTGAAATGTAAGAGCATCAATTAATCACGATTTTATCGACACGTAGCAATTGTTTTTTTATTTCAATCTTCTTTTTCTTTTTGAACAAGATTATTAGTTATATATTCTGTTCAGGTTGCGGTATTATATCAATTTGTAAAGTAAATAGTTGTATCGATATGTTAGAGGTAGTTAATAGGCTTCCAAAGGCAATCGATGTATGATAATTATTTTAATCGCTTTAATAAGACTATGGGCGCCAGTAGGTTGCCGTCGTACATGCATATACATACATTGAACTATACATGAGCATAGAATGATATTGAGAGAGCGAGAGAGAAGCATATCACGCTTCTAGTTGCAATGGGTTGTGTATGTGTGTGTATTCTGTGTCCTAGGCTACTAGAATTACCAAGAGAGAAAGAGAGAGATAGGAACGTCATTTGCTGACGCATATATACTAATTATCGTCGCCTAATGATCTATTTTCGGCCTTGATGGAAACACCGCGTGGCAGACGAAAATACATATGATTTACGGTAGACACTAACTTGTGATTACACGCGTTAATTCTATTTATTTTTTAACTGAAATAATACGCTGTAAATTAATTAGTATTCCGTTGTACGAAACCCCGGCCAGCAAAACTATATCCTTCCCCAGCTTTTAGGCTAAAATAAACCTTGGTTTAAGAAAAAATTAAACTTTTTAAAATGTCAAATTTTCTAACATTTTGCACGATTTATCATTTACGTGTTACCGTCACATGTTGTATTCTTTGCGGATGAAATTAATTTTATTATTGTTTGATGAGTTATTATGAAATAGTTGATAAAAATTGGATTTTTCTTGAATTTTCATCATATTAAAAAGTCATTTTCTTATATTGTCAAATATTTAAGATACCCGCAGTTCTTTTTTTATACCTAAATTAAAATACTTTATTAATTCGAATCTAATTTAATATTTGAAATATTGATTATTGTAAAATGATATTCTAATTTAAGTTTTCGATTATTTTTATGAGTCTATGAAAAGACGTTAATATAAGAAAATGCATTTACTTAGAATTTATAATGAAATATAAATTATACGAAGAACATTAATTTTACATTTAGAAAAATAATTAAAACATCAATAACTTTCTTAATAAAAATAGTATATTTCTAGACAACTTCCAAGGTAAAACCATTCGGTAACAAAAGTGATCTTAGCAAAAATTATTCTGCTTTACATATATCCCTCATCTCGTATTTTAAAGATAACATTTTGCATCTTTGCTGAACGAAAAGAGCGTTAAGTTTTACGACAGTTTACTTTGTCGCGTTTTGTGAAAAAAAAAGAAATCATGTTATAGTTGTAGGCTCGTAAGGTAGAATATACTCTTTTCAGGCATTCTTTCTTCGGCAAACGCACTTGACGAAAGAACGTAAGAAAGAAAAAAAAATCAAAGAAAATGTATGTATATGTTGCCACGATGTAAATCTTTAACAAAGACTCCGCACAACAAACCATCAAATAGAACTGCAAAGAGAACCTTTGGCTAGTAGTAAAGACGAGATTTGTACGAGCAGTTGAAGGATCGAGGGAGAGATGCTGCTCTCGTTGGCTGTTTGCACGTGGATTATAAACTCACCTTCGACAGAAAGAGAGGAAAGAATGTCTCATTCTTTTTCTCCTTTTATTTTAACGTGTTTATATCTTTTGGCTTACTATCCTGTTATATATTGTTAAAACGATGCGCTTCTATGGCATTGGCTTCTCTGGAGAATGGAAACGAAACTCAAGATACGACCGACAGATGATTGCGTTTCGGTTAAGAAACGAGTGAAAAAAGGACGCGAGAAATGGGAGTAAGAGAAAAGAAAGAGAGAAAAAAAAACGTATTTAAGGGTCTAGAAACGTTTGAAAAGACAAAGAGCTTTTGATTTTTGATGCTTTGATTTACACTAGAAGAACTTTGCTCTTGTAGTTTATTACTGTCTCGGTTACTTACAATATTCATGACTTAGAATATATTTTGGAAAAGAATTAAATGCATTAAAAATGCAGATCTAAAGTTAGTATCGCGAAACGAAAAACACGAAGATTTCTTTGCAAAAAAAAAGATTAAATTTTTTTGCGCTATTATAATTTGTTTTCCAAATCATTAAAAATTCTTTACTACATTTTTATACCATCATATTATTATATTCATTAAAAAATTATATAATTATATTCATTAAAAAATAATTTAACAAGCTGCATAACTCACGAAAAATTAACGCCTAAACGATAAATTTCTATGAGAAAAGATATAAAAATAGCGCTTTTATAAAAAATAAAAACGAGAGTTGAATAAAAAAAAGCAGTAAGAGCAACGCACAAGCATATGTTATCTTAAGCTTCGTAGACGCGCGCTCCACGCATTGTGTGTGCCGTACATACACACGTACGCATATGTATACACGGTTGAGATCTCAGAAATCGAGCGATTATCGCGATATAAAGCCGTGGCTGGCGCTGAAGAACGAATACCCGCAGGCTTTAGCCAACCGTCCAAGATATACTTTGCCTTTTGTTTTTACATTCAGTTGGCGTTTTGTACCTAACTTATATTATACATATACATGATACAGTCATACGATTACTCTTTCTTTTTTATTCTCTGCTCTGACCGATTTATCGTTGAAACACGGGGAATAACTTTACCTTTTTAAAATACAATAGACGCCGTATTATATGCTTTATTTTTATGTACGAATTTGAAGAAGTGATAAGCGAGTGATTAAATTTTTCATTACATTAAAAAAATTTATGAAGATATGATTAATGTCAGGAGATGCTTAATTAATTTTATTTTGACAACGACAAAGTTTCGTTGTTTTTTTTTCTTCAATTGTCTCTTTCTCTCTTTTTTTTAATAGCACATAATTAAGATAAAAATGTAGATTGATGAGATTCTAATTTTAAAATTTATCAAGTTATTATTTTTCGAGCGTTTCTTAATTGCTTTTTTATCTTTGGATTACGATTTCATTGAGCTAATCAAATATGCTTTAAATAAAAATATTTTCGAGTTTAATAAACTTAAAATCCTATTAAATTTTAAAATCCAAATAAGAATTAAAAAATAACGAAAATTTTATTATTAAAAATTGAAAATTATTTTCTTTTTATTTTATTGCTTATTTTTTGGAGTGAAGAAGAAAGAAAAATGTAGAGAAAAAGTTATATTACCAGTAAGCGGCGATAAGTTATTTGAGTGTGTTTAAGTTTAACGCATTTTACAAGGTGAGAGAAATAGAGTGCGCGCATCTATATGTTCAAACTTATGCGTCACGACTTGGAAAACGGGCACCAGGCTCATCCGTTCCGGTCGTTGTTCCGTGTCCATCCATTACACTATTATCCTCTTGGCAAACACAGTATCCATCACCAACCGCGTGCGCTCGAGCGGACTTAATGCCTTCAGCTTCTCCATCTCTCTCTCTCTTACTCTCTCCGTTTTCTCTTAACCCGCAGCATAACATATATAACATAAGCTAGAAGTACCTACGCGTACGCGCATGTAATTTACGCCTCGAAGAAAAGGATGTTTAATATTCGCGGATACACATATACTTTTCGCATAACACACAACAATGGAACAAATGAAGGCAATACATTCGTCTGAGACACGGTAGACAAGAGAAGAAAAAAAGAATAAGCGGGAATAATATTTTTAGTCAACTTATCAGGGAGGGAAATTAATACGTAGATTATCCATCGTTTTGCTGGGATTCTGAAAGAAAGTTTTTTTCGCTTTACAAAGCTTTGAAAAGCCAACTATGAGATTAAAGTAGAAAAAAGAATGACAATAATATAGGACTTTGTTGGATATTTATACTTGGAAATTTTTGCTTGTACGCGTCGCTACTTTATTACGTACTTTTTTTTCAACGTTACTGTGCATATGGTTTTACTTTTTCGTCCGTTAAGTTAAGCAGTCATGGAATATTTTATGATTAGCTCTGCGAAAACGGAGACGTTAAAAATAGAAAAGTTAAAATTCTTTGATCAATCACTGAATTCTATATAAAAAAGTTTCTGGATAAAGCGTTTATAATTAGGTTTAATAATTATATGGGAAAAAAATTGCAATAACTTAACGAAAATCTTAATCGTTCTTGTAGTAAAATGTCTTGTATCCATCAATTTTGAAAAGAAACATCGCACGTGCAGAAAATCACTTGTAGCATGTAGCGTTTGCACTTTACACGCCAGACATCAAAAGACGAAAAGAAAGGGAAAAAGAAATAAAATAAGGAAACTATCGAGTCTCAACGGATTTCACTGAAACATCGAAAGAGCGAATAAGAACAAGAGCGAGAGAGAGTAAGAGAAAGAAGAGAGAGAGAGAAAGGAGAGCAATAGGCAGAAAGGCAACGGGGATCGATGCGCCGCGCGAGTAAGCGACGGTTAGAATTGGAAGGCAGCCCGAAGGCGCATTCCTACTTGATGGGCCGGAGTCTCAGGCGTAAGTGCATCTGTCAAGAAGTGATTGAAGGCAAACGATCGAGGCGTACAAGAGGGAGAGAGAAAGAGATAAAGTAAGAGAAAGAGAGAGAAGCACAAGCATACAAACCAATGCTTTACTCTTTCTCTCTCCCGCGTTTGCTCCGGAATCTCATTACCTCGCTAGCGCTCATTTCAGCCTCTTGAATTGCGCTTCGATCAGATTTCACAATTGTGATTATTATTGCTGGCCGCCGTCGCGCGGCAGCAAAACGCTATTCGTGTCCCGGTGACGAATGAGCGGCAGCTTTTAAAATCCATACGGTTTTCGATCGGGACTCGGCTTTATAAAAGGGAGATCAAGTTACCCACCTGATGGCTGGCCACATAATGCTTTTGTTTACCAAGCCAAAGCCCATAGTCTTGACTGGCCGATCAACTGCTTGATTGCGACCAATAATTAGCTGAACGTTTTTCAATTTTATACATCATGCGAACGCTATCGTACATAACGTTCGCTTATTCTTTTTTCTTTCTTTCCTTATTACGAAATCAATAATTATCTAAGTTATTTGCTTTTGTATGTTTGGCTTTGATATACGTGAGAAAGTTAAATCAGGATTATAATTGTTAAGAGAATTATAATTATTGACAGTATTGCATTTCTTTGGAATTATTATCAAATAAGTTTATTCAATAATAATTATATCATATTTTTCATATGAACAAATTGTTAGTAAATATTATTATGTTGAAATGATAAATTTATGTCAAGTGGTTACTTCTAGTCCTTAAAAATTTTTAATTTATAGCGTAATTTTTATGAAACAGTGAAAATTATAAGCATTTTACTAATACAATAAAATGATTTGAAACTATCATGATTAAACTTGACATTTCATAAACATTTCTTTGATTATTAATCCATTTTTAACTACCGTGATTACAACATAAACCTAATTAAGATAAAATTTTCATTATAATTTAGTGAAATGTAAAATTGTTAAAGGAAAAAACATAAAAAAATAAGTTTGATTTTTCTCAAGTTGCTAATATCGAGTCAATAAAAAAAAATATTTTGAGCATAAAATAATATTTTTTTGTAATTTAATTTAGAAGATCAGAATAATTGAAATTTTCCTGGATTTACTTATATATTAATAAATAAAATAATGCTTAATTTATTTACATGAAACGTTATATTGACAAAATAATAATTATTGTTTCCATAACTTGATTTTATAAAGTAAAATTATTCTTATATGTCTATTTTATAAATATAAAAGAAAAAGTACGGCATTCCATATGGTTATGTAATTTGAATAATTTCTTTTAAATTAACTTTCAATACTTTTCTTTCAACCCAGCGATAATTTTTCCATTCTTCCATTCGATTTCTTGAGATGAATATCAGATCAATTCCTACTTAACGTGGTGTTACATTTGAGTTTACCAACTCATTTTCACGTTAATTCTGTGTTTTTTCCACTTGAACATAATAGTATGTATTTCCGACAATCTCTTCTCGTTACACATGCGATTGAACACGCAATAGTATTATTTCAATCCTTGTTCTCGCGTTTTTGCCTGTCTTCCTTTTATCTTTTATTTCGTTCTTTTATTTTTGTTCACCTATATGTTTTCAACTTTTACCTCCCTTGCATGCATTGCCCGATGTACAGAGGCACAGACATCAATGAATCGGGTATTTTTCCATTAGATGGAGACTTGATTAAATTGAAAATCTGTCAATTTGAGAAAAAGTATCCGACAGTTTATATTGACGTTAGACATTATATGCATTGGCCACAGAAAGAACAAGAGAAAGAGAGAAAATCCGAGACTCGCCGCTACCTGACATTTCATCTAGATAACCCTCCACGTAGGCCTCTTGCGTCTACTAACGCGTCATCGGCTTACCGTATGTGATGCTTTTACTCTTCTTTACGCTGCCGCAAACGGCATTTATTATTTTTTTTTTTTTCTCCTTTTTTTCTTGTTTATAACCTTCCTCTTCCTGTTCCATCTTTTAGCTCTGCGATGGGGACTCTTAGTTTTTTCTTTACCTCTTGCAATTAATCACGCTACTGCCAATGTAGACGATCTTTTTTTTAACTCTTAGCACGAGTGACCATGTTTCAGTCACTCACCTTTTCGATAACGAAATTTAACGCTACTAGAAACAGCGATTTATCACTTTGTTATAATTAATTTTTTCATATTCTTATTTTATAAATGTTATGAATTATTAGAATTAAAACTTTTTATTAGAAATATATCACTTTTGTCATTGAAGCTTATTTATTAATTAAACTTTATTAAGTTTTAACAAAAAATATTGTAAGAATGTTTGGCAGTATATCTTAAATATCTAACAATTTCAATTCCTACTAAACTTGCTTTCGAAATGAGGTTGAACTTTGGACTCGAGCTCAATTTCGCCTTTAACATGAATAATTTTCTTGTTTACGCTATCAGGAGCAGATACGGGATTAAGTTTGACCGTGACACGGTCTTGCATTACCGGCAGCGACGCGCAACTGCACACAAGGCTCCGGAGAGCTTCGTTCGTGCTTTCGTCTCGCTAGAGTCCCCTGGATGTGTCCTTTTAAAGTGGCAAACTTCCTCGAAATACGTATCCACTGTCCAGCTTCGTTGGCCAGCTTGGCTAGATAGCGAAAGACCGTCTCTACCTCACTCTGTCTACTTGTTCGCCAAGCTTGAAGGATAGCTAAGGCCGAGAGAAGGCAAAAGAGCAGAAAGAGGGGTATGAGAGGTACGAAGAGAAGGAAACTCCCCGGTGGTGCCAAATAACAATGTTGAATCTCATAAACAAGGAGACAAGACAAATACCCGCTGGTTGCACCATCCTCTCTTCGTATAGTGGACAGAGTCCGTTCCGCCTTCTCTACCCCCCTTTTCGACCCTTTTTGCTATGTTACCACTACTACTACTACCACTATTACTACTACTACTGCTACTAGTGCAAGATAGCCGTTCGCCGCTTCTTCCAGTAGTACTAGCAGCACTACCACCATCCTCTCGCGGGGATGAGAGACTCTGCTGGTAATTTCACGGTGTCTTGCATCTCTGAGCCATCCCTTTCTCTCCTCTCCCTTCTCTTGCTCGTTTCTGCCACCACTGCTCTTTCCCTTCCTGCACACCACCTCGTGTCTGCATATACTCCTGCATTGCTTCTCTGTCTTTCCTTCTGTCTTGCTTCACTTAGATGAACGTGTCCTCCACGATGTCCATTTACCGTACGTGTGCTATGCCGGGATTATGGCCGAATCTTAACGATCGTCCTCTAATAATTGCCTCATTAACCAACACGTACTATTATTGGAATTATTTCGGAACTGTGAGTCGTTTTAACTTCTATATTATGCTAACTAGATATCAAATGTTGATTATATTATCAAGTAAATTCATTAGGTTCTACCAGTGAAAAAATTTATTATTTTCAAATTTTTCGCTTGAAATATTTAATTATTAATTATTACTGATAAATTTGAATTTTAATAAATTTTTGTTAAGGATCTTTTATTTGTTGATTTTCATAAACATTTGCTAATGAAGTAATATAATATTTCTGAAATATAGTCGTGCTGATTTATAAGAACATTTGATGACAAATTGCAATGAGTAATGTAGTTAACTAGATTATCTTAATTTATAATCCTTTGACAATATAGGTAAAGCGAACAGCGTCATCAGGTTTTTCTTTTGTAAAATCGAAGCAGGCAGGCATGTTATAAATCAAATTATAGCACGCAGAGATAGAGATTAGATTTCCGTCGGTTTACGTTCGAGAATTCGAGAACGCCAATCCAGTATATATCTGGGGTAAGGGTACTACTATAGCTTTCAAGGATTTGAGCTTTTCGTAGCTCGCTGGCTAGCTTTCTCTGTCTATGTCCAGCGCCTTCAGCCTCTATCCATCGTCTCTACCTTACCCCACCTCCTGGCCAAGCATAGATTCTCTACAGTGAAGCACTGCAAGGTCCAACATTAGTTAACGATTAATCAAGGCGCTTGTAGCTCAACATATATCATTAAACTAGTTAGCGAAGTAGGGTCGGCCAAGTGTGCTGACCACTGCTTCCTAGCTAGATCCCCCTTCTCCTCCTTTCTAAACTTGCCCCCTCAGGCGAATCCTACCGCCTCGCAACCTTCTCTTCTCTCCTTACGTCTCTTACCCTTTCTACAACCCCCTTGCTTGTGCTGCGCACCTCCTTTCCGCGAACGATGCATACATTCGTTCTCTCTCTTTCTCCCTTATTCTCTTTCTCCTTCTCATATACACATACACACGAACAGAACCAAACTCTCGAAGGCCCCCGCAGCAGAGTTTACATTCGTCCTCAACGTCTAGCGTTCTCTCTACGAATTGCTCGTTAAGAGACGAACTTTAAGGGTCACGCTCAAATTCGAGATTTTACTTGGCGTTGTATGTATATAAGGAGCGCTTTTGCGCTGGTTCGTAACATTATTTTCTTGTTTTGTACTTGTCATTTATTTGTTCTCTAGCCAAGTTGTAAGTTTTCAGTGGTTTCCTTCTTTGAAATATAACTGTATAAACTGTACATACGTGTACGTACCTGTGTGTATGCATGTTCATGTGTATTATATCTTCAGATAAATACCATATGATATAAATAATTTACAATAGCAATTCTTTCAAATTATTGTAGATAATATTGTAAACACACTGTAACATTATTTATTTGAGAGGAGGGAAGAAACATTTAAAAATTATTAAATCGCAAAAGTAGCTGTATAATTTCGATCCACGAACTTTCTTGAATCATTTTTTTATTGTATGATAAAAAAATAATTTTATAAAAACGTTTAAAATTATTGTTCGTTAGAATAACACAAATTTCTTATCTTTATTTTATCGAAGAACTAAGATAATAATTCATAATAGGATGCAAAAGTTTACATGGAGTATTATTCTGCGAGAGTACAGGAGTTTATCAAATTATTTATTCTTGTCGAAAAGGAATATGAAATTTCAAATTATTTAACGGGACTAACGAACCTACTACTTAATTTAAACCACTCAAGCGATTCTCTTGGTTTCTTTCAACTTGTAGTCGTCCGCGGATGTATTACAGAGTTTCATACGGTTTGATCTTGTTTCATCAAATTTCTTTTATTCTTTTTTTCTCTATCTTTATCTACTATTCCTCTCCTTACTTGACCATCACCTTCTCAAACTCTCCTCCAATTTCAAGCACCGTGAACCGTAGACCAAGCTTGCTAGTTGCACTGTCTGGCTCTTGGCCGTGCCAACGAGTGGGCGCGTCCCTTATAAATCCTGCAGGACTCTGAGCAGGCACTAATGTACGACTGTTTGCGGGTATAACTTGGCCCCAACACGAAGGATACGTAGAGGATAGAGAGAGAAAGAGAAAGAGAGAGTAAGGAGGATGAGAATGGTGTTGCCCAGTACATGCTAAGCCGGGGCTAAAGGCTCACTAGACCTAGCCATTCCTCACTGCCCTCGTGTGCCGCGCTCTGCGGACTTACACCTCCTTGCTAAATCCACGTGTGTACCAAAGCGCTTCTCTCACTCCCTTTCTCTTGCTCTCTTTCCCTTGTATATGCTATACCTGCCAGAATGTACAAGGCGAACTTGTCTCCGCGTTCTTATCCCAATGGCAAATGTTTAGAATTTATCGACCTTAAAATTTATGAACGTTTTTTTTTTGTTGTTGATTTGTTAGATCTTTGTCATACTTATCGATGACAGCTAAAAAATCGTATGACGACTTTTTACAATAATCCAGAAAATACAAATTCTTGGATTAACAAACCTATTCAACCGCAGTATAGAAAGCTAATGCGGGGGATTTCGTGTGTAGTAGAATCGTAGTGGAGTAGTGAGGGGTGTTAATATTGCTAGAGTTACTTGAGCCAAGTTATTTGACCATCACCCACTGTTCATCCTACGATATAGTATTAAATCCCTTACCCCCTTTTATCCCCGTTCCTCTTTAGTGTTCTCGACAGTCTTGTAGCAAAATCTACGAAACGAATGAGCGCACCGGTGTCCAGCGGTGTCGCCGGCAAACGTTTGCTCGGCAAACAAACCCAACAGACTATCTTAGGCGTCGTTATAGTCCGGCTATACTAAAGTCGCGAATGACCTGCGGCTGGCGCGACAAAGTCGATCTTCTGCAAGCGAACGCAAGCTACAGGAAACACGAGACTGTTGCTAGTAGTGTATTTTACTTTGGTGTGGATATAAATGACTAGAGATGGAAGAGAATATCTTGTTGTTTGGTTAAAGAATAAGAGAAGATGAAGAGAGTGAGAATTAAGAGAATGAAATGTTTTTATTATCGCTGCTAGTTCATCTTTCATGTTGAAAAAAGAGATCAATGCCAATAAAATTGAAGGCAAAGGTTCATTGACCAACTTTGGCTACTACTAATTAGAAGTGATCGCTCAAAGTCTTCTTTCTTCCCTTGACTCAAATTGCGGAAGATGTGGAGGGAACGATGCGGGTAAACTCAAAAAGCGAAAATTTTCCGAAAGACGTGAGCGCGTTGATTATGTAAACGTGGCGGTGAAAAAACTTTTGCTGATTCATTATTGATTTGCGATACTATAAAGTTAATTTAAGTTACTTTTCTATTTCTATTTCACAGTAATTGAAAAATTAATTATTTAGAATTATTTTCTTAAATTTTCGTATAAATGTTATATAAGCTAATACATAAACTATTAAAAAAGTTTGATAAAAATGTGATCTTTTAGGTTATTATTCATTGTCGCTAAAGCGTAAGACTAGTGGAAAGATTGTGGGTGGAGAGCTCAAGTTGAAAATTTACATAGAGTTCGGGCTTATAGAGTAGTATTTGAAGAAGAAGAGGCAAGTTTCGTTCCCAAAGGGCAGTTGTAGCTACAGCAGCAACGCTTTCCCAAACCTGAGATTTGCTGACCGTCGCATTGACCAAGAATAAGATAATCCTTCGTCACATACGTAACCCTCCCAGAAGTACTACTCTACGCCCATACGTGTATTCGGAGAAAGCGGTTCTCCTAGGCGAGCGCTGTATTAATGTTTGCTTTTATATCTGTAAACAGTCACTTGGGTGGGTATCTCTGCACCAGGTACTGACTAACCATCCATGCTTGAGGCAGAGAGAGAAAGATAGAGATAGAGAAGGAGTGGGTGAGCGGGAGGCGACTGTACACCGTCGTGCTAGATTATTAACTGACCACTGGGATTAGAAACTTCCTTCGAAGGTTCCTCTCTGTCGTTCTTGTCGTTTCTAGCTATATCTAGAACGCTCTCTTCTCTTGCTTCCCCTCCTCAAGTATATTATTGAAACAGGACTGTATGAAGGCAGGAGTTTGAATCTCTCTCTGATTTACCGAGCTAGCCTATCCTCGAGGGGTGATTTACTTCGTTACCTAAATTTCGCCATCGCTGGACATCCATGAATTTTAATTAAATCGCGTATTTGTTTTTCGACTCTTCAGCAAAATAGATTCTTTATTATTTCAGCCAGTAATATAGAAAATTATTGAATAAAAATTAGATTATTTATCTAGAACATCTTATAATTTAACGTAATGGATTTTTAAGAAAATATCACTAGATGTGAAAAAATATGCATTTGGGAATATAAGAAATGTTATAACTTTGGTAAAAACCAATTTTAGAATCAATTATATTATTTAAGAAAGTTTATTTAAAAAAAGTAATTTTGTGTCCTTAAGACTATTTTATTTAAATTGATTTAAATAAATAACCAAATATTAATTTTAAATATTTAGAAAAAATTTAGTATGCAAAAGTCATTGTCATTTTTAAGAAAATAACGATAATGAACTTTTACTTATAATCAATAAATCAGTCACCTAGAAATTTTATTAAAATGTCATTGTGTTATTAGGAGCAGAGTTTGATATTTATTTAAAGTAATTTTTTATCATTAAATTTATCTTTCGTCATTCATCCACAGTATTATTTTTTTTATCGTGATAAAATTTATAGTAATGATGTTTAAAAAAAACTTGTAATATTACATCGGATTTAGCTTATGTAATTCAGTATAGGTGATAAAATATAAGTAAAAAATCTAATCAATTGATATAAATCAAATAATTAAAAATGTCTTAGCTTTGTTTCTTAAACATTGATCTATAAATCGTAAAACTTTTACTAATGATTAATACAACTATTTTAATCTACTAAATGCAAATGAAATAAAGATCTTGGAATAATTATAAACATACATTAACTTTCAACGATAATTCAAAACAACATTTAAAACTACAAACTACGAAAGCATTAAAATTAAAGAACATGTGTTAACTACTTATATATATCTATATAGTAGTAGATTTTCGGGTGTATACAGGCTGGTGAATGTTTCTTTGCGAGTAACGCGTGCGTTGGTGGAGCAAGCCAGAGCTTTAGCGGCGCGTTGAGCGATGACACACTGGCATTAGCCGTGAGTGACGGAGTGCTGCGGCACGTCGTTTCTATCGGAGGGGCTACATACATGAGCGAAAGCGTGTTTTCGTCCATGTGTGCATATACGAAGCCTCTCTCTTTCTCTTTCTCTTTCCATCTATCTCTCTCTCGCTTACTCTTGTGTATGCGTGTGTGTACGTGTGTGGACAGCACGGTTAACTGACGCGGCATATTTACATTGCGCACCGGCGCAATTAAGCCTCGTGTCCGGCGTCAAGCGCGTAGGAAATTCCGTGCAGGCTAACGCCTTCGTACTTGCTTTCACGCCTCGCGTTACCGCTTTGCGCGCTCATTTGCCTCTTCTGTCTACCTTACTCTCTCTTTCTCTCTATCTATTTCTTTTTAGTAGCTTATTTTTCTTTTTATTCTTTCTACAATTTCTTTTGCGCTTTCTTCATCTTCTTTTTTCCTTTTTTGAAAAAATTTTAACTGTTAAAACCATTACCATAAAATTTTTGTTTATTTATAGTTTTCATCCAGATTTTTATTTTTATTTACTTTTCATTAAAATTTTTCATATTTTTTTTAGTTTTCAAACAAAAACCTCTATAAAAAAGATCAATTTCGAGCAAGTTTTTATTACTGCTTATTTTTTATTTACTTCAAGTATCTCAATTTCTGGTCAGCGTAAAATATAATTGCCGTGCGCTGAAATGCAATTTTCCAAAAACGATTTTCTCCTTACGGTACAGATTTATAGCGCAGCCAACGAAATGCCTTGCTTCCATAAAGGCATCTAAAACAAAGACTCCTAAAATTTTCAAGTGCGTAAAGCACCCTCTGCTCGAAGCTTGCATATACAATGTAAGCGAACACACCGTTTGTGAACTTGAAATAATAAAAGAAATAAGAAAAGCAATTTCGAATAATTTTTAAATCGTAAGAAATAACACTTGCGGTAATTTCTCAGCATACATCTTTTCTCTTTATAGCGATAAAACATAAAGAAATTCCAAAGCAAAATTTGATGACGAGAGTGTAAACTTATGATGGTTAGTGTAAACTCTTACATCGCATTATATTATAAGAAAAAGAAAAGGACAATTTTATAACGATTCAGTTATCCATCTAAAACCAGTATTCAGAATAGCTTATATCTGATAAAACCTCAAGCTCGCTCTTATTTATCGGACTATTGGAAATCAATCAAGATATAAAAATCAAAAGGGCAATCATATATCTTTGATGAAATTTCAAGTTATGATATAACTGACACTGCATTCGCGATTTCTTCTTTCTCTTTTTGACTTGTTATTAAATTTTCGTTAACCGCTTTATGATGCATGAGACTTCGGTCACTTGAAATATTTGACATAAAGCGTCTATTTAAAATTCGATAATTCAAATCAATAAAATGTTTGTATACTTTCGGAAAGCTTTTCTGTCGACGGTATAAAATGATGTCATTATTATATGTTTTTAACTTTGCAGTTACGAGTATTTTTTTAATCAAATGAACAATTTCAAACAGTTAGTGAATTTGCAATTACTATTACTATGTTTGGAAAATTAATTAAATAATTGAAATGATGCAAGATTTATTTTAAATGATTAGATATTATTCGTGTCAAAGTAATATAATAAAAATTAATCATTCAAGGAAAGACGAAATAACGATTTTTCCAATTATCAAGATAACCAATTGAATTATAATTGAAAACTAATTTCTTTTAGATAATATACAATATCCTTATCAAATAAATTTTTTTTACTAAAATTTTCACTTTACATAGTAGAAGTGTTTTATCAGGAAAGTTTTAAGGCCTTAGTTAATAATGTCATCAACAACTGAAATAATTAAATAGTTTGACTTTGTTACTTCATAAATTTTTATTGAAATTTACATTAACATTAGAAATAAAGTAATTTAGCATATATAACTATTCTTTTGTAAAAGCTACTGTTCATATCAAAGATAGGTTTTATCGTTGGCGCGCTTAATAATTGCCATAATCGCGTGTGCTCCGGCACACAAAATAATTATTATCCTATAGCAACTCTTATGGACGTGCCCGCATGAATATACATACTCACGCGTTATACGGATAACGCCAGTTACACATTATACCTATCCGCTATAGGCAGCTGTATATTGCGTTGATTCGTAAAACAATGGCTTGAACAGTCGTCGAGTACTTCGCTTTTCGCAAAAGAGAGAAAGAGAGAAATATCCAACAGATTCGCCATCTTTATCTTCTCTCTCTCTCACCCTTTATCTCTTCGCGTATTCGCTTCTATCTTTTATTAGCATCCCGTTGAAGCTATTCCACGTTGGGCCCCATTCTCTCTATATCGTCTAAACCTATCCGACGGTAGTTTCTCTCCTTCCCTCCTAAGACTTTGTATTTCGTATACAATATAATACATTCTCCTCCATCTCTCTCTTTCTGTAACAAGTAGCGCGAATGCTAACATTGTATGGATGTAGGAAGAGAGTGAGAAAGAGAGAAGCCTAGCAGAAGTGCGTATTTACGAGCGTTCCCGTCCATAAAGCAACCTCGCGCCTGATTTTGATACATTCTCCATGCCGGGCACTATCTCACGCGCGAATACGACCAACGTAGCCATATACACTCGGGATTTATGGAGATGCTCTGCACCCGCGCCTCTCCTCTTCTCCTCTCGCTGGCTAAAAGAGAAAGAGAGACCTGGTGAGTATGTACTTGGCAGTATCGTTTCAACCCTGGAATCCTGCCTGAACCTCTCAGACTTTTTCTCTTCTCCCGTTGTGTTTAAAGTCGATCGCTCTCTTTATTTGCGTCCCGTACGCTCGTTCCCTTAATTCTGCACCTGGTTAATTCGCAAGAATGCATCTCTTTTCTCGTAGGATGCGAGAAAGAAGAAAAAAAAACGAGTGCAACTCTCGATTGTAAATCTTTGAGCGTGAACGCTTCCCTCAACTATGTAATGGTTTACTCGAGTGGAATGCCTTTCTCACGTCTTTTTCTCTTTTCGCGTTTATTCTCCTTTTTTTTTTATTTTTCGCTTATGATCTTCCTTTCTTGTGTACTTTTATTATATATGTTTCCGTGTGGGGGATCCACGCCGAATTCTTGCTCTCTGGACTTTAGTCTATTGTTTGCGTGTCTTTTAAACAGCAAAGAGTATGTGTACGCGTGCTTACTAAAGTGACTATAATGTATTTGCTTCTTTTAAATAACCCGGATTAATCTTTTTGAAGAAATTTGAATAGAACTTTGCAATGATGTATTTAACTTTATTGTGTGTATTACTATAGAAAATAAAGGATCGCGATAGTTTATAAAATAAATGTTCGTAATCGCGGTTATTATTGAAACGATATTAATTCAAATATGTAAGAATGAATAGTACATCATGTTATAACAATAGTCTGATCATTTGACATGAACCAGGTACTATAGGAACTTGATTAATAATAAATGATCAACTTTATTATTTAGAATCCATTGAATCTATTGTGAATTCACTTCAACTCTATTACGACGAATTCATGCCAATTTCATAATAGCAACTCTATATACCAGAAAAAAAAAATTAAATTTTAAAATAGATCCCTATAGGTCCGTTAAAGCAATAAAGTTCGACACATCTAAAATATAAAAAAAAAAAGAAAACGAAAAAAATATTCGGCACTTTCCTCTTAATGTAAATACAAAGTCCATATAAGAATCTAAAAGAAATTGCTTCTCTCGGTCTCTGTAAATGCCGGCGCGTATATCGACTTGAAGAAAAATATTGTGCCTTCGGGAAATTTGTTATTAAAATATACATTAGACTGAGTATGGAAAAAATATTCACGGCTCGCTTGCTCAAGCGGACGCTTACTTATGCGAGAATAAATGTATATGGCGAAGCCTGCTGAGTTAAAAAAAGGGCAGAGGGAAAGGGGTTATGCAATCGTATAGAAAGATGGGCACTACCGTATATGTACATATATATTTATACATGTATGTGGGCGCGATGCTGGACAGGGTGAAAAGCCCTCGTACGATTACTATATGGAGAAGAGCAGAGAGAGAGAAAGTATGAGAAAGGCGTATATATCGTAATCACAATATTATGCTGAAATTGGAAGGGCTAGATTTCCCCATTTCTATTTTAATGGCTTCTGGGATTTCGATGTGCAGGCGGCAAGCGTCAAGTGTCGCCTTTATGTTTACTGTGTTACGTGTCATACTATGTTCGTCATTTTGGGTATCCTAATAGTTATCTTTCGTGTGAATATAATTCGATTGTTCAGATAAGAGGAAGAAGTAGATACTTCAAAATTTCAAAAATAATGCTTCTTGCTATAAAATCGATAGCATAAATATGTATAGACTTTGCTTTATCAACTCAAACTTGTTCTTTAGAATCTTTCCGGCATATGCACAGCACTTGTAATTTTAATATTAATATATTTTCAATAGAATATTAATGAAAAAAAAATTTTTTGTTTTAGGTAAGTTTCTTCAGACAGTACCATCATCATATTTATCTACCAACTACTTGGTAAAGTATTAAAATCGTTGATTTTTTTATTTATTCTCAATTTATCGCAATATATTATCGGTATTATCATATTCCTCATTTTGACCAGTACTTTTGGAAAATATTATTTTATATTCAATAATATTAAATTTTTTTTAGTAATGAAATCTAAATTTCAATATTTAGATATTATATATGGAAAACCATTCGTATTATTTGAAAAAAATCGTATTAATGAAAAAATCTGTAATTTATTAAAAAAATTTTTTATCAAAATTCATAAAAAAACTCGTCAATATTTGAATCATAACCCTTATTATCAATCCGTTAAAATAATGAAAAACATAAATAATTCTTATTGTTTAAACAACATCCAAGAATAAAATAAAAAGATATAGTTAAAATGAATTTGTTATGACTGCGTTGCTTAAGTAGTACTTGCCTCAAGGCTGTTTTACCTTTTGGCAAAGTTTGACTACCGCTAAGGTCAAAAGTTTACTTCGCGTAAAGCGAAAAGGGCTTGACTGTTTAAGTGCGATTGGTGAGAAAATGACGCGAGAAAGTTCAACTCGTGCTCTCTTTGTACACAAGTGTGTGTATGTGTGTACGAAAGAGGAATAGTAGTAGACAGAGAGAGAAAGCTTGTAAAGTTACCGAAGTCAAAAGCTTAAATTAATATCTAGAAGACTTTGTCTGGTTTTCTTATTTAATTACAATGTTTATTGTGCTCTTTATTTTGAAATCTTAAATTTTTTATAATAATACACTGCACAATGAGTTTAATTAGAATATACATATTCAATTTTTTCAATTAAATAACAAAGAAATGATAATTTATTTAAAATGTATTAGAAAATTTAAAAAAAACATAAAATTATCGGGCTAATCTTTTGGTTTAGGTTCATTGACGAATAAAATTTTATTTTACGAAGCTTATGATTACGGAAGTCGTAACTATGTAAATTTAACAAAAGTATTTTACCGAACTCATAAATATAATTTTAAAATCATGATTTTTTTTTCATATTTATTACACGAGTATTTTTCCATAGCTCTATTCCCACGCGGATGGGCAACGAAAAAAAAGCATGCAAATTCGTTCAATTATGCATTTTATTATAACGCAGAAAAAAAAGGATAAGAGAGTGGAACGCATAATGTATTACGGAATGACAAATTGTATAAAAGTTATTGCTCGCTTTTTTTTCCGTGATTTTAAATTACGCGATAAAGTACAATGGCGGCTCGAACAAAAGTTCTTTTTTTTTCTCTCACTCGCGACAACAAATAAAAAAAAGGAAAAAAAAAATTGTCCTTTCCCCATTCTGCCCGGAGGCCATAATTTGCTCTCTCGAGCTTGGGATATATACAAGCGAAATGAAAACTACACGCGCCCGTGTTGCTCAGCAGGGCATAATATATCCGGAGCATCCTTGATCATCGTCGTAGTCGTAGTTGTCGTAGTGTACCTCATTACACTACTATTGACCTGAATCTTTTATTATCCTCACACGTATATAAATCAACATAGCACCCAAGCATATGTATATACATTAAAAAATAATAAAAAAAAAACTAGCCGCGATAGTTATCGTTCGTCGCCCTTATTATCTCTACGTAAGGCAAACAATCATTATGCTCATTGAACGGCGCGGCGCTTAGACTTTTATATTTTTTTTACTCTTATGCTAGTGTATATCACATGTTTCTTTTTCTTCCTCGTAGCATTTCAGCGTACACGCTATTTTATAATATGTACAATTTTACAAAAGAGAGAGAGGGGCGAATACCGATTAATGGACTTAACGCAAAACGTGCATAATGAGCTTTGAGATAAACAAAGCCAGATAAAAATTATTAAAAAAAATAAAAGTATAATTAAAATATAATGATCATTATACGTTGTAAAAGAGAAAAAAGAGAAGGAAAAAAAAACAGTAATAATCGGGACAATAGGTGCGTGTACATTGAAAATCCGGCGAGAGAATTAACAGAAAGGATATATATTCATGGGGCATTATTTTATATATTTTTTCGGGACGAAACGATGTTATTACAAATTCATGTAATACTGAATGAACATGACAAAAATACGAATAGAAAGTACATTTAATGATGGAAAAGTATGCAAATGTAATAAGAGTTGACAAAATAAAATGAGCGAAATGTATATCTGCATGTATTAAAATCGAGTTTTGATCGTTTCCACTCTCCTACCTACCAGCCGACCTATCTACTTTTCAAAATAAATTCATAATTCACCGTAGCAAAATCAGTGCTTTCTATATTAGATTTTGTCAGTTGTGTGTCGGTGGAAGATGAATGAAAGTTTTCGTTATGAGCATTTAAACTTCTTAATTAAATAAACGATTTATAACCTGTCTTGTTAAAAGCAGCGAAATATTACAATAAAATACGTTGAATTTTGTTGAATAAAGTAGTTGAATTTTGAAATCGAAAACCCTTAAGTTCGATAGATCACACAGTACTAATTTTAGTATATCAGCGCAAATCAAAGAAAATAAATTTAATTATTAGAATTTATTAACTCAGAAATGTTTTTACTATGATTTATTTCATATTTTTAGTTTTATGAAATATAAATTGTATTTTTAAATATACTTATCATCTAAATATAAATAAAAAAATTTCGTATCTATAAGATGAAATATTAATTTATATATTTAAAATGCATAATTTTGCAAAACAATTGATTATAGATTTTAAATAGTATATTTATTAAAATAGTTTTGTACATTGAAATAAAATTTAATTAAATAAATACTAATTTAACTCCATTTAAAATTTTTTAAACCAAGCAAACATGTTTTTTAAATAAATATTTTCTTCACCGAAACGAATATTTTACATTTAATCATTTTAATAAATTTTTATTAGGTACAACTAAATTTTTTTAATTATAGTTACTTATATAACATTTTATCAACAAAAACATTAAATTTGTAGATAAAATAAAAAAAAAAATTTTTTTTAGTTTTATTTATATAATAATAAATTGTAGTACTACATATCTTATAAATACGTTTTTTAAAAACATTTCTATTAGAATACATAATCGTAATTATAAATATCACGAAAAGAATAGCACAACAGCGGTAAAGGATTCGCATTGCTGATTATTATGCGTAAACTTTGGCACAAAAAGCCTAACGAAGAAAAACGTGTACAAAACACTGGACTGTATACGGGAAAAGAGAAAGAGGTGATTCTTTAGTTTGAAAATAAAAAAGAAACAAGAAACGTAGAGAAATAAAGGGAGAAAACGAAGTTCGAAAGAGGGTACAGGTGGAAAAAAGGGAAGTGGACGGGCGGAATAATCGGCAACGACTTTCTCTGCGCAATGTTCGGTTAGATGCCATTTGTGAAAAAAAGGGTGTGAGAGAAGCGCAAAAAGAAAAAAAAAAGAAGATGAGAAAGCTAAACGCATAAGAGTGCGAAAGATAGAGAGATCGAAAAAAGAAGAAAAAAAAGGAAAAACGAGTCGGTAAAATGGAGCGTCCGAAGCAGTAGTAGCAGAAGCGTCCGACTGACAGGAATTTACATTCTCTCGAGCGCAATCTGCGTGAGTGAATTGTGTCGTGTTACCGTCGTCCAGAGAATTAGATCCGGAAAATCCGTAATAATTACTCGGAGCAACGGTTAGCTTCTCTCTTTCTTTTTTTTTCCATCTCGTTTTCTACCTCATGGTTTCTCTTTTCCAAGAGAGCCCTTTTCTCTGTACTTTCTCTCTCTCTCTTTTTTCCCCATCCATTCCTATATCCTTTCTTTCTCTTCACTTTTCCATCGTTTTCACCTTCGCTCTGCTGTTGCTCATTCACGGCGTGCGAAATAAACAAGTAAATACACCAGAATAGGGGGGCTAAAAGAGAAAGAGAAAAGGCTAGCCTCTTGCAATGTGTGACGGGCAGATCAGATTTTCCAACCACGGTACGCGCATTTATCCTCCATGCACGACTAAAAACGAAATTATTGCATTCCTTTGCCCATCCCGCTTCTCGTTTTCGCTTTTTTTCCTTCCCCCTAGTCTTTATATTCTTCCTTTCTTTTTCTTTTTTTTTTCATATTTTTTTTTATTTTCAAATAACCAGCTTTTTCATATGTTTTGCGGCTTATTGTTCAGCCGAAATTGTACGCGAAATACGGCACATTCTTTCCACCTACCGGTAGCTCTCGCATGTTCTTTTTTAAATTTATCGTCCACGATGAAAAATGCATTTATTATGAAACGATGCTATCCCTCCTCTTTATACGTATACACACGTATATAAGCACATAGTTGTTGACGAGCCGCGAAATATAAATGTAAATTATAAAAATGAGCGAAATGTGGGGAAATGAGCTTGCTTATAAATCGTATATACGCGTCGAGAGATATCTTTTAACATTTCAGTCAACAGCTCTGATCGTTTTAAATACAGATGTTTTGCTTCTAGTAAAATTAGTTCGCTTAATGTCCAATGATTTATGCACACAGCTAGCTCACATCAACTTTTCTCTCCTCGTTCTATCTCTCTCTCTCTCTTTCTCTCTTTTACGTTTTAGAATTAGGGTAAACGCACCGAGACACGTGTACCCGGTATGTATTTAACTCTTTGCTCTGCACGTCTTTGGTTATAATACTATCACATTACACTGAGGCAAACTCTCTCTCGTGCTTCTAATACATTACCCCGATTGAAGTAGTAGCTACATTCGTGCATACGTCGTTTTATGTTAATACGTGATATCTTTATTACAAAATTCGCAAATATTTCTCTCTAAGATAAAGTTTAATAATGAAAAATCATCCTGATTACAGTCGATGTATTGATTCATCAATATTCAACAATTTTTATGTATTATCGTCATTTGCATTGATGAAATCAATAAATGAGGATAAAAAAACAAACATCGAACGTTTTTTTAATTATTATTCATAAGTTTTATCAACAATCGATATAAAATTTTCATAATGATGAATATCAGCAAATTTTAAAGAGAACAAAAGCAAATAAATATACCTACTTAATATCAAGCAAGCGCGGTATGTAGTCGCAATAAAGAGAAAAATGATCAGCGAACAAACGTCAGTCGAGCGTAGGCCCTTCAAATACAAGGGTAAATTTTGCGTTTTTCGCAATGCACTTGAGGTACAGTTATACTTCTCTTCACGGGTATAAAAGAAGAAGAGGGAGGGGAGAATAAAAAATTCTAGGGTATATGCGGCATAAAGCTACGAAAAAAAAAAGTTTAGGGGGTGGTGGACCAATCGAGTATAACCCCAGCTATATATTGCGCAAAGCATATCGAACGCGAAATAAAAACCCGCGGCTTTCGTGCATACGTATATAATATAAAAAAAAGAGAGACAGAAAAGTTAGAGACACATAAAGAGAAGAATTCAAGAGAAAGAGAGAGAAAAATTGTAGCGAGGTAGCTCAAAATTAAAACCGGCCAGCAGAAAAATAATCAGATTTACGCGTATATTATTAACGAAGATATGCAAGCACGCGTGTATATATACATAAAGGGAAGAGTTAGAGCGCCAGGAAAACTATTGACTTCAATCAGACCAGAATCGTGTACCCCCTTTCTTGTTCTCTCTCTCTTTCTCTTTCTGTTTCACCCCCGCTGCAGCTCACGTATGTATATATGTATTTTCTGTTGTTTGTTCCCCCCCTTTCCCTTTCACACGTATATGAGAGCGAGAGAGTAAGAGAAAGCAAACGCACGGACGATTTCGGATATATGTAGCTTTGTAGGCGCTAGAGCACGTCTGTGAGAACTGACGCTCGAGTAGTAGCTCGAATATGCAAGGGTTAATTCATCAATGGTATGAGGGGGTAAAGGGAGAGTAAGAGGAACAGAGAGAGGGAGGTACATATATGTAAAGCACATTACAGTGCGTGAGCGTATAGAAGACCCTTCTGGTATCCTAATGTATTCCAAGTGTTTGTTGATCAACATAAATTTTGCGCTTTGCTTTGAGACACGTGTGGCAAAAATTTTTTTTCATGCTTATTAAAAGGTTTATTTTTTTTCGTTTAATTATTAATCAAGTTTTTAAAGCAATTTTTCTTTTACATATTAATGATAGTCAATTTATTTATATGTACATAAATTTAGGATCTAAAAAAAGACTTTACCATAAATAGAACTATTGTAGTTATAGAAATTGTAGATATTATCAAAAAATATATAAAATATCACAATTATTGAAACAAAAAAATATTGTCTGACCATAAAATCCGTATCTACTTAAGAACCAGTTTCAATAGGTTAACAATTAATTTTAATTTAGCAGCATGTAAAAATGTCATTCATAATAAAATATCGTTTAAAACAAGTTTGTAAAGTGCTTCTTTTCTCAAACAAAATTTTACGTGCGCGATATAAAATTACAAACACTACGTGTCTTCGTCTCTGTTCGCCAGGTGTGCGTTCTTTTGTTTCTATTAAAACAAAACTCATATTCATACATATATACACATTATGACCACGTATAATCCCACATCTATATAGTTTACATTTTCAAGCATACCACCATCACTACTACCCCCACCACATACGCTGTCCAGAGCAGAAAATTTATAATGCGAAAAAAAAATAATGTCGATGGATATGACACAAACGCGTCGCTTATGCGTTCTTTTCCTTTCTCTATTTTACTTGAAAACTCTGAAACAGAGAGTCGCGAGGGTGATTTTTTTTCTATATATACGAGGAGAAAAGAAAAGTCGTGGACGCGCATGCATAAGGTTTTACGTTTTCTAAGTAATGGCTCTTTGGTAATTTCTACAAGATTTACGGGATTCGATAAAAAAGAACGAAGAAAAAAAAGCTTAACTGTAACCGTTAGACTGCGTTTGCTTCTCTCTCTCTCTCTATTTTCCTTCTTTCGCTTTTGCTTATATTCCATGTGAAGAGGGACTGAACACAAGCCAGTGTGATTCGTTAATTGTTTTGCTTCTTTTTAGCAAGCTGTTAAAATTATCGATTTAACGTCGTTATTTACTGCACTATAAATTTTTATCAAGGTTACTTTGAGAGTCTACTTTTTGAAAGGCTTAAAAATTATATACAGCTTTATTATGTATATTAATTTATTTTAAAAAAATAATAATAAGTTAATAGCTGCACATGCATTTTTTTATACTTGAAAAGTTATTTATTAATATTTACTTGTAATGTATGATTATAATTAAACGTTGTAATTAAAATTACTTTTATATAATGTATTCTTTTAATTGCTTACACAATTAAACCTTACCGTATTTATTTTGATGAATGTGATAAAAATATTAAGTTATTATGACGTGACTACAATATTTATAATCAGATAAAAACTTACAAAGTATCTTACGCATTGTTTGTATCCACATAACGAAATTCGAAGTCCAGTGTATGTTTAGGGTGGGATTGGAGGACAAGAGAAGAAACAAAAGTCAACGACCGAATCCCCGTAAGAGGGGATAAAGGAAAGAAAGGGAGAATGAAATAGGCAAACCACGTGACAAGAAAGGGATGAAAGCTACGATGGCGATTCAAGGCACTTCTCTAATCGAGAATGCAAGCCTGTAACACCCCCTAGTTCAAGGAAGACGTTTCCTCTCCCCCTTCCCCCCTATCCTTATCCTTATCCCGCAAGCTTTCGTTCGATCCTTGACGTGTCGAATTTCTCTCTCTATACCACATCGAAAATTTCGATAGTCTCGCGCGACATCATACAAGCCAGTTTAGTTATATAGTAAACTGGACAAATGCTATGAACGACATGAAGATATAGTAAGGATCCTTTAGGAATCTATCTTTCTCATTCTCTCTCCTTCAGTCAGTCATATCTTTATGTATGTATAGTATCTTCTATCTAAAGTTAAATTTCTCGCTCACCCACAGAATCCTTCGATCTCTAATTGGCGCATTCAATTCACGCTTAGCTTAGCTTCTATGCAATAGTAGCAAGCAAGCAAGCCAGCCAGCGCTCGCTCGCTCTCCTCGGCACAGTTATGCTACAAAGTTCATGCGGCGTGCGTAATTTTACCTTCTCCTTGTATTGTACATATGTATACAATGTGTATATATAGATGTATATATCTCTATAAAGGGTTTGCATCGTCTACGAGTCATCATCGATTTAGCTTTTCGCCTTACCTCTAAAGCTACTATAATTGCCTATATACTAGCTCGAGCTTGAGATCTTAACTGCTTCGTGGCTTTTATAATAAACGTGTGGGCTTAGCTTGCCCTATTGATTTTATCTTTTTTCGATCATATTGCGATAGCTAATTGTAGATATAGTTCAGTATTATTTAATAAATCAATGAAAAATTGTAGATAAGAAACTTGTTATTGATTAGAACAACAAATCAAAAAAAAGCTTTATACTAATCAATTGGTAAAATTAAAAAAGGTGATTAAAAGTATTAATAATTATCTCTTTTTATAATTAATATCATTCAATACAAAATGAATTATAGCATTATGTAAATTTTCATAAAGAAGACTTTAAATAATAAAATATACGATTAAACGACAAAGTGCATCAGTTGTCACAATAAAAATAAAAAAAGAGAAAAAAAAGCAGCGCCTCTATTGATAACCGTCGATTAAAATATAAGCCGACGTTACACTCTCTCCTCTCTCTTTTGATACGAGTCGTTCGACATGTGACTTACTATCGCAACAGACACGCGAGTCTTCCCTTATAGTACAATTCGTTTGTATTTATCCAGTTTACGTTTGTTTGTCTCTTTTTCTCCGCTATAATAATAACTTCCCCACTCATAATTCTTTCGTTTTTTCTCCTCTTCCCCGTTCTTCTTTTCTTTTTTTCTAATAATTGTTCTCATTGTTTTACTTTCTCGTCTTCTTTTCCTTATAACTTAATAAATTTTTCTATGTGACCCCATCGTAATTTGACAGTTTTTTTAACACGTCATTTATAAACGTTTTATGTAAATAAAACCTTGTTTGTTTACCAATATTTATGTTTATACAAAGAAGTGTTAGATATACTTCCCTGTATGTTATTAGTAAAAACAAATAAAAAAACAAATTGTAAACATCATTAATATATATTACCAAACAGTAAGCACACATTATAATATAAAGCGGGCAATCGTAATATCCAAAAGAATTATAACCATTTTGAAAATTGTAATAAAATAATGACATCCCGGAATTTGAATTTATTTTAAGCGTTCATTAAGAATGACATAACGAAAGATTAATTCTCAAAAAAAGGCTCCAGAAGTCACGACAATTCAAACACAGAACCCAAACATTCATACCATTATTGTTGGATATATTTTCCCACGTTTAGAGACAGTATATGACCTCGATATAGATACAAGTCAGTCTACAATAGTTTTCCTTCTTTCATTCATTTTTTTGTTTCATCTCTTTTTTTTCCTTTCTTTCTCCTTCATTCTCATCTATATCGGTATAGAGCTCTTTTCCTTTTCCGGAGGCTATATTCATCGAAGAGAGATCGTCTCCGCCCGCTGATCAACGTGCATAATCTGCGTACTCATTATTACTATAGGAACTATATAAGGGGGGCAAAATGAGAAAGAGACGGTTAGTAATATCTGTCTATGTATCTGTGCATATATATATTCGTTTATAGCGTATGCCAAGCTTTGAGTTTGTGTGTATGAGCGCAGAGAGAGAGAGAGAGAGAGAGAGAGCTATAGAGAAGCACAGCCGTTCATTATGGACGACGATATGGAAGCATTGTTTGCACAATAAGAGAGGGTGCAACATGCGCGTGTCTACTATATACGCGTGTTATATACACATATATAGCAAAAGCCTTAATGCGTTATCCCTTCTCTTTTCCTGTTCGCTTATATATACATATACTATGTCCTTTCGTCTATCTACTGACGAGTTTCAGTACTCTAACCCTTTCTGCCTTTCTCTCTCTCTCTCTTTATCTTTCTCTTTCCTTCGATCTTCTATGTGTGTAACGACACGCGCATTGCACGCGACTAAGCTACTTATCTGGCTTGGTGTAAACGCACCAGATAATCGTTGGCGAGCTCACTCTCTTTCTCATTCCCTCTCTTCTTCTCTATCTCTATTTACTGATATACTATAGAGAGGGATAAAGAGAAAGAGGAGCTCTGCGTCAAATCGCCCGAACGACGACGACGACGACGACGACGATGACGACGACGATGATGTTGAGCTCTTGCTGTATACATATATATCTCCATACGTGCATATA
The DNA here is from genome assembly GCA_017163975.1 of Anastatus disparis. Classification (NCBI taxonomy): domain Eukaryota; kingdom Metazoa; phylum Arthropoda; class Insecta; order Hymenoptera; family Eupelmidae; genus Anastatus; species Anastatus disparis. Next base: position 13,403,707 of record JAFFSR010000335.1, on the reverse strand, counting down.
TATTGCAATCTCTCTTCCATCGACTCAACATATACACTACATCACGTCGAGGTGAGTGTATAACGCATCATGTATTTACATCTCGTCCTCTTCCCCTATCCGACTATATAACCCACTATATTCTATAAAGCTGAGATACATATACGCACAGCCTCTGGTCAAGATACTGCGGGCCTAGAAGTTTCTAGTTTCAAGATTGATATATACTGCACGTGAGGGATAGATTTTAGATTATCCAAGATATATTGAACAAGTGTTTTCTTTGAAAATATTTATTTTTTATCACGCTTTTAAACATTATTGAAAATATTAAAAAATCATTGTATAAAAAATGTATATTTAGAGAGAAAAAAAAAACATAATGCATTGCGTCAATGCAATTTCATAAATACTTTTAACGTTAAAATAAATCAATTTTTTCCAAAGACATTAAAATTATTTGATTTCTATTCACATTTTTATTACAGCCTGTCACATAACAGATATTTTGATTAAAGTAAATAACTTGTCCCACATATACACATATATTTTTTATATGCAGCAACGATATCACTTATATAGACAATACGAGTTCATAAAAGGTTTTTAGTGTCTTTTCATTCAACGTCAGCTTGTTATTTTAATTTTAATAAAGCTTTGTTAAATCTAAAATGATTATATTGCCGTAAAATAATGCCTTCAAATGTTTCATATAACCACTCGGTAACAAAAAAAAATAATAATAAAATAAAAAAGAAAGAAAGATTTGTATCTAACTTTTTCCCGTGCATATACGTACGTTTGGCAAAGCGCGCCACAATCGAATGAGACACGTGCCTCTCGTTTCCCTTGGCGATGTTCCGCAACGATAAAAAATAAAAAAAATAAACGTAAATAAAAGAACTCAAAGCACATCAATTGTTATATCTCTTTTTGTCAATGATTTTTAATTGACTTTATAATACTGATATTTTAAATTTTATTTTGACCAAAACAAAAAAAAAAGCGAAGCTACCTTAATTTATTCTATTTGTGACGTAAACATTCAAGTTGATTTTCGCAATATAATAAAATGATCTTTTATTTTAAAAACTTTATAAACTTACGCAACCTTTTTAAAGTCTTTGCAAAATCAAGAATCTAAAATTCACGTTTAGCTTAAATCCATTTATAAAGTTTTCATGCCTTTCCTCGTAAACGATCATTAAAATGCTAAAAATAATATTGCCGGTCTTTGACTCTATGGGTTACAATTTTAACAATAAGCAAAATGTCATGAAAGTGTCGAATCAAAGTGGTAATTACGCTTACTTTTAATTTATCTGTATATATGCAGATTATGAGTGTAAAAATAAAAGGAATAAGGAAAAGATTCTTAAGAAACGAAAACTAGATGAAACTACTTTTAGAAATGTAGTAGCAAACAGCAGCCACATATAAAACTGTTCTCTCTTATTCTCTTGTATATACGATGAAAATATGGCATTCATTTCCATGCGTTAAGCGGCACAAGTATATACATACATACGTGTATATATATAACGGATCGTATATACTAGAGACCCTGATCAGTCTCTCAACAACACGAGTATGCAATCAAGCAGCGCAATCATCGTTGCCTTTGTCCATGAATAATTAGAAAGAATTGTAGAGGGTTGCGATTTTCTCTCTCTCTTTCTTTATTTTTTTTTCTACCTCTATATATACATACTTGCATCTCGCGAATATATACACACTTGGTTCTTTTGCCAATGTTCGCCTTTCTCTTACGACTATTATTTCCCTCCCGATTCTCTTTTTCTTTCTCTCTTTCTGTGTTCGTGGTATTAATGCCCCGCACACTATGGCTTGTATATATACTATGAGCTACCGCTAAGTACGTTTTATCGTGCGGGTGCCACATGGTCTATGTGTATATATACACGTACATGTGTATAACTACTACTGCTTAATGCGAAAGAAATAATGAACGCCGCACACTGCTCTAATTTGAATGATTTATGCGTGCTCTTGTAATATGTTAAAGCTATTATTATACTGTCAATTATAAGAAAATTTTATTCTAATTAATTACATTTACACTTTTTATTTCAATACTATTTCGAGAATTTTAATTGTTCTTTTTTAAACAAAAGATATTATAACATTACAAGCTTTATACAGTATTTCATTAGAATCTACTTGTGTTTTAGAATATTTTAATAATTTATCGGATCGTTCATTCTTAATTTGAAAAATTCAAAACCATTCTATTTTTTTGAAAATCTTTAGGATAAAAATTATAAAAATGATTTTTCTCGTTGCTAATTAAAACAATTTCAAGTTTCCATCTAGTTCAATACAACATACAAACTTAAAGTTCCAAACATTAGTATCAGCATAAGCTAACAGCGTTGCTCGATGTGTCGTCGTATGTGAGGACGTTTTGAATTTGCAGGCGCAGTAGAGTGTAAGAGAGAGAGAGAGAGAGAATAGTAGCACCGTAGCGATTGTTAACCTATAGGTAACTACTGCCGCGGACAATAATGAACGACCTGGTACTGTATCGCGACGCAATCTGCACATACTTAACGGGAGGAAAATGCATATTCATGTAGGCGCTTTACTATACACATTTACCTCTTGCAAGCGCTATATATATACATGCACCCTCCGAGTAACGTCCAGAGCTTATATATATATACATACATATACCATTTGCAACAAGGTGCGAGTGACGCGTTACTTTTTTTCTACTTCTCTCTCTTTTACGTTTTTTTTTCAATCTCGTACCTGAAGCTTGTCGCTCTTTATTGCCAAACAAGTATGCGACGCGTTGGTTTAGCGAAGAGAGAATTATCATTTTTTTTTGTCGCTCACACGTGCAAAATACAATTGAAGTAAAAATCGGTTGAAATTTCTTTTTTTTCGTTTATTTTTTTTTAATGCTGGAACTTGAGCGTGAATAATTGCGAGAATAAGCAAATTTTAATTCTAAATATAGAAAGGTTCATGTATACATTACGATATAAATTAAAGTTGCTGTGGAATTTTTGTTTGTTCAAATTGTTTGATTAGTAATTATTATTTGTTAAACAAACATGTACGAGAGGTGATTTAATGTGGATTTAATGTTCAATTAAATGCCAAGTTTTAAAAGAAAAACAAAGCGCTGTTTTTCCAACGATCTTTGTTTGATAATGAATAAAGTTGAAATCAATAATGTTAATTGTAACTATAATGTTTATTATAAGATAAACATGCCTTAATGATATTAATTGTCGCTTGTCAATAAGAAAATAAATTTAATTTTCATTTTCATTAAGGTTTCATTCGTCAAAGTACGCATGACCTAATTCCAGATAAACTTGGTATATCTAATGAATCACTTTTATGTAATTTCATACGAAGAATATTGCAACGTATATTTAATTGATTAGCTGGAGGCAATTGTTTATTATGTGAAAATAAAGGGAAATCAAAATGTTAGAAATAGTTGAGTAATGAAGAGAAGAAAGTGGAAGGAAGGGTAAAAGCATATATCGAGTTTGTATTATATAATTTATGTCTATATAAGAAATTTAAGGTGATTGGGATGAATTTTTATTATAAGATAAAAAATTTAGTAAAATATACTAAAAAAACGTGCATTGGTTATGTATGGCAATAACTTTATGTCAGCATAAACTTTCGTAAGAAAATTTGCAACAATCTTTATAATTTGGTTAAAATGAGATTTAAAAAAATAAAATTATAGATTTTTTGTTACAAATTAAAATTAGTCAAAAACAACAATTTCATTGATAAAACAAAAGCATAATTCAAAAGATTGTCTGATATTGATATGATTAGAGCCTTAGTTAACGTAAATTATATTGGTTTCTTTTGTTTGAGAAATCCTGACCATCTTCCAGGTACCTAAAAAATAATAAATTTCTGTCGATGAATATCAAGTTCAGTTGGAAAAATGAAATCTTACGTCACCCATTATCTCATTCTCATCACTATTTACATCTATTATATTTAAAATTAAAGTAAATGTATTCTAATTGTTGTATTATACTCATCATGTTAAACAATTTCATTAGTGATTATATAACATTGTCTTCGCCAGGATATTGAAAATTTTCTTTGATATGAAGACAAATATTTCCTATTCTAATACAAATTATGGTTTTGACAGATGTTTATACATAAATTATTGCTCGATGCAAATTTTATTTACGATATTATATAATAATTCTAATTGATTCTCTTTTGTTTCATGTCTTACTTTTGTTCTAATTAAATTTGATAATCATTTTACAATTTTAAATGGTAATCAATAGTAAATAATGCTTTTACTTTTTTTTTTATTTCCAATAAATGTATATGTAAATGTATAATTTAGTGAATAAAGTAGGAAATGTTCTAAGTTTAAGAAACAAGAATAAGAAAATGTAAAAGTAACGGTTTTGTTTATAGAAAAATTAATAAATTATGTTTAAGACACGGCACACTTAAACTTTTTCCATATTTTTACAGTTTGTGCATTTACATAAATAAACTGAAGAAACAACAAAGTTCATCAAGTCGAAAATCGATAAAATAATAGACATTTAATTTTAGCCTTGTCTTTTATATTTATTTTTTTCAATGTATACAATTAATGCATGCTATACATCAATAAATCTTCATAATAAAAATGACGATTAAATCTTGAGAAATTTTTAATGAACCAAACTGAATGATCAAATTGAAATCCCTAACGTATTACATGCTGAATGACTCCAAATAATTGACGTACACATAATACGTATATATCTAACATGATTCACGTGTTATATTCTTAGTATAAAAGATACAATTGTTGCGTTGATAATCACAATAATTTAGTCCCCATAGTATATTTTCCCTCGATTATAACAACCAAGCGGGCCGAAGTAATTCTCTTGGATTATCATCCCTCTGTATAGCGACCAAACGGAAAAAAAATAAAATAAAAAAAAAAGGAAGAAAAAAAAGTACAGAGAGAGTGAGTGAGTGAGAGCTATAGTACAAAAAAGCCCAGCATTAAACTAATTTTGCCAGTTGATTGCACAAGAGAAATTTAAAACTCGGCCATTATTCAAAAGAATCACGTTAATAGAACTTAATTTATATTGCGAAGGCGTATACCTAACTTTTCTCTCTCTCTCTGTTCTCCTATTGATTTTTCCACAAGTCCGTCCCTTGTAATTATCTACATGCAGAGCACATAAGCGCAATCGTTTGTGTATACAACTACTATACGCACTCAATATGTGTATATACATGTATATGTATACTTACAGTTTTAGAATACGATTTCTGTTGTGACGTTGCGCGAGCAAAAGCGAACTGAAGCTCTCCGTGCGAGCACGTGTGTTAATTCTTCGTCTAGACAAATCCACGGGCACTCGTATACGTATACACATATATATAAAGGAGAGAAAAGCGGTCAACGAACGTAAAACCAAAAGAGAAGAGAGCAAAAGCATATAAGCAACAAACGTCTAATGTTACAATGAGAGGGACTCATTACATCTCTAATTCCAAAGTTTTAAACCTTCCCCTTTCCAACCTCTCAACCTCCTCGTTCAGAAGTAAAGGAGCTCCTTTATCATTACAAGGGACAGTAACCCTTTGCATTCACTATTTTGACATCGGTGAGAGAAGCTCCTTTTCTCACTTTCCTTAAAACTTAACACTATTTCATTCTCTTACACGTATTAATTTGCAAATTTAACGCCTTTTATTTATATCCTCATTAAACGATGAAATTTCATGAAAATGTCATTTTTCAATGTGATTTTCTTAGATAAATTGTCAAACTTTATCTGATGCGAATGAGATATAATTTATCCTATTTGAGTGTCTATTATATATGTTTCGAGTGCTGCATTATTAGATGTAGGGTGAGTGAACAGATTTGTTGCTGTTTACACGCCAGCTGCATTAAGAGGGGTGAATAATGTATATTATGTAAATATAAATAGGTGCAGCATCGATAACTTTGGGATTGACAGAAACATTTTTTTTCTGTAGATAATTGAATTTTTTTAAATATTATATGAAAAACCAAATAATGGAAAGTGCGAGGGCAGTAAAATTGTACAAATTTTTGTTGAAAAAGACAAATTTAAAAAATTTTGATGGTATTTTTATGAAAGAAATGTAACATTGATAAAATTTTTAATATATAATTCATATAATGCATATATTAATTAAGTTTTCATTATGTTAATTATCAAAAAATTCGATTAAAAATATTTTTATTCCCCATACAAAATTTTTCCAATAAAATATATATTTTTTGCACAGCCTGAAATTAAGTTTGGTTTTGGGTGGAAGAAAACGTTCGCATTGTCGATGCCTAGTCGACGAATAAACGTATAAAAAAAGAAACAAACGCAACTCCTTTCTTTCTATCTTTCTAACTCCAAATTCTTTTGTTTAATGCATGGATTTCTTTATTTCTTTTTTTTTTCATTTTCTTTTAATGAATATTAAACAAACAAATACCAAAAATCTGATAAAAAATTATAAAAAAAATTAAAGAAAAAATGTTGTTTTCATAGAAAAAGAGAGAGAAGTAGTACAAACAAAATTCGCGCGTCCACTGTAAAAAAGCTGTGTATATCTATAATTTTCAGCATTATTATCTTTAATATTATTATTGTTCTCGCGCCTGGCACGCAAAGCTGAGTTATTAAGAGTAGAGCTAAATTTTCAAGCTCTGATAATACTTTGAATTCAAGAGCGCCAAGGCAGTTATCTGTGCCATTACTAAATCATTTATATGAAATTGCTAGTTGGCTTTCTTTTTTTTCCTTCTCTCTTGGTTTTTTTTTAATATACTGCAGGAAGAGAATTTAGCTACAATTTAGTATCGTCAATAAAAATGAGAATACAAGTTTTGGTTTTAACGGATGTGTGTATGTTGTATGCGAATAGTATACAGTATTTATAGGATTTTTATTGAGCCGTACAAAGTGTCAATAAAATTTTTGATTTATACAATTTTACAATTGTTTAACGGATTCATTCCGAATGATTGCGTTCTAAAAATTTAACAATGTTTAGTGACACATTGTTAAAAACTTGGTTTAATTGAAAAAAAAATCTAAAATCTAAAAATATCTTTAATAAAATCTAAAATTGATACAACAGCAATAGCATGTAATTAGTTTTACAATCGATATAGACGTAGTTATCTTGAAACGCGGGAAATTTCGAATTTCAAGCGCGTGCGCGAGAATTTCAACATTTAATCAAATGTTAATTTTCGTACAAATATAAAATAAAAAAAAAAAAAAGAGAGAGTTCGTCCGCGAGAACGACAGATTCGCTTGAAAATTGATTCCGACGATTGTATGAAGCCAAACAATCCTTTTGTCTAGCTGATTGGAAAAAAATCCCCCTTACTCTTTTTTTCTTTCTCTCTCTGTCTCCACCCATCCAAAATCCATGCGTTTCTCTCTATACCCATACACACACGTATATGCATACAGACATTCATATATATCTATATGTATATACACGAATCGCGTATGCAAGCCTTCGACAAAGTCGTCGTGCATATCTACGCAAATGCAGGCACGAATTCTCTCAACTGGACTATGGCGAAGAGAATTCCGAGAGAATAGAGAAGAGAACGAGAGATAGGAATAGAGAAAAAGAGAGAGAATAAATGAGAGAAGATATAGTAGAGAGAAAGAGAGTATATATATGTATATAGAAAAAAGAAAGGAAAGCGTAACATAGAGACGAATCGAAAACGAACTACGAGCTTCGATTTGCTCGTCGTCGCTGCTCATATAAATCAGCTGTGCTTATCGGCCTTTCATCATGTGCCGAAGAGAGAAAGAGAAGATAAAATAAAAAAAAAAAGAAGGAAGCGAGAGAGAGAAAGGTCGAACTCATTTCATTCTTTCTAAATACGAACTTTTTTCGGCTACGCGACTGAGCAAAAACCTATTTCGATTAAAATGCCGTTCTTTTGGGCTTCTCTAGCTAGTTTTCTCTTCTTTTCTCGCTTTTGGTATTCTATTGGGATTATAAAAGCTTGGATGCAACCGCGCGAGTTTAGCTTTCTCTCTCTCTTTCTTTTTTTTTTACGATTCTATTCTTCATTTGCTTGACTCTTGCCGATCGCTTGCACGTCGTTGACTTGATTTTGTTTTTGTAAACTCTCGAACATCAGTGGTATCATGTTGTTGTCAAATAAATAACATATGCGACACAATACTGGCGCTTGTTTTATGTATGACACATATATACCTGATCTTGTTACACATCTCGACATAATATTTTTCAACTTGCTATTTGATTCCTTTTTTTTCTTTTGCTTAACTTGTAATAAAAATACATATTAAGGAAAAGGAAGACAAGTATACGTATATACATTATAAAAGGAGTAAGGTTATAGCAATGAAAATCATTTTTTCTTATAAATATAAGATGAAAATCTAATTTTAGCTTATAAGTTTCATGCTTCTCTATATAAATGCCAATATTTCAAAGTGAAACGTATACTTTTTACAATACCAGTAAAATTAATTTAAATTATTTAAAATTATTCGCGATGCTTCGTAAAAGTAATTGTGAGCAATTAAATACTAAAATGATCGTGGCAAAATTGTTTGATAAAAATAATTTTTAATAATAAATTATGAAAATTTGCTGCTAGTTAACCAAGAGACAAGGACGGGGAGATATCATAATTTTGATGCAACGAAAACAGTCAAAGTTTGAAAAGTTTCGAAAACTTGAACGCAGCAGTTTTAACTATTCAAAAGTTGACTTTTCGACAGTTTTAACGAAAGATCTAGCTTTCCTCTCTCTTCTGATGTAATTTAACGTTAACTTGGTATGAATTATGCGAATGAGAGATTGAAATGGCTTGTGAAACAACGAGTAGAAAACGTAGGGGAACAAGCAAAACGAGGAGGAAAAGAATAAAAATAAAAAAAAAAAGAAAAGGGAATAAGGATAGTCCTGTTATTGCTAACGAATTGACATGACGTTAAGGCCTTTCGTACAGTATTACTAACGAAATTAGTGTGCATTACTGATCGTACCTGCACAATTAATTGGCAGTCCTCTCCTATACTATCATCCTCCTCTTAGTCCGTACTCGTTCTTCTCTCTTTTTCTTTCTCATTTTATCTCTCTCCTTTCTCTCTCTCTCTCTGGAACAAATGAACTTGTGCCGTCGTTGATTATCAGGGGCATCAATCTCGTCGTCGCGCATCTCGTATTCGGTCCTCTTTGAACAAAAAAAAAAGAGAGAGAGAGATAAAACGTTTACTCTAGAGACACAGAATACACGAACAAAATTCACTCTAAAGGTGTACTTTCTTTCATTTGTTTTTTAAAATTCTTTTTTCTTTATTTACTACTTAACCAAGAATGCATTAGAATAAAATGGCGTTTGGAAAAAAAGTTACATTGATTAGAATTTTTTTAAACTGTAATCTCATATTAATTAATTAGTCATTCAACGTATTAAACAAAAAATTACTATCAAAAATTTTTTCAACTCCAATTAAAAGATATTTTAAGATTCTAACAATAACCCCTTTTAGCGAATAAATAATTTGAAAAAGTTAAAAAAATTTGTTTTTTTAAATCATTATTTCTTATGGTAAATGATTATAGAGTCCGATTAGACCGAAAAGACTTACGTGCAAGAAAGGTAGCGAAGGTGAGAAAAAGAAAAAGGAATGAAAAAGAAAAAGTACAAAAATATACTCTCTTGCGCTCAAGTAAAGAATCGCCTTGTAATGCCTACCACCTCCCGTTTCTTCTTTTATTTTTCAACTTTTATTCTTTCGCTCTTTTTTTTCTTCATTTCTCATATACAGTATATATATACACGATCCACATGTATTAAAAGCTTGGTGTGTTTCTCCTCTCCTTACGCGTCACGCCGAACCAATTTCTCGCGAAGAATATCATTATAAAATGCCGAGTCACGAAAAGTACCCTAGCTTGGCCGCGCGCGTTAGGCTTGTGTATATGGAACTCGCGAGTGGAGCTCCTATTAAAATATTAAAAACACCTCCTGCGTCCGGCTTTAGGGGGACTTGGGGTGTGAAAAAAGAAAATAAAAAATATGTATACATATATATAAATCTACCTTGTCATGCACAGTTTTTCTCTTACTCTTTCTTGTTTCTCGTCTCTATTGTTTCTCTTCCAAGTTAGAGATGATTGTGAGCTGTATTTAAAACTCATACTAAAAAGAGAGCTGCTACTATATTACCGTATATACTCCGTGTGCATGACAGTTATTTTGAATTTCTCACTATCTAATATGCTCACTTTCGAGAATCATGTTTATGAGAAATATTATTTTAAGAATTTTTTTTCTTCAGTAGTATAAGAATTAAACGATGAACGAAACTTTTTATTATTAAGTTACAAGATCATTAAAAATATGTAATTATAATTTTATTACTTTTTTGGAATTCTAATTAAATTGCTAATTACACATAATTATATTTTAAGTGATAAATTATGTATCTAAATATATGCGGGACTCAACGACGACGTGTGATGTAATCAATTTAACGAAATAACTTTGTTATAAAGTATGTCAAAAATTTACGCTTTAAATGCTTCAACGTAAAAAAAAAGAAAAAAAAAGGGGGGGAAAAGAAAAAAAGTCACTTGTAAACATTAATTATGAGCTTTGTACGTAGAATTATAAAAACATTGGCTTAACACATTATTCCAAGCGCGAATTCACTTTGCTTATATACCTTAAAAACGTCAAACGAGCAAATAACTCGAAACCATGCCTCATGACGCTTCCTCCTCCTCCCCTCTCCAAGCACCTTTTCCACTCAACAACGAAATTTCATAATATAATTTTAATTACACGCCGTAGTGATAATTTCTACGAATTCCCTCAAGTTTTTTTTCCTCTAAACATATATATATATAAATGTTATAATGTCTAACAACATAGAGGAAGAGTGCCGAAAAGATTCGCTTGACTTTTTGTCGAAAGTATTCGTGCTTGTTCGTGTGATAAAAAAAAGAGAGAGAGGAAAAAAAAAGGAAAGAGGTAAAAGGCTGACGCTCGAAGCCATCGTCGTCGTGGTGGTAGTAGTATAGTCGGCTTCCATGCTATTTCAACCTGGCTGGACTTGTCCGGCCGCTCATCAGTCAGAGTCATTACTGGGATAATTAATTACATTTGTCCTCCCCTCCCCCTCCCCTTCCTTCTTCTTTCCTCCACCCTCTTTTCGTCTCCTCATTCGTGCACCTCATTTCTACTTTACTCCCCCTTTTTACTGCCGGCTCACCCTTCCTTCTCTTTTCCTTCTACCTTTCTCTTCCTCCTACTTCAATTCTCTTTCTCTCTTGGTCTTTCACTTTTTTTTATTATTTCTCTCTCTCTCTCTCTCTGTCTTTTATACGAACGAATCAATGGAAAAATATAGGATTAGTTTGGTACATCGTTGTATATCGAGTACTGCGCCTCTCGTTCGTTTTAACTGTTGTCCAACATTGGTGCGGAAATAGAGTAGGAGAGAAAAAATATGGAGAGAATGAGATAAATAGAGAGACAGAGAGAGAGAGAGAGATAGAAAATTTTGTCGTCGACGGAAATTGTTTCAGTTTTACATTTTACGTGATAAAGCTTTGGACGAGGGTCGACTGCGCGAGGGGCATTAATACGGAAAATGAGAGGCTAGACTGCGCCGGTACGACTGTGTTATACCCCGCTGGATGAGCTAAGGACATTTTTAATTAGTTGACAAATTTTGCGGCGTTGCACAGGCTTTAAACTTATCTTGGAAATCGTTTTGTATTTAGTTTTTTTAACTCCTTTTTTTCGTGCTTCTACCTTATTAATGCTTCTTAAATGAAAATTTTATAAGAAAATAAGATTTTTTTATTATCAATTATAAATGAAACAAATTATTAAAAATTTCAAAAAATTCATTTTTTATAAAGTTAAAAATTTAAGCGTATATTAAATTATTAACTCGCAATAGATTTCAATCTCTTTTGAATTATACTTAATAATGTTATAAATACACGTTATTATATTTTTTAAAATTTTAATACTTCTAAGAAAAAAAATATATCAGTAAAATTATATTTAGAACAGTAATTAAATTTTTTAAATTAAAAATATCGTTTTTGTTAAGCTGAGTTTTAATTAAAAAGTAAACTAGTTACAGCGTTGAAATTTTATACCTTTTTACCAAATCGTTTATAACAATAAGTTTTATATAACGCAAACTTGAACAATTATTATACATAATTTTTTTTTATTATATTTTTTCTGTTTCTCTTTTTTTATTATTTAGTAGCGAAAAAAAAATAAGAAAATAATTACTGAAACAGAGTAAGTCTTTGTAGAGAACAATTATACGCGCGAAATTGAATTCTCAAAAAGTCTTATGTGCTACTGCTCATTTCCTTGCTCATTAGGAAACAGCGGGGAAAAGTAGTCGCCCAGATATTGTTACTAATTACTAAATGTGTAGTACCGAGATGAAACCATTACCTCTTGAGGGAAAAAAAATAAAAACATTTCTTTCTTTTTTTATCTCTCATTTTATCTCATTTTACATAATATTATGAATATTATTTTCTTGGGGATAAACAAATTTCAAAAAGTTAATAATGCGTGCTAATGATAAGTGAAATATCAAACTTATAAATTTCAATTTTTAATATTTAAAAATTTATATTCAGTTTCTTTTAATTAAAATTTAAATTAAAATGATTTTAGATATTAAAAAATAATTTTTTTTAATTTAAACAATATAAAATCAGCTTGTTTAAATAACACAAATTGATCGAAAAAACAGAACAAGAAAGATTAGCGCGCAGAATAAAAAAAAAAAGGTTAAAGCTTATGTCCCATGCAAATACATTTAGAAATTTGGTTATAAAAATAGGATGAAAATCTGCGTATGTGCTTCACGCAGTTTGTAACATAAATAAGGCTAAAAGGTTTTTGTACGCCAAATAGAATGGCAGAGAGACAGGCAGGCACATATAAGTTCTCAAAATAAAACAAGTTAAATTATGAAAATAGCGTCAATCTCCCTTTAACCTTATTGCTTATGTACGTGTATATATTTTAACTTGCGAATTAGTTCCAAGCAATTTTGCACATTCGATATTTCGCTTTTGAAAATCGATGTGACGTAGAGCTAAAAGAAAAAGAAAATCTATGCACTTTACATCGTGTGTGGCAAAATTGTGTATAGATCTAGATGATACATTTTTTAAATATTTTATCAGGTATCAATACCTACACATGGAGTAATGTATTTTATATATATATATATACATATACATTATGCATATACATACACGTCAAGCTTTAAAAGTCTTCCGTCTCTCTTTTTTTTCTATACTCTTCGTTAGGTATAGTCACTCTTTTGCCTCCTCTAGAGTAGTTCCCTCTAAATTTTCGAATCTGTATAACACGTATGCATACCTATATATAAGCCCAATCTCGTTCGGCAGTCAAGAGAGAGAGAAAGAGCTAGAGGAAGAGAGAGAGAGTGAAGAGAGAGTATCGATGCTCAATCACATTTGTGATGCATTTTTTTTCATAAAGCTGGATTATAATTGCATCGCGATTGCGAAAGAAACGCGGGCGCGCGCGCGGCACTCGCTCGAAAAAATATATAAAAAAAAAAATGAAGTTCCAAAGCACAAGCATATATATATATACATTCATAGGGGGGTATGGTACAAAAGAGCGAGACAGAGAGATAGGAAACAAGAGATGTGAAGGATGAGAGATAGATAGGGTAAAAAAAAAGGAGAGAAAAGAAAGTGGGGATTGGAAAAACTGATGAGGTTTCGAGCCGCTTGATTGGTAGGTACGTGCCTACTCCATCACAAATCTCTATTTCTCTTTTTTTTTTCGTCATTTTGCTTTTTTTTCCTCCCTTCACCTGCACTTTTTCTCTTTTTCTCTCTCTCACTTACACCTCACTTTTTTCATTATTCGTTGTTATCGCAAATACGGAATCATTCTGGAAATTCCGTTCGACCAATCAACACAATGGAATAAATGTGAAAAAAATGAGTGAATAAAAAAAAAAATTCATGAGCGCATTATAAAGTAAAAGCGCGTATCGACAGTTTGAACCCCCTTTAATGAAAGAAAAAAAAATGAGAGAGATAAAAGCAAATGTGGAAGGGATAAAGCAATTTATTTATATATGTACAAGCTATGCATGGATAGGAGAGCAAAAAAAAGCTTTGTTAATTTTCATCTTATTGAGAAAAAAAAAATTTATATTTTATCGTTAGATATATTAAATTTTGTAATATTATAGTGTATTATAAAGATTGGAAATGCAGCAGTAAAATCGGTACGCGCATTAGCTTGAAATTGAGAACTATTTTTTTTTTCATGACATGAAGGTGATTTGTATTTTCTTTCTTTTTTGTGCGCTGCTTTTTTTCATTGTAATATTATAAATCAAATTTTATCGATATAATAATTTAAATAAAATTTTGCAGAATGCTTTTTTAACTTTTGCCCCCTTTTTCCAAATGCAAATGAAATATTAATTTTAATTAATTTAATTTATATTCAATTAAAATGTTAAATTTTTTATTTGACATGTTTCGTATGAAAAATTTTCTTTTTTATACGCGTGTATATTTAATATTTAATATATTTAATTTTTAATGATAAAAATTAACTGACAAAATAAACTTTGAAATGTGTCAATAATTTGATAGCTTCTATAATTATGTACTTTTAGTATACAAAAATAATGTATAACATTATGATAAAATTAATTTTCATTTTGCTTACGACGACAGTTGATAAATATTGTCGTCCTTCCTCTCTTTTTTTTTATTTTTTAACTGAATTACCGTTGCTAAAAAAACTGAATATAATGGTCTCGACTGGAAGTTAATTTTTGTAATGAGTGCCTCTTGTAAAAAAAAAAAAATCCAAGCGAAAAATTCAGTACACGAAAGTCGATTATAAAGCTTTTGTCAGCGCGTTACACGAGAGAATTGCCAATGTATATGAGTATATAACGCGGGCTCGCGGGCGCGCCGAGTTAAAAAAGAAAAAAAAAAAAAAAAACGAGGGTACAACGCGCCTGATTTCTCTTCTGATGGAATAAAAGTCCAAATTAGAACATTTGACGGGGGAAAATTTTCATGCGTCCGGCAGCGTTAATTCGACGTCAATAAAGCTTTATCTCATTCACTCTCTCCTTTTTCGAACAAAAAAAGGAAATAAATAATTTGTCCAAATTTGAAGACTATACTATGTACTTTGAAGGTAACATATATAACACATAAATGTATTGTATAGATACCACCCTTTTTTCGCGCCGCGCCCAATGTAGAAAAAAATTTTTTTTTAACAAATCGGCCTTTTTCGGTTTTAAAATTACTCGTCGTTCCTCTTTTCTCCCTATTTTTTTTTTGTTAAACGAAAAAAAAAGTATACGCGGGTGAGAGAAAAAAAAGCGAATGTCCGAAAAAAAATGGGGGGCGGTAAGTAGTGGGGTTATATGTCTGAGGGGTATAAAAAAGTAGGAGAAGGGATTGTATGGAGCCCGAAAAAAAAAATCTATACAATCCGATCGCATGCAACAATGTATATGCGAAATGCGCGATTGTCCATTGCGCACTATACGCGTTATACAAGTTAAAGCCTCATGGCTTGGAGTGTGATAAATACAAAAATATTTTACCCTTGATTTCCTGTCTCTTTTTTTTATCTTTCCAATTTTTTCGTTTTTTTTTTATTGTTGAATCAGTATCAGCGTCTGTCGTTTAAAAAATATGCGAGAGAGAGAGAGAGAGAGAGAAAAAAAACAGCGAGGTAAAAAAAAAGAGAAATCGAGAAACCCTTGTCGAGCAATGATTCTGCATTAAACTCCGGTACGTTGCGTGGATTAACAACGTCGATGTGTTATTGGGGAGGAGAGAGAGAGAGAGAGGAGAGAAAACGAAAGAATAAGAGAAAGAGAAAAAAGCTTTGTCTTCGGGATGGCTTCTGTGTATATATGCATCAGGCAATGCCTTTAGGGCTTGTATATTGCGCTTGCAGACTAGTAATTGCCGATGCTCTCGATTCATAACGATTTCACGTCGTTGTCTTTCACAAAACGTCCGTAGATGTCATTAAAGCGTATATACTCCAGTTAAAAAAGAATGTTGCCACACCGATGCCTCATTCATTCTTGCTTTTTTTTTCTCTCTCTCCCTCTCTATGTACATGTCATATACATTGACTTCTGTTTGTATAATAACAAAATCTGTCGTCGCATGCTTATCGCTAAAACCGATCGGCCAAATCAAAGCTCGAATGTGTACACCAATACAATGTGTATTGTAATATTGATTTTATTATATGATAAAATATATATACTTGGGGTATTATTTATCGCAATTATACAAGTCCTTTTTTTTTCATTTTATTTTAACATTGCTAGCGTGCTTGTTTATATTATTTTTTTGTTTCTTTTTTTTTCGTACTAATCAAGAGAAAATATAATTAATATCATAATTCGCGATGAAACCTGTATTTCAAAAAATTGCGTTCTTTGAAATGATTTTTAATGGTTTCCAACTGAATCGATTTTTAAAATTATTATCTTGATAATATCAAATTGACATTAAAAAAAAAAATTTTTTTTCACCATGATTCTTGTTTTTTTTTTAATATTCTATTATACACTGTATATAAATATAGAATATAAAAATCAATGATAATAATTATTTTTTAGTATAATGGGTAAATCGAATATTGTGTGCGTGGTATATAGCGTAAATTATTTTAATTAAATTAAAGAATAGCCATTGAATGAACATAAAAAATTAAAGCCTTTTCATATATGTATATACATATATATACATCGATCGCTTAAATAAAATCGATAAAGTATAAAATAAAGCTTTCTCTTTGATTATATCAACAGAGCAAGCACCGCGTTAGTTATATACGTTCCGTTTATATTTCTTCTCAACACAATCGGTCGTGGCCGACAGACCATAGCCGAACGAACGAAAAAAAAGCTTTCCAACCTTTTGAATTTTCCCTATTCTAAAGGCATACACCCTATTTTTTTTTTTTTTTTTTTTAACACAGCCACCCTTATACAAGCGAAATTTAAAATATATGCAGCGACGCGGGGAAGACAGGTCGCGTCTGGTCAGATCGTGGATAAATAAATAGGGGGAGAGATCTCCAAACCATTATCTGAAAAAAACCCTCTCCCTCCCTCTCTCTCTCTCTTGGCTTGTATATACATACATATATATATACACATACCGAATGGTTCAATGGAATTCATAACGCGAATGGAAAAAAGAAGAAAAAAAAAATAAAATAGCTAGAGTGGACATATATACACGGAAGAGTGTAGGAAACTGAGAGCGAAAAAAAAGAGAGAGAAAAACATCACATTACTCATTGCCTCGTGTGCAATTTTTACCTCTGAAATAAATCATCATTATTGCGGCGACTCTGTGAACAAGGGAAGAGAGAGTGAGAGGGATGGTGGTGTATATATATATACATATACACACATATATATATATATATATATATACGCATTACCGGGGTAGATTATCGTAGGCGGCGAGACAAGCGAACGAACTCTTCTTTTTCCCCTCGTTTTTTTTTCCATAGTAATGTAATGATGAACGCACGACGTATAAACTAACACACATTGGATCTTCGTTATGAGTGTAAGTGTTGTGTGTATGTGTGGCTAAGGATATTCTAAGTATACATTCTTAGATTATTGATGATGTTACGGCGACAAACTTTAGCTGAGGTTGTTTGACTTTATTTAGTTGATTAAATTTTTTCAAGAAATAATTTACCAAATATTTGACTTATAAATACTAATATTCGTATAATGTAAGCTTTATTAAAAAATAATATTATATTATATAAATTTTTAAAGGCACATAAAAAAGAGTATTTAATATAATATAATAGTTAAAAAATTAATGCTTCGTTCAGTTCATATTTGATCAGTATATTAAAATTAATGAATTATATAAACTTCATTATATTTTTAATAAGCTTATAATATTACGATGAATCGATGTGGCAAGTCATTCGTAGAATTTCTTTTTCATATATCTCATTCGAAAAAAATTTGTACTTGACTAAAAAAAGATTTTAATTACATGGCCTCTCCCCTCTTGAAAAAAAATAAAATAAAAAAAAATTAAAAGAATTTGGTCCGCTTGAAATGAAAAAAAAAAGAAAAGAAAGAAATTAATCAAAAGATACGCTTTTGAATTACACGAAACATTCCTTATCTAACATATAAATCAATTCTCACTATTAATCTACGTCTGTAATTCGAATTCACGTCCCCCTCTCCCTCATTCAACTTTAATATATAATATTATTGACCTATGTTCCATCATTGTGAAACTCATCCTTATCACAATAAACCAATCATTCAACTCGAACTTGCTCTTAATCTTAACATTATATATATATATATATATATATATATATATATATATATATATATATAATATACAGATTCCTTTTGATACTCGACGCATATAATTAACGTTCATTAATCGGTATAGTCTCTTTTGTTTCGCATATACCAAAAATCATAATTCATGCGAATTCATCAACAGAACAGTCGTTCTCGTCCTCGTTCTCCTAAGCAGGGGGCCTTTCTCCCTCTTTCCCTTTCTCCTTCTCTCTTTCACTCTCTGTCTCTACGGGCATTTCTTATTAAGAGACAGATAATTAATTATAAACTGGACACGATGTGGTACCACCACGGCGATATTATCGACGCGTATATATATATATATATACCGTGTCTAACCACGCGCGGGTGTTGAGTCGATGTTTGCCAGCTGATTGATGATGTAACATCATCCTGCAGCATTCGCTTATTCTCTGTATATTTCCCCTCTCTCTTTTCCTATACATTCATCGAGAGTTGGTATTGGAGAGTAAAGCACTGATGCACTATACTCTCGCTCTTATATTGACTGTATTGCTCCCCGCACAGCATAACATTGGACTTCTCTCTTAACACTAGACTATATATACATGTGAGAATAATGAATAGAATGATGCTTATGTATTGTATGTTCCTACAGACCTCCTAGCACATTTTCTAACTTGTCCTTTTATGAGAGTTTATCATAGTACGAATATATCACAAATTGCTTTGATAGATATATAACTAAGATTTTCGGATAAAGTATTTTCTTGTCAATGAAAGAAATATAACTTGCTTTTGTTGATAGTGAATTTTCTTGTGATTGATTTGTTTGTGATACAAATTTTACCTTATTTAATAATTAAGGTAAAAAAATTAATATTTGATTGCCATATGTATACATATCTATGCGCGTGTGCAATATATCATCAATAATTTCGAATGATAAAAATTATTTTTAACAAATAACCAAACTGAAAATATTAATAATAAAAAGGATTATTAAAATGATAAAATCGAGTAAAGTAACGCATTTGTTTATAAATCATGAAAGTAAAATTACAAAAGAGAAAATAACAGACATAAAATGGAGTGATGAGATAATATGGGTACGATCAAGGGAATATAAACGGACGAACAAATGATTTGTATAAAGTAATAGACACCGTCATCATTTGACTTTCTCCTCTCTATGCATCGCTTGAATGGCCGCGTGCGCACTATTACCAAGCGAGAATCTCATGAGAAAATCTCAATGAGATTTCCGAGCTGCGGATGTTAAAAAAAGAAATTAAAAGAATAAAAATAAAAACGTTATGAGGGAGCCTCTCTTTTTTTCTGTACATAAAAGAAGTGAGAATAATGGCAAAATGTGATATAAACGCTGCTTGTTTATTGAATGCACAAACGAAATTGAACACTTTCCTTGTATAAATACAAGATAATGAATGCGTTGTTCGTATTTATATTTTCTCATTTTAAATCTTTACAATTAAATTTATTTATTCATTTTTTTTCCTTTCTTTTGTTGCAGGTAAGCGATACCGATCTACACTACGCTTCTATGGATTTTTCCGATTACTTTTCTGGGGTAACGTTACTTTAAGATTCAACAATATTCTTTTGCGCATTAATTTAACGATTCAAATGATAAGTTTAATGTATTATTAGATCGAAGAACATTAATTTCGGATGAGTTTATAAAAAAAGATATGCTTGGAAACATTTGCGTTTCCAATCGGTTTATTTATCAATCCTTCGGTTTTGAAGATTGATTGATTCAAATTAAACAGCTATCGATCTCGATTTTACGTTCCTTGTTTTTTTTTTGTTTCTAAATGAATTAAAGATTCAGATCGAGATTGAGATTTGAGAAAAGACATCTTCAAACAGTGGTAAATAACAAAACTATTTAAGTATCTAAAAGAAAAAAAAGGATGAGTAAAAAAATCGTTTAAATCCACGACGAAATGTTTTACGTCAGTATAATCGTGCCTGAAATCGAAAGGTATACCTATATAAAAGCAAACGAAGTCAAAAAGGAATGAGAAGTACAAGCGGTTGATGAGCATTGCTATGAAACTCATCGAAGCGTCATAATGAAAGTGGCAATTTAAAGTCTCTCTCTCTTCCTCTCCTCTACTCTGGAGAATAGGTACAAAAGAAATCGCAATTCTTCTTTTTTTTTAACTATGATAACTTGACGCCAAGTTGTCTATACATATATACATAGACACAAGCTCATATATATATGTATACGTATATTTATACATTGAGTATGATTGGAGTTGTACGTTCATTACCTGAAGTTAACCGGATTCTCCCTGACCTA
Organism: Anastatus disparis; assembly: GCA_017163975.1. Lineage (NCBI taxonomy): Eukaryota > Metazoa > Arthropoda > Insecta > Hymenoptera > Eupelmidae > Anastatus > Anastatus disparis. Next base: position 13,382,959 of record JAFFSR010000335.1, on the reverse strand, counting down.
TGAAGTAGGGGAGAGGGGGGGGGGTTAGAGCAGCAGCGCCCTAGTGCTAAATCCATCGAGTATTAGTAATTGTGCGACGATCGATCTTGATCGAGAGATGCTCATTTCCTGTTTTATATGCTGTAACGCGAAGCGAAGCCAAAGCATTTCGCGAGAAAGGAAGAGCCTAAAGAGTAGATATAGGAGGAAAGGGGGAGACTATATATGATGCAAATATGAAAGCATTTTGCTTGTACGTTTATATTATGACGATAGTTGCTTATGTCTATGGTGTATATACATACATATATATATAACGCTGACCGTTGGCTGAACATCATTAACGTGATTAATGTTGAAATAAATCAGGTGGTACCAATCGGCTAGTCGATAAATCCAATAATTGCAGGATAATCATAAGTAAATAGGTATAGAAAGGAAGGGGAAGAGAGCAACAGAGAGAGAAAATCGACGTTCGATAACGGCTCTAGCCCCATAGTATAGTTCTAAACGATAAAGGCAACGTGAGAGTGAATGAATGAGCGAGAGAGAGAGAGAGAGAAAAACTCACGCCCATAACGATCCTAACGATTTGACATGTAGACTTGCGCTCTCGCCGATCGTAGATTAATGACGTTGCGCGATTAAACCTTTTCTCTCTTTCTCGCAGCTAAATATACGCAAAAATATATTCCCCTTGTAATGCGCGTAGGCGTGTCGTTTTATTCTTTCGTTCTGTTATATGCTTACGTAGCGTACGAAACTTAAAAGAACTTACATTATATATAATGGTAAAATGAAAGTTTTCAATCAGCAACGTTAATTTAAAGTATTACGTGATAAATTGCGAATAATGAAGATTTATTCTTACGATGTTGGGAATGAATTTTCTTCAGGAGAGGAAAGAGGGAAGGGGGAGTAAAGATATCGTGTTAATCAGTGTTAAATTAAATCCCTATTGTTTCGTTATCTCGATTTAGAAATTTTAAACGCCGTTTCATCTATAAATTTTCGTATACCTTCTGTTTGTATTTTGTTGTATTTTAATTGTAGCTCATTCAATGCTCTATTATGAAATTAATTAAATTATACGTAACTCAACTCTCACAGTTATAAATAGTTATTTTCCACATATATTATACTTTCGAAAATTTCAATATAATTTCTAAGTAAAACAATTTTATAAATACAATAAAAAAAAGAAAATCTAATTGCAAAAAAATGAGAAAAAAAGAAAAGAATCTTTTTATACGTTGATTCGATATAGTTTAAAATGAAAAATACCTAAAGGGAAAGGGTGTAATGAGGCTCGTTACGGTATCCTTATTGAAATTTACGAATCAGATTCTCAAATTTCTTTGGGAAGTTACACGGCGTAGCCGATGGCTTCCCAATGGGCAAAAGGGCGAGACGAATTTGGTACGCCAGAAAAGAGAGAGGCGAAGAGTTTTTAGCGCGCCTTTCATTTACAAAAAACCGCACCAAAAAGGATCGAATTAATCGGCCTTGACGGTGTTAGACCTGCAGTAAACTGCACACAATAAACTATATACACGTATACATCCTCGGTCAAGGACTTTTAATTCGTGCCGCGATAATTACGCAGAGACGAGTTTCTAATGATCATTGATGTTGCAGATATACGTGTATAGTTTTTTATGTACTTGAGCATCTTGTAATAATGAAGATTGAGATGTTATCGAATATTGAATATCGATTTTATGATGGACATATGTTTAGAAGTGAGTGAGGGAAAGATCATAAACATATTATAATTATAATAATTATATGATAGGATGAAAAAATTGAAATTTTTTTCAGGTACATAACCACATGAAAAATAATTACATATCGTTAAAAAAAAATTATGCTTCTACTTTTAAAATGAAATATAATTTGGTTTTCCATTCTTCCATAAGAGTATAGAACGAATTTATTTTTAAAAAATTCAAATAATAAAAGGATTAATTCAATGGTAACAATATATAAAGATTTGAACCCTCCGTTAAAAAAAAATATTCCATGTATTGCACGCGGTACGTCATTATAAAAAAAAAATAATCAAGAGTAAAAAGCTAGAAATGAGCTTCAAATATCAATACATATTTAGTTGAACGACAACGAAAATAATGATTGTCAGACGCTGTGTACAGCACGAAGAGAGAGAAAGAGGAAGATAGAAAGAAAGAGTAAGCGAGAGAGTTAGAATGAACTGATGTGTGCGTAATTGCGGCGTGTCGTCGGGCGTGTATTATCCGACGAGTCTCATGTACTCGTCAACTGTTAGAGAGCACAATGGGAACTTAACACACTCTATGTATATATGTGTGTGCTATACGCGCGTGAACGCGAGGGTCAAGCGTGTCGTTGCCGTATAACACAACGGCTTAAACAACAACCGGTCGAACAATATCTGTTATGCTGCTGCTGCTTCTGCTTCTGCTGGTGCTGGTGCTGCTGCTTTGCTCGCGAGTCGCCGGATACATAATAAGCTCTCCCTCTACCTATCTATTATATACATGTTATACGTATATACAGACATAATATAAGAGAGGAAGCGAGAGAGAGAATAAACTAATGAAGCCCGCTTGTGGCTAGTTAGGTGTGACGTTAATTAAATGATACGATCATTAGTCATTATAGCGTCATTGTGTGTGTTATATCGGTAAGCAACGAGGCTGACTTAGTAGTATATGAGAAACTCAAAGCAGCATATGCTACCAAACCAAACCAAACCTCTTGCTTTCTCATCTCTTGGCTTCTCTATAATGCTCTCTTGTTGTCGAAGATATGAGATGACGACGGTATGGTGTTTTAGTGAGTGAGAGAGCAACTTGGATTAGAGTAGGGTTACGATGCCTTTCATAGTGAGTACGATGGAAAGGAGCAACCTAAACTAGATGCTGCTCATATAAGCGATAGCATCGATTACTAGAAAGCTTGTTGTGCTTTGTAATGTATCTGATATCTATAATGTGGATTAATGCTATTGATTAAGAACAAAAATAATGTCTTATGTTAAGATGATGTAAATTATAATGATTGATTTGACGATAAGAAATTAATTTTATGTTGAATTTAAATTTGTTTGAATCATTTGTTTACTGAATAGTACAAATAATTTTGATGAAAAATTATTTTCATTTTCTCGTTTGATTGAAAAACCATTTCAATCGATTGGCAATTTTCCATTCTTCAAGAATTACTATCTTGAAAACATAATTGATTGGAAATGTTTAAATTTTTCTCGAATCTCCATAATTGATACTTTACTTTAATGATGCAAATTATCACAAGTATGCGAGTATAAACGCTTATAAACAGACGTTACGAAAGGTTGAAATAATTAGACCGATCACCGTTGGCATTTGAGTATAGAGTATAAAAAGAAGGAAAAAAAAGGAGGAAAAATAATTGTAAGCAAATTAATGGTCTCTATTATGCAGACTCGTAAGATTCCAAGAATAATGCTAGTTGAACAAAGGCAAAATGACGCGAAACCCGACGCATGCAACGCTCTCGGTAGCCAATCGTTTCCGTATTTATAACTACAAACCTCATGCGATTCGGATTCAACTCTTACACACCGCTAATCTTTACTCCACATACATCTATACACACGCACATTTATGTATATAGATAGATCGTATAGCAATGCTTCAAATCGTTGACACAAGTCTCATCGTTTCTCTCTTTATCTCTCTTTCTCTTTCTCTACGTCAGTATATAACGTTTCTCGTTGCCTCGCCTCGTATATCGCGGCTCTGGGCATATAACGCGCGCGTTGCGTTTGCGTTAATGGCCACAATTAGGTGTTTTAATTAGTGCCCAGTAGTAGTTTCCCAGTGTCAGCTGTGCTAGTGCTTTTGCACTAGTAGTACTGTTCCTCAAATTAGGGCTCTACGAAACAATAACTGCCGATTGAAGAACCTAATTAGCGGTAGAGTATATGCGCGCCATAGCCTAGCTTATATATATATACAGTAATCCGAAACTTGGCTCTCTGACCAAAAGCCTTTACGTATACGACACAATGACTATACGACGACCAAGAGAGCATAGAGAAAGAGAGAGAAGCTGGAAATAAATTAGTAATTGGTGACTATATCCTATCGGGAATACGAGATCCGCAACGTAACCTGCGCTATGGGACTTTGATAATTATATGGAAGAGCTCATCGTAAAACAATAGTGTAACTTTGTATAATATTAAAATCGAAATGAATCGGGTGAAAGGGATTTCACGTGTATACGTGTGGATTGTGATTGTATTGTGATAACGTATTGCATGTTCAAGTATTAAATTTAGATTCTTGATTTGATTATTATATGCATATTTTATAAATCGTTAAATCTGTTTTTGTAATAACACAAAAGTTTTTAATGATTAATGGTCTTGATGAATGAATATTTTAGATTCAATAAATTGTGACCATCTGACACAAAATTGTATAATTTGATTAAAAAAAAAGTTTTAATGTTGAAAGATAAATATTTATGTATATATTTCCAAATTCAAATAAATTTATTTTCATTTGTATAAAATTAAACATTATTTATTAACAAAATAATCTATTTGATGTTCGCCATTTTCTAGTTAATTAACTTTTAAATCTTAACTATTTATTGGATTCATTGTTAATCAAATTAAGTCGAATCTAGATTATAGTGGCTTAAGAAAATCTACAGCGTACATAATTAAATGATTCACTATAAAAGTACAAGAAGAAAAAACCGACTAATCAAATAATCTCTCTTCAATACCGTAATCACATATTAATACCACCTAATTAAAAAAAAAGCAGATTTTTCACTCTTCTTCAACAAGAATCTTTAATTACAACTCGTACATACATACATACATATATGTTTCTCTAGGGGCTGACTTTAAGGGGGAAGAAAAAGAAGTATAAAAAAAAAATAAAGCTTTGGCTGTATAGGATAATCCGCTTCGTATTAGGTACATTTTGTATAATGCCATAGCAGTCTCGCTTTGACCCTCCAACGCGTTTTCTCCTTCTTGTGCGACGCAACGGTAATTTAATACATATAGCATATATAGAGAGGAGACACACATCAAGAAGGAGCGAGAGATGTAACACATGTTATAATGATTTCGTAAGGTTTCAAGGCTTAAAATTATACGCTACGCGACTATCCGAGTTAGTGAAATTCCGTAATTCGGCGTACATACTCTCGACACATACAATTTTCCATTATGATACATATGTGAACATACACCCATTTTTCCCTTGTGATCTTCCGGGGCTTCCGTTAGCTTGGACGACTGGACGACTGCAAGGGTACAGAAAGTCCAGGGTGACTGGACTCGTTCCAAATTAATTTTTGAAAAGACCCAAAAAGGATAACGCTCATACTCACACATATACACCCATTCCTCCTCCTCCTCCTCCTCCCCACCTACCCTCCCCCCTCATATTCTCTTTCGCTTTTAATTCGCCTGCCTACCTACCGCCTTTCTCACGGAAGAGTTAAATGAAAGTTTTAAGCCCGCTAGCGGCTCTTTTTAATAAGACAAGCTAGCCGACTCCCACCCGCTCTCCTCCACCTTTTCTACGTCCAAAGTAAGGTAGAACAGTAAATTGTCCGGTCTAGGTTTTCCTCCTCCATACCCCCCTCGACTATCCTCCAAGTTCCTTTTTTTCCTCGGCTATGCGTACTGACAAAGCTTCTCGCGGTAGTATGAAAATTTTTCATTTTGATTAAATTACAATTCACATAAGGACTGCCGAGACCAAGTATTTTATTATAATAATAATTTTAATCACATTCGTATAGTATTCTAACAAATGATTAATTAGAATATTGTAATATTTTATTAAACATTACACGTGTAAAAACAGAAAGACTTTTCTTTTTTTTTCATATTTTATACCACACTATGTATTTAAGGAATATGAGATGTTAAAGTGTCTACTTTAATCGTTTATACCTGAGCCCAGCATCAATAGGATTTTACTTGAAAGCACAAGCTCATCATGGCCCGCATATGATCAAGCTTCTTCTTCCCCTTGAAACTCGTAAGGACGTAATCCGCATACGGGTGAAATCGACACTCGCATAAGGAAAAGACTTGAGTGCCCATTCCTTTGACGAAATCAGATAACAAATTCAATCACTTTATAAAAGTCTTTAGACTTTCTTTTTTCAAAAGAAATAATGTCGCTTTCTTATATTCCTTTTATAAAGAAAATTAACTTCGATTGATTATTTAATGTTTACATAATTAGTTAATATACAGTCATTTATTAACTAAACTAACACAACTTGTAAATTTTTCTAAAATTAATGTTCAATTAATATTTATCTTTCCAACAATTAATTTTTATGATATATCACCTTTAAAAAGAAAACTTTTCTTTTCTATTATTCAATACAGAATCCATTTACGTTCTTAAGTAACTTGGTCCATCCATCCTTTCCCCCCGCATCATCATCAAGAGTTTCGTCCCCTATTTGCTCTCTTGCATCAAGAGACGAAGTCTACGTGTGAGATGTGCGACGACCAAGCAGCCTAGTAACGATATACGTCTATATACTTGAATATAGTTATATACTCAAGGCAATGGGCATTATGAAGCCCCTAGAGCCCGAACGTACACATACGTACAGATATACATGTATTACACACGTATAAACTTACCGAGAAATGTATATATAAGCTATGTGTAGCAACTCTAGGCTAGTTTCATTGTCTAAGGTTTCAATAACCTAATGAACCTACCCCTGAATAGTATATATAGACAACCAAACGGACTTTCTCTTTCTCGCTCACTCTCTTACTGGTCAATGAAACATATCATGGCTGTTACATTTCGCTTTTAGCTTTCAAGACTATAATACGAAGGGTTCGATTAGTTTCCGCATCTCCTCTAACTAGTCCTTGTACCAAGCTTTTATCAGTAAGTTTAGTATATTCAAGAGGATAAAGGCAGAATCTTGATGTTCAATGATTTCTTTAATTGCAAGTCAATATTTGTTTATACCTTATTTAAAAAAAAAATCTTTGAGAAAAAAATTTCTCTCAACAAATAAGAATTAATTTATTTGAAAGCGAATGATGAAATGTATAAATGATTATCCAATTCGTGATAAACAGCGCATTTGAATCAATAAGACATTTAGTCATTAAAAACTCATTAAATGAAATCTTACTCTTAAAATCTCATTTCCGATTAAGAGCAGGTTTAGAATAACATTTAATCTTAACAATGAATCAGCATAACCAGATTTATTAACATTTCATATAAATTATAATCTAACTTACAAAACTAACTCCATATCAAATTAAAATTAAAGAAGAAAAAAGTGTAACAAGAAAAAAAGAAGCATCGATAATTAAAGTTTTTCCTTAAGAATTTTCATTTCATCGTAACCTCAAACTAGTCTCTCTAATACTCGACTACGGCTGCATTAAATAATCTATATACATGTATACATAGACATTACACACGTTCGACTATGGCTTGGCAACATGATGCTTGCTTAATTAAATACAAATTAGCTGCACGCATACACCACATACATACACGTATATACACGTACAGAGGGGGAGTATATGACTTTACTCGTAGAAATAAGACAAGTCTGTCCATCGTTCTTCCTTGGCGGTTATTATAAATATATGGTGACGCAGCTGCGTAATCGTCGTTGTCGGCTTCTTTCTCCGTCCCTCCACTTCCCTTTTTACGCGTGATAAGTATTCTTCCCTATACTAAGTCATGGATAATGTATAACGATGAAAACATAGCAAATTTACAATGTAATACTTGCCTTAGACAACTTTTAAATTATTAAGAGCTTTTAAAATCAAGTATTAACTCAAAAAGATTAAGCAGACTTATTATTTATCTAACATAATAACAACGCTTGTATAATTTTATTTTCGGTTTAATTAATAATCAGTGTGCTTATAATTTTTTAAATCTTGCGAAAACAATAATAATCTTTTCATCAGAATAAAAAATTATCCATCGATTACATTTGTTAAAAATAAAAAATTTATTTAAAATCAATCTGTTTTGTTGTTTCAATCAAAAACTATTATATATTATAAATTATATAATTAATATTGAGTAATAAATAATTTCAAGAATTATATAAAAAAGAGAAGAGTAAAAATAAAAATAATGATTCATCGATTATCTTATCAGTAAAGCAAATAGACTAAACCTACCCGACCGTCAACAGTCGTTTATTAAGGAAAAAAAGGCAAAGTCATTCCAACTGAAAATCCGTAAATGATCTCATTCAAAAAAGGTGCAGCTGCCTTCCTAAATACACATGCATACAAAACTTTATATACATATACACGCGCGCGTGTATTTATATAGAAAGCAATCAGTTTTGGAGAAATAAAATTTAAAAAAAAAAAGAAGTACATTGACTATAAAATATCAGTTTAACTAAAGTACATTTTTATTCATACGCTTTATATACTTCGTTTAATTAAATACAATTGGAAGTAACACGCGATAACGATAACGCGTAAAACGTCTTTTGTATTTTCGATCATTCATTATCTCTGATTAAAGTCTTATAATTTATCACTTCTTGGGACATAATAAAAGCCACGCTTATCACACATAATTTTCAAGAAAGGCATAATTAATTCGAAAAAATACAAAAAAAGGAAAGAAAAACAGAAAGCAAAGCAAACAAAAAAAAACCAAGAAGAAGAAGAAGGAAGAAGAAGAAAAAAAGAAAAATAACAAACTCTCTTGCATTTCAAAGTATAACGAAAGTCTGTTCATGTTGTGTCTTTTCTCTCTTGAATTTCATTTGACAATCAGTGCCGGTACACGAGCTTTAAAAAAGAGTGCTAACGCAAGCAAGAAAAGGAATCTCTTTTTTTTCTCCCCTCTTTATGCTTTTTTTTCTTCTTTTCTTTTTTTTTAACCACTGTCGTGTCGCATAATACTCAGCTTGCGTTTCTCTCTCATTCTCATTCTTTCTCTCTTTTTCTCTTGATCTGCATGCTTATCTCCTCGGAAATTCGCGTAATTAAACAGGCCTTCTACTCTTCTCTCGTTTTTTCGCACCTGTATATATATATATATATATATGTACGTATACATATATAAGCGAAGAAATAAACGAAACGAGCGCGTGAATGAATAAATACATGTGCGTTAAAAATGTGTAAAGATTCTCTCTCTCTTTGGGCTGTGAAAGAATTATGTATATAACTTTTTACACCTTTCAAAAGAGAAAAGAAAACAGAAAGAGAAAGAAAGACAGAAACTCACACAATCAGAATAAGAATTAAGAGAAACGAAATGAAGTTGCCTGATAATCGGCCTTCTCCTCCTTCTTCGTCGTCGTCGATCGAATTAAGAGGTAAGGACGTCGATGTCCTAAAGAATCGATGGTAGACACCTTTTCTATACCTTTTTTTACTTTTTTCATTTCCATTCAACTTTATACTCTCTCACCCACTTGTATGTTATGTATGTATATATGTAAAAGCTCGTCATTAGCAGTTTAGTGATTAAATTAAAATATTTGATTAGCCTCAAATGCTACTTCTCAATTCTTTCTTCTTTAAAAATCTAAAAAAAAAAGAAAGAAGGTGATATGTATATATAAAAAGTAGAAAGAGAGGTGAAGAACGAGCTGTTATGTATTTTACAATATATATATACAGTGTCGTAGTATATAACACCCAAAATTTGAAATGCTAAACAGCAAATAACAGACCTAATGAACATGTATGCTCCAAAACCTTTCCTTATATCAAATGCAGGAGGGGAATATGTTTATATTTATAACTAAAAGGTATAAATGACAGAAGCATATATAACATATTTACTTATATCAATTTTTTTTACTTTTATCTTTCTCACTTATTTTTTTTTTTTAACTCAAGAGCTTCCTGTCTTTTTTTCTGTGCTATCTTTTGAGTTGTTTCTTTATCACCTTATTCAGACCCCTTCAGCTGTATTTATGTGCTTGATTTCTTGTCTCATCGATGGCCCATTCAGTCACTCTCTCTTATCGATGTCAGTTTTTTTTTTATTTCGCTCATTAATGAGAGAGAAGTGGCACTTTACACTCTTAAGCTTTGAATGAAATAATTCTATGATTAAAGGTATAAACTTTTGTTTGAAAAAAAAATTATGTATATATAATAGCTTATGTAAACTGAAGTGACAGTTTTGCAGTATTTCGAGATTTATGAACTGCAGATAATTATAATGTATTAGTAATGTTCTCGATATTCAAATTATATTGAAAACTAAATTTTCATTTATACAGTGTAAAAACTTGCAGTGCGTAAAAGGATTGATAAAATTTTAATTTTAATTTTCTATAATATCCAAAATAAATTGTTCAATATATTTTTTTTTAAAGGGTACAACTTCTTTGATTACTTGAATCAGAACTTAATCTGAAATACAAAATCTGAAACAAATGAATATAATTCCGAAAAATAAAAATACATTTAAAATAAACAAATTAATTATATTTATTTTAATTTTTAAATAGTCTGTTTCTTACTAAATCTTCGTATTGCACGTCCTTTTAGTATCTCGTACTGCCCCTCTTTCTCTCCTTAGTCAACTCACCAATGACCCTCTCTCGCGTTTGTATGCGGATAATAGATTCATCCTTCACGCTTCTTAATTAGGAGTTGAGTTTTATTGGCCTTTAACGCGTCTAGCGTTCTCTCTCTCTCTCTCTTCTTTCTTTTTCTCGCTCATTCTTATTTTTTTTGTGCTCTTTGTTTTGCGCTCATCTCCTTCGGCTAAAGTCTAACACGTCGAAGTTTATGTAACTTTATGGCTGAGCGTGCTACGGTCAAATTGAGAAAATTATATGTAGTTGTAGACAAAACTTTTAAATAAAAGAAGAATTATTTTACATTTTCATTTAGATGTTTTTTTTTCATGCATTATTGTAGGTATGTAACATTTATAATTTTTTTTACATAAAAAATTAGTAACCAACATAAACATAAATAATAAAATTATTTATTTTGGTTTTAAATATATAAATTTATTCCAATTTTATGCATTTAGAATATCATTTAAAAATTACTGACTAAATAATTTAAAAAAGACTTCTCAAAAATTTATCAAATGTTTCAAAAAAATACAATTACCAAAATAAAATTATTATTTATAATAATGTATGCTTATTAAAAATAATGTGCATAATCTAATATTAACGTTTATTTTTCTTTAATGACATAAAAGATAATTTTAATTAAGCCAATTTTGACAATATTTGACCCCTGGCATGATGTATAAATTACCACCCTACATCTGTTTTCATTATTGTGTCTCGTAAAAACTAAAATAAAGAAAAGAAAAAAAATAAAAGAAATAAAAAGGATCGATAATGGTATAATAATAAAATTATAGAACGCGCGTGCGCTCGAGCATAGAAAAAAAAGAAAGAAAAAACAGAAGAAACGATGATAATACTTTGATACAAGTTATAGTCTAACATTACGTAATAATATTGTAGTGTGTAGAGGAAAAAAAAGCATCCATTGTGCGAATGATTGCATGTCACGTGTTGTTGTAAAGAGTGCGAATTGTAGCGCCTTTTTATAAGCTTCGCCGTGTATGGATGGGGTCAAAATAGAAAGAAAAATCAATGTTTCAAGTGATTATTATTTTTTTCTACGTTATATCTGCTCGATTATTTATTTATAAACAAGTTATAGTGATATTATAGTATTTTTAGTTAAGTCATTCTGATAAATCAACAAGTCTTTACACTATTATTGACTTTGTTGCTCATAAATCATTAATTCTAGGCTAGAAATAAAAATTTCTTTAGATGATTGTTAACAATAATGTCGGTATGTTGGTGAAAATCTGTTATCACGATAAAACCGTTTTGGTTGGTTTACAGACAAAAATTTCAAATTTAGAATAATGAATTTATTACGAATACAAAATGTGATTATGGTTACTGAAATTCATTATTACGGAATATAATTATTTAAAACTCATAATATTTTAATTAAAATATTATTTTCAACCTAACAAATTATTGTATTTTATAATTTATAAAGCATCCGTGAACTTGTTTATAAACACCTTCTAATTAGGAGCCAAAAATGAAAAGTTATACAATTTACTTTGTTTCTAAAATTTCTTACAGATTTACAATTTATAATATGTTATTACAAAAAAATGACAAATAAAATATTTTATTTTTATATTAAAAATTTCAATATTTTAATAAATTATATTCAACTGAAAAATAAATGTAGTAGGGTAAGTGGATCAAAATTTGGTTTTGGTATAATAATTTAAAAAAAAATCAAAATAGTAACTATCAATTCACAAGTAATTACATTTATATTGCGAAATAGTGTAAATCAGAAAATCATTAAAATTTTAATATCGTAATAAACTAATTTATGAGCAAGCGTTAGCATTTCTTTTTTTTGGTATTTAATGTATTTTTATTACACTTAAAATGTAATCAAGAAATTAACGTCATATAAAATCAAAAATAGATGAAAATACTCAAATTTCTGTAAGGTATTCAGCAATTAATTTTAATGAAATATCTGTTATACAGTCTACGCATGTAATAAATAAATAAGTAACTAAATAAATAAATTTTCTGTGCATACACGCAATAAGAAAACCGAAACCGATCATCATTAATTTTAGGTAACCAATCTCGGCGATTTTCAATAAACAATATCTCGTTACAATTTGAGAAGAAGTGAGAGGGTGCAAGGGGGATTTTAAAAAGAGACAAGATAACAGGTCTATGCTAAGTAAATAGAGTATACACGAGCTTCATTGTCGTTGGTCGTCGCGTCAGAAAATTATCCCACGCGCTAAATTACCGGTTTCACGTTACAAGAAACTGTTCACTTTACGGCGCTTGCGCATAAAACAGTGCACAACTTGTCGTCGTTTCCTTCCTTTTTTTTCGTTTTTTTTTTCCTTTTTTTTATCGTTTATATATAGTATGCCTTGCGCCCGCGCCTTTCTCGGTGGTGATTTACCTTTGCACGATTAATTACGCGAGCGCTACGTAGTTCTCTTGAGGTTTGAGTTATCGCTTCTCCCTTCAGTAGCCTTATGCTGTCGTCACACCGAAATATTAAACGTCACTATGTTTTTCTTCATCTAAACCTTTTCTTTTTTCTTTATTTTTTATTCCTTTTTTTTATCAAGTTTTAGCTTTATACAATTATTTTTCCCGTTCGGGTTTCACTTACTTGAACTTACTTACCTTAGTCTTTATCGCGCGAACGCAAGCTCCTTTTTTGTAATTTTAATTAATTAATGAGCTATGCCCGCTAGTATACCCAAGCGTAGGGCAGCTTTTTTTTATTTTATTTCTTTTTTTTTTCTTTCTTTTCCTTTTGAAATTCCATGTAATGTAATTAGGATGAAATGGCTAGTGTAATGAAGAAAAAAAATAAGGTACTTTAACCTTCCGTACGTGTTGGACGGAGTTAATTAAATGTTGTATATCAACATTTAAAATGCATATAATTTTGATAGCACTTGGCGAAACAATGTTTGTTCTTTTTTTGTTCTTGTAGTTTTGATAAAACGCAAATTTAATCAAACTGTATATCTTTCAGATAAATTATAATTTATGTAAATATTTAATGCAATCCATTGCATTATATATCATCGGAAAAATTAAAATATTCAAATATTTAATATTCATATAATTTTTCGTATCAAGTATGAAATTTTGTAAACTCGTAACAAGACAAGTGAGAAAGTAACGAAAGAAAAAGGAAAAAAGAAAAAAATTGCATATTCCAAGTGATTACTCGTCGGCGTCGTCATTAGAGCTTATAAACAGGCATAAAAAACGAGCCACTATAGTGTAGAAAGCCTGTCGTCGTTGGCGGCAATGATAAAAACGTAATCCGTCAGTGTCTTCCATGCTGATTTTTCATATAGCACCCTTTTTCTTTTATCCATCGTTTTCTTCCTACTTTTCTTCTTCTCTTTTTTTTTCTTAACTTCTTCATTATTTTGTGGGTATACGTGTGTATAAGTATACTTTGCTTGTTCCACGATACTTTGCATTTTCATATATAAGTGTATGTATATAGCGAAGCTTTCGTTTTTGCAGGAAGCATCAATATTTATATTGCATAATGCATTCGTAATTGCCGCGCGTGCACACTCTATTTGTTCCGATCTTGTAATGTCCATGAAAATGTATGAAGCCCATGGCTATTATTAGGAGGTTTTTTTGATGTCAGAAGCCAAAGTAAACGAAAAAAAAATATATAAAACGAAAGGAGAACGAAGAGTGAAATAGTCCACCCATCCCCATACCTTCCTTTACTTGTTAATTTTCCTTAAATCAATGGAGTGAGAATTTACAAAAAAAAAAAATGAATTTAAAGTAAAGAAAGGTAAAAGATCTTGATAGCCTTTCTTGTGAAAGAATATGTTCTCTTTTTTTTCTATACTTGCTCCCAAGGGGGTTATTGCATAATAACATAATTGCTTATGGCCGAGATAGCTTTTTAAGACCTACGCTAACTAAGATTCGATCTTAATAATGATTTTATTCAATCTTTTTCTTTTCTCTTATTTTTTTTCACTCTATTTTCAAATAATAGTGTGGTTGATTTTTGCATTTTTAAAAATAGATTAATAATAAAAAAATTTTATGCTATTTAAATTTAAAGTATGCAGAAAGGAATTGTGTATTTGAAATTCATTTATTTTAACAAAATTTTATTAAGATTGGGACTAACAAAGAACTTTAAGCTAATAAATAATTAAATATCCTGAAAAATAAAGATATTGTGGCAAAAATAAATAAAATCTATTTATTGAAGAAAACAAAAAAGTAATAAATATCCACTTTTTACTTGTATATAAAACTATTAATAAAAAGCAAAAGCACTAAAAGCTTGTAGCACTCATCGAAAATCTCTTTTTCAATAAAAGGGTAAAAGCCTTTATTTACGCATCGGACATTAAGCCTTTTTTCGCTGACCGACGTTTTCTCCTTCGTATATATGATGTACCGTTATTCTTTCATCTCTCAACGGCGCAATGCCAAAAGGCAAAATCTATCCATTTGGCTAGCTAACATGCTTGACCACTTCCTCTCAAGAATATATAAAAAAAAACACGAAAAGATAAAAACGACGAGAGGATAGAGAATGAAGCCAGAAAGAAAGTGCCCATCGCGTTTTCTTTATCGACAACCTGTGTACATATACATTCTTTAGTGGCTCTCTTTTTTTTTCCTTGTATATATATGTAGAAAAATCTTATTGATGGTCAAGTCCATTTGTCCATTTTTCTCGAGATGCAAAAGCATTTGAAAAGTGGCTTTAGGTATACATCCAAGATAGAAAATGCTTTTTTAATGAACGTTTTCACTTTTGAAATTTATTAGTTTTGGCATATTTTTCCCGTTCGGCTAAATATGTTGTGATCTAAAGAGGTTATCTGAGAATTATTTATTTTCAACAATTTGAGAATTTCAGTCAATTAAATTGAATGCAATGTCTACGAAAATTTAATACTCGGAATCTCTAAGCAAGCGTAAAAGATCATAAATTATCGGTTAAATATTCAGAAATTTGACGTTCATTTAATGCACTGCTGACTAGTTCATGTAAACTATTTAAAAGATGACATTTTATAAAATGTTTATACGAAGTTTAATGTTACTTAGATCCTAGAGAAATAATTTAATCATTGAAACTTTTGTATTAAGAATAATCTAATGATTTTAATTTTGACATTTCTCATCTGATATTAGAGGCTTGCATTAATTTTGTCAATTTTTAATGTTAGCAAAGGAAGCATAATTGTTTTAACAATGATTTATTCAAATGACAATAACTGGAAATTTGCTACAATGCTTTTATAACTATCTTGTCATTATGTGGAAGTCTCGTTAAATAATCAATAAAAATGTCAGCTGTAACGTGTCAATCATTTTTTGCAATTGGCAAATATTCGTTTCACATCTTTTATTATTAAATCATGAGATATTAATTTTATTTATACACTTAATGAAAACTAATCCATCATTTGATTCCTATTGATATTAATAACATTTTAATAGAAGTAATTAATTCATTTAAAAAGAAAAAATAATGTAAATTTTTGTTTTTCAATTAATTTATGTTAAGAAAAGTGTACTTTCTACTAAACTAAGGTAAAATAAATCAAAGAATCTGCATATGCAATGACAACAAGATGGGGGATATACCCTCTAGCATGACATCAATAAAACTGCTTTCCCCTTACCGTCCATCTCCGGTTAGTAGCTACTGTTAGTAATGGTAGTAGTAGTGGTGATAGTGCTAGTAGTAGTAGTTCGTACAAACCCCTGTCTAACCAAAGCTCGGCGAATAAGGAGTAATGGTCCGCACGTCGTTCATTTTCGGGAGGGACTACTACTACTCTTACTCTTACTACTTCTAGTAGTAGTAGTAGAGGTACTATCTACACATACTATATATTTCAAGCTAAAGGCAAGTAAGGAGTACAGAAAGGGTAAACGCTCTAGGGGTGTAGAGAGAAAGTCCAAGATGACCGCTAGTAGTAGCCTCGGCTAATATGAGTTCGTAGCTTTCTCTCTCTCTTGCTCTCTTTTACTCAGTCTCTCGCTCTCTCTTTGCTGGAATAAGTTATCTGCAACTAACAACCCTTTGCTAAGTGGACGCTTCTCAATTTCAAGTGAATCGCCACCACCATCGCTGCTACTATTGCTGCTACTGCTGCTACCGACGATGAGGAGAAAGAGAGAGAGAGACCATAATAAATTGCTGCTACTACTTGCCAAATGGAAAATCACTTTCGGTATACGAACAGCAATTATTAGCAAGTTTAGTTGTCTTTGTTTTGTTATACTAAAAAAAAGCAAAAAGAAATATATTAATATTTAAAGTAAAAAAGAAGATATATTAGAGTTCTAGACTTTGTCGAAGAAAAAAAAATACTCTTTAATAATAGATTGAGCTTTCTTAGTGTATTATTTAGGATGATATTATTTTAGATTATAATTAAGGTAAAAAATATCGATAGAAATTTCGTAAGTGATATACGTCAATTAATTTAAAGCACATAATACTTATTATCCATTTTCAGGAAAATTATTTCTTATAGATTATTCTTTTCTTTATTTTTATTCGTCTAATAGTATCAATTATTTTAGATAATAAAAGTTTATTTCTTATTTCAACGTACACACGTATATATTATCGTAAAAATATATATTTCAATTATATCAAGTTAATATTTGTATAATAACTTTTCGAATCCTGGAAATATATAAATATAAATATTTTAGAAAGTTATAAATCGCAATATTTAATTATTTAGAAAGTAAATACGTAATAACGTTATATCGAACTTTTGATTATAAAGCATAGAAGTCCTATCGATTAACTAAAAAGGCGCGTATTTCCGTTAATTAAGATAACTTTCAGCATTAATATTTAATTATTATTGATTCAATCAAATTTTCTTAGTATATATAACGGCCAAAATGTCAAAACTTAACATAATTAAAGGGTAGGTTACGTAAATTAATGTTTAATCGATAAATAATTTAATTTCTAATGAAAATAGTAGTTGCTGTATATATCGACGGATTTTTAATAAAAAATTTATGATTTATGTTTCTGCTAAGTTAAGCTCGTTCGTTATTCCATTAAACATCGTTTGTTTTTATTACAAACAGTCAAGTATATATCCTTTTATAAATACAGACTTGCTGTATATCAGTTTTGTAGAAGGGTAGAAAAAAAAAAAAACTTTTAATTAATGAGGCATAATTGATACTAAAAAATTATGATAATTGAACGATAATACTTTGTTCATTAAATTAACGTTTGACCATTATGTTTTTTATCTACTGAAACAAAAATTTTCCCTAACTTCACATTACTAATCAAACGTTTCATTTTCCATTTCATTAATTACTTGTATTTATAAGAAAATAAATTGGTAAAAAAAAGTATAAAAGAAAAGAAAAGGAAATAATAATATGAATGAAAATTTTCTTTATAGCAGTGGTAAGTTAAACTGAAGTAGATACCTTTTCCTCGCGTTAGTTTCACGAAAACTCGAAGGCCACTTTCTCGAGTCACTCGGCTCGTAATCAGGGATGGCAAAGTCCTCTCGACACTTTAATCGCACGGAAGGAGCTAAGGCATCCGGTACCTCAACTTTCTCCCTTTCTCTCTTACTCCTTACCCTTTAGGAGTATAAGTATAGTAGAGAATAAGGAGGAAGAGAGAGAGAGAGCCTTTATATACAGTTAGCGCTTGGTGCTTTTCCCTAAAGTAACCCTTGTGTCCAGTAACGCTAGGCTACTGTGGCTAGTAGCCTCGGATGACGAAGAAGGAAAGGACTTGTTTTCTCTCTCGCTCTTCTTTGGACTTGGGAGATCAATAAAACGACCCTCTTTCTCTCTCTCTTCTAGACACTACTCTCACGCGTTTATCCCTCAGAGCTGGACGAATCACCATCATTATATATACTAGCTATACCACTAGCTGCTTGTCTCTGCGTGCATAAGCACGTTTGCGTTTGTCAGCCTTTACTCTCTCTCTCTCTCTCTCTCTCTCTCTCTCGCTTACTCTCTTTCTCTGTATCTGTTGTCTTTGTCCTATCCAACACTAGCAGACATTTAAGCCCCCTTTATCGACTTTAACCCTTCTCATACTAATACTAATACTACAACTACTACCTCCTACGCGCTCCTATCTGACTAGCTCATTACATTGTCCGTGTTCTGTGCTGCTCTTGTTGTTGTATTTTGTGCATTGCTTTTTTAACTTTAAAAAGCATATGGCCTTTTTTAGGGATCGACCAAGTTGATTCAGGCGCGTAATTCTTTGTGTTAGGGATGCGGTTTCGTGAACAATTTTTCAGTTTCAATGAGCTTTGCTTTGACTTACTTTTTTTTATAATTTTTTCATTGTTTTCATTCTTTTTTCGTTGGTTCCGGTTGTCTGTGTCGAAATATTGTGAAGTTTTTCTTTTAATAAACGAACGATTCGACAAATTTTTAAACAAACGCATTATTAAAAATTATGAATAAGTCATAAAAATAAATGAATTTCTCTCTGAAATCAAGTTAAAATTATGAAAAGAAAGTTAACTCTAGAATTAATACGGATAATATCCCCTTTTAATATAAAAACATAAACTTAAATTCGTTTCTTTAGCTCGGGCTCTCAACGCACACAGATATCTTCCCTAATACAATCATAGAAATTAGTTTTATAAGCGGATGAATAGGATTTTTTGAAAATACTAATTAGCGTTTGTATAATTGTTGATTACATTGAATTCCTTTTCAATTAGCCTGAGGTTTAAATAAAATTGCCGTTAGTTAGCTATATTAAAAAAAAGAAAGAAAGAAAAGGAAAAAATAGCATGTAAAATAAAAAGTTCTATTTTATATTTGAAATTGCACGCGCAAGTAAGCGAAAGCTTTAAATTGTCCGACCTTGAACCAGTTTAAACAGCCCAAGTGATCTCGAGCGAAGCGCTTCAATTAATAATTCCTCGGCTTCTCTTTTTCTAAGCGCCTTTTATATGCCTTGCGCTGAAAAAAAAAATCCATTTTCAAAATTAAAATATTATTTACAAATTAATTTTCATTTTATTTTAAACATAAATCATTTATTAATTTTCCTTTAATAATTCAAATTAATAAACAATCTTTTTTAAATGATCGAAAGGAAGATTCATTGAACGTAAAACAATCCAAATAAAAACAACAAAGTTTACAAAGCAAGAAAGAATAGGAAACAAAGGTGTTGAAAATGAAACAAAAAAAAAGGAAAAGTCGAAGAAAAGCGCGTGCTGGTGGTTTGGCGCAAAATTAAACTCACCAAATAAAGTAAAGGAAGAGAAGGTGAGAGAAAGCAGTAGCACGAAGAGTTGGAAACATAGACTTTAGGACTTTTACGGAGAGTAATTCTCACAGCTGTATGAGAGAAAGGAAGAGAAAAGAGAGAGAGAGAGAAAAAGAGAGTTTACTAGGGATGCCGCGAGTGAGCAACTGGTGGTGGAAAAACAACCTCGTTCTCTTGCTCCCTGCTATTTACCCTCTTCTTTCCCTCCATACCAACCTTTTCATGACACCCCACACTACCTCTTTTACTTTGCTCTGCTTGCCTTGCCTTGCTTGCCTTGCTTGCTTGCTGCTATCGGTACGACCTCTTTCTCTCCTTTTCTCTTTCTCTCCTTTTCTCTTTCTCTCCTTTTCTCTTTCCTTCCTTTTCCTTTCTCGCTCTACTTTCGACATAGTTCTTCCGTGTATAACCATCACTGGGTCTGGCTTCAAAGCCGATTTCCATCATATAGTTATATGTATATACATACGTATACTTCGAACTTTATCAACACATTGAAAAAGAGGGAAGGAAAGAGAAATTTAATATAACGGTGATCGCTAACAAAACTTGGGTGTTATATCTTCTTTCAGATAGTAATTCCCAAGCTGATCTTTTTATTTACATCAATTTCACCGTTCAAAATGCCAAGGGGAATGTTTTCGCGTCGCATGGTACTATATACGTATTTAGACTATTGGTATTTTAATCAGAAATGTCGAAGGTTAAATACTATTGTTACGATTGTTCTTTTATTGTTGAATTCTTGTAATAGTTTACTTTTTTTATCCTATTGTAGATAAAGAACCAATGATCAAGATATTTAATTATCATTTATCTATTAAAGCGTTTCTTCTCATGGTATTTAAGATATATATTAAAATTAATCTGTAAGTTTAAGGTTGAGCAATTCTTTCTTTGCGCATATTTTTATGATCAAATCGTCGTTATATCGATTAAACGTTACAAATTTTTGATTATCGAATCAATATATGATTAGCTTATCATTGGTTGTATGTATTTAATACATAAAGACTCTTATTGAAAAAGTGTATTTTTCAATAAATTATAAATAATAGTCTGATCTTTAGTTTACTTTATACTCTATATAAAATTAATACTATTATTGGAATCTATTATTTATCATTTTTATCTTCTACGTATATTTTCAAATAATTTACTTGGAACCGATAATTATTTAATTTTATGAATCCTTTATAAGCCTAAGAAATAATTATTAAACTTCTACCGTTTGTTATATAATTATTTAAAATACGTATAATTATCCGAATAATAAACTAATCGTATAATTAAACTTTTTTGTTTTAGGTAAGTTCAAGCCAAGGATGTTCTAATACAAATTCAGCTTTAATGGTAAAGTAATTACAATCACAGTTATCGTCTTTTAATTATTTCTGCGTTTAAAATTATACGACCGAAAATATTCTTCATTTTCGTTTCCTTTATTAATTCAAGCGTATGTAAACATTTATATATCAATTAGCGAGCGCGAGTGCTCGCACTCGTTCTCTCATTCAAATTATATTCCGCAAAACATAAAAAGAGAGAAAAAAAAGCATACACAACGAATGTATCAACACAATCGTCAATTAATAATTCATAACACTCTTATATTTTTTTTTGTATCGTTATGAAAAATAAGCTAAATTAAAACTCAACGCTTTTCTAGCGCAAGAATATTGAAATTACGATATAAGAGACATTAATAATCAAACGAATTTAAAGCACGTCTACCATTAAGTTTCATACGCTTACTTAAAAAAATCTCGAATCCTAATAATTAAGTTTCTAGTCTCTTATTAATCATCGTTAAATTCTAAAATTGCAAAAGGCTCTCTGACATACATAGGGGGAGAAAGATTTTGATCAGTTATAAGATGATTGCTTTTTTGAATTTCATGACGAATAAATATACCCTCTGTGTTTCTCTCCCATCCGTTCGAGGAAGTGAGTATATGGATTACAGAATGCGGTGTGTGCACTTATTCGCTTTTCAGAGCTTGGTTAAAATCCTGACGAGTGGCACCTATAATTCCAATTCGGCGCTTGCTACTTTCTCTTTCTCTCTCTTACTCTCTCTTAGTCTCTCTTTCTCTCTATGCAGGCCTGCGCGTTCATTAGACCGTCGAAATATTCATGGTTTAATCCCTTAGATCAGTGGGCGGGCGCCTAAGCCATCATTAAGACTCGAATAATTCAGGTTAACAGCAAGCGGGCTAATCTCAATTTGCATTTGCGCGAACGCAAGCACCCAAGCTCTCTCTCTCCCTCTCTCTCTCTTTAGCTTTAGCTCTTTCTCTCTCTTACTCTACTATCTATGCATGTATGTGTGTATGTTTGCGTCCGAACATTTCGCTTCTCTCTACTACATACACAGACTTCAAGAATAAACATTTGGTTTACTGGACATATGCCATAGTTCTATTTCTCTCTATCAGCATTTGCACCACCGACGCAACTTACTTCAGTCTCTTCTTCTTCCTCCTCAACGTCAGCTGCTCTAAAATTTTCCAAAAAAAATAAAGATAAAGAGACAGTGAAAACAGCTGCACACTTCTTCAATATTACGCTTGTCATATTTCGTCTTCGATTACGGCAATGAACGTACATGCGCTTGCATAATTTTTAGTTGCCGACAGTAATTTCGAGAATGAATCTATTAATTTATAGCAGATTCAGAAATAAATTTTAAGCTAATTAATTTCATTTCATTATAATTGAAGGTATTATTTAATTTTTTATGAAAATACATTTTTTATAAGATCAAATCTGCACGGAGAATATACTTGACTTTTTAATATGATACTTTTTAAATAAATCATAATTTGAATTAAAAAGAAGGTTTAAACATTATCTGCCCGAGTTTCTACAAATCTTTTATTCATAATTATTAACGTTTGTTATTACTTTGATAATAAATTTAATAAAAATTTGAGCTATTATCAATAAGCCGAAATCTCTGTTAATTTCTTTGATAATATTTTTTATCAAAGAGAATTAATTTGTAAATCAAACGAAATTATTTTTTTAAGAAATAAAAATATTGCTTTAAGTTATTTCAAATTAAGAGTTCGAATGTAAATCCTAGTACATGAACCTAGCAGATCCAAGTTTTTTTTGATAGAATCAATTTTGTAAGAATTGTATCATAGACCAAAAAAAACTACTATAACATTCAAATAATCAAATTTTCATGATTTATTCTGTATCACACTCAATTTTACAGCTTGTAATGTTCCTAAAACATTTATTTTAAGCTCAATAATAATTGTTTGGTAAATAGATCCAGCAGTAGTGGTATAATACCGAATAAATATATTTAGAACGTACTTTTAACCAATTCTTTGTCACAATCTATGGAAATATATATGTAAAAAAATTTAAGATCTGTAGATTATCTTAGGTCTATAAAAAAATGCATTGATAATTCAAATTGGGAACGCTATTACTCTCTTAATATAAACTAATACGAATAGTAACAATTTATTTTCCATTTGGAAAAATGCCGGGTGTATCTAAAAATACAAAATACGATTAATTAGCTTGTATACACGATTCTTTTTTCTTCAATTTTTTTGTAATAATAAATCCTTTATTCGCTGTTTATTCACATCCGGCTAATTATACATTTAATTCCATTCTTTTTTTTATATATATCTGACGAAGTTGGAAGCAATGAAATACAAAGGTCTGTAATACAAATTTTAATGAATTTAAAATAAAGGAGATTTTAATAAAATTTAAAAATAAAAGTCGGTACTCGCGCCTGCCGTAATTACCGCTCGTTCATTTGCATTTTTTATGCAGATCCGTGTGATTTAATAGGATTCGTACGGAAAAGGAGGCGATAGCGGGGACAGACGAGACAGAGATAGAGAGAGAGAGAGAGAGAGAAAAAGAGAAAGATGAAAAGCACAACGAATCATTGCGACGGCCGACTGATTAACTTCCATTCGCTTTTTACTAGAAATTGGCAACCACTCCAGCAAGTTTTTAGGCATTGCCAATGTTTTCTCTAACGTCGCCTGTGTATCGGTGATAGCCTGAAAATAAAAAAAAAATATGTCTATATATACGAAGGAAGGGTGGAGTTAAAAAAATTACCAAAATTCATTAGCGCAAGCTTTTACATTGGAAGAGAAAGCGAGTTGCTTGCTTCGAAATATACAAAAAAAAAGTGAAGCCAAACCATGTATATGCGTATACGTGTATAGGGAATAAGAGAAGGGGTTTGGGTATATAATGGAAGCCGTCGACCATTCGCGTTAATTTCCCGGAGTATCTGCGCGCAACGTTTTCATCGGCGAGAGGCCAGTACAGAGCTTCCCTCCAATTCAACCCATACGCTTTGTTAAGCTCACATATTTTAGCGCCCGAAAGTATCGAGCACTCGCTTGCTGCGATGCATCTGCAAAAAAAAAAAAAAAAATTAATTGTTTTATGCGGTGTCATTGCTGAGCTAGCCGCTTTTAAAAACGCGAGATTCTCTCTTCTTTTTTTTTTATTGTTAATTTCGGGGCTTCTCTCCCTTGTTATTGCACTGGAAATTTTAGCAATTTATGGCAGGACCGGTATAAGCTTTTTTTCTGGCTTTGAGTTAATGTTCGGTTAAGAAAATTAAATAAGTTATATAGTAAAGCTAATAAATTTCAATAAATTACATTTTCCCTTGAATAAAAAAAAGAGCTTACAGAAATTGATTTACAAAATCAAATATTTATACCAAATATTTAACAATTTATTGAATGTGAAAATTAATACTTTAAATATTACATTTTGAAGTACTTTATATTTAGTAAGACATATTTTACATTAAATACTATAGAATAAACATAACTAATTGAAAATTCATCAGACATTGATCATTAAAAAATTATTATTTGATGTAATAGTATTGAAGAAGCTTTCAGCTTTAAATTGGACCCTTTTATTCGTTGTCACAATCATCCCTATGAAACTTAGAGTCAAATTAAGAGTCTAAAGGCACACAATCAAACAAGTAAAGCAAATGGCATTTCCTTCAAGTAGAGGGGAAAATAATGTAACGGAAGATGAAGGGTAATAACGAAAGAAAATTTCCCTATGTACGATAAGGGAGAAGGGGGTAAGGGTACACTTTGATCAGCCGTCTGGCGTGCAAAATGAAGTCACCAATATTCGTGCCTGTCTGTCTACTTTAGTCTAACATATACAGAGAGAAAGAAAGCACAAGAGAGAAGAAGAAGAGAGGGAGAGAGAGTGAGCGCGCTTCAAAATCGTCCCTTAATTCGCTTCCGGCTAGCTTTGGTGGAATTGCTTTCTTCACATTGAAGGAAGACGCTAGACGTCTTTTGACATAGTACTAGTAGTAGTGGTAGTAGTATAAGCTCACCCATAGTTGAGGGTACTGTCTGCTAGTGGACGAGCAAATACAGGCTATGCATAACAATCGATCTCTCGCTCTTCTTCTTCGTCTTCTTCTCCTCAAGAAGAAGAAGAAGAAGAAGGATAGAAACTCTACGGGAGTGGTCAGCGTTATGCGGGAAAGGATAAAGGAGAGATGGAGAGGTGGGCATTACCCAGTACTACTACCACTACTACTACAACTACTACTAGTAGACCCCAAGAGGAAGACGCAAGGCAATGTCTGAGATAGCCAACACCCTATCTGTGGCTATTCTGTCTTTCCTTTACTCTTACTATGTATTACAATTTCTCTTTCTCTTTATCTTTCACTCTGTGTTTCTCTTTCTCTCTCTCTCTCTTTCTTTTACTTCAATGTATATATAGTATCTCTTTCTCCCTTTAGGCGAGTCTGGCACAAACGTCCATCCCTGGGCTCTTCTAGTATTCGTGAAGCGGAGGAGGAACTTGGTAATCACGTTGACTACATGCCAAACTGCGATAGTACCTATATATTCTCTATCTTGTCTCACTCGCTCTCTCTTTCTCTCTTTTGCATCCTAGAAACATAAGCTAACGCTTGTACGCGAACGCGTTTTGTCAATGTGTTATATGTATATATATATATTTTCGTTTACTGAAATTTTACTGGCATATGCGTACCTAATAAATAAGATGCGACACAGTGCACGTGTATGTAGGCCTTTACGAATTTTGACATGTTAGCAAGATTGTTTTTATTAATGTTAGGGCGTTTATTTTCTCTCTTGAAGCTTGAGTAAGAGGGAGATACGGATATTTTCGTACGTAATATTCATCATGATCATGTTTAATAATTTATATTGTAATTTACTATATAATTTATTTAATTAAATTTTAATTATTCAATTTTTATTTATAGGCTGCTGCTTTTTATACACAAGCACATCGGCACTTCTTTTTTTTTCTTTCTTTTACTGGGTTAGATATCTATAGATGAATTTTCAAGAAATTCTTATGAAATACTACTTGCATTCTAATAATGTCGCTCGTGATAGACTTGCTTAGCACAAAAGTTACTTCATTAAAATAATCTATGTATAACACAGAATGCTATATTTATGGTTATTTTTTTCTTTAATAATACCATTAAGTCATACAAATATAGAAAAATATTATACTATTTAAACCTTTTCCTTTGTTGTACTTCATATTAATTTTCTTTCACAAATCTTTTTATTTCGTGCGAAGAATCCTATTTTTCTTTTAAGGCTATCAAATAAATCGAGAAAAAAATTGCACTACGCGAAAGTATTGAATAACAATTTTATCATTTAATGCCAGTTCGCTAAACAAACCGATTCTCTATCTGAATAATTTCAAAAGAGAGATACCAAAGCCATATCAAAGCGACTAATGTATTAAGTAATTTTTATAGTCGTAACTAATCGTTCGTCTCGCTTTCACTCGCCTATGCCCCGCTCTTATCAAGTCAAACAATTTTCTTTACAATCTTTAATGAAAAAAAATAAAAGAAATCAGCGACTTTTCATCTGTCTTGTGATTTTAATCAATTTAACTCGGCTTCATTCCGTAATTCCTAGCTTTTATATAAAATAAAGAAATAGTATATATACACCTATAGGCCTGATGTTATAATTTCAAATAACGAATCTATTGTATGAAGTTTTGTAAATTTCCATAATATTTATTACTCATAACGTTCATTCAGCTTTTTTTTTTATTTTCCTTCGATTCGAACGATATATTTGTGTATATACACATATAAAATTTTATATACACGAACGTGTTGGATGTGTTCGATTATCGTTTCGGTTTTGTTTATATAGTGTTGAAGGGACTATAATGAAAGAGCTTAACGTTTAACGTTATCTTATCGCAGAAAACGAGCGGATAAACAGGCCTACTTTCTAAGCTTCGTGAGTTTGGTTATCAACATTTACCTGGGATAGGAACTTTGAAAAAAAATACAGGAAGGGGAACGGGAAAGAAAAATCGACAAAAAATCATTGTTTAATATATCTATCATCCCATTTCACTTCGTTATCGATCGATTGTATATTGCAGTGAAATTTTTGTTTCACTAATATTCATTATATAACATCTGCCTTATGATATCATGAAAATTTAATTTCTAGATAAAATTAAAAATAAAATAAAATATAAAAAGTTTTTAAATTAAGGAATGTTAAAATATATTTTAACAAGTTTTAACAATTTTTTTTAAATTAAAATGTTAATTGAGAGAATAAAGCATAAATAACGTAAGTGCCATTAAAATTTACGTTATTATTGTATATTTAATAGTTCTTAGGAAAGTAAAATACTTAAATTCCGTATTATTTTTTTTTAACAAAATTTTTATGTTTGTGCAGATTAAAAATTAAAAATAGCGTATCTTAAATTAAAATTAATTATGACTTTGACTAAAATGACCTCGTAAAAGCATACGAAAATAGTTACAATTGCAAAAGTAAGTAGAATAAAAATCTGCTTAGACTACAGTTCTTTTGCAACGTTAATTTTATTTCTTTCTTTATATATATTTTTTCTTTTTCTTTTCACTCCAGTTGACGCGTTTAATTATGTAATTTTTGTATGGCTTACAATTCTAGTAATTGATATAAAAGCAAAACGACTATATTTAAAGTAAAAAAAAATACAAACGATTTTTAACATGCAATTAACACGTATAATTAGTAATGGACGAATTTCACTTTACGCTCTCGTTATTTTATTGCAATTGAATTATTTAGTAATAAAATAAAAAAGTTCATTGCTATACACAGAGATTTTCTTATATTTTAAAATTTTGATCATCTGGCATAATCGAAATGACTAAACCGCATTGTAAAACCTGTCGTCTCTGTCTCTGAATTCTCTGGGCTGTTTACTGAATCGTGAAACATTATTCTACATATAGGCAATAATATGTATCCCAGGTTTACTGTAATTAAATGAAGTGTGTAGGACAATCGTTCAATTAATGATCATAATGGCGTTTACCCATATTATATTCCCGCGATGACGGCGCCAAAGTCACATCATTATTGTTTCGTCGAAGGACATGATTTTGTACAAAATAGAGGGTAAACTAACTGCAAAACCACCTAACGATCGATCTTTTTTTTACCTTATATATACGCTAATTGATAAATTTTTCGCATCAAATCGTTTTATGTGGCTTCACATTTTATTGTTAATTAAAATTTTGTTTGTTATTGTTAACAATATGTATCTTATGAACAAATTTTGCTTACAAAATTATTCTATATTCTTAAAGCTTCATTTTAATTATTTAAAGCAGAAATTACATTGATTTATTAAAAATTAAAACAGAAAAATTTTAATACGTACATTTTATTCATTATCATCAAATTATCACGTTGCAGCAATAACTATGGTTAAGTTTATTTGACCTTTATGTTTAAAAAAAAGGTATCAATTAACATTGTTCGAAAAAAATAAAAGTAAATTATACTCATTCGTAGATAATTTTTATACAATATTAATAACTTTTAATAGAAATTTTTATAAATATTTAGGGAATTTCGATAATCGATTACGAATGTAAAATATTATAATGATGCAACGAAAGTCTATTAATAACATTCCAATAATGAAAACTTATATGCACAAATTTCAGAAACAAGGAGATTATAAATAAAAAAATTTTGAATTTTTTTTTTTTAGAACATGGACACATTCCGCAGGTGCTTTTCTACCTCTTTATAGTTACATTGCATTATTTATAAATCGACGTCATTTTACAAATCTTTTTTGTTTTTGCATAAAAAAATAGAATAATGAAAAAATGTGCGATTTATCAATTATTAGAATTTCAATAACATTTCGTAATTGAAAATTGTTATTTAAAATAGAAAAGATGCTAATTTTCAAAAATTGTATGCAATTTTATTTGTTTAATAAGCTAGTTCATGACACAAAATAACTCTATTCACACTCCGAGATTTGTCTATATTTACATTTTAATTGTACTTTTAAAAATAATATTTCATGCAAATTAATACTGAATTTTAAAAATTATCATTTTGATCTTGTTGTTCCCAAAAAAAAGTTTATATTTTCATACATGTTTAAGCTGAAAAATTACAAAAACAGCTTTCACATATGAGAAATACAAATTTATAAAACTTTTTTTCTTCAACCTGTCTTCAAGCGAGTTACTTTTCATTTGGGGTATACTGCGGGTAAAAGAGCTTAAAGTTTAAAGTGATTCTTTTTTACTCTCCTTTGACCTTTTCTTATATAGCATCGAGCAAAGCCAAGAGAAAATAAGTAAGGTTCATCTTTTTTCAAGACGAGACATACTACATCTAAGAATAAAAAAAAAGAACAGAAAAAGAAGAAAGAATAAAAAAAAAGGCTATATAACTCTACGAATAGAGAAAGACAGACAAAAGTCATCGGTCAAGTAGCATTACGGAATTTGCATGTTATTTACTTGCGAGCCACTGAGTACATTTGTTTGGATTATCCCTGGAAATAAACCAGTATGTCCACCCCGCGAGCAAATGGTCACTACTGTACGCTTTCTCTCTCTCTCTTTTTCTTTCTCTCTTTTGGCTATGTATTGTGTATGTATACGTGTATTTTACAAAACGGGAGCTTTTCTACCTAACAGACAAATGATCCTTTGCTTGATTTTTTTTCCTCTTGCTTTTTAGCTACTACACTTTACTCATTGTGTATATATATGTATACAAATGTATATGCTTCTCTCGCGTCATTTTCAATCTGGTCGTAAGTCACCATTACATGTATGCTTCGCCGTTTACAAGTACCACTTTAGCTTAAAGGATTTTTGCGCAATTTCACTAGAGATATACCAGTGTACATAAGAAATAATAAATAAAAGAAAAAAAAAGAAACAGCAAAGAAAGATTGATAGTTTGATTTTTAATGAAAATTATTCGTACATAAGCGTATAATATTCAAAGAGTAGAAGCTGTAATTAAAAGCCATAAAAAGCTTATTCATATACAAAATCAGTATATCTCGGACAATCTTTTTATTTCTTCTTTATTTTTTTTTCAACATTTGCCCATTTCAATTTTAAATTTAAAACTTTAACTCTCCTGGCATTTTATACATAGCATTGAAGAATAATCATTTCAACGATACAACAACTACATGTCGCGGTGTATATATATATATAGGAAAAAGATGTGTGTATACGTATACATTCTATTCGGTATATATAAGAATTGACTGACGTTATGTATACGTTTAAGTTAAGGAATTAAAACGATCGATGCATACATATACGTGTATGTGTTTATGTGCTAGAGTATGTACTCTTGAGTATATGTGTTTACCAAAGACTCATTAAGGTTGGGGATATTACATGAGATAATTTATATTCTTGAGTTTATTTATGGGTCGACGCGCACCCGCGCATCGCTAAAACCGTTAGAAAGAAACTACTATTATATGTATACGTTTTACTGTGCTTATGTTACTTTTATACATATACACACGCACACATTTAAAGCATCTCATAAGGTAAGGATCTCTAACTCGTTCCAATTACATTCGAAGAGTCCTGTAGTTGTAGATTATACGTATGCCTATATGCATTTTTTATTCATTTTATTTTGCCTTCTTCTTTATTTTTATTTTCTAAATACGATTCCCACAGAATATCTATCGTCTGCCATATTTGTCAGGGCAATTGCTCGCGTGTACTTCGTTATTGAAATTTATGATTTTCAATCGATATTCAAAGACAATTTTCAAGACTTTCTACAATCGTTTAGTTTAATATAAGGTATTTGAAAAATTTTCAATTTTACTGGCGTTTTAATAATAGAGCGTTTCTAGAATTTTAATAATTAACTAATTTACTTTTTTTTTTAAGGTAAAAATAATTTTGTTTTTACTTTACTGATCTAACATTTTTTTAAAGCATTGCCATTTTATTTTTATAGCTTTTTACCTTAAAGAAAAATAGTAATTTTAAACAAATTAAAATACTTTGTTAAAAAAAAAATATTTAAAAAATGTTCGTTTTGCATATCTGAAAAAAGATTAAAAGGTAAAATTAATTTTTAATAAATTAAATATTATAGATAAAATACTTGCAATTATAATTATTATAAAAAACAAATTGCCATAATTATTACAAACGACGAAAAAATTATTCGTATTTTATAATCAAGCAGATTATTTCTTGTCATCATATTGAATTAATATACACACACTGTCCGATAACACTGATCAATTTATAAAAAAAAAGGAAAAAAAATGCTCTAAAAATAATGATGAATCGTAGCCCCCCTTTTTATCTTATCTTAGCATTTTAAATAGAGATAAGAAGATTTATGACACTGCTTATAAATTACCTTCTTATATATACATTTCCTCAATAATAAAACTTCATCTGAAATATTAAATTTTATTAAAATAAAATTATGGAAAAGGGATACGCGTTGGCTTTTTTTAAAAAGAAGTTTGAGGTTTCTTTCCATATGTCACAAGTTAATTATAGGTTTGCGGAAAGGAAAGTCTTTCATCCTCGAGATGAATTTACGAAATGTATATATAAAAAAAAGGGTTAAAAAAATGAAAAGAAAAAAAAATATATGTAGCGACGTTATTCTTTTGTACCCTTCGCTTATATTTATATATTATTTTAACGTTCACTTAAAGAACCTTGGGTACATACTCTTCAGAGAGATATAAAAGCCAAGTAGCTAAGAGACGTGTATACATCAATTTCACCTGCCCTCGGCCTTTATATTTCTACAATAAGTCAGTGTATATGTATAGGCATCCCAAGCTCCTTCCACCTAAGCTTTAAGCTAGCGATATTCGCAAATTTATGGCAATTCCGTCAATTAAGTCGAGCCCGCGAGTCATAACATAAATATGTAAACGCATCTTGTGTGTATAATATGTATACGCGTAAAGGTATATATTCCTTATACCTTTACCTCTCTTACCCACCCATATAAAGGCTTGCTTGTCCATCAATGTCTCTTAGGGTAAAGTCTCTTCGTTTTACTCTTGCTCTCTCTCTCTCTTTTTCTCTTTTCTTTCTTTTCTCTCATTCTCGTAAAATTGCTTACCACACAAACGGCCAACGCTCCTGCTTATCATACGGAGGTTGAAACCGTGTTCCGCATAATGTCAACTTGCTGACTCCCTTAGGTATATAAAAGGCTTATATATACATATATATACAGGGGAAAAATTGTAAGAGAATAAGAGAGAAAACGATATAGAAAAGAGAGATGCTGTTTTGCTTCTTTTGTCGAACGATTGAGCAACGGTGACGGATAACTTTTAAAAGACATTTTTATCGTTTTCCTTTTCTTTTTTTTTCAAAGATCTCGAACGACTAAGAGAATGTAGAGAATTCTGATACGTAATGTTGATTCTTTTATTTTTTTTTATTCTTCTTCTTATATTCACTTGGAGAACAAATGCAATAAATAAGAATTTGCTCTCTTGTACTGGAAGGAATATAAAGGGATAAAATTATTATACGATGCCTCTTTGGCTCTCTCTCTCTCTCTCTCTTGGTATAGAGTTTTGTAATGGCGGAAAGCGTATGTGAAATGAGTATTTAAAGGTAATAAACCGAATACGTTTGAATGGAATTTAAGATTAAGGAGAACGTTACAAGGAGACAAAACGATAAAATATTCCTCTTTATGCGGTATATACGTTGTTAAAAAAAGAAAGAAGAAAAAGAAACAAGGAAAATTGAAATTTCATTTATTTATTTTAATTTTGCTCGTTTTTTTTTCATTTTTTAACATAAAGAAAATTAAGGCTTTTTCATTTATATTAATTAAAATGTTAAATGCGAATAATAAACGTCAAGGATATAACCTTTTGTGTTAATCGATTGAACGAATATTTAATTATTGGCGTAAATTCAACATTTTCCGAAATGTTTTTTTGTATTATAAATGAAATAACAAAGAGTCGAATTGACTAATTAAATAAAATAGCAAAGTACAATAGTATATATACCTTCTGCAGTTTAATTAACGCGCAGAAAGGAAGTGCGGGTACTGGAGTTTAAACTTTTCGAAATCATAAATTCATCAATACGTTATATTATTTCATTTTTTTTTCCTTCTTCTTCTTCCTACTCCTCCTCCTCCTCCTCTTTTTTCAACATTATTATAGCCATTGACTTTTTAAAAGCGCACAATGAAAGAAAGTTTTTTGAATGGCCTTTAGCGTAAGCGGGTGGAGAGGCGGGGGAAGGGGGAGGAAAGGGAAAAAGGGAAGGGGTTAGAAAAAGTAATAAACTTCAATAATAGCATAATCTAGGTCGTAAATTAAAATCTTGCTGTAAGAAACGGTAAAGGGCTCGCGTTCTCGCGAGTACTACGGTCTTTTATTTAACTTTCGTCCATGACACTTTTACTTCTTCCGTAGAAAAGAGAAAGAGAGAAATATAAAGAAAATTTTCTTCTTATTCCTTCTCGTATCTTTTGCTCTCTCTCTCTCTTTCTCTTTTCTTTATTCAATGATGGCGTTTTGCGCGCGCCTCGAAGCTTTTGGCCAAACGTAATTAATGTTTAGCATTTCTACATTATTTGTTTAGTTTCATTTTATTATCTTCAAAAGGTAGGAAAGGAGAGAAGGAGCCGCGTTTTCACGGATGATTTTATGCAAATGCAAACCAAAACGACGAGAGAAAACTAAAAGTTTTACTTCTAAGTAACAGGCAACTCAAACCTTTACCTCGCTCTCCCTCCTCTCACGTCTACTTTCATTCCCACTCTCCTTTTTTGGTTTATATCGTTTAAATTTTCTTTATCTTTCTTGCACTCAAGGTAAATTGAAGTGTAAATTTCAAAAAGGAATTTTACCCCCCTTTTAAAATTTACTCTCTGTCGCGAAAACGTTCAAGCAAGATTATTTTAAATATGCATATCGTCGTTATTCTTTCATCCAACGATCAAAATCATAATTTATTGCTTTAAAATCCGTACTTTTCATATTGAAGATAAAAAAAGGAAAATAACGGAATTGAAGGTAAGAACAACTAAATCTCTCAAGTTTTATATTTTAAATACATTTTTTCATGTTACTGCAATTATGTGTAATTTTAATGGCCACTTGTGTAACTGCGTAAAAAAAATATTCGAAAAATTTCCTTCGCTTAATGAGTAACATTTAAAAAGTTTATAGCGCATTGTTCTGCTAATGAAAAAAAATTTAGTCTTTCTTTCTCTTTTTATCCCCAATTATTGTACGTACAACATTAATCGAAGCATTTTTCAGCTGCTTTATATCCAAGAAATTCGTCTTCAGATTTAAAATCTTACTTACGAGATTTTAAACGAAATTTATAAATTGGTGCCAAGCGCATGCGTCTACGTGAAAATTTTCACTGACACCTCGAATGGGCCATTGTCGCTTTTAAAGTGTTTCTTCTTTTTCTCATCGCATGTGGCCAAAAAGCTTCTCTCGTATTATTATGAAGCATTTTGTGCTCATTAATTAAAAGTTTAAAAATAACACTCCCCAGCATATACGCTTGGAATGTCATTTTAAAACAGTTCACTCACTCTCTCACTCTTTCTCTTCTTTCTCTCTCATTTCGGCTTTTTAACTGGCTCTTCTTCTTTTTTTGACGAGAGTCAAGCTTTTACACCAGAGAATAATGTTTAAAATTCTTGTGAAATTGACAGTTTTACTTCGTTATTTCACGTAACATATGCCAATTTTAATTATGTAAGATAATACTTTAGGAGCAGGGAGTGGAGAAAAAAACTTTTTGCCAAGATGAGTACTTTGATGTTTTAATGTTTACATACTGTTTGTTAATGTCCACTTTTTTTTCATTTTTTAAACAAGCTTGTTTGCGAAATTTAAATATTATTTATTCTGACAGTTTTACAGTATTTTTCCTAATAGTTATTAATTTATTCTAAAAACAGAGCTTTTTATGTAATATTTAATTAAATATTTCAGTACTTAAATATTCAGCGAAATAAAACAAATTGTGTATCGAATTCTAAAATAATTTCATGCAACATATACAATTTTTTGCGATGAGCATTAAAATTCTAAACAATAAAATATTTGTCAAACGATTATTTAAAAACTATGTGTAATTAGAATAATTGAAAATGTTTCTAGATAATATAGTTATTTTCATATAATAGATTATCAAATTTACGTTAGTTAATAAATCTTAATGCTATTCAATATTGGATAAAGTTTATTCAAATTAACCTACTTAAGAGACGAAAATTCGCTTGTTTAAATGTTGTCGTATTAAATTAAAATTAATTTGTAAAATATTTTATGCGAAAATGTAAAAAAAAGATCGGTTTAATTTTCACTATATTAATTCATCGTTTTTAGTTTAACTGTATCAACTTATGATTCAATGAATAATTGAAAAAAAAAATTTATAAATATTTTAATTTATCGTGCATCGTTTGAAAAAAAACGCATTCATGTCATATTTGTTAGTTCAATTAGTTTCCATATAAAAACTAATTCTCTTTAAAGTAGCATTTTTTTTATAAACAGTATTTACAGCATCAAGCGAAAAAGCAAAAGATAACGTTGAGTGGACAAAATGCTTGTGTTAACTTTCATTTCCACTCGTTTAACGCGGCTGCACAAGGCATAGGAAACCGACAAAACAGCCCTTGTTTCACTTTAACGCGTATTAAGCGTTTGATGCTCTTGCGACGTCGAAAAGAGAAACGTGTATATATATATATATATATATGCACACGTACGTACATATACTTTCATGTACGCATCAAAAACGCGCGGCGATGAAAATTATTAAAAAGCGAAACGTTGCAGCAAGAGTACGAGAGTAAATAAGTAAGAAAAAAAAAGTTTAGAGAAAGGGAGACGCCGCAAAAAATAAAAGGAAAGAACAAAAATAATAAAAAAAAGAAGCAAGCATGAGAGGCAGACTGGGCAACGGCTCACGAACTTTTATCATCCGGCTTTAATTTAAGCGGCGTTAGCTTTTCTCTCTCTTCGTCACAAGGGGAAAGAGAGACTACTCCCTATACGTGTGAATTAAACGCACCGCGCGTATAACAATGCAAAAAGCGCGTTCGCTTTTACGTGTATATATACGCTCTCTTCTCGTAATTAAATGTGTGTTTTAACAAACATCATATCGCGCTACCGTGTAATATGTCCTGTCTACGTTAACGTATATCTCACAAGCACATTTTTACTACCTTATTCTTCTTTATTTTTTCTTTTTTTTTACCAAGTATATGTTAGCTACTGGCTAAGGTTTTATAGGTGGTTTTCTTCTTTATCGTCGTTTTTTTTATTTCACGCTTGAATGCTTAGAATATTCATTTGACTAAAGTATGTATATATATATATATAATAGAGAGAAGTTACAATTATAAACTCTTAGTTTACCCATCCTCCAAAGTTTTCTCGCATAATACGTTTGTTAGATGTTGATGAAGTTTGTTGTTTGCTCACTTACTATGTATTTATATTTGTTTGTCGGCAGTATTAATAATAACAATAATGTTAAGATTTCTTATTTTTTTAATTATTTTGAATTTTGCTTATGCTTATTAACTCGATTAAATATGTCCTAGACCGACGGAACACTGGGCACAAAAGACAATGAGATATTTTTTTTCTTTGATTTCACTTTTATTTTTTCAGGTCAGCGGAATTTTAACGATTTTTAATAATGCGACATTTTTATATACTCTCGCTAAGCTGAGTTAAGAGTCTCGATGTTATTTTGCACCCAGAAAAATGTTAAAAGTTAAAAATATACCCAAGCTTTATATATACATTTTGGCGCACTTTGTATAGCGGGTGAGATTCGATCTGGTACATTTACGTTCCAACGATGTAATTTAATGTTTTAATTTTTTATTTTATTTTATTGTTACGCGCTTCTTTATATGCTTTATTTTTAATTTCAAATAAATCTTAGAAATCTTACCTCAAAGTTTATTAATGAAAATAAGAAAAATTTTGAAATATAATATACTTAATTACGCATTCTCAGTATGTTTATTTTTACTATTGTATAAATCTGCTCTGGCGCCTGGAAAATTAAATCTAAAACATTTTAAAATTAGAAATAAAAAAGCATAAATTTATTAACAACTTAAGCTTTTCCTGTGTTCTTTTAGTCATCCATAAATTCATTAAAAATAATGCAAATTATCATCTCCATTAGCAGTTGTAAAAGTGGGGAAAACATATCTTAGAAAAGATGAAAAGTGCTTCTTCGCATCGTTGAGAAAATACTTTACGTGTTAGCATATCCTTATTATTTATCGCTAAGGCACATATGCACAGGTGGTGCATACGGTTTATATCGTTACACGCACACCACCCCCGCTCTACTCTACTTTCTCTTTTCCTCAAAGATCTAATGCTTTAAACTTTTGCCCATTCTCTCTTTCTCTCTCGCTCTCTCTAAAAATGTCTACAATGCACTTTATAGCGAACGAGAAAGTTGATGCGATCGTACGAGAGGAAGAAGAAAAAGGGGGATGTTAGTAAAAATAATGGCTAAACACAATATTGTCTGTTATAAAAAAAAGTTAGCTTTAGAAAAATTGTCTTAGATTCTATGTAGATGTGTCAACATGAAAATTTATTGAACATTATAAAACTAGTACGTTTAATTAGTCGTAATAATCATGGCAAGAATCATCAAGTGAAGAAACTCCAATTAAAAGAATTGAAGTCATAATTTTAATGCTAATTTAAGAAATATATATATATATATATATACACACATATGTTTATGAGATTTATTATTGCGGTCATTTATATAGAAACTGGACGACTGGTTAACATTAGAAAAGACCTAGATTATGTCTGCTTAATAAAGTTTCATTGCAATTTGTATATAAATATACGCGAGAAATAATTTTACAATTTATTTAGGTTAATACATAATAAAAGGTATATAGATAACTTGCATATATAATAAATGAAACGAACTAACATGTATAAGAATAATCATAATGATAATTAATTACGTTAATAAGGTTAATTGTGTTTGAAACAACAGGTTTTAAAACTATTATTATACGATTGTAATTTATCTGTGCTTTTTTAACCTCTTATTTAATTATATTATCTTTATGTCTAGTAGGTAAGAAATAGTGTGAAATATGGTTCTTTATCTTTCATCCAACTTTGTCTACTGTTGCGGCAATATAAAAACACATATACTTTTAATTATTTGTTTCAAACTTTTTTTTTAAATTAAATTTTTTATTCTAATAAATAATACGTCGAAAACGAACGGCATAGATGTCTATATGATGCGAAGTATGATTTTAAAATTTTTTGGTATAAATGAAATTGAAGTGAACTTTTAATGTATACACCATAGGAAAAA
Organism: Anastatus disparis; assembly: GCA_017163975.1. Taxonomy (NCBI): domain Eukaryota; kingdom Metazoa; phylum Arthropoda; class Insecta; order Hymenoptera; family Eupelmidae; genus Anastatus; species Anastatus disparis. Next base: position 13,344,356 of record JAFFSR010000335.1, on the reverse strand, counting down.
ATAACGATCCACCTATTCGCAATGTTATTTTAAAAAGTTAAAAAATAACATAAATATCAAGTTCTACACACGTTCTAAAGTCGCTACAGTAGAAATAAATGGACAGAGAGAGAAAATTTAAAAAAAAAATCCAAGCGAATGAATATCAGCGCGTAAGCAATATCTAACCATTAAAGTTTTCAAAGCTTCGCGTTGACAGGACTTTTTTTTTAACGGGTCAGATGGAAAAAAAAAGAGAGAGCGAGAGAGACGACTTTGCTTAAAGCCTAACATAGTTAAACATAAAAATGTATTTTTCTGTTATAATATAGTCCCATATATATATATTTAAAAAAAAGGAGGTAGCGGCGGTCGGAGTTTTCGCTCTTTTCGTAGCAGCCGCGAGAAGTTGAATGAAAAAAAAAATTTTTTTTTTAAAAAGGCACTTTTTATTACAATGAGCTTTAATTAACGCGACAGCGATGACTGTGTCGCGGGGGCGAATATAACGTTATAGTAAGCGAGGCTCACTTTTCCCAACTTTAATTTACAGCGTCTGAAAGCGTTGTATTTCCAAGGAGAAGTAGTAACGGGCTACGAAAGAGGAAAAAAAATAGAGAGAGAGAGAGAGAAAAAACGTCCTTAATTTATGTTGCAATTGTATTATACGGTAATTATGTTCAATTGAACCAAACCTACGGCTTTTATTTTAATTTTTTTTTTCTTCTTTTCGGTATGGTTAAAGGATTTCTGTGGGCTATGAAGTATCTTTTACTTTTATTATGGAACTCCATTGAACTTTCAAGAAGCGTTTAATAAAAATTCAGAAATTATATCATTTTACGCTTTAGTTTCTTTATCTAGGAAGAAAAAAAAACAAATTAAAAAAGGTTTTGTTTAATTGAATCACAATCTTGAATAAAGTATATAAAAGAAGGAAAATGTTTAGGTGTGTGTGTGTGAGTGTTTTGTAGAAAAAGCAGGTCAATTATTTTCTTTTAATGACGTTAATAATAATATTTATTACTTATTTATTGAATTAAATAATTATATTAGCAAATATTTTCGTACATAATTCAGTGTAATGTGTATAATATATTTGAAAAAAAAATGAATGATTAACAGTTCTTATGATTTTTTTGTACAAGTTGATATTAAAAATTAAAGATGACATATTTTAAAAATAGTATTTATTAAATTATTACAAACGATTGGTTAAAGCTACTTTCGTAACCGTTAAGTGAATAATACACTGGTTATAAATGTGCACTGATTTTATTTTTTTTCTTTTACTTTATACTTGTAAGATACAGGTCAGAAGTTCAGTGATAAAAACTCAATCTAAACTGGTTCTTTATTTTTAATTTTTTAAGAAAGAAAATTCAAAGACGTATTCCTTAATAATATCTTTAAGAGAAGTACTCTTAAATCGAAGAATATATATATTTAAAGAGTATTAAATTTAACGTTTTTCAAAGATATGTCGTTAAAAATGAAATTTTAATATTCATAGGATAACTGTAGTATTTGAAATTACGTAATTTTATTTAATTAATTAATCATAACCTTAATTATTTATCATGTGTGAATATAATTATAAAATTAACATTCATGAAGTATTTGAATATTTTGAAATTTATTATTACCAGATAAAATTTGATGGATATTTACTGAAATCATCAAAATCTATAAACAATCTTCCTAAATTTTATTCAAACTTGTTAAAAAAATGGAAAATATTCAATAAAATCAGAAAAAAGAATAAATTAAAAAAAATTAAAATATATGATTTTGACAATCATGCGAACCACATGCCAATTGTTGTAGAAAATTCGACAGTGTGTATATATAACGTCCATGCATAAATGATAAGTTGAATAAGCGAAGCGTACTATGCAAAGTTTTGGCAAATCTTGCCGATCAAACGAATCGTCCCCATAATTATTATCGAAAGTACCAAGCTCGCGCTCTCATACAGAAGTTTATCAGTAGGGTAACCTCCTCCCATCCTCCTTCCCCTTTCCCCCCGCGTGCGCGCGTGTTCGCGTTCTCTCGCTTTATACAGTAATAGTATATAGTTGTGGTGCTGCTGGTTGGTGGTGTATGCCGCATTTTGAAGTAATAAATTGCGCGTATACCAAACGAACGTTAGTATAGTAAAAGCGATCGATGCTTCGCGTGTCAGGTTATGCGCGAAAGTTGGAATTTATGCTCGGTTGTTTATGATCGCCGAGTGATAAGGGATCCACTCTCTCTCTTTTACTCTCTTTCTCTCTCCCTCACCTTTTCGTGTGCATGACAAATGATACTGTAATGAAAAGTGAAAGATACTATGCTAGGTTATACGCGTGGCTGCATAAATTTCAATGATTTAATGCGTCCCAGGCTCGCGGAATACTGGACACAAAAGACGATGAGATATTTTTTCTTTCTTTTTTTTTCTTTTTTGCTTTGCTTAACAGAAAACACGAGTAATTTTCAAGTATTGATTAACTCGAAGTATCGTGGCTTCTTTTTCTAAGAATATGTGTGTACACCTTATTTAGTCTATGTGTAAATGTGTATGTGTGTACAATTAAGTTGAAAGCTGTTGCTCCGTTGACCCTGTAATATACTTAACACGCCTATTTTTAAAACTGCCACGTATAATTTAGTTTACTATTACGTTAATGAGCTGAAAGATTTTTTTTTTTCAGAGTAGCAAGGTTAAGTGCTTCACGGATATTGAAAATAATCTGCTTGTAACGTTGAAATTAAAAAATAATATTGTTACAAGTTTTTTTTAGTTTATTGGAAAATTCTTTTTTATAATGTTGTAAGAATTGATACTGTTAATAGCGAGACTGTGAAATGAATATTTTAATAAATGTTGTTTGCAAAAAATGAAGACGAGACAATAAAGAAAATATTCTTGTACCTATAAAGAAAAACAAATGACAAATAGATATTTGTTTTTTATAAACACTGTAAAAATATAAGAGGATAAAATTATTAATAATCCAAATTAAATTTAAGAGCTGAACTAAATTTCGAAATGTTTGAGAAAAGAAGTTTTAAAAATCGTCATGTAAGCAATATTTCCTATTTTAATAAAACTAAAAGATCGAATATTAATCTCCGAATATAAAGATTACGTATACCATGAATCGGTCATTATTATTAATACCTCAGTCTAAAAAATCGTCACTAAAAGTAAGAAAAGAGCCTCGAAAAAAATAAGAATTAAAAGAGAGAATCATATATAGGATCGATCGGATGTAAGAGAATATAGCAAGGTATACGGGTGGAATAATGTGGAAACGGCGTTGGTGTTAGTTGGAGTTAAAAGAGAAGGAGAGTTTGGGGGGTGGTAGGTAGGGTTGGGTGCTTAGGTGTTACAATGATTATCCGAGAGGGACAGCGAAAGGTAATTATGCCCGATAGAATCGGGTAAAGCTTTCTATCTACCTCTCTCTCATTTTAGCTTGTAGTAAAGCGAGAACGAACTATACTTTACATCGTTGAGTAAAGCTTAGCTAGAACGAGACAAAGCTAACTTTCTCTTACTCTAGTTCAGCTATCAATTCTCTTTCTCTCTTTCTCTCTATCCTTGTTTTCTAAAGAGTAAGCAAGAGAAAGAGGGAGGGAGAGAGAGGAGACGGTACGATTCCTCGTAATTACCTCGAAGTGAGCTGCTTTCGACTTCCAAAGCCGTCGAAACTTCGTAATAAATAGTGTTCGGCTGCAATTGGGTTTTCCGAAAGGTGCTGGGCTCACTCTCTGTTCTCGAGCAATCGCAACTAGTGTGCGTGTGCCCTTTCTCTCTCTTACTCACTCTTTCTCTTACTTTATCTATCGTGTGGTAAGGTAGTTGTGTGGGTTATTTACCACCACAGAGCCAAGAGTTTGCACGTTTCAAAGCAACGAATCTTTTCGTTTGTCGATTTTACGAAAGGATTTTACCTATGTCTTAAGACTAATTTTATAATGTTTTTATGCTGTAGTCATAAAAAACAAAATATCAAAATTTTATCATTTTTCATAGTTATTCATATTTATAGAAATTAATTTTAATACTATTTTTAATTTAAGTCTATTTTTTTAAGAATATTAAATTTTATTATTCAATAAATTATTTAATTTTTTACTAATAAAAAGAAAATTCGAAGCGAATAATTAAATACATTATATAATTTTTAATAGTAAAATAATGGAAAAGTTGGATAATAATGAAAAAGTATATAAATCACAATTTAAAAAGAAATAAAGCTTTTAAAATATAAATTTTATTTAATGCCTAGAAAAAAAGAAGGAAAGAAAGCAAAGAGAAAAAATGAAAAAACTTTATTGAAAGAATCAATATATAACAAAATTAATTGTCTAAAAGTAGCTTAATAACGTAGCTTTTAGCGCAATTTTTGTTATATCAACTTAATTATTTAAAACAAAAATAAGCAATAAGTTTAATTAAAAAAATTTGAAAAAAAGTCTTGATTAAAAAAGCATTTAATTGTCGCAGTTACAGAATTCATACCTTTTTTTAGGTTAGAATATATAACTTTAATTCATCAACGTTGATGTAGGCAATGAATCTTTAATAAACAATTTCGCAAGCTTTTCAGAAGCTCATTTTCCTCCTGTTAATTTAGATTTATTAAATTAACATGTAATAAATAAATCTTTAACTTACACTCACTTTTGTTTCATTTTTCAGTGGCTACCGAACAAAAATTCAGACCTTAATATTATATTATTAGCATTATAATTTTATTGTAATTTTTATTTTTATGATAATTAAAATCCTGACTTTCATGACGAAATTTCAAATAATATATTTTGTATATTCTAATATAGACTTTCCGATGAACTATAAGAAAGAGAAAACGGATGTCTTTTACCGAACTGAAGGATCTTAATTAAGACTAAAACTAATAGGAATTCTAGTAGGTGGAGAGATGTAGAAGAAGGACTTATCGAACATTATGCCCACGAACTGTGCAAAGCATGCGACCTCAAAGACAATTGCCATTCCTGGAAAATTTATTTGTGTTCGCGCCCCCTCCATCTACTTATACCACTTTATATATACGTGTATATATATATAAAGGAAAGAAAAAGAAAGAGAGAGAGACATTTCGGTTAGCTATTCTACTCTACGTTTTTCGTCTGTCACGTGCAACTTAATTAAGCTAAACGCGACATTATACTTCCTGAAATGTCAACTTTACAAAATATATGTCTTTTTTTTACTCTGCTCATATAAAGTATTGGAATATAGTTTTGATATATTGATATTAATTTTAAAATAACAGTTTTTTATGACAAGGTTGGAAAAAAAGATAAATTAATAATTAATATTGCGTTTTAATTATTTTTATATATCCATTAATATTAATAATATTAATATTGCCATTTCATGTTTTAAAAGATGTAGATAAACAATTATTTTAATAAAATCGATAAGTTTTCAAATATTAAATTTAAAATAATTGTTCCTACGTTTATTATTCCCAACTTTTTTTTCAATTTTATTTTAATTACAATTTATTTCTATATTTTTACATGCCATTCAACGAAAAAAAAAGAAAAAATCCATAAAGTTGTGTAAAGACTGATGTTTAACTAAAAATTGCAGATTTAATAACGCTTCCGTCGAAAAAAATTTGTGGTCAACAGAACGCACATGTATAGCTGCTTTCTTTTTTTCAACGAATCTATAGAGCATAACTTATCGATAGTAATTAGTAAAATAATATACTTCCCTGAACTTTATTTTTGCATAAACGCAAGCTTATAAGCTGAAAAAATCAAAGAAAAAATTCAAATCGTCCAAATATAATATAATTACATTAAAATCGATCCTAAAATGATCATCCTGAAAAAAAATTGAAGAGAGAAAAAAAATTATTGGATTTAATAATAAACTAAAAAAAACACACTATGTCCGAATTCTAAACGCATATTATAATATACGTTATATACACAGTGAGCTTTAGCTTAAGGTTATAGAGCCAGTCATTACGATAGTTACGGTAATTACGCACTGTGACGTTTTCCCTCGATAAAATGCATATACGAACTCGACAATACATAGATGTACATGCATATAAAGCGCCAAGTTCTCTAGCATAATATGAAGACTTCCCAGAAATATTTCTAACCACTTTTAACGCAGTATATACACGCGTGCGTTAAGATCTCTATGTATACATATGTATATTTTCATTTAGCAAGTAGTAAAGGCACGAGGGGAATATAAATTATTATTGCGCTATTATAAATCCTCTCAAATATCTCTTTATATGTGTGTATATATATATCTGGACAGGATTTTAATGCGACGAATTATTACAATCTCTCTATATATGTTATGTATGTACCACGTGTATACTTTAACAAAAAGAAAAAAAAATGAGAATGAAACGTCTGTCAATTTTATTTTTTTATGATCAAAACGAGATGGTATGTGAGAGAGCGCGTGTGCATGTATGTACGGGTATTATACAGTGGTTAGACATGCGAAATCGATGTCTCGATGATGCACGGCATAAGCAAGCAAATACTGCACACGGTTAATTAATTGCCACGATGACGGTTCTCGCACTTGCTTTATTCGCTTATACACACATACGTACACACTAGCGTTCTCTGTTGCTTTAGCGCGAGCGAGCGCGTGGCTGCTAAGCGATGAACAACACCGATAGGAGACCAGTTACTCTTGTCGTTTTCCATTAACTACACGATTATTTTTTTCTTTCTCTTTCTTTCTTGTTCTTTTAAGTTTATAATGTTTCTCTTTGCGTCGAACATTTAACAAAATTAGTTGTGATTTAAAAAATAGATAATGTTTAATAATTTTCATTCTTTTTTTTATATGAATTGTTTATTAGATTATATCGTCATTTATGTAAGCGATGATAATATTTAAACGATTGAATATATTGTTAAGTTTAATAAGAGAATGATCGATAAATGATTTTAAAATTTAATTTTATATGCTCAAAATAAGTAGGTTAACATATATATTATTTTCAGTTGCTTATTAAAAACCGATATTTTAATTGTTAAATTATTAAAGTTAAAATTATCATTATTTCCAATTTTAAAAAAGGGAAAAAAGAGAATATGTAAAACCGAAACTTGTTCAAGTAACCGTTTTGAATCTGTCAATTGTTTAAAATTTGAATAACGAAAGCCAAATGTTTTTGCAAATTAATCGAATACTAATTTTAGTAGAGTAAAATTGTTACACTGCTACTAGTACTCCCTCCCCAAAAAAGCTATAACAAGAAATTGCTAATTAGGTATTCAAGATGTTTTCTCAGTCCGCACACCAGGTGCGGCTGACACAAGACTTTTGCTTGTATTTATTTCAAGGAAGTCTTACGACTATTAAAGTGTGTATAGCTTGTTTGTTAAAGCCTAAAATAGAAACTCCTTGAGGGTGTAAGAGAGAAAGGGGGAGAAGATGTTATACAATCTTAAGGTACAAAGTGAAGATAATTAGGAAATATCTCTGATGGTAATGAGCATAATTTCTAGATATTATGATAATTTTGCTTGAAACATCATCTCTACAGTATAGTTTTGATTAGTAACTTACCTTTCCTCTACCTTGTTAGGCAGGCAATGAAGGCTAAGATCTTGAATAGCTTATATCAATCTTAGCTTTGAAACTTTTGTAAAAACAAGATGTTTATTTAATTAATTTTGCTCAGCATCTCAATGGAAATTGTTTCTAATTGCGCATAATTATTTCCCATCAAAATAATCTTCTGATTAGTTAACAATAAGACTCATAAGCTTTTGCTATGATATTAAATTCTAAGATTATACGTTGATTATTATGCTTCTTAGAAAAGGAATAAAAGAAACGAAAGAAAAAAAAGGAATTCAAATATCGTGCTAAATGTGGTTACTTTGATCAATAATATATAAAATCAAATAAGAATCCCCGTGTTAACATCTTTTATCATATTTATTAGCAATAACCACATTATTCCCTAGAACTTTAGTTTTTACGACACTTAATAAAAGAACACGATAATTTTCAGAAGAAGAATAAAAAAAAGAAATATTCTGAAAATGTGATGATAATTTCGATAAAGAATATTTCATTAGACAAGAATAATAAAAGGGAGAGAATAAAATTTAATGTGATATAATTAAATTCTTTCTTAATTTCATTCTCAATTGATACGTAATTCCAACATATGCAAAATCAGTAGAATAAGTAGTATATTATTAGTCATATCGCGTAATATTTCATTTTCATCTTATCTATAAATAAACAATGAAATTTCTAATATGCGAATGAAAAAATAACAAATAGTTGTATTTACAAAAAAAAGCAATGTAAAAATGAAACTAAGTATTTTAATCTAAGCTAAACTACATTGAAGAAAATAATTTATCGTTTAATCTAAAGCGCGTTATCGAAAATTCACATTCTAATCTCGTTGAGTGCCTTAAAGTGCAAGTACAGGTATATATGTCTTAAGACATTTACTCTCTTAGGCAGCGACACTTTCTTATCCATCGTTTCAAGAGAGAAAGAGAAAGAAAGAGAGAGAGAGAGAGAAAACTTTCTGTCTAAACCTTATATTAGTTAATTTACATCCCTTTGATTTTTGATAAAAGAGATCTTTTCTAGAAGAATGGGGAGGGGAGGCCAAAAAACTCGTTAAAGGAGTCTAATATGAGACACAGAGACACTTTGTTACTTTAGTCAATTTAATAAAGATCGTTACTTTTAAAACGATTATATTGTATTTGAGACTCTTTGATGCTCACTTGATCACGTATTAAGGAATATATAAGAAAATTTAAAGAGAGAGAGAGACTTTATCTTTTGATTATGTTGTTTGCATAACGTGCGTCACATCAAATGTTAACATCGCTTCACTTTTCGTCGTTTTCTAACAAAGTAATACTCTTTACTCGAGCCTTATAAAATCTCTCTCTCGACTATATTAAGACTTTCTCGCTCGCTCTCTTTCTTGACGTGCGTTTTATAATTTGATAAGAGTATATAGACTGAGCATTGTCTTTTTTTCATATGAAAAGTTGTACGTACATTTTTTTTCGTTGAATTAAATATGATATAATTTTATGTTGAAAGTTATGATGAATTTAATTTTTTCTGATTAAAATTAAAATATTTTACTTGATATCGTCTCAATGTTGACAAGTTGAACGAGAAAATTCTGTTAATGTTAGATAATGCTTTCAATTTAATGCATATTTATACATTTGCGACGGGTTTATTTTATGATTTTAAATATTAAAATAAAATTTTTTCTGTTCATCCTATATGATAAAAAATTATATTTATACATACGTCTAAAATACAATGTGTTTGGGCAGGATCATATGTAAAAAAGCAAACAATAGAGGAAAAATTAGTCATACATATTTAAGTGTCACGTTAATTAAAGCGCTCATCAGTCACGGTTATAATAAATTTTTTTTTTTTCAACTATAATGCTAATTAGTATAGACGAAATATTAAGCTGTTATATAACTGAAATCAGTATTAAAATTAAATGAATCATCGTCTGTGGCATTTGGAGCATAATTAAAATTGAAATTGATATATATTTACATGCTGGGTGTTTGTATTTTCATATAATTACATCTAATTATATAAGTAAAGTGCCTTTAATTTATTTATTAACTTATTTGTAAGGTTTCGTTTTATTTATAATTAAATATGAAATGCTTTAACTGCTGTTGTTGGCTTTAGAATAAAAAAAAATGATGGTAAATAATTGATTTAATTATTGCTTATAGGATGAAAATGTTGATTATGAAATCGAAGATTGTCGAAATGCTCTTGCGAATTTATCTCTAATCACAATGACGACGACGGCTACAACGACGACGACGACGATGATGATGATGATGATAATCGAAGCACTAACATTCGTTTCTCTTCTCTATAGTAACAAGGGCATTGGAAATGTGCGAATCAATGGGTAACGATAATAATTCTAGGCTATCCGTCGATTGCTAATTACAAAAGCCCTAATCCCGTTCTCTCGTACATACACACACATACACAGGAGTTAGAAGTGCAAGCATAGGAGTCTAGCCTAGCTCGTTTCGGATATATAACCGGAAGCCGTAGTAGCATTTCTCCTCCTAAAATCTCCTTCTCCTCTCTCTCTCTCTCTTATAGAATGACACTCTTGGTAATCCGCAATCCCTCTACCTCCTCCTCTTACTCCACCTTCCTAAATCCTTCTCTTCGTCGTCTCTCTCTCCTATTCTCGAACGTCGCGCGACTAGATAGCGAGTAAGAGAGAGAGAGAATGAGATTCGACCCGCGTTAACGTTATCTCGCCTACTATCGATCATTCGGCGTAGAGGCTTGATAATTAGCAATTAACTATATCCATTAGTCGCTAATATAATTACCACACGTTACTGGGCTGCCACCACTACCACCACACTACTGATTTCTATATGTATATCCTTGTCTCGCTTATACTCATCCTTCCTATCTATACATATATTTTGACCATATAGTTTCCATCTCTTTCTCTTTGATAAATATATACATATACTTGCTTGTTATGTTGCTGCTGCAGTAAAGGCACGTGCCTGCTACTGATTTTGATGCTTTGGCATTAGTTAGGCACAGCTACATCGAGATGATTAGGTTGTAAGGTAAGAGGAGAGTGTATGGTAATGGTGCTGGTGGTGGGGATCGATTTATATTTCGTTGGTAATAAACCGGCGCCGGTCATCATCATCATTTTCATTATCGTTCTTCTCTCCTGCTGTCGGGGGAGAGAGGAAATTTCGTTAAATCGTTGTATTTTCCAATATGTGCGAATATTAAAGAGAGAACAGCGCTTGCGCCGCTCAAAATTTATCTATATATATGTGTACGTATAAAATTTTGTCAAGGTCATGCTTGCGTGGGTGGAAATCATCATGTATACTGGAATTTTTGCTTGCGTCCTGAGGTTACGTATACGCCAAAATATAATGACGATCATGACAATTCTTGTTTATTTCATTTTCCAAGCTTTGCTTATGTTCCAATGATTTTTACATTATTTTAAAAGTGAAATGTATGAATTTTCAAAATATTATTTTACATTTTATTCAATGTTCTAAATTGGAAAAATTAAATTTGGATAAATAATTTTAACTAAAGTATTTTAATTAGTGTAAAAATAATTATTAAAAATAATTAACTTATTATTCAAATTTAATTTTGATTTAGTATTTGAAAAATATTTTAAAATTGTACAATTAGCTTTTATATTTATAACATTGTACGAAAATATTAATTACATTATAATCATAATGTAATTTATGCAGTAATAATACAAATTAAAATTTAAAAACAAGAATTAACATCGGTAACATGTTAATAATTCATTGAATAAGATCCATCGTAAAGTATTATTGTAATATTTAATGTTAAATTGTAAAATCTTATTTTTATATTCTAGATGTTACGAGTTATTTTTTTTTAATGGAATCTTGTTACGAAAATAAAAATATTAATGGCCAATTTTTAATTCTCTGATTCTTTTTTTTCTTCTTTATTCTTTCAATATTTGCAAGAATATTTTATGCATATTTTTAGCACGAAACGCAAATAACGTATTCTCTTTTTATTATTTTTTTAATAAATCTTCTCAAGTAATCACAACAAAAATTAATTTTAGAAACGAATTTAATTTACAGTCGTTTAGAAAGAAATATTTAAATTTATTAAAAAAGAATTGAATATTCTTAGAAAATAAATTTTATTCTTATTTAAGACTAAAAATTATGTACGAAATTAACGAAATAATTTAACAACGGAGTTTTAAATAAAAATTACGAATTGCAAAGGTCAATAAATAAAGTAGAGATAAAATAAAATCAACGACTTCTTAACTGATATAAAATAGCAACAATTGAAATTTCAATGCCCAAGGCACAACGATATAACTCATCGTCCATTAGTAATATGCATCTTAAGCGATATTATTTTAAAATTATTCCTAATTACCGTTCAATAAACGTTAAAGAATCCTTTGTTTCTCTTCTTGCGCGCGCGCTTAGACCTTATAGTTGCCCATTAGCGAATTATGCTCATAACTCATTTTCCTCTCTTTTTTTTTCATTCTCCCTTCTATATACTAATATAATTGACAGGCGATTATCGTTTGGAATCACTATCATTAGCATCAGTCATGATCTCTTTTCTTTTTCTTCTATTATACCTCTCTCTTCCCCCTTTGTTATCAGCAATGAAAAGCAAAGTTCAAAGCAACGTAATAGCGTCAAAGAGCAAACTTTCGCATAATTATTCGTGATTATAGCAGTCGATTATGGCCATTACAAACTGTCGAGGTAAATATAAGAAGCTAAAGGTGTACGAGGGCATTAAAGCTTTGCTGCTTTCACGTATATATACATATACGTATAGTTTAGAAATGGGTAGTAGAGGGGTTCGGCCTAAAACCAACTTGCAGATATCGCTGATCACGGAATTAGGATTTATATGGATCCTCGCACGCGAGCTTGTGCTCTAAGCCAGTGATTCTCAACTTTCTCCTTATTTCTTCTCCCCTTTCTCCTTCCCTCTCTTTCTCTCTCTTCGTACTTCACTAAACTTCCTTTTACGTAATTTCGCTCGAATTGCTTAGAATAAATTATTGATTTGTTAGCTTTAATGTAAGGATAATGTTTCCTTAAATAAAGCTCGTTTACATTATAAATATTTGCTTTGTTAACTTGATATCATTAATGAAAAATCGATGTCAATAACGAATTTTCAAGCTTTCGTAAAGTACGTATAATTATTTGTAAAAGCTTGATTTAAAGCCATTACTCGAATAATTAATTTCTCTCTCTATTTAGAAAATAAAATGGTAGGAAAATTTTACGTTTTTTCACAATAATTAACTGCTAATGCCAAATTTACAAGTCATATAATTCAATGATTGATATTTACTTACAAAAATAAAAGCTTCGCGTTAAAGCTTTACTAGAGTCATTATAACTGTTGATTGCTTTGCTGTAAAAACGCGCACGTGTGAAAATAAAGTCAATAAAAAAATAAAGAGAGAGAGCGAGTAAAATACGTTGGAATTTGATCGTTCTTTGCGCGTATAAGTGAAAATTTCTCATGAAAATGTAAAAGCATTTTGGAATCACTATATGGAAAGAGCAAAACTACGTGGATGGAGAGAAGAAAAAAAAGGAAAATAATTATGTAACTCGGGCAAAACGATAGAAACATCGCGTTTATTCTCATTAAAAATGATCGCAACGTTAATTGTTCCATTAAAAGCGTTTATCCCCTTGGCCGTTCTTTCTATACATATATACTCTGTTTGAAATATCCTCGCGACCGCGTCTGTAATTTTTGGTTGCGTATACGTACACATATATATAAAACGATACACGTGTGCTCATGAGCACATAGCTATAACTTCTTGTTACAACGAAACGCTAATTAAATAGGTTAATTCATTTTGTGCTCCACGAGTTGCTACTCTCTCTCACTCTCTCTCTCTTTCTTTCTTTCTACATTATACGTAACACATGTGTGTAGGTGTATATACATATATGTGCGATTCGTTTGCAATTAAGTGGAGATTCAAAAGCCACCGACTTTAATCGACAATATTAATATTCGATTTTTGAAGTGTATGCGCCTGCGCCTGTTTCAAAACGAAAATAGAAAGTGAGGGCTGATACTGCTACTGGACGCTGATTTAAACGTCAGTACGAACATATACATGCACACCATACGCGTCAATGATCCAGTCGTTTAATGACGGTATGTATGCAACAGCCAAATGCATAACGTACGATTGGAAAACGCATATGGAATGAATAAATTAGTAATGAGTCGATTTCAATATATATATATATATATATATATATATATATATATATTATTTTTAGGAACTTTGTTTTATATATATTTTGTTGTTATTTTATTTATCTTTTACGGTAATCAATGCCTCGTCAGTTTAACCTTTACCCCTGGATTAACTTTAATGCTCGTTGTAAATTAAATCGGGAGCGGGGAGGAGAAAAGGCCATAAAATCAACTACTTTCGCATATACTTTGTTTTCAATAAAATAACGTTATTTTCAATATAAAGCTAATAGCTTGATTTTAAAACTATTATTGATAAAACGTTTTCATTTAAATTTTAATGCTCTTCTTTAATAGATAATAACGGAGAAGATATTATCACTGATTGATGAGATATTGTTAGAATCTTTTATGAAACAAAATTATTATTGTTAATCATTTGTTATAATTAAATATAAAAATATAAACAACGAAATTCAATTTGTTTTAGAAATATTTATTGATTTATGTACGTAATCTAATTTTCAAAAAACATCTTTTTCACAGAAACATTAAATTTAATTTCATATTACATCCGCATCATCTATAACAACTAAAACTAAGCAAGTAAATGCTCATATTAATTTCTACTCTTGCTGATTTTCTCGAAAGCTAAGGATATATATTATATATACATACATACACCCACGGCAGAGGCTCCATTAGACTTAATTTCACAATCAAGAATCGAATCATTAGCAAAGGCTTAATGCAAAACTTTTCTAAGAAAGAAAGAAAAAAGAAGTTAATGTACGTATACACCTACACAATTACACGCATACGACTTGGTAGCTCGTCTAGTTAATCCAAAGCTCTTTCTCTCTCTCTCCCCTTACCTAAACGCTTATATACTCTTGCACACCTCTTGTTCAAGTTTAATTTTATATAGATACGACCTTTTACTTCTCTCTTTCCCCCTATTCTTTGCTTCTTTCTTTCTATCTCTTATGCATAAAGGGTCAGTCGAAGGAAAAGGCACGTGCAATTATGATAATAGCGTATGCACGAAAGAGAAAACTATATAGTTTTGCACACGTTGAACGTTAGTTCTGCTAGTTCTGATATCGTCTATGTTTAAACAGCCAGTAGCGCTTGTGCTTTTCCTCGTATAAGCTCAAGAGAGAGAGAAGGAAAGAGAAGTTCGTAGGAAAAGACGAAGGAAGGGTACGTACGACGGTAGAGAGAAATCTACATAATATAACCAACTATTGTTCAAATAGACGGGAGGAGTCTCCCAACGACGAGATTCAATTACCATTGTGATACAATTAATGTTGGAAATTTCATCGAATTGTGCGACCTCGGGGTGCTGCTGCCTCTTTCTCTCTCTCTGCGCAGCAGCAGCAGCACCACCAGCAGAAGCAGTAACAGCCAGCAGTAGTAACAGCTCTTACGTATGCATAAGTGAGTATCCTATAGACGAAGACAAGTATATACTAGGCGTCGCACTGATTTTCGATTTCCTAAGGAAATCCAAAGGCAAACGTAATGCGATATTTGACGATATACGTTGGGAGAACCTTGGATAAAGGGGGTGCTATGCTTGGAATACTGGACATTAATGTTGTCACATACGTGTCTTTCGTTAATGCTTCAGAGATTGTCCGAGGATTTCATTTCATTAGCATTGCTTGATTACTTATTTTAATTTTGGCAATTGTTTTCATTTAAGATTCTCTTATAATTTAAATTACGGGATTGTGAGCAAAGACTGAAAGAGATTATGGTAGATGGAACCGATTGTTAATGGAAAATAATAAAAAAATTTGGTAACCAAAGATAATGGTAAAAATACAGTATTTTAAAATACTTATATTGAAAAAAATAAATACATATTCAAGCAACATTAATTTTACTAGATCTTCAAATTTGGAATAAGAATATCAAAATAAAATATTAAATGAAATACTTAAACTAAAGAAAAAAAAATTGTGTAATAAATTTCCATGAATTATTCATCATCCAAAATTTAGCTATCAAGCAATACACATCTAAGTTCTGTTAACCACTTGAGAGAAGAACTTGTCCGCGAGAGCCTTGTATCATGCTGGCAGGTTGACACCTGGTGCTAATCGTCCCTACAGGCACAAGAGAGACTATTACAGTAGAGGAAACAGTTTCCTCTTTGTTGTATAGGCTCACTCTTCTTCCTTCCATGATAGAGAGAATATATACACATTATACGTAAACGTATGTGTATATATATACAACACGGCAAAGAGAGAGCTTATGTATAAATGTGTGAAGGTACATGAAGATAGGTTTAAATGGTGTGAGGAAGAGTGTAAGCCTGTGACGGTATTAGGGACATGTTAGGGTTGTCGAAGGATCCCTCTAGGGATATGACAAAAGGACCACATGCAACGAGACATACTCTGATGGACAACGCCATATTGGCCTGGAATTGCTTTAAGCGACAGTGCAGTAAACTGCAAATATTTACTTTGCATATTTATTTTTTTTTCAATTTTCATTTGCTTTTTTTTCTTTTTCTATTATTTTTTTTATTATTTTTAACATTTTCTTGATTATTTAGTACTATTTGTATATTTGAATTTTAAATAAATTGATATTTATGTATTAACATTTGATAAAGTTTGTTCGTTGAAATCTGAAATAAAGTTCTATGCATAAACCGGCATCTTAAAAAGTATCAGAACGACATCCTGGACCATTTCAGCATTTGTGTATAGAATTTCCGTCCAACGTTATACATCTTCTTTTATACACCTATAGTATATGTAGAAACGAAGCAAGAGATCGCTAGAGAAGCTAAGCTACGGTGGGTTCCTCTCTCTTCCGAACTCCATGCAGATTTCGGTAATTTCGGCGCACAGCAGCAGTAGCAGCAGTCGACGTCCACACAGAGCGCACTCGCGTAATACTCGAGCTTGTGTACTTTCTCTTACTCTCTCGCTTTAGAGATAGAGAATAAGAGAGATAGAGGGATAAAGAAAGAGGGATGGTGTAGACCAGCAGTAGAGGAGACGTACATACGTGCAACACAGCCTTCGGTTCGGTCTACTGCGGACTTTACCTCAGTGTTACCCTTCTCTCTAGTTGAGTTTGTCTCGCTCTCTTACTCACTCAGTCTCTCTCTTAGCCAATGCTTTGCTGAGTTGGTTGGTAGCCCTGGTATCTGAAGAGAGTTAGAGAGAGAAAGACAGAGAAGGAGTAGTAGCAGTAGTAGTAGTAGTCGTACTAGTACAGCCCCGGTCGAGGCGCGCGTAGAGAGTAGAGCCTGCGCTGCCTGCCACCACCTCATTTGAATTTCTAATTAGGAAACCTCCATGCAATTATTGGATTAATGTAAATTACGAGAGCTGGCTCGGTCTCCACCGCCGCACAAGGGTAGAACTCTCTCTCCCTCTCACTCTTCTCTCTCCACTCCCTACTCACTCTCTCTCTTTCTCCCTTTCTCTGTTCTCTCACCCTCGTTCTCTCTCTCTCTCTCTCTCTCTCTCTCAGCAGGGGGTTGGGGATAATTAAAATCCGTTGATTAATATGTAAATTTAATAAGATTACTGTTCTAGGAATGCTCGATGCAGACGAGAGAGAAAACGCGAAGTTAGAAGGAGATACGGGTGGACGAGGGGGTGGGTGCTTGTGAGGTAGAGGCCGAGCTGTGTTCTAGGACACGCGAGCTTGAACTAGCCAAGCTCTTCTTATTTTTGCTCACCCTTTAGGAAATTAGGACTATATACTTATTTTTTCGTTCTGATATTTGTATATTTGGACTATGAAATATCTTATACATCTTCAAATAAATTATTTCACTTTTTACAAATGTGATCGGTAATTCATAGTCATGGATGAATATTTTCAAATAGAATGTTTTTTTAAATAAAATTCATCCTAATATTTTTATTGTAATTTTACAACAAAAATATTTAAATAAATTTTATGAAAAAAGATATTGCATTTGAAAAATTAAGCATTTCAGAATATCATTGAAAATGTATAATTACAAATGCTTAATCGCAAGATAACTTTAGAATTTCATATTACATTCATTTAAAATTTATTGCAGATAAATTAAATCAAAATATATTGCTTTATATTGCCTTCACAATTAGATGGAATTATGAGTTCATATTCTTAACTATCATACAATTCACACTGATAAATGCGGCGTTCTTTTTTTTAATATTCCATGCAAAACTTTCTCTCTGCTTCGGTTGAATCGTATTAACTCGTTAAATAATTTATTCTCATTGACGACCCTTAATATATCCGCGATATCACTTGCACAAATGAGCTACCCCCCACCAGCCTGCCGCTCGCGTAATAAATATCGAGCATCAATATAAGAAGCTTATAATAGGTAACGGGGCTTAATAGCAGACGTTAAAACGGAAAAAGAAAGAAAAAAAAGAAGGAGAGAGATCGGCACTGTCTATAAATATGCGCATTTAACGAGAGACGAAATAAAAACAGACGTGTGTGCTTTCACACTATACATGACCGGTACTGCAAACGGAAACAAAACATAACACTGTTATTTTTTTTCTTTTATTCTTCTCTTTTCTCATACCATTTCTCATCTTTTGCTGTATTCTCTCTCTTTCTCTCTCTTTTTATTTTATGAAAAGGAAGACTTTAAAAAAATACGACTATGCGTAGAAAAAATCGAGCTTCCTTCGTAACGCGAACAGTCGTAGAAATACAATTCGGAAAAAAGAGGGTTTTAACAATACATCCAATTCGCGAGGTTGAAAAAAAAAATTGCACCTGCAGCTTGCAGTTTGCATTGTTACCCCTTTAGCCAAAATACAATGCCTCCGATTGGCAGGTCCAGGATTTTTACGAGGCTCTCTTGTGTAAAAAAAAAAATTTTTTTTTCCCGAGGATGTGCCCGCCCTCGTATAATCGCCAACGCGTTATCCCGTTACTCTGCGATTTGCATACCGCGGCAAGAGAGCTTCACTTGCGAGGGGGAGAGGTGAAAAGGGGAACGAAGGGGGGAGGTGTAACGGCTGATTTTACTGTCGCGATCGCATTTTTTTTTTAACTCTTTCTCATCCTCCAATTCTTTTTTTTTTTGCTCTCCCTCTCACGCGTATAGCATTTTGTTACCCTCTCCTCACATGCGTGTGTTCGAACTCCCCCGAAAAAAAAAGTATCGGCCCTGTCGTATCGGCGCATGCTTTTTTTTCTCCTACCCCCATGACCACCTCCTCTGATGGTCGTCGAAAAAAAAAATCGATTTTACACTTTGGCCAAGCCCCCGCTCACCCCGCCCGATACGATATGGAGGCTTTTTTCTGCACAGAGATGTGTAACGGATGTATGGCTATTATGTATAAAGACGGGATGGCAAAAAAAAGTGCGGCAATGTAGAACAATCGTTTATCCACATATATATAACAATTTTTGGCGGATGCAAAATTTTTATGTATAAAAATATGAAAATTTATAGCTCAAACTCATTCTTATGGTGGCACGTTCATAAGTTTTATATCAGAGAAGATTTTATTTTTTAAATTTTACCACGTTAAAAATATTTTTAATCTTGTCCACTTGATTGATGTGTAGAACGTATAATATTAATGAATTTTAAAAAATTGTTTATTCATTAAAAAAGATAAAGATATATCGATATTAATTTTGTAATAAGTTAAAATAGATGTAGGTCACTATATGCTGAATATAAATTTCTTATAAATATAACTCGAACTCTAGGACATTTTGATAAATAATTAAAACAATCTTCATTGAAATGAAATTTAAAGCGTCGTTTCTAAAATAATAAAATGTATTAATTTAAATCAATTAAATAATGTTTTATCTGTATATCTAAAAGTGTATTCGCATATATCGATAAATTATGTGTATTCATATTCAATATATATTTCCATTTAAAGTTTGATAAATTAAATTTGTTTTTGAACTAAATACATTTTATTCAAAAATCAACTCATCAATCTCATGACCGGCCAGAATTGTATATTATATCAAGGCAATTGTATTGCATACAACTCTTATAGCGGCACAAAAGAATAACCAATATTCCAAATGCTATCCAAATGAAACAAAAATAATAATAATAAAAGAAAAAAAATGATGAGTTAAATCCTATCAATCCGAAGACTGAAAAATTAATAAATTGCATACACAACGACGAGTGGAAAATCGACAAGAGTTCCATTAATATAAGATGAACATGAGCCGTGTGCATTCTCATTATAAATTTTTTTTACCCATCGATCCAAATGTAAACATTAAAATTTAATCGATCTCGTTGAAAATCTCTCAAGGGATGTATCATTGTCATCCCTTCCTTTTTTTTAAAAAAACTTTCATCCCTCTCTCTTTCTCCCTGATGCATATCAGGCTAACCTCTTTCTCATTTATGCATATATGAGTGTATACGTTATTAGCGTATAAAGAGAAATAGTCAGAGGGGGTTTGAGGGGGGTGGGGAATAATATAGCATATATGACGGTGTCGAGATTTGGCTTCGGTTTGGCTAATAAACTCAATAAAAATAATGCACTTCCGTGCACACACGCGCTCTTGCACATTTGCAAATGAACGTCATCATTTCATTTGAAGGCCCTGGCCACCACACCATTCACCGAAAGCATCCACAAAGAGCAAAAAGAGAAAGAGAGACGGAAAGCGAGAGAAAGGTATATAGAATAAATAGACATATTGCATAAGGTTTGTGGGATAGAAAGAGAGAGAGTGAGAGAGAGAAAAGTAAAAAGGGGGGGTTAATACGAGAGAATTGGCAGTATATAGAGTTAGTCTTGTCCGTCCTGGAAGCGCGATAATAATTATGGATATTGAGAATAGCTATAATTGACGTTCCGTGTTAATGCACGCCGCGCACGCACGTTTGAGTTAAACAAATTTACTTGTATCCATCGCCCAACAGAAATATGAATTATCTATATACATACATATACGTAAACTAGACGTATATATACGCATTCGCGCATATATACACTCACACGTGCATATATACTATGATTTTTGTCCAAAAAATTTTTGTTCACCGCCTCTGCCGCGTCAATTATCATGCTATGTCGATGGTATATCCTATATACCGAGGGAATGAAAGCCCATTTTAATTCTCGTCTGCACAAGGACGTTGATGAGAATTGCACATGGACGAAAAAAAAAGAGGAGAGTACAAAAAAGTAGAAATCATACTGATAAACATAAAGTTTTATGACTGTACAGGTATCGAACCAGGTTGTATTTATTAGACTTGGTAGTTTTTTGGTATTAGATTTCAGAAGGACCTTTTATATACGAAATTTTGATATAAAAATAAAATCTGATTTTTGTATGATTTTACAGATTAACGATCAAAGCTCAATTTCATGTGAATGGATATAAAGAATCCATTGAGAATTCAAATGTTTAATCCTGGTACATGCATTTTTTTTGTTATGTGAAAAAAAATAAAGTTTAACTGCATTAGATTAATTACTAAATATTGGTATGATCATTGTAAAATATTTTGTATGATACCTGTGTATTTTTTCATTTTTTTTAAAATTCACTGTAAAATATAGTCAGTTAGTGATATAAAAAGTTTTTTTATTTATTTATTAATATAAACAATATATTATTTAAATATTTTTTGAAATCGCGTAGGCAAAATACTTTAAAATGCAAATCGACGATAAAATTAATATAATAAATTATGATTGTCGTATTGAAATCAAGTAATTTTTAACATTGGCAGACAACAATGTAAACATTATTGATAAGCTATCGTAATTTGTATTTAAAATATAATGTATATTTATTTAATCATTCTTTATAAGTGTACTAAAATTGTTCAAACTTTGTCGAGAAACAATAAATAAAATGAATATTATATTGATTATTGTCTACACTGCGACAATTCATTCACAAAATTTTTATTCTATTAATTATACAAATAAATTATTTTTAATTTTAGTCTAACTTGTTTGAAGGAAATTATTATAAATTTACAATCAATTATTAGCAATATAACCAAAATATTGACTGCCGAATTTGCAAACAATTGTGTATTATTGACATTAAATTATATTGAAATTCTATTTTTTTTTTCATCAAAAATAAATATAAAATATACTAAAATGATTATAGATTAAATTTTATTTTTATAACTTTATACAATAATTTATAACAGTATTATTAATGTTTGTAAAAATTTAAAATAAAATTAACCAGATTAGATTTGATAAAAATTGCATTAAAAAATATATAAAGTCCCGCGATCGAGAAAAAGCTCAAATGAAATTTAAAATTTGTTACAGAAATAAAAAAAAATATATATGTATATATATATCGTCCACTGTACATAAGTATCATGCGTATATAACACACTCTATCTCTCAGGGCAAAAAGGAAAGTCTGAATCGAATTAACGTTAAAATTGCGCGCTTCGCGTAAAGTCACTGTATATAACGAAGCGTGCTTGCACGCAGGTAAAGCGATCGGCAACATATACACATATATAAACTATATATATACATATATATGTGAATAAAAAGTGGAGAGGGGGAGGGAAGAGGAAGGCTACTAGTATAGTATATAACGACATTTGAAAATGGTACCAAAAGCGTGCTGCTACTATACTGTTATACATTGCGTAATGGCTTGACTTTGCACCCCCGTTTCTATATATATATAGTTTTTCTCTCTTACTCTCGCGATATATAATAGCATTAAGCTTTATTTAGGTGAAGTTTAACTTTAAAACACTGACTCGTAGCTACAGTAATTATGCGAGAAGTGAAACAATGCTTTTTGCGCACACGCTCTCTTACTCTTCTTTCTTTTTTTTTTCGTCTTTTTTTTATATACCCTTACAGGTTACTATGATATATTTCTCTGTACTTTTTTGCAAGACAAAGGCGCGACTTGTATCGCCCCAACGTGTGCTTTCTACTTTTGTTAGTAGGCTAGGCTAGTGATCTTCTCTTTTCTTTTTTTTTTTATTTTAGACTTTTCTTTCTTTTACAACTAAAGGCTTCTCTTTTTTTTATATAACTTTCCGAGAAAGGACTTTGTTCTTTCGTCGAGAGAAAGAGTTATTCCAAAGAGCATTGAAAATATTTTTAATTTTAATGTAAAAAAGAGGGAAAATTCCGAGAAATTTAATCAGAATAATTTTTAATTTTTTTATTCAAAATATTATTTCATAAAGTTAATTAGCTGAGAAAAAAGAATGTTTGTAATCGATATAAAATATTTTGTTTATTTAATTTTTATTTTTGAAAAAAAGTTTATGCATATAACTTCATATTGAATGGAAAGCATGAAGTTATTGTTTAGAACTTCAATTAACTTTAAAATAAATCAGTTAATATATACAAATATTTACATTATTTTTTAATTTCAAAAGCTTATTTACATAACTTCACTTAATTTTCACCCTAATAATTAATGTTTTAGAAAATTAATCCAGAAAAAAAGTTTGCGTAATGATTATCACTGCGAGTTTTAAATAGTTGTAAATTTATAAAAGTTAATGCAAAAATTTCAAAAAGTATACATTTTGATTTATCTTTAATTTTATTATACTTCCGGCAAGTAAAATAATGAAGGTAAAAAATTCAGACTTCCCAGCGTTGCTGGTATAATGTACAACGCGGTTGGACATAATTTTCATTCTTATTCTTCCCCAAGTATGAAAAAAAAAGTTATGAATATTAAGATATATTATGTATATTATTAAAATCTAATTCAAAACAACTAACTAAGCTGTAAAATTAAAAAAATAATTTTATATAGTTTAAAATATTATTAACAAACAAGAATTTTTAATGAGATTTTTGTTTTTTTTTCGTTTTAGGTGAGTTATCCAAACGGGCCGCAGTCATCTGATTCTTTACTAAATGGGAAAGATTCACTGGTAACGTACAACTTTATTAACTAACCATAAACCATTATCCCATTATTTTCATTTTAAATTTTCGCGTAAAACTAACAAATTAACATTGACATTGTAATTTTAATCATTTTTACAAAATTTCGAAACAAAAAAGAAATTGTTTATTTTTACTTTGCTTTCCATCTATATACAACCATACAACCAAGTGTATATCCAAATACTCTAAAAGTTTATGGATGAGAAAAAAAATAATAAAAGAGCTAGCATTAAAATCTTATGGTATCAGTTTACGTTCAACGCACACACGTTTTTGCGCGTCGTTTGCATCCCAGCGGGTGCAGGCGGGCGCGCGTGGAGCATTTATTAAAATGATAATTTCAAGCGTTCTCGAAAAAAAACCAAAAAAAAAGAAAAAATGAGTATACGAAATAAAGCCCGAGCTCAAAAAAACCTAGTTATATACGATGAGAGAAGAGACAACAATACAGAAGCCTCTACTAGTCGTTCACGATATTTTATATGTGTATATTTGTGTATAACTAGAGATATGCTTTTGCGTATATCTGTCGGTTACGTTTGGTTGCTCATTCCTATATATGCACGTGAATTTTAATAAACATATATAGGTATATACATACATAATGTGTTGTGTGCATGTGTATAAATGTACGGGCCCTCGGCTCAGTTCTTTGTAGGTATAGTTTTCCAAGAGAGCGCGTCGCGCCGATTTTTTTAAATATAGCGTTATATACGTTTTGGCTGCCCTCTCTTTCCCCCAATGAGTATATACGCGCAAGGGAGGAAAAAAAAAGAGCGAGAGAGAAAGTCAAAGCTTGCCGCGCGCGTACGTGTAAAAAAGCTTTGGGCTTGGCTTGATCCACGAAAAAAAAAGAGCGAAAGGTAGAGCAAAAAAAAAGAAAAATAAAAAGTAGAGAAGCTGCTCTCACCATCCGTGGAATCTTTTGTTTAGCGAAAAATTTTTTGATCATCGCACACCGCAGTCTATATAATAGGTATATAGATATCTCATACTATACTTTGTTTATGTGTAACAGGACTTGCAAGTGCATTTGAATTTGGTACAAGCACACTAACAATTTTTTCTCTTTTTCTTTCCTTTTTTTTTTTTCTTCTTTTCTTTTCTACGTATACACATAAATATACACATACACATACGCATACATACAGAATTTTTTCACTCACCCTCATGTGTGTCCTGCCCTTCCGTGCACGTGAATATCGTCCAGTGAAACGGAAGCGGTGAGGTGCTTATGGACACCGTAGTTAAAAAAAAAAAAAAAAAATATGTCGGAATAGAAACTTGGTTTGAGAGGAGGAGAGGAGGGTGGGCGAAACCAGCCGAGTAAAAATGGGAGAACAAAGAGATGAGAGCCAAGCTAGTTGTGTGTTCGCCCAGGGTTTTTAGAGTTCGGTGGTGCACGACGCTCTCTCGGTTTTGTCTATATACGTTTATCTATTCTCTTTCATCGGTTCGGGATATATATATATGTATATGTGCATTAAAAAAAAAGAATTGGCTTAGGTTATGTGTGCTCACTTTTTTTTTAGACGGTCCTAGAAAACTCTCGTTAATCGATGTTTCGTTTTCGATAAATTCCACTTTTTTACGATTATATCTTTTGGTCGGAGAAAAAACGACGATTGTGGCCTTTGATAAGCTTAAATTGAGCAGAGTTTAGGAAAAATATATTTTTTTTTTATTTTATATTTTGCTCGCGCAAAATAGTCGAAGAAATTAAAGATTCATTTTTTTTTATCTTTTTAAATTGCAATTTTTCAAGTATCTACGTCAATCGCGTTAAACTAAAAATATAATGCGTACAAATCATCATTATTTATCGCTGTTTATTTAAAACTAGACAAACGAGGATTATAAAAAAAAATTAACTTACGCTTTTAAATAAAAAGAGGAAAATTTTTAAAAGTCAAAAAAAAATTCGCAATCAAATATTTTCGCAGAAGTCAAATATATAAAAAAAAATAATAATACAAAAATACATCTTCTTAAAATCTTTCTCTCGCATACATAAGTCTACGCATAAAACAAAATTTTTGCGCTCGCTGTTACAGTGAGCGTATAAGTATCTATTTATAATCAGCGTTCGAAAGAGAGAAAAAAAAGAGAGAAGAAAAAAAAAATGTTAACGCAGGACCGCGGCGCCGTAAGTAATGAAACGTGTTCTTTCAACCTACGTAGCAATCTTAAAGCGTTTTTATTGGAAATAAAATTAGACGCGCGAACGCGCGCTTTCTCTCTCTCTCTCTCAAGATTTTTAATTGGTCTCTTTCGAAGGCCACATATCGTGAAAATACGATTAACGTTTTATACTCGCTCTTTTTCTCTTTTTCAACTCTCTTTTCTCTTGTACATAATTGCTCGGAATACATCGTCGTACGCTACAGTTTGTCATTAAAACAAATTAGACTTTTCGCGAGCGCAAGCTCGCGCGTAAAAGCGAAAGAGAGAAGAGTAACACTTGGTTATACAGTCTCTGCCTTTTTGGTTATACGAGCGAATAAATTTAGGGAATACCCAATTCGAAATGAGGAACCTAGCAAAAAAATAAAATAGTAAAAAAAGAACATACAGAACTGTTGGTAAAAAGAAGGGATGAGTCAAATGTTTCGGACGACAAGAATATCGCGACGAGAATATAATGAGATTTCACACCGCGTATTTCGCGTGTGCATAAAACATGGTAAAATGAGCTTCACTATAAATAGCAGAAACAATTTTTTAAAAAAGCATCTGAATGCTTTAATTTTATCATGGAGATAGCGCGTAACCTTTCAAACTTTTTTGGTATAAAATTTTAATGTTTCGTTGATAGTGAATAAAAAAAAAGAACACATAAGTACTATAGACATTACGCATTTATACTTTGTATCGGTTTTGCGAGTATACTTTTGTCTGGGCCAGAATTTTTTTTTAACGAAAAAATCTTTTCAATCTGTTAATATAGCATTTGTTTTCTTTTGATACATTTTGCGCAGTATATACAATTTTACCTGTAGACGCGCGTTAAAATGATTGGATTCAAATGTTTGAATAAATAAAAGCTAACTGAATATAGCTAATTAACGGTTTGTTTTCTCTATTTTTACTTTTATATATATATACGCATACATTTTTTTTGATAACAGAATTGCATCAGTTTAATTCGTTGAATCATAAACTTGAATTTGTAAAGAATTGAGAAATTTATTGATGGCTGCATATTCTATTCAAATAATTAATAAAATTTTTAAAAAATCAAACAAAAAAAACAAACAAGCAACCATTTTGCTTTTGATCTGTGTAAAATAAAATTTTAAATTTACAATTTTGATAAACGTTAAAAAATTGAAAGAAAGAAAAAAATTCGTTTCGTTATTATCTTCTTTAATTTCTAAAAATAAGCATTACCGTTCTTCATAGAAAACGACGACAAGGCTTTAAAATAATAATGAAAACAGTAAAATTATCAAAAGCCTTGAAAGTACATATATCAAATGATATTCTCGTAGCAGCTAATGTCAAACTACGCCTGTGGATTTTATAATTAGGTATTGTTTACAATTATAAACCCATCGTTGGTTTAGAGGCAAGAGATGGGAAGGGAAGGGATAAAGGCATTTATATACATAAAGTAAAACAGTTCCTGATTTGACAAAGCTACTTAACGCACGTAATAGAATGTCGTTCTTAAAAGGGTTGACTACACGTATATATATGTGTATAGCATAGAGCTTTTCAAAAGTTTCCAAGTTACAAGCTACACCTCTCTATTCCAAAGCCATTGACTTTGACGAATAAATTAGCGTACCACGACGCTTGCTTTACAAAGAAAGAAAGACAGAGAGTAACAGAGACAAAGATAGAGAATGTAGAAAACTATACAGAATATATATATGTATATGAATTTATAGTCTTTGGATATATAAGCGCATACGGCAAGTACTTTACGCATAACCGCTGTTGCCGCACGACGATATATATGTACCGTAGTATACGCATACACACCCGCGCGCGCTTGTTCGTAACGCTCACCAAACGCTTCATCTTGAAATACACACCGCTATTCTTGGATTTTCAAGACGCTACTGTGCATACGTATATAGCTTAAGGAAATATTAAAACAATAGCTTACGCGAAGCGTTTATAGTTAATTCGGCTTTCATTTCGTCTCATTTGAGAAATAACGGCTTATTGTTTATTTTCATTAGAATTTTTTTTCTTTGTTTACGCAATGTTCATCTTGATTTATCAACAAATTTTGTCGTTGAAAAATATTTCTTCGTTTATATTATAATTTTTATACTTACACAATTTATTTAATCTAAAAGTTAATTATTCGAGTGAAAAATTATTATATTTTATTTAAATTTAATTATAACGCGAAAAAAATTCTTGAACTCTTAAAATATCAAATTTATTGCAGCATCTAAATTCGTAACAAACGTTTTCATCATTACCATCCCGTCGTAAAATTCGCAAATAAGACGTTTAAAAATAACCGAAAATAAAAAAAAAAGTAAATAAAAAAAAATAAAAGAGTATTATAATAACCAAGCAAGAAAGCTAAAGAACCTCTCGATAAGCGATTTCAACGACGTATATGTATAGCATTATAAGCAAAGCAGAAAGGAGTAGAGGTTAACGAACATTTACCAAACGCATTTTATGGCTCGCGATATGTATAGGCGTTTTAAGTTAGCACAGTTGCAGAAGTTACTTGCATGCACATGCACACGTATATACACTTTCAGAGATCGAAGTAAAATCCAGTTTAAAGGGCATCCTCGAATTTCTAGGAAAGCACAGAGGAAAGGAGGCTCAGCCCCGAAAAGCTCGTAAAGCACAGAGAGAAAGAGAGAAGAAAGATGCATGCTGAGGATATTAAAGGCCATTATCGCCGTTGCATATTCATGTTGTATTATAATGAAAATACACTTTATTACCGAGAGATTAACAGCTTCTTACCTAGTAGACGATGTTAGCAATGTTGCAAAAGATATCCTTCTATCCCCCTTTTTCCCCTGAAAGATTCTCAACGATTCTTCATCCCTTTTCTGTCATAACTGCTGCTACTGCTGCTTGCTGTACTATATACCCAGACCCCAAACCTCGCCTTATTCTCGTATAAGAATTGTCTTGTGCTTTTCTTACTATTTCCTTACCAACTGACATTTTATCCCTTTTAGATTAATGCTTAATGTTCGTAGACGTTTGAATTACTACTTTTCTTATCAAAAGCCAAAGTTGTTACAGAAGAGACAAAGTATAATAAAATAATAATCAAGACTGTTTCAAATTTTCTATTAAATGATAAATATTATTTTTATTTCTTTGTTTCTCAAAAATTTCCCTTCAACATTAATTCATTTCATCATAAAACTGAACAATAATAAAACTTTTTTAACGAATCAAAATTTAATTTTATCACACATTTATATTTTTATTTATCAATGATTGCATATAAATACAAAAATTTTATCACGCTACATTTATGTTTAAACAATCTAATCGACATTATAATTTAGCAGAATTTAATTAAAAATTAAAGAATAACATTTGAAAAAAAACTTTGGGTATTAAAAATTCTCGCCGAGTCTTAAAAACTATATACATGTGTATATAGGTATATATTGAAAAAAGAAGTCGTAAAATCGTTGCCTGTTAATCAATATTCTTGTTTTATCGTGTACAAATCACGTGACAAAACTGAAAGTTTTACGTGTCGTAAATAAGTGAATAATTCATTCATCGTAGGCTTGTTAACTCTAGTCAAGTAGTACAAGAATAAGAAATAAAAGAAAGAGAAGGAAAAAAAATAATCTGAGAAGCAAAAGCAAAGTGTGTTTAAAAAGGAAAGGAGTAAAAGACAAAAGGCGAAGAAAACGACAAAATGGAAAAAGGAGTAAGGTGAAGGAGTAAAAGAGAGAGAGAAAGAGAAAAATCTGCATAATATCGGTAATGCTCAAAATGCCAGTCGCGTAGGGTTTACCTCTTCGCGTGTTCTTCTTGCTTACGGTGCTTTCGCGTTTATGTTTCTCTCTTTCTCTATTCTCTTCTCTCAATTTCTATATCTATCTTTCTATCTCTCTCTCTTTTGCGTCAACTAAAACTTAATTATAATTAATTAATTCGACTGCTAACTCTCTGTTGGCTGGACAACTATTGGCCCCTCTTTTACTTGTATGCATAGATATATACATCTTGCCTCCCATTTTACGTTTGCTAATAGTAATAGTAGTAGTAGTAGTTCCTACGATCGACCTTAACTACTATTAACTCCTTCTCTCTTGGTCTTTCTTCATTTTATACTATATACGCCCTCGTTTCTCCCTATGTGTGTATATATACAAACGACGACGAACGCGGCAACATCGTGAATTGACTGACGATTGTATAAGCATTGGTATATATACAGAACAATATTAGTATACAAGACAATGGGAGTAATCTATGTACAGTCGTTTTATACAAAACTTCATCTTTTATTTCTTTCTCTTTTTTTTCAAATACAGTACTATTTACCATAATTATCAATTTTAATTTTTGTAATTTTGCAAAATTTAATAATTAAAGTTAATAACATTGTTTACTGTGTAAACGAGAAAAACAGTGAAAATTGTATAAATATTAGATCGTCTGTTTAATAAAACGTAGTTAATTAAAGATATGAATTTGGAATTTAAAGTTGTAAGCGAATATATGATAAATTAAACATCTTCTTAATCTCCTGAATAATGAGCTTTAATTTTCTTTTGTTAATTTGAATAACAGATACGAGAGACAAAAGGATAAAAAAAATTTTTTTTTTCATACCAAATATAATTAACTTTAATTACAAATGTCATTACGTCATAAAATTAATAATCAAATCAAAGCACAAAAAAGCATAAATTCATATTAAACTTAAAATCCTTAAAAATAGATTTATTTCTCAGTAATAGCATGAAAAAGGTAACCTTATTAAAAAATCTAAAGAAATGATTTCTTTATAGATTATACTTTTACGAAACTTATATACTTTCTTCAGAGATAAAATTAGGATATGAAAAAAAGGGTTTAATTTTTTATTTTTTTTATTTTTTCGAGGCATGAATACTAGCAAGTGGACATAATATCCTCCGTTGCGGCATTAGCAAAATGGCAAGCATTGCCCGTAAGCGTTAAGTCCTCCTCTTAGGCAGTGCGTAATTAGAAACCTTTGTGCAAAATGAATACTGTTAATTAACGTACCTAAAAAGACATTAAATTCCCTTTCCCCTTAACTCTCCCACCCCTTATTTCCACTCCTTACTAACTTATACTAGCTGATGTTCTAAGCTAAGTATGGCCTCTCTCTTTCTCGCTCAAAGCGCATTATGTACCCCTACTTTTATCCCCTCCCCCCCCCCCCTTTACCTTCTCTCCCTTCTCAGCTTATAACTGTAAATAAGCGATTTCTCGCTGTACGTATATGTGTATGTTGTATACGTTAATTTTGTGTAAAGCTTTATACAATTTCCATACGTACTGTTTCTACACACATACTTAAAATGGCAAATTATACTTGATTTTTGATGCTATATATGTTAAACGTATTATTTGCACGCTTCTGGATTTTTAACTAAATGACATAGTGCTTGTGGATAATGTTTGATCGATGAAGAATCCTACTATAGTTTGAATTTCACACGCTGCTAGAATTATAAATGAAGAGCGTTGGGTAAAGGTTCTTTAGTATTTTTTCTAATGAAAAGAATACAAATTTTTTTTTCTTGCTTTTTTTTTCAAAGATTAATTTTTTTGATATAAATAAAAATTTTATTATGACATTTTTTTAACGAATAAATCTAATGTTATACCTGATTGGAATATAACGTAAATATTAAAATTATTTTTCAATATTTTAAAATACATTAATGGTTAATAATTACTAATTTATGTTAAGTAATTCACAACGTGGTCTTGATTATAAATACAGTATTACTTTTTTATTTCTTAAAAAAAAATTATACACTCAACTTTCTTTAAGTAAAAATTGAACAAACAATCCCGATATAAAGAACTCTTTCTTCATCAAAGTATAATGCGTTTGAAATTTAATCCCACCACGTATATAGCATCGAAAAAGTGTCTTTTTCTCTTTTTTTGGTTCTTTTGTATAAAACAATTGCAAAAGCAACGAGCGATTTCATTTTTAAAAGCCCCATCCATATACGCGTACTTGTGGGGCTTTGTGTGTATTCAAGAATGGGGATATATACAATTAAAAAGAGAGAAATATATATGTATATGTATATAGACAAGCTGGAAGTTTTAAAAGGAAAATCACAAGGTTACAGAAAGGCGAGTATTAATTGTACCTTGATTAATTAATTTATTCGCGTTATACATTTGTGGGGGTATATAAGAGTGAGCAAGAGAGAGAAATAAAAAAAAGATTGTCTCTCTGAGCCCCTTTTGCTATGTAAAGTACATATCTATATATAAAGCAAGGAGAGAGAGTGAGAGAGTTCGGTAGGCAATTACAATATGAAAGGCGCATAAATCAGCGGCTTTAATTAACGCGTTATTATTATCATTATTATACTCAGGGACGAGCGTAAAAACGAATTATAATATTCTAAAGAAAAGGAGGAACCACTGATGAAGAAAGAAATCTTCCATGCTTAAATATTACTCTTCTTTTTTTTTCTTTTTCTTTCTTCTTCGTCTCTTTTTTTTTTCAAGTGAGCAGTCTAAAAAAGATTTCCTCTTTTTCTTTTTCTTCTTTTACTCGGTGACACTTGTACCAAAAATCTTTTATTTACTTTTATTCGTTTGTATATAAAGTACTTGAAAATCTTCGAATGCACGATTACTTATTTTATATGACTATGTATATACATATATATTTTTTTTTATTTATTTAACCGAGTCAATCGTAATTCTTAACTGAAGAGTCTTGAAAATTTTTTATGAATAATAAACTTTGATTTTTCATTTACAAAATCTGAGCTCAGGAATAAAGATTTTGACGTTTATATTACAGCTTCTTTACAAACTTTTAATTTATACATTAAATATAAACTTGTAATTATAATATCAGCATTGAAAATCATAGTTTGCCTTTTAAATTAAATGTAAAAAGATTTTATATTACTGATGGAAAAAAGCGTTTTCAAACTTTTTAAGAAAATCTTTAAAAATTAATTTTATAAATTAACTTAATTCTCATTAAATAGCATATTATACAATTGCGCGTTGGATTATACCGCTTTATTCTTGCATCAAGTGCGGTCACTTCATTAATTTAAAAAAAAAAGCAAGACTAAATTCGAATTGAAATTTCTTTAAAATTATTTATTTAATCTTCTTATTTTTCTTAGCGATCAATGACGTGAATATTACTGTCCACTGATTTCAAATGTGAGAAACGTGTCATTAAAGGTTCATTTTTTGATCGATTGTAAGATAGGATTAAAATATTTTTCTCTTCTTTTTAAGGTCATCAATAATCCTATAATCATCATTTCATACAATAATTCAAACACAATAAATCAAGCCTTTCGTTATACTTCGAAAAGCCAGATAAAGAGGCTTTCTGTATATTCAATTAAAATAAAATAAAGGTTCACATGAGAAATTTGCTCCGATTTTCTACGAGTGAATGATTCATCGATTGCAAAAAATAAAAAGAGACCCGATCCCTTATTCTCAATATCCCCCTTCTCCCCCACTGTAACTTTGAATTTTCGGGATAATAGAGCATTAAGAGCAGTAGTTAACATATATATGTACATACTTATGTTAAAAAAAAACTGCAAGTCTCGATAGTCGCTTGAGTTTCTCTATATATTAACACACAAGTTACATATACAGTATGCATGCACACATACTCAAAGAAATACGTACTTATGACTTAAAGGATCTCGAGATTATTATTTTTCTTTCTCTCTCTTTCTTTTTTTTTATTACCATTAACGGCAAATAGGCAAAGCACACAAAGAGTCAGATGTACGCGCGCGAGCAAAAAAAAACAGCATCGTTTCTGCCAACCACTTGAAAGTCATAATCAAGTAATCGTGGATACGTTGCTAAAGTGGATTTATATGTGTATATATATTAAGTAAAAGAAGTAAGAGAGAAAATTAGTGTGTGGGTGAGAGAGTGAGAGTACGTATATGTTATATTATTGAAGAAGCATAGAGAAGAAAAGGAAAGGGAAAAAGAGAGAAAGGCAACTGCTAACTTTACGCACACCGCACGCGCATCGGTTAACTCCCCAAAGCATATATAAAACCAAGGGGGGAAATTTTAATACAGTGATTCTCAAACGTAAGCAATCTGTACTTTTCATCTGGTGTGTACATAATAGATGTGTTCTTTAACCCTCTTTTTCTTCTTTTTCTTTCTTTTTTCTTTTTTAATGTCTCCATTTTATTCTAATCGCCAGCTCATTGACTTTTGTATTTGATCAATAAAGTGGAGATTCTTTTTAGCGGATACTTTTATTTTATGGTAATTCATGATTGGAGATGTGTAATCAATCTTTAGATATTATATATTTTATAGAATTTAAATTATTTTATAAACATTAATTCCTTTTGTTATTGAACGATCTTTTCAAAAATATAAAATCAATCAGTAATTTTCTTGATTCTTTATATCTTAATAATTTTATGTTGATTTATTGCTAACATACATTTCTATATATTTTCTCTCTTTCAAAAAATTCAGTACATTTTACTCACATTAAACGACGAAAAAAAATTTCCTCCTACGTTAACTTTCGAGTCATTTAATTAAATTTCCATAAGGCAAAACTACCTCTCTAAAAACTTTCTTAATTAATACGCAATTCAATTGAACAACATTAATAATTTATAATACTATCAATAGCTGTCGAAAGTTAATCATTATTTCCTCGAATTCATTGCTACTTATCATCAAGAAATTTCACCTCTTTCCATATACTTTCCCTGTATATACATATAAATCCTGTATTGTATATTATACAAACGTACGCATATTAAGCATTGATATTATTGAAAAAAATGCGAGAAAGAGAAAGAGCTATTTGGAAAAAATGTATATATCAAGCCCGTGGCTGAGCGACGCTGCGCGACATTTTTTAATTAATCGAATTATTGAACTGTATTGCAATT
The DNA here is from genome assembly GCA_017163975.1 of Anastatus disparis. NCBI lineage: Eukaryota > Metazoa > Arthropoda > Insecta > Hymenoptera > Eupelmidae > Anastatus > Anastatus disparis. The sequence goes on along the minus strand of JAFFSR010000335.1, from coordinate 13,309,536 downwards.
GAATTGAATTAAGTGCTAGCTGTATGTGTGTATGTGTATATGTGTAAAAAAGATAGAAAAATGAAGAGGGATGAAGATAGAAAGAGAGCAATGGAAGTGCACCATTTTCTGTCATTATCAAGTGTACGTGTGTATGTATGTGTGTGTTTTCTCATTTACTCTGTTCATAGATTGCAGTCAATTCATATACTTTCTTTTTATTTTCTTTCTCTGATCATTTGTCTTTTCTGCACAAATATTTATTTATTATTTTCTTTTAGGTTCATTTGTGTTATGTATTTTTAAATATTGTTGTAGGTTAAATAAAATGAACATCCTTTTAATCAATAGCTATTTTTAAATAGTAAATTAAAAAAGAAAAACTGTTTTATTATTTAGCTAAAAAAAAATTAAAGATTTAATAGTATTAATAAAATAATTTTTTTACTTTGTAAAAGTAGAAGATCATATTAATTCTAATTAACAAATTAATTAATTTCAAGTAAAAAGTTTTTTAATGCAATTGCAAATTTATAATTTTGAAATATTAAAAAAATAACTAAATTTAGTGTAAACAATAAATTAATTAAAATAATTGATGATACTATTACATTAATTTTATCGTTTGACTAAAGTGCAATGCTAAAGCCCCTTCGAAAAATCCTCTTCTGACCTAACTAATCATTCAATCGAATTTTTTAAGGGCTGTCCTCTCTGAGTTTGCCTTTATATCATCATTTAACTTACAGCTCATTTCTCAGGAAAATTTCTCTCTTCTTTTCTCATGCATGCATATATAAAACGAGCATTCTTCATTTCACACTTATATGCATAAAAGGGCTTTAAAAAAGCCAAGTATACGTGCTATAACAAGCATTGGTCCTTTTTTTCTTCTTTAAAAAAAAATAATAAAGAACGCAAGGTATATTACCAATGCATGACTCTTAAAGTTGACGTATTTCAATTAACCTTATTGCCTCTAGATGTTGGAGCCATATAGTTACGCCTGTTAAATGTCAAACAAGACCAATATTACATGTTCTATGAACGAACTTCTCTCTTTCTCTTTTACTTTCCTCTATATACTCATTGTTCATGCTAAAGCTTTTACGAATATACAGCACCTCTCTTCCTCGGGCCCCCCTTTTCTCGGTACATACATACTTTGTTCAGCCGTGCATGCGTGTCGTATGCTCAAGTTTTATGCACGTGCTATTGATTTCGACCCTCCCCCGTATATACACATAACCGAAAATCGACTAAGGATTTTAGGTTTTATGGATATAATCAAAGAGAGAGAGAGAGAGAAACTGAAGTTTTGGTCTATTAAAATTTTGATAGGTTTACTTATGGAAAATTTAATGATGTGTCTATGATATAAACTTTAAATGATTATAAAATTTTGTTGCGTTTTTCTTTGATAAATAGCTAATTTTTTAAAGAATGATAGTGAAAATTTGGAAGTTAATTAATGACCATTTCTTTGTAAATTATATCTGATTATGCGAAATTATAAGTATGCAAAAGATTAAGTATATAAACATTGTATTTTCAATTTTCAATAAAAAAAAATGAAAGATTTCATTCCTTCCAGATGAAACCGAAATTCTTAACTATATACATGTAAAGTAAATACACGTAAATCCCATATTATTAACAATTACCAATCTTCCAAAACTATTTAGTTGTAGTTACGATTTTCGCTTTGCAAAGCCAGAATTATTAGGCAAATTGTAGATTTCTACATATTTAGCTGCTTTATCCAAAGCCAGTAACCAGCTCCTTTCTCCCTTAACGTCTTAAGTATATATCTGAGATATGAAATCGTCGTGTCTTCCTGTTTTCGAATATAAGGGAAGACATACACGACAGTTGTCCTAACAATCTACAGGAGCAACGTAACACAACTATATACAACTTTCTATATATATATGTGTGTGTGTGTATATACATGTATTCGTGAGAGAACTGGCGAGCTTCACCTCGGAGACGTCCATAGAAAACGGTCTAACCAAACTTAATTGAATCCCAGTCCGAATGTATAATATGTAGACTGCTTGCATAATGTCGTGAAGCGAAGCTTCGCTTTCTCTCTCTCTTACTTACTCTCGCACTTCTCTCTCTACATGTATATAGTGGCAATAGTGGTTCTCATTCTGTATGGTAAGACCTTTAGAGAGAAAGCTTTAGTTTAGTATTAGTATACTAGGTAGTCAAGCGTTTGTACTCAAGGACCACTGCTGGAATTAGATATACAATAATGTAAGCAGAGCTCCGTTGTGGTGTGAAAGGGAGTAGTGGGGAAAAGAGAGAAGATGGAGGAGGGTGGCTGGCTGGCTGTTCGTAAGGTCATGTATATTCATACATTGGACGAATCTCTCTCTCTCGCTCTCTCGCTCTCTTTCTCACTCCCTACTACTAACCCTTTCAACGATGCCGCACGCAGTCAAGGCAACGTAGTTTTCGTGTGCTCTCACTCCTTCTCTCTCTTTCTCTCCTTTCCGAACTCTCACACCCTCAACATAAAAGAAGACGCAGGGGCCAAGCCTGTTTAAGCTCTGAGAGAGGTTGAAATAGATTTACGCCACATTCTCCTTCAAGAGAGGGCTTTATGGCTCGTATGCACTGAATGCCTATAAAAATTTTATCGACTGACCCTTTTACTCACTCTCTCTCTCTCTCTTTTTCTTTCTTCTTTTATTTTGTTTTTCTCTCCTTTCTTCTTTCCTCTTCTCCTTCTTTCAAGCTTACTTGTTTTACACACATATAACCGTGTATGAACTAAGTTCAGAAGACGACTTTATTAAATGGAAAGGAAAGGGGGAGAAACGAGAAGGTGAAGCATCTCAATTTGCGGGTTATAGATGAGATGTTTGCGCCTAACTCTTGCTTCATTGTCGTCTTTATTGACGTTGAAGCGCCGTTGAAATAAATGAGGATTGATTTCTTTTTAAGTTTTACCTTATATGTAGGCGTTGATTTTTTAATATGATTCTTTGGTAGTTTCATGAGAAAAATTAACACTGATTTAAAAAAAAATTGTTTAATATTTTAAATTTATTTATTTATATTGTATTTTAATATTAAATTAATATTTTTTGTTTAAAAGAAAAACAAATATTTTCATTGAACTTTTATTTATTTTATAAAATGTTAACTTCAATTTTTGATGATCATGAAAAATTAATTTTAACTAAAATTTTCGTTCGATAAAATTCGATGTTTGTAAATTATAATTAAATTTGTAATTAAATAAATATTTAAATAAAAATATTTGAGGTAATTAATAAATGAAAAATGAATATCGGTTAAAAAAATATATTTTAAATTCTCAAGACAAGTTTGAAATAAAAGTATAATTGAAATAATTTTGAGTTATAAGAGCATTGATTGCATTTCATGATGTCTTTTCTAAAAAAGAAAGAAAAAAAAATAAGCTGAAGCAAAGAATCAAAGAAGAAACGGGATATCGAAATATATTGAGAGAAGAATTTACAAGTAAAATTCTTGAGCGTTCGACTTCATTACCAGCGATTTTATCGCGCTCAGTTCTGCTACTACTACTGCTTTGCTTGCTTGTGCGCAAGAAAGAGCGGGAGAGAAAGAGAGAGAGCGAGCGAGCGCGAGCAAACGCGCGTTGGGCATTCGTAATGAGCGATGGCCATTAATTTTAATATCCATTAAATGCAAATCCCACGACGCAGGGCATTTACTCATATTTCGAGTTATTTTAGCGAGCTTAGTTGTAACGAAGTTTGCTACCGACGATTGCACTGAATATTATCGTCGCGAACAACTGACGCTTTTATAAAATTTCTCTTTTTTTTTCTTTACTTTTGTTTCTTTATTCTCTTTTTTTTAAATATATATTTTCTATTTAACCTTTCGATAATTATGTATTCATGAAAAGTTATTAAAATTAACTTTTAAATAAGTTTAATTAATACCATTACGGTTTTAATTATACTTCAGTATATATTAAGTTTTATTAATGATTTAATTAAGAAAAAGCTTGGCATTATTTTCAGAATTTATTATTGCAAATTTTGCAAAAATAACGTACCAATAAAAAGACCGATATCATTAATTCTTATAAAATTTTATTTTCAGAACCACGAGCGTTAAGAAATTTTTCGAATGACGAAACTCATTGCACAAAAAACTTTGAATAATAAATATACATAAAAATAATTGATAAGTATAACTTTTAAATATTTCCTCTACAACCTATTTCAAGTTGGATATGTAATATAATATTTATCAAGTTGAAAGTATAGCAAAATTTCATTTATAGAAAATTAAATATATTAAATATGTACAGCTTAGGTTTTGTATGAAAATAAAATTAGAATCTTTTAAAATAAGCTTTGTAATTATTTTTATTGAATCTTAAATAAAAATATCAACTAAAATATATTTATCAGTATCTTCATAATTTTTACTTTTAATAGAATCCAGACAATTCTATAAAAAAACAAACGTTAAGGACTCAATCGAAAGAAAAGTCCTTAATCCTTCGTCGTTGCATCGCCAAACTCATTCATTGCAATATTATGACCATGAATTAAAACCTTTCCTCTCTTCTCCCCCTCTTTTTTGTTTTTTTACCTTACAAAATACACACACATGAAAGCCTTTTGCACAAATGTTTGCAATATACGAAGTCGCGTGATCCGCAGTTCTCGAAATAAGTCGACGTTTTAGGCCGTTTTGCCACTTCTTTACATTTTGCGTTTTCACCCAAGTAAATGTCGTGTGGGGTGTAAAGGGGGGTGAAATGAAAGGGAGGGAAAGGGAGAAGGCAAAAGCTCTGTTTTACCTCTTTACCCATTATGCACTCAGCATTCCACAATCTACCCTTTCTATCAAGTCCTAATTTATGTTGAGTACAATAGGGGCAGGTAGAAAATGGAGGGGAGGGGGATAACTAACATAGTAATGTTTCAAGTGTTACTTATACTTATATACGTTTTGTTTAATTTAGTGACCCGATAGAATATTGTCTTAGCTCTATTTTTTATTTTCTCTTTTAAATTTCACCTGTAATAACTTATTGTTCCTCCAATATCAAACTTTAGAATTTCTTTTTATGTTTGATAGAAAAAATTCAGGGTTTTGTTATGAGTAGTTTAGTTATAACAAATTGCTTATAATCGATTTATAACGAGCTAAGAAATTAAGCATCATTTCAAGCTTTTGGAATAACTTTAAAGTCAACACACAAGTAGTGCTTATTTAACATTTCTGACACTTTTCATATAGTTAACTTTCGTTTCGTGTTATATTTTAACATGAAATTTCTGTATTTTTTTATTTTCGTCTGTACTTTTGTTACGTATTATATGTATATATCGACGACACGAATCTTATTTAGCGTGCGTTGAGTAATCAAGTATCTTTAATTGATGGCCAAGACGGTTTTAGAAGTAATTTAACCCCGAAGAGTTTGATTAAGTACAAAAGTTTTACCTAACTAATATTACGTTAATACGAATAAAATTGCCCTACGATTTTCCATCTAAATGGCAATCAATAATACAAATATTTTTCTAAGAACGATTAAACATTTACTTAATTTCATATTTAGAAATAGAAACAAAACTGTTCGTTATTGTTATATAAGTTTTGGTTATTTCAATTGGCTTAGATTATGCGCTGTGTATGATTAATCAATAATTTCTAATAAATTTCATTATGCCTGGCAATCACGAATAATAAAACTTGATCTGTTAATACGTTAATTTTCTTCTTTGTATTTGAAGGTTTTTAATTATTGCAAATTGTAAAATTTTTTTATTTATTTGATCCAAAAAAGGGACTTGAAAAAGTACAATTAAAAAAAAGATAAAAAAAATAATTTTATTTATTCCCCCTACAAATTTTATATTTAATTCAAGTGGAACATTTCTCTAAAGCAGAACAATGTGCGGCTAGGAAAAAAATTTTTTTCTTTTATCACGAGCAATAATTTTTATCAAAACAGAGAGAAAGAAAGAAATAAAGCATTAAAAAAATAAATAAAGGTACACACAGTGTGTTTCTAAAAGAGAATACAAAGTTTATCCATGCGCAGTTATAATACGAAATGTGTACATGAACCAGCGCGTCCTCTTGCGCTTTTTTTTGATTGCTATATGCATTATCTAAGATGATACGCGTTTAATTAAGTGCATTTGCGTATGTACGTTGAAAAAAAGAAAGATTATACACGTTATATGCTAAATAAAAGCATCAAAAGCCTCGTACCGCACGTGACACGGTGTATACTGTTTCAAGAGGAGGGGACGAAAAACATTCGTTGAAACAAATAAAAGTTTAGATAAATGTACAAAGTATTAACTCAAAGCGTTTGAAATCTCTGGTGTACTTTGTTTTTCTTTTGCTCTTGCTTTTGCATATAAAAGTATTACGCGCGTAAAAGTCTGTACCGAAAGATTATCATATGCCTCCAATATTTTTATTGCACTGTTTATCTGTTCCATCTTATAAGCAAGGCTTTTTTTAATAACCATGTACCTTTTAGGCTTTGGATACTTTGCGTATCGTACGTTTGAAATTTTTTAAGCTGTCGAATAAAAAAATTGGGATCGTTTTACTGGCTTTGAAGTTTAATACCTTCTGATTCTGCCTGTTCTAGGAAATCATAAGTTTTCAGATGAAATCTTCAAATGAGTCATTTAGCATACTAATTATTCATGTGAAACGGGAAATGGACTAATTATTGAAAATCGTTTTTTTATAAACTGTAAGTTCATAAAGTAACAAAAGAATAATCCATTATGGGGTTTTCATTTGTTGATAAAGGGAGATAAACTATATGAAAAAGGAAAATAATTTTAATTTATTTCTTTGAGAAATTTTAAGCTTTTCGAAGCATTTTTATTGTCACGTCGAATATGACAGACTTGATATTTGTATTAAATTTATAATCTATTAAAAATTATTTCATATTTTTGAAAATCTATGTTAAGTTTAGAAATGATTTATAGTTAATTAAGATTAAAAAAAAAATAACATGAGTTCACTGCTAATTACCTCACAATTTTTGTTTAATAAATTATAAATGTTTTTTAAAAATAAATTTTCTACAAAGTATAAAATATTTTCAAAATTTTAAAATTATTAGATTGAATTTAATCTAATTGAACTCGTTTGTTCGCAGTTTAAATTGAATTATTAAAAATTAATTCAACAACAAAATTCAATTTTTCAAGCCAATAATAAAAAATTAAAATGTATTTTTCTATTAATTTTAAAATTAATATTTTATATCGTATAAAATAACTTACGAGTTCATTAAATTGCTTTCATTAGCGTGCGCGGCAAAAAAAAAGTTTTCCGATACGAAAAAACTTCGTTTTAAAATTAATAACTTTTCTTAAACAACCCCAGTGAAATGACAGTTTTTTTTTTAATAAATTTAAAAAAAAATGAAAAAAATATAATAATAATAAAAAAGCCTCGTTAAAGTTCAACCATTAAGCAAGTTCGTTTGAAGCGTGTGTAAGCAAAGTCTGTATATAGAACAAATGAGTGGCACACAACACGTATTTCTATTTTCATTAAATCAACACGGAGAAAGTCAAGCAAAGTACAAAAATTTTTCATCGCATGTTATATATGATTCACCAAATCTAAATTTATAAAGAGATTAAAGCTAAATATGATCAATTTCTTTTTCTTTTCGTTCTTATTCGAACCAACATAATTTTCGATTTATTTCAAACTCTAGATTAACGACAGAGAATGAAGAGAAAAAAGAAAGCGTAAAATAAAATGAAAAATAAGAAGGGTTTGAGTAGCTTCCAAATGAAACAGTCATAAACATATGAGAGCCCAGTATAGCGAGAGAACCCTTTTCTATGGTACGTACTACTCAAGCTACCCCTTTTCTACATATAATGCTAGTGGAGCTCGCGCGGAACATTAATATCGCGAAATGAAGCTCATTTACATATAAATAAGGTTGAGTGAGAAAAGGAAAGAGAAAGATAGGAAAAAGGGGGGGTGGGGCTTTTAAAGTAGGAGAGTGAGAGAGAGAATGGACTTTATATAAGGGGGGTTTTTCAAAGAGGGTAGGAGAACTATAGAGAATGTTTTTTTCTCTTTTTTTTGGGCTATTTATTGAGATTATCTGGTTACTATTATGAGAGGGTTTGAACAGTACAATAGCCCGCAATTTCTCGGGGAGAAATGGTTGTAATAAAAGTTCGATGGTATATCGAGAATAAATTTTTAGCTCTTATTAAGTATTGTTAGAAGCAAAGGGATGTACATTCATATATATGGATATTTAATTAAAAGAAAATTATTTTCATAATAATGTATATTCCGGACTCTTATCCTCATATTTAGAGGCATTGTTGTTGTTTTAATCGAAGACAAAATTATAATACTCAAGTAATATATTTAAACTTTTTTTTATTATTAACTATTTATGTTATATAGATTGTATTACCATATTGTGAAAAAATATTATCTTTTAGTAATCCAAATATAAAAAAAACACGAGATAAGACATGAATTAAAACTGTAAGGATAAAAACAAAGGAAATTCTGGCAACAGAAAAGAAAGTGCGAAAAAGACAGATAGCAAGGAAAGTCTATTCGCCTTACTTAAGTTCATAGTCTCTCTAAGAGTAAAGAAAGATAGAAAAGCTTTAGGCTCCCTTCGAACTAATTACACTTACAGACAAAAGCGAAGCTAAGCTTAACGGGGAGGAGTTTTAGGGTCAGTCCTCTTTTTTCTTTTCTGTCTTTCTTTTCTAACTCTGTTACTATCTGCTACTACCACTACTAGAACTACTATTACTACTACTATTCCAAGTAAGGTTGATTCAAGTCTGTTTGCAGGGGATTCGCAATGACCACGTGATAATTACAAAGTGTAGAGCTTGAATAACTTATACATATATACAGTTAGCGGTGGATTCCGGTGTGTCTCCTGGAAATTCATCGTTTCCTATACGAGTCGCGCGAGTATATACGTATATAAGAGAACATTACGAATTATACGCACCAATGCGGGTGCGACGACCTAACATCCCTTCTTATCCAAGGTCGAACCTTTCCACGTTGACTCTCTTTCTTTCTCTTTCGACCGAGAGCTAAAACTTTCTCCACATCTTTTTGCTAACTGTTAGAGGGATAATAACGAATGACGATTTTGCGAAATGAGCTTTTTACTTCTTGTATAATATAGTTCACTTGAGTTTAGCTTTGCAATATGGGCTTTTTAAATATAGATTAAAAACTTTCTTTTCTAATGCTATATTATTTCTTTGGTTAAATTAATATTGTAACGAATATTATATTTTATAATGTCGAATATATTTAATTCAATTCATTATGGAATATTAAAATTATACAATCAACATAAATTGTTAATTTTAAAAAAAATATAAGTAATAATTGCGATAAATAAAAAAAGTTAAATAATTTTTATTATCAAATCGAAATATGAATGCAATCCTTTTATCTGATTCACAAAGTAAACTTCTTATAAAAACCAAACAATATACACACTACGCATCACTTAAAACTATATCATTATGATAATTAAACAAACAAAAGGCCAATCACATACGAAAATCATAAAAGAATTATTCCCTCGATTATAGAAAGCACACATATCATTAAAATATCATAAGCATTTAGGTCCGCCTTATTCTTACCCAAACCAAAAGTAATAATGAAAGCTCATTATATTAAATAACACAAAAAAAAGAAAGAAAAGGCGAAAAAGAGAATTTTCATAAGTAATTCTCTCACAGTAGGGTGTTATGTTATACAGCTGGCGTAAATCCATAATCAATAACGCGCATGATAAACACGCACGGAAACGCGCGCGTATCAATGCCTTTGATGGATGAGAAACGGATCTGCAGTCTGCGTCGAGGATTATCGGGGGAAAGGTTAAAAAAAAAAAAAAAAAAAATGTATGCGTACCGCGAACGCTCACCCCATTAATGATTCGGGAAAAAATGGCCATTAGTACCAAAGACTAGCAATCCTCACGCATATTACATATATATGCGTATATATATATACCCAATACGAATGCCAAAGCTTTCGCGCTGTACATAACGGCCTCCTCGCTATCGTTTATTAGCGCAAACAGATATTAATGTATTTTTACGCGGCTACGTTCGTAGTCTGTTGTACTTTATATACATGTACGTATAATCTATATGTGTATGTGTATAGATATATATATATATAAATATACATATGTATATACGTACAGAGTTTTGGCGTCGTCGGAAAAGGCGAAGCCAAATCCAATTACTTTTATTCGGACGAAATGAGTGCAGCTAAGTCATTAATACTAATCAATGGCTCCCTGAAAGAGAAAGAGAAAGCGATAGAAAAAGAACAGAGAAGCCCCAAAGAATGCTATATACGAATTACCCATAACTCCTATAGGACGCGTAAATGACTTTATTGCAAAAAACTTGCGTTTTTACGAACTCTCTCGCTCTCTCTCTCATTTTTTTTTTCTCTTCTGGTCTCTCTTTTACCTACTCGCTTTGATACTATAGGGTAAAACCATACCCGTTAAAAATCCGAGTCGATAAGTAATGTTTATTGTTGTATTTCCAGTATTTTTTGTGAGAATTCCCTTCCCCTTGCCCTTTTTCCCTCCATTCTCTCTACCTGACAATACATGTGCACTTAACCCTTCTATTCTCATAGATACATATATACATATATTCGCGCTTTTTTTTCGCGATTCACCAGTATTACATGGCGATTTTTTATCGTTACTCTAGCAGCGATTTTGCCGATTTTTTCCTCGTTATTAACGAGTATCCGCGGATTGACTTTACGGGTTCCGCGTTTATTTTTTTATTTTTTTTTTTGCACGGATTTATAGCGAGGATTTGGCGTTATAAGAGAATACTTCGTTATCATGCAAAAAAGAGATTTTTTTTGTTATACATTTAAGGTATGGCGGGTGTTAATTTTTAGGTAGAACGTAAAGTTGATATGGTTGTGATCGGTAAGCCACTTTTTAAAATAAATCTGCGGAATGGAAAAGCCCATAATAATAATATTAATAATAATAAATTCAGTTTCAGGGATGAAACAAAAAAAAATGATCGTTCATACTTTGTTTAAAATTTATTGATAAATTTAACATTTAAATTCCAAGAATAATAAATTTAAAATACATCTTATCATACATTATAAATTTACTATTCGTAATTATATGTCAAAATATTAAATTACCAATTAATATATAAAATTTCACGAAAGAATATAACGGCATAACGAAAAGAGCACAAAGAAAATAATAAATTCAGTATAAGAGTGATATACTTATAAATATAAATACATATCGTTATCAATGGTACTCCCTCCATTGTAAATATCGAAAATGGGTTTGTCCGCTCTCTTTTTCGTTTTGGCGTTTGTTTGGCGCTATTTAAAATCACAAAGTGTTATTAAAATCCTAGCGGCAATTGGATGATTGCCGGATGATCTTTTTTGATGCTTATATTGTCGGAGCGAGAGTATATGCGTGCGCGCGCGTGTGAGAAAGAGCGCGAGAAGAAGCAAATGTTAAAAACGTTATTCTCTCCAATTTGAAAATTTTACTCAAATGGGATTGCCAATGTTAAAAGAAGAACAGTGGAGTAACATGCGAGAGAGAAGAATGGCGACTACCCATTTATTAACGAGTTATACATATATAAATACTTGTGCATAACATATATAGATCTTTGGAGTCATTTTTTATTCGATGTAGACCTGAGCATGTACATAAGCATATACATGTATATAAACTAGTACTATGAGCGCGTAATTTCCGATAAAGCCAACCAATTTTCAAAAAGCTCTTTACGCGCAAAATCTAGTGTTTTATTCTGATTTCATTTATGTCGAAAAGAAGGAGAGAAAGTGAGAGAGAGAGAGAGAGAACGACGGAGAGGCTAACATGAAAGGCAAAAGCAGTAGGTAATATCGAATGCGTATATGCACTGACTTTACATATACACATACGTGTAGCCAGGGAATAAAGTTGCATTCTTTGTGTGCGTCGTCGTGGAACGTGTTATTCATTCCTTTTATGGCAGCACTGTTTTTTTTTTCTACCAGAGATTCGTAATTAATTTTTTTTTTTTTAAATACGATCGCATTCAGGTGCAAGCCAAAACAATTGGTTTTAAAAGTATAAGGCGGTATATGTTTTTTTGATGAATATTTTTTTTGTTGGATTGAATTTGATATATTAAAGTTAATTCATACGAATTTTTTTTTCAAATTTAATTTTCAGTTTTTAAAAAGAATTTATGATTAATAATTGAAATGAGATTTTGTTAACTCTAACAATTACGGAGAATAATAGAAAAAAAAATATTGGAATTATTTAAAACCAATAGCAAAATAGAATGAATACAATTGTTCTATATTCATCAATAAAAAGTCAGAATTAATAAAAGGCTTTCAGAAATATTCCTTTTTAAGCGTATTGACTGTTTGGATGATAATTAAAACAGTAGTACAAGCAAATAAATAATCGCAATATAATTTGTAATCTAAATTACATATCAATAGTTAAAAATTTTAATGAATTAGATGAATAATTTGAAAGGAGATTGCTCTTTAAAAGCACCATAAAAAAAGCAAAAGAAAACTTGCTATTAGTTCTCACCTTGTAAAGTAAAATAGCGGTGCTTCAAAGAGGCCTATTCGTCGTGCAAACACTTGAAAATCTCAGAGTTTGTTTCTTAAACGATATACGGCCTTGATACTCGTTAGTTTCTTTTTTTTTTATTATTTTTCTTTTTTTTTGGATATAGAATCAAGCCAGTTACCGGAGGTTCTAAAACTCTTAATCTGTATCCGGCTATACTTGGGTAAGAGCGCTACATGTCCCGGCATATTTCCATGCCATTATGCAAAGAGGCCGCCGCGCTTGGTATATACGCTAACCCAACTTCCCCTTTTCCTATATAGCTAAAAACCCCCTTTTTACCCCCTTTCTCCCCTCTCATTTCCTCTCCCCCATACTCCCCTCATCTTATATACTTGGATAATATGTACGTTGATAAAACATCGTCGACGAGGAGCGAACATTGGGCGCAAAAAATAAAATAGAAAAAGACGAATATTAATTTAACACCGTTAATACTCCGACGTTAATTTACCGTATACAATATTATTTAAAGTGGATGTTTAAACTTAAAAAAACAAGAAAAGACTGTTTTTAGGAATACATTGAAATTCAAAGTCTTTAAAATTTTATTAATGAGAAAAGCGTGTTAAAAACGTGTTTATTTGAAGAAAAGATCTTATCTCTGATCAATTAATTTTTTTTTTTTTTTCGAATAAAACAAAAAAAAAAGAAGCTTATTATTTTAGTGTGTTTGTAATGTAATACATAATATGATAGGATGGCTATCTTAATGATAGGGTCTTAGAAAGTTTATATTTTTAGATAACCTCCTTTCTTCCCAGTAATGTAAACCAATCTACATAACAGACGTATATAAACCTATCGATTTATTATAATTTAGATTGCCTTGGTATATAAGGCCTCGTATTACGCGTGTTTATATATACGAGGGCGGGTATATAACGTCCGCTAATTATTCTTCGACTATCGTGCAAATGAGAGCGTTTCACAAACGCTTCTCTCTCTTTCTCATCGACCCAAGAGTAAGATTGCACAAGCTTGATAAGGGCGTCTTTTCGTACTTGAACATTATATAGAAACGGTAGAGAGAACCCTCTCTCTCTTTTTCTCTCTCTCTCTCTTTCTCTTCTCCTCGTATCGCCATTAACGGGTTGGACGATGATAAATGAGCCAATTCACCTAATTAGCGACTCGATTCGTTTTCTCTCTCTCTTGCTCTTTCTCTCATACAATATGATAAATAAAGGCGCGTATATAGCAAATGCTATGCTGCCGCAACGATAGCTCAAATCTCTATGCGACAGGGATTTTCGTATAGATAGTACCAATGATACGATTATTATTATTGTGATATTTGTAAAGACCCTATGTGTGTATTAGTCCCTGTGTATTTTGCCGCGCATTATCGTCATGTTCATCAGAATGAATATCAATCAATTTGCTTAGCTTATGTTAAATATGATAATCTCGGTTAAATATATCAAATATTTCTGTTATTGTTGAAAAGTTTTTTATTTTTAGAGTATATCTTAATTTTATTGTTTTTACGAATATACTGTTTTGATTTTTTGACAAATTGTCAATTTTTGTATGAAGAATGTTTTGAGAATAAATGGTTTTTCTTATAAATTCTCAGAAATTATATTCTAAGTTGATACGATTCATGAAACATCCAAAGGATGTACTTTAAAAATCAAGGATTCTAATTATTTTCAATTTGAATCATATAAATTTTCATAAAAGAAAAACTTCTTATCAATTTGTCACCATTATAGTCGTTATTCATTATCAATTTGTACTTTCTTATCTACGCTGATTCAATACAGTTATCTGTTCGAAAAAAAGGAACAAATAATCAAATCAAAAAAATTTTCTCCAAAACTAAAAAAAAATTTTCTTCTCGATAAAAGAACACTGCAAGTTTTCTTAAGAATAAAGAAAAAGCTTATTCATTATTTCCTTTTCCTGCTTTTTTTTTGCTTTCTAATAAGCAGTAGTACGCGACAAGTCATCATAATTGTAAAGCGAGCTACGTGCTTTGCATCAAAAGATCGCGTCTCCAACGATTCTTTAAGCGTTGGTTTATAGCGTTTTCATTATTATTTTCAACCTTTCTCTTTTCCCCGAAAATCAGACTAAAATTCAATGCAGTTAGTTACTGCTTCTGTTTTAATGAGCTTCATTCATTATTAATTAATAATTTCTATTATTTGGACACAATGAGAACGTAATCATTTTGGTTTGAGACTGATAACCATCGGGAGAGAATAATTCAATAGAAATAAAATTATATTTTTTTTCTTTTATTTTTAATTCCATTATGCAAAAAGAGAGACAGAGCGAGAGGGAAGGGGAAAGAAGATAATGTTACCCGTTTCGAAAAATGATAAACTTCAATGTTATATATTAATTAAATATTGCATTTATTAACGTACTCCTGATAAAATTTCTCATCGGATTAAGCTTTCAGCGATAATAAAACCTCATTTAAATAATGAAATCGAGAAAGTATATAAAAAGCCTCTTTTTTTTTAATGCTTGGTGATGGTGGTGGTGGTTTGTAGTAATGGAAAAAAGAAGTGCACGTCATTAAAAATACTTTTGTGAAAATCGAAAAATTAATTGTTTTTCATTAGTATTGTCGATTATTTTATACCTAGTTTATATTGATTTCCAGTTCATTAAATACAATAATTTGTATTTCTATCTGTTTATTATGTAAAGTGAATTATTTGAATGAGAAAAAAAAACAATCCAAATGTTAACGCTTAAATTGACTTAATTTTAATTATAAAATAGTTTTGTGAAACGATACAAATTATCATAATACGTTTTAAATTTCTTTTTTTTTTAATTTTTATTTAAAGATAATAAAATATATCGTTGTTTTATGTTTTTATTTTTCAACCTGATTAACCAAAATATAAATAAATAAAAAATCTAATCATTATATTATTTTATTGTGTTACAGGACAGTGATGCAAGTAGCGCCGGTAGTCCTGAACCAGCATCAGGTTCACTTCACGAGCATCAGTTGATTATGGAAAATATGAGGAATTCACGTAAAAGGCGGCGTAGTCCATCACCTAAAAATATGGACCACGCGAAACGTGCCGCAGTTGCTCAGGCTCATCTTAATGGCACCAGTATGTATTGAATTATATTTAATGTATTTATTTAAAAAAAAGCTTGTTTTAAGTTTTGTTGTAAGTTTTTCTATAAATTTGTATGGCATTTAAAAGATTATTTTTTCTTTTTATAGTGGCGGGTATGGTGACACTACAGAATCTCCAAAACCTAGCAAATCTGCAAAATCTACCGCAAGTAGCGTCTTTCGCGGCTGGTCTTCAAGGCATGTCCTCCGAACTCACTAATAATCAACTCATTAATGCGCCACTTAATCTCACTGTCACTCCACCGGGTAAGTTGTTTCTTTTGGTTTAATGGAACTTATTTTGATAATAAATATACAAATTTTAAATATTGTCTAATTTTTAGAAAACATAAATCAAATTATCTATTAAAAAAATTATTCAATTTCGAAAATTTATTGAATACGCACGGTTAAAAACACCCGTGTAGTCTGTTACCTATTTTTTTGTCTTTCAAGGAACCTATGTGAAATCAATAGACACAAATATGTCCATTTATAATATGTGTTAAATCCATCAAAGACATTTTGTCTGTTCAAATAACAGAAATTTGTCTGTAGACCGTTTTCAATAGACTTGTCTGTTAATATTTCTAACCGTGTACGTTTGCGTAAATTAGCTCGATCTCATTGCAATTATAAAACTATAAATTGTTGAAACTTCTTAATAGAAAAAAAATAATAATATGATCTTTAATCGTTAATAGCAAATTATCATAAGATAATGTCCAGTTAGATAGTATTGTATAAACTACAACTATATTTAATTAATGTAAACTTTTGCTGCACACAGGAGCAATACATTAATATTAAGAGCAATATTAAAGTCTCGGTAACTCGACAATTTCTCTCAATTATATATAAACGCGACGACTCGCGCGCGCGCCGCGGTCATACCACATTATAAAGTTCTTCCGATAATAAGCACATTAAAGTCTCGTCTGCTTTTGTAAAGAGCATATTATAACGACTGTAAAAAGAGCACTATAACTTTGTAATTTTATCGATTTTACAATCCCTTTATATTTTTCAAGTATTTTTTTATCGATTTTTTCATCTTATAATTTTCTTTCTTTTTTTTAATCTCTTATTTTATATGTAGCTGGAACGGTCTCGACGACACCTTCATGCACCACAGCGCCTATGGCTACACTTACTCAATTATTATCACAACCGCAGCCGGTAGCAATGCCACAGTTCATCATGACGTCCGGTCAACTCGTCCAGGGTATTCAAGGTGCCCAACTTCTTATACCCACCTCGCAAGGTATTTATTGTTTTTAATTGATATGCACTCTTTTTAATACAATTATCTAAATTTACAGATTTTTATGATTTATGCTCCAATATAGAAATTAAATTGAAATTGAAAATAAAATTTTTAAGACCTTTATTTATCTATGCTGAGTATTAATAAAAACTATAATTAAAACTAAAAATACGGCATTTATTTTATTAGAAAAATTTTTAATATTTTTAACTGTCGATTGCATAATAATAAATTTTTCCAGATAAAACCTTTTTATATACCCTTTCATCAATATATTACTTATTACTTTAATTTCAAAGTTATTCTAAAAGCTATAGATTCCAATGTTCTAGAAAGCTTAATTAATGTTTGTTTTAAACGTACGACAATGCAAAATAGATAAGTTAAATATCTGTTAATTGAAATCTAGCGACTAAATATAAACTTGTAATAGAATTGAGAAATTTAATGAATTGAAGATTTTAAAAATTAAATTTCATAATAAATTTTGAATTGACACTGTCTCACTCTCTCGCTCGCTCTGTTTCTTTCTATCGCATTGAAAAAGCATGAAACTAAAATAAATGAAAAGTTCATTTAAAGAAAATGGCAATGTAGTAAGTGTTTTAGCTTTTCAGCGATAAACTAAAATAAAGTTAATCAAATTAAAACATGAAAATTGCTCGCAGATATATCGTTTGAAAATTACTATTTCATTATTTATTAGTCAAATCAAACTAAAACAAAGTAAATTTATTCCATTATAATTTGTAAAAAAAATATAATGGCAATGCCTTTTAAAATAATAATATATTAAGTACTTTTTCATCCAATCTACTTTAACGACAATCACAAATTATAAATAATATTTAAACTTTTATTTTACAACCATTATAGAGAGAAAAAAAATATTAATAACTGATATCAATGATTTACGCATTAAAATCCATTTTCAAAAGACATTGAAATAATACAAAGAGCATTAAAATCACAACTAGTTGCGTTATCAACGAATAATAATAATACAGTTATAGAGTGTGTATGTGTATGTATGTGTGTGTGTATATAAAGGCAAGTTGTAATAGCAAGTCCGCAATCCCTGGGTTCTGGGAGAGTAAAGCAGAGCATAGAAGTGAGAGAGAGTAAGAGAGAGAAAGCGTGCGCGCGGGCGTTCGCGTAGATCTACTAACGTAAGTTCGGATTTCGGTTTGTATCCGGATGAAGCCCCTAATCACACTCCACTGCTCGTCCGAAGAGCTAGCTGCATAATATCGTACAATCGAGTTTGTGCTCGTAGTATATACCACCACCCCTATATAACCCCCCCGTTATACTAATATCAAGGCTATCTCTTGGCTAGCAACCTCTCGGACCTCCAAACCCTTCTATGTGTATATATATATATATACATCTTCTAACACTAACATCGTCGTAGTCGTCGTCGTCGTCGTGGTCCATACATACTTAGCAAGCTAGAGTGCCAGCAAGCACAGGCCAAACTCTCTCGCAACTAATTTCAATGTATAATTAACGTCTCACTACTATACCAAAAGCTCTATCTTACTCTCTTCCTTTTCTCTTAGCTCCTCTATGCCTTTCTCTTTCTCTCTTTCTCTCTTTGGGGCTATACCGTTCCGTATAGTTAAGGCTATTTCTTGCGACGTTTGTGTGCAAGGCGTGAGTAGTTCACCCTTCTTTGAACTGTCACCGCATCTATCCTATTGATTGCAAAAGAGAAAGAGAACAAGTGAGAGCGAGAGAGTCCTTCTGGTTTAATTTCGTTTCTATAAGCGCGCAAGCGTATACCAATAACTTGTGCAAATGACTAAGTGGATTCAAGTTTGTAGTATAGAAGATGGTCAAGCGAACGCTGATTTCAAACACTTGCGATGTATATATTACCTTGTTAAAAGGTAAAAGCAAGAAAGGGGCAGCGCCATGTCTATCTTTTGCTTTAAAAGATGCAAGACAGTTTATGGATATATTGAAGAGATATAGAATTTAGAATGTTAGTCGTGTAATCAATGTCGGTTAAACTCAATTTTACTCCCAGACACGAAGAGTTGAAACGACGGACTTTTGGACCGTAGTCTTATTTGTAGATCTATAAAGCAAGTTTTAATGTCTTAATTCATTAGATCAATCATAAATTTATTATAAGTTATAGGAAACTTCAACTTTCCCTATGATAATTAAAGTAGCTTTAATTTTATAAATATTATTTTATAAAAATATCAAATTATTTGTAAAGATATTTTATCACAATCCAGTTGTTGTTTTTTAAATTAACAAAGTAATTACTATCTTATTTAGCCCTCTGTGTAATATTCCCAAAATGTTTCTGGTGAAATTCTAGCGGGATAAAGTTAGTACTTCCAAAACGCACTTCATACACAAGGTATACACGCACACCAACCTCAAACTCCCTTCTTGAGAGTTCAAACAAAGTTCCATATA
This sequence comes from Anastatus disparis, assembly GCA_017163975.1. Taxonomy (NCBI): domain Eukaryota; kingdom Metazoa; phylum Arthropoda; class Insecta; order Hymenoptera; family Eupelmidae; genus Anastatus; species Anastatus disparis. The sequence continues at coordinate 13,290,057 of JAFFSR010000335.1, read as the reverse complement.
AGGTGGCTTGCACTACAAGCGTAGTCCTCTTGATGAATTAAAATTCTTTAATCAACAACAGTATTTTCAGTTATCTATTTTAAAATACGAGAGTGAAATGGGGAGTAATAAGTCGCTTTAATTTTGATTAGCTCATCAAAATATGTTAATTTTATGTAAAAATAATTAAATTTTTATGAACTTAATTGTAATGTCTATTTAAAATTAGATAAATTGATATTGTACAGATACTTGAATTAATTAATTTATATAAAAAAGAACATTGAGAAAGAATAAATGCAAAATGATATTTCTAATAAAAACGTCTTAAGCAACCATATAAATAATTTACGATCATAACATTTTTTTTTATCACAGTTTGAAAAATTTGTGCTTTAAGAAGAAGAGCTTTCATAAAATTAACTCCATAATAATTAGTTTACACGACATTAATAAAGATACATCATTTGATTACATTTGTTAAACTTAACAGTTCCTCTCTTCGAAAGTAGTAAAGGCTGAAGATAATTACTTAATAATTTCCTCCTTTCTATATTAAACTAAGCTACACACACAAGAAGCTAAATAATAAAGTAAGCTAACATCATGAAAGAAACTTTATTCTTCAGTGAAACTCTTTTGAAAAAAGGAAAGAAAGAAAGAAAAAAGAAGAGAAAGATATTAAACAAAGTTGACAAAGCAATCTAAAAGAGCGAGATGGAAAGACTAGGTGAGGGTTGGTCAAAGTTTTGCCGCGCGCGGAAGTTTACCGGCGACACAACAAGTGGTCGAACTTCCGGGAAGGGAGGGGGAGGACTAGCCGCATGCTTCGCGCACGATCGATTCTCATTCTCTACAGTCATACACAACATATATATATATATAAATAATAAACATACGCACATATACAGCACAAGGTATATTGGAAATACATGTACTCAAAGCTTCGCCAGGCATTCGGCTTATCTCCTTTACCGCAATACGCAAAACTTTTATGTCTATGTGTATGGTGTATAGGATTTGGTGTGTGTGTGTGTGAACATGTATACTCATATAGGAATACAATACAAGAGTTGTATGTGTGTATGTATACATAGTAGCCTTAGCCTAGCTGCTCATGATCAGTAATCATATTAAGAAGCGTGTACAGGATAATCAGATTAGTATGTGTGGCGTGGTGAGAGGAGGAGAAAAGAGGCTGAGGGAAGGAGGAGGTAATCCTGAAACTATTCTAAATATAATTAGTCGTCCTTGTCCGCTAAGCTTTGCACTGCAACAACCTCCTAAGAGGAGAAAGATAGAAAGGGAGGAGAGAGAAAGACTGAATGAGAGAGAGTCCAGAATGGAGTTACAGTGAGAGAGAGAGAGAATGCAACGTATAGAGGAGAGAGCCTTAGTATTAAGACGCTAGATAATAGTTTGCCAACTAGGCTGAGAGAGGATGGTTACCTGCTCTATGGGATGTCTAATAATCCCTTTCCATAAGAGAGCGAGAGGGCCTGAACTCGTAAGGATAACTTTACTTTAGGATCGAAGACCTTACCTCTCGCTCGCTCGCTCATTCACTCGCTTACTCTCCCTCTCTGTCCTTATATTAGAAGGTTCAATCCAGATCAAGTGCAACCAAGTCCATACTTTAGTGAATTTCTAAGGAGATCAAGCACGCGCGCGAGCGCCTAGAAACCCATAGAGCTTCTCTCGTTATTATTATTGCTTTGCCCCTTCAATGAGCTACGCGCACACGCCTTCTGTGTGTGTATCATATATTTTACACTTTAACGCTTCGCTTGTTTATATATCGATTTGACAAAGTTAACTAAATTATATATGAGCAAGACAAAATGATGATAAGCATGTATTAAATGTAGCCTAGTACTTAAATAAGCCTTTGAAATCAAGAGCTTCTAATGTTTCGACACTTTGCCAGAGGTAATCCTATCTTTGTGCTTGCAGATTGGGTTTCGTTAAGCGCTGATGTGTAAGTCTCTTTAGAAACATTAAAATAATAAAATTATACCTTATTTATCTTTATACTTTCCGTTCCTTTTTTTTAAAACTATTTGTTAAAAATGTCAAACCGGAAATAGGTATGATTAAATTTTACACTAAATAAATATATAGAAATAATAAATTTTTTTTATTAGAAAAAAACGAGCTTTTAATATCTGTAAATTTTTATATTTTAAAAGGAAATTGATGTATTTCACGTCATTACCATTTGCAGCATAAATCATAAAAATTAAAAAAAAAAGCAATGCAGTTCTCTCGTATCCGTAAAAATCTATGAAAAATGCCATTAAACATAATTAAAAGGCATTTATAATATATCTATATTAAGTAGAATAAATTTGACATAGTAAGACGGATATACGTAAACATTCATTTTTATCCCATTATTTCATCAATTTTGACATTTTCTAGGAATAAACGAAGCATGTTTATTAATTATCTGAAATATAATTATTAAAGGTTTGACAGGTAAAAAGAAGAAGATTGTCTAATTAAATTTACCATAGCGTTAGATTCAAATGATGAAATAAGTGGTTAATATTTTTATATAATATTTGATGGGGCATATTTTTCAAATCACAAATTTTCTTGAAAATTTTATAAAACTCTATCCAAAATTCTAAAAGAATTTGTGATTTGGACATTATAGATTCTTCATTTATTTAATTCTCACACTTAAATCTAGTAAATTAGAAAACTGCATAATCTAATTGTAAATCCTCTTATCTGTCAAGTCTTTCTAAAGAAAAAATGCCTTTCTAATTAAAAAAAAATGAAGATGAACACATTGATTTTTTTCAAACAATATGAATATAAATTACACTAACTATTAAAAAAATGAAACTCTATTTTATCAACTTATAATCTACACATTATCTGTACACATTAATTATGATAGTTTGAAATAAATTCTTAATATTCCAGGAATTGCTACACAGACAATTCTGACCATTCCGGTGAGTCATGTGAACACCAATAATCAAATAGTTAATTTGGCGTTAAGCAGCGGTCAAGTTGTATCGACGACGCTAGCAAATCTACAAACAATCGCACAGCCTCAGGGCATGATGAACGCTCCTACGAACAACGGTAAAAGTCAATTACAAATAACAAATTTAACCTTCTAAACAGATTATATCCGCAGCACTCGCTTTATAATCAACTATCAGATTACTTATATTTTACGCTTTATTATTCTCATTACTTTTTCAAAGTTATGTTTATTTCATCAATTTAATATCAGCTTGAAAATTCTTTACTGCTTGTTAAATATTTCCTAAGATAATCTTAATCTACTTTAGTAACAAATATTTCATAAAGATATTTTAAAGATATATTATTCTTTGGGAAAGATCTTTTATTTAAAAAACCTTTGATAAATGAACGCATTAATATGAATAAATTAAGTGCATTTATATTTTTCGATTTTTATTTTATATCTAACGAACTAGTTAAAGAGTTATAAAGAGAATAAAATTTATAGTTGTTAGCTTGGAAAATCTTTAAATAGTATCACAATATCTTTCAAACAAATTTTATTAAGAATTCAATTCTTACAAATCTTTATAACTAAAACTTGATTTTTTCTAAAAAAAAACAAAAAAATAGTGCCAACGAGTCCAAGTTTAGCTCCAGGCTTAGGTATAAATCCAGCAGCATTACCACATTTACTGAGCAACAGTTCAGCAAGTCAGCAATTATTAAGTGCAATGCAACCACAACAAATGTTGCAAGCTGCTCAAGCTGTGCAGGCAGTACAGGCGCAAGCTCAAGCCGTACAAGCAGCAGCTCAACAAGCTCAACAGCAAGCGGCTGCTGCATCACAGCAACAGCAGCAACAGCAACAACAACAGCAACAACAACAACAGCAACAACCATTGTTAGCTACTTCACCACAACAGCATGGACATCGACATAGTACACATATTAATCATTATGCAGTAAGTTTATTTATTTTTTGGTATATTTATACTCCTAATTATTTTAGTGATAACATTAAAAGAAAAAAATTATGACGATTACAAGAAACTTTAAACAAAGAATATATTTTTTTAAATTTTATTTAACGTCGCTGTATTTATGCTATCATTACGATGCTAATAAGCGACGGAGATCATCAATGCGTTTATGAACAAAGCACATGTAACGTACAGCGGTGCTTATATCATTCGGCTGCCGAGAGCGGGATTCGAACTCGGAACCTCAATGTTACAAATCCACCGCTTTACCGACTGAGCCACTGACTATCTCTTGGAAAGCATATAATTTTAAGTTGAATACTTTAGTAAAAAGTCACTTGTTTTTAATTTATAAGAAATAATTTTTAAATCATCATCAAAATTATAACACTCAATTTTTTCAAACAATTTAAAATAATACAATGATTTTTATTCAAAAAGAAACTACTGCTTCTTAACATAATATAAAAACTTTTTACTTTGTTTTATTTAAATTTTAAAAAATTCACGAAGAAAATTCATTAGCTTAATAGAAGTATACACCACTTGTAATGATAAAAATATAAAATTCCACCGTTAAGTGATCGTATTTAAAAAATAACAAAATATAATATGTAAAAAAAAATTCTATAATTTAGAGTTATCCAAAGAGTTACTTAATAGTTTGTATTTATTTAAAACGAATTTAAAAGGCAATGAATTAATTAGTTAAAAAATAAATCTCTAAATACCATTGGCTTATTAATTAAATTCACATTTCCAATTTCAATACTTAATTTATAATTCATCTGCTAATTAAGGTATATCTGTTGTCTATCTATCATAAATAATGCGTTTAATTTGTGACATTTATATGCATTCGTATAATAATGCTTTAATTTTAATAATTTATTTGGAAAATTAATTTATTATCAAAATTGATATATAATCATCAACAATATATGTATTTATCAGTTTGAAAATTTCAATTGTTCGTAATTACGGATTAAAAAAAAGAAGCTACTTTTCCTTTTATATTTATATAATTTAATCATGTACGATAACGTTAATTATTAATGAAAATAAAAAATTTAATAATACTCATTTCAAGGCTCATATACCTTTTTTTAGTGCATTAGATACACTACTTTAAGAAAGTAGCTGAATCAGTATAAAAAAAAAAAAACAAGAAAGAAAATCTTAGGGGGCAAACCCTCTGCCAACGTAGTAATCTCGTTAAGAAAGTATATACCCGTCCAGCGAATGGCACTTCCGTCGCTAATTAGACCGACGGGATTGCCCTCCGGTATATACATATATACGCGCGAAGCTTTCTCTCCTTGCCTTATTATTATAAGAACACACAATTGAATGTTGTGAAGGACGCTTTAGTACAAAATTGAAGAAACACACGGAAATTCTTTGAAAAATATACAAAAAGAAAATGAATAATTCTAGTGAAAATTTTGTTGCTGTGCGTGTCAGTGTATGCACAGAAAAAAGAAATTAAAACTTTCTCTAGTAAAATTTTACATTATTTTATTCAACTTCAAGTAATATTAACACAATACTCCTACTTAATGCTGACAAATTTGAATGACCAGACAAAAATAAAATCAAGCCAGATTAATGTTACAACGATTTAATGATAATATACCATTATCTAATTTTCCTGTTGTGACAATCAAATGAATTACGTAATTAATATCATTTATTTGTTAAGGTTATAATTTTAAGTAGAAAATTTGATTATTTATTTATCTGACAAGTCTGGAAAAGTCTAGCAACGGTCCCAAAGCCATTATATTAATTAGTTCTTAAAACAGTTATAATCCAACATGTATGTAAATTTTATATGAAAATGGAAAATCGTTTTTATATAGGGAATTCGATAATTAAAGTATATTATAACTTTAAATTTTACATTATAATAAATAATTTCACATGCTCGAATACTCATAGACGGTTTTAAAAGTTCCGTCTGACTAACAAATAAACGAATTTGTCTACGCATAAACAATGCAATTATAATGCTTTTAAGTATTCTTTAAATATTCATATAATATCAGTATGAATATATTCAAAGAGATTATTATTTATTAACATTAAAATTAATTTTTAATTTATGTTAAATAGCTGTATATGATTTATACAATAATCCCAATAATATGATAATATCATTTATGCATAATTTATTTTGAATTAAATTTTTTTCAGCAACAATCTGAAAAACTTCATCGAGATAGGGTAGAACAGTCGTCGCCGCTAAACGGTAGCGCGGTATCGGCTGCAACAGCTCTTAATCGGCTTGCCGCTAGTAACGGCGAAATAACAATCACAACGACGCACGGACCACCAAGTACGAACGTCAAAGCGTCACCAAGTAGCGTACACAGCGTCAAAGATGATGAAGATGATCTTCTTAACGATTCTTCAAGTGAGTGTATGTCAAGTAAAATAATATTTTCTCTTTATGGTTTCTTAGTGAATCATTTGGATATTTTTTTAAAATAATTTAATTAATATTTAAAATTGTTTTATTCATACAAAAATTATCGATTATGTTTTGGACCTATAAATTACTTTGATAGAAAAGTAATGGGACATGTAATAATTTTAAATAGTTTAATCATTGGCTATTAATTATTATTATCAATTTGTCGATCGTTTAATTATAGCTTAATGTGATTGTAATAAAGTATTTGTGAAAGCTTATTAAATTTTCAAATTGAAACTGAGCCAACGTAAATTTTGGTGATCTATTTCTAGGTAGTTTATATACGTGTGCGTTAATCGTGTAATCTCGTAATAGGAGGATTGCAATTTGTTTTTTTTTTTAATAAAATAAATCTTCGATTGACTAAATCATTTGTCTTAAAAAAAAAAGTATTTAACATTGTTTTTTTTTATTTTTACATAAAAATAGCAGTAAATAATAGTAGAGATATGCAGTAATAGTAAATAACAGTAGAGATAAATTGTTTGGATTTATGAGATCCTAAAGTATCTTTCTTTTTTTTTTCTCTTTTATTTTATTTTGTTCAAGGATGTTTCATGACATTTCGAAATCGTTCTGCTTGTAAATGCTAAATGTACTATTTTTACGATAATTTAATAGCAGTTAAATTATCGAAAACTAATATAAACCAAATTTTATTACGATCAATCAAAGAAATTATTATAAGAAATGAGTATAATTAATATAATTACGATTAATAAATAAAATCGAAAAATATTTAAATAGTATATTTATATGCATAATCATAATAAATTATTTAACCAATATAATAATTTATCTTATTTTTCCGGAATAAAAATAAAAGAAGAAAAAGAATCTTCTAAAACTGTGCGATTAGTAGAGCGTTATATTTTTCACAAAACTTTCTCTGTATTCAATGGAGTCATATATACGTGTAGTCCTTAAAATAGAAATTATTGGTTATTGAAAGCGATTGGATATTTGTCTATTGAATCTCCTGTCGATTGCAATTTACAAGGAACAATTTCCTCCTTTTCTGATATAATAATGCAATTTAATTACCTGTCCCATTACATGTTTTAACAGCTGTACAAATTTAAATGTCATTTGAATTGATATTTTCATACTGAAATATGTATAGGCAACAAAAGAATGTAAATTTTCCAATATCAATTATTTTATTAACTGTTAATAAGGAAAAATAAAGTAAAATTCAATAATGAATAAAATATAGAAGTAAAAAATAAATAAGATATAAATCAAACTAAAATAAAATAATATTGAACATTGGATTAAAAATGATATTTACAGATCAACCAACGATTAACGAAGCCACGAACAACGTCGTCGACGGCATTAATTTAGATGAAATAAAGGAATTCGCTAAAGCCTTTAAATTACGACGATTGTCACTAGGGTTAACGCAAACACAAGTTGGTCAAGCACTCAGTGTAACTGAGGGACCAGCTTATAGCCAAAGTGCCATTTGCAGGTGAGAATTTATTTTCAACATTATTTATTAGTTATTTATTTTTATCTTTAATAAAATAATATGTGATAATTGTTTAAATGTAATAACTAGAAATATATATATATATATATATATATATATATATATATATATCAGACATAAGAATCTATTAATTATTATAAATTATATATTACATTTAATAAATAATTGAAGAAATAAATGAAAAGCTTTATCTGATATAAAATTAACCATATCCTGGGTAGAATTTCTTGTTGAAGGAAGTTAAAATGATACTTATTTAGAAATTTTAGTAATCCTTTGAACAATTTATAGTTAAGTGTCATTTTAATTTACGTTGGCCAGAAATTCTGTCCAGAACATGGTAGATTTTCTACTAGGATTTTTTTTCTTCAGTGTCTGATATTAATGTGTGTATAAGAAAATGAATCATAGTTAATAAATAAAATAATACGCCAGGTCACTAAAATTGGCATGATAAAATAAAGAGTAAAGTTATCGTTTTTCTATTAAAAGTCCTTGGTTATGGAAATTAAAATTTTCATTTAAAATTAGTCGGTTATCCCTTTTTATAGTATCAAATTGTTATTAAAAATTGAATCAATAGTATTGTTACAAAATTAGAATTTGAATTTTCATCATATATTTGATTTTGAGGTTGTAGAACCGATTCGACATGTATATATTAGCCTTAGAAATAATTAAAAACTTAAAACTGGAATAGGAACAAAATGAAAATGTCGACAATATAATTCCCTGAGTTATTTGAATTTTAGATAATTTAATATGAATATAATTATAAATGTATGGGTGAAAAACTAATGATAGGTACTTGCTTAGCAATAAGTTATGTAACCAGTTTTAGTCACAACGCTTGGCTTTTTCCTTTATGGATTTAAATTTATCTGTCAAATTAATCAATGTTACTTATTTTGCAAAATTAACTCTTATAATTTATGCAGTCGTAAGAAATGTTTATTTTCATCAGGAAATTTCAATCATTAACTTATAAAAAGAAAAAAAATCATTTTTAGTCGTTTTTTTAATTTTTTGATGAACTGGTGTGATATAAAACTGGTTACCTTTTTTTTTTAATTTATCGACCAATGTTAGCTTATTACGTTTTGACTAACTGATGCATTGGTGATTTCCCAGTGCCCTGGCTTTCCAGATGTACGCTCAGCAGCATCAGAAGATGTACGTTCATCCCTTATTTCATTATTTAATTTACTTAAATTTTCTTTAAGACTTGCAGTCATATCCAAAAATTATCAAAAAGAAACTTATTTATTTGAGTCATACGAAATACGATTATTTTTTGTAAAGGATGAAATTTTATGAAATTATTTGAAAATTAAAAATTTAATTATTGCTTGATTATTCTCTTGCAGCCTTTTTATTTTTTGTTTTACAATACCTCTAAATGATATGTACTGATTTTTAATTTTTTAGTTAAGGAAAACTTCTAAAAAATTACATATTTGGATATGGCTGCAGTAACTGACTTGCCATATTTTCCAACTTTTGTTTTTTTTTTTTCGAAATACAAAAAGTGACGAATGATCGAGAAAAGGAAGATGAAAAAAAACGAAAATTTTTTTTTTCTTTTCGTCGGTTCAATTCATAAATTGAATTGCAAAAGGAGCACTTTTGTAATTGTTAACTTTCTCCGAGCCAGGGCATTGGCAAGCTTGGGCATGATGTCGCCAACGCGCTAGAGGCTCCGATTTTGTAACTTTTTTTTTCTCTTACTATCTTTGTGTCTCTACTTCATTATTTTTTTGGAAGCTTTTTTAACGATTTTCTCGTTAGTCATTTTTATGGAAATCTTTTTTCTTTTTTTTTTTTTTTTTTTATTGAATAGTCAATTTATTACCGAAACTACAAGGAGACTTTTTGTATTTTTCATTAAAACATTTTTTGCTTGGGAAGAAATTTCTTTACGAATACTGTTGGCACATCATAAACCCACAGCATCACCAAGTCAACGCGCATGCACGCATTGTCAATGTCCTGTTTTACCGATTAATGCATGCTTTTTTAGTGCTCCTTTAGTCAAAGATTATATTTACGCAGCAATTAGCTTAAAGTCGACATTTGGTTGCCTTTCATTCTTTTTCAGATAATATTCCTTTGTTAGAAATAAAATTAAGAAAATAAATATTTCATGTGTATTAAATATTTTCAGCACAAAAAACTATATTTCAGTAGTTTTAATTACAATTAAATTTGATTATATATTAAAACGATAAATAAAATAACCTTTGTACTTATAATATTATTATAATTTCTTATGGACTTGCTAAAAGGTAAAGTCAATCATATATCGTTTTTAATTATACTCGTTTAATTAATTTAAATTCAATCATAAAACTTTTTCTGCAACTGTAATGTATAAAAATCGACTTTATTTTAATTATTCAATGTATCCTTCATCAAAAGAAAATCTCACTTTCTACATTTTGCATGCCTACTAATACTAAAGAAAAAAAAAAGAAACAAAAGATCAATTAATTCAGACAAGCCTTGTAACGCTCAATTCTTCACGTTCAGGTTCGAGAAACTCGACATAACGCCGAAGAGCGCCGTGAAAATTAAGCCAGTATTGGAAACGTGGATGAAGGAAGCTGAAGATAGGTGAGTCATAATTTTTTTTTTCTTCATTTCATTTCTCTCTTCTCTCTTTGTACATTAAACTTTCCGAGTTTCTTTTTTTTTTCCCCACTTGTGGATGCTATATAACTCGAGACAAACGATTGCATAAAAGATAACATTGCGCTCAAGCGCATTCCAATCCGTTTGTCTCGCGCCACAAGCGCATGCAAAAAGTTGAAAATAAAAAAAAGAAATAATACGCCGATCGTTTCTTTCTCAATAAGTAGATTTCTCGGCAGCTTGATTCGATTGAAAAAAAAACGAGAATAAAAGCAAAAGAAAACGCTTAAACGTCTTGTACCTCGGGTATTATAAATTGATGAATTAAATGCTTTTTACTTATATTTCGATTGCTTCCGTCGATATTTATCAATCTTGATTGTCATTTTTTTCGCACTTATTTTACCACCTATTAATGCAACACTTTTGCTATTGTTTTTACAATATGTTTCACTTGAAATTTTTTTCAAATAAGAATGAACAATAATGTTATATTCATACTAATTGTATGTTAATCCAATAAAAAACGAATAATAAAGAAAAATAAATTTAAAAAAACAACTAATCTGACTATTGAAAAAGATTTTTTTTTATTACAATTACATATCGCCTTAGCAAACAGGAACTATTTCGATAAGCATAATAGAGCATAACAGCATATATAATATAAAGAAAGAACGAGAGAGCACTGGCTAATCGTTGATTTATATTTATTAAATTTTTGAACTACACAATCTCATAGCATTAAATCAAAGTACCTTGACAATCCTCATAATAGCAAAAGGCTAGTTCCAATTTCTTTTCAATTACCCCTTCGGAGAAAAGTGAAAAGAATATAGTAGGCGGTATACGACTGCTTGATACGCAATTATATGTATGTATGTATTTATATGTGTATGTGTATGAATGTGTATACATGTATATATTTACGAACAAGATCAACTTTCTTGTCCCTGGCGGCCTTCGCGCCCAGTTGAAGGCGTATGCTTAAAAGTAGTGAATTGGTAATTCGCTAATTGAATCCGCTCGATTAATTACTGGGATCTGTATAGACATCATAAATATTCGAAATGTTGATTATAAGCAAGAGCGGAAAGAAGGAGGTTGTGGGGTGGGGGCAATTTGAAGGATGTACCAGAAGGAATATAAGTAGAATGAGAAAACGAAGAAAAAAAAAGAGCTGAGAAAGAGAGAGAAAAAAAGCACCCAGAAATGATTGAGAATTGTAGAGATGAGATAAGGTGGAGAAATTGTATATAAGGCCTTTTCACAAGAGTAGAAGCTTATACGATAAATTTCAAAACTTCAGATGTTCGCATGAGAAAGAGAGAGAGAAAGAGCAAAACGTTTTGAATGTAACACTGTTATTTACAAGCAAGCTTGTAATGCCTGTGCAAACATTATAAAATATGCTTATTTGATTTTAGTAAGTACAAACTTAATTAGAGGCAACAGTGCAAGGTTTTCTTTTATTTAATTTTTTTTTTATTTATTTTTTTTAAGAGCTTACATGATGAACGGAATTCACTTTATAACGATGGTAACGATTATTTATAGAGTTTAATTAGTATTAACTGTACGCTTCATATTTTTTTAAAATTAGATTATTAAAATTATTAATTTGTTAAAACGATCGTTTAAAAAAAAATTTAATCTTTTATTTAGGATTATGATTTATAAACACGTTTATACTTGGAAGACGTAATTGATTGATTTAATAAGATCTTTCTTATATGTTAAAATTGATTTCGTTTATTCTGAATTTATATGTGATTAAAATTTTTAATGAATTTTCAATATAAATTCAATTTTACATTATGAAGTAGAATAATTTAAGTACTGCAAAAAGATAAACGTTATTGCAACTGTTTATTTGACATTTAAACTAATATACATCCTGTTCAAAATTTTAATCGTTTCTCAAGCCTTTATCAAAAAGAAAGTCTTATACAAAGCAACTTAGCTCTTACCTTTATATAAAGTAACAAAAAAAAATTGAAAATAAAAAATCTTGCTCGAGTTACAGCCGCATAATCGCGCGATATCTTAAGGGTCAGCGTGTTGTGCCTAAAGCGCGAATATATACATTGGTCACGCCCGGCTTTTATATATATTAAAATAAAAAAAAATAAAAAAAAATTGTATATATAAGGGGTCATAAGGCGCCAACATATTTCTAAGGGGAAAAGCCCCTTAAGGAAGACGAGTTCCGCGATGTAGCAAGCAAAAAAAAATGATAGAGGCCATCGCAGGTCATTCCATCGCTACCGATATAAATAAGATGGGAGAGACCGCAAAGAACACCCTACGGCTTGATAAAACATTTTATAATTCTATGTCGGTTGAATTTCTTTCTGTTCATTTTCTTTTATTTTTTCTTCTAGATTAGTTTAATTTTCTTTTTGATTATATTTTGCACTAGGTGTTTGATTTTTACTTCCTTGAATTTCTTTTTCAATTTAATTAATTTTGTTTTAAATAAATTGTTTATTGAAGTCTGAATTTTCTGTTTTTTTTTTTATTCTTTTCATTAAAATAAATAAACTGAATGATCTAGTTTTTTGGAGCTTATTAAATTATCAACTTTGTTTAATAATGTACGTTTGTGATTAAAGTTATGAGAATTATTAAACATTGTTCTGCACAATTAAGCTGGTTTTATTAATTAAATAAATTTACCCTGGGTACAATCTAATTAATTACTCATTTTATGTAATTTAATTATAAATTCGATGTAAAAATACCTTATTAATGCGTATTTACATTGTTTTAATTACATAAAGATTAAAATTTTTGACGGCAATGTATATTTAATTTTAATTTTGTTGAAACATAATTAAATAAAACAACATCATTATGGTAAAAACAGACATTTTTTTCAAAATATAGACGAAACAAAAAATTATCATAAAAAAACTTACTTAATTAAGCTCACAATTTCAATTATATTAATAAAAATTTCTTATACAGAATAAGATAGATAGACGTTTAAAAATAAAAATAAAATAAAAAAGAGACCACGTACATTAGCTTCTAATCTCTTATTATCAATTTCTGAAAAAAAAGGAGTAAAGTAAAATAAAGAAACTTAAGATCATTCTCTTGAGAAAAGAAACCAAAGAGCTCAAGCGAACTAGAGAAGAAAGAGAGAGAAAGAAAAGCGCGGCATCTGACGATTGTTCATCCAGCATTCTTCGAACGCTCGCGTTTAACTTTACTTCTTTTCTCTTTATTCTTTTTTTTCCATCTATATACCTGTCGCTTGCTCTTGCTTATACGTATATATATACATATACACATACACAGGCGTGAAGTGCAAGTAGGAGGCAAAGAGTTTGCCGACGACAAAACTCCTTTCCTTCTTCCCCTACTTTCTTTCTCTGTTTCTCTTTCTCTCTTTTTCTCTTGCGTCGCAGAGTGCGCGGAAAAATGAAAGCGGCTGGTTTATGCGGTGCACGTGCACGATTTATCTGCTGAGTAATTAAACTGTGGACTAATTAAAATCAGGTTTCTGATGTGCCTCCCACCTACTTCTTTCCTTCTTTTTTTTCATTCTTTTTTAACTTTTTCTTCATCTTTTTTTTCGTCTTGCTTCTTTTTAAACTTTTTCTTCCTTTACTTTATATATCTCTTTGCCGTGTGTATCCGTTTTCTGAAGCACTTCTGAATATATATCTTAGCTTTGGCTTTCTTTGTGTTTAAATTTTGCATATGCGTATATTCGCTTTGTGGAGAAGTATTCTTCTTTTTGCTATCATTTTTTTAAATGGAATACTTAAATTTTTTATGCTGTTCATGCTTAATTCGAAATAATTGTAGAATATTTTGATTTTAAACGGATTATCTCGTAAGAACTTTGTTTTCATCAAATAAGTCAAGTATTTTAAAATATTTATATAAATATTGGATTTTTAATAAATTTATAATTTTCATTCCAAGAAATATTAATTTGCAAATTACAAATTATTTTTTTTTTCATTATTAATAAAAAAAATCATATATAAAATTCAATAAATATCCTTTTAATCATGTATTACACATTAGCTTTTTAAAATATGCATTGCACTCGATGCTTATTATTTTAAAACGAATATGTTATTTTTTTTCATTTTTAATTATTCAACAATCTACAATATTAAAAAAAAAAAAATTTAATTTAATTTTTTTTTCTCGTACATATACATTATGATGAATGGTTATTTTAAAAATATACCAGACGTGTACCCTTTCCTCGTTTTTCCTGGCCTGATCATGTATCCTCCAAAAAAATAAAATTAAATAATATACGTCATGCCGCATTTCCATAACGTTGAATATAAAACAAAAAAAAAATGAGAAAACAACTTATATCACAATAAATCAATAACACATATCGTGACTGCATTTAATTAAAATATGAGCCTCTCAATATCCCTCGCATTAATTGCATTACTCCATACACATCCGTCACACATCTTTTTCCGAGACTGACATACCCATTGATTTTTACTAACTATCCTTTTCTCTCTCTCTCTTTTTTTGTTCAAATACACGTGCAATGCATAACACATTCTGTATCCAGTGTATACTCTTTCCTTCTCTTTTTTAAACTCCTGTCTTCTCTTTTTTCCTCCATTAGCATATTGTTTTCGCGGGTATTCGACAAAATATCACTGCGCGATGCTAATTTTCCCAACTCTCCCGCTTCTTTTTTTTTTCCTTTTTTTTTATTCTCTCCCCTGTGACGATCAGTAGAAAACGCGCGCGCGTACAAAACGTTTGGCCTTGCGCCCTTGTTTCCTCTCTTTCTCTCTCTCTATTCCCCGCTTTTTTTTCGCCTTCCAAACACAGTTGGTCATTCGGAGTTAAATTAAAAACATAAATTTTAAAACCGAGGTAAACTACCGTACAATTGTATATGTATGTGTATACGTGTATGTGTTTGTGTGTATGTGAGAAAGAAAGGAAAAAAAAAGAATAAAAGTCTATTCGACGCGCCGACACGGCGCTGTCAACGCGTACCCTGGCTCGCTTATCTAACGACAAAAAAAACCTTTTTTTTTTTTAAATGGGCCTATGAGATTACGTGTGGATACTTAATATTCTTTAGGTACGTTGACCGACAAATCTATATATCTTTTTGATTAAGGTTTTAATGTTGATGAAAAATTCAATTTTACTTACTCTTCCAAGAGTTTCATTTGTTGTACTTAAGTTTAATTAGAACGAGAAGTTTTATTTACTATATTTGTTTTGTAAATTTAAAAAATTGGTAAGTTTGCTTTGAAAAATTTGTCCATTTTTATTTCAAGGTTTTAATGAAATTTAACTTGTAATATTACGATGGGTGTAATTAAATCGAATATTGAAATATCGCTCGAATCATCATAGTATACAGTAAATATAGGCTTTTTACGATTTCCTGTTAATTATCTAGACTATTCAAATAAAAAGAGGATGTAATATGACCGTTAAAGTATTTCAATGCTTACTGTTCTCAATGTGACGAAATATACTTTATGTTTATCGTTTTTACATATGACATATAATTTGTTGCGCGTTGGCAAATTTATTTTATAACCGTTTTTCAATTCGATTGGAAAATTTGCTTGCGCTTGGTGCCAAAAAATTTTTTGATGAAAAATAATGCACAAGTGGACGGTAGAAAGAGAGAGAGAGAAAGAGAAAAGATAAAATTCCCTTTCAGTTTGAATTAATTGCAAAAATCGTGCTAAAATAAATATTTTTGTTTAATTCACTGATCATGTAGAAATTAATGTTTAATATTTGTTTGTGTTTATTTTTTATAAATTTTAGCTCGGCAAAATCATTAATATAATAAATGGAATGCATTGATATTGATTCAAAAACATTTCACGTGTCTTAATTGACTTCATTTAAATAACATATTCGTTTACTTTTCTGTAAATGGAAAAAAGTACTATTTTTGTTTAAATTTTATCATGGAAAGAGAAAAAAAACGAAGCATGTAATTTTTGTAATTTATTTATACTGATGAAATTTTGCTTTAATGTCGTTTGTATATATATATATGCTTTATGTTGAAAAGTGTAAGCAGCTTTTAACTGAGAGTAGTGTGTATGATTACAGGTATAAGAGCGGTGCCAACCACCTGACGGATTTCATTGGTGTTGAGCCTAGCAAAAAGCGGAAGCGGCGTACCTCATTCACACCCCAAGCCCTAGAGCTGCTTAATGCGCATTTCGACAGAAACACACATCCTTCCGGTAAGTCAATTAAAGCCAATTATCTACTTACACCTATTCATATCTTTTTTTTTTCTTTTATCCAAACTTTTCCTTTTTTAAAAAAAAAAATGAATCTTGAGTATACCTCTTTTTTACGCATTCAAATGTAATTCCTTTTTATCTCATTTATTTTTTATGATTTTCTGTTTTCTACGGGTTTTAATCATAAAACGTTTTCCCATTAACGTGCCTTAAGAAACGAAATAATAAAATTTTATGAATTATCATTTGAATTAAATGGAATGTTTAAAGTATTTGAATAATTCGAGAATTACTTATTGATTCGTATATTATAGATACTTATGATTCTATTTCATGATCATTAACTAAATAAATAAATTACTAAATAAAAATATTTGTAGTCACATAGCATCAACACATAATTGAGATTAAATTTTAAATATTTTTTAAATTTTGAATTTCAGGTAATGAAATCACAGCGCTCGCGCAACAATTAGGCTACGACCGCGAAGTAATAAGGATCTGGTTCTGTAACAAGAGACAAGCCCTGAAGAATACCGTGAGGATGATGTCAAAAAGTATGTCTTAAAGATATCGTCCCTTAGTAATCAACATTTAAGATACGACCAAAAGAAAAATAATTAATCAAGAAAAATCTGTTCCAAGGAGCATGAAATGTTTTTAATTAACTGCAAGTGGTTTTAAAAAAAATGCATTTTACTTGAGGATGAATAACGTAAACAATGCGTACGTTTTGCCACACAATAGACATACTAAAAAAAAACTGTGAGAATTATTAATAGCTTTAAAGCTTCGTTGTGATCCGTCAAACGGACCGTCGAAATAATAGAGAGATAAAAAAAATTAAAAAAATAAAGAAAAAGAAGAAGAAAGCGAGGGAGCGAAAGGGTGTTAGTAAGAAAGAGAATGAGTGTTTATTTAAAAAAACGATATAATGAAAGTTTCATGGTCGAAGCTCTTTATTATTATATGAAAGTTTCCTCGGATTCATTATTATTATTTTATTTTTATTTTTCAGTGATTTTTCTTCTTTATAAACTTGTGTAATTTTTGTAGGATATATTATATATATTATATATATATATTTTAATACTGATGTTCCGTTATTTTATATTAAATATATGTATAGCTATTTTTATTACATATTATTAATTTAGTTTAACCTTAGCAAAAAGGTTTTTTAAGAGCAAGATGAGATGTTTGTCCACTATAAAAAGTATGCTAATACTGTTTCTTTATTTGCAATTATATTTCTTTGCAAAAAAAGAAGAAAAAAGATGTTTATTTTAAAAATTTTATATTTTATAAGTTAACGAAGATAAAAATGTTCGTTTTCTTTTTTTTCTTTGTCAGTGAAAGAATTTTGCGTACTTAAGTGTAACTTGTGTGGCAAACATCAAGTAAGAAGGAGCCTTAATTTATTTATATAATGTATAATCAATGGAATAACGGAAAAGCACTGAAAATAAAAAAAAAAGAAACAAAAAATGTCATAGACATTTTACATAATGGCTTCGACTATGATTAAAGGAAACTCATTACTTTGTAAGATACGCGTAACTACGTTAAATGGACTCACGTTGATGATAATATTTTTTTTTCTTTTTTTTCGAATTTAGTTAATATAGCAAGTTTTCGTCCAACCTCCGTCGACGAGGTGAATTCGAACAAAATAAAAAAAAAATAAGATTTAAAAAAAAATAATAATAAATAATAAATAATGACTGACACAGGTGGTACACAATCGAGCGATTTCTCAGATCCAGGCGGAAACAGGGTAAAGGAGACTGCTCGACTTGCACCACTGAGCATTGTGATCGCAAACGTATACGCGTGTATTATCTGTAAATAATTTTTACGTATATAAGAGAGATCCGAGCGTGAGGGATATGAAAAAAATATGTTCTAAAAAACAAAAAAAAGAATTTACGAAAATATGTAGTTAAAAAAAAATTAATTTATATTATATTATCATTATTTGTATTGGCGAATAAACGAAATATAAAAATTAGGAATCAAAAAAATAAAAAAAAAATGAAGAAATGAAAAAAGTAAGCGAGTAAATTTGTTACTATAATTGTACTGCATTTAAAACATATTAGGATATAGCTAAATAAAGAAAAAAAAGGTATAAAAGGCGATTGAATTGATCTGTATTCGTTTAACGTAGGTAACGAACAATTTGTCGAAAAAAAATCATGATTTTTATTTTTTTGAACTCCAATACTTTTTTTTGTACTACATATTTTTCTTCCCTTCTCCCCCCACCCCTTTATATAGCTGTAGTGGCTCAATTTTTCGAGTGAAAGATATAAACTGTGGCTTCTTTGGTTCGACAATGCAGAAAATCGCTATAAAATAAACGACGAGCGAGATAAAAAAAATCGATTATATTTAGAAGATTATGAAAAAAAAAATACATAAAAATAAAAGACGCTCGTTTTTTTGGTGATGGACTCTCTATAGTGATTACGCACGAATATTACTATAAGGAATGTTGACATTACTAAGGTATAAAAAAATCGATTGCAATAAACTCGTCTTTGAAAGTATACTTATGTACCGACAGGCTGCTATTAAAATTTATTCATAAGAATAAATATCGTTCACATTTTACTCAAACCATATAAAAAATGTATTGGATAAAAAAAAATATATTATTAAATTTCATCATTAGCACGTATAAAGCTCTTATAGAAATGTGATTATGATATTTATTCTCATGAAGGTATCTTTCAAAAAATAAACTTATGAAAAAAAATTGAAAATTAACTTCTTTTACACTAGTCATATGTTTGCCTAACGAGCATATTTTTAATTTTTATGAGAAATTTTATGTTAAACAGGAGATATTTATTTACTTTGATTTATAAAATAAATAATTTTTTTATTGAATTAGAAAAAAAACTCTGAAATAAAAAAGTAACGTCTTTATGTACCATTAATAAAAATTGATTTTATATTATTTTAAAAATGTCTAACAATTTAGTTAGAAAAAAAATAAACTTCGCTCGTTAGACAGACAATGCAAAGAATAATCTTAACTAAATATAGATAAGATTAATATAAAAAAAACATCTTCGAATATCAGCCATTCTATAGATGTCAAAAGGTCGCTATTTTAAATAATTTATTCGAAAAAAAAAACATTTGAGTTCAACGATTGATGTTATTTAAGAAGCCAATTTAATATAAATTCGTATGCCTTAATTAGTAAGTTTTTCCATTTGAATCTGTTGTTTGTTGACCAACGGAATGAGCTTCTTGTCGTTAAATAAAAAAAAAGCATAGTTTCAGCCTCCGAGCATAGCCTGTACATAATTACTTTAACGAGAATATACATAATTACATGATAATAGGCACTCATAAACAATTTAAAAAAAAAAGTTTACTTAAAAAAAAATAAAAAATAAAAATAAAAAAATAAAAACAATTATCACAGCTATGAAATAGCTAGGAAGAAAAATAAAGCGCGAATACAAAGAAAATTTACATGGTTAAAGGTTGACTATGAATGGGCGACGATATTTTTAGGAATAACATAACTTTTAAGAGAAAAAAAAATAATAATAAATAAAACGATGATGAGCAAAGTGGTTCGTTCCTAAAAACTGTATTATAAAACGCGAGAGCGCACTCTGTGAGAGGCGAGTCGAACGGAATAATTCAAAATTCAAAATTTATATCTCGATAAAAAAATTAAAAAAAAAAAAGACGCGTCGGCGAGACGTCATAGTATGTTATGTCCTTTTTGATAAAAAGTAATAAAAAAAAAGTAAGCGAGCGGTCGAAAAAAAATAAACGTTTGTACAGAGATATTCCGGTTATTAAATTTTGTTATACGGTTGGCGAATGGAATGAAAAAAGAGTACGCTAAAAAGTAGGAGAGAAAGCGAGAAAGAGAGAGCGAGTAAGAATAAAAGAAAAAAAAATTAAGAATCATGTATATTTTCTTCGTGAAAATTTCACATCTAAATAGAACATTGCAAAAAAAATAAACTCTTAATGCTTAGGCCATTATTAAGGGAGAATAAAAAAAAAAGTAACGTGAGTTGTATTCGTGAGTGTCATATTTCTAAGGAAAACGCAGATCCACGGGCCAATGTTTCACAGCAGTTTCTGACAGAAATGTCAGCGCTCCGCGCAAAAGCATAAATAATTTTTCGGGATACAACCAAACATCGATGCCGATTTATTATTATTGTGATACATCGCATCATTTTTGGAATTGCCACTCAACTGTATAAAAAAATCTCTGTAGTACAAAGCTATCTTTATAAAGAAAAAAAAAGAAATTTTATGGGCAGCAAACTCAAAAAATTTTCGGCAAAACTTGGGAGGAAACTGCTCTCGAAACATTGCCCGGTGAAACCAAAGTTCCTACTACATTTTATAAAGTTACTCGACTGTAAAACTGGGATTGTAAATAATGGAGAGACGCAAGTATTAAAATAATAGTATTTACAAATACAATCAGCAATTTCAAGGCTATTAAGAAAAAAAAAACATAATAATAATAATTTCGTGGAACGTCAATCGATAAAAATCACAGCAGCATTTGAGAATCACTTACATATGTTGATGAACGCTCTTAAGAGAAATAAATAAAAAAATGATAAAAATACGTTAAAATTGCACGAATTGCAAAAAATAAAAAACGTACGTCTAATTTGTCGTTTATTAATCCATTAATGGATTTTTCTCTTTGAAAATGACACATATACATAGTGACAAAAAGAAATGCATTGATCAACATTTTCATCAACAACTTTAATTTACATCCAAAAGTAAAAAGATTAAAAAACGATGAAAAAAGGTGGAAAAATAAAAAATAAAATAAAAAGATTAATCGATTGACCATGAAACTACAGTAAACGTACATACACAGTCGGAAATTAAGCACATGAGTATACAACTAGAGACTAAGCGAGGCAGTAGCTTTAGATTGAATGTTAGCGCTTAGGCACGATGTAACATTACAACTACATATTTAAAAAAAAATGAAAAAAAATAAAATAAAATAAAACAAAAATGAATGAAGGAAATTTAGACCGTAAGCGAATACCTGTGTAAAATCTAGTAGGTGTCCACAAGAATAAAATAAAAACATATATTGTGGTACAAATCAGAGATGAGCATTTATTTATTTCACTATACTTTATTCATACAATTATTCTTTTATTTTAATACTTTTACCATGAAATTTTTTTTTTACATTTCATGTTTTATATACAAAAATATATATAATATTGCACGTTATTATATATTTACAATTATAATACGAAGATTTATTTAAAATTATAACATTTACTATCAACTTATTCTTTTTTTTTTACTTAATATAATTATTAATCTCACTTTTGTTTAATTTAAATGTTATTTTTTTGTTAAAATTAAGTGGCAGTTAACGATAAGTTAATAATATAAATTTGTCAATTCTCAACTTAAAATTAAAATATATACATTATTCGAAACTCTAAAAACTAAATAATTTAATATTTTTCTGCTGACGCGACTAACTCAAAGTCCGGTTTAGTTTGTGTTACAACTTTTTTAACTCTTCCAGTAAATTCAATGATTAAATAACATATCATACCTATACAAAGTATACCCATAAGTATATACAATTTCATGTGAGTACAAATATACGGGCTATAAATGTAAGTAATCACAGAGCCAGTTGCTTCCCAAAGCTTGAAATTCGAATATCCGGATTCTTCTTTACCTGGGAATAAGAGGCCAGATAGTGCTAGAAAAAATAAAGAAAAAGAATTCATTAGTTTCTTCCTGTTGAATACTGATATAATTTTATTTTATATGATAAAAACTACTTCTGTATAAATCTGTATACGACTATACGTCATACTAGAAAACTACATTATCATCAGAAGCTTTTAAAAATAGTGTTCATATATACCGACTGATATATATGAACACTTTTTTATCAACACAAGTTGATAAGTTATCAAATGTTGGTAATTTATCGGTTGTGATATTTTATCGTTTGTCGATACATTACCGTCTTATGAAAAATGTATTATTTAAATATGAAAATTAATTTTCTCAACTAATTTTATTTAAAGTTTCATCATAAACTCCGGTTCCGTTTAAATAGCTATTAAATCCATATTTAACCATTAAGTCTTATCAATAGATCATTTCATTAAATAGTATAATTTGAATTTATATAATCATTTGTACTACATCACGTTACTGTTTGAACGATAATTTGCACACAAAAGATAACATTATTCATTATTAAGAAACACAAAGGAAGAGTAATAAATATAATTTATCAGTTCAAGAACTTTGTAATTTGTTTAAATAAGTAATTGTAGAACTTTTAATTAATTCCCATGCACATAGTTTATGCACGTATGTCACATTTTCCCCCAAGTTTTAGTTTTCAATTTCAACGATAAACCTTAGATATATATATGCGTATATACACATAACGCTTGTTTCATAGTTATGGATAGATGAAATTCCTAAAGCATCAATATGTAGAATAGAAATATAATATATTCTATAGAGGATCATCTATTTTTTTTTTCTCTCAATTCTCTCTTCTGTTCATCAATCCCTTCAGAGTTTGCATTCCCAACGGTACAACCCTTTCCCCTCTGGTATAGTTAAATTCATATACGTTAGGAATTTATCTACACCTTTGCAAGTCTCATATTTGAATATTTTTTATAATATGCCGTGTATAGCCGTACATGCCACGCTCTTGCCCGAGCTATTTATGAATTGCGTAAAAACAAAGCCAACAGGTGTCTTGAATTTAATTGAATTTATTGAATTTCAAATTTTCATTCTTTTAACTTATAGATCAATGAATTTATAAATGTCAAGTTCTTAATTTGTCTATTGATTGTATGCTTAATTGACTTACAATGTTTGATCTGATTATTGATTACAGAATTAAGTGTTACATACTTTTCTCATTAAATGGCTTATTGATAAAATGTTTTTTTTTTTAATAATAAAATAAATTTTATTTTTGTTGAAAGAAAAGTAATGCTTTTTAAAAAGGCCTTGATTTTAAAACTAATTTAATCATTATTTATCCTTATTTAGATTTATTGATGTGAATGTATTTCGTAAATAAGTTTATTTGTAGAAAATTAATAGCATAGTGAGCTTACTATTTTAAAATATTTATAATTTAGTTTAAAAGACTAGATTTTAAATAAAAATTCAATAATAACTTTGGTTTAGAGGCAATGTAAAAGCATCGGAATTAAGACAGGATTAAGACTAATAAGAACTTATACTGATTAAGGCAATGAATTTTCAATATTGATTTACTGATTAAGACTGATATGAAAATAATTATCATTAACGATTTCCGCTATCAATTAAACGTTAAATAATAAATTTTTAAAAATAGATTCGTTAAAAAAGTAAATAGGAAATTTTAAAACTGATTGAAAAATTCTTCTATTATCTTATTCCTAAAAGTACTTGTATCATACAAATTTTATGAATTTCTTAAATCACGTGTTGTATATTTTTATATAAATATAAAGAAAAAGCCAAATTATTTGTTTCTATTCTACCTTAATGCTAATGAATTTCTTTATTTTACTGAAATAAAATTCTATGTGTACAAATAAAAATAAATCGTGAGATTACTCCAAACAAAAAAATCGCAAAACCTCATAAATATTTATCAACGATTTGATCTAATCAATATCCTGAATCATCAAAAAAAAAAGAAAAAAAAAAGGAAGAAGAAGCAAAATATATATACACGTATATATATTCTCCCTTATCACTTTCTTAACTTACAGTATACAAAGTATCTGCTTACCGTTAACCTGAACCAGCCAAATAGCATCGCATATACCCCATAATCCGGATATCAAGAAAAATATCAAACCATCGGGAGTTGGCCGCCAAATTAGCATCGATATCAATATTGCCATATGTAAGAAGAAAGCAAATAACATTACTGGTATACGCCCGGTTAGCTTGACTATTGAACCTGTAGCTGGTGCTGATAATGCATTAACAACGCCGAAACATATCATTACGTAGCCGATATTACTAATGCCCCAGGCGCATGATACGAATGCCTATGAAATAGAAAAAATAACAATAAAATAAGTTATAGTGAGATCGTTAGTAGCTCAGTCGGTAGAGCGATGGATTCGTAATCTCGAGGACCCGAGTTCGAATCCCATTCTCTACCGATTGATACAGGCACCACTGTACTTTTATGTGTGTCTTGTTCAAAAAACACACTGAGGAAACTCTATCGCTAATTAGCATCAAAATGATGACATAAGTTCAGCGAAATAAAAAAAATATGGTATTGTTTAAATATTGCACTTGAAAATGTCAAATAATTATATTTTTTTTTAATTTTTATTAGTAAGCCTTAAAAAAATAAAATGATGTAAATTTTGTGTTGTGATTCAATTTGATTCGAAAATATGTATTTATATTGACACACACTTACACACACACACACATATATATATACAAAATTTTACAGTATTACTGGCATGATGATTATTTTTTTTTTTTTTTTTTGTTAATCGGGTGAAACATTTTTTAAAAAGCTTGTTTATTTCATAAATATGCAATTTAGTTGAAATAAAAAAGTACTTTTTATATATAATATAACATATAATTTACTATTTGCAATACAAAGTATGTTTGACATCGTGCAATTTCATAACATTCCTATATACACGCTAGGAAAAAATTGTGATAAAGTTCATATTTTTTTATAATCAACTTCAAGGTGAAAAAGAAAAATAATTAATAATATTCAATTTATAAAATAAATAAACTTGAGAAAAATATTTCCACTGTTATTATAAATATTATTATTTTTTCTGCCTGCTTTAAATTACTTTATAAATTGATTTTGAAAGTAAAAGAAAACCGCAGGTACTTAAAAGCTAAGTTTTTTATCACACTCGATTAAAGTTTTCATAAATAGAATAAGAATCGCTAAAAATTATTCATGGATAAATTAAAAAAAAATAATTCCATATCCATTATTCATGCAGTATATGAATAATAATCCATATATCTGCGATAAATAAAAAAACTTTAATTATAATTTAATATGGGTGAGATAATAATAATTATATAAGAGAATAATCAATCAATTAATTATAAAATCACTTACAATAGATTGAATGGTTATCGATCGATTTAAAAATGGAAAAAAATAAAAGAGATGAGAGAGAGGGAGAGAAAAAAAAATTATTAAAGTGTGTCGAAGCGATGGAAAATTAATTATTTTATGGATGCAATTTGATGCCGGTGTTCAAAGCTCATTAAAGGAAATTGCACTTACAGCATTATAATCAGCGAATAGAAATGCCTGTTCTGCTCCAATAAAAATGGTTATTGGTAAAATAAGTAGTTGACTTTTTTCACCTAGTAATTTCAGGGTAACTGCTAAAAGCTTTAGTCCAGACTTCCCTGCCGCTGATCCTGTCCGTCCTCTGTCATACCTTTAATCGTAAGTAATGAACTCATATACTTTCTTTCTTTCTCTCTCTTCTTTTTTGTCTTTTACTTTATCTAACGGAGAAAGTTTTTTTCTGTTCTTTTTTTTGGAGGAAATTTATTATCGCATATGAAAAAAGAGTTGAAGTAAAATTGTATTTTTTGAATGAAATAAAAAAGTTTTGTTCATTGTTACATTTTGAAATTTTATACATCATGTCCGATGTAATTATACGTAAAATTTTTTTAAGGTAACTAACGTTTTGACTCATTTTACTGTCAAAACAAAAAATTTAATTAAATTAACGTATTCTTTGTGAAATATTTTTTGTGAAAATTTCACAAACAATAACATGCTTTATGAAGCGTATGTAATCAAAATGTTCTTATGCGTATTTTTTAATTTAATGAATTTAAAAAATTTTCTATTTTAAAATTTCATTATAAAATGAACAATTTAATATTATCAAAATTATTTTTTAATATCATAAATATTTTACAAAAAAGTTGTTGTCAAATATTTAAAAAATTTACAATTAAATAAAATTCCTATTAAATTGCGAACATCAAATTTTTTTAGTACAAACGAAAATAAACTTTAGACGTAGGTAAGAAAAATATACAAAAAAGATAAAAAGTTAAACGCATGTCAGTCAAACAGCATGTAAACTCAATGCAAGAGAGTCAGAACTTTAGCTCTTACTTTGCACGTTATCGCGAGTGATCTTTATCGATTTGTTTTCGATCCTTCGAAAAAGTTTTCCTTTTTTCTTCTTTTTTTTCATCTAACATTACTCAAAGGAATACAGAAAAACAGGGAACGCGAAATAAAAATAAGTCAAACAAGAGAAAAGTTGTAAGTATATAGAAACAGAAAAAAAAAAGTTTGTTAATTATTTACCTTGAAAGTGAATCAACGCCAAACGCAACGATAAGACAAGCAAGAAGCATGCAGCCAAGATAAATGCCAGAAATCAGTTGAATTCTTTCTGGCGGTGGTGGCTCTAAGTTTGGATTTTCCGTAGCCGAGGATACACCGCAGAAATTTGCTCCACAAATCTCGCCGACCAGCGTTGCATTCAATGTCACGTTCGACGTTAGCGCTGATCCGACATTTTCCTCCATTCCGTATGATAAAACTGAAATGCATTAGAAAATTATGAATATTTTTAAAATATAGACGGATTCATTAAAATGTTAAAGTATTCTCTGAAAGTAGCGCGCAAGTTAAGCTCTTTATTGATCGAGAAGTCAATGTAGTTATCACTACATGGAATGTTGCAGTTTACGTATGACTGCGAGTAAAAACAAACAGTTTTAAATAATTCTTATGCGAGAATTCTTTCAATATCGGTGTTTACAAAATTTATAATTAATTTTTCAGAGGCTAAATAACATTTAATATTTTTTTCGGATTTTTTTTATATACATGCGCCATGTATTTCTAACTTGTATTTGCGATATGAAAATGTACCTGAAAAATATCCAATGTATTCTTGGAATATATATTTTCTTCAGCTTTCCAATTATAAGCTCAGATTTTTTTTCATTTTTTTTTTAAACCATCAAAAGTTTTGTATCTTAAAAGTCATATTTTTAATGTTTTCTTTGATGACTTGATCGAAAACTAAGCATTTTTTTATAAAAAAGATCCATTTACTAAAATCCATTTACTAAAAAAACCTCACTACTTTTTTTCTTTGAAAAATAAATTGCTAAGGAGTAGTGTTGCCTTCCTGTGCTGTGCAACCTGACGAGTTCCAGATCATGCGATTTGTAACTCGTCTTTGCAATATTAAAATGTACTTTACTAATATTTCTTAAGTTTTTCAACGTTGTAATCAAATTTTTAAAAATTTTGAAAATTTTTATTTTTATTTTGAAAAAAGCACAAAATCTCCTTTACCTTAAAAATTATATTTTAATATTTTTTTGTAAAATAGAAAATGATAAAAATATGGAAAGTCATAATCATATGATAATAATAGGATAATATAATAATTATAATAATATAGTATTATCATCATAATTATATTTTATTATTATATAATATTAATATTAATTTAAAAAAAAAGAAATAGATTCATCGGACTTTGAAAGAATTTACACTTTTTTTATTTAACGTCGCTGTGTTTATGCTATCATTTTGATGCTAATTAGCGACGAAGGTTTGCAGTGTGTTTGTGATCAAAGCACATATATCGTATATACAGTGGTACTTGTATAAATTGTCCGAGAGCAGGATTCGAACTCGGATTCTCGAGTTTATGAATCCATAGCTCTACCAAGTGAGCCACTGAGACCTCATGATTTACATCTAGCATGATTTCATTCTCGATGTGCAAAAATGCAGGGCTACTAAATCTATCTCATTTTATTACCCCAAAAAAAAATTTGGGTATTCATTGAAAAATAATTTAATTTTAATGGTTTTTTATCTATATAGCATAGATGAATTTATTAAATAGATACTTTTTAGGATATAAAACATTTCATGATTTTTCAAAGTGAAAATTACGATTATATTATTATTATTAAAATATGAGCTTATTATTAGAAAATCTGAGGAAAAAATAAATTGAAAAAATGTATAGCATATATTTTAGATATGTTTTGAAATCGTATACAAGTTCCAAACAGCATAATTTGGCGTTCGCGAACCGCACTTGGGGTGTTGCCATAAAGTACCCCATGTGTGATATTATGAATATGCGCTCATTTGCGTTTAAAAACATACGTATGGGACGTTCCTCGTCAACACGTAGAATTAAAAATTAAAAATTGCTGTAACTTTGATGATACATTTCGTATGACATTCAAATTATAAAGGGAATTTTTTAGTGGTCATTAAATATTGTGATTTTCAGCCACGTTTTATTTGATCATAAAAGTTTATGATTTTTTTGTTGGGCAATTATTTATATTTGTAAAAAACATTATGTTTTTTCACAGTATGTTATTAATGAACGTATTAACAATATAGCTTAAAAAGTTAATTACAGAAAAAAATTATTCAAAAAATAGGTATATTTTTAATTCATGTTCTTAAAAAATAGGATGGATAAAATTGGTTATTATTATCAGAAAGTTTAATTTATTCAACATAGAATATAAATATAAATAAGCTTCTTTTAAAATCGGTATATTTATACTATATGATTGCGGTACTAATTAGTGACAGAGATTTTCAGTAGATTTGCGAACAAAGCACATGTAACGTACAGAGGTGCTTGTATCGATCAGCATTCAAACTTGGCCTATCGAGTTACGAACCCAACGATCTGGCGAGTGAACCATTGAAAATCTGTTATATATTTGAAATACATTAAAAGTAAGTCGTTTTTATAAAATATTTTTTTAAATTATAACTTACTATAGCTAGTTAAAAAAATTTATAACTTGAATTTAAAAAAAAAAAAACTTGGTGACAATGTATTAACAACAATTTTTTTTCACTCGGCGAGTTAACACGAAAGGTCCCATATGTATACACGCGCACATGTCTACTCCTACATTTGTATTTTATTATACGTGTCAATTGTACAGGTTTGCACATATTTTGTTATTTTCTTTATTTATATTGAAATGTTGAAAAACGCTATACCCTCTGCGTGTAAATGGGAACGTCAGTTGTGAAAAGGTTTAATTTTTTCTTTGATATTTCAGAGCTCGTTTTATATAACGACAGAGAATTTCCCGTTGTTTTTTGTGTTTTTTTTTCTCTTTTCACTCTTTAGTTTTCCATCCACGTATTTCGGATTTCAGATTCGATTTTTACGCACTATTTCTACGTTATTGAGATACGCGAGGAAATTTTGCAGAAAACAAATACGTGCGATTTGTGAGCAAGTGATAATGTTCCAAAATTGTAACAGCAGGCTCAGCCATACGCCAATGAATTTTGTGGAGCGTATATATTTAATTCATGTAAAGATTATAAAAGCGTAAATCTGATACAGGACGTAGAAAATAAATATATATTTACGTGTATTTTTTCAAAAATAAAATTCATAATGGAAACATGACACACTAAGTGATGAATTCCATTAAAACTTTTTAATATTTATGTTAAAAATATTTTTAAAATTTTTATTAAAGTAAATGATTGTTTAATATAGAAAACAAATTTTAATAAAATAATTTCTTTTTCAATCCGCAAATAAAATGTACGAAGGCTGAAAATATTTTTATTCGATTAAATTTGAATGTAGTCATATAATACGGTCATTAAATACGTCTCTAATACAATATAATCTACTCTCCAGCCTATCGGAATAAATTAAATTATGAATAATTAAAGTCCCATATTTCGCTCCAAGTAATTTCTTTTAAAATTCATTATAAAACATTTCTATTATCTTATTATCAAAAGTGCTGCTTGACGGAAAAAAATAAAGTAAAAAAAAAAGTTTACGAAATAGGTCACGCGTTGCGTGTATAATAAAAAAAAAAGTCTAAAGTTTAATTTTATTTTCTTCAATTTTAAATTGAAATGTTAATGAATTCTTTGAATTTTTTTTCTTCGTCTCTCTTTACGTTTTAAAACTTTATCAAAGATAATACGAAATTCGTTAAACCAAAGGGAAGTTTGGGAAACGAGGTACAAATTTGCGGTTAGAGTTTAGGTGTCGTTGTATACGTTCATCTGATTGCATTTTCGCCTGAGTGACATTTTATCAGGTTCTCCGCTACCGCCAGTAGTACATAACATTTAAAGCAAGCATTTAGTTGTTAAAAAGCTTATCCCTTTTATATCAAAATCTTTTTCTCAGAATTCTCACTAATACCATTCTTCTCTTTAAGCTCTCTTTATATATAGTTCATCTAGAAGCTTTTTACGGTATTCTGAACAATTTACATTTGTACAAATGACCATATATGTATGTATACGCCGAGTCTTTGAGGATTGATTTTATAGTTGAAAGGCTTGAATTACATACGCTTACGTTCACGATACAATGATGTGTTGATTGATAGATTTCAATGCCCCTATAGTTTCTGGCACGCGCTTGATGCCATTGTACTGCCAATCCATAGTTGAAATTTTCATTATTTCTTCTTGTTTTTTTGTTTTTATTTACGCGTGTAACATGTAAAAAGTCGTGCTTTTTTTTACGTGCCACGTATTATCTCGTACAAGAATGAAAAAAGTTTTCAATTTTTATACAGGACAAAAAGTATGAATTTTCGATTAATCCTATGTCTTTTTTACTCCATTTAAATTTTGAACATTTAATCTGGGAGAGGTCGATTTCCAAAATTATTTGTCAAAGTAATATTGTAAAATATTTACCAATAATGTAATTAACATCTTTAGTACATTTAATATCATCAAAAATATTATTGGTTTCTCAATGGTTATTTTGGAATCAATTGTTATCGTTTACAGTACGGAAAGTAAAAAAGAAAATCAATAAATTTATGTATTTCTAGAATTCCTTCGATAAAAGAAAATTATTTATCATCTTTTGTAACTGTTTCTATAAATATTATTACGGACAATTCCAGTAATGTGTATAAATTGAAAGAAAAAAAAGGAACAACAAGGAAATGAAATTTTTTGTTCGACGTAGTTTTCTCCGAGACGAGATATAAAAGAAAAACAACAAAATAGTTTTGTACATATATATTTTTACTATTTCGCAAAGTTTATACTTATAGCCGCGGAAATACGTACATAAAATTAAATGTGCACATTTACATTTGATGTACTTTAAACTCTTTCTTCCTTAACAATTCCCCCTTTTTATCATAACTATCATTTTTATTATTTTCTGTTTTTCCTCTCCATAATGCATGGGATAAGTACCAAAAAGCATCGCACTTATTCCCGCTTCATTACCGATTTTCTTTTAAAAGCTTAAATTGAATAAACCCTTTTTATGTCGAGCATACTTTAGATTTGCATTCACAAGAAAGAAGAGGGATAAGACTTTGGTTGAGTACAGTGTCCAATTATTCTTCTTTTTGTCCTTTTTTGTTTTCTGTCTTATTTTTTAAAGAAGATTATAAACTTCTAAAATCAAGAGGGTAAAGAATCTGCGTGTATACATAAATTATATATTCTTTAAATTGAGCAAAAAAAAAGAAGGCAAGTGAGAAATGGGATCGTTGTTCTTCATGAACTTTTCTAATTCTTTGAAAAGCCGAATTCGTTATCTTTCGTGAGATATTTCTGACCTTTTTTTTTATAAAATGTAATTTGTGATTCCTGATGCTCAAGAGTTGACGAAAACTTTTTTCTTCTATCTTTAAAAGATTCCTTTTTCTCTTCAAGCTGCTGAGCATGATAAGTTATTAAATATGAGAGCGTTTGAGAAACTTTAAGATTTTTTTCTAAAGTTACTTTTTATGTTGTTAGTGCGATTTCTTGCGTTTATCGCTTTTTAACTAATTTTTAAAAAAATGACAATTATAGAGTTATATATTTTTGCAATTAAAAAATGATTTGTTTTACTAAAATCAAAGAGATAAGTAATTATCAAGTTCAAATCGAAGATTGTATATTTTCATTGAATATCAATAAAGTAATTATAATTATTTGGATTTTAAGCTCTTATAAGATTGAAAATAACATTTAGCTGATACTACAAAGAAATATTTGAAAATGTTATATTTTTAATTAACTATTAACTATAAATACAAAAATTTAATTGCATAAATAATAAAAAAATTTAGTTTTAGTCTCAAATAAATAAGAATATATAATTATTAAAATTTTTCTTTTATAATTCATATACTCTATGGAATTAATATTCAATGACCAAATTTTTAAAAATGTATCCATAAAACTTCGATAATGTTACCAAATTCAAATTTAATCAATCAATAATTCAAAAAAGTAATTAACAAATTAAATTTAAAAAAATTTTAATTTATTTTAATTCATGAAAAAACAATGCTTCCCAACACAATGGGCTCTCCGCAATAAATCTCATGCTTTATAAGTCTAAAAAATCTTTAGTGCAATCATTAAAACGAATCGTCCCTCCTGAAAAAGAATAAAAAAAAAAAGAAGTTTCATCTCCCAAGCTTTCTAACGTAAAAGCGTAATACGCAAGCATGCCTTGATGCTCTCGCTGGCTTCATTAGAAAACCCCGTGGACAAAGATTTATGCGAAAGTTTTCTACCTTAGTTGTCTCTGTTCGCTTGAGAAAACAAAGAGAAAGAAAACTTAATTTTGATTTTATTTAAACTGCAACTGGGTAATAATTGCTATCCTAACAAACCATGGATAATGAAATTTTTTTTTTATGTATTCACTAGTTTGCTGAGAAGATGGGATGAAAACAAAAAAAATTTTTGCAAATTGAAAAAAAAAATATGACAAGAATTTATGCAAAATATTCAATCTTAGAGTCTTTTACTTGAGAAAAGAAATAAAAATAAATCCCAATCCCTATTTTTTAAATCAGTAGCTACTTAATTATACTATCGTAACAAATCATAGGTAATCAAAAATATAATTTTTTTATATATATACGAACCTGCCGAAGAGATGAGATTACCCCATACTTGTGCCATTTGAAAGAACATAAAAAATAAACCAAAAAATCTCGTCACCAATACATCAGCGCTTAATTCCGATACACTTGAATAAGCTTCGGCGACAACAGTCAAATAAGTACATTTAGCGCACCATAATGGACCACCACCTAAACCGACAGCTAAACCTGCTGGTATCATTGTATAGAAGCGTGGATAGAATTGTGCAGCTATAAATGGCATGTAAGCTGCGAAAGTCAATGCAATTGTCCATTTGCAGCCTAACCAACTAGAAATAGATAATAGTATGGATTTATCGTTATTCTAACATTATGTTGTATTGACAATAGAGTCTAAAGGGAATGGAGTAATTAGAGGAATTTCTTATATGTTTTTGACTTTGAATATTTATTTTGAATAATAATTGTAATTGGTTTGGAGAAAGTATATTTTCTCTTTATTATAAGAAAATATATGACTTGTTTATTTTATTTAAATAAGTATAAATCTTTTGTGATACTTTGTTAACATAGAGAAAAATAAAAGATATTATTTTATCTTTAATATAGTTTGCGTCTACGAATAATATTTTATGTTGAAAAAAACTGTAATTGTATCATATATTTTTCAAAGAAAATTTATTTACTTGTTGAGAAAATTTATGTTTCTCTTTTAACTTTGCAATATTTAAAAAAATGAGAAAATTCAAAGATAGTTTATAATAAAAGTAGCATAAAAAAAAATAAATAAAAAAAATTTCAATACAATATTATAAATTTTAT
This sequence comes from Anastatus disparis, assembly GCA_017163975.1. Taxonomy (NCBI): domain Eukaryota; kingdom Metazoa; phylum Arthropoda; class Insecta; order Hymenoptera; family Eupelmidae; genus Anastatus; species Anastatus disparis. The sequence continues at coordinate 13,255,536 of JAFFSR010000335.1, read as the reverse complement.
ATAATTTATAAACTTCTTAATTTAGTTATGGACTCGAGTTGTAATGAATTTTAGTTTCTAAAGTAAACATGAATCTCTATTTATTATATTATTTTTTATAAACAAATACTTTTTTTTTTAAATCTCAATTTTACCCAATAAGTGTTATTATGAATAAGTTAAGAATCATTGTTCATAAATAAAAAAAATCTTATAATGCATGTATGGAGCTATAAACATTTATATTATCATTGATCAACTATTATAATTTACCAAGTTAATAAATTAATTAATTCAGAAATAAATAAATTAAAATAAATGCAGAAACAAAAACTTATTGATTATATTTAGTAATTTGCATAATAATGTATTTACTTTTATTGCATTTCAACTGACAGAGTTAAATTTTAATTAATTCATATTTTCTGTGTTTAGGTATTGAAAATTTATATTTTTAAAACATTTTTCTATTATGAACGTCAAGTTTTTTTAAACACTTATCGCAGTAGATGTACTCTAGCTTGACATATACTTTATTCATTGATTTAAAATTTTCACTTTACTGTTATAAAATTTATTTTATTAAAGTAAATAACTATTATTTGTTGTGTATAAGAATCATTTTCTTTTTTATGTTTCTAACTGCAGTACATGAAATGCAATATTGTTTATTAGAAAATTCTGACCATGTAATATACACAACACAAATAAATATTTGTATTTCTATTGAATTTTTTTATAGAACAAAAAACTTTTTTTCTAACATGAGAAATTTTCTAACATTTTACAAAAATATTTTCTTTGTTATCTTTTCCAATATCATCGTAACGTTATTCTATTTTGAGATTTGTAAACAATAGCGATACAACGTACGTACACATATGAACAATTTAACTTTCACTTTCATTATTTTTTGTTATTTCTTCATTATCTATAACTGTACGTCAAACTATTTACTTTGAAAATTTGATCAACTCTTTACGAAGAAGGAAAATTAAGTTTCGAGTTTTAAATTAATTTAGACTTTAGACGTTAAATTCTAATTTTCAGAAACTTCGTTAAAAGTTTTAAATTTCAAAAATTTTTAATTTTAATCAGAATTTCATACATTTTTAATTCAGAAAGTTGGATTCTTTTGGTAAATCGAAAAAAAATAATGTTTATTTCGAGTTTTGAAAATTACGATGGAAAATACAACCTGATTCTTCAAAGTTAAACAAACAAAATTCTATTATTTAATGATATTTATTATTTCAGTACAAATTAATGAATGTAATTTAGATTTGCAACATACACGAAATTCATTATAATTTTCAACTGAAATACTGAATTTATTCAAAATAATAAAGGCTTATTTAACTATTTCAAATAGCATTTGCTTGTAAAACAACACGTGCACTATTATGTTAATGGTATCTCACTAATTTAATTTTAGGTGAGCAGAGAGTGAAAGTCGATATTGTAGTAAATAGTATACTAAAAATAATATTTGCATCCCGCTCAATTTTGTTAACATTCGAGAAATAATTGCTTTTTAAAACGGTCCTTTGTAAAATATTACTGAAAATTAATTCCAAACATTAAACTAATTCCTTTCAGTACAATAAATACGACAGTGTTCAGGCATTAAAAATCAATTAAAAATTGTCTGAAGTTTGTTATAACATCAATCTGTAATAAAAAGAAAACTAAAATTACAAATATAACGATCGAGTGAAAAATAAAAAAATAAAAGAATAAAACAATACGTCTTTAACAACGCGTGTTTCTGCAAAACGGTAATAAAAAAAAATTCTCAACATCACTCTCTTCTTTTTTTACATTTTACTTTTTTCTTTGAAATAAAGCATCTCTATATCTTTCAAGCCGTTAACAAGTATTGCCGAGCTGACTATTCATCGATCAGTAAAAAAATAAAAAGAATAAAAAAAACGAAAAGAGAGAAAGAATCTATATATAACACGTGAGAGAACACATTACATCAGCTTTAAAGTAAATTACCTATCTGTTCGCGTAACCTGCAATACGATTATAGTATCTTTTTTTTCATTGTTACGATCGGATGAGAAAAAAAAAGAAGAAAGAAAACATTGAATGATTACTTTTTTATTATTATGCTCAAGCATTTATTCTTTTTTTTAACATTTGATTGAATGATCTATAGCTCCATACATATATATATATATATATATATATATATATATATATATATATATATATTGGGCTATATATCCTTAAAAGAAGCTTGAAACGATTACGTGAGAGACCCATTGTTAACGAATTAGGAAGTTAATACTATTTAAGATTTTGCATTACATAATGTTGTTTATAATGATATATTAGTATTGATTTAATTAAAAAAAAGATTTGGAAAAAAAATATCTCAAGATTCTAGTAAGTCTTTTTCACAATTTTTTGTGCAATGTATTTAATGAAATTTTTAAATATAGAAACTACTTTATTGTTAGTGTTTATGAAAGTTTGAGTAAAGTGACAAGATAATAAGTTTATACTATATTCAATCATGATAAATGAATAAATTCTTTGCTTGCAAAATATCAAAACAATTAACTTTAACGCTCTAGGCGAACCGAAAATTAATCATTTAATTTATTATTAAGTAGAATTACAGCACTGTAATTAATGTTGAATAATATTAAATATTAATTAGAAAAGATTTAATTTATTTAAGATTGCTTAGTTTGTAAAAGTTTCCACTTTACTAATAGGTTCTTGTTATAAAAAATCGATTCTCTGCAAAGTCAATTTAATCAACAAGTGTTCGTCGGTTACAATTTTATTTAAATTCCTATAGCAAAATCAATACTTAGCACAAAGGGAAGAAAAATAAAGTTCTAAAGAATTTTAACAAAATTTTCAAACAAATAAAACTGAAAAGAATGAAGAAATTGTTTTATAACAAAATTTCAAATTTCGCGTAACAGATAATTTTATCTCTTTTAAGCCATAAATCCATAACAAACAAATAAACAATAACACAACTTTTTTATTACATTTTTGTTTGCTGTTAAATTTTTCATAAAATTCATAATGAAATTTGATTAAATAAAAAATGAGTGTTACGAAATATTTGGTTTTTATTCTTGTGATACGCGTAAATTCATTAATTAGTTTATCTAATTAAAAGAATGATGAAAATGGTACATTTTTGTCAAATTTAGTAAATAAGATATATTTTTCATACACATTTAATTAATTATCATAATTTAGTATAATATGCTAATTATGATTATTATTCATATACATTACCAAAAATTAAAAGTACAAAATTAAAAAAGTTATTAAAATTAAAAAAATGATAAAAATTACCTAATTATTAATACTGGCAAAAAGATATTACTGAAGATTAAACTTCCATAAATGGCAGCCAAAGTAAATGTACCGAGCGAGTTATCAGCATTGACAGAACTTTGTAAATTACTCGCGCCCATAAAAGCAGTAAAATGTATCATAAAGGCAAAGCCGATCATCAATATATTTTTCATTATCCTCCATCTTTCCGATGGCTCGAAATTATTCGTTTTAACCTCGACGAATTTTGGCGATGATTCCATTTTCGGCAGTTCAATGCTTCGTTTCCTTTGTGACATTGATTGCTGTAAAAAAATTAACAAAAGGATAGAGAAAAAATCTAATTACATTTAGTGTTACTATAGATTTCTATATTTGGGAGTTTAATAATGAAAAAAAATAAAACTAGACAGAAAAACAAATATTATGAAATTAAAAACCGGAACGTAATCGTTTTTATGAAGGTTAACACTTTAACCGCAAATCCGTCCGTATAAATCTCACATTTTTTATTTACGTTCAAATTCTCCTAAGCAACTGGGTTTTTTTAATGAATCGGCACAAATATTCAGAATTAGTTTTAGCAAACAAAGTTAATAATTTCCTTTTTCAAATATTTAATAAGTTGCATGATTTTGCAAATTCGCGTACTTTAAACGCCTTTGAAATGAAAATGATGATACATATGTGACAATCGTAAACATGATAATACTGAAAAGATAAACCTTTTATGTACATATTTAGAGAATAATTTTATGACAATTACACTGTAATATTTACATTTTAATTTTATTTCGAAAATTTATATCTTTGTTGAATATTAACTTTTTTAAACAAAGCACTTATCTTTGAATTTATAATATAAAATTATATTATCAGAAAATTTTGTGGCAGCAAAATTTAATGTTATGAGAACTGAGATTGTAATACTGTCATTATTCGATGCATAAACGTTATTAATATTTATATTAATATTTAATGAGTTTATGTTTACAATTGCAAAATTTTCAAAATAATTTTATTGTACAACTAAATTATTACCATTCGTTAAACAACTGATACATTAATTTGGTATACGATTTCATAAATGAGTTATAAAAGCTACGCATATTACGAGTTTTCTACATGAGTAAATATATAAATTATTGTATATATTATATTTTTTAATAATATTGTAATTATATAATTTTTTTTTAATCTTAATACAAAATGTTACGAAAATTCGGGGATTGAAATGTAAAATCCAATTTAATTTACATAATAATTTTCGTATAATTGAATTTTTGAAAATTAAAATTAAATGAACGTATATGTTTGAGTTTAATAGTATAGTAATGTAATAAAATAAAAGGACAAAACAAGTAATTTCTGGTTTTAATATTATTATTATTTATATTTTTTTTACAAAAAATTAAGCATATATATAGAGTTAGAATATACTCCATTACAAATTTTTCACTTGTGAAATTTATATTTTATCCGCATAAACAATATGGTATTGATTTTGTCATTTATTGACTTATTTATCGTAAAGTTTATATTGAATAAAAAGTATCCACGGAGATAAATTGCCTTGTATATTTTATTCTAGAATATTGGAAAGTTTTTCAGAAAGATCAATAATTTTATCAGAGCTGCTAATAATATTTACTAAAAAATTTGTACTTTTCTGTTTTTACAATATATGACAATCTTGCAGTAATTAAAGTAAATTTTTCTCCACATATATTTTATACTATACGCGTAATAAAAAACACAATCTTGTATTTATCACTTATTGTGTAGGATAATTAATGGAATTTAAATATTAGCAGTGGTGAAATAAAAAAACACATTAGTTTACGAGACTATTATTTATGCGCATGATTAATTATCAATCATCGTAAAACAGTTTCAAACGAAAAAAAAAGTTTGTTAATTCACAGACATAAAATTTATACGTACGTAATAATATGGCATTGCGTTTGGAAAATTATTGTACTCTATAATTTCAATGTTTTGGTTATTAACTGAAAATTATGATTATTTTAATGTAGGCTAAAATTTCAGAATATCATGATACTAGTTGTTACCGAAAATTTGTACACACTTTTATATACGAATCACCTGCGCGCACCAGAGATTATCGCAAAAATTTTCGGTTGTATAAATTTTATCATGCAATTTCAGATAAAATTAAAACCGTAATAATTAGTTAACGCATGCACGGCCGTTTAATAATTTCGAGCTACCTTTAATTAAATTATTTATGGTACTTTTCTTGTTAATAAAATGATGAATTACGTTTTGTTTATAACAATTTAAATTTTTGCTATTTTGAAATTTAATAGAAAAGATAATCTTTATTTTCTTCAATTATAAATATTATTGTGGTATAAAGTTGTTATTCGTCTGAATACTTTAATTTTAGCTACTTACAGTATCTTTAATCGCGCTTTAACATTCATGTGTGAAATCCTATAACTTGCACGTTTTATCACAAACAACTAGTTGGCAAGTAACACGATACATTAATATCGGTAAATTACAAAATCCGTCGATGAAATCTCATTTATTTTTTTAATTTTATTTAAAAATTACTAATAATATTAATGAAAATCTTTAATATGATTTAAAAAAAGAAAAGAATACATTTACATTAGCGTATTAAACGCGGAAAAAGAACCAGTTACAGGATGTTGAAAAACCGTACCCCGAGATTGTACTTTGATTTATTTCAATTTACGCTTGCCAAACACTTATATGCATGTACATATACCACACATACGTGCATGTTTGTATTGTAGAAACTGTTGAATGTTGGTTAACTTGTTTTAGACCGGCATTACTTGTATGAGTGTGTATATATATAATGTGTACATAGGGAATATTGCATCAACAAATCTTCGATTGATCTCACATAGAAAGAGAGAACATATATATCAATTCTATAGCTTATGTTATCCTTGAAAAATATTCTCTCTCTTGAAAACCTTTCACGCCAACTCTCGGCACGCACCGCACACACTTAATCGACAGGAAGCTTTATGTATGCTTATGTGTATACTTATTGTAAAGGCGATCAAAAAGATTTATTATTTTATAAGAGTAATTAATTATAAACATTTTTTTCTTCTTCTTTCATGCACACAATAGAAAGATTCTTAATGTTTATTTTAATTAGAGAAAAAATTTATTTAATTTATCGCTTGTTTAATTTGTTAGTTAATTTTTGTCCATTTATTAAAGTTACACTTATTGTGGGTTGAGCTTGTTAAATTACATAATTAAAATTGTCTGATAAAATGATTTGATAACGCGTTACGGGAAAAATATTATGATTCTTATTAAACGTATTATGAACAAAAAAAATCTAATATATTCAAAAGATCTGAAAAAAATTATAAATTTAAAATTAATACGTGATGTTAATATTTATGAATTGTTACGGTTTTTAAAAATTATAATACGTTTATTCAACAATTAAAGGTATAATTTATTCAAAGATTTGTTCGATTATAAGAACCGATATAAAAAGAACTTTTAAATCAATTTGTTAATATGCAAATATAACATTGAAAATTTTAGATTTATCGTTAGTCAATTTTCGATGAGAAGCAACGAAAATAAATTCGCCAAGAGACAATTTGTATTGAAATGAACAGCACACTTCTGTTAGTTTTTTTTCTATTTTCTTTTTGTAGTACAGATAAAATGGTATTGGATGGTTTTTCCTCGTAAATTCATATTTTTTTTTTATTTCATGAAAACCCACTATTGCACTTGTTCCCTCCCTGGTAGAAATATTATCGGGTTTCCAGCTAGAAATAAGCGAGACCCGTTAAAAATTAGCTTTAAATTAGCTGAAATACCACTAACCATGGGTACCATTTTAACAGGTTCTTAGCTAGAAACCTGTTAACTTTCAGCATACACAGAAACTAAGGCGCTATTCAAGTAGCAATACATATGTATGTATTGCGTTGTATGTATGCGCGCGCATACTTTTTATTCTTTTGCCGACAAAACGATCGTCGCGATATGTACATATGTATCACTCAAATCTTCCTTCATACAAATTTTACACAATGTTGGCCAAATTGATCCTGCACTTGATTTAAATGGAGGAAATCCATCTATGTTTAAAATTTATTCTATAATATTAGAAGTATGTAAACATGGATTTACAACATTTTTAATAATTTATCTGCATGCCATTGGGGAAATTAACCTTAAAATGTGAATCGGACTAGATGCAAACAGCGAAATCACGAGACTATACCTACAGCGTATGCGCAAGCAGTTGCGCTCAATATAGCATTATGGTACTATACACCACTCCGACATACATGTATAGATATACTGCTTTGACATGTATGTATTCGTTTATGATTGCTAACCTTTATGATTAAGAATAAAGGCGTAAATATTTTTAAAAATATTTTAATGATAATTACACTACATGAGTATTTAAAATATTCAAATAATCTAATATGTTGTTTAACTATGATAATAAATATTTAATTTATTTTTAAATTTAATTTATATTTTATCGGATTTTAAGCGAGAAAGCAGCTAGAAATGTGCCTGATTTCTCGCTGCTGATTCTAGCTAATTGTTATTAACTTAACGGGTGAAACCTCTTAACGTTCTACCAGGGCTGTTAGTACATAATGGAAGAAAAAGAAAATCACAGAGCTTCCTATGTGAGAAGGCAAATAATAAAAAAAAAGAACAAACGAAAAAACAGCTTTGTTTTGGTTTTGTTTTGGGCTTCTGGATTTACGCGTATCTTTTAAAAAAAGCATTGCTTTGGGACATTTTGTATGTTCAACAAAATTTCTTTTGAGTTTTTCATGCATAAAACAAATTTTTTGAAAATTAATTAATTTTAATTATGTTTTTAATGAAAAATGAAAACCACATATTATTCGTCTATAATAATCAATAAATTAAAAGCTTTATTCACATAGCAGAACAATTCAAATACACGAATCAATGATTATATCAAAATTCAATTGTAACTATAACTAATAAATAGAGTTGTAATCTTAAGAGGTTTATTCCCACGATAAAATGAAAAGGAAATAGCTATTATCATGATATTTTCGGTTTTGTTTTAATTAACAAGAAAATATTAATCTCTTTAAATGTAATTATAGTACGTTCTAAATGGTTATGAATTAAAGATTCTCTCAGAACAACATATCTTAAATTTTATTCAACAAAAACAATTCTAATTTAAAATATTTTCTTCTCAACACATAAATATGATAAAAATAATGACTAGCATTATCAAATTTCATATTGTAATTTATTTAATCATTTTTTAATAAACTAAATTTTTAAATATTTTCAGAATAGTAATTTTATAACATAAAATAGAATTATATATTTTTGAATAATTTATTAAAGTTTTAAAAAATAGTAAAATGAATAAAATATACACTATGAATGTTAAAATGAAAATAAATGAAGGATGTTGCATGCTATATTTAAGCGATATTAAGATTTAAGATTACCTTGATGAGGTCGGTTAAAAAAACTAATTATTTTCAAGTACCAGCTATTGACATGGTAAATGATTTTTCTTTTTTAATGGAAAACAAAAGAGTGAGGCGAAAAAAAAGAATAAAGAAGTAGGTCATGTTATAAGAGTCGAAATGATGGTTTTATGATACACAATCGACGAAGCGTAAATTTTACATTCAGTGAAATGTCAAATAGATAAGAGCAAAAGAGATTAATGTTGAATTCGTTTACAACTATCTATATAGAGATGGCATATTCGATGATATATACTTATAACTACTTCACACTATAAACTATATATTGCCAATATAACAAATAAAAAGAAACGATGAGAAAGAAACCTTACGTTTTCTTATTATTTTCTCTTTTTCAACAACAATATAGAAAATTTTCCAATTAACTTTTTTTTTAATCACTCGATTAACTTCGATTTCTGTAATTTGCAAAATTAAGCCGTTGAACGAAAATAAATTACACATGAATGCTTTGATATAAACATGCAGAATCACACTAAACATATCTCGTCCTTGCTTTTAGATATATATGCGTTAATCTGATCGTCAGTGAACTTAATTGCAGATTGTAAATTAACATAACGTAAATCCCTAATGAGAGCGTATTAGAGAAGGAAATATTAATCATTGTGATGGTAGTAGGTGTAAATAAAACTTTTTTTTATTACTCATTTGTCAGAATTGAAAAAAAAAGAAAATGATTAAAATGATAAAAAAATTTTGCATACGCTTTTTCAATTACATCGGAACAATTTTATAAGAATTTAAAATAGTTATAAATCAAATTGTTATATGTCATAATTTATTATTATAAAAAAATTATTAAATAGTTTAAAATATTGTAAGTTATCGATTACTATTGATTATTTATCATTTTTTAAACACTAATATCGATAAATTATATTTTTAAATTTCTAAAGCTTGATTTCACCATGCTAAATCTAAATTATAAATGGTTGTTATTAGAGCATTAAATTTAAACTGAAATTAATTCGGTTAATTAATTGATCAACATGATTTAAAATATATCATAACAATGGAAATAAATTAAGATTAAATTATAATTCATGTCAGTAGTATCATTTATAAAAATAATCATATCACCGCATCATCATTCATTTATTATAAATTGAAGTCAATTTTGAACAAATTTAAACGTGACGTATGAATTTTAAATTCTCGTACATTCGTTTTCTTTTTTAAGCAAAATTAAATCAAGCCAATATTATGTATATAATTAATTTAATAAATTTTTATTAGGATGATATATTCCCTGGTAGAAAAAAGCCTGGATTTACGGTGTCATTATGGTGTATTTTATGGTTTGCAACCATAATATGGCCACAAACCCAGTCTTATTTCGACGGAATATGGCCAGCTTATGGACTTGACAAGGCTACAAACCCAGTCTTATTTTGACGGAATATGGTCAGCTTATGGACTTGACAAGGAATACAAATTTATAATTTTGAAAAGATAATTAAAATTTTGGAATAATAATTAAGGAAATTATAATTTAGAATTATCAGAAAATGATTCATTTTAATAAATTATCGTCATATATTATTCATTTTTATAAACTATTTATTTTTATAATTAACAATAACACATTAAAGTTTCATTTATAAAGTTATAGTTAATGGTCTGACATTATTTACAATTAATAACAATTACTTGTTAGTATATCACTCGAATAGACAAAGGTTATAATGAACAATACAAACTTTATAGGTTATGATTTATTTTAAAAATAAATTTAGTGTTAATATAAATTAATGAGATATTAGTATTATTTAATATTAATTGTAGTTACGCTCATATAAAATATCAATTAATTAAGAACTTAAGGTATCAAGCCCAAATTCAAGCCTAAAATAAAAATTAAATTTAAATGTCATAATAATTTTTTTATAATAATATTATTTAAAAAAAAGTTTTTTTTACCTTAGATATATAAAATATAAGACTTTGGCCCATGAATAATTTTAAATAATCTCATGAAATGATTAAAATTCTTTCTTTTATTCGAACACTTGATTTTGGTGGTCACTGCAAGCTTCCTCAGCCAATTTTCAACGAATTGACTTCAAAATTTCCAGAGATCTTTAATTAATATGTATTCACAAAATAACACTTTTATTTAAAAGAAAAAGAAAAAGAATTTAAAAGTTTGTCGAACAATTAACTGAGAAAGCTTACGACAACCACCAAATTGAAGAAATCACATTTTTGACTAATCAAAAGGATTTTAAGCATTGAATGAGATATTTTAAAATTATTCATAGACTTTGTAAATAAATTTAGAATATTCTGTCTATTATAATATCAATACAGATCCATGTAATGTAGGTTGTATTGTAATTTCACTTTAAAGGAGTTGGTGGCAAGTTTAATTTTTGGTCTAGCGACAACTAAAATATTTAATAATACACATGTTAGAATATTCTTTTTAAAATTATGGCACTCAAAGTTCTAAAATTTTGCAAATAATTTTAAAATGTCCTACTGTAACATAATGTCAATGCAAATCAATGTAATCTAGGTTGTATAATAAAACATAACATTGAATTCTATAATTTAAAAAGAAGTATAGTCTGGTACGTATAATATGAAAGGACTCATCATAGACTAAATCAAATATAAAACTGCTTACCAACTTTTTAAATCAAAACAACAGTACAATATAAATTACATTCATATGAATTGATACCATGTTCGAGGAAGATATTTTAAAGCAAAATACAGAGTATCATAGCTTTAAGTACTATAGTTAAAAAAAAATCTAACAAGTACCACATGAAACATTTCATTCGATATGGACTAAAAATGAAACTGGCCATCAAGTTGTTTAAAGTGATATTATAATTTCGTTTTTACTTATTTGTTTTTAAAATTATAGCATTTACAATCATGAAATTTCGTAAATAACTTTAGAATGTTTTGTCTAGCATAATATCAATATAAATCCATATATTGGGAATTGTATTATAATTTCACTTTGAAAAAATTGGTGTTAAGTTTCATTTTTGGTTTAGTTACAAACAAAATATTTCATAATACACATATTCGTTTTGAAAGTCTGGTACTCAAAGTTCTAAAATTTTGCAAATAATTTTAAAGTGTCCTGTTATAACATAATGTTAATGCAAATCAATTAGTTTTATTATATAACATAATATTGAGTTTTTCAACTAACTAACAAAACTTAAGAACTACATTAGCGCGTCTATTTTTAAAGATTAGGGTTAGGTTAAGATGTCGAATATAAAGTCATATCAGAAAATTAGGTTATAATAAAAAAAAATTCATTTGTAATTAAAATCTGAAGAATAGTGAATAAAAAATAATAGAGAAGAGTAGAGAAAGTTCACAATTAAAGTTAAACTTGTTATACTATAAATATAAGTTTATTATAGTAGTGCGCACAAATCATACATTAGAATAAGTCCATATTATGGCCAACTTATGGTGAAATTTGACAGTGTAATTACACCGTACAAATATGGCCATATGTTGGTGGACACGCCATAATTTATGCTAAACTTTCTACCAGGGTTAGAATCATGAATTAAACAAAGTTATAATTAGGAATAATGAGGATAATGAATCTGAAAATTCCAAAATAATTTACCAATAATTTTTCAATCAAAAATATAATTACGTTTATAATAATTAATTTGACAAAATTTTCTCAGAAAATTTCATTAAAATCATAAATTAAACAAAATCATGTTCAGAAATGATGAGTATAATGAGTCTGTCAATCAAATAAAGAATTCAGACGATGCTTTGTCAGCTAGATTGAATTAATAATTAAAATCATAAAGTAATGTATAACTATCAAATACGGCTTTCTGCGTACGAATTATTCAATCATGTGTAAATTTTCCTATACGTTGTTAAGTTTAATGAATGTAACTTTAAGGATGGATGTGTACGAAAGTATACGTAACATGTGTATATATTAAACAAAGGAAATAACAGGTGTTATGAATTTGAAAATTAAGTAAACAATTCATCAGCAATTTCTCTATCATGGATGAATATTGCCAAAATAACTGGAGTAGAAGAAGAGGGAAGGTATGCATGCACGCAATTATGATTTTAACAAAATTATATTTATAATTGATAAGTATAATGAATCTGGAAATTTAGTAAACAATTCACCAAAAACTTTGATATTACTGGTAAATTTTACCAAAATGACTTGAAAGAAGGAAAAGAGATGAAAGAGACAAGATTGAATCGACAACTTCAATGATAAAGTAATATGTAATTATTGAAAATCGGTCACTAAGCTACCGTACATTCAATCATGCGTAAGCAATTTTCCCATCGTTGACAAGTTTTACCAATATAACTTTTTTGGGAAATGGATACGTACGAAAGTATACAAAACATTTGTACACATTGAACGGTACATAAAGAAGAGGAAAGGAGAGAATAAAAGAAAAAGAAGTAGATATTGCTGACAAAATTGAAACATGGCAAAGAATATATTAAGGATTTTTTTTTCCTGCTTTCTTTTTTTTTTCATCTAAATTCAGCTTAGGATAGAATTGTAAAGATTTGCTTTTGTACTTTGGATGTAAGAAGTTTTTCATTTTCGTATCAACAAAAAGTAAAAAAAAAAGTATCGAAGGCGAATGGGTTAAAGATAAAAAGAAAATGTTTAAAAGTTAATATTACTTCATATATGTTTGTTCATCTTCTTTATTTTCTTGTTGTTTTGTTTTATTATTTCTTTTTTATTTCACCGCGGCTGTTTTACACGTGAGCTTTATAGGTTTTCTGATCGAAATATAATTTGAGATTACTAGAGCAAAAGAAAAAAAATAAAGAAGAAGAAGAAAAAAAAACGACAAAAATATACCTTTCTTACCAGCCAAGTTACGCGATGAAATACGCTTTAGGAAGTTGTCCCGAAACGGAGAAAGGGTTAGAGACTTCCGTTTAAATGAAACGTAATACAGGTCTGGTAAAGTATTTTATTTTTATTTTCTTTTTATTTTATTTTTAACAAATGTTTTCGATCTTTATGACTTATTTCGTTGTTGAAGAAAATATTTAATTTGTGAAATACATAAAAATTATATAGGCTTTATATGGACTTTAAATTTTTGTATTGGTTATATTGTAAACAAAAAGTTAAACGATTTCAAATATTATTAGCTTTTGATCATTAAATTTTGTTTTTTATACTTTTACAAAAAATTTATTTTTATTACTTTTGATCGTTACATTTTATGTTTTATACTTTTACAAAAAATATAAATAAATAAAATACCATAGCAAATATAAAATTGCTTAGTAAGTCAAATAAAATTGTTGGTTATCGAAAAATCTTTATTTTCTCTTGAATTACCATACCGCAATTTATTTCTAAAAAGCGTCAAAATAAAAACAACTTTAAATCAATAAGAAATTCTAAAAAACAATTAACAAAGACATATCAGATCAAATTATCCCGAGTTTCCGCTTACTTAATCGCATCGAACATCGTTTTAAACCACAGATTGCAATACTAAACTTATTTACGATTCAATTTCCACACTCTCGTAATAACATTTAATAAACATTTATACACTTGGAGAAAAAAAAAGGATTTCACGGATTCACTAGAAACACGACGAAGAAAAAGAAGCTTCGTATGTATACATATAACTTTAGCTTACCAATTTCCGCAGTCTTCCGGCAAGTAAGCATTATATCGTTAGCCCGTGTGTCGCCTGCTGCAAGCGATAGTCAATCCTTTTCCTATACACACGATATTGATATAAAAAAAATATTTATATATATATGCTTTTTGATAAAAGAATAAAAAATGAAAGTATCGGTAAATGTGTGCTGCCTGTGCATCCACGACGCCAGGTCTCTAACTGATCGTTTGACCTGTTATAAGCTTATACTTTTGCCTGTTTGAATCAACTTTAACTCTCCCACCATCTAGTTTTATATTTACTTTTTTTTTATTTTTAATAGTTCTATATACACTTCGTTCGTTTAACGCTTGTGATCTGAATAGGATAATTTTACCTTAGTGACACGGTTACTTTTACTTTTTGTACAGAGTATCGAGGGTATAAAGGCCGATGGATTTGAAAGGAAATTAAAAAAGTTTAGAGAGCAATATAATATACAAAAAATAATGTGCAACATCAATTTAAAATTTATTTTTTCTTTCATCGTTGTCCTGTCTAAAAATTACTCTTTTACTTTGCCGCTAAGCATAATAAATATGAATAAAACGATATATTCCTTTTTGTAATATCAAACCAAGAGTCTGTCATTTTTATCTTTATTTGCATTATTCGAGCTGCAAGGACTTGCGTAGCTTCAGAGCAAAAAGATATTTGGATTTATCATTGGATATTTTACAGGTGTGTTCAATATATTGTGGGATATGTGTAAATTAATTCATCAAATACTATATTTCTCGTATTTAATATCGTATAATCGCATTTATTTTTTCTCTCATATGATCTGGTATGTAAATTAACATGCATTTCATTTAAGCTTACAATGTCATAATGTGTATTTCTATTGCGACATTTATTAAGTACTAAAAAAACTTTGCAACGTGATATTTCTTCGATAATATTTTTAATTGCTTAGTGAAAATTGTATATTTATTATTTATTTTTCATAAAATCAAACGCTAATTAAACTTTTTAGACATAGCTTATTTGTAACATTCTATATATTTACTGTAAATGTATAGTTTATTTTGCACATTTTCCTTGTATTCTTGATTGGTTCGTATGAAGGAAATTTCTTGGTATTTTAGTTTTTGTTATCATTAAATATAAACAATCACGTGGAATTAATTACCAATACAATACATTAATCAATAGCTTAATAATGTTTAATTTCTTATTTTAAATAAAAAAAATAAAATTACATCATTAATTTCACTATTACACATTAAATCAAACTTTTACATTTAATAGCCCTATCACGAGGATTATCTGTTATAGGCCCTTCAATCAGCAAATGAATTATTTGAGATAGCTTCGTAAATGCTGCTTTTCCCATCCTCCTCCTCTTCATGGAATAAATTGCCTTTACTGACGTAATCCCACTATGGCTATGGATAAATGACGTGAGCGTTAAATGTTTAGCCTTGTATGTTGCTATGGCATTTATATTCAATCGCTGTATCATTTCATATTTAATGTAATAAAAATTTTGTAATTTTGTAATAAGTTGCTTAATAGATAAATTTTTTCTTTATTCCATCCGGATTTGCTTGATTGTGTAGGTTAATTCTGTTAATTATGGAAATTGAATAATAAAATTATATTATAATGTGTAGTTGAAATTATATTCATCAGATCTTAAAATTACGATATATTTAGTTTTAAAATTTCATCAAAAGTTATTGAGAGTCGTATCATATTTTGTTTCTACTTTTTTTCCTTATAGGAAAAATTACTTCGAGACATCTTTCGCAGTTTCATCAAAGAATATGTATCCGAGTGTTGATATTTGACTGATATTTCTTTTCCACTTTTTTTTTTAATTTATCCTCAATCCTTTTGAAACAGATGATTACTTAGTTTTTTAATGTTGCACGCTATATTCATATTTTCAACTTTTTAAAATTGTATACAAAAATGTTTATAAAAAATAAATTTTTTTAGAATTGAATATTTTATTTCCTTCTTTTTATTTTTTCTTAACAACAATAGAATTGATGATATCTACATAATTAATTTGAGCGAGTCATCAATTTGAATTAAAGGAAATGTGTTTAAGCTTAAATTTGACAGTCATTGAATTTCGAAATAAAAGCAAATGTCATTAGTGTTAAAAATAATTTTGAATTCATTGCAAACCGATGAATAAAGAATATATGTAATTATGCTAAAAAAATATAATTTAGATTTGTAATATTCGAAAGTTAACAAATTGACCCTACAAGGATTGATAAATGTTTGATCAGATAATTATTTGCCAACTGGAGCAAAAATCTTGTTTTTTTAATCTTTGTCCTTTAACAGAAGATTGTTATTGTCGTTTCTGTTTTTTTTTCAATTTAATTATTTCCTTTTCTTTATTGACAAACTTGTAAATAAAGAAATCCAAGAATTAATATATTTTAGATTGTTCTCAAAAGGTTTTTTCTTGTAGAACTTTTCGAAAAAACAAAAAATACTAGTCCTTAGAGAAAAAAATAGGTTTCTCTTCTAAGTATTTGAAAAATCTTTCTTTTAATTTTCAGAGGCATTGGATTTAAGAAACTTCGATAACTTTTTTATCCATATTTGATATTTCTATTTATTTAATCATTTATAAAAATTTATTATTTAAATAATATAATATTTTGTAAAATATAAATTAATAATTTAGATTACGTTATGCAATAAAAAACAGAGTGGTTCAAATTGTATTCGTACAGCAATACAAATAATTTATTATCATAGTAACTTAAAATCTCCTCCTCATTGATTTTACAACAAAATATTTGGAATCTTTGAAAAGTCATGAAAATTGGATATATTTAATATACTCAACATATAAATATACTTTCAGTAAGGTTCACGTTTTGTAGACTTGTGCAAAAATTTAAAGCTACGTATTTGATATTTTTATTTTACGAGTAAGATCCGCAAAGTTTCGGAACATAAACAACTTTATAGAGGATAGTGTTTATTCGGAAAATTTTTAAAGGGATTGTAATATTGCTCTAGTGATTTGAAACAAAAAAAAATAAATTATTTTATAATTAATAACGATTTAATGCTTCCATTTTATTATTCATTAATATCTGCAATCTAATATGATATTCGTTAAATTAGCTTAATACTGCTCATTAAAGGTATATCAAGTTAAAACTTTACAGATATTCTGATTCAAAAGATAACTTCATATATTATTCTCTTTTTATTGCTATTTTAATGGTATTCATGAACTTTTTAATGTTCAAACTTTGAAATTGTCGATTAATACTGAAATTATTCAAATATGATTTATGAGTATTTTTTTATATTTTTGTTTTGATAAACATTTTTATTTCAGTGATTATAGATTTAAAATAATTTTTAATTACAATATTCTGTACATTACATGTAATTAATTTAATACATTATATTCTATAAAATAACATATTTCTTCATGCAGAATCTGAAAAAAGTTGGAATGTAGTAAATGTGTTACGATGAACTTTAAAGAATTAAAATTAAAAGTAGATTCAAATCTCTTAAAAGCAACCGCTAATTAATATAATACGTTTATTCACTAAAAAATTCATTTCAATGTACCATAATTATAGAATGTACTAACATAATGCAATAAGTGCAGGTGAATGAAAAAAAAAGAAATATTTTTTAATCAAAAGAAATGTATTGAAATATAAATTGCTCATTAAGATATTTCATCGAGATTAACGAGTAAAATGTATTGAAATAGTTACAATCCAGCTTTAAGAAACTATTCAACTTTTGTAAGGAATAAGACAAGAGGTGGCAGACGTTGATAAGTACTTGGTCATTTATAATTCACAATATTTTACTCTCCTTTTTCTTATAGTATTTTTCTTGTACAATACTTTAACTTGTTGCCTTAATTAATATTTTCATCTTATATTTATTTTTGTTATTTTTTTTTGCTTTCTTTTAGTCCCCTTTCATATTTAATTGTCATAAGTTTTGCCTCCAACTTTGTGCAAGTTGTATATAAGGAAAGGAAGGAAGCGAGTAAAGTATTAAAAAATTTTCATCTCCTATGTAGTTTAACGCTCGGCAACAAGCTTTCTCTTGTGCATACGTATACGTGTACACACACACACACACACACACACACACACACACACACACACACACACACACACACACACACACACATATTTAATATAAAATATCTACAGATTCGTATCAGAGTAAAGTGAGTTCAATGTTGTACAAGAGTTTTAACTAACTTGTACTGTATTTATGTGTGCGTGTGTGTGTATGCGTGTGCACGTGCGTTAGGGTGTGAGTGTTTATAAAATGCGTGTACTGAACGCGTGCGAAGATGCGTGTATAAATAATAGGGGCTAAACAAGGAAATTATGACTACTTACTTTATATACGCAAACAACAAATCTTCTCTTTTCATTCTCTCTTTTTCTACACTACCCATTGCCTCAAAGGTTAATTTTAGTTTGTTATGAAGCCATTTAATATCCGTAACTTCTTACGAAACATAACTACTATTGTTAGAAATTTTTATAAACTTTTACTCGTGTCTAATATTGAAAATGAAATGTTCTATAAAAGCAGGTTGATCGTTAACGTTTAAGTGTTTATGAGTTTACTCAGATGTGATTAAACTAAATTATCATAAGGTTTTTGTAACGATGTTAAAACTTTGCGATACGTTAAAGTGGCTTTTCAACCTTCTACTGTATATTAATTGTACTACCAAGCTCTCTTTAGCTTGGAATGTTAAATAATTAATATACCTTAACTTTTTAAACTTTCTATTGAACTTATTCACTAATTTTATTATTATTTGGTACGTTTAAGCAAATTTATCTTTTGGTTGCACTGATTGTTTCATTTTAATTTCATGTATGGGACCTTTTTATTAATTGATGTTAAGTATTTTTTTTTTAGTTTTCTTCTGAATTTGAATGAAGTAATAAATATAAAATGAAACAAGATGAAATAAATATTACTTGGTAATTATATAATTATATAATTCTAATATCAATGATTAAAAAGTTTAATATTTTAATGTATTGTAGTTGCAAATGACTAAAAAAGTAAAATTATAAAAAAAAGTAAAAATTTATAACAGCAAAACATCTATTATACTTCTATATGCAAAATTAGCAACGATACGAACCACAAAACAAATAAGCATAAAGGAAATGTTTAACAATAACGTCAGATGTAATAACCTTGATCAAATAATCAGTCTACTAAAGGGTCAACAAATAGATAATATGACATAATGTAACCTTAAGCAATTGTAAACTTTCATTTTATTATATTTATTTATGGTAAAAATATGAATTTTCAAACGTAAATATTTGAACATCAAATGTTTGTCGTTGAGGTCTTCAGTGGCTCAGTCGGTAGAGCGATGGATTCGTAATCTCGATGCCCCGAGATCGAATCCCAGTTGCGGCTGATTTATGCAAGCACCACTGAACGTTACATGTGCTTTGTTCACAAACACACTGAAGACCTTCGTCGTTAATTATGATAGCATAAATACAGCGACGTAAAATAAAATTAAAAAAAAAATCAAGTATAATCTGTTCTGGTTTCTTATTTAAAAAAAAATTTTGAATATATAATAAAGATATTCTATAAATGTTGTAATGACCGACTAAGAATATGTTTGAATCCGTATATGAAAATTCTCATATTATAAAGAATTAACTATAAAGAGATACGACTAGTTTGTCATTATCACATTCCATGTATAGGAATGTTAGAATCCTCAAATAATTTTTATTATAAATTCTTTATAATGTGAAAGTTTCTTATATTAATTCAAACATTTTCTTGATTTTTATATCGGTCGTTTCTTCATTCATCGAGTAAAAATTAACAAACATCATTTGTTAAATTAAAAAAAAACATTCTAACATTCAACTAGAAAAAAAATTACTTCGTCATTAAAATAAAAATATGTTTTGCTTATTCATTTTTTATTTTTTTTCTAGTTGTATAGAAAAAATGTATTTATTCTAAAAAATTATTTAAAATAAAAATTTCAATTATCCAAAGAGCATATGATGAAAGTTATTATTTATTTTCATCATGCCATTCTATGAATAACAAGAAACAAATATGTTTTATATACGAATAGATAATAGATAAGCAATTAAATAGAAGATTTTCCGATAACGATTTTGCAAAACAGTATAGAATAGTTAAAAACTTCTAAATAAGTGTTACAATCAACAATTTCCAATAGAGGGTTATTTTCGGAATATTGGAAAATGTTAGAAACTCAATCAAATAATGTTTTTAATGAATGATCTTTTTTTCCATTCAATCCAATAGTCAATCATTTACTGTATGAAAAAAAAAGTTGTCAATCCAATATCCGAAATTTCTAAACAAAACTCCATATACACGTTTAACTTTTTAAAGTAAGTTAAACATCGTTGGATATGCGCCATTAATAACAAATGCTTTTTATTAAATTAAAAAGTGGAAACTGATATTAAATTGTAAGTATGGTGATCAATTTAACGTTTAGTTTAATCGATAAATTTCGCATTGAGCGTATAGAAAATTTTGATTGAAGTGATAAGCCACGCGTTTCTAAACTGCTGTTAGCTTATTTTCTCTTTTAACTAAAATACGAAAAGATACAAGAAGAGAATAGATAGGCTGAAGTTAAATCTATGTGGAAATATCATGTATACAGTAGGTATATATGATACTTTATACATTTTCAACACTGATGAAAATCTTAAAACTCAAGGGAATAGCTAACGCGTGAAAACACAAAAAGCTTTCATGATTACATTGGAAGCCATGCAATATGTTTGAATTACGAATTTTTTTAACAGAGTGATAGTTTGTTTTTAAACTCAAATATTATTTTTTACTTGTTTAGCTATTTCATAAGATTTCTTTTGAATTTCTACTTTTTTATTTTTTAAAATCCTTACTTACAATCAAATCAAATCATATCTCTAATATTTCACTTTCCTCGAAATTATTCTATTACACTAGCTTAAGATTGCAATAATGCACAAATCTATAAATTTCCAGTAGATATTAAATGTAAACACGGTATAAATAACCAAGATATTATTTTATAGTACACCCATGAGATACGTTTGATGATAATAAGTTTGTATGGGTTATGTTGAATCTTTTATACGGTCGTATATATATAGCCGAAAAAGTATATAACCCATAAAAAGGGAAAGAAATTGATATCGGACCAAATCTTTAACGTTAAAAAAAAAGAAAATACAATTATTCATTAATTAAATAACGTTGTTGTGGTTTACCAGCAAACATTTATTTGCGATCTTAATCTTTACAGCGTTGATGAATGACTTAGAAAAGCTTTTCCTTCCCTAAAAAAACGGTACTAACTTTATCGATTCGAATGGGAAAAAAAAATTGGTATGATCTACTGTATGGACATAATACAAATGACATAACTTTCAGAATACAAATTTTAGTTATGTTTGCTCGGTAGCATATGACTATTTAATAAATTTTATTAGATTATTTTTTGTACGCTATCTAAGGTAATATTTCTTACAAAAATTACATAAATTATTATTCATTCATATTTTTTAGATATTTTTATTAAAATTTTGAATTTTTTTTTCCCAAAATATTTTTGTATTCTTATTACAAAAGAAAAGTATATAAAGATTTTTATTTTATTTACCAATAATAAAATAAAAAATACAGACAGTAGTAATAATCATCTTAAAAGGATAGTAAATCACTAGATCCATTTTCTTTCTGTCTATATATCAGCCAGGAACATTATTTTTCTTTTATTTTAATCCATAAAAAAAGACGCTATTTTTTTCAACGTTATTTTATTTTTTTTTAATAAAAAAGAAATAAAAAAAAGATTACTGTAAATATATATTTCAATCAGTTGGTTGTTGAACAAAGTGTATTTTGGAAATTAAAATGTTACATCGATTTCTGGTAACCTTAATTTAGTTATACTCTTTCATGAATATTTCTATTCCAATTTTTGTTTTTTTGTTTGTTTTCTTTTGCAAAATTTTTGCGTATCATACATGGAATTTTTTATCATTAAAATCAACAAAGTTAACATTCCTGTACCCAAAGGCTATTACAAAAACTGCATTTTCCTTTATATTTAAAATCGTAAAAATCCCAGAAATTTATTAAAGTTAAACACGCATAAATGTAATAAGCAAATATTTAACTGAAATAACTGAGCTTCTCAAATAAATCAGTAGAATCACACACAAAAAAAATAAATATTTTAATTATTTTCGTTTACATAATATTTCAGAATTACATAACAAAATCAATAAGATAAGCATGAAAAAGATACAGTATACTTACTTGAAGTTAGACCAGTAATAACTTCATATGTTAAAGCATCAACATGACTTTAGTAAATCTTCAGTGCTTTTATTCTTTCACGTCTCTTGCGTAGGAGGTTTACTGCCGGCAAAGTCTATAGAGAATTGAGTGAATGCTTTTTTTTTTTGTTATTGTTGGTGAATAAAAAAAAAGCACAGTGAAAATGAGGATGACAATACAGGCCGTGATTGTAACGATAAAAAGTAGGTTGATCATTATAAAAAAAAAAGTGACAGAGATGTAAATCTTTGTAGTTTTTGCTTAAAGTCAAATGTTAAGTACTCTAACGTTTGACTTTTGGCATTTCACTTTTAATGTTTTAATGTTTCTTGAACTTGTTTATAATGTTGAAATAAATAAACTGTTTTTAGTTACATTAAGAATATTATTTGTTTACAGTTTTATTTTAAACAGTCTTTTGATAAAATTCAAATACGCGGTCACATTTTCTTCAAACAAATATACTTATTTATTTTAACTCTAATTAATTGTAAAAAATTCTAAATTTTCTTTGACATATTAATGAAAATTAACTGATAAATCTGAAGTTACGTTGAATTTTTATTTACTTAGTAAAGTTGATGGAACATTTAATGAATGCCATTTTCCTTTTACGCTTAATTAAGAAAACTTTTTTTTATGAATTATGACATATTTTGATTGATGGTTTAATAATAGCAAGTGAATTATATATATATATAT
Organism: Anastatus disparis; assembly: GCA_017163975.1. Classification (NCBI taxonomy): domain Eukaryota; kingdom Metazoa; phylum Arthropoda; class Insecta; order Hymenoptera; family Eupelmidae; genus Anastatus; species Anastatus disparis. The sequence continues at coordinate 13,231,976 of JAFFSR010000335.1, read as the reverse complement.
ATATATATAGTTTTATATGTGAAATTGGAATAACGTGGGAAATCTTCTATTGTTTCAAAAGTATAATGATACTTATAAAAAGTTTTTATATTATTGTAGAAGTAATATAATTAAATTATTCTTAATACATAATAATTAAATGAATATTTAAGTTTAATTTTTTGTTGCACGATTAATTAAATTATTTTATTTTCAATTTTATGTATATATAATTTATGAATATAAAATAAAAATTTAATAAATAAAAAATAAATATAATATTTCATTTTAAAAAAATGTTTATTCATGGATACAATTTTATTGTTAATAAATAATAATAATTTTATATAAATTAAAAGTTAGTTATACAAATCAGATTAAATTTATATAAAATACCGTGTTTAATTACAATAAATTTTTATTAACAATAAAATATTTTCAAAAATAAAAATTTCATTGTTTTTTCTTTTACTAAATATATAACGTTATCATATTTTTATGTTATAAATTATTTTCAACGAACGTACAATATCATTCTATATTTTTAAAATACTAATCTATTTTTCGAGGCGTGTACTTCTATTCTGCTCTATATTTTATAAAGATTTAAATTTTTTCCAATCTAAAAAAAAGGTCTTAAAACAAACAGTTCTACCATTGAATCAAAAAGTACAAATAAAAATTTATTCAATAAACCCACTAGTCTCTTCATAAAACAATTTCAAGTCTATTTTTTCATCTTTTATAGAGAACGGAATAAAATTCTTTTATTTTTGTTATTTCATTCATAGTCAAATAGTCAAATATAAAAAAAAAACATGAGTATACTTTTATAAAAATTAGTTGTTTAAATACTTGTTTTGTGTAAACTATGACTACATGACATGTGACTTACGAAAAAATTCATTTATTATTTTCCCCTGAAATTTATAAAATTACTTTATTTTAATGAAAAAAAACTGGAAAAATATAAAAAATATTTCATTACATTAATGTTATTTTTTATGTGTAACTATTGTGTTTACTTCTTATACATGTATTTCCTTAATCAAAATAAAAGGCAAAAAAAGGGAAAAAAGAAACAAAAAATTGCGTGAAAATAAAAACAAAATCATAGATCTGTTTATCATCCATAACCATTTCACGGTAAAATGTTCTACTTATGCCTGTGTATACATTTTATATATTTTATATTTCTTTTGGCTCTCGCATTTTTTCGTATAACGATACAAGTTAAGAGGGAGAACATGATAATATGGCACAAAAATTAAAGGAAAAAAAATGTCAATTTAAATAGAAACTAATTTGGCCAATGTACATGAATAATGTAGACTTTTATATGGTAATTCGGTAGAAATAAAATTAACCATATATATATATATATATATATATATATATATATATATATATATATACATTTGTACATATATACTTTTCTCACACGGTCATAAAATGCATGCGTTAGAAAGCTCTTGCAAAAGGGTGAAAGAAAGAACCAAGAAAAATAAAAAAAAGAAAAGCTTACAAAAGCATAGCCATACTCACTTTCTTTTTCTTTCTTTTTTTTTTCAGTAACAGTGGTTTTTGGTTCTCCTCGTAGCGGGGGATGCTGTTAGTTATAAAGAAAAGAAAAAAAAATCGAGGGAGAGGGAGAAAGAGAGGGATGCTTTTGGTACATACAGAGCCGGCAAAGCAGCAGCGACGACGCTAGAGCATCAAGCGCACAACTAAACTCCCTTCAGTCGTAAGCGCGCAGCCTGAGCTGAGCGAACACTATACTACTTTTCAACGCCGTGAAAATATCCCATCAAAAACTTTGTTATCTTTATTTTTTTTATTTATTTTTATTCTCGCCTTTAAATTTTACTTGACTCAAACAATTTTCCAGATGTTTTAATATCGAGGAATAATTTTCATGTATTATAAATTATTATAAATTTTTTTTTGTTTATAATTTTAATTTCTTTGATGCAATGTTAAAAATGAGAAATTATAATAGTGTGTGATTGTAAATGTAAAAGTTGAGATTTATAATTTATTAAAAAGTTACAAGTAAAATTTTCTTCCTTTTATAATTTATTTTTTAATTTCTAAAGAATATATCGAAGACTTTTTGTATAATATTAAGGTGAAAATGTGAATTAGCGAAATAGTATATAACCAAGAGCAGCTTGCAATGTAAGTTGCAAAAAAGCGAGACTATTAAAAAAAAAACTTTTTATGCTTACGCTCGGGAGGATTTTAGTAAAAGTAAGTTTAGTAGCCGTGAATTATTTCGTTCTGTCATCGTTTTGTTTTTAAAATCTTTATTTACAAAGATGCTTTGTTCAACTTATTTATTTTTAGTTTAATTCATATAATTATTTTTTTTTTTTACGTATTTTATTTTTTTTGGTTCCTTTTATGTTACTTACATGTGCATGCAGTGTATTGTTGTATCTATTGTGTAATAACTGATACATTAAAATTTTATAGATGAAATTTTATGGAAGAAAATATTTTATATATTATCTTTTATATAATGTATGATATTAAGCATGTGTTCAAACATATAGGAAATGTTATGTACTTATTTCCAAATATAGTGTTTTTATATGGTTTCTGATATGTGCAATATTAGCAATTTAAATAGAACAGTTAAAATTATCCCCTTTTTATGGCTTTACAAAGTTACTTTTTCTTTTTTAAGTCTATAACAATACATCTAATTTTAATTTACAGATTGATTTATGCGTAACAAGATGTATTTTAAAAAAAAATTTTACCGCATTCATTATAATTCACAGTTTTTGTTTACCAACATCTTATTGATGTTACTTTAGAAAACACAAAGTTATGCGAGAAAAATAAATCTATAATGAAAATTCAAAAGAATTCTCAACAATAATTATGAATAATAAATTTTTTCTAAGAATAATAAAAATTCGATTCTACAAGCTTGCGAAAGAAAATTGTTTTTTTTTAAATATTTGTATGTTATAAAAAATTCAAAGAATCCTTATAAATGAGCATGTACATTGAATCCTATCTAATAACGAAACTTTAATTTAAAAGGTTCGTAAAGAGAATTTTTACTTGCTTATTGCAAAAATTTTCTTTCATTACTATTCTATATTTATTTAGAATTTCTGCAATACGTTATTAAATTTCGCCATAAAATAAATAAAGTATAATATTTCAGTATTAGTTAATTATTTCATAATATTTGTTATAAATTAATTTTGATTCAATATGTAGGTGCATATTTGTATTTTATTTACAACATATATTTATAAACGTTTAACTGTTTAAATAAATACAAAATTTAATATTTCAATTAAGCGTTGAAATTTAATTAAGTTTTTTTAGGTAAAAATTTAATTTTATAATTACTATCGTTTAATAATGTAATAAACGTATTTGCCAATTTAAATTTAATGAGCGCCTTGTTGAAACTGCATGTTAATAAATATTATATGACTCTTCGATATTTAAAATTAACATACAAAAAGAAAGTTCTTTAAAATTTTTATTAAATGTATTTATAAATTAAATTTTATTGAAGTAAAAAAAGTTTCAGTATCTGAAAGGCACGCCTTAGATTAAGAAATTTCAAAAATTTGCCCTGTCATTACTGACAATGTAAATGATTTATGAGTAGTTATGTACAACTACAATAAAAATTACGGTTCTAATTTATGTACTGCGAGTTGAAGATTTTGCATGAATTATTCATAAACGAATTTAATTAATTTTCAATTTCATTTCTGCGTGATGTTGAAAAAAAAGCAGTCATCGATAATTCATGAATTTCATACTATAAAAATAATTTCTACAAATCTTAAATGCTCGCGTGCATTTTTGGTAATAAATCTATAGATTTATTTGATTACGTCCAATCTTTTTCCGATGTTCATTTAATTAGTCAACGGTGCGTTTATTATCAGAAAATCGTCGTGTGTTTCAATATAAAAGTGTTAATTAAACCTTTACTAAATTAAAAGTAATCCAGGAAATCCTGTTTATTTTCAAAGTCTTTAAATATTTTAAATTATTTCCTGTAAATTATTTATTAAATTCTATCACTTTTTTATTAATTATTCGACATGCTTGGATTATTGATTATTAATAATTTTCAAGATAATAATTTTGCCCTTTTTTTAGCATTCAAGATTTTAGGTGACGGTAATAACTTATTGGAAAAATTTTTTATGAGGAGGACTATTGAAAAGTCATTTAAACGACTTATGCGGTGAGATGAAAGAGATTTTAATTTTTAAAAAAACGTCAAGATCTTTAGAATATAAGAGTTATTTGTCTAAGGTAAAAAGGACGCTAAGAAATTTTTTATGATCTAACATTTTTCAAGAATGAGAAAGAATTGAATTGCTGAGTTAATTTTAAAGATAAATTTATTTTGATAAAAATATTTCAATTTCTATATTTATATATAAAATATAAAAAATGCTTATTTAGTTTTAACTTGAAAATCTATTTTATGTAAAATTCAATATATCTTGAAAATTGATAAAAATACATTTTCTTTTATAATAAAAAAATATCTTTTTGTAAAGCTTACTTTGACAATTTTCATTGTTTACTTTCTGAAAACTCGTTATTTTCATAAAATTCGGAGAAACGTAAAAAAATTTTATCGTTGATCATTTCATTGTTAATATTTATTAATTCAATAAAAAGAGTTGTGATTTTGATAAAAAAAATAAAAATTTATTAATATAAATAACTTAAAAAATATATTACAACAGTACAATGGATTTAATAAAAGTAATTGTATTAGAAAATCTGCAAATATAAATAAATTAAAACATTTTCCTTCCAAAAATTATATTATGTTTGAAGCAGACAAAATAAAAAGTTTTTATTTTCAGGAAACAAATTTTATGTTGAAGAATAAGAAAGTTTTGTTAAACAAACTTTATTGCAAAAGACAGATAATAGAAAAAGTAAATACAAAGCAAAATTTTAAAATCAAACGAATACTTTTAAAAAAATGTGAAATTCCAAAAGATTTGAATAGACCAATGGATAAAAGTTGGCAACAATAATAAGAATGCCTTTACTACTTATTGTTATTTTTACTTCAACTACTATAATTTTTTAGTCTATCCAAACAAAAAATATCACAAGAACATACGTATCATTATTTTTTTCTTTTAATTTTATTTAACGTCACTATATTTGTGCTATTATTGCGATGCTAATTAGCGACGGAGGTTTCTCAGTGTGTCCGTGAACAAAGCACATGTAACGTACAGTGATGCTTGTATCAAACAGCTGAGAGCGGGAATCGAACTCGGAACCTCGAGATTACGAATCCATCGCTCTACCGAATGAGCCACTGACGACCTCACACATCATTATTTAACATAATATAATAGTAATAAAATCAACCAAAAATATTTTTAATGATAAAACAATAAAGTGTTGAATAATTTACAAATGAATGAACTGAACGTAGTATCCATCTGAAATCCACTATTGGCGCATAAGAGCTTGCAGTATATATTATTTATTCTTTTTTTTGCTGCGGTGAAACGGAAAGAAGTACTTGCTACGCTTTTTTCCATCCACGTTTTACGATCCAAGTATAGATGGGTAATAATGTTCAACGCAATAGTAATAGCTAATGATCTTTTATGCAGCATATTTTGAACTTATGAATAATGGACAACTTTTTCGAATGAATGAAGACTTTACTTTCAAAGAATATAAGTACTTTAAATCGGATTACTATTCTTTTTTATTATTTTTCTTATTTGTTTTTCCATCTTCTTTTTCTATCTTCATAACTTTCGTAAAATGTACAACGATTAAGCAAATGACTCCGACGAGACAAATGTACGGAGATGAAAGAAAAAAAAGAAAAAAAGGATATTTTAAGAAAAATTAAATGTCATATTATAGTGAAAAATCACGTTATCTGTACCCAAACTACTTTGCTAAGAGCAAAGTAGAAGCAAACATTTACTCTTTGCTCATTAGCTAAATTTTGCTGATATTGTATTTTTAGAATAAAATTTTTCTTTTTTGTTTCGAGGAAAATACAATCCTATGCAAAATAATATTATTATTAAAAGCCTATCCCTAAATAGTCAGCAGAAAGTTAAAATGGCTTTTCAATATTAAGTGTTATTAGGACCATGATTGATTAAACTTTCACAGTAATATCAATAATTTATGAGTAATGAGGATTTATGAGAATTAGAAATGGGCAAGCGTTAAAGCATTGGGAAATAATTGTGTAATAAATCTTTACATTACTATTGTTAACACTAATGCGCTTTGTATTGTGTAAAATAATTTTTTTATTTTTGTAATCGTATCGAATATTTTGGTGTGGTTTAAATTATTAGCAATAAATATGAAGAACTATAAAAAATAATTATATAACCCAGTAAATTTATTTGATCATTTATTGCTTATAAAATGTTTTGTTTACTACAAAACAAAATCGATATTTATTATGTCTCGTGTGAAATCGAGTTGATAAAAATAAAATTTTTCCGAAAGTCGTGTTTGAATTTTATTATATTGTATTTGTTGATTAACAGTTTAGATATATATATTTGCCTATTTTTATCAAAGTACTTATGTTGATAATATTAAGCGTGCAGCGTGACACTTCTTACATAAAAATTAGTTTGTTAGAGATTCAAGATATGGTGTTACATTTTTACTTGACATTTAATTTACAGGCATAGTGTAGTATTACTCTGTATTAGTACCTCGTAGATGTCAGATAATTTTTTTCCTTGACATTTTAGCGATTTCTTATATACAAATACACATTTTCATTTCATTTAGTGTTGGTTTAAGAAATAGGTTCGATTTTTAAAAATGACATAATATTTAATCAAAGTATTGTAACAGTAAAAAAAAACATAAAATTAGAATAATATTAAGAAAAATAATATTTTCGTCATTATATTTATCCTAAAGTGAATGAAATTTTTTTTTTCAAGTTAGAGAAAGTTTAAATCTCGAGAGATTTAAATTCAAATTTCGTACCTAAGTACATTATGATTACGAAATCATCATGCTGACATGTGGGATTTAAATTTATGAAGAATCTTTAAAAAGTGAATAATACTTTATAAGTTTCTCAATTCTGAATTAATTTACATATTCATATAAAAATAAAAAAAATCAAGAAAAGAAATATAAATAAAAAAAGGAAAACTATGGTATGTTTTTTTTATAAAAAATTGGGTTATAAGAGAAAAATACAAGAATGATATTTTTTTAAATTATTTTATAGTAATATTTCTTGTTAGCGTGAATTAAAAAAAAATTATTCAAACCAATTATAAAAATAGGACTGCAAATAATCTCATAAATACAAGGACTTAGATCGTTAAAACTATATAATTTTAATGATCCGACAAGTAATAAATAAGTTACACAACTTCATTTTTTCTAAATATTTTGTAAATAATTAGGTCGAGAGAATATCGTTGAGTGAGTTTTTCAAAATAAATTTTTTTTCATATTTTCAAAATTAAAATTTTATTCGAGTCATTTAATTATATATTTTTGACATTATTTTAAACAAAACTGAATTAATTAAATAAAAGCTTTTGAAAATATTTACTTTCATTTACGTTATCATTCTATTAGTAGTTCTTTTACTAAATTTTATCTAACTTTTTTTTTCCCCGGTAACCAACATGAGCCTTATTTTCATTTCCTTTAATTAACGTACGGTTGTGGTTATCTTGATTAGCAATACTCGCGTTCATCCGAAATGTTGCAGCTACGTGTGGAAGGGATCAAAGCTAGGAAAGTCCATACTATAGATGTGTGGAGCAGTTTGTTGATAAAGGGAAGATTTAGTTACGTAATGTTTAAACGTTTATTATTTACTGTTGATTTTCAAATTAAGATTGCTTATTGATAAAATTTGATTCTCAAGGAACATGATATTAAATATATGAGATAGAATATTAAATTTGTAAAATTAACTTTTTGACTTTTAGTGAAAATTGATGGAAAATAAATTGAGTATATAAAATATACAAAATTTGAAATATCTATGAGATTCGTATCGTAACCACGCTAGTCAAAACGAGTTTACTATAGTTTGTGTTATATATAGATATATAGATATATAACCTATACAGCACTGTAGCAGAAACACGAGATTTTGTTATTAATTAATTCTGTTCATATACTTAGAAATACGGAATAGATAATTAAAAAATCTATAGTTTTTTTATAATTTTCTCTTCTGGCATCAATGATACTTTAATGTTTTATCACGAATTATTAAAAAAAAATCTAATCGTTTGGAAAAAAATTATAATTTTTTCTAAAACAACGTATCAAAGCTATAAAACCCTAAATGCTAATATTTATTTTCACAATTTCTACAAACTTCTAAAAATTTAATTGATTCATTATAAGATATTTATTTAACCTTGTTCCAAATTTCAATAATTTCTAATCATTAATTCCCTTTACAATAAAATTCTCTTAAAGTTAAATATTTAAAAAATTAATTTTATATTTTTCGTAACATTATTTGTACCCAAATTCGGAATAATAACATTTCTTTTCAAATTAAACTTTTAATTAAAACGGTTCACGATGAGAATCGAATAATCATTTTAAGCATATTGTTTAATTTAAATATAAAAATATTAAATGAATTAATTATTTTTAATCACTCGGTATTCAATTAAAACAAAAACAGAAACAAGACCCGATTGTTTTATTGTTATAAAGTTACCATAATGAAATTTGAATACCGATATTACTTTTTAAAATTAAAAAATTTTAGCCGTAATTAATAACAATATAAATAAATAATCAATGGAGAAAAATAAACTGGTTAACAATGACATTTTTATAATTAATTTGAAAACTTTGAGAAATCATATTTGTATATACTTTAAATATAATATTGATATTTTAATTTTACCTCTCATAACTTACGAAGGATCGTCTTATATGATTAAGCTCAACTATGAACTTGCATAGATATATGCATACACGTAAGATGCTCTTGATCTTTAATAATTTACTAGATACAAGTGATACTTGCATACCACTTAGCTTTTAAGCTGTATATTATCTTGCGAAAGCTTTTCACAAATAAACATATATTTCGCATGAACTATAAAATTTTACATAATATTCCAAAGGAAAAAACGCTGAAAGAAATGAAAGAAAAAGAAAATAAAGATAAGTAATAGAGATTAAGGGATTTTGATAATTTTTTTTTCCTTTTCATGGTATCGCGCCGTATATTTATTTCCTTTTTTTCTTTATACATCTGTTTATGTTTGCCGAAAACGTAGCCGTTTAACAGATAGAAAAAAAAAGAAGAAATATAATAATTTAATAAAAAGCATATTTTATCCGTTTTTTTTTTAGAAGCGTTCGGAGCCATGAAAGTGTCAGTTATGTTGAAGACAATAGCCATATCAAAAAGTAAAGATTGCCAAAAGGCATATAAGAGGAGGATAAAGATAAACTCTCTCTTTCTCTGTATTTTTTTTGGCTGGTAGCGCTCTTCTTTATTTCTATCGTTACTTCTCACTTTTATTACTTTCGGTCGCTTAGCTATGGCAACCGCTGGAAAACCTGCATAGATTTATTGCGAACGACCTCTCTTCGTTTTTGCTTTATGTTTTTTTTTTCGTTTTTCCTCTCTTTCTTCCTACTTTTTTTCTTCGCTTTTTTTTGGTTCACCTTATCCTCTTTACCGAGAAAAATTGTACTTACGACAATTGTTAAGACGAGACGCTTGATATACATTTAACCGTCCTAGTTTGTTCTCGAGGAATTTTCTCATTAAACAAGAATTTTACAATTGCACATAGAAAATTTTATTTTATTTTTACACAATTATTCGTACCTTGTTACTTAAGGTTATATATTAATACGATAAATCAAAGATCATATTAATAAAAATATATAACCAGTGAATTTTATTGTAAAATCTTTATTTCGAAATTTATTTAATCCAACCCTTTTTGTCTTTGACAGATCTTTCGAGTCGACAAAATTAATCATTGATTTTCTATATACATGTATATGTATTGCAACGAAACAAAATTGATTTTCCATTTTGAATTGTATTGTTATATGATATCAATAGCGATGAATTAATTGGAAAAGCCTTTTATATTTAAGGCATATGTACCCTTTACTAACTGGTCAAATCCCAAGTTCTTGTATATAATATGGCATTCAATTAAATGTGCGTTGGGTTTCAATATGAAAGCTCAGAAAGCTTTCTATTCTACTTACTAGTGGATGGTCTTTCTCTAATTCTCTTACTTTGTTTCTCTTTCTCTCTAACTGTCTCTCTTACTCTTCTTTGCAACTATTCTAATTTGGTCATCATCTCACGTAGTAGAACGCCCAGTAGAATTACACTTTGAAATAAGCTCGTTCTATATTCATCTTTTTCTTCTTCTATTTTTTTCTTTCTCCTTCTTTTTAAAGGATATTATGTTTAGAATTTTTATGACACGCTTACCCCGGATTTTCTATTTTAAAAAAAAGGAAGAAAAAAATATATGAAGATTACTTGTCACATTTTTTTTTCTCAGCCACCTTAGTTGTTTATGAATAATTTTATCTTGGTTAAGTAGGGTGATGTTAATCATATTCGATCGTCTAATTTAAGTAATTTCTTGATGCCTTTTTTCCTATTAAAGATTAATTTTCACTTATAGTACATTATTTTAATTAAAATAAAGTTTAAATAAATTTTTCACTTTAGCTTTGAAAAAATGAACATTTATACTTTCAAACAGTTATTCGATGTTATTAAAAATTTTTACCTAATTAAAAGGTAGTACTGTTTATCAAAAGATTCCATCACAATTGAATTCATTCTAATAACATTAAAGATTCTTAGTGAAGGAAAATATATGAGCTATTGTTCTCAAATAAAATATTGCCGTATATGAAATTTCTTGGAACTTAAAATTATGTAATGCATATACTTTTAATTAGAATTGATTTAAACAAATAATATTTATTTCATGTTCTCGAAAATTTTATATTTAATTCTACGAAGTTATTTTATTAAACATTCAAAGAGTATGTTTAATAAAAGAACTTCGTGGAATTATTTCATTTGTGCATCCTATCTTAAAAAATTGATGACAAGAATTTGTCATCACGATAAGACAATTTTGATTGGTTAAAATAAAACAAGTGACGAAAATTTGAAATTTAGAATGAAATTTTAAAATTACGGGCGCGCGGAACGCGATTAAAATTGCTAGTAAAGTAAAAATAATAGAGTAAAAAAAAGTTCTTAGCAAAGAATCAATATTAATTAATTCTTAATTTTAATTTATATTACTAAAATCATATAAGCTATCTCTTATAGAAAAATTTTACTTAAAATATTTTCAGATTCAAAAGCTCAATGAATTTCTTGATTCGGAGAATCTGTTTTATAAAAAATTCTTTGATAATTGCAAACTATTTTTAATAATATTTAACAAATTAAAGCTTAATTAAATAATTAGAAAGAATGAATTATTAAATCTTAATCTTTTTATTCTTTTACGCATCTAGTAATTAAAAATTAATTACAACGACTTCCAAGAAGAAGAAGTCTATTCTAGTAATATACAAGTAGATTGGGTAATGAGTTTAACTTGATTTTAATGTTTTTTAATATTTTATGCAATTTTTTCAAATTCAACTTTAAGTTGTATTATTATTGTGAAAAAGAAAGTGAAAAAAAAGAAAATATTTTTATATTAAAATATATATATTCATGAACTAAACTTTTAGACACTCGAAACAATTTGTAAACTTTTGTAGGAAGGACGCAATTTAATCAAAAGCAAAAAAAAACAACTATAAATAAATATTATTGATTAAAACCACTAGAACCGCACGCACAGTTGTGGGCCTTTGTTATTGTTGTTGTTGTTTTTTCGTATAAGTAAACGAACGAACGTAAAAATGCTCTAGTTGAAAACATGAAAATGTACTCCGGTGTATATCCCGCGGAGACGAACACGTGAAACGAATAATGTGATTTGCAACAAAACACGTAATGTATGCGCGAACGGCTATTTAAAAAAAAGCCACGTATCTATTTTTTTTTAACGTATAACGCGAACTAAAGTCAATTGTGAGATATAAAAAAGATATTTGAGTTTTTTGCGTGCTTGGGGGTAAGTGAATGCGTAATTTCATATGCATCACGATTCAGTTGCATTCTTATATGGGAAAGAAAATATTCTTTTTATGCGTTCCATTGTTATACATTTTTCCATTGAAACGTAGGATATTTTATTAAAATTGAAAAATACTTCTCTATCCCAAGATTTTCGTTTTTCTGAATATGAAAGGAAAAACTTTTTCGAAGATTCGCGTTACAATTTATCTTTATTTATATACCTATACGGTGTTTAAAAGGTGATTCGTTTTGAAAGTTTGCGCATTATTCATTTACTTTTTTTAGTGCTGTTTTTTTCACTTTTTTTTTTGTTTTTGAAGAGGAACTTTATCCGTGTGCTTTATCAATATTTTCAGCAAAAAAAAAGGAAGTAGAGAAACACCGTTGGTAAACATATTATTGAAATTAATGGGACAGATTGATTTAAAAATATGATTCTTTTGAAGACTATCTTTTGATTCAATACGATGAATATTACATGAACGAATAAAAAATTTTTTCCCATACATATATAATAAAAGCGTGTATGTGTGCTTTATGATTTTTTAAAGCATTTGCCACTTCTTAATGGTTTTTTAAATTGTATTTTATAAATTCAAAGCATGAACTTTTTCGGATAATTCCACTTTGAATTTGGATGAAAGCTAAATTCAATTTACTATAATATTCTTTTTTTTTAAATAAGCTTGTTTACTTTTTTTTAAAGAATTATGTTTTTAAATTCAGAAAAAATATTGACATTTTTTTTAACAAAGAAAAAGATGAAAATTTTTCAATTTAAAAAAATGGTAAAGCTTTTTACATTTTTAAAAAATGTATTTAAAAAAAAAGATAGTCAAGTTATAGCACGTTTATGGTTTACAATGAAGGAAAGCAAAGACAGAAAAATGTATTGAATTAAAATTTAAAAGCTTATAAAATTTCTTAATAAAATATTACTTATAGTAGAATATTTTTTTATCGCGCATAAAAAAAAAGAAGAAATATATTTCACAGCTTACACTTTACACTTAAAATTTAATTGTACAGTAAGTCCTGATAGTTTTCCGATCAGTGTAATAATTCCAAGTGCGTTTCACCATAGATCTTAGCAGTCGTATAATATATCTTTTGTAGTAAAAAGGGATGTGTGGTAAGAAAAAGAGAAAGAAGAGAAAATAAGAAGAAAGAGAAATAGAATGACGCGACTTGACGACCAGAGTTGCATCGTGGGATTAGAGAGAAATAATAAAGAAGCAGAAGGTGGATATATTTCAAACCAAGAAGAGAACAAGAAGTATATACCATAACTGCACGTGCTCCTTTGGGAAATGAAATTCCAAAGTTTCTTTTTTTATTCTTTCACTTTCTCTCTTTTTTAACAATTTTTTTCTTTTCATTCTCGCTTTTTATTTTTAAAAGCTTATTTGAATACAAAGAAGTACTACTTTATATTAAAGCGTCTAAGGATTTTTTATTTATTAACGTGATTAAAATTTGTAATAAAGCTTTCAATTGCATTTACGTCATATTGTTCTCGATTTTTTAAAATCTTAATATAGTAATAATTTTATAAAATTTAACTATTCATTGCTTGCTAGACGTAGACTTTATTTGATAATTATAAATATGAATAAAGTGATTACCATTAACCGAACATCAATAAACGATCAACCTTATTCGTTTTTTTGTATATTTAACTCTTCTTTTAATAATATAATAGGATGGTTCTTTAATTTTTTTAAGCTCCTGTAATTTACAATTTAATAGAATGTTGAATTTGTTCATGTAAATAAAAAACGTTTTATATTTTTATAATTGAAATAGCAATCTTTTTTTTAAATATAAAATAACAATTAAAAATAAAATCGTATGATGCAATCACTATACTACAATATTTATTCCATTCGTTCGATTAGAAAAGAGATTAAGAGAGGTATATAACTAAATTTAATAAACTTTCATTTTAGATAAAGTTTCTCATCAAATTTTTCATTTCAATATCCAACAGAAAAAAATAAATATTTGAAATTTTCAGATATTCATATTATTGATTACGTCAATCATTGTCTTACCAAACTTGGTATATCTACTTGTGGGTATACCTATTGTTTTTAATAAAACAAATTCTTCATTTTTTATTAAAGTAATAAAAATTTTAATTAATTAACGCCTTTAATATATTTTCATTATTCTTAGTGCCTTTTTACTCCATTTACATTACAAATTACGCTAGCTTAATATTTTAGATCTCCCTTTTTTAAAAGTTTTAAAATGAAAAACTCGAATAACTTTCTTTGGTCGAGCATAGAATTGGACTTGACGAATGAAACCTCTTTGAGGACAAAAAAAATTACTGATGTAGATGATACAGTTTTTCATTTTCTTTGCTCTTACTTAAAATAACGAATGGCCGTTTCTTTTACTACTATTAGAGTTTATTTCGAATCATTCTTTTTAGATTGTTTCGAGAGTTATTAAAAACTCAAAATTTATTAAAACTAATGAAGTACTTTAAAATTTTCGCTTTTTTTCTTTTGCTTCCTCGCAATATGTATGTGTGTGTTTGTGCTTGCACGTGTGTATGTGAGTGAAAATTCACCAATTTCCATCAAATTTGATTAAATTTTTCTTTTTTTTTCAGGGAAATTGATGAATTTTTCTAAATTGATGTTTCAAAAATGTGTTTGACTGCAATGCCAGTATAATTAAATACATACAAATAGCAGAAATATTAGTGCTTTTATTTTTTTATTTCTTAACAAGAATTTTTTATGTAGCTATCATAATTCTCTCGTTCTATAGAAAAACGTTACTTTTTTTAATAAATCGTTATAACTTCTGACACTATATAACATAAGTTAATGAAATTTTATGATGGTTTTCATAAAAAAAAAAAAAAAAAATAGTTTTTTCCGCGAGCATCAAGAGTAAAACGCGTTGACATTTTTGATTTTATATATTATTGATGACTATAGTGTGAAAGATAGTCCTCAGGAGGGAAAGAGAAAGAGATACTGAAAATCCAATCATTCATAGCATAGTTTCATCATTGATAAGTTTTTCGAGTGCCATCGACATAATAACGCATTGCAGATAAATTGATCACACCATACAGAATTTTGTTGCCTTCCTAATTCCTACCCACCTTGGAAATACTAATCTAACAATTCAAGTAATTCCAACGTCATTGGCAATTAATAGAATACAAAAAAAAAAAGAAAAAAATTTCAAAACAATACTTGAATATATTTAATCGAAATTCAACACCAAACATTGTCGCCCGCCTATCTTTCTCTCTCTCGTTTTGCATTGATCGAAGATAATTAAAAGGATTTTACCAATTAGGAATTTAACTCACTATTTTCTCTGATTAATGTCAAACATTTATAAAACATGTTATGCTTCTGTTGAACAGTGAATTATCGTGGCAATTCAAATGTTTTAACATCATAAATATGAACCTTGTCAAATATTCATTAAAGAAATTTCATTTATATAATTAATTGCGATATTAAATTCATCAAAGTTTAATATTTAACGTGAATTATCAATTTATAACAAAATTCGAAGTAATGATTAGCTTGATAAAATTTAAATATTCATTTTAGCCCTAATTTCATATTCAGTTTTGAAAGGTTCATTTGTTAAATTTTTATTCTTTTCATTCAACTTGGTTTACTAAATTACATTACGAAATGAAAAACAAGATATTATTCTAAATTTACAATAATCGAAAAATTGAAAAAAAAAATTGAAAATATTTTTCATTGTCGATAAAATAAAAAAAATAAATCACTTGAAATATTTCCGAATCACTTTAGAATTAGGACTTGACACTTAATAAATTTTAATGATAAAAGGTTAATAAAAACCGAGATAAAAGTAGTAAAAACAATCATAAGTTATACACCACAACACATCGTATTAATGCACGGTTTAATTACTATAAAAAGAATATAAAATAATATTTAATCTTCTAAAACAGCTCACTTTTATATGAATGTTATTAATTTAGTGACCGTGCTAATGATTTAACGGAGTTCATTTCAGTTTCGTTAAATGTACTAAAAGTTGCATATATCGTATGCACTTGTTAAACTACTGCTACTTCTAAATGACGTGTTGAAGTTTCGTTTTAATGTTTACGCTAAACTGGCAATCGTGAAACTTCCAGTGCGCTGCATACAGCTAAGTAATAAAAGATGAATGTCTCAGCGATTTGTACGTGGTTCTATTTATTTTGTCATCTCGCCTCTTTTTAACCCCTTTTTTTAATACTTTTTTTGATTGTTCAAAGCTGGAATAGCTTAAATAATAATGAAAATAAAATGAAAGAAGAAGAAAGTTGTCTTGAGTGCGGTGGCTAACTTTTATGCAACTCCGTCAAATAAAACTTTCCCGGAGAATATTATCCTTCGAATTGCTAACGTATTTGCAGTTGGCTTTCACAGTCGCGAAATGCATGCGAGCGTAAAACGTGATTATTGCTGGACATAAAGGAAGCTGTAACTCTCTTTCTCCTCTTCACTTCAACATACTACGGCCACTATGCTACTACCCATATACTATTGTGGTAAAAAGTAGAAAAAAAAATATAACTCGCTTGTCCGACACTTTGCAGTCTGAATTGGAAATTCCTTTTTTGTTGTTTTTTTTTCTTTTTTTAGAAACGGGGAAACGATTGATATATAATGGTCGAAGAAAAAAAAACGTTACGAAAGTCGTATAGAGGGTTGAAACGATAGGATTGACTGATGGTTTCATCGGTGAATAACTATCATTTCTTTTTTCTTCTCCCTCTCTCAAAACGTCTGGCTTAATTTTTCCTTTTTTTACAATGCATTTGACATGACATGAGTCGTTTTTGAAAGGTTGGAGGTCATGTTGAAAAAAAGGGACTGTCAACGAAATCTTAATGAAGCGGGTAAAATAACTAGTGAAGTTGTACCGTTTGTGTAAAGTTGGTTTTAACACTGTCCTTTATAATGTAAATTTAGGCTTTTCTCAATTAAAGGAATCAGAGAAGTTTAGAAAGTTTAAAGTAGATTCATGTATATATTCATCATTAGTAAAACGCATGTAAAATATGAAACAAATAAAACTAACAAGATTATATTCCAAACAAATTCTTTGATAAAAAAAATAATGTCATGAACAAACTATGAAAAATGCGTTAAAGAAAAAAAAAGAAGATAAAAAAATCAAGCATAAAGCCAGACGACGTGCACGCATATATATTTAAAGTCATGCATTATAGCTAAACAAAAAGACTATATCGTCTATTTTCTTAAGTACGGTGGTAATGGTGTATATACATAGAGCCATGTCTAGCATTGGCTGTATCATATCGTTGAAATTGTTCATGCATGAGGATAGCTTTTACAACGTTTCTGCAGAGGCATATCGTAAGGATAATGCCACGCAGGAGGGCTACTATATACACTATATAGGCATATAAGATTTTCACGTGTTAGCGTGTGTGCAACTTATATACGTTACACCTCCCACCCTATACCACCTTACTTACTTTCTTCACATGGTAAACTAGGTCACAACGATCTTCTCTTCTTCTCTCTCTTTTTTTTCCTACCGTTTGTCTCTCTTCCATTTTTCTTTCCATTGCTTTTTCTTTTTTTTTCTTCTTTTCCACTTTTCTTTACTTTCTTTTTCGCTTTCCGTAAAGCTCACGCTACAAAGATAGCGGTACTCGAGCCTCAAAAAGATCTTTTCTTTTTTTTTTCGTTTTTATTCTTTTTAACCCTCTTACTCTACGCTTCTTGACTTTTGCTAAAAGTGCGAGATTTTTTCTTGTATGATCTTTTTTTTTCTTTTCTTTTTTTTTTAATTTCGAAGAATAAAAAAAAGAAAATACATCTGAATACCCATGAGCCCACATGGGTTCTGTTACTGCAGGATACGTATACCTTTATTCTTTTTCCTTTTTTTTTTGCATTACCACCGAGAGCTTTAACGAACTACCACAGCACAAAATTAACGGAGACAAAAAAAGTACTAATAAAAGAAAAAATAAAGAGAGAACAGGAGCAAGAATTCGTAAAATTCGTAGTGTAGTGGATGAATTCCCCCACGAGGGAATTAAATGACGCAAAAATCAAACCTTGCTCTTTCTTGCATTCGAGAATAAAAGGAACAAGAGCTTTATATGGGGAGGATAAAAAGCGTAAAACTACCTTAAAATTGCAATTGTACTTTGTAAAGAGCAATCGGCGTTTAAAATACTATAAGAAAGGAAAACACGAAATGGCAAGAAAAGTTTATATTATTATCAAAATTTAAAAGGTAAAATTTGAAAAGTTTTGAGTCATTGAAATTATGGTTTAAATGAAAAAATATAATATAATATAAAGAGGGGAAACATTACGGGCTTTTATTGGAGTAAAAGAAAAGAAGATTGCACGATACTGTGAATGTCGACCGCAAAAAGTACTCTTAAGGCTTTGAAGTATAAGACGAGAGTCGAGAGAGAAAAACTTTTCTTCCTTTTCTGAAAATCGCACCTCCGTGACGTTTAATCTTTAGGATTTATGTGGAGAGCGCTAAAAATAATTTCAATAATGTAATTGTATTGTTCAAATATATGTATATACATAAAATTATTATTACTATATTCTTCAACAATAAATTTAAAGTACCTTTTCAATTTTCATTAAATTTATTACTAAGCTACTCGATGAAATTTATGAAAAATTGATGATCATTGAAAAGGTACTTCAAACTTATTGTTGAGAAGTTTGATAAAATCATAATCTTCGATATGTTTGAAGTACGTACACAATTAATTAAAGTTACGTAAACTTTGAACTTCATGCAAGTAATTTATTTAAGCGGTTGACAAAGGGTATGGTATCACAAGACACAGAAATTCTAATCTCAAACATTTTCGCGTCCATATGCAAATATTTGTTAGTGTGAAATTTATCAATTCAAGACTTGTAATTGTGAGGGTAATTTACTTAATGACACTTTCAAGAGCTTAAGTAAATTAATGTCGGTTTAAGTTTACTTGTAAAACTGCTTACTTTATACGTGTTTAAATAAACAATGTTATTACTAGAATGAAAATAGATAATTTTAAAGTAAATTTTACGTGATTAAATTCAGGATTATGAAGCAATAACCAAAAATTGCCAAGTTTATAAAAATTTATATTATTTCTAATAAAGTCAGTTAAGAGTCTAGTGATTTTTATAAAATAGAAACTGTAACAGTCATCTGTTACATTTAGAAAAAGACTTTAGGTTGATCTTGGGTAACCAGAGACTGTAACTTTAAAAAAGTGCAATTTCTCTTACAAACTTTATCTTCATGTAATTTCAAACTTATTTGTATTATTTCAAATTACTTTCTTCAACTTTATTTGATAAATTTTTGTTATGTAATAAATAAATTATAATTAAAATACTTATTTATTTAAATAAAAAGTAAAACCTTTAAAACAAAATAATATGATGAAAATTTATATCGAAATAAAATTATTTTTTCTTCAACTAAATTTGAAGTTTAATGTCACAAACATCTTCAGATCTTTTATTGGAAAAAAAACAAACAAAATGTGTCTTAAATGACAGTATTCACTTACAAAGGTAGCTCATAACAAAGAGCTTATGTAAAGTTTATGCGTGCGCTTCGTTGCACTTGTGCTCATGACTATAACAGATAGATACTTTGCAATGGGCTGAAAGTATACATATATATACAAAGGGATGGTTTCAATCAGTGAAGCATCCTTTTCATATACTCCGGTCATTTCTCGTTAACTCGTACGTACTCAACATTTCACGTCCTCACGTCATGACATACATAATAAAATTGTTAGGAGCCAGGGTCAGAGTGATAAAAACTTGTGTAACATGAAAAATCATAATTTTTAGTTATTTTTTACTGAAAGTAACATGAATAAGTCTCATCGCTACTTTTTGTTGGAAGTAACATATAGAATATACCCGAATTCTTGAAAAAATATAATATGTAGATTTTTGGCATAATTATAATAAAAAAAAAACAAAAAAAAGAGCGGCTAAATAACAAATTTATTTTGGACAATTTTCGTATTAAGTGAATTGTATTTTTCTACCAATGAGATAAGCAAAAATTTGCATATTATAATTTGCGAAAATCCAGATGTAATCTACGTGCGATTTCCAACAAAAAATATTCTATTAAGTCTGACTAAAATTTGTTAGTTTTCAAGTAAAAGGTACATTACAAAATTGTATTAGCAAAAAATATAAAAATTATGATTTTCAATGTTCCAAAACTTTTAATCGCATTGACCATGATCTCTGAAAATTAAAAAAAAAATTTTTTGTAACAAATGGAACATATTTTTATACTTTTTTATTTTCACCGTGCAAATGGACGTGAAATCTCTTTTATATATATGTATACTACTTATATAAACCTAAATTACACTAGTATCTACATTAAGAAGAGTGCCGAAACTCTGGTAACTGTGATTTACTAGTTTTCTCTGTAAAAGGGGATATAAAAACGATCAACTTATCTCGTTTTAGATAGTGTAGTATCAATTTATCACTGCTCGTAGAATACTTTATAATTTAAAAAAAATTTAACTTTTTGATAAATTTAAAAATTTATTTTGCTTGATTATTTTTTTTATTATTGTTAAGCAAAATATTTATTTATTTTTTAATAAGTTTAAAAATTTATTTAAGTTTTGTTAATTTATTCTTTGCCATTCTAACACCAAAATCGCAACTTCGTTGCTCTTTCTTGGTTCTCATGGCAAAAAATACGGTTTGCAACTGGTATGAAATGTACTATTTTAAAACATCCGTGTGCGAAACACAGTTTTTTGTGTCTCTATTCAGAGTACAAAACAGTCTTTTTACGCACTGCAGTGCGCGAAAAATTTTACAATCATTTGTCATTGTTTTTCGCTTGTCGCTGACTTCATGCATGCAAGCTTTCTTTTATTTTATTTTCTCATATACAAACGTGAAAAAAACTAACCAAAACATTTTGATATTGTAATAGTATATAATTTTGAAAAATAAAAATGTCATCAAAAAGTGATTCTGATCTTAAATAATTTAGTTGATAATGCTAAATATCAATTTAATAATTGTACAGTCAATTTTATAATAAATGAGAAAAAATAATGAATTATTTGTACTATTAAGTAGTTTATCAATAAATTAATTCTATAATTAAATTTTTTTGTTTGTTTTTAGTTATTAATTATATTTATTTAATTTTTAATATGTATTTTTTTTAAATTTTGGTAATATATTTTTTTGTAATACATATATATATTTTTTATAATATCTATATTTTTATATTTTTTTTGTAATATGTATTTTTATTTATAATATGTTATTTACTCGTTTTATTGTTGAACAAAACTCGTAGCTTCTTGCGACAGTAAAAATGTCGTTTTGATTGCCTGTGTTTCGCTCATACGGTGTCTTAAAAAATAGTATACGCAACACAAGCGCGATGTGGTTCACACGCGAACCAAGTTTGTCGCTCAAGCGAAGTAAGGGTGACAAAAAGGCGATGTTTTACGTACGATATTTCGCTCACTTGTTACATAATATACTATTCTATCTTTTTGATTGGATGCAAAAATAACACTTATGAATTAAATTTAAATTTATAATCAAGAGAATGAATAAACATCATAATTTGCGCTCGTTTGCATATTGCTTGGTTTTGCTTAGGTAATATTTTATAAAACATTAAAAATTTTTTGAAAATTTTATGAAATTTCAATCGAAAACAAGTAAATTATGGGTTTATACATGACAGGGACTAAAAGCTTTTAAAATATAAACAACACAAATTATCGTAACAGTATATTAAATATACAATTTAAGATTATTTTAAGAAAATATAATTTAAAAACTAGAAAGCTAAACAATAATGTATTGCTAGTACATTTATTTAGTTTTCCAAATAAATATTCACCATTTTTTATAATCAACACATGATTTAATAGTTTAAGATTAATATAAACATAAAATATTGTTGATTAATTAAGTAAATTTATCAAGCTGATGAGATAAATTTATAGAAATTACTGTATTATTATCTTCTGAATGAGTGTTTAGTACAATTGAAATTTTTATTTAAATATTAAAACTAAAAGTAAATTAATTCAATGGAAGTTTTTTTTTTAATACCAAGCTCAAAGCTCAAAAACAAGGCAGACATAAGAAAATGAATTAATTGTAGAAAACTTCAGTGATACAACTCGTTCTTACAGTTTTATATACCTTACCCGCACCAGGTTACATAAGAGATTGGATAAATAAAAAAATATACCACCATGTTATCAAAATTTGTATTAATGATTCTGATTCAAATACTTACTTATGAGTAACATTTTGATGTTTTGGAGGTTATTTTCTAAAATGTGAAATATTTTATATTAGTTGAAAAGTACAAATCATTGACAGATATATGTAATAGAATAATTTGAAGATTTTTTGCTAAAAAAAGTTTCATATCAAAACTTATAAATTTCGTGTAGAAATTTCTTTAGACAATCATACAAAAGAATCTACAGAGACTTTTGTAGGATTTTCTTGTAGAAAATAGTGTAAGCGGAAATCTTGTGGGAAATGCTACAGATAATTCTGCAGATACTCTATTAACTGCAAGTAATCCTACAGTAATTCCTGCAGGTACATTTAACTTCAGTAATTCACAGGTGGTTTTGTAGCTTATTTTCATTAGTGCGATATGTAACTTATTAGACGGAGGTTTTGTTATTTACTTGTTGTAAATAAACATGAAAATAATTAAAAATCTGTTGGTTTTTAATAAAAAAAAGGTTTAAAAGCATTTTTGCAGTTTTTAAATAATTTGTCATCAGTATCTATTGAATTTCCAATTAATTTTTGAATAATATATGATTAAATTATAATTTTACAATTGAATATATTTTATAAAATTCAAAAGTAACAAAGAAAATGAACTGCATTTAGATCATCAATTTTTTTGTAACTTTGAAATATATTTTGTTATCTTGTATAATAAAGAAAGTCGCAGGATTTCGATTGACCTTTCGATTAAAAGAAATTTGTTCCGAAAGCTCTTCTTACTTTAAGTCTTGAATAATTTAACTTTTTTAACAATTTTTTTAATCGAAAGATTTGAATCTCAATTTTTAAGAGATTGTTCAAAAAAACGTCTAAGAGATTGTAAACAAAATATATCTTTTTCCATCAGTAATATAAAAAAATGGCTCAAAAAGTAAACAAAACAAATCATCGAGCGTAGATTAAAATGTCTCGGTTTTCTTCAATATTTAAGGTAACGAAAAGTATTCCGAAATTGCGAAAAAATCAATGACCCAAATACAATACACTCTCCCTGTTGTAAAAGTAAAAATTGTTTTTCTTGGAAATTTAAGATAGTCGGTGCACTTGATTTCGCATTAACACAACGTCTACTTAACATGGCTAGCAAAATAAAACAATCATAAAAATTTTTCGTTTTACTTTCGTAACTTAAAATACTTGTTCATAAAAGTTTGTTCAAAACAACTCTTGAAAATCTTGTTTAAAGTCTGCAACATCTAGTTGATTATTTAAAGGATCTTTTTTTATTTTATAAATATTATACATAAATATTTAATGATGTTATAAATATTATCATGTAATGTGAATAATTATTCTTTTTAAAAGTTCATATAAATAATTATTTTGATAAAAAATTATACGGGTTTAACGGTTAAAAAATTTCATCTCAAATTGGAATTTATTGCTCCCATTGTTCTTTTACAATAAAAAGAAAAAATACATAAAAAAAGAAAAAAAAAGTTCACTGAAATAGGGCAGCACACACACACACACGCTGAACTAAGCTTACTAAGTAGTCGACGTAAATCAAGTAACCTGCCAAGAAGCATTAGTTGTAAATCGACGATAGTATAATGCGTTAACGTTATAACATGAAAAATGTTAAGATTTCATAAATCTACGTTGGGTTGGAATCTTACAGTTGCGCGTAAATTGATTGTAACTTCTTGCTATACTTATCAAAATGCTAACCTGTGAATGCTCTAATAATGCATTCTTCACGAAAAATTATGAGGTTTCATTTTCTCATTAAAACTGTGCTATATCGTGAGATATTTATCATGTACTTCATTTCATTTTCGTTTAATATATAAATTTTTTACCACTTAATTAGAATCGTTATAATAAAATGCGTACACTGAGAGAAATAATATAGTGAAATTTAGTAGACATGCTGGTATAAAAGTTCATAAGATTTTATTATTATACTAGCAGACTTGATAATAAATTGTAATAATTTTCTATATCATCACAGTATGTCCTGCGATTATTGCAATGATAGTAATTTTTACACGAAGAATGTCGACTTATACTACAGCATTTTTTCTTACTGTAATTTATAGTAATGAAACATCGTGACAATAAAAAATGGAACAAAACGATAAACTGGCGGAAATAGTTGTTAAAGCAACCGTTTAATTCAATGCAATACAAAGTAACGATGGAAAATTTCAGTATTAATTAAAAAAGACGCGTTCAATTGCGTAAAACGCGTTTGGCTTTGAAAATCATTTGCGAAATAAGTAAAATAATCGAAGGAAAAAGAAAAAGTTTTGCTCTATTTATCACAGAATTTCAATCCAGATAATGCAGTAATTCAATTACTTTAAAAACATCAAAGAAATATTTTAGAATTATTTGTAGAATTTTTAAAATCGAGCGTTAAATTGTTAACTAAGGTTATTGTAAAACTTCTTATTACTTTATATGGCTCCATTTTATAAAAAATGATAAAAAACGTCCATCAATATGATTTCATTTCAAGCAAATCATACATTTATATCCACTCAAGGGAATAGAGAAATTTTCCATTGAAACAATGCTCATGAAAAAAAGCAAAGGAAAATAATATATTTAAAGGCTCTAATAAAGCTTCGTCTTGACTAGTAAACCTAGACACATAAGAGTAACAGAGAGGTCAACTATATACGTGGTGTTCTGGTTGATTTAAGGGTTTTAGCGAGAAATAAACGATCATTTTTTCTTCTCTTTCGCTATATACTCTTAAACTCCAGTGCTCTCTATATAATACCCGACGCGATGGAATGTGAGAAGAATTTTCTTGAAACTTGACGGTATATAATAAATACATGATTAACGACAGACGACCAATAATGAATAGGAAATTGTTATGCGATCGTGCTTGGGGTTTGCTATTATTATTAAATACATATTACGAGGAGAGATTGGATGAAATTGTCAATAGAGGTTAAATTTTAGTCGATAAATTTTTTTTATACATTTTGTTTTTACCTTTATACCTTTTGATGTTGTAACTAACAAAGAAAACTGACTCAAAGCTATTTTGATCGTGAAGGTAGCTCTCTTTACAATCTTCAAAATTAATGTAGTGTGTATAAATAATTTTCTGAAATTTTTACTAAAAGTATATTTATAACGGTTATTAAATATATTTATAAATTTTATAGCACTGCGGGACCTAAATCCGCATATAGGTAATGCTCCTCCGTTACCTAGGTGGTACTTTTTTATACAGTATAATAATGAATTTACTTATAGGTAACGTACGTATATTAAGAAATAATTTGATATGTGGATTATTTTAAGTATTTTCATAAATAATAATGAGTTGTAGTATATTAAAACTCTTTTATATTAACATTTTTCAAATTAAATAACAATTATGAGTAAATACGAGTAAAACTAAAGTTAATAGTAGCGTAGCATGTGAAGCTTCAAAATTTAAATTTCAAGCAAAAAATCAAAATTTTTCAAGCAAGAACCATCACAACGAGACCAAAATTCCGAAAATTTCGGGAATCTGGTCTCGTTACGGTTGATAGATGATTTCAACAAACAATTTCACATAATATCAATGATATTGATAAAAATTAATTATTATTACACATTTTAAGTATAGTTTTGACATTATAGTTTTTTTTTCTTTTTCGATTTATCATTTATGGAGTGTTTAGTTGTTTTAGCTCATTTATAGTTTTCGTTTTTCTTTTGCGATTTATCATTCACGGGATGCTTAGTATTTGGTTTTTTATAATTTTCGCTTTTATTTTTCGAATTATTATTTGTGGAGTGCATAGTTTTTGTTTATTATTGATTTTTAAGAGTATAGATTTAATTTGGCGGATTTATGTCCCACATATAATCTTATAAGCTAAAAATGTTAATTCTGCGTGTAACAGCATGAGTATGAATAATAATCTATACAAAGCTGCGTTTTTATTTTAATTTCAATTTAGTAAAAAATAATTTATTAATTTGATTAAATTTTATTATAGATTGATGAATATAATATTGCTTTTTGTCAATTGCAATTTGAACCATGTGCACTCATAAATGCTAATATAACGTTGCTATATCTTTAAAAAGTACTTTGGATATTGGGATCTGACATAGACCAGACGCTCTCTGGTGGATAAAATCTGAACGAATAGTAGCATACAAGCAGAAAGCGTTCGTTGATGCGACTTGTATGTTCTTGTATGTCTTGCGTGAAAAGGTTATTATATCACCGATATTTTTGTTATTTTTAACGTATTTTATTATGTGTCCTGCTCTGAAAACTTGTTCATCTTTTATAAAATAACGTTTGGTAGGATTAGTATCTGCCCAATAGTACAGAAATATTCATAATTAACAAAAACAGGTACTTGCTCCATATATGACAATGTAAATTGTATACTATGGTACGCCATCTTAGCTTAGACCACGCCCCCATGTCAGATCCCAATTACAAAAAACATATTTTTATCCATTCCATATAGAATATCTATTTGAAATGGTCGATTACGTATACTTTTCTTCTGATCATTGAAAAGTATAAAATTTTTACATTTATATCCTGTCTTTTAAAATTTATCTACATTTTTAAGCAGAGCCATCTTGTTAGGCGCTATTTGGAATCGTATAGTTTATATAGATCTATCTATCTATGATCATATGTAAAAACTAACATTTTCAGATAATTTCTTATAACTCAGGTGCAAGAGGTCGAAATGGAATTTTAATGATCCAAATAACAATATATATTTTCTTCAGGATTATCTTCAGTTTTTAAAAATTGTAGAGAGCTACCTTGAATAATAAAAATATTATTAAAATTTCCATGTATACGATCTATTTCTGGTAATAATTAAAAATTTTTTATGTTATCTAGAATTTTACACGCAGCATAGCCATATATCTTGGCAATCATTAATTACAACAAATTTTTCGCTTATTTCGTCTCTAAGGTTAAAGTTAGAGGCCCTTGTTAAAAAGGAAGTCAATTTGGCTACTAAATGACTGGAATTTTTGGCTTGAAGATTAAACTTGTAATTATCGTTACATACCTTCCCCTGTAATCAACAACATTTGTATTCAAAGTTCTTTTTCTCATTTACAAATTATAAGCCTTAGAAAATTAAAACGGAATTCACTTTAATTAAAAAGTTTTATTCCAACAACATTGGTTTTTAATACTTACGGGACTATTATAAAAATCAAATAAATTTTATTAATTAAGTTTTACAAGATTCCTTTTTTTCTATTAAATTTTAGTTTTATAGAAGATGCATTTTTAAATATTACAATGTTCTATTCTCATCTATTTAATAATTATAGGCACGCCGTGAGCACATCCAAATTCAAATGTTCGTAATTATCATAATACATTATAAATTCTTGCGCTGAATACCATATTCAAATAATTCAGATGCTAGTATCCAATATAGAACTCAGCTAATCAAATTTTCATCAAGTCTTCATTTTAAAGCTGTTCTTCTTTTTATATATGTTAATACTTGTAATATAATTTATATTTTTAATTACATTTTTCAAACGTTTTTACATAAGTCAAATAATACATAATGATATTCTCGAATTACGTAAAAATAAATTTATAGTTTATCCCAGAAGCAAAAAAAATTAAGTAATAAAAAAAATAAAATTTTATATTATAATCAATGACAACACAGTACGTAAATAACATGGATTCGACATAAATTTTTATTAAACATTTCAATTTTTATACTTTTTTATTACTGACTGATTTCGAGCTCTAGGGTAAATATTGATTTATTTTTGTATTATCCAAATACGTAATACATTATCGTTTTCCACACATGAATATGAACAGAACAGAAAATTTTATCAACTGTATTATATCAAGTAAAAGCAGAAAATATATGTGATTTTATAATGTTGCTATGTATACCTTGAAATATAAGAGAGATAATAAAAAATATACGGCAAATAATGCAATTCGAAACGTTGCGCATTCGGGTTTGTTTAATAAAATTTATTAGTTGATTTTAATTCATTTGTTTATTATAGTTTGTAAACGATGTTTTCATGTTTATTTCTGAAATTACCTTGATACCAATTCACATCAAGGCAATAATGTTATATAATATTGTATAATTAATTAATTATTATTACATAATGTTTAATATTTTATAAAATCATATTATCGTGTACTGCATTAATAAATTTAAGTGGATCTTAAAAATTCAAATTTTATATAATATTACAAATCTATGTGGATCGCATAAAATTTTAATTAATAGAATATAAAGTTTAATTCTAAAAATACTTTAAAAATTTACGAGGAATATTTGCATAGTTGTGGAACGAATATTAATTTATGATGTATATATAGAAAAAAAGGTAGTTTTTATTACGCGAATAATGATAATATAGAGATGAACACTTTAAAAAAGCTTAAATCCAGGATTTTATAGCTCTCGCTCAAATGGAATTTACGAGTGCCGAATTAGCTAGATACACAAGTCAAGGGGCTCGGATATGCGTCCGTCAGCAAAGATATTAACGATGAAATATATCAATCATACCAACTTAAGTTTTCCAGGATGTACT
This sequence comes from Anastatus disparis, assembly GCA_017163975.1. NCBI lineage: Eukaryota > Metazoa > Arthropoda > Insecta > Hymenoptera > Eupelmidae > Anastatus > Anastatus disparis. Next base: position 13,202,954 of record JAFFSR010000335.1, on the reverse strand, counting down.
TGGAAAATTTATGTCTTTCTTATAATCCTTATTAGATCATGCCACTATTAAATTTTATGACGTACGAATAAATGAAATTAATTACTCTCTTTTTCATATCTTTATGCTATTTTTGTCTCGTTAATTTTTTGATAGAGAAAATGTTCAAAATATCGATGTTTTTTTAAAATAATTTATATACTAGAAAAAAAGATTATTGAAGTTATAATGTATAAACTTTCTTATAATTTTGCTATATATGCTTTCATATGTAAAATTGTAAAATAAGGCAGCGCTTATTTCATCCTCATCCAGTTTTGCAAAGTTATGAGGCATTTTTATTTGAAATTCAACGCTCGTAAAAATGTTATTTAAAATTTTAACGTTTTAATTTTATTAAAATTCTTTTATGCTTTTTTAATATACACAAACTAGCCGTTGGATTAAATTTTTAACATCATTAAAAATAAAAGATTTTATAGATGCGTTGTAAAATTTTATTTATAAAAAAATAACAAATAAATGCTCATAAAGACGTTATTTAAAACGTTTTTAACGTTTAATTTTATTAAAATCCTTTTACGTTCTTTTAATTTACAAATTTGCCGTTGAATTACATTTTTTACATCATTTAAAACAAAATATTTTATAGGTATTCTAAAATTTCATTAAAAAAAAAAAAAACAAATAAAAAAATTGAAACTCAAACAAAGCAACCCAACAATGAAATGATAAAAATGAATGTATTCGATTTTATTCAATTTTTTATGTATGCAAAAAAAAGCGCATGGATCAAGACATTCGACTATCCGCAATACGTACTCCATTACACATGCATTATTTACTCAGTAAAAAAAATAATAATATTTCATTCTTTGCGGTAAAATTTAATCTAAAGTAATTGAAAATCTCTGTCTTTAAAATAATTAAATTAAACCACTATACGTTTCAGGATGTAATCAATACAGCATTTGTTTATACAACAGAAATAACAGTGAAATCAATTAAATTGAAATTTCCACTTAAACTACGTGATTTCGCACTCATTGCCACTATAGTCGTTTTGTCATTTATATAGTACTAAAAGATGATACAAGAGAAGGCGAAATTATCTAAATTAATCAAAGCACGCGTATATCTTAAAGACCCGTTCCTATTTAGCGATTAACGACTCTGATGTATAATCTTAAGCTGCGTAAAAATTTAATGCAAATAAACATATTTATTATAATGATCAGTGATGTTTATAATATTAATTTAGTGGTTACAAAAAATATAAAATTTTTTAGCAATTCATATTTCTTAAGATAGAAAAAAATTGACTTCAATGATATTAAAGTGCATAGTCTTGTATCTCCGGGAATTTCAATAAATTTAAATATTTTATTTAAAAAGCTTATGAAGAACAAGATAAAAAGCTTTCGTAGGAATTATTTAATTTATAATTTTTATTATTAGGCTAGTATGTACGTATACATATTTTTCGTCGAGCATTTTATTTCTCGAAACGTTTAAGTGCATCATCTTGGCATTCGTAGGAATTTCAATAATATGAATATTTGAATCATAATATCTTAAACCAAAAAAGATTATTACAAAGAAAAAATGAAAATTTTCTAATTTAAAATTGCGCATACGACTAGGAAATGTTCATGAAATTACGATTAACACAAGTATGGGGGGCAATTAATTTCAATATTCGGTATGATTAAAAGTTGGAAATTATGAAAATTGAAACAATTAAGTTTTGCACACATGCATTAAAAGTTTTCGGTGATTTATAAATTTTATATATGGAACGCGCGTACAAGAGAAAATTTTACGCTCGTATTAATTATCCCTGAATAAAGCGTACTTTTAAAACATTTATTTAGATTAATTATTCGAATTTTATTCCAATATCCAATAATATCCGCCATTGACCTTTTTCCTTTCCTTTAATTCGATAAATTTATCCAACGATAAATTTATGTCCATCCGATGTCTATCCGAAGCCATCGAAGAAAGTTTAAAGCATTGAAATATTAATGGGCTTGTATTGAAATAGAAAGTCATTAATAGTCTTGTTTAATTAACGTCTCATTAGTCATATTGCTAATTTCATTAAATCTCTTAGCTTTGTGAAAATTTCATTGTTTTCTACTTTGCTGCGATAGCGTGTAACAGTAGATTTTATAATACCGCATTCCTTTCCACAATTTCTGTAAAGAGAACGTATACTATAAAGCACTTACAAATGTTGCCGACTGAATGATTTATTACTTTTTCATCTTTTATTTTTCTTTTTCTTTCATACATACAGTAGCAAATGGTAAGAAGCTTAAGCTCAAGGTGTCGTAATTTTTGCCAATTAAAATACCTTTGAATGTGAATGAACAGCTTGCTTTATTACTATATGTATATATGTTTTTTCAAGAAAACATTTTCACTACTGTATACAACTGTACCCGACGTATTTCGTTTGCATTAGGGAAAGTAAGTAAGACAAGAAAGACAAAGTTGTGTTCTATATAGTTTATTCGAGTTTTGTTTTCTTTAACTTATGAAATGGCTTATTTATTCACTTTGCAGAGATTTAAACTGCGCGAGAAGCAAATTAAGCAGCCTTCGTTTCCATAAATAAGCATAAACCTTTTTTATACTTTTATATTTTGTGTTGTAAATTAAAAAAAAAACTTATTTGCTTTACTAGAGAAAAATATTTTTTGTTTAAAATATATTGTTAAATTTTTTTATTAAATAAATATGGAATTTATTTTATTTTTAATTGTTTATAACTAAATAAATAATTTTGTACTGTTGAAAGTTGGCTTGAAGGATAAAAGTTTTTAACGAATTTTATGTGTATCTAGGTAAAACCAATAAATCTTCTTTGATTTATAAACAATAATAATTATTGTTTATTTAAAAAAAAATAATAAAAAATAATTTTGTATCATCAATCAAATAAAATATTTTTATCAGTAATAAATATGCATTCATTAGTAAATAAAACAATAATTCTCAAACAAATACCTATAATAGTACATAGATACAATGATTATACTACTCGATGTTAACGCTCGAGCGAAACGAGGACAATTATCTAGTCGTATAGTTGGACCACTTAAGTCGCAAGTATCGTATTATTATATAATACGTATGGTTTACGTCCTCCGAAACTAGATACTATACTGTTAAAAATCAATATAAAATAAAAAATAAATACTCCATGAATGATAAATCAAAAAAAAAAGCAAAAATTATAATTTTACAATAAACATAATGTACACGCACGCGCATACTCACATTTTTTATAAAATTTTAGAATTATTTTTTACTATTTACACTTTTGTAAAATTAAGAACCATTTTTCACGGAAAAAATGTTTTTCTATATAAAAATATCGATTGGGTGAGATTTAATTTAAAAAAAGATTCGATTTAACAAGAAAACTAAATTTATAAATCTTAATTCTAATTCTTCTAATTACATACAATTATACATCATTACTTAAGTTGTACGTGGTAGTTTCTAATTGAACTCTAAATCTTTTTTATTTCTTCATCGATATTTCTCAATTAAAAAAGAAATTCTATTTATATTTATTTAGATACGTTTGACTGCTCGAACTCGAATCTTAACGAATTTATCTCTTTGGTAATGGGGAAGGAAAAACAAAATTACTAATGAATAATTAAACTATTTTGTAATCACTTAATGATAGGATAATTTATTTATGTTTTTAAAAGCAACTCCAACAGTAAATTATTCAACTGTTTCGAGAATACTTGACATTTCTTAACTACGTCTTGCTGTTTCGTAAAGCTTCACCCTGTGATGCTCCACTGATTTCTCTGCTACATAATTCTTGTTTTTTTTTTCGTTTTCCTTTTTAGTCTGTTTTTATTTTCTGTTCTTCTTTTTCTCTCTTCTTTTCCCTTTTTTACTTACAATGACAGTCTTGCTTACAAGTCCAAATTTGTGCTAAGCTTTTTTACTTAAATTTACTATCACCATCCGTAATCTATAGTCCATTCAATGGAAATAAAAAAAAATAAAATTAAATTCACGTGTTCATTATTTTTCCAGACTGAAAATAAAAAGCCTTTAACGTGTAAATATCATTAAAGGGTGCTGATTTTATAATGCAGATTAAACGAAATAACGACGTTAAAGATTCAATAATTTTATATAATTTTATGTTAATAATATTTCAATCCTTAACGTCTTTTAATCTTAATAAATATTAGAAAAATTATTATTGTGTTATTAAAAGGTTAATATAGAACTGATAAAATTTAATGAACAAGATTAAATTCTAAGGCCGGCGAAAAAATTCACTTGTAATTTAACAATGTTTTAAAAATAATTTTTCTTGCAGAAAATTCGTTTAATTTCCATGCAGAAAGTAGCTACAGTTGTTATTTTCATCGTAATTGGCAATTTATAAAAGTTTAATTAATCCATTTTATTTAAAAATAATCATAAAATTTTTCGCAAACGAAAATTAAATTATAATTAGATTTACCGAATCTCCCTTCTGATATTCGTTTGACGATTTTCATTAATTTTTTTTTTGTTTTATTCGTGGATTTTTATAAAAATTTTAATATGCATGTAAAAATTTAAAAAAAAAGAGTTATTTTTTTATAAAAATTATTATTCTCGTTACTGAACCTTTATTTTACATGTAAAACCGCTGACACGCAATTTACTAGAAAATCCAGAAATTTGAAATAAATTGTAAAGGAAACAAGTTTACAAAATAGAATATATCTATCTTCTAATATTTTTCCGTGTGTGTATACATTGAAAAATGAAGCAAATGAATTCTGAATGAAAATTTCTTTTCCTGACTTTTTAAAACTAAAGATAAGTACCTGTACGCACAGTCAACTATACGTAAATATATAAGTATGCAAGCGTATTCGAGAGAGAGAAAAAAAATATACGTACTTAAATATACGTGTACGCATCTTCGAGGGAGAAAAGAAAACGCATTTATATTTTTATCCATCTGGAGCTTTTGAAAAAAAAACAACATTTTGAAATGATGTTTTCTTGAAAATATTTATGTAAACATTAAAAAGATTTTGTATTTACTACTGCAAGCTCCTTTTATTTATAAAATTGAAAGAAGTTGCATATAATAAAATAATGTAGATAATCTTATCATTTTTTGAATTAAAAAAAAGTATACGTAGAATTTTTTTTTTTACAACAACATCTCATTTTGAAATTATTAATTAAACGAATTAATTTAAAAAAATAAAATCGATGTATTTTTAAACCTGTTTTTTGTTATCTTTGTACTTTGTTTAAACCTTTGGTTCGTTTTTTGTAGAAAAAATGAAACTTTAATTATATAATACTTTAAGTATTTTGTGGGCTTTTGCAAGACCGTACAATAAAAGCATCTTCCTTCCATTCGGATAGAGGCTCTTTTATGATGCTACTTTTGTCTGCAAACGCCAGTGAAATGCTAGAGGACCCTCTTAAAAATTTTAATTATTTAACGTTTTAATAAATCAAGAATATAGGACAATAAATTAAAGCTGATTAATACAATAGAATTTTAGTAGAAACGACTGTTTACACAAGAAAGAGCTTTTGCGGATATTTACATAGATTTTTTTTCTTGAAATGTTAATGACACGTGCGGAGGTTGTACATTTCTTTTTAGAAATACGATAACAACGGAAAATATTTGAGAAAGGGATACGAAAAATTGTGAAATATAGACTCATATACTCTACTGTTTATATACTTTTTTTCTGAACTTCGTACATTTTTCTACAAAAGAAAAATCTCATTTTTCTCAGAACTCCATTTTTTTAGAATCTAAATCTTTTGTATACTGCTTGAAACAAATCGCTTTTTCTCAAAACTTTTATATTTTCTAGTATATTTTTTTTAATATTTAGAAAATTAAAAATTATTCGTTTACTATTTTTTTTACTAAAAAAGTTCAAATATGAAACAAAGTACGCTAAAACATATTTGACCACAAACATCTGGACTGCTCGAGTACCGATGAATAACCAAAAAAGAAAGAAGAAAAAAATAACTCGTAAACCTTTCTTTAACTTCAGAAATACCTAGCATACCTTTGGCACTAAAATATATATAAGCAGTTTTCTTTCTCTCCATGCTCTCTTTTTATTCCTTTATTCTCTTATTTCCCTTTTTGTGCTTGTAGGTGATATTTAATTAAAAGAGAGCTCCTCACGGAATTTTCTTTAGTTTGTCGCAATAAGGGTATAAAAATATCCTCGAGACGTTTTTTTTCTTTTATACATCCACCGATAAGAGAAATATTTATACGAACGTGATCGGACTAAAAGGCGTAGGATATTCTTTTTTTTTTTATTCGTTTTATATCATTTTATTTCTTTACGGTTATACATTCGTCATTACAATATCTTAAAAAAAGGTCTTCCTATATTTTATTTAAAGGTTAAAAGAGGCCAATAATTGCAAAACTCAATCATAGAATATTACGTATAATAAACTTGGCATTTAAAGCACTTACAAGCACGCTAACTCATTATTATGTTAATGTAAGTCATTTATTCTTTGATGAAGGAAAGATTGTTTACTCGGAGAATTAAGGTTACATGGCATTATCCTTCTTCTTAAGTATTATCGAGACCCTATGTGTATCTATATATAGAGAAAGAGAGAGAGAAAGAGGGAAACCATTGATGTTGAAAGGGCTGAAAATTCTCTTTGTCTTTAGCTGGTTAGAAGTCGTTTCAGGTACTTACATTTAGTAAGCTTTAAGGTTTTGAACTAACAATAAAGCTACTCAGCCATTTGAGCAATGGCTTTAATGCCTTTTAATGCATACGTAAATACATGCTTTTCAGTTAACTCCACTACCCCCATCCCCGAAAGTTTTCTTCGTTTTCTTTATTCGCGAACATCCTCTCTTTCTCTTTCCTCTTGTTTTCTATTTTTTTTATATTTATCCTGCACTTAGTTGTCGCTTGCTTTCGCTCGAATACAAAGTTAAGTTCCGTAACTAAATTTTCAATGTTACGACATATTTGCATCACTAAAGAGTCGGGAGCGTGAGGAAATTGCAAACTTTTAGTTCGATTGTTAAAAGTTTAATTCCCTTTGAATTATTGAAGGATGGAATGAAAATAAGCAACCAATTGCAATATAGTCAAGTTTTAATGATGAGTTTTGAGGAGAATTTCAAACTATATCGAGATTTCAGAATAAAATTTTTATGTTCATAATGTTCAGGTAATTTAATGACTTTAATATGGTTTATACGATTTTTTTATATTGCAGGATGATTAAAAAATTAAAGATATTTAATAATCGATTAAAATTAAATATCAATATTTTACATTTTTTATTTTAGAAAAATGGTAATACGTGTTAAGTATTTTTATTAATTTTCCAATATTCTTTATCCTTACAAATCCTTTGATTGCGTAAGCTATTCGCGTAAACTTTTCATAAGAAGAAGATTAAGTGGCTTAACCTTTTTGGTTTAATTCAAGACCTCTTATTTTCTCTTTCGCAGCGATCTTGAACTATATAAAACACTGACCATACCCTTTTTTGTATAAAACTTTTTCATCAATTTCAAATCCAGATATCTAATACATATACGATTGGTTTTAAAAGTTAAAGGAAATAATTTTCCTTTTTTTCCTCTTATCAAAGGCCCAATTGAGGCCATACGTATTGGGTTTAAAGATTTCAATAATTGATAAGAATTGGCTGAATACGTTTTTTTGGGGATGATGGTTTGTACTCTGCGTATTTGCATAATTTCATTGCTACCTGGAATAGAGTTTACCTTTTTTTTTTCTTTATCTCGACTTTCATCTTAATCACTTAAACGCAATTGCCTTTTTTCTGTTGGGTTTTACTTTTTTTTCTTTATTTTTTTTTTCTACATTCTTTTTTTCGATGAAAGTACGCTAGAAATTTTCTATCGTTCTTTTCAGTGTGAAATACTCAACGACAGCTAGACAATAGACAAGTTTTCGATTTTATTGTTCATCTTAGAGAGAGACTCGAATCTGTTCGCTTTCTGTGTAGAATCTCGCTGCAACTTTTATTATTGGATAATACCAAACGATATTGCCATTTTTCTAACTCTTTAAGTGTTTTTTTGTTAAAAAAAATTTTATTTTATGAAAAATTCAAAAAATGTAACTGCATACAATAGTTTTAATAACGAATATATTGTAGTCAAGTAAAATATAAATCTATTTTTAAAATTGAAAAAATAGTAAATTCTTTTTTTTTCAATAAATATTATGATTTAAATCATAAAAATACTTTCACAGTAATATTATTCAATTGCAAATGAAATATTTATTTGTACTTGTATAAATTTCAAATTGAATTTTTGATCTTTTAACACATTACTTTTCACCGTCTTTTCAACGTTATTTGATTAAAATTATTTTTTTTTTTCATTAAGTACGACGAACAAAAAAAAGATCAAGTGTCAAAAGAACAAGTTAATCTGTACGGTACTTATTTGCTTACGGATCATTTCACTCAGCTCTTGCCCATTATACCTAGAGCATATCCCAGGCAATTCGTATTTCTCTCTTTTTTCTATTTTTTTTTAAAACTTTGGCACGAAGTCTGATGAATTACTAACCCTTCCAACGCGACCTTTTATTTACATTGTATATAATATGAAAAATGATCGATGTCCTAGCAATAACTCTCTTATATTTGCACTTTTAAAATAAAAATCGAAAACGTGAAAAATACGATGGATATAAATGTCAATAAAATATTAGTGTTGTTTTTTTCATTTTAGTTTTTATTTAAAAAAAAAAAAAAAATATATATATATATATATATATATATATATATATATATATATATATATATATATATATATATATATAGTGTGTGTGTGTGTGTGTTTGTATGCGTGGATGTGTGATGTGTTAAGTAAACTAATTTTTTCCATAAAATACATAATTTTCTCTTTGAGAGAAATCGCAATATTAAAAAATGGTTGGTTGAAATAAAAGACTTTTTCCAATATTTTATTCAATACATCCTTATTTTTCACTGCAACTCTGGTGGTTCATAACCCACTTTAAACTTTATTGTCCACTTAATTAGGGATTTAAAGTCTTATATTACTGATCACATTAGATTAAAGAGTTTGTGGTGTTATCAAATTCCTTATATGGCTGGTTTCTGAACGAAACAGCAAGGATTTTTTAAAAGTAACCGTGAGCAGTGGCGTCCTCGATTTTCTGGTAAACTGCTACCGAAGCAGGCGAGAAAAGACTTTAGAAATCCCTTAAGAGGGCAAAAGAGGTTACGCTAAGGGATTATCCATGCGCTGAAGTTTAGCACAATTTGTGACTCTGCTATTCAGAAACATAAATCTAATCTAAAAATAATGATTTGATGAAATATGAGTAAAAAAAGTTATTATTAATGTGCTATAGTAAAATTTGAGTAAATATTGTAGAAAATATTCATTTTTCCTCACAAATCTGTATTTTTTAGTGACTTCTGCGTTGCTACTTGTTACTGGTTTTTTCAATTTCTTTAATTGAAAAAATTTAAATTTGTTACTCAATTTTCAATTCAAAACTGCATATTTTACCATTTTTTCGAAATTGTTTAGTAAAGCACCGAAATATGTAAAAAAATTTTTAAATTGAATAATTTTGAAAAAATTCTGAAAAATATATTGAAAAAAATTTTTTTTTAAAGCAAAATCTTTGTACTGAAAGGAGTTTTGTTAGGTTACATGAATATAATACCGTAAATTGTTTAATTATAACTAAACCTTATAAGAACATTTTTTTTTAATTTTTAAGTGTTAATTTTTTTTATTATTAAAGATAGCTATTGAATGAAAGATACTTTATAAATATTAAAGTAGATAATTTTAAAGTAAAAATTTATTTATATTGTGTCTGTTAAAGAGCTAATATTTATAAAATATTTTGTACATTAAAGCTCACTAAAAGTCTTCAAGGAAATAAAGAATAAAAATAATAAAAGTAATTTGATTTACTTACTTGTAAGAACTGGTGCAAGCAAAACGATAAGTTACAGAATGTAGGAAACAGGACATAAGTAACAAGAATAGTCTTTTTTTATATCTGTATATAGAAGGTCATAAGCTACAAAAATCATAAGTTGCAGAACGCAAGCTCTTCATATCTCCTAGATACGGAAAAGCAATTCTAGTCTTGCTACTTATGACCCCATTGCAATTTATGTATTTTGTGTGCACAAGATTTAATTGATTTTGATAAGCAAATCAAACGAAATGAAAGATTTTTTATGTTTCACAGTTTGTTTTCTCAAAGATAAAACGTGCTTGTGGGTCAGAAAAATAGTAACTTAATAAAATATTAGTTACTGTGTGTGTCTGTGTGTGTGTTTGAACGTTAGTCTACATGTGTATGATTGTATGTGCGCGTGCAAGCGTGGGTGTTTGTATAATTGCGGAAACTTTATGAACATAGGCTTTTTTATATCTGACATCATAGGCCAAGATGGCTGAAGATGGGGTAATTACAAGCCTCGACCTGCAACGCATTTTAAATAATAACTTTACACAAATATTATCTCAACATTTTTAATAATTATAATATATAATGATAGTATTATATATACAATATTCATATTAAATAAAGCAAATAATTTGAATAATTTAAAATGTTATTTTTTAAAAATCATAGATGCATTTTATTTAGAAAATTATATGGAAAATTGTGGCTTTGTAATGCACTTTTTGGTGAATTTTTCAATTTGAAATCAATTTAGACTCTGGCCACTGTATTTTTAAAGTTTTATAAAACATTATTCTGCACTTAGTCAGAAACAAATGTGAATAAAATAGCAAACTTATGAAAAATTATGACAGATATTTTTCCCCAAAAATTTACACGATCATTATTTTATGTATATATTAACATCATTAGAGCTGTAAAACATACTATAAAAAAAGCTAATGGAATGAATTTCCAAAAGTTATCGCACTTTCTCAATTCGCACTGTGCTTTGACTAATAGATTTGGGATTATAATTCTTTTTTTTCCGACAATCAATCAACACTAGGTTTTGGTTTCAACAAGTCACATACGACTTTTTTTTTGTCGTTGCATTAATTCACTCCTCATCATCTTTAGTGTTATCAAGTTTTAGTTAAAGTTAATCATTAATCAAAATGTCATTGAAGAAAAAAAATGATATTTCAATGGAATTAGGTTAAGAAGTAATATAATGCTGTACAAGCAGAAAAAAGAAACCCTTTGGGAAGATGAAATTTTGAACATTAGTAAATAAAGTAGCTTGAAAAATGTAATAAATTACATAATTTATTTAGCTTTTAAATCACATACTTTTTCAAAAAGTATTTCAACAAAATTTTTCTTTTGTTTGTACACATAATTCATTGAATCAGTAAGATACACATGTTTTGAAAAAGTATCTCAGCAACATTTTTCTTTTGTTTATATATAGTATCTAATGTATCTGTAACTAAAACAGAAATCAATAATTTTTAATCATCCACCGTATTATCTCAAGAAATGCTTCGCTTAAAAAATAAACTGAGTATTTCTTAAAATCAAAATGCCAAAGCGATAAGATAAATACTTTGATTTATTCGCTAGATTTTAATTAAAAGTAAAAAAAAAAAGAAAAATAAAACTTAAAAACAACACGTAAAATCAGTGACGGTATCTCGTATTACTTATTATTACTAAAACCCCAGGAGAATTATTGATTCTCAAGCGATCGATAATTCAATATAATTGAATCCTTTTTTCTCCCCGAGTAAATATTACCTTGCAGAAAAGTACATGGGAAGAGAGAGAAAAGAAAAATCTAAAATATAATGGAGAAAATCGTCATATCGCGCACTTCCTTTTTTACTCTCTCATCTTTATTCCCAAATGCAACAAAAGATATTTTACCTTTAGCTAGTATCATCATTTATTTTAGCTCGCGAATTCTCGTTCCATCGTACTTCTCGCTTACAAAATGTATACAGTTATATTACAGTAGAAAAAGCGTTTCTTTCTTTACTCTTTTTCTTTTACTCGGTTTCTTTTTTTCTACCGAAGCAACAAAAAGGGGATATTGGTATATTTCCGTTATCTTGTGGATTCTTAATGCGTTGAGTTTTCAGCAAGTTTTTCACGCACATTACTATATCTTACTGTAGTCTGAAATTTTAGCTTCGTCTCGAAGGATCCCTAAAATACAACTAGTCTACGATTCAGTTTGCAACTTTTTTCTTCTTGTTACTATAGTAGATATGCGTCTTTGGAATTTCCTCATGTTTTGAGCTAGACGCTTTTACTTTTATTTTTTCTCTATTTAATCATATTTTTTTCATATTGTCGTAATATATATTAATTTTAACATACATTGTTAAATTAATCAACAAGCTCTAATTTATTGAATTGGAATTTAAAAAAATTTGTGTGAGAACAAGGAAGAAAAAATCCTCTTTTTAACGTCTACTTTGAAATTAAATTAATGTTCGTCAAAGGAATTATTAAAAAATAATAAAAGAAGATACTTAGTTAAAATTAAGATAATTAAAATTAATAGTCTACTTGGTAGAGATTAATTCTTTTTTTTTTTATTTTAATAGATTTTTTTATGAATTTAATATGACAAATTGAAAAAAATTCTTTTGACAAAGAATGAAAATTAATTTAGTTATTTGAAATATTTCTATTTTTATATCGTATCAAAACTGGATACAATGGTAGAAAAATAAGAATATAGTATGCGAAATTTTCAAGTGGTTACATTTATCTATTTTAAGGCAAAATAATCAGATTTCAAGAGGAAAATGCTTTTTGGGTTCTTTGAAAAGTTTGTTTCTAAAGAAGAAAACTGATGAAAGTTACACCATCATTTAGAGCATAAAAAGATCTTTAACTCGAAAGAATTCGACCTCTTTTGACTTGAGAGAGGAAGAGAGAGAAAAGTTGAATAAAAGTACGATAAAAGTTTTTGCCACTTTTCAAGCACAGCATATAGAGGTGATACATGTGAAACATGTTGCGTATAAAGAAGCTTATTTTCAACTATATGTTAAAATTATTGATTTTATTTTTTTCATTCTATTGTTTATCCGTTTTTTTTATTTAAGGTTTAAAAAAAAGTTTATTTAATCAAGTTATGCTGATATTAGTAAAATTGAAGCTCAATATTAGATTGATTTAATTATAATTGAAATACATTAAATGATTTATTTACACTAGTTAAGCTGATATTAGTAAAATTAAAGCTCAATATTAGATAAGTGATTTAATTATAATTTAAACACATTAAATGATTTATTTACATTAATCCTTTGATTCATATTACGGTTCTCATTAATAGAACAATATATTTCATTAAAAAATGAATTGATTGAACGTGTGTAGGGAAGCCCAGGCCTATAAGTAACAAGGGTAAATAATAATACTCAATATATAATCATGCAAACAGTCCTACAGATTCCATGCGTATCTTTAATATAACGTCCTTTGTGATGTAAACATATTCAGTACCATGTGCAATATCGCAAAGGAAAGACGTAGAATACAGCCTTTTTTTTGACAGGTTTTATAAAATTTTTTATTGGAACTCGTGCAATCCATAGCATGAGTTTGCCACCCTCGGCTTCGCCTCGGGTGTCAATTCACTCGTGCTATGGCCTGTCCTTTATTTAACCTCCCTAGGTGCATAATATACTATGATTTTTATCATTGTTTATATTATTATAAACAATGATTTTTTAAAGAAATTGAACAAAATAGCTCATAATCTTGTAATGATCGAGCGTTGGACCGAATGCTTGTGACTTTTTTAATGATTTTATGTATAAAAACATATCCGCAAGTTACAGCAAGATCTGTGACCCAAATAAAGGTTACTTTCCTAGTTAGATGAAAAAATAGAGATGTTTTTTCAAATAATGTTAATACTATCCCCGGTCTCCCCTAATTTAAAATGTCATGTTACTACCAATTTAATTTATTCGATATTGCAGTTATGAAAATAAAAATAAAATTAAATGTCATATACTACCAATTTAATTTATTTGATATTGCAGTTATAAAAATGAAAATAAAATTAAATGTCATATTACTACCAATTTAATTTATTCGATATTGCAGTTATTCAAATGAAAATAAAATTAAAGTTTTCAAGTATTGTTCTACTAAAAATAAAATTGATTTTTTCTATTCGCATGATATACTAAGTATCATGTAATTTGTAATATCTTGTTTCCAATGAACCAAAACGAAAATGTAAAATATGGTCATTTAGCATAAATTTGATATAAATTATGACTCATGATTAAAATACTGTAAGCTGAATAGATTGCGTTGAAATAAAATTTTTATTTCAACGCAATCAATGAAAACTTTAATTATAATTGATTTAGTGTTTGATTGCAGAAATATTTAGTTTGTACAGTATTTATCTACAGTATATAATGTTAAAATTTTCCAAATATTACACGTTTAATCAATTTAAATTTCAAAAAGCAAATATCTATAATATTTATTCTCTGTTCTCTTTGATTTTCTAAGCGTGCAATTAATAGAGAACATTATTTCATCCTTTTTAATGTCGATAAAATTTTCTTTGTGTCAATAATATGCGAGCTACTTAACTTTGAAATGAAAGTTAACTTCATCAAAGTTATAAAAAGGATGGAAAATAACTCAAAGTATGAAAGTATTTATTCCAATTAACAAGTCACATAAATAAAATTAAAATGCACATGTTGGTTTAGATAATGCAAAAAATATAAAAAGTTCTATTACCTTTTTTAAATTAAAGATTTTTATTTAAAATTTTATTCTAATTCAGGATAACACGTATCTTTGTAAGATGAAATCTCAAAGATATTATAAGAAAATTGGATATGCATTGAAATAATCCCCATAAGAATATCCTTAGTTTTCTTTTTATTCTTTCTAGAAATTACATTATAATATCAATTCATTCTTCTTATAATACAAAATTGGAAATTAATTAGTGGATAAATGTATTAAGGAATATTAGTGTAAGTACTTTATATTATAGCACATGTTACATCGACTATTATTTTTCTCGAACATTTTAAATCCTTAAGCTTTTTTTAAACGAAAAATTACATTTTTAAACTTTACACGTTTTTCATTGAAATTGTTGTTACTGAGGGATTTAAAAAGAACAGTTTGTTTTATATTTTTAAAACATAATATAGTGAAAAAATATTTATAATGTAAATTAAAATAGAAAATAGATACTAAAATAAAAAATGCGAGCAAAGAATCAACTGATAAATCAGGCACGTTTCAAGTTTCGCTCCCTTTGAAAACAACCCTTTTTCTTTCAAAAAGTTCCAACCTCTTTCGCGTATCCTCGTTTGAACTGTCGTCTATATTTCAAGTAGAAAGGTTGAAATCGATCACTTTCTTTCCTCGTTTCATGATATTATTCTTAATAAGGCAAAAAGCTTTTTTTTATTAAAATAAAAATACTTTACTCCCAGATTGATGGTAATGAACATATTAATTCAAAAAGCGAGCCTGAAATGAAACATTTCTTTTTTTTTTTAAATTAACAAGAAAGAAAAATAAGGCAAACTGCAAACAAGTTACATCACTACTAACGTCGGTAACAAGAAGTTGAAAATTTCCACTTTTTTCGTTTAAATTTGCAATTTTAAAATAAAGTGGTCATAGTGATTCGAATCATTATATGCAACATGGGAAAAAATCGACTTTCTCTTGGGGTGATTACAATTTTTGTTAGCTCCTCACTCGCTCAGGTCGCAAATTCCACTCTTCTACTCCCTAGTTGCATGATGTATTATTAACTTATGCCTGTATTCCTGTTTTGGTGATAATAATGGATAAACATTTATAAATAGGTACAGTTTCTTTATTCTTAACGGAATTTCCGAACCAGAATTT
Source organism: Anastatus disparis (assembly GCA_017163975.1). NCBI lineage: Eukaryota > Metazoa > Arthropoda > Insecta > Hymenoptera > Eupelmidae > Anastatus > Anastatus disparis. Next base: position 13,187,052 of record JAFFSR010000335.1, on the reverse strand, counting down.
TGGTGAATTCTTTAAATTATTCGCACTCAGGTTTAATATAATAAATGTTTTTTTATTGTATCGAAAGAACTCGATTTAACGCATCGTTCACTCGTTAACTTTGAATCAAATATTACAGAACTATTTTAGAAGAGGGAGCTCCACCATGCACTAAAGTTTGAATAAATTTTCGGATTGAATAAAATAATGTAGATGATGAGATTGTAAATATTTATGTTTTGTTTTAAATTTTTATACGGTGAGTCGGTTAATATTCTTTAGAAATTTAATCCATTCTTTCAAATATATAAATATATAAATATAAATATGTATATATATATATATATATATATATATATATATTTGATAGAATTAAAAAAAGATATTCAAATTTTAATAACCTAAAATTGTATGCATGAATAACACTGGAATATCTAATAGGTATCTTCTTTAGATCTATACCAAAAGCAGCGAATGAAAGAGAGATTAAAGATTTAGCGGTATGTTCCTTTATGCGCATCGACACTGAAAGGAATTCCATCCAAGTTCAAGGTGTGTATTTTTGGAATTTTCTTGCTTTCCTGGAATTAGATATCTCTCATTTCCTAGAAGGTTTAAAGACGGCGCTGAGAAGGTACTTACTCAAGCTTGAATAAACTTTTCAGAAGCGACTGTATTTGTTAATTTGTTCTTGCTTTGTTTCATATATGGATTTTAGAGGTATATATTCATTAAAAGGAGTGAAAAGCAGTTTGGTTATTTAAGAAATTGTTGTATGCGTTTTAACTTTATTTATTTTCAGTATCATTAGACATATTTTTTTAGATTTATTCAATTATATTTAATTTATTTTCACTATAAGTATTCTAAACATAATTAATTTTTTGCATCCCCCGAAAAGTACGTCATGAAATGTCTACATCGCGTGAGAAAAACCAAACGTTAAATATGGCGGTTATGTCACGTAACGATGCGCAATCGTTTTGACGCTTGCGCAGTTCGACTCGCTGCTCTGTTTTTTACGACAGTTAGGAATAGAGAGGGTTACATCTATCCTTTTCTTATGGGACTATATCTATCCTTCTTTATTGTATCTTTTTTTTATCTTTCTTAACAATTTTAAACTTTTTATTATTAAAATCTAACTTGTTTTATTTTGTGAATTATAAATTGAAGTTATAAAATGTGAGTGAAATGTTAATGGTTTATTTTAATGGTTTATCATCAGTGGGAGAGGGGCAGAGAAGGATAGAGCATATTTGGTCGAAAGCAGCAAGCGATTCACCGCGATATTTTTATTTTAATGATTTATCATCAAAAATGAATTATTACGACGGGCAAGTTGGACGTACTTTTCGTCCGGAATAAGAAAAAATCGTATATTTACCTCGGGAGAAAAGTGGACTATCAATTGTACACGTATTTGTGTAAGCGAAGCGAGAGATGCAACCTATACGCGAACATTTAATAGTCAATTTTTCTCCCTAGGTGAATAATATACTATTATTTATCTAATTAAATAAGGAAAAGTCTTATGAAACTCGATAAGCTCGATTTCAGCACTTAGAAATTTAATGTATAATGGGTATCTCACTTTAGCTAATCCTGGATCAAAAATCAATTTTGGTGTAAATCTGCATTAAATGGCTAATACAACATTTAATGTTTGACTTTAAAAATCTTTTACAAAAAGTATAAGTAGCCTACAAGATCTTTAGTTATTTTTCAAATGCCCCAAATCAATAGTTTTTTAAATGATATATTGGTTTGAAAATGATATATAAAGTTGCAAAAAAGTTTACCTTCTTTTATTTCAGATTTTTATATTTAATTTCAAATGTCATTTTAAAACAAGCATAAATTGCAAAGAATTAATATTTAGAGAAATTTTATAAAAAGAATTAGGTGTATTGTGACGTACTGTCCAAGATGTTTGCAAGAATTTTTTTTGGTTTCTTTTACATCTAAATCAAGTTTTTCTAACAAGGACTCGTTAGGATGAGATATTTATCATAAACTTCCTGTCTTGGCGTTGAAAATAAGCTCTCTGAGTTACACTGGAATCCATTACTCGAAGTTGAGACGCTCTTTTGATAAGTTATCAAATTCCATGTAATATCAAGTAAAATTATTATGTGAGCAACTAAATTTTAACATATTATAATGCTTTTTATAATCAAACCATAAAATATCCATGCACGTATATTTATTATTCTATAATAATTTTTTTTTAAATGAACAGTATCAATCGTGATTTGTTCAAAACGAATCCACTTCTTTGCTACAATTGAATTTCTATTTTTGAATATTTTATCTAGACCAGTGAAAAGATTTCACGCACATTATTTTCTTTATTTCATATACTTGAAAGGGAGATGGATATGTCGAATAAACTAAATTTTTTCTTTTCTATTACAGGCGGTATTGTAAAAATTTCTTCGTGATTTTAACTGACATGTTCAACTGAGGTGAATATATAACATTTTTGCAAAAGATAAAGGGTTGTATGTAAATTTTTAAATTACATTTTAATACAAAAATTGTAGGAATTAAAATTTACACAAAAATTTCGAGTTGATTTTAGAAACGTATGTGTAGAATTTTAATATACGAATTTTCGGCATACTAACAAAAAATTTTTTACAGTGCATTCTATTTCTAAAAATGTATATTTTACGATCTAAAATTGTAGCAATTTTGAAATTCAATTTTTAAAATTTATAGAAATTCTGTTTAATATATTAATAAGAATTTATTAAAAATATTAAGAATAAATTTTTTTTAAATTTTAACTTTTTATTGAATTATATTTTGAAAATCTTTTCTTTGATTATAAAATAATTAAAAAATAATTTCTTTAAGAAAATTAAATTATTGATGGATGTATTGATGAAATAAGACCAAATTATAATTAAGAAAAAAATGTTTAAATATTTATGATTTAAGATGTCATAGAAAATTAAAATATTAAGAAGCTTCAGTAGAGATAAATGATTTCAGCAAATATATTTAGTTAAATAAAGCAAACAACTTACTAACAATATTGGAACGTGCTAGTTTCTCTCGCAGTTTGTTGTAAACTTGTTTTACCTTTGAATACCCATACTTGTAACCACAGACTCTTGTGGGCTATATAGTAAAGCTAAAGCTATGCTTGCTTACTCATTATTTTCCTTTAAGTCAGTAGAAAAGCTTATAAACTGGTCAGGCAATAAGCTAAGACTAGCCCCCCGTATTGCTTATAGATCTTCAAGCAAGTACGTAAAATTAATTTGTTTTCAAGACACAGAAAATATTTTATTTATATTTTGACTATAAATTTTTATTTTTGGAAAACTTTTTTCAATAATAAATTGATCTTGTGTTTTCATTAAATTGGGAAAAAAGCAATTAGTGCTTTTCAACATTGTTAAAGAAACATTTTAAATAATGTATTTTGTGCGTACATCGAATCAATCAAATCAATAATCGATAAAATAAATAAATTGCGGACTAGTGAAAATAATAGAATACTCGTTCATAGTTTTCGCATAAAAATAAAAGTTTTATTGAAAAATATTGATCACATGCCAAACTTGTTTTCTGTTTTTTGATGTTGTGTTAAGATTTGTTCAAATTATTATTTTAACTATGTTCTAAAAGGTTTTTTTTTTAAATCTTTATTATTAATATGACCATTCTAACATTTTATTTTACGTTTTTATTTTAAAATAAAAGAGCTAAAAGTATAAAATATAATAGAATAAAACTTTCTGTAAATCCTTTAAAAAAGTGTACTATCTTCGTGTAAATCCTTTAAAAAAGAAAAACCAAATGCTCTCTCTATATTTTCAAGTACGACCGCTATACTACCGTAAAAAAACTATGTATATAAGAACTAATGAAGTATGTATTATGTATTATCTTAATAGCGAAAAATTGTGATAAATGAGCCTATTATTAGTATTATACTATTATTTGAAAAAATTAATCGAATGAGTTTTATTATGAAGTAAAAATGAAAAAAAAAAGAAAAACACATAAACAATAAGCATATTTTATTTATTTTCTAACGTCACTGTGTGAAAAATGTAAACATTAGATTGTTGTTTATAATTGAAAAATAATAAGTTATCCATAAAAATTTTTATTTACGAAAGAATAAACAAATTTTTATATCCATTCGAAAATTCAAAAGTTTAATTACATCGTCAATACGGCCTTGCGTGATATATCATTCAATGAAAAAAAAGTTAAAGAAATTCTTAAACTGATTGCCTTATAAACATCAACATTTCCTTGATGTCATTCAAATTTAACGATAAACATTTTGACACCCTACAAACCGTTACTGACAAATCATATATATGTACGTATATAGTAGAAAATTTAAGTTCTGGTATTCAAAACGATTGTAGCCTGACGGTAACAATCAAACTTTTATGATTTGAAATAAAATTCTTTAACGTTCGGTATAAAGAAAAAAAAAGAGAGAAATGTCAAAAGCCTTTAACGTTACATCATTTATAACAAAATTCTTTTATCCATGAATTTTTGTACTTCCTACAAAAAGTATGAATCTTTTTCTTTTCTTTGACTTTTTTCATTTTCGAAAAAGTTTAACATTTTTGTTAAGAAAATATATATACATTTCAAACAATTTTTGTGCTTCCTACCAAAAGTAAAACTAACTTTTTTACATATTTTTTTTGTTCAAGCTATATATAAAAGCACGTGCTGTTCATTTAACAAAGGTAAGCAAATATGTACGCAAAGAAAGGTGAAAAAAGTCTTTGTCGTGTTTCCTTCTTGACCTCGACTCAATAAAAACGACTGCAAAAGGTACATGTACGAATAGTGAAATACGGGTAGAGAACGAAAAAAAATAGATATTTTTAGATGTCTCGTTTTACGTTGTAAATATTCTGCAGTTTTTACGAGTTTCGAAAATATTTGAAGAAAGATTTAATAATAAGAAAAATTCAGGAATATTAATATCAAGAATAATAACAAATATTAATATAAATTTTTTTATTATTTTAATAATACTGGCAATTTTATCAACTCGAAAAGCGGGCCAGAGGTAAACAATTTTTTCACTAAAATCAACAAGCAGCAAAGTACTATTAAATTACATAAATAAGAATTTTAGAAATTTTCAATTTTAAATTTAGAATACCTTTTTCTTTAATTTAGAACCTGTCTCACATTCATATAAAATTTCTAAAATTATAAATAAAATTTAGAATGTACCACTCGCTTGGATCACTAACTTCAGTCTCAGAAGAAATATACGATTTTACTTTCTAGTTGTATAATGTATTATTGTATTATATTTACAAAACATTACAAGTTTTAAAAATTTACTGAATTAAAAAAAAATATTCTTTTTACACTTACAATTTTTTTTTGCAATACAAAATTAAAAGAAAAATTTTTAATCTAAGTATAAGAAAGTATTGTTATGTAAACTATTCATTACAGATTCTGTAATATACAAGATTACAGAAACTGATTAAATTTTAATAGAAATTTGATGAACAAAAGTTCTATAGTAGCGTCACTTTTAACACAAGCGATAAAGAAGGAGCAAGTGTAAAGAATGGGAAGAGAAAAGAAGAGGATTAAGAAGAAATGTTCTCGGTAGAAAAAGTTACATAAAAAAAAATTTCATTTTTTTTTTAACTATTTGAATTTTTATGGATAGATTTTTATTCGCTTTCTAAGCTTTATAAAATTATTACATATACGTATACGCGATTGTAAGTTATTTAAAGCAATTTTCTTCCTATTATTGTGTCAATTTGATATTATTTGAAAAAATTTATCGGATTTGCAAACAAAACGAAAATAAATCGAATTCTTAAGCTTTAGGTTGAATTGCATTTCAGACGTGTTTGAAATAAATCTCGAGATTCTCGATTTGCCATTTCGAAGAAATATAATCAATGAATCTAATATTATTCAAAAATATTGTTGTTAATGTACTCTGATAGAAATTCACTATTTTAAGATTCAGATTTGAAAGAAAAATATATTTATAAATTATTTTATTTTATTTTGTACCATCATAAAATATTGTACAAAAAACCATTTTCAACAAATTGTTAATCGATTATTCAGTAATTTAGGATTAATTACGGTATTTTTTTAAAATTTAATTTATTTGTTTTATATAAACTTTTCAACCTCTAACAATGTAATAATTACATTCCATGCATTCCATATAATTCTTTAGTTACCGTCATTAGTCTATTTATCCAGAACCCACTCCAAGCAGTCCTGTAAAAGAAGGAAAATCTTTAAGCAAAATCCCAGGGGATAAAAGCCGTTGGAAAATCCTTATCCGGAATAAGCTGGTGTATTGAAAAATTTGATGTTAGGTGCTTTTTATCGCAAACGATTCAAAAAAGAAAGCTAAACTACATTTTCTATACTTCATCCCGGTCACATTGTTGAATGAATATCCTATTCGTGCGATTGTCGCACAAAGAAAAAGTTATATCACTATGGGACACCAAAACAAAAAAGTTAATCCACCTAATACTAACCACGTTTAATACCACTTAAGAGAAGTTCCCCTTTATTTCTATAAAAATACAGATTTTTATAAAATTTGAAGTAAATAAACTTTAAACATCGAATTTATAAAAAGATGACATTGTAGGCCATTTAAATTTTGAGAAAAAAGTACTTTTTATATTCCCTCTATGGGCAATATCGTGCAAAATAAGCAATTATTTAATTATTTTATTGTTTGAAGAATCTTGTTTATCAAATTAAAGTTGATTTTTTTTCGAAAATTAGTATAAAATCAAAAATATGTGAGGCTATCAATATTAAAAATTAAAGGAAAATTTGGTTGAAAGTATGACGTTTAAGATCAAAGGAGGTCATCAGTGGCTCATTCGGTAAAGTGATGGATACGTAATCTCGAGGTTTCGAGTTCGAATCCTTCTCTCAGCAACCGATTGATACAAGCACCACTGTACACAATAGATATGCTTTGTTTACGTTATTCGCGTTATCAGTGACATACTCATAGCTGTTACATTTATGCATATATCACAGTTTTGTATCCACTAAATTTTACAAGAATAGATAGAAAAATAATTTTTGAAGATAAATATAGGAAGAGAAATATATGCTAAATATGGGAAATACTTTTTTATTACAAGTAATGATACTAAAAATCATAAAAATTGTAATATATGTGAACATTTTTACCACGTACACTATAAATTTTATGCTATCATATCATATTATTTTTACAGTCAGGGTGAATTTTTCTAAGTAGCAAATCATTTCACTATATCTCACGATAAATTTTTATAGGATTTCTCTACGTGTATTTACCTTATATATACGATGATTTTTCTATTTAAGAATATAAAGGTATCCTTTACCATTAACAACAAACTCTAAACTCTAAAGAGAAGCCTCATTTGATATCGCACTGCAGGGTTCTCTTCCTTCACAAATCGCCCAAGATGTGCCCATATTATCCTGTTTATATTTCAATAATAGGAAGTTACTAGTATTTTACGTTATTAGTGAGAAATCCTCGCATTTTATGTAAATAAATACTAAATTTACTTACCAATGAGCGAAATAGCATTTTTACGAGTCAAAACGAGTGATCAAAAGATTATTTGGCTCACGATCAAAGAATAAAATATTTACCCCATTCAAAATTGATATAAGATATTAAATTTTACTTACTGTTCTAAAAAAATATTCTTATTTTTATCAAAAACAAAATATTCAATTCATTGTCAATGTAAAAATATTATTGAATTGTTAAGTCCTGGCTTTACACCAGGACAGAATTAATGATTGATTACGTTATTGTTGTTACGAGGAAAATATGTTTTATTATAATATTAAATAAAAGAATAAAGTTTGATTTTAAAACGTTTAGTTTTAAAGTTAAGTCTAGTGGTAAAAAAGCTCTACAGACTTTAATTGATATGAATCGTTCTCACGATTAAATATACTTGAATTGAAAGAAATATAGATCAAAATATAATTGTAATGATCTTACCTTGATTTCAGTGTAGTAGTTACCGGACGGGTACAGCCAGACGATAAATGAACACACTTGATTAATATTTAATTAGATAGATTTTTATTTCTTGTTTTGAACAGTATTTATAATCAGTTGAATATAATTATTTTGTATATTTTATAGTGCAATTTAATTTTATAGCGCGATTTAATTAATGTGCTCGAAATTTCTATATAATAATGTCTTTACAAGTGCTTTTTTTGAAGTGCTCGTAGAAATTCTTTGATAAAGTGCTTTGAAAAAGTGTCTGCTTTAAAGTGCGCCTTTTATCTTGATTTGATCTGTCTTTTTATACTGATGATTCCTGCTTTTGTTTAAGAATAATTATTTTATAATTTGAATTTTGAATTGATGTCAATCGATGGAGCAATGCTTATTATGCATTTTGACTCTTATTGAATGATATGGTTAACATGGTAAATCTGGTTCATGTAGTCTTCGTAATTATTCTTATTTTGTTGATTCTGTAAATCGCATTGCACTTTACTTTGTTTCTTAACAAATTACTTAATTTTACAATATGCTTGCTAAGGTAAATTAGCTGATTGATCAATAATTGAATATTTTTAGAATAATAAATTTTGAAATAAAAGATACGTCGTGACGTAACAAAATAATAATATAAAAAATCAAAATCTTTTTAATTTAATAATTAAATAGAGTTTCAATCTCAAAAAATTTGATTAAAATCTTCCCTATAAATCAATTAGATTATAATTCATTAAATTTGATCATCAATATATTATATCCCAGTCCTTAACCGCAGTCACGCTATTGAAAAAAACAAGAACCAGAAGAAGCACGTGAATATTTGAAATCCTAGTGGTAAAGCAAAGGGCGTTCGTATACGTTGTGTAAGCGTGCGAAGCTATTTTTCCCCTGTCATGAAAATAGGATTAAAGTATTTCGAAAAAAAATAACAACGCAAAGGAAGAAGATGCGCTCTCTCCCTATCTCTCTCTACCCACATAACAGAGCCATACAAATGGACTCTCTATTCTTGACATTATGCTATAATTCAACCAGGGCTATCCAGATTTCGTTCTTTTTTTTCATGTATATATACTTGCACGCATGTGTATACATGCAAAGATTCAGATGAAAAGGAAAGATATACTAGTTTGATTTTATACGCGATGTAGTGTTGTGGCAAAAAGGAAACGCACAAGGAGAAGAAGATAGCCGATACACGTAGTTCTATTATAGGATTGTATGGCAAAGCTTCTCAGCGCCAATGAGTTTATATATATATGAAATTATGCTTTCCAGAAGCGTATGAAGATCTTGTTGATATTCAAAATGTTGATTCTCTAGCTTAATACGTTAAGCTCAATTGCAATGCATCGCTGAACACATCTTCCCTCTTTACCCTCTTATTCCTCCTTCATTATACTTGATTAACTGAATACTATTAATTAATATAACGATGCCTATTCATTAAAGTTAAGAAACATCCTTACTCAATTATTTTCAACAAGTTCGATAAATCTCAAAAATATTTCGTTACAAAATCATACAATTTGATAAATACAATGTAATAAAGTTGTGTAATCATTGGCATAAGTAATAGATTGTTAAATGTAAATTACAATGTGTTAAATACAGTGTGAAACAAATATACAATTACCACATATTCGATCGACCTATATATATGCATGGTAGCTTTAAAGTACTAAACCAATATATTCATGGCAGATTTAAAAAGATTTTGGATTAAAGATAAAAGCATCCGAGTTATATTTTCCATCCCGAGAATAATAAAAATTATGCTAATGCAATCTTTTACTTAACTTTTACTGTTTCTTTAAAAAAATGTATTTTACATGTGATAAAAATTGTTTTAAAAAAAAGTGAAGAGAAAAAAAAAGAGAGAAAAATTTGAATAACTTAATTTCCTTAATACAGGAAAGAACTTTCTTGGAATACTAAACATTAGACATTTTACTTAGCTTAAGCTTGTCTATAAATAATAAAATTCATTCACATTTTTCTTTTTGAATGATTTTCATTTTTTTAAATTACAGAATCAAATTGAAAAATCTATTTTTTCAAATATATTTGTTAATGTTCAAATCAGTGTTAAAAAACTTCATTTAAAAATTATGAAATTTCTAAAATTCCAGTCTGTACCCTGGTAGAAATTTCACCAATAAAAATGCTGTATCTGCTACTCGTTTGTTAACTTTATAGGTTATGGCTGTGTTTTTAACTAATAGTCCACGGTTGGCCAAAAAATGGTGACGATTTCTACCAGGGTAATGTGAAATTTTTATGGAAAATTTCGCATCACTGAATAGCTTTAATATTATTCAGTACAGCTCGTGTGATTAAAAGAAATTTCTTTGAAGCTCAATATTATTCAGAAAGGATTATTTGTCAATCAATATACCAAGCTTTATATCTAGTCTAGAGTTTGTTTTTTTTCTTTTTATTCAGCATAAAATTGCGTGCAAAACACTTTATATATATGGGCTCTTGCAACAGAGAATTAATATGAAAGAAAAATAAGAGAATCCGTTATGAAAAATAGCGCATGGTTTTATTTTTTATCATTATTATTGAAATAAAATGGAATTTTTGTAAATATTATGAAATATAACTTGTTTTCAAGTTAATGTGCAGTTTATATTATAAATTTTTGGTGTCAATTTAAGCTTTGAATATTTTGTTAATTGTTAAAAAGGCTAAGAAATTAATCCTTTACGATTTCAAATATTTCATTGGTCACATATTCAGCATTTTCGTTTTTTTTTACAAAAGTTTTAAAAAATGAAATAAGATTCATTTTCAGTAATAAAAGACAACTTTTGTAACCGTAACTGCATTTATTTACTTTATTTTTTCTTGTATACTTATTTGAAGCAATTAAGTATGCACATGTGTATATTTATATTTGAGTATGACATTCAAGAAGTTTTACAAAATAAACGCCAATTAGCCAATATAAAGGTTCTTGTAATTTTCTTTTTTCATAAAAGAAAAAGCCAGACAGAATACAAATTATTTTCTCTAGATTTCTTCTTGAAGAGAAACAAATTAATTGTTATAGGATACTTGATACGAAAAGCAAGTTGTAATCTTATTCAAGCACAAATAGCGTTACAAGAATTCATTATATTCCTTTGATAAAATTATTTTCTGTCATTTCCTTTTTCAGTTCTTTTATGCGTTTCTTTCTATTCATTTGATTTTTTTATATAAATTTCAACTTTATTATTCAATAATATTATTTATACATTATTATTAAACAATCGTTATTTTCATTTTAAAAACAGGCTTAAAACGTAGGTTGTAATCAAACCTCTGTACACATTACTTTAAAATTGTTAAAGAATTATTATTTTTCACGTGTGAATTTTTTTTAACGCTGTTTACACGAAAGAAGAAACTAACTCGTATTTCAGTTTCAAATGGCATTAACGTTATGCTTAAAAAAAATACTGCTGTTTTGCATTGCGAATAGGATTTATTTCACATTATGTCTTAAAAAGGAATTTATTTACACGCGAAATGTTGTTATTCTTGATTCTTGAGTAACAGTACTGAAAAGTGGATAGTTTTATTACAATATTGACTATGGAAATTTAGTTTTCATTACAAAATATATGTTTGTTCAGTCGAAATTGAAATACAATCTTTTGATTATTCATGTATTTATTGGAAATTCAACAATAAAAATAAATCTCGTAAGATGTAGTTGCTTTTAAAGTATTAGTTCTTCTTACTTTTGAATAATATTAAGTTTATAGTATTAATTCATTTTATTTATTCAGTTACATTAAATTACTGTATAAATTATACTTAACTTATTTTTATGCGAGTGAAGTTAAGTATTTATTTTTCATATTAATTTAATTAGAAAAGTATAAAAAATTTTGTTTACAATATCGAAAAATATAAATCTATTTTAAAATATTCACATTTTTCATCGTTACATCAATGTCTACTTTTTTTCCAAAAATTATTAGATTAATCAATCATTTCCGACAAAAAAATTTTTCGCCTACCGCAAAATATAGTTTTTTATTCATAATATCATTGTAACTATGAATAATGTAATATATATTATTTTTTGCGTACAATTTGTTATAAAAAATTATTTTTATTAAAAAAAATTTGTTCAATTACAATTTTTTGCGTAATTACTATTCTCTTTTGGGCATCGAAAAATCATTCTGTTAAAATGCATTTTATACGTAATAATAATTTTTTCAGTTATAAATTTTTCAATATTAAAATTTTTTTTTTAATTTTAAATATTTTTTTCCAAAAAAATAAAAATGAAAGCTTCATGATTGATTCGAACATTAGCAACAACGAAGATTTCAATACACATAACAGAGGGGCAAACATAAGGTAACATGTGTACATAATAGCTTATATTATTGTCGTACAAACCTTCAAAGAGCCCAGTTTTACTCATATTTCTTTTCACGTTTATAAGAAATCTTGAGGTTAAGTTTATCTTTTAATATTAAATTTAAGTACTCGTTTTAGCCATGTTTCAAAAATAGATATCTCGAAACATTGGATATTTTTTAATAATTTTTTTATAAATTAACAAATTTCATAACAATTTTTTAAACAATTTTTCAAATTAAAAAAAGTAAAAAAAGAATTTATTAAATGTGCTTAAAATTTTATTTTAAAATAAAAATATTATTCAATTCTCGGCATTTTAAATTTTATCAATAAAGTAAAATCTAAAATCATCTACCGTATGTCAATGAAAAACCGAAGTCTAAAAGAATGGGTATTATTACTTTTAAAGTTATTACAATATTCGACAACATGATGCAGAAGAGCTTATTGAATTCGAAAAGAAAGTGAAAGAGCAGGGGAGTAGCATTTATTAATTATTATTTAAACATATGAAAATATTCAACGCAGTTGCGGTTTATTGGAAAACGCAGTCCTTTACTGCATAAGTTGCCTCCCTCATGTTTATAATGAATAAATTATTTTGATAGAAGACATGCTCACTAAAAATTAATATTTGCCTATGCAGACAAGTAAACTATTTACTTCGTCATTTAATTTAAATTATTTATAGAGAATATATATTAAAAAAAACTATGTTTCATGAATTTAACGAACTTAACATGATTTAGTTTGCTTATGAAATTCATTTACAGAATCCGAATTTTTTTTAATTATTCTTTTTCACTGAATGATTGAGAGAAAAATAATTTTTAAAGTACTGAGTTGTTGATGGATTTTTTTAACGCTCAAAGTGATTGGTAAAGTGGAACAACTGAACCCCAATTTTTGAATATTGAACCGATGAATATTTATTCTTTCACAACGTTCCAGATTCTTTGATGAATCCTTTATTAAAGCTAAAAATTTGAAAACAAAAACGTAATTAATTAGAAAAAATCAAAATAACATTTTAATCTATAAAGTAGTTGAATATTACAAAATGTAAATTAAAAGATTTCTTTTTCAATTCGTTCCTACTTTACTTTACCTACTAAATATTCTTATTTTTAGATTTTAATATTTCTTGGTAAATAATGAAACAATAAAGATTACTACTACTATTTCATTTAGTATGATGACGGAAGTTAAATATCTTTTTTTTAATAACTGTGTTCATTGAAATATTTCTATTACTATGGATTTACTTAAGTTTTACTACACACTTAAAGTTTTTATAACGTCTCATTTAACTTTAATGAAAAATAGCTTGCGTTCTTCTCCTCGATAAAACACAAAATAAGTTACTTTATACATATTTTTCAATAAAAAAAATAACTTCGTAGTATGCATTTTTTAATTTTTATAAAATGCTTTTTTTAAAATGTGATTTTAATAATATTTGGAAAATTTATTAGTTACAAACATATAAATTTGATTTACAACTATTTATTCTGTGTATTAGTTATGGAATTGTCAATAAATGATTATTGAAATGCAGTTTAGGAGATTAACGTTGACAAATATTGATAGAATACGATTCCAGTACCTTCGGTTGTACGTCAATGAATAATGTCTACAGTGACTAAATTACTTGAGATTATTATTACATATTTATTATTACATCCTCCGTGGATTGGCACCAAGTTAAATAATATGTCAGCTGTATTGTCTTATATGCGGAAAAGGGCAGAAATTGCCCGTTGATAACTAAAATAAATAAATAAATATTTATAAAACTTTAATTGCCATAATTAATTACATAATTAATTGGAAACTGAAAAAATGTGAGTATGAAATAAATAGGTCAGGTGCGTGTATTTAAAGATTTTTTTCGTAGAATATTAATTACAATTCAATTTTCCTCAACTCATTAGGAAAAAAAAAGTAGTTGAAAAGTTGAAAAGGCTTCGGACGTATGAAATATCAAAATTATTGTTTTAATTAAAATAAATTAGATTTCTATGAAGTTTCACCGTAAAAAGGTTTCTTTAGGGATGTAATAATAACTATTTATATAAGCGAAATTTCATTAGAAGAGTTTGTTTAAAATTTAACAATATTCTCAACTTTTTTAGAATTTCAGTTATCTAGAATTGTGGATTTTGCAAAGAGAATAATTTTTAAATTCTTGGAAAGATAAAGAGTATTTTCAAGTTAAATTTTTTAAGTGCAACTTTAAAATGTAAAAACTTTTGATAGATAAAACTTAAATTTACTTCACGTGAAAATTTCAAGAAATGTAGTTTTAATCGCTTGTAATAATGATTAAAATATTACAAATTCAATTAATAATTTAACAAATCTTTTAACTAACATAATAAATATCCAATAAAAAAATATCAAATTATATCAATAAAAGTTATATCAATTCCATTCATTTTTATGAATATTATTTGAATTTTTTGAAATTACCATTTAAAAATTTTCACAAATTAATCTAATTCACAACTTTAATTTTACAATAAATATAAAATAAAATTATAATAAAAAATAACTTTCTGTTAGACAATATTATAGTCTTATATATATATATATATTTATGTCGCCGTAGGCCAAATTCGACTCAATATCTATAGACCCAGCTAAATTTGTATTGACATCGCGTATGTTTTGGCTAGTCTCTCAACTATGTTCAAATGTTTCTATACGTTTTTAATGACGTATAGAAACATTTCTATATGAATAGAATCTTTCTATACGAACCCGGAGTCGTATGAATTATATATGTGTTCAGATTAGTTAACTTAGGTAGACCGTATGACGCGAGCACGCCTATGCTCACAGCTGACTTTGAAATTTACTTAACCATAAAAAAATTTTGGGTATATGCGAACAGTGATGCGAAAAAATTGAAGATTCATGTTTACTAATGAAGAATAAATGAAAGAGACTGATTTTGACATATCAAAATATTCTAAAGAAACATTAATATATTATTTATTAATGTTAAAAACATAAAAATAAATCAAATTAATAAAAAAAAGTGATACGTAAATAAAAATGTTGTGGCGATATGATTGAATTTATTCAATCGAATGCATCAATATGTTGGATTTAATGTGCAGTGTGTTGTGTGTTTTATTTTTATTTTAAATCAATTTTGTTATAGCCCCTCATTTGGCCAACAGCGACATAATAGTACATTACGATACACGTGCTCTAAGTGGTCCTTTTTTACACGGCGTGCAGTTAGCGCCCGAGCGCAGCGAGGGTGCTATGCACGTCGTGTAAGAGGACCACTTCGAGCACACGTATCGTATATTATTTTATAGCACGTGTGAGATAAATTCGCCACACGTAATTAATACCCCAGAAAATCAATATTATCAAAAACTATACACACCACGAATGATAATTCGTAAATAAAAACGAATTCTATATATCAGCAAAACTATGCACACCACGAATGATAATTCGTAAATAAAAATGAATTCTATATATCAGCAAAACTATGCACACCACGAATGACAATTCGTAAATAAAAACGAATTCTATATATCAGCAAAACTATGCACACCACGAATGATAAATCTAAAAAAAGTAAAACTATTTATTATCAATGATAGACCCATCGCAAACAAAAAAAAGCAAAAACGATATCAAAAATATTCTTAGATTGAGAATTTATATCAAATAAGTATTGATGTCAGTGATATTTTATTAATTAAATACAATATGATAAAAAGAGTACTTGCCGATTATTTAGATTTATGTATACACAGGTCAGACAAAGCAAAGCATCTAGTTTATTGTTCGTACAGCTATCTCTTTCTTTCTCATTCTTAGGCCGTACACACTGTACACGCATGCGCGCCGCTCACAGATGTTTTGTTTCGACAACTCACGGCACAACAGTAATTTATAAACTATAGTTTTGACTTTCTTGATGTTTTCAATTCTTTATTAAAGTATTTATATTTTTTGATTGATTTTCTACGTATTATCATGTGTGAAAAGACATTTCTACGTATTAATATATATACAAAGAGTGATTGTGATGCGTGATTTCGATATTACTTTTTTGAACAGTATAATAAAGTGCGAAATTTCTGACGGTAGTACTTTTTTACACAGTTCAAAAAAGTTGTATTTAGCTCCCGCTAAATGGTGTAGAAAACGCGAATTTAGTTCACGCAGTGCTATAATAGTACATTACGATACACGTGCTCTAAGTGGTCCTTTTTTACACGGCGTGCAGTTAGCGCCCGAGCGCAGCGAGGGTGCTATGCACGTCGTGTAAGAGGACCACTTCGAGCACACGTATCGTATATTATTTTATAGCACGTGTGAGATAAATTCGCCACACGTAATTAATACCCCAGAAAATCAATATTATCAAAAACTATACACACCACGAATGATAATTCGTAAATAAAAACGAATTCTATATATCAGCAAAACTATGCACACCACGAATGATAATTCGTAAATAAAAACGAATTCTATATATCATCAAAACTATGCACACCACGAATGATAATTCATAAATAAAAACGAATTCTATATATCAGCAAAATTATGCACACCACGAATGATAAATCGAAAAAAAGTAAAACTATTTATTATCAATGATAGACCCATCGCAAACAAAAAAAAGCAAAAACGATATCAAAAATATTCTTAGATTGCGAAATTATATCAAATAAGTATTGATGTCAGTGATATTTTATTAATTAAATACAATATGATAAAAAGAGAACTTGTCGATTATTTAGATTTATGTATACACAGGTCAGACAAAGCAAAGCATCTAGTTTATTGTTCGTACAGCTATCTCTTTCTTTCTCATTCTTAGGCCGTACACACTGTACACGCATGCGCGCCGCTCACAGATGTTTTGTTTCGACAACTCACGGCACAACAGTAATTTATAAACTATAGTTTTGATTTTCTTGATGTTTTCAATTCTTTATTAAAGTATTTATATTTTTTGATTGATTTTCTACGTATTATCATGTGTGAAAAGACATTTCTACGTATTAATATATATACAAAGAGTGATTGTGATGCGTGATTTCGATATTACTTTTTTGAACAGTATAATAAAGTGCAAAATTTCTGACGGTAGTACTTTTTTACACAGTTCAAAAAAGTTGTATTTAGCTCCCGCTAAATGGTGTAGAAAACGCGAATTTAGCTCACGCAGTGCTATAAAATTATCTGCGTAACTTGGGCGTACGAAGGATGAACATGGTCTCGATAAATATTAGCCTCGTCCATATTCATCCTTCGTACGCCCAAGTTACGTATATAACTAATATGTATTTCTAATTTAAGAAAGTATATATTTTCAAGTATAATAATGTACAGCCCTGTGTTGATGAAACCTACGTTACAAAAGCTTAACGAATAACTTCGAGATTATTAATATGTGCAATAACGCACGTGGACGCACCCAAGCTCGTTAAATGGATCATTTCCTTGCACGCATGGGTATAATTATTTCAATGTAAGATAATATAATATAAGATTTCATTTTGAAATTATTTTGTTCTAATGCCAACATTTTTCATTTCAAATTAATACTTAATTTCTGGTATATATTAATTTGTTATTATTGATATATATTATTCTATTAAATTGAATTCATAAGTTCCTAAATATAACATGACTCTTATTTTAAATAAACTTTATTAAAAAATGCCTCAATACTAAAATTAAATTATTTATGATGGTAATAAATTGAAAATTTTTCAAGTGTCATAATCTTAAAATAGTTTTCAAGAAAGATTCTAAATATGCTGATCGTATCAATTTTCCGTAAAAAATAAAGATTGTAAGCTTCATGAAGAGTAAAACAGACTACGGTAAGCAAAAGGAATATATGAGCAGAGGTCAGCAAAACCCGAAATCCAATTATTTCAAATATTATGAAAACTGAAATGAAATTTTTAAAAATAATAAAAAAATATAATTCACCAAAAAGTAAATAAATTAAATTTCAGTAAAACAAAAATATCTTTTGAAAGATTAATTTTTGTTACAATTAACAAAGAATTTTTTTAATTTACAAATTTTAAATTCGCAATTTAAAATTTTTTCTTTCTACTTACATTTTTATTTTTATAGTTTCATTAACTTTTAATGTAATGAAATTATTCCATTAAGAAGATTCACTTTTAAACCATTTATTATTTATTTTATTATTTATTTCATGTTACAAATAAATGTAAAAAAGTTTAATTAATTATCGTTTAGTTAATTATCATTTGAAATTGTTTTAATATTTATCATCAATTATATAATTTCGTTGAATATTAAATTAAAATGTGACTAATTTATTTAATTTAATTAATAATTAAAATTTATAATCTAAAATTATCATTATACATTTAAGTGTAATAATAATTAGCAATAGTAATTTCTAATTTAATATAATCATTAAATAATTAAATGGGTAATGTTAAAATAATTTTTATTATTAATAGATATTTATCATAATCAAAATATATATACATATTACGCAGAAATGAATAGGATTGTATAATATATCTGTGTATTGCTTGCTTACTGAAATGCATGTAGAAGTTAGATTATTCGCGTCTAGTTTACAGCAATAAGTACGGTCTACATATTTAATTTTAATTTGCCTTTCAAATGATGAATATATTTGATGATATCTTACCTTGTCCAAACTTCATACACTGTGGCTGCGGGTCAAGCAATTAAAGTTTATTTTACTATACATCAACTCTGATTACTTTACTAACTTTCATTATTTGACGATTAATCGATAAAATTTCTAAGCCGAAACCTAATACAATGAAGAAAAAAAAAGATAATAAACAGTTATATTTAAATACCAAGTAAATGAAAAATGAAATATTATAAAAAAGTAGATTTTTATATTATAATTATATATAATGACAGATAATTTTAAACAAACCAATGAATTTATAAAGAAAGTTTCAACGTCGTCATAATTTTGCTGTCGTTGATGGTTTTAATCAACGATAAAGTTTATAGTGTGTTTCTAAATGCAACATGTGTATTGTATAGTAATACGTAAATTAATCGATAGAGACTAGAAGTGAGACTCGACTTTATAGAATGTCTAATGGAATTTTGTTCTTTATGACGAATAAGAAATAGCGAGAAAAATTAAAAAGAAATTAATTGTCTTTCGAATCTATATTAACTATCTATATTATTATCGAATATGCATTGATTCAAAGATAGCAATAGGTGCCGTTCTTAAATATCACTTTTAAATATTTATTAAAAGTAATAATGTAATTATAATTTATTAAAATTCTATGAATTTTGAGGAATAATTTAGAAACCTTAAATTATGAATATATTTTTATAATTATTATATATTATCAATAAAATATTTAATGTCTTTAATGATATTAACTATATTCAAATTTTGAAATTATTTTTTAAAATGATTTCATTTTCAATAATCTGCTTTAATGCTTATTTCAGCAGGAATAAAAAGGCACACTACTCGTTTTGCGATTTAATAAAGTGGCTATTAGTGTTGAGCTGGGATTAAAAGCAATTATTCACGTAAAAACGATTACGTATATTTAAAAGTACAAATTAATTAAATAAAATATAAATTTAATTGATCAAATTTAATTAATTATTACTATTTCGTTCAAGAACTATTTTCATACATTCTTTTTCTTATTTTTAATAATTAGTTATATTCCTGAAACTATATGTATACAAAAGGAATTTTATTTCTTTTATAACATTAACAAACTTGTGTGTTTTAAATTATTTACTGGTTTGATAAACATCAATATAATATATGAATTTTGCCCACAGTATTACAAATATCTAAACAAATATTAGTTGAATATGGACAAATATATATTGACAGAAATTATGATGAATTAATATAATTAATAAATGATTATCTTATTAAAGTAATTAAATAAATAATGAAATTAAATTATCAATGCATGCTTTTATCTTTTTAATAAATATGAAAAAAACTTAAAAAGATTTAATGTTGCAATATAAAAGTTTCCTGAACAATTGCATCTTATTACAGTAAGTGGAGATTTCTGAGTCAGTGATAGCTTTTTTATACCTGCGATTGTATACATAAAGTAATTTCGTTTTAATTAAGTACCTCGTAAAGTTTATTGAATATTTTTTGTAATCGTTAAATCCATAAAGAAATAGTATCAAGTAATCTTATTGGAAATAAAATAACGTTTTACAGTAGAAATAAATAATATCATGAAAATATATGGACCAATCCACAAAACTTTTAACCGTATGTATAATATTAGCAGAATTCTTGAAATCTTAAAGAAATATGAATCATGTCGTTCAAATAATTTTCAAAAAACTATTTAAATATTTTTTTAACTTAAAAATAAAGTTTAAGCTTTTAAAGTAAAAAGTATAATTTTCCTAAATTTGAGCCAAAAAATTTAAGCCAAAATAAAATTATGTACATCTTTAAACAACTAAGTAACAAACATTAAAAGTTTATAATTTATTTTTATATAAAAATGGCTTTTAGCAAAGCTATTTGAAGTTACATATGTCTCTACTAAATTTATTTGTTTTCAACTTAAGAAAATAGTTGTATAGTATTATTTTAAAATTATTCAAACAACATAATGTATATAAAAAAAAAAAAAAAAATTTCAAAACTTTAGTTCTTATAAAATATTCACGTATAACTGCAATTTCTTGTAAAAAATTTAATATTCTCAAGAAAATTTTAAGATGCTGTTCAATATAGTCTTATAAAAAATTGAGAATTAAAAATTAAAAATTTGAAGGCTGATAGAGCGGTGGTTAAAAGTTTTGTGGATTTGCTCGTATATATGCAATGATATTAAAATTTAATTTTTGAATATTCATTTATTCGTTGAAAAGCATCTTCGATTGAAAATTAAATATTGTCAGTTACAGAAAAAAATCGTAAAAGTTTTACTAAATTAAACATTTTACGACGTTGGTATGGCATTCTACAGGTGTTTTTGTAACTTAAGATAATTCAAGGGAAATTTTTTTTTCACACAGGGCGCGTGCAGTGGATGCTTTACTTCCTTCCAGTGAACAGTAAAGTACGCACTGTACACTGCTAGTATAAAAAAATCGTATATTCACCACGGGAGTAAATAAATAATGTCTAAAATCGTATGTTTATCACCTTCGCCTTCGGCTCAGCGCTAATTTACATACAATTTCATCATTAAATTACATAAAAAATTGATTTCAAATGTTCCCGCGCAAGTCGTTATTTCTATACTTTTCATGTCCGAGTTAATCAGCTAACTTTCATATTCGAGTTTTTACAGTTTTGTTCGTATGGCGTTTATACAAGTTTTGTTTGCCGGTATTTGTGTGCGCGAGGAATTATCACTTGTGGAGTGTTTTGAATTAATACTTATGCAGGATAATGAATCATTAATTCTTTAATTTTTTGACGCACTTTCCGCGAAGTTTAGTGAAAATTCGAATATACACCTCGAGAATACAATAAGCAAAGCATGCCCTGTGTGTTAGTTGAGGCCCGAGCTTAGTGAGAGTTTGTCCATTGTACTCCCTCGGTGTGATTCATATTTTTCATGGTTAGAAAAGCTAGGTATTAATAAAAAAAATTTCAAATTTATATGCATTCTTACGACATATACGTATATAAAAGTAATGAAAATTTTAATCTTTATTCATAATTTTATTCTAGTTTTCAACTTACTAAAATTTAATTCAAATATGTACAAAAGTAAAAACATTTGTTATTTATGAAGATACGTTACATTAGAGGACGTGAATTTTTTTGTTAAAAAAATGTGCATAAATAGGCAAGTATACGGTTTGTAAATTGAAAAAAATTATTAGTCATCGTTTTAAAACAAAAGAAAATATTTTAAAAAATTATATTTTTTTCGAGTGACTTAAAAAAAAAGCATGGAAATGAAATTGAAATTAAAAAAATTTATTTGATATATTAATGTTGGACTCGAACTATCACAATATTGAATCAATGTTGACTGTAAAATATAAGAATCTTGACACTATTGCGAATAATGTCAACTCACGCTGAAATCTTTGAAAATTGTTCTTCTAAGAAAGTTTATGCAAATTTAAAATCTTATCTCAAAGTTAACTTTTGATATGCAAATTTACAACGCATAGACAATTGACGAGGAATGAAAACGTTTTCAACGTTACATCGCATTTAATTTTAATTAAAAGCATATTTACCGCGACAACATTAAGATTTCATTAAAAATAAAGAGGATTTATTCAGTCGCTGTGTAATGAGTGTTATATTATGCTTTGTGAAATTAAATTCCCTCATGTAATAATCATTTAGTGAAGTTTTCAAATTATTAAAGTCATTACACGTTATGAAAACTATTCATAACGTGTAATGATTCATTAACATTAATATGTTAAAAAACTATTTAAAAAAACTATATGTAATTTGCATTAAAATTTATTTTCTTCTCGTACTATATGAGAATACATCAAACATGTCAATGTATATATTGAAAAGTCAGTGTGGTTTCTGTGCTTTTTGCCTTGACACGAAACGGCATTACTAAAGCTGTAAGCGATTTGGCTAAATTCCAAGTCTTTGATGGGCAAATTCTAAGCATATCCAGACTCACGCGATATAGAAAGTACTTTCAATATTCTTACGTCCTCTTACTGTATAAAACTCTTTTAATGGCTTAGTTCCAACACTTTCATCTAAATCAATTCTTTTATTTTTTTGCAAAATAGACTAACAACTTTATTGTAATCAAAAATTTTAATTGCTCTGTATATAAACATTGAATACCAATTTTCATTCGATGTTGGACTCATATAGTGCGTTTATAACTGTTTCAATTTTAACGATAGTTAAAGCTTTTAGTGTTTATTACTACATTCTATTTTAATTTACTTTTTTTTTGTATTTGTTGATTCAACAAATTCCAAATTTCACAAAATGGACTAGTGAATTACATTTAAGTAACTAATAGGCATTTTATAGCTGAGTTATAAATTGTCCTGCATTTATAAAAAGTTGTAAAAACTTCAAAAACCGAAGTCATAAATTATATCTACATAGTTTCAGTACTATTATTCAGCAATTTTCAGGTCCAGGCATTAAATAGTTAATTCTAAAGTTTGCTTTTTTACACAGTTGTTTATGCATTGTTAACAGAAAAATGTTTTCCTTTTTTTCCAAAATTGTTGGCACAAATTATTTTTAAAAGATACAATTTTTCATTTTGACAAATAAACAACATTTTTGTTGAACGTAAATAGAAAATAAAGCTATAATTTAGATTGTTTTTTTTTATAATAATGTGTAAAAGCATCTTGAAAGGATCTTTAACAATAAACTTTTATTACAAAATAAATATATATCTAACAAACTTATTTTAAAAAATTTTATTGAACTTTCCATTAAGGTGACCTGAGCGACTTAAAATGCGGAATAAATTGAAAATTCAGGAAAAAAAGCCAAAAAAGTATGACAAGTTTTTTATAGTATATTTTAAAAATACGAGGTCATCGAATCAAACTAAACAGAAAAAAATCTAGGAAATTGAAAAACTTAACGTGAGTTCTTACGGACAAAATAATACTTATGCTTATAGTTTGGCACTTAAAATTAATAATTTTATACGAATCAAAAATAAAATTAAAATATACATATAATAGATTAATTAAAATTTATGATTAGAACGTAATAAACGTAAATTACAGGTATTGTTTAAAAAATATAATGTAACCCTGGTAGAAATTGAAACGCTTTGTATTACCATTTTATGACCAGTAGAAATAAAAACGCTTTTTTTAACATTTTATGGCCATTTCTTTGGCATTATTATTATTAATAACCTCAAATTTTTATATACACCATTTTTTATGTTCATATTTCTACCAGAGAATTTATTATTTAAATTTAAATATAGTTATAATTCTTCAATATTTAAAAAGAGAATCATTTAGAAGATAATGTTTTGTTTTTTCATTCAAAACCCCATTAGATACGTTCACCTTAATTTTATACAAATGTCTTTCTATAAAATATACATTTTTTATATAAAGAAAAAAAAAATGATGTATTTAAAATAAAATTTATTATTAAAAAAATTCATTTTTTAATTGTGATGAGCAATGAATTACATGAATTTAACTTAATGTTTCAGACATGATCCTGCGCACAACAAGCTGATGATACGATTATATTGGAAGGCGGCCTTGATGGTCCTTTGGACTATCATAACGGCCGATCTTGCCCTGGAATCACCAACGTTTGAGGCTGTCGTCAATGACACACCTACTGCCACTAGTGTTTCTGATCCAACATCTACATTTCCAACTGTACCAACATTACAGCTATCTTCAAAGGCTAAGATTCAAGTAAAGTTGCCACAATTACGTTCAGATGATATCACGTCAAATAGTTACGTATCAAGTGATGAACCAAGCATAACAATATCATCAAAAATAGTTGATTCTCTATCAAGTTTCAAGTTAAATAATAAAATAGAAGAGAATAGTTTTGTTGATGAACATGATCGAAAGTCAAGTAGTCTCGTTAATCGAGTTGAACAAACTACTACAAGCAAATTTAAGCCAACTATTAAAAGTACATTAAACGAAGAACCTTTAATATTGACAAAGCTCGTAAACAAGCCCTTAAAATTGGATGCCACTTCGCCGATTCCCATGAGCTCAAGAAATATCGATTTTAGACTGGAGAAGCAGCAACCTCGGAAAATTGAGATTCCACTGTCTTACCCTTTCTTATCAACAACAAAAGATTACTACCACGAGCTTGAATCTGCGCAATCTCATGTTGAAGCTACGTCGTTTACAACAGCAATATACGATCGAACGAAAAATTCCTTGATTACGGATACGCCGACTGGTTATAGTACAGACAAGACAAAAGCTGATGCTACTATTGTTAGTGTCAGCAGTAACTGGAATGAAGGAACAATTAGGAATTACGATACAAAACCAGAAGATAATAAAGGCTTCGAAAAATTGAAAAATCAAAAACAAGAAAATAAGGAAATAGAAGCAGCCCATTTTTCTATTGATTCATTAATGACTAATAAATTCATTGATCTGGTAACAAAAAAACCACATATTATAACTAATGAAAATATTAAAGATGTTAAACGACGTAGCAAGCAACATCATACCGCGACTTCTATGGAAATAATAACTGCTGAACCGGCAGTACACAGCATGACTGAAAATAACAAGGCAAAAGAGTACAAAGCAACGATTTCACCGAGTTCTGAAACAGAAATTCCTTTAATTATGACAACTTCTAATCCTGAAGTACTAGAAACCAGTTCACAAGGAGGAAAAGCTTCAAGTAAAGAAATAGTTACTACTACTAACGCTGCTACAACCACTTATAACTGTATGCGGAATTGCAGGGTTTCGCTGAACAAAGCGGAAGTGGACAAAACTCAAGAGGCTTTGAATGACAATATGACTTACTTTGAAATTACATCAAAAGGTCAAAGGCATGGTAGGCAATTGTCTTTTAATGTAAATTCAACCAGTACTAATGAAGATACGGTGAAATTTCCAACTACGGCCTTTGATATCACAACAAGAGATTCGGTTATTAGTTTTTCGACTAATCCTACAATCAGCTTATCGATCACATCGCGTCGCGGACACAGCGATAACGAGACAAAAGTTATTGCGCCGGTTGATCTGTGGCCTGTTAAGCATAGTGCTGTTGTCGAAGGTGATTTAGTACTTGGTGGACTAATGATGGTACATGAAAGAGAAGATACAATTACTTGTGGCCCAGTTATGCCACAAGGTGGAATCCAAGCTCTTGAAGCTATGTTGTATACTTTGGACAGATTAAATAAAAAGGAAATTGTACCTGGTGTTAAAATAGGTGCACATATACTAGATGATTGTGATAAAGATACATATGGTTTAGAAATGGCAGTTGATTTCATCAAAGGTGAGTCTTTTATAGTAATGATTTTTTTAAATATTTTATAATTCGTTTAAATTTTCGCCTTAAAAATAAAATAGATTAAAAGTCAACTACAGTTCTATTCATTATAAATTAATGAAATATATTATAACGAAATATGAATTTTTTTTATATGTTTTTACAGGTTTATTTAATTCTATAATTTATAAGCATTAATTAAAAAATTTAATATCATTAAGGAAATCTGTGAAAAAAATTTCTGAAATAGATACTTTGATGTAGAACAATTTTTAATTAGATGTTTCCATAAAAATTTAAATAACAATATACAAATTATTTAATTTAATGCTACCTTATCCCCTCGTAAAGTTTATTGACTATATTTAGTACTTCATTTGCACAAGAAACATGATATATTTTAGTTAGGTACCTCTAAAATATATTTAATTACGCTCCAAAAATTTCTATTGATCAAGATATTATGTATACAATGCAAATACTGATAATCAATAGAATAATAAACTATTATATTGCTACGTCAATATTTGAAAATATATTGTTATTTATTTAATAATTTAATTACTAAAGTAATACGATATTTAAAAATGATGATGTAAGTTATTACAAATTTTAAATTAATTATATAGAATTACTTAATTAACTTTTATCAATCACAATGAGATATGATCACGTGAAAATTTGATATTTCAATTGTTTTACTTTCTATTGTAGACGTACATATTCAATCGATTCATAATAATCCGAAAGCCGTATTACCTCGAGATCAAAAATTTAATTTCTGATTTAATATTTACACGTAAAAAGATAAAAGATTACTTTGGAACAATAGCATTACGAATACGTTTTAAATTTTTATTAAATTCATTGAAATGCCAAATTAAATAATTTCTTTCTATATCAGGTCATACTATTAAAGGATTTCAATTTATTCTCACATATGTTAATAAAAATAATATTAATTCGCTTTTCTGATTACGTAAAAAATTGAACAACTTCGAAATTTATTGCACAGATAACAATACTACCATATATTAGGAACGTCAAAATTCAATCTACTGGTCTGATACTCTGATAGAGAAGTTAAGTTGGTCTAGTGCACTGATTATACAATGTCACGTATTGAAGGATAGTTGGAATAATCCTATCAACCTTGTCTTAGAAAGTTATTATTAACTTTATAGTTGAAATTCTTTGATAAAAATTCACTCTCTTCCAGAATTTCATGCTCGAGTTAATGTTCGGATTATGAGACAAAAATTTTAATGCGAATTTAATATTATTTGAAATTTTATTGCGATAAGATTATCTTTATTAATACGATTCATTATTTTTAATCATGATAATTTTTTTTTTAATTTAAAGAATAGTCAATTTCAATAAATAAAATTTTACAAAAATGAGAATTAGCATTTAAATTATAAAATTGTATCTGTACGTACGATGTATGTGTAGCTTTATAAGTTAAATTCGAAAGTAATCCCAGTTTGCATTGCAAGAGAAACGTGCAAGATGTGTATTTAAAAACTTTTATGTATTTTTCCGGAATACGGTTATATTTTTTATTTTATCCTAGAATTCGACTAGGCAGGTTTATAAAAGTTTTATTTAGTATTTTTACATACGTAACGTAAAACATGATTTTGGACTGCATATATCTGTGAGTGCCGTGAATTCGTATTGTGATCGCTGAAGCGCATTTTGTATACGAAGAGAAAAATCGGGTAAAAATTAAAATACTTTTTGTAAAAATTATAATACGTGACACTCCATAACGACTTTACGGTAAAGTATTGTAATTTTTCGATTTCTCTCTCCGTGTATATTTTTTCAAATATATTTTTGAAAAATAAGTAAATTTTACATTTTTTTTTCATTATTTTATAACCATGAAGTTTTAAATTTCATTTTATGGCACTAACAAATTTCATTAATTAATATCAAATGTATGTAACATTAACTTAAAATAAAATATATTCAAGAAAAATAGATAAAATTGTTGAAAATGTAATGAAACAATTAATTTAGAGCTGAGAAAGGTTTTATTTAAATAAAACGAAAATCATCTATCATAACTTTTCTTTATGAATTTTACAAATAAAAATTATGAAGAAATCAATATTAAAAAAAAGTGTCATATGATTGAAAAAAGCTCCCCCTTATTTATATTGAAATTGTATTTTATCACATTTTCACGCTTGAAGAAAAATTGCTTTTGATAAAAATGCTCATTGATATATCATTTGAGGGAAAATTCAAAATCTCAGATTGAATCTCAATATGAAAGAAAGCTGAAAATTCATATTTCTACTTTGCCGGCACATCCTCATTTAGAAACTCCAGGCTTGTCTTCCTCTTTCCTCTTTTCCTTTCACTTTCTCACTATAGCTTTGACTACGTATACTTACATATTGTATTATATATAAGTATATATGTGTAGATATCTTTTAAGAAGCTATAGACGCCCTCCAGGTCACGAATTTCCTTGAAATTCTAGGAAAGAGTTCTATATAGTCTAAAATATTTAAAGCAACTTTCGATGTTTTATTTAATGGATTTTAAAAACTCACGTACAGCTAAAATCATTCATTTGTTTAACGCTTCGATTAAATTTATATATTTGGAATATTAAAATGTAAGTCTTGTAGATTAAACACAAAAATACGGGTTTTATATTTTTTCATTATGAAATAATTTCTCACTGTTTCAGGCGAATTCGTGACCCGGAAGATAGACACTCTTTTAGTTAGCAATAGTCACTCAGACCCTACTAAAGCATGCATCAAGAGAATGATATTTAGCAAATATATATTCAAATAATCTGTCCATATACAAATCCTCTTGAATGTAAATGAATTTATGTTACAAATAGATATATTAACAACATATAGAGGTTTGTAGTTTCCGATTTTCATCGCATCTATTCTTCCAGCCTATAGCCCTGTGATGTTGTAATTCATTTACAGGATGCATGTACGCTTGTTAGATACGATGCTTTCATCTGATTGTATTATCAAAATCCTCCTTTTAGATTATTATTTGGCTTCAACTTAACTCCTTAACCCACGTATGTACTGTATACCGTAAACATAATTCGTAGTTAACAATTAAAATTGAAATACAAATATTGGACAAATGTAAAAGATCAATACAGTAGTTTGAGGAAATCAAATTTATTTGGTAAAATTTTTCAATTTGATTTTTTTCATTCTCTAAAGACATTGTAAAAAATATAAAAAAGGGAAAGAATCAAAATTTAAAAATTACCATATTTTTGATATTTTTCGTGTAACATTTTCTTTAGGTGGAAAAATTGTACGTCATATTAGCATTACATAAATTAGGAAACTGTAGAAAGGTCAAAATATTATCATTTATACTTTTTGGGTTTTGAAATAAGTAACTGGTTAATGGAGCATTCGTAGAACACTTTATGTGCCGGATTTTCGAAAATGGACTTACAAATTTTTAGACCTCTAAAAATAGCTAAAGGGATTTAGATAAGTTCGAAATAAATCATATGTATGAAAAAATTTTTGCTTTTCAAATGAGAATGAGGTTTTATGTATAACAGATTAAAAGAGTATTGTATTTTAATTAAAGTGTGAAAAGCTTTTTTAATTTCATTGCTATCCATATGAAAAATTATATTACAACGATTCATTTTGTACAAGTTCAATTCTACTTTTAATCAATATGATGCTTCTACACACTTCTCTTACTCTGCGTATTTCATGCAGAGATCTTAAATCTGACTTTTCGCGTGACATTGTAAACTTGGTCTTTGGTATGTTCTATTGTAAACCATGAATATCTGGAAGTGAAGTTACTAAACATGACTTGAAATTTAGTTTTTCAGATAATTAACGTATTGTTTTGTTTCATTTGACATGAATATTATTTAGTGTTCTATAAAGTCTATAAAACAATAAAATATTTAATTTAAAAAATTTTTTTAACTGTTAACAATTTATCAAAGTTTTTCATTTGAATGTTTTTAAACGCAGAAATCAAAATTTAACAAAAAATTTAGCTAATGATTTTATTTTCAAAAGCTAGTAGTTTTAAAAAAAAATATTTTCACGTCATGTTTAAAACATTTTTTAATCTCTTCTTTTTTACATTGTTAATAAGGATTACAAAATAATCGTTTGTGAATTTTACGCATGTATAACAAGCTTTGAGTTAAATAAAATCTTTCCAACTTGAAATGAAAAATGTAAAATATTTACTCTTTCAAAAACATATGTATTTTATTTTTAATACGTTAAAAATTATTCAATTGTGAAATTCATTGTCTATTTTCACATACTTTTTGATAAATTGCCGTGCATCATTTTTTTCGAGTCACAGAAATTTGCAACCTATTTTTAACATACTTTTAAACAGCTTATGATAATGAAATTTTATAGGGTAGCTTAATTCGGATAACAATTTAATATTCCATTTTTAAATAATCTTTATCCCCTATTTTCAAGGAGAAAATTTTCAAAAGGCTTTGAAAATAATAAAAATTAATAAAAATATTTATAAAGCTTTTCTAAAATTCTTAAATTGTATTCGAGGCAGTCGAATACAATTTTGACAATTATTTCACATCACTTCCGATTTTTTTATTTTTTTTAACGTCGGATTGTTATTTAACTTTTCACAATAATTGTTATTTTCATACTTTTGTGCACATTATAACTGATTTTCACTATTTTTTTTTCAATTTATATAGTTCATTGTATTAAATTCAGTTGTATCTATCTACTTGTTATGTAACAAAAAAGTTCATAGAAATGATTAGAAAAGACTATTTTTTTTTAATAAAAGTTTCATTAAAACCTTTTTTTTTATAACAAAAAGCTTTTTAATAAAACGTTCAATTCTTTATTCAAGAATAATAAATTCACGCTTATTATTTCCTTTGTTCTTTGTCTGAGCTGCCATTAACCAATCCATTGTATCTATAAAAGGCTTTTTTTTAAAGTATTAAACTCGTCTGAATGACTTGACTTGAGCGTAAAACTGCGTAGTTGAGCATTAAAGATTTTATATATGAAACTGAATAAACAGCTTAGTACAAAAGTGTTTAATGCTTCGCGACAACGTTTAAACAATTTTTAACAATTTAAGTAGAATTTTCTTTGTCTTTTTTTATTTTATCAATTTGATTTTTATGATGATGTGATATGCCACTCATGATATTCTCTCTTTAAATTAAACTGGCTTAATTTGACTTTTTGATTAAACAACTGAATATGTTATAAATGCAATGTTTGATGCAAACTTACTTTCTATACCGACTCTTTTTTCCTCACCTATTAAATTCTATAAAAGCTTGTTTTCTAAAAAAAGAAAAGAAAATAAAATTCTCTTAAATCAGAAGTAAACGTGGCGATACGAGGAGCTAAACCACATGTGTCTCGTTTGTCTTTTGAAATTGGACTTTGTGTACTGTACGCGCGTAGTGCCGTCTTTTTTGTTCTACACTCTTATTTTCAGTTTTTTTTTTTATGAAAACAAAAAATTTTTGTTTCAAAAGCTGCTATAACATGCATTTTTTTTCAATCACACGAGACATTTTGTTCATGTTTGTAGAGGATGAACAACAAAAAAAAAAGAGAAAGAAAACAGAAAAGAAAGAAGTCGAAATGGCACGCGTCACCTGTATGTATGCTCCACCAGGAGGTAGAAAAACTCGTTATAAACTGTCCTTTACAGACAGCGTAGATGACTTTTTTTTCTACTTTCACTCATTTTCTTTCTCTTACTGTGAAGAGAAAAACAAAAAATAAAAAAGAACAAAATATGAGCGTGAGAATGTCTTCTTGTCTTTCATTTTCCGTTTTCTATGTGTAACTTCCTTCTCTTAACAAAAGCTCATGTGTAGAAGAGTAACTCAGCTGACGCAGCAACAGCAACCAAAACCTTTTCTTATTTTTTCTTACTCTGTTGTAACTAATGTGGGTTTAATAAAAGTTACTTCTCAACAATTACATTGTTTTATTTTTTTCTCTTTCTTTGAACAACTTATTTCATTGCTTATTTTTATTTATTAAAGTTGAAACTGTATGAGATTTTAAAAACTTTATAGCAGTTTTTAAAAAAGTTTTATAATATATTTTATGTAAGAACAAATAAACATTTAGAATGAAAATTAATTTTTTAAATCTATCTTAATATATAAAAGAAGTCCTGATTAACTGACTGACTCATCAAAGTCCAGACTAAACGACTAAACCTAGAGACTTGAAATTTTAATGGTATATATGTCTTATAATGTAGGGATAAGATAACAAGCGATATTGCGCTAATTAACTCTTAAGGGGTAAAAATAGAGTTGAAATGGAAATTCGAATCTTCTATAAGAAAGTGTGGAGATTTGATTTTCCATGCCTTTTTATAGAAGATTTGAATACTTTTTACTTATAGCGGAATAGAAGAGTAAACTCTTCTATTCCGAGACAAATGTTCCTAGAAAAAAAGTTCTTTCAAGCTGATAGTTTAAAAATAATCAAGGATACGAGAGAATTTGAAATCTTGTTATACTAAGTGTATTACGATGTAAATTTTTAAGTGTTTCCGTTCTTATGAAAAAAGTTAATTTTACAAAATCCAATATGGATAAAAAGTAAATTGAAATAGTGACTGAAATCGTGAAAAAACTAATTTCTCAATTTCAAGATGATTTTTTGTAATTTATATTTATTCATTATGCTAATGTTAAAAAATTAAATCTAAATATGAAAAAACTTCAATTTTTACCTAATTAAATTAATTACTACAGAAAACAATAAAGCGAGTTAATATAATTTTAAATTATTTGAGACAAAGTATTTCTTATTTTTTATTTTCTTGCAATTCTTTTTTTTTAAAGGAAATTTATTTTTAGTTGTACATCCTTAAGTCGCGTTGCTGAAGAAAACGACAAAACGAAATCGAAGCCCGACTTGTGCGCATGTACTTCTTTCTCTTTCTATTTCGTTACTTGAGTTGGTTAAAGGTATAGCAAAATCCTGAGAACTTGTAAAGGAAATAAACTCGATTTCAACTGGTAATTCATGGCATAAAGTTAAAACATAACTTCGGCTTGGCAATGCCTTCTATATGTAGTCTTTCAAATCCTGAGAAGAAACTTTTTAGTTCATTAAGCCTCACCCAATCCCCCGTGCAAGTGAAAAAAAAGCTCAACAATTCGAATAAAAGCTTTCAAAGCATTATGGCGTTAAATTTGTACGAAAAAAAATTCCTTTTCCCATTGTTTTAATTTTACTAACTCAACAAATTTTCAAACCTTTCATACTAGTTATTTAATACTATTGGAATTTTGCATGAAAAGATTTATTACATTCGAAAGAAAGAATTCGAAAAAAAAATAATTAAAACGTATCTTTTCTCTTTTTTTTAATTAAATGTTGATTATCTAATATAATGTAGGTTCAAACACAACTTGATCGGAAAAGAAAATAAGGAGCGCAAATAGCAAAGAAAAGCTACCCTAGCATAACTTTGGCAAATTGTTGCGTGGGATATCGCAATTTTACGGGGGAAGAGCTTTGCCTTAGATTGGCATATTCATTACCAATACGCTAATTATCTATTATAGTAATTAGTTTTTATTATTTTGATTATTCAATTATTCAAATAATTTGATGGTTAAACATATTTAATACATTTATTAATAAATGAAAAATTTATTTGATGATTATTTTTGTTTGAAAAAGTTCGTTACTGATTTTAATGCATTTTTCAAAGTTATGATAGTTCAATATATATAAATATCACCAACATATTGAAAAATGCAATAATTTTTTTCGGGACGACACATTTTACAATTGTAATGAATTTTTTCAAGTGAAATACCAATTACAAAACATTATTTTTTTTCCATTGTTAAACCACGTGTATACCATTCACTAAAAATTCCAGTTTCATTCGTAGTTTATTTAGCTTTTTCGTTCCCTGGAGTCTAGCCTTTAATCGTGAAGCGCCTTGCAAACGCGCGAAAAGAGAACAATTCTCAAAAGCTTATTTCCAGCGACACGCACATCCTACTAATTTTATAAGTTGGCGGAAACTCTTGAGTACTAACATATAAAACCCATCCTTCTCAGAGTTGCATATAAACACCCACATATATCCTTATACACACCTATACAATACAAATTTATACACACGCATTTGCGTATCCGTGTGTATGCAATGAAACTCTGCTGCCTCTCGGCTATATATCCTTTTCTGTTGTTTGCTTTTATTCCATAAAGGAAAAACACAGTAGAGATTATAGTATAGCTACTTTACCAACATTGAGATCTCTGGCTTTTCTTTCTCCCTCTTTTTTTCACTTTATTTAATCTCTCATGCGTTTATATGGATACATATATAATTCTCCATACAAAGACAAAAATGTACGTGTTTCGTTTCTTTTTTAAATCTTGTTTTCCTTTTTTTTTATTCGCTTTTTCCGAGAGTTTTGAAATTCTCGAATCATATTTTTTTTTGTTTACAAGGTACGAATGTCAAGAGAAAACATGCAAAAATAAAAGAGAGTAAATTCCAAATATATTAATAAATCTTTACTTGGCATTTACTTGAGGTGCAAATAGAGTATCAGAGATTAAAATATGAATAAAATAAAATATTTTATACATTTTATATATTTATATATCTTATAAAACATTTAATCGTCTTTAACAAATTTTATAACAAAACGTAAAACATTAATGTTGAACTACAATACGTTTACAATACAGAAATTACATTAATTTAACTTAATTCACGTAGAAAGATACGATACCTTTTTTAAGTGAGATATATACGTGTGTGCCGTCAGGTTTTCTTTAGATTCGCCAAGATGCGACGTAAGTTAAAGTTAAGTTAATTTTGACTTTCGTGAAAGTAAAGGGTTAATCTGAGACGCCAGCTATGCGAGATAAGAGGAGAGTGAGGAGAAAATTTGCATAACTGCATTCTCAAGAAATTGTAACTCAATTGACAAGTCCTTGTGAAAATTTTATGAAAAAGAAATAAAAAAAAAAGGAGAAGTGTAAAATTTATTTGCTTTATTTAGATTACCTTTGCATTACAATGAACAATCGTAGCTTTAGAATTTTATTTAGTTATCATGCATATAAAAGTAAAATTTTCTACGTTATTATGTATATAAACGTAAAAAAAGCTCAAAACTATATACAAAAGACATAAAAATATCATTTTATTTAGAAAAGTTTAAATATATTATATTTATAAAAATTTTTTATTTTAAAATATTGTAAAAATATTTTTGTAGAAAAAAAATATAAATTTTTGTTATCTCAGAGCCATATTGCTCTGTACATTTTACAGTAGAGTATATTGCATGTAATTTAAAATTCAAGGAAATTTAAATTTACAACTTCACGTCTTATCTATTTTTAACAAAGTTTTGTAAAATACTTACACTATTTACACATAAATTTAAAAAATTTTCAAAAATTCTTTTTTATTTAATATTTAAATTATTATAGTAAAATAATTTTTATCAATTTATTGCATCAAGAAATAATGTTCAGCTGTTTCGTGAAAGAATAAAAGCTCTTTATTCGAATACAGGCACTTTCCATTATTCTAGAGGGTACAATTTTACTATCGTCAGCTAAATCTAGTACAATGCTAATATGATTATATAATAAAATACAATAATAATTCAAAATCATAACAAGTATATTAAATTAAATAATCACTTTATAATAGAATGTTGTTAAATAAACAAAATAATTATTTTTATTTTCATATCAAGTATTATCAATTTGAAATAGGTCATACGCTATTAACTAAATGAGTAATAGAAAATATAGTCTTTTATGAGTCTTAAAATTAATGAAAACGTGCCTTGTCATTCGAATTCCATTGACAAGTTTTTATGTGGGAAAACAGTCGGGTTTGCGAACGACCTCGCTATAAAGATTTTGAAGAGAGTAACATGCGTGTTTATCTTCTTTTTTTTTAACAAAAAAGAGAATTACGAAGAAAATAAGTTGTCCTTATTTTACCCCCAACAGGATTTATAGGCAGCAAATTGTTTTCTAATTGCATTTCCAACGAGAATTACTACTCGCCTAAAGTAATCTAGTACCATATTTTTTTTTCTTCCTTTTTTTTCCTTGCTTTCATTATGTTATGACCATGAAATATCTTGTTTCATTTTTTTACTGTTTATAAAAATAACTGATAGTATAACTTTGACTAAGATGTAGTTTACGTTGTTTTATTTATGATTTGTTACAAATAAATTTACAAATAAATTGCAAGGATTAAATTTTGAATATTATGTGTAAATTTTCAGTGATGTGGCTTTATTCGTACAATAAACGTTAATATTTACGAGGATACTTTTGCAAACATAAATAAAATGAGAATTTAAAGTGAGAATTTGCTCTATTGAGAAAAGAAATATAAAAAAAGAATGAATGTGAAGAGATGACAAATTCAAGAAAAATTACTTTTTATTTTAAAAGTACTTTTGTGGGAAACGCAACTAGTAGAAAAGAACAAAGTTTAGTCAGACGTATAAAGTTGTATTTGTTGACATATTTTTTTCTAAAAACTATATTTTATATTTATTTTTTCAGTTTTTTTTACAACATGTTAGTTAAAGTATACAATTTTATTAAATTACAACATTTTAATTACAATAATTAAAAGGTTTACTTTACAATGTTTTAATATAAAAAAATACGTATTCTTTCATCTACAAAATTATATTTTAACTGTATTAACTGTTATAACGTTAAAGTAAATTACATTTCAAGGGTAGACGGTAAAAACGTAATAAGTAATGGTTAGAAAAATGTTGAAGTAAGATGAAAACTAGATAAATAAAACTGAAATAAAAACTTAGTTTTATTATCTGAGTTCCAGACACTAAAAAAAAACTTCTTTTTTTTCCATAAACCTTTTTTTATGTAATATGCTTCTTTTGGTTTTGTTACGTAAATAAAAGAGTTATGATAAAAACATATACCTTTAACACCAACCATGTTAATTTCATTTCTGTTCCAATCAATTCATACGCTATTTTTTGCTCTATCAAAGTTAGGTCGTATGTTTGCTGTCCATAAAATTATAAAAAAAGAAAAAAAGAAAACAGAATAAATATCTAGGATTATTTTTACACCGATCTTTTCAGCACGTATGCACTCTCACCTTTTTTATTTTTCATTCTCTTTCTCGTAGTTTTTCTTTATAACTTGGTCGTTGATGGGGAACTCGGCAAGCCTGCACGAGATTTGATAGTGTCGTAAACCTTTTGGTTCCGGTTACTTTTTTTTTCTTCTTTTCTTTTCTTTTTTTTCTAACTCGTCGACTGGTATGTACACGGGCTAAAAAAATTTTTCGCAGTAACTATAGCAGTATAAGCGATAAAAGACTTTCTACGCTAGGCGAAACATGGCCCTTAGGTGACTTTTGGTCTGTGCGAGCTATGCATAACGTCATTTTACTTTCTTTATTTTCATTTTTTTTTATTTTTTATATGTGTTGTTTCAAATATGTGTTACTGCATTCAATTTTGTGGACGATGTTATTTCTTTTTTTTACTTTTTAAGGGTAGCATGTATGCAAATGCATTAAATTCATATTTACTTTTGGTATTATATTACACGTAAAATCTCATTCGTGAAAAATGGAAAAATAATTTTTTATTTTTTTTTATTATTTTTTTTTTAATTTTGTAAATACGACTGTGGAAGCGAAGTTTTTTTTTCATTCTAGTGTTTTGGTATAAATTTTGAATTTCAATTCCACTATAGGTATTCGCACTAAATTTTTTTTTATGAAAAAAAGGTTATATGCTGTTAAAATTTTTGAAATTTTTTTAGGTTTCTTTTGGCCCAATTTTATTGAAATGAAAGATATATATTTGAGGTTTTATTGAAATTTCCGTATAAATAGATTTTTAAAAAATTATTCAAAAGTTTTGAAATACTACTTTGTGATTAAAATTAAGATATCAAAAGGAATTTTTTCATTTTAATTTTACATACTAATATCAAATAATTTCTGAGCTTGATAAAAATTCTCTTAGAAAAATGATTGCCAGAAAATTTTCACAAATATAATGTCATAGCTAATTAAGCTTCGGTGTGAAAACATTACATACAAAAGCTAGAGATTAAAAATAAAATAAAATATAAAATATCATATTTTTTGGTAAAAATTCAAAGGGAAAAAAGTATTTAAAGAGTGGTAAAAAATTTAAATTATTAAAGACAATGATACTGTTTCAAAAACATATATTAGTCAAAAATATATGTTTATTATCGCTTATCTCTAGAACATATATACACACATTATTTCTGTTAATATAAGTTCGAAAAGTTGTTTGTTTCCTTTAAATAAATG
This sequence comes from Anastatus disparis, assembly GCA_017163975.1. Classification (NCBI taxonomy): domain Eukaryota; kingdom Metazoa; phylum Arthropoda; class Insecta; order Hymenoptera; family Eupelmidae; genus Anastatus; species Anastatus disparis. The sequence goes on along the minus strand of JAFFSR010000335.1, from coordinate 13,148,320 downwards.
TATATTTCTAGATAAGAAAGATATTCATACATTTATGTGAAGACGTTTCAATCATCTTGATTGAGATTAATATTTATTTTTCACCAAATCAATTGTCTCTACCCACGTGAAAAAATCAGTTTTGTATGCAAATTACATACAACAGATTTAGACAATCTTTAGACAACCTGTACATAAAATTAATTCTTCACGTACTATAAACAATCTATAAACAATTCAATATTATATCTTAATATTAAAAAGAAAGTTTTGTTACATAATTGATGCAGAACTTATAAAAAATTCATTATTTTCAAATTGGAATTCGATTATAATATTTCCTTCATTAGAAGCTACTTGGAAAAGATTCACTAATTCACCAAAAATTAGACAAAAAATTTATTTAATTGGCAATTAAACGTTCATTTTTCTACATTCATAAAAAGAATACTGAGAAGTTAATTAAATAATCGATGAAATTTGTTTTAAAATTTCTTTTATTAAAAGAAGAGTTCAACAAATAAATATATCACATAGATGAATATTTCATTAAAATATGGCTTTTCGTAATTATACTTGAAAGATCTCAAATTGATTGTTGTTTTTGGCAAAAACTGAGTTAGAAAACATCAGTCAATCAAAAGTTGAAAATTGAAATATAAACTTCAATCGAAATTCAAGCTTATTAATTATATGTAAAGTTTGTATAAAAAGAAAAGGAAATGTAGAAATTATAACTAATTTTTTTCTAGCTTTGAGATGTTTTTTCTGACATAAAATTAAAAAAAAGCTCCGTCGATTTAGTCTATAGCTCTATTTTTTCAAAGTTATGAGCAATTCCGTCTGAATTTTAAGCTTTTTAAAATAAATTTACATCTGCTTTAAAATCGTACAATTTTGAAACTAATTATTCTAAAAAACTTTTACTAAAAGTATATTAAAATTGAGATTAAAAGCTTTCGAAAATTGTTTAAAAAGCTTAATTTGTTCAAAAGTCACAAGGGATTAAAAATTAAGATAAAATTTATAGTGAAATGCATTATTTATTTTTTGTACACATTTTATTTCTTCATAACTTTTGAATAACTTGAGCTTTTTCAACACATTTTTTTTCAATGGAAAGATTTTGATTTAAGTTTTAGTATCTTCATAGTAAAAATCTTCTAGAATAATTAGTTTAAAAACTCTCCAAACATAACGAAGATGCAATTTTTTTTTCCAAAGTTTTAGACTTTAGAAAAAAACTGCTGATAACTTTGATGGAACCGAATATTGAACTACGTAAATTTAGCTTTTTTCATAATTTCGTATAAAAAAACATATCTTAAAATTAGAAGAGAATTCGAGATCAAAATGAAATTTATTCTTTTAATAAGTAATTTAATAGAAGCAAAATAAATTGAACAAAAGTGAAAAAATTATATTAGTCACAAAAACCTGGGTTAAATTATTTATATATAATCATATATAAATTATATATAATTTATAAAAAATCATATATACACCTATATAATGAATAAATATAAATATGTCTAATTATACATATGATATGAACATACTTAATTATATAAAAAAACATATACTGGTACATATTATTTTACGTGATTATTTGTAATGACATGAAATATTATTATTAATTAGAATTTCATAATTTTATAATCTTTAAATTTATAGTGCTAATAGAAAATTATATGTATCAATATGTATTTCCATATAATTAGATATCTTCATAATCATTTATTTATAACTATACAGAGACAAAATTCATATATTAATAAGCATATATGGACTTATAGGTTTATACCTAATTCTGTAGAAATTATATATAATTATATACAAATTACATAAAATTATGTATAAACTATTTTCACTCAGAAATTCTTTGATCGGTTTTTTAATGAGTTAATGTTGAATGTATGAATTTAAACGAATTATTAATAAAACTGAGTTAATAAAGTATAATTCTTTATATAGCTGGATATAATTTTTATTTAATTTGAACAAAATTTTTTATGTGCAAATGCAATTATTTGTGCCTTTGATTTAACCATATTTTCATAACAATGATAAGTCTTAGTTTGTACTAATCACCTTTCCCAACGTAAAAAGCTTGTTTTCTATTCCTGCATAAACTTTGTTGAATAGACAAATTAATAAAAATTAAATAAATAAAAAGATAATAAAAACATGAATATAAAATGAAAATATTTAAAAAGAATTTATTTAAAATTATAATTTGGATTTCATAAAAATTTCCGCGAACAAAATCTATTGTATAAAGCTTTTAAAAAAAGGCCAACTAAATATGCTTTACCAGTTGGTTTACCGCACAAGATCGTCAAACTCTTTACTTTATATACAATAATCTATTTTGGAATAGTAGCGGGCTATATATAAGATTTTCCAAGAGTAGTAAATTTTACAGGAATGTTATATATTCTGTGTCCGACATAAAGTTTGCTTTGCCGCTCGCGGAAAAGGGAGAAGAAGGGGAGGAGAAGCAAGGGTTATGAAAGGATAGGAAGAATAGTAGAACGACGAGGCAAAAGCTTTACGGAAGGAAGGATAGTAAGTTCCGTCAGGTGGCTGTACATACGTATACACATTCAAACTGTTATTATTATCGTTCCGTTTTCATTTTTTTTTTGTCTTTTATATAACGTTAAGTGCGTTACGTTATAGGATAGGAAACGTGTTATTGTATAACGAGTGATGGAATGTAGGCATGCATAAAAATATATACTGTCCTTCAAAAATGAGAGAAAAAAAGCATACGTAAAATATGTTGAGTAAGATAAAAATTTTATTCCATTCATGTGCTTCATATAGTTCTATTAAGAAAAAGAGAGGAATATATATATGTGTGTGTGTGTGCGCGCAGATATTGATATAAAAAAACGCCGATCCATGTAGTAGTAAAGTACAAGAGTAGTAATAAGATTTTCGGTTTAGCTTGTTTGTACTGAAAATGAAATAAGTACGTATATATATTTTCAAAAAGTACATGTATATTTATAAAATTTAAAAAAATACCTTCTTAGGTTTTTGTATTCCTAATCCTGCTTTCATAGAATATAAAATATAGGATGTACACATATATATTATATATATATATGTGTGTAAATATAAATATATATATATATGTATGTATAATGATATATATATACATATAGAATCAGGAGTGTAAGAGCGTCAGAAGGTATAGTATCTAAAAATTTTTCTCTTATTAAACTTAAGTTATCGGTGTGATTTATATTTATCTTACCAGTTGAAACAAAGCACTCTTTTCAGCACTTTTTTTTAATTACGCAGTAGAATAAGATGGAAATAGAAAGATTCTTTTAAAACTATGTTTGTACAATTTGTAAGTACACTTTTTCTTATACCCATCGTTGTATTATCTTGCAAGTTCTTTTTTTTTCTTCTTTTTCCTTTTAAAATGCTTACGATCCATTATCGAGCAGCGTTGGTTGGAAATAAAATTATTATGTAGCTCTTGCTAAGACGCACAAGAATAATGCTTGTACAGTTTGAGAGCGAGCTTTAAGGATCACTTGATAAATTATTTCGCCGATAAGAAAGAGTATGTTTATTGCGATGAATTAGATTATTTTAATACTAATATTTAAGGATACGATTGTTATAATATATTATTTAACCAAGTAATAAAAATATTAAACATTTCTCGGTTGAAAGTTTGCATTATTTTTTCAAATTATTTTTCGTCTACGACTATTTGAGGAAATAATAAATTTCATTCGCAAGTTGCAAACAGTATTTTATATCTGGCTCAATTGTAATCACTTTAATAATTTGGAAAAGTGGAACTAATGCAAGCAGTAAGAAGTAAGTAAAAAGTAAAATTTTATCATCCTTTTTTATTTTGTTTACATCTGAAATTTATCTCAGATGCTTTTCTTGATGGCAGTTTAAGGAGCCACTCTGCGTCTAAAATTTTTATGGATTTACGAAGGTGCTGTAGGGATATTTACGAAAGTATGCATATGTATATTTTTCAAAAATATACTTTTATACTTTATAAAAAAAATATATCTACATTTATTTTTTTCGAAATATTTATTTAGTTTTGAAAATAAAAGAGAAGTTAAAAAACTTGAAATATTGTTCCTTCTAGAGTGATGTATATTCTATTTAATTTATTTTCGCTAACCTTTTGCGGAAAAAAATGTTTCACTTTTGTTCAACATTTCGAGTTAGTAAAATCATTACTGTGGATGAGTCATAAATAAAGAAGCTTTTTGAAAATTCTACTTAAAATTGTTATAATAAAGAAGAAATAGAAAGGTTGAAAGATTATTATGAAAATTATTAAACTAAAATCTAATTTAAAGGTGAGAAATACGGTTACAATAAAAAAATGTGAATAAATAAATTTAACACTATATTACTATAATTTTTATCGTATACATTAAATAACATTCTCCAGAACATTATTGTTTCCTTACTGCTCAAACGATCGATCAATTTTATATCATTTTGTCACAATGTACTTTCGTAACCATGCTTTTTGGATTAACTGATAAGACTACGTGATTTCTCTACTTCAAGTCTCTTATCGAGACCAATCGTTATAGAACATACATATATAAAGTGATGAAATGTCTCAAAAGGAGGGTAATTTTAGGATAAATCCTATTCTCATTCTTTATACAAGAGAAATAATTTAAAATGTTTCAGAATATAGCTAAGCCTAGCAACGATATATGCAATTAAAGTAGAGATAAATTTTATCTCCTTGATGCATTAACTTCAAATATTATTCATTACTAATAAATCAATGAAAACAAATTATTAGAATTGATTCATCAAATCTATTCATATAAAAATAGATGATAAATTATTATTATTATATACAATGAATTTGAAAATTACTGATGATAAATCGTTTATTGCATAATTCTGTAAATAATAAAAAAATACTTTAATTAAAAGAAGTTTCATAATGATTATATTTGTTTCGTTTTCATAAATAACATTTTAATTCATAACAATTTGATAAAATTAATTAACTTTTACATTTTGCACCCAACATCATTAAGTATGTCAAATTTAATTTGTTTTGTGATTTATATTTACTGCGACCATGCACCAGGTGTGCTGTACAACCCACGTGTCATCAAGAGAGTTTTCTCAAGATAATAATTAAAAACATTTTTTCTTTTATTTGTATAAAAACAGAATACATACAAAAATAATGGATAAAATCTTTAAATCGATTTAAACTTGGATTATTTGTATTTTAAAAAGTTTGATGTCATGTTTCACATATTATTTATATATTTTAGGTTAATTAAACACATTTTTTAAATACAAATTCATTGAAATATTCTCGAAAATGATATTATTATTAGGGGTATGCGAGTACTCGATTATGCGAGTTACTCGAATAAATTACTCGACTCGATGAGTTTGAGTCGAGTCGAGTATTAACTCGAACTTTCCGAGTTACTTGAATTTATCGAGTCACTCGAAAAAATTTGAACTACTCGAATAACTCAAGTTACTCGAGTGACTCAATTCATATTTTTTCGAGTCATTCGCATTTTTTCGAGTACTTAACGATCTCGAGTACCCGACTCGAACTCGAAGAAAAAACTCGACTCGACTCGAACTCGATTATTTGAGTACTTGCACACCCCTAATTATTATAAAATAAATAAAAAATTAGATTTTCTTTCTGCTTAGAATTCATATTTGTAGAACCATGGCATGAAAACATGAAAATATTTAGCGAGCTTATACGCACTTCATGGCCAAAGATTTTATAACTCCCTGTAAAATAATTCACTCGTAAAAAAAGTAGTATATAACTTTACTGAATTAGCAGTGAGTAAAAATGCCTCCGCAAAAATACAAAAATATAACATTACTAATGAGGCACGTAATGCTTTTGCATCGAAATTTCTAAAAATTCTTTTTAATGAAGCTTTTTTATCGCAAAGCCTGCATTTATAGTTCGTAGAATACTATATATACAGTATTCTATGAGCATGTGCCAACTACCGTTGGAAAAAAAGGTTTCATAGAATTCTAAAGCTTGAAAAAAAATAGAAGCTTTGCGTAATGGCAATCGAACAAAGATTCAAAAGCGTTAAAAGTCATAGTTTTAAAATAGTAGTTTTCTAACGCTTGTTTGCGGCAAAAGTAATGGGTGCTTTATATCTTTATGTTGAAATATGCTTTGAAGTATACGAAATACATTAATTTCCTTTTTTTTCGATCTTTGTATACGGCAATTGCTGTAACGTGCTTTTGCATAAATTACTTAATATTATGTACAGCTAAAGGTGAAAGAGAAATGAGAAGACAGTTAAAATAGTTTGCTATTTATATCAACTGTTCATGTATAAGTAAAATAAATCATCATTTTAAAAAAATTTATATTAAAGAAAATAAGATTCTTTATAAAACAATAAAAATGATTATTAGTTTATTAAAATTATAAAATAAGAAAAAAAGAAATTTTGCAAATCATCAGATAATTCTTGCTGTTAAATATATTAAAAAACTATTAAAAAATATCTTTAAATTATTAAAAATAAAGTTGTACTTAAAATTCCATAAAAATTTAAATGTTAGATATTTATATGACACTTCTTTAAAATTGTAGCAACTGAATTAAAAAATCTAAATTATAACAATTAAATTTTTCAAATAGTATTAAAGCAACAGGTTGCTGTATATTCATTACACACGATATTACGCGATAGTATATTATTGCGACATATAAAAATAATTCAGCTTTTAAAAATGTATTTTTATTTTTCATCGTTAAATAAAAATGCATTAGTTCCTATACTTCTATGCGCAGTTTTATGGTACTCGAAGAAAACTTTTTATTAACCTCTATTTATTTCGCTTATACGATTAATCAATCGATTGTATCAATAAAAGAAAGTCAATTTAAAACTTTTACTTAAAGATTATAAAAAAGCGTCGATCGAATAAAATGATAATAATGATAATAATAATAAGGCTTAGGAGTCTATAAAGTTTTTTCCATGGAAACATTTCAAATTACGCAAAAGCTATGTGTAAATAAAAGAAAGTAATAAACAAGGAATTGATGGATTTGTTGGTTATTGGGATTTTTGGTAAAATAAACAAAATTTTTTAATTAAGGAGATGTAAAATGGACACTACACCTGTACTTATAAGTATTGAGTATTTTTCCATGTTATTGCAAAATTTTAAGAAAAGAAATGCATTGATTTTTAGTATGTACCATGAAGATTATTTAGTTAAATTTTCAAAGAAATCACTCATTAGCTATTGAGAATTTTGGGTTCCAATATTATTTATTAAAGTTTTCCATTTTGTATCAGAAATCCGAATATCTTAGAAACTAATGAATGAATTTATTTGAAAATTGAACTAAATAAACATCATAAACCATATTACAAGCTATTGCATTTCTTTCTTGAAAATTCAGCAATAAAATAGAAAGAAAGTTAATATTCATGAGTATAGGTGTAGTGTCTATTTTACATCTCCTTAAAAGAATGAATACTCATATGTAGAATCTATTTATAAGTAGTTACAGCTGTTAAAAAATTTATGATATAAAACTCAAAAGAATGGATCTTTCAAACTGTAATAAATTATTAAATATCGTATGTACGTAAACATCTACACACACAAGGCCAAAGTCATTATTATAATGTACTTATGAGCAGAAAATTTTTTTTCATGCGTATACATGTATACGAAAAAATTTTTCTGCTTATAAGTAATAATAATGACTTTGGCCCCGTTTTGTACGAGCCATGAAATGACGTGCAGATATCGCATGTGCTTATGGTACTCTGGAGAGCGGCGCTGTACCATCTCTCCAGATATAATAAATGGTTTGAAGAAACGGTTTTCAATTTAGAGGATCATCCGCTTGTTCATGTGGTTATGTGCGTGCCTGTGTATGCATGAAAGAAAGCTTTGTAGTAATATAAACTGTTCCCTTAAGCTACATAAAATTCATGAACTTTTTTTTTTCTTTTTTCAAAAGACTGTCAAGAGTTTGTGGATAATATTTTATTCTATTGTTTGCTTTTGTATTTTGATAATTGATTCATAATGACAGATATTAACTTGTAATTATTTATACATCTAAATTTGAATGTATACGATAATATAAACATAAAAAACTGTCAACATACTTAGTTTTTTACATTTCTGGTTATTGCATTACTTTGACTTTGCATGTGAAACTGGTGTATAAACAAACTCTATACTGATTTGTTTATATTTTATTCCTCTATTTTATTTATGTAACTTTTCGTTTCTCAAAGTAATCATTAACATTAATAAAATGTTATGTTACTTTTCCTAATTTTTTTTTGAAAGCAACAAATAGTGTTAAATAAATAAAAAACATACAATAATTAAACGTATTTTTTGTTAATAAAACAACGTACTTGATGTATTTTATAAAAAAAATAGCTTTGATACCATCGCCTAACGGCACTAAATTCATAAAGTATTTATAATCGTGAATTATCACTGCTGTACGCTTTAACGTTTTTTCTTGATTTTTTTATTATTATTTTTTTAGCTATGTCAAGAAAAACTGTACCGAAAAAAACCATTTGCACATTTGAATCAGGAATAGCCATAACTCATCCGCATACTATCCTCTTTATATATTTTTCTTTTTTTATATTTACACAGATATTTTCTTTTCTATATTTTTGTATTGAAATAAAGCCACTTTATTCGTTATCACGTTGTGTGTGTACATACATAAAATACACGTAGAAAATATAAAGTAATTTACGCGATGTTTGTTAATGATAGTCTTAAAACTACGCATTACTATCTTCAAAGGACTACTTTGTCAAAAGATGTTATTCGTACTTATATCAAAAGCTTTGGTGTACAGGACGCTTACGATCACATAGAAGTTATACTTAAAAACTTCTTTCTATATATAAATATAAATAATTTACTGATTAAAATACAAAAACACAATACGAAAGGGTTTCAAATTTGCTTTTATGCAATTTAATTAATTTGATGAAAAAAATGAAACTTCTAATTAATTAAAAAAATCGATACATCAAATACAGAAACAGTTTGGTAGTTGAACTCAGCGTAATGAAAGACCTCATTTGTATAGTAAACATTCGTGGTATATAGTAAAACACATAATATAGTACACATTAGAGAGAGAGAAACTTTTCAACTATAGTTTGTACGCAGCATAATTATCATCTTAGTATTGCATTGCAAATTAACTCTAACCACTCAATACTAATATATACTAATGAAGCCATAAGTATATTAGCTGTCATTATTAGTTATGTTAAAGTTTATTTTATTAAAAGAGGATGTCGGAGATTATTCAATAATGTAGAAAATACTATATATAATATATATATAGAATATACTATATATTCAATAATAGATTATTAATAATATTAATGGTTAAAAAAAAATTTTTTTTAAACATTTTGTTATTTTATAAAATATTTTCAAACAAAGATAATCAATCTCTTATGATAAATTAAGAACAGTTCACACCTATATTAAAAAGAAAAATTTCCCTTATAATTTTATATTTTCAGATTTTATCAAGAACAAAAATACAATACTTTTATATTAATATTTGTTCTCTTGTAAAAATAATCCCTCTCAATAAGAAAAAAAATTTTCCTAGCTTAAGTAATCGTTTTGATAAAAAAAAGGAAATCCTTTTCTTTTCATACCATTTGAGAATTAATTCCGTTCCTTCTTCAAACATTGTTTACTTAAAGTACACTCAAACGTATCTCATTTCCAAAGTATTTACAATACAATAGGTTGGCTTTTGCAATACAATTTGAAATTGAAAGTCTTTAAAACCAAAGTACAGCTTGTCGTGCCTTGAATTTTTCTTAATTATTCTGAACTCTTAATTCTAAGTTTATTGCCTGGTTCGGAAGAGGAAGAAAAAAAATATAGCGATGCGTTTTCTTGGTTTTATGTTGAGAGAAAAAACAGAGGCAAGAAAAAAAGGAGAAGAATAAGAAAAAAACTCATTTCGTTAAGTAAGAGGGAAACGTAATGTCTCAGACCGAGAGTGTTGTATCACTTTTTCCTTATGTCCTACAACTTAAAAGCCGTTATGTGAATTGGCAATACAAGGGTAAAAGCATCAGAATTTGAAAAGCTAAATAAATCACATTTTACAAACTAATAAATAAAAGTAAACTTTTAGACATGTTAAAACATATTTTATTTAAATTAAATATTTTAGATGTATTGGTTACTTTATGTTTGAAATTTTCAAACTAATCTTTAATAAATTTAATGTAAATTTATAAAAATTTACGTTCTTATAAATTTAATGACTTTTTTCTTAAATTAATGTATTAAAAAAAAGGTCTATCGATAATTTTTTATAATTCATTAAATATTAAAATTGCAAATTTTAAAGCAGTAACAATATTTTACAATATTTTCATTTATCAGAAAAAAATTAATCTTTTTAAATCTGTGACTTCCTTCTTCTCTCAACTTCTTCGATTTTACAAGAAAGCACGAGTCTTGAATATTAAATTACTTTTCTCATTATGAGAATCAACGGAGCAACAAAATATTAAAAGTAATACTAAGCCAATAGTCTTTTTTAATTTATTAGAATATAGAATATATAAAAGTGTGATTTTTAACTATTTTTTCTGCTTTTTGATAGTTCTTATAATGTAATTGAGTGTGATTTACCATATTTCTTAACTGAGAAGTATAATTGATGTATATTTTTATAAAATGTTTTTAAAAATATATTTTTATAGTTGTTTTGATTTAGTTTATTTATATATTTCTAATATATTAAAATGTATATGAGTCAGTTATGAAATATTGATAATAATGTATGCACCTAAAAATGGTCAAACTTCGAAACACATGATTAGGAAATCATTCAAAATCATATACAAAGGTAATTTAAAAAAAAAAGTTCTATTTCATTTTAAATGTATGAATTTTTTTCCATAAATTTTACAGAAAATATTTGTTATTCATTCGATGTACTCTTTGCTATCGGAATTAAATTTTTTTAGGGTTTAGTAAGGATTTTTCGTGAACGAATAAAAAGTTTTAAAATAAACATGAATTATTCCCTCGAGCAAAATCAAAAAGACAGATATAAAAAAAAATTATAGCGTAACAAACTTGATCAAATACATTCATTCAAATTTTCTCTGTTACTATTTACCTTATGCTTATTTTTTCCATTCATAAAAGGTATATAGTACAAGCACTTGATATATATATATATATATATATATATATATATATGTACGAATAATTCTATCAATGACTCGGTAGATGTTTAGAAAACTTGCACTAGCTGCAAGCTCAGTGTAATATCAACTGTCGGTAAAATCACTCACTATTGAAGGTACTATATGATTTATCGGATGGGGTTTTCTTAACCAAGTAAGATAAAAATTTTTCGTTTTTGATGTATGATAGTGAAATAAAAAATATTTATATATTCAATCGATTTTCCCTTCAACTGCAAAGATAGATTATGTGTTTTCAGTTGGTAATACGATAAAAAGAATCTTTTTATTCAGCATAAGTTATGGGAGCTCAAAGTGATAAAAATTTATGTATGTAGGAGATTGTGTCTTGACCAAAAAAGGAAAACTTAAATTCAAATGTGCAACTCATTATTACCCTCATGAATAATTTAAGTTGAAACAAATGGGATAGTAATATGTCTTTTTCGAAAAGACAAATTTACCTTGGCTTATTTTACATTTGCAACTTTCTGTTGTCTGTTTGATTTAGTTTTAAATGTTATCTGAATAAGTAATAGCTATATTTACGTAAAAATGAAAAGATTATATTATGACTAAATACAAAAAATATATGTAATAATAACATTTTAGGATAAGTATAATGTGTAGTTAATTTTAAAACACTATTTTTTTCTGAATATATTTTTTCTGAAAAAATAATTAGCAATGTATATAAGTCGATATTTTAATTAAAATAAAATTTCCAATATAATTGAGCTCGATATAACAATGCACTTTAGACTATTAGTGAAATGGAGCAGCTTAGCCTTTAAAATCTAAAGCTAAAGCAAAAAAAAATTTTAATTGCAGAAAGTATTCTAAAAATTATACAGCACTTTCGCATTTTCTTATTAACATTTATCCAAATAAAAATCAATTATTTTCTGGAATAAATTAAAATAAGATGAATTATTTTATCTATTTTTTATATTATACAGGAATTTTAATTGGAAACATTCTTTAAAAATAAAAATAAATTACACTGCAAATTCCATTGCTAACAAAAGGATTTCTTTTTTTCCTTTTGATAAAAACATATAAAATATATTCATTTACTTATTTATCATTTTAAGATTGTATTTAATTAAAATTTCTCATATTTACCATACAAACGTGTTTTAATAAATCTGTATTAAACTTCGAAAGCAGAAAATCCTATATGATAGTTATATTATATTCATGTCTGATCAGTGCCTGATTCTCTCTACTGCGGCAGATTGTTTTTCCATATCTTTTAACGTGCGGTGTCTTTATCTCTACGTTCATTGTGTGAATAGAAATTTTTATTGCAATATACACGTTCATATAAAATATCTTTCATTTGTCTTTTTCAGTTTCACAGGTTGATATAGAAAACAAAGGAAAAAACTTTTGTTTACTAATTTTTAATCAAATCAAGAATAAATTTTGAATCTTACATTAAAATATTTAATAATGGAAATGATATGCATCTTTTTTTAATTTTTATTGCAACATAAGGGAAAAAAAGATAAATTATAAGAGAATAGATACATAAAAAGATGAGAAAACCAAATATTAACTCAATTTTTATATTGATTTCCATAACAGTCAAATTAAATATTTGAAAACAATCAAACGATATTTTTCTTTTAAAAATGTAGTATGTAGGAAAAGAATAAATATTTTATAAGCTATGCAATTTAATGCATAAATTTTGATGTTCTTATATCTATTAAACAGGTATTTATACAATAATATTAAAAGTAATAATTTAAAAAAATAAGAACGTTGATAAGTTTAATAAATAGCTGTGATGGAATAATATATAAATACATATGTCTCATCTTCCATTAATTTTTTGTTGATGTTAATAATAAATTGATAACAAGTAATATGATCTAAGTTACTTATCGAAATATACTAAAATAATCCGATTATTAAACTTTGGATAACGAATTCGTATGTATGATAATAATAATGTTATTGTTTGAAAATAACAAAATAACATCAAGAAATATTAAGAAATTTACTAATAATAAATAAAGTTTATATATAGAATAAATAAAAGAACATTATTCCGAAAAGTATTGATTAATTACTTATTCGTATAAAAGTTAAATAAGTCAAATTTTAAGTTAATAAAAGTTTATTATATTATATTATATAAAATAAAAGATTTTGGATCTAAAGGGTATTATATAGAATGATCTGATTATTACAGTTCATAATTATAAAATCAAAAGTTATAAAATATAAAATTGTTTTAAAAAATCTGTATAATAATTTAATTTGTATAATTTATAGTAAGTTCAAAATATGAAGAATACAAACAAAAATAATAATAAAAAAAAAATTTTAATTTTTAAACATCAAATGCATTATTTAGTATGTAAATATGTATGTATATAGTTGTGTCATCATATACAATTGAAAAAGTCATGCAAATTATAAATTTCAATAGGAAATGATTATCATGAGAAAAAAACATTTGAAGTTTCAATTTTACAAATAATTAAAATTCATTTTTATTTCAATTATTTATATTTACTTTATAACCTTTTAAAATATTCTTAAAAAATCAAGAATGGAAAATTCTTATTTTTTTCTTTAAAGTTAAATAATATGTTTCTACAAATTCATTGTATTTTATTTTTATAAATTTTTATTTTAGTTGAAAATAATTTGTTTTCTCTTAATTAAAGTTATTTTTAAAAAGTAATTGTTCCTCTGCATTCTTTGCACGATTATTCTAATTTCCATCATTTACAGTTCAATACCTTTTTAGACTTAAAACTTATGATACCTGAGCATATACATACAAACAAACAGGACAAGCGATATAACAGAACCTTCCGGCAGTGAGTTTAGCGACGCGTTAAAACGATTAAAATAGATTCAACGAATAATACATAAATCAAGGGTACTTTATACTGTCATGAAGGTCTCTTCTCTTTTTCTCCCTCACTTTCCTTCTCTCTTTTTTACCAACAGCTCATTTATGATTTAGATTTAACTCAGTAAAGCCTAAAAGAACAAAATTCCTGTTATGTTTTTAGCGTGGTGGTTGCTTCTTTTAGCATAAAAATATTTTAATGTCACTTTTGTATTGTCATGATTACTTTTTAAAATGCAACTCTTAAAATTTCGTTTATATTGTTTTCAAAATTTTGACATATATTCCATTTTTCACTTTACTGTGATTTTACATTAAATTATACCCTTCCTTTTTTTTGAGCATTAACTTTCAATTTTTTAATTCTTTCAATTATTTTGAACAGGTGTCTTTTTATCGACATATAGTTCTACTGTATAGTTCTAGATTAAGCTGCTTTCGTTACATAGAGAAAAACTCTATTGTGAAAATTACTATTTGACATCGTAACCGTGGGACGTAGTTTATTTGTATAAAAATTACTATTTTATAGTAAAAATTGCTATATATAAAGTCAAAATTCTAAATTTTGACTATTTTTACTATTTAAAATAGTAATTTTTATACAAATATAGAATGTCCTACGGTTACTATCTAAAATAGTAATTTTTCTTCATGTATATTTAAAATTATTATTATAATTTTTATCTAAGAACTTTTAAATATTTATTACTAATAAATTAAAATTCAGCCTTATCAATTTCAATATATATATGTATATATATATATATATATATATATATATATATATATATATATATATATATATATATATATATTAAATGCCTATAGCTGATGGGTTTAGTATGTGTACATGCTCTTGCGTGTATATATAGGAATAGCTATCATCCGCATCAATATCCTGTTTTGTATCCAACATAGGCGCGCATCACTGTTTACTTGGTGATACAACTCGTTGTGCCTAAAGGCACAAACTAGGTTACAAATGCACTATGTCGCGTGGCGCTTATACTTATATATACACACATACATGTATAAATATTTTATTTTAGTAGATGCGCAATCGCATGTAGTGCGGAATCAGTTCTAGTACTTTTTATATATATATATATATACATATTACGTATGATATGTCTTATGTTCCTGTTTATGCTCAGATATAACACCGTGAGTCTCTCTTTTCGTACATAACGCGACTTTTGATTGCAGTGACGTTAGGTTATAGATGTAAACATGAAGAAGGATACGACTTTTGCGCGTTTCTTGCATTTTTACGACCTAGTAGTATAAGATATATGAGTCGAATAAAAAGAAAAAAAAGCGAAGAGAAAAAAAATATCGAGATTCCAGGAAATGGGCACGTGGAATGAATTGAACTAGGAGTTTTATATGATTACTTTGAACATGTAGTCAAAGGTGTTAAAATTTATGATCTAAATAAAAAAAAGTATTTAATTTCAAGTGTAGCTTATTTTCTAAAAACTTTGTATAAAGTTTTATAATTTTTCTAATAATAACATATGTTTATTATTTATATTTTCTAGCTGTTTTCTTAAAAACGTGAAAAAATAAAATTTTTTTTTCATGTTTACGAATTTTTAAAATATGTAGTAGTTTTAGAAAATTGAGAAATATTTTGGTTATGCAACAGGTGGTGATGCATTAACTCTTTTGGTTACAATTTTTGAGAATATGAAGCACTTTTGAAATCGAACTTTATTACTGGCATTTCTTTTTCATGTGCCCTATATTTTTTACTTCAACATCAATATTTACATTCTCAATCAATTTTCCACCTGTTGTAAAAAAAAGTTTCTGTTTTCAAAATTTGTTAGCTAGCAAATCGTTCGTAAATAAAAAGTAGAAAAAAATATTCCTTTTTTCATTTTCTAATTTTCAATCGATCATTAATAATTATTAATTCAAGAGTAAACGTAATTATTAAAGTGGTTAGTGTAAATTTATTGTATTTTCAGTTGCTTATAGTAATATTTTCTTTTCATGACACACCTACTTCCGATAAATTGATCGCCGCGTTATGAAATGATCTTTCAATATCTTATGTACAATAATTTTTATTTCTGTAAACTTTTATATTATAGAACGAATAAAAATATGTATTTTAAGTAAACGTATCCACAGAAATTTTCTTCAAATAAAAAATATAAGTCACCTGAAAAAAATATTAATATTTGATTTAAAAATTTAAAAATAATATTTATTAATATTTAAACTTAATGACAAATATTATTCCGAATATAAATACTAACGCAAGTAATTAGAAAAAAAATATATATATAATACCAAACTTTTAATAATCAACACTTTTAAATCTGAAATTTCAAACGCGAAAAACCTTTCAAACAAAAAGCTGTACATTCGTTTACACGCGCATTAACATTCAAAGCACGCATTGAAAAAAAAGGATTTTTCAATCATTAAAAAAAAAAATAACTTTTCAGAAAAAGGTTCTATATTTTTTTTTGCTTGTCAGCTTTCATTAGTTTTTTATTGGCGAAAATCCCAAGCTCCGCGTAAACTTAACGATCGAGTAAAAACGTAGCCTTTTTAAAAAGCATTTCATGCAAAAATCGACATTCTCTGCCTCTCTAAAACTGATTCTTCTTCTTTTATATCTAATTTTACGGATATTTAATAGCCGGTACTTTACGTGATTTTTTTTTGTCACCCTCTTAAGATTACGACTGTATATCTATATATACTTTGTTCCCTTTTAACTTTTTTTTTCTCAGGATCTTTTTTCTTTCTGTTATAGCTTTTTTTAAGCTCATTAACATTCTCAAGAGAGTACGTTATCTTCCATTACTTCTTCTCTTGTGTTAATAATTTTGTCTTTAAAATACTCGG
Organism: Anastatus disparis; assembly: GCA_017163975.1. Lineage (NCBI taxonomy): Eukaryota > Metazoa > Arthropoda > Insecta > Hymenoptera > Eupelmidae > Anastatus > Anastatus disparis. The sequence goes on along the minus strand of JAFFSR010000335.1, from coordinate 13,131,316 downwards.
TCCTTAAAATGAAGCAGCAGCTCGGCAAAAGTATAAATATATTTTCAATTTATTTCTTCTTGATAAAATGAAAGCTCAAAAGAGTAGCTTTCAGTAAAATCGATATCAAATGTAAATGACATGTCTTGTAACGTATCGGAATATAATAGATGGAAAAAGCTAGACGGTCACATGGGATATCGTATAAGAAAGTTGCCACTCCTTACCTTTCCTTTCTTTCTTTTTTTTTATCATTAAGGGCGGTAACAATTTCACCCTGTTTCCTTTTTTTTTATAAACGTTTTTCGTAATTGAAGAAGTATATAGATTTGTCGCTATTGCTCAGGATGCTTGGAGAAAAAAAACTTGGACATTAAGAAGACTTAGGGGATTGTATGACAAGGGTTGAATCTATATAGATACATTTTTTTTCATAAAATTTGTCAAGGCTTTGAATAAATTTTCATTATTAAATTTACGTATAATTAATGAATGTAAAAAATTAATTTCATACTGAAAGTATGAGAAGAGAAATTTTCTTTAGTGAAAACTATCATTATGATTTAAATTTTTGGATTCAATGTTTCATCAAATATAAAAAAACGATATACTTTCAAAAAAAAATTTCTAAATATTTTTTGAGATGATAAATATTTTCGGTGAAGTTGACTTGTGTGACAAATTGTTTTTTTTTTATTTGCAATAATTTTTTGGTGTTCTTTCATTTGACGTCAATAAATGACTGATGAACTGTTGCATGCTATTCGAATTCCGGGTTTCTGCCCATCTGTAACTCACTCGCATTTAATGTCGTTTATGTCTTCGTGACACTATGTGTTATTGACAAAATTTCACAATAAATTGATTTATGTAAAAGAAAAAAACAACAAACGTTATTATGATATTTTTCATGTAAAATTAATAATAATTGCATTTGATCGTATTATAACTTTGTTTATGTCGTAAATATTGATATCAATAATGACAGAAATTTATTTGTCGATAATCAAAGCTTTAATAAAAATGTTAGTTTTTTCACCTGTAAGATGAAACTTTTTATTCCCAGAAAAAAAAAAATTTTCTTCTGCTCATGAAAAAAAGTATACGGTAAATAAAAATATCACGAATGCTTCAGCTTTTTTCATTCCTCTTTTAAAAAAGGCTATCTCGAAAATTTGCTCATATCTTTGACATTCAAAGAATTTTCTCGTCTCCGCTTTTTTTTATCTATCTGCCCTTCGTCTAGTCTTTATTTACTCGCACATATATGTATACAGTATCAAACACACACATATTATATATACATATATATGTATATATATATATATATATATATATATATATATATCGAAATTCATCATTTCGTATTTATAAGAATGACGAAGGGAGTTCTCTACTTGGTGAAAATTTTTCGTCAATCTCAGTGTTGATCGAAAAAAAGATAACCGAGTAAAAGAAACATGAATAATGTAGTTCGTATATAGCCGCGTTATAAAGGAATAGAAGAGAAAGTCGAGAAGGAAAAAAGAATAAAAATAACGAAATGGTTACTCTTCGGTGGGTGCTCATGCTGCGTTGATGCGGAAATCGACAATACTTGGCTAGTGCTTTGGTGAGAGAATACTCTTATGTAATAAAAAAAAAGATCTCTATTTTATGAATTATTACTTGAGCTACTGACCGAACATAAATTTACTGGGATTATAAAAAAAAGAAAGTAAAAGAAAGGAAAAACACGAGTTTTCACTTCAAGTTCGAAGATTAAGCTTCCGACTAATTAAATTGAACATCTTGTTTACGTGGAATCTTACATACCAAAAAATAGGTAGTCATTTATCAAAAATTATAAAGAATTTGCAAAAATTATAACTTTTTAAATTGTTAATATTAAGTTATTTCGAGTTGTAATATTTTATTTATATGAAAATTGTAAATGAATATATAGTTTCGGATCATGTTTTTTTGCTTAAAGTTATAAAGAGAGTCATATATCATTCGGTTTAACGCTTGACTTTTCTATAATTATAGATCATTTCATGAATTTTTAAAAGATTTTTTTAAATAATCGCTAGTGATGTTAACCATTATAATTTTATGAAGTTCATTTTGCAACCTCTCCAGTTTTAATAGTTGTAAGAGGTGTGCCAGTTGTAAGAGATGAAATTAAATCCTCTTAGGTAAAAAAAAAATTCATTTAAAAAGTTTAATTCGTTCAAAAGTTGAAACGAAATAAAAAACAAAATTTTTAACATAAAATATTAATAAAAGTGGAATATTTAATCTTATGCTAATTTCTATAATTTTTAAACTGATCACCGTAAATTACGATTTTTAAAGAAAATCCTTTAAAAATAGTCAAAATAGCCCATATTTAAATATGTTTAACGAGGAAAATTTTCACGCCAGTTAATGGATCACGAATTCTTCTTAAACTCTGAAATTGTTTTTGTTGCCTTGAAATAAAAATTTGAATTCGTAATTTATGTTGGCATGGCATACTTTGCGGTTATATGTAATTAAAATTCTATTAAAGCTGATAAAATATCAGCAATGAATCTATTAGTTTTTTTCAACGTAAATAGTTCAATGAATAAATAATAAAGTTTTAACTAAATAGAACATTATTTCAATTTATAATTGCTTTTGTTAATGGTTAAAGTTTTTACTGACATTAATGGGTTGTCGAGGAGCAAATCGTGCTTTTCCATTAAAATTTTTTTTATAATAAAATGAAATTTTCTAAGTCCAATAATATATTATTATAAAATTGTTGGTAGACGAACTGCACCTTTTCATGCTTCTCGATGATTGAATAAGAATGAATTTTAAAAAAATAACGAGCTGCAAAAAATAATTGGTGATTGTACATTGTCAAAAACATTACCTTATAAATTTTCGACTTTGATTTTTACTTGTAACGTTGTAGGTGTGAACGAGAGAAATGAGAAATTTTATTCTATAATCTTAAGATTTACCTCAAGAAAGAATCTATATATCCTCACGTATATTCTTATGCAAATTATATTTTGTTTCTTTTTAATATGAATAGAGTTAATAGTTATATTTAATTGTATCCTACTTTTTTACTTGTTGACGTTTAGTTTTTTACATTTGAGCTCGAGAAAAAACTGCAAATTTAATTTAATCTTTGTTTTTGTTTTTAGTGCTATGCATGATGTATTTATATTTTTCTCTTGCTTTCTGTGTTCAACATAATGAAGACCAAAGTTCTTGTTAGTTTTATAAATGTTTGAATTATTTAAATTTCATTGTTAATCTCTGGAGGTGTTACGAGTTACTTTATTCGTCACAATATTCGTCCCATGTAATGTAATATACTATTTCATTTGTTTGTGTTTGTATGAAAAAAAACTATTCTATTGTCATGTAAAAAATTTTCATATAATGTACAGCAAAATCGAACTCACGTCATTGATCAATTTGAATTATTCAATTTTCAAAATTCAATAATCTTCATATATTATTAACAAGCTATTTTCCAATAGTTCGATTTTTCTCATATAAAATTTTTAACAAATTTTTCTAATATAATATTTTTTTTAATATACCAAAAAAAATGTACAAATATGCACACTTAGGACAGAGAAACAAAATTATGTCGAAGCATGAGTATGGTTAAAATTACATCCATCATGAAGATCATTTAGCACAATAACATAAAAAAAATACAAGTTAGAGACAAAAAATAAAATGAAATTGCGAAAATGATCGTAAAATAAAATAAACAAAAATGCGATAATGATAGTAAAATTAAATAAAAAAAATGTGGTAATGATCGTAAAATAAAATAAATAAAAATGTGGTAATGACCGTAAAAGAAAATAAACAAAAATCGTTTAGAGAAAGAAAAAATATGGCACTTACACTTACAACATACTATGATTTACCAAAAACCACCTCCTCTATATCTCCGTATATATTCGACAGTTTATAACATTATATATGAATAGAATCCATATAGTATAATAGAATTGATCTAATAAGGTTTATAATATTGTTAAACATTATTTCTGGAACTTATAATGAATGGGATATATAAAAAAGAATTACTAAATTAATAAATATTTTAAATCGTCAATTGAATAATAAAAACTTTATTAATTAACATTAATAATAAGGTTATAATAATATAATAATATAAATATAAGGTTATAAAACCTAAATAGAGTTTGCGTTACTGCAAATACAAAAAAATACTACTTAAAAGTAAGAAATGTATCGCTTAAATTTATATTATTCGATGAAAATTATCATCTAATAAAAAGAATAAAAAATCTTATAGCTTCTATTCGCAAAACCACTTATTCACCTGATCATCATGTATATATTTTGAAAATTTCTTAGGAGCAGGGTTTATAACACTGACCACGCAAGCACATAAAAACTTCAACAAAGGAAAATCTAAGAGTAGAGCTATAAACTGCTTATTTAATAACTGTCCAAGAGTAACTGCTGTCTATATAGCTGACTAAAGAAATTTCAGAAATTTGGTTAACCCAACCTTGCATTATATTTTGATATTATCGTAAAGGAAATATAGTTTTCATTTTGCGCGATGCTAAATATAAAATGCAGAGTTTACTCATTCAATTAAGTTTATTACTTTAATTTTTTTACCTCTGCAGATTAATTATTTAGAAATATGAAATTATTTAATCTACTACAAAAGTAAATAATAGATTTTAATAACAATGGCATCAGCTTTTAATTTAGCTTAATTCGATACTATCACTATTATTTTATTTTCTTTAAAAAGTATTTTTTGTGTATATGAACATTTTTAAACTAACCTACTGTCGAGACAAACCTAGATATCGTACTGGAATTTAAAACATATACACAAAAATAACAGATGACTGTAACGTAGACTGTATTGCAATATTTAGTTCAGATTGCGAGTTATGATCAATTTACCTGCTTAACCCCCTGTGGCCAATTAGCCCCGGTCTCCCTTATATAAATGAGTGAGTTCTTAAATATTTGTATTTTCACATATAAAGCGAATTCGAAGATTTAGGTCATAGATTTCGATGAAAATTTGAAATAATTTTTGTAATCCAAATATGTTATTAATGTATATGAACAAAGTTCTCTTATCACAGCTTGCAGGCTTGTTCTGCAACAAAATAATTTATTAGAAAAATCATACGTTTGACAAATAGAAAGCAGCTCTCTCTATGATTTTCAATTATAAAAAGTATCTCAAAATTATATCAAAACTTTTTATTCAAATACTTTAACTTTTCTTATTGGACAAATAATAAATCTTTGATGAAGGCATGTGAAATTAAATATTTTCCTGTATAAGTGTGCTAAATCATTAATCAAAAAAGAAAGAAAAAAAGCTACGAATGTGACAGTAAAAGAAATAACAGTTAAGACCATCTGGTTTTCTGAACACGGCTTTCAATCGACTCTCACTACATGCGCAAATCATCAAATTGTATCCTATATCTTTTTTATTGCAACATTTTTCTTTTCAAGTTACATTTTATTTTTCACTTCAAAAGAACGTTTATTGAGTTAAAAATATTTTTCTTTTTTATTTATTTTTCAAAGGAAAATAAATCAAATCCATTTCCTTTTCGGACAGTTAATGCATTAAAAAAATTTTGTGAATAAAAATATTTTTAAAACAAGTTTTTATTCATACATAAATTTACCTCACTCAAATGTTTCACATGCAATACTAATTTAAACAATATAAAAAATTTATATTACTGAAAAAAAATATCTAAAATTATTTTTTTTGTTTACAATTCAATGCTTAAATTGCTCATTTAAACTAATGTTGCAAGCATTTAAAGAAAAAAAGATGTTTTTTCCTTTGACATTTCTTTAAAGTCTATAAACTCATAAAATTATACCATACGCTACAGGAGAAAAATAAAAAAGCATTCGTAGAAGAGTACTGCATTCGATGACGCGCGAAATCTGTATATAAATTGCGACCATAGTTCTGTATAGTCTTGGTCATGCGTGCTCATACATACATATTTACGTACACAAAATCTAAGAATCGAAAATAGCATAGATGCTTCATATTAGAATCAACAATAAATAAGTTTGAGAGGCAAACCCTTTTTCCCAATCTTTTTTTTTTCTTACGATACGTATTTATTATAGATATGTATATGACTAAGAGAGCCGAAGGATTGTTGATGGCTTTGATATTATTACTTATATATATATATATATATATATATATATATATATATATATATATATATATATATATAACTAATGTGCAACACCGAAATTTCCATTCACGTTAAGTCATATACTAAAGTATGCAAGAGAGAATAATTTTCTACAATATGGTGAAAGAGAAATTTTTTCTCCTTTATTTGGTTGCAAGCTCAAATCTCCGTAAATAATATTTTTCTTTTTTGGTCGAGAATTCAGTTGCACTCGTAGAAACTATAAAATTTATCGCCTCATGACCTCAACCAAAGTTGTTTTCTTTTATTTTTAAAACGTTTGCTTACTTTTTATTCGAAATATATGCTTATGAATGAAGACCAATATTATATAAAACGTGTTTTTTTCACAATACAAAAGGTTGTTGTAATGATTGAGTGTTTGTTTACATAGCAAATACCAGAATATTTTTTTTTAAGCTAGCAACTCCAAACCTGTGTTGGTATCTGATATTTATTGTCCTCCTGCCATTTCTTTCACAAAAAATAATCACTTAATGGACTCTTTAAGAAACTTAATTTCCAAGTTTTCATGTAAAATTATAATGGGAGATCTGAATGCCGATCTCCTACAAGAAAGCAGCGATATTAACTAGGAAAATATCACAACTCTGGATCACGGATTTTGCTCACACTTTGGGATACGTTTTTGGATGATATAATATGGAAAAAACTAAAGTTATAGTCACAATAGCTCAATATTTTCCTAGTTACAGACAATTAAAGAAAATCACTAAAATAGTTACTAGATTTTTTAACGCATATAGTTACTTGGATTTGATAGTTAGAAGCTTGAAACTTTTTTTTAGATGAAAGCTGAGCTCAAATCCTTGCAAAATAATAGCTATAGCATATCAAAATATTATTTTTTCCCAAAGTTATAGTGTAATGAAGATTTGATCCAATTTCAGCTTTTATTATTAATTAATATTTTAAAAAGAAAATTCATGTCAAATCTTTATTACGCTATAATTTTATATATTTTACTATAATATTTTGATATGCTACAACTACTATTTCGAAAAAACTTTAGTTCAGCTTTAATTTAAAAAAAGTTATAAGCTTCTAGCTATTAATTATAAAAAGCCATAAGAGCCATAAATGCTTGAAAATCTAATGACTTTTTAGTGATATTTTCTAATCGCCTGTAACTAGGGAAATATTGAGCGTTAATGACTATAACTTCAACTTTTTCCACATTTAATCATCTGAAAACGTATCCCAAATTAAGCAAAATCCGTGATCAGGAGTTGTAATACTCTTCTAGTAAGTTTATGAATAAGCTGTTGGTTGAGCTTTCGTTTCAGTTGATCCAGCACGGTACCACGCATCATACTCCAACATTTCACACAAATTACACTGTATTTGAAAGACGTAACGTACCGGTAAATTTTTATAGTTGACATAATTCAATTGATGAAATATGCATACCTTTTAACGCAAACACTATGGACCAAAAACCATTTACGTATGAAAATTATAAAAACATCCGTCCAAATTCACTGTTAGAGAAATTGGATGGCTATGGCTGGACACTAATGACAGCTGATACGGTCGACCCAGAGTCTGCTTTGGGTTGCATTCATGACAATCTTACTTCTGCTATAAAGATTTTAGCACCTGGAAAAACATTTAAATATAATAAAAACAATCTTCCATGGATTAGTAAAGAATTTTCACAAATGCAGCGCTAAAGAGATTCAACGTATCGAAGATATAAACGAAGAAACGAAGAGCAGTACCTCTTGAAATTTCTGCAATAACGTAAGAAAGTGGACGAACAGATGAAAAATGCAAGGATAACTTATTATCACAATAACTCTTACAAATGGTAATGCCTGGAAGGAGTTGAAAGACCTGCGATTCCTATCCGAAACTCAAGGGGATTCGAATGGATTCATTCCAGATAAGCTTAATGCCCACTTTACTGGCGTGTCAGTCTCGCCGTAGAATGAAGTTAAAGAATGCAAGAAAATTCTTTCTTAATGTAGTGAAAGCGGTTTCATCTTAAAGTAATTAATATTAACGGTGTTAGTCTTGCGGTTTCTCACTTTCCATTGTAGACTCGTGGTGAGGATAACATTACACAAATTTCTTTTTATTTGTGATTTTTTATTAATACAATGTATGGATTAAATAAAAATAATTTTGTGCCTTTTAAAGAGCATAGAATAAGCACAGCTTAATAATTAGTGACTAATATTTTCAATTACAAATAAAGAATATTGATCTTTGAAATACTTAATTTAAATTTGTTTCAATGATATATTCGTGCAGTACACAAGTAAAATAAAGACATTTTTAATTTAGTTGATCTTTTGATGTTTAGTGTGACTTATTTCTTGTTTTTATTTTTAATAGGTTGTATAATATTTCTAATACGAAAATTGAAAATGATGTCCCATACCCAATACTAAGGACGTATATTATTTTGATTAATAGTGCTGTTTCTGCATTTAAATTTGTATAATGTATAGTCTGTTTCTTTAAGCTTGTCATAAATTGATGTTGATGTAAGTGACCGATATGCATACGATCAATCGTATCTTTTATCAAGTAGGTATCCATTATATAATAAAAAATACCGCTATCTATTGTTCGGTGTGTTATCATATTAAATCTCTCAAAATACGGCGAATTTGGCGATATTGCCTTAGCACGGAATGGCAAGTAAAAAGATTCATGAAGTGGACTTAAAATCCAACCGTTTTGTGGTTGAGAATGAGATTCAGCAAAGAATGATGAGGCATAGCTCGACATTATACAGGCGTTGACGATATTAAGGTATCTATTACAATAACCACGTGGTATATTGACAAACTTGGTAATTTTTTGTAATTTAGGATCCAAAGCAGAAAAGTAGAGCTTCAAATGGTTACCAATTACAATAGTTATATTAGCATCTATTAAATCTTGAATGGATTTAAAATCGATGAACTTTTTTTGACTTAATTGCATTTCAAATAACAACTCCAAAATATTTGCTGAATATGTTACCGATAAAAAAATTAGGCATAAAAATATTAATCTTTCTATACTTTTTTTTGGTGACACTCCAGAGAACCCCAATGAAACAATAGTTATATTAAATATGGTCCATGCAGTACTGCGAAATTTTAATAAACGTGTAAAAATTACAATATATAAAATCATAATTACAATAGAAACCGATGACATAATTAAATTCCAAGGTATTGTATTTTCATAATAAGTATATTGTTTAATTATTAATTTGTTATGGTTAAGATCAGTTGAAAAACAACAATATAGTTCAGCTAGTTCTTCTGTTGGAACAAAATTTATATAAAAATCCAAACGGTTTAAAGTATAATTGTTCAAGACTCCCATCATATTGTTCTCGTTTATTATTACAACATCAACAGTACAGTTTATTATTTCAGTTATGATTTTAGTTAGTGAAACATCAATACCGTCCATACGATTCCACAGATCTTTTTTAGAAACATTCTTCAGTTGCTTGACATACATCGCATTAAAGGCACCTACTGCTAATAGCCTGTATCCATAAAGATTCTTCAGTTTATTTTGATACAGAACAATATTTTTCGAAAATGTTTCAACACTATAACTGTTATTAAATGGGTTATATTGGTGAACTAATACACTATGATTAGAATTTAGTGAAGGAAATAGGTCTAAATGAACTCTTAAGTTTATGTTTTGAGTGATTTCAATTACAGTAACGAACAAAACCTTATAGTTCCATAAAGTCTGTAGAAACAGTTGAATATTTGAAATGCTTTTTTGACCTATTAAAAAAATAAGATAATGAGGTTGCATTCCTTCTCTAGTCAAATTTTCCAAAATAAATTTAAAATAAAATTCCAACTGCATTAAAGTATTAGTACTGTTATTATCAACACTAAAGAATAAAATTTTAAAAATACTTCGTTCAAATTTTATTAATTCTTTCAGAGCTAATAGTTTTGTATTATTAGTAATACTCATTATATCTCCAATGTTTACGTGCAGAACTGAAAATGTATTTATAAATTTCTCAACTAACGGTGTAAGTATAGAAGAAACAGAATTTTGCACTGGAAAGGTGAATATAATTACATGATTCATGTCCAAAATTGTAGTAGCATATTCATATACATAAATAAAAATATCAATGTCATTGTAACAACTTATGGCAGAAATAATAATTAATGAACACATTAATTTCAACATAATTTTGTTGGGACTCATTTTTGTTATTTTAGATATGGATACACTTTTAAAGAAGAAAATGGACTAATGAAAAAAGTCTCAGTATAAAGTTTTATTGCATGTACAATATTTGTATCATAAAAAATTCACTTATAACGAGTATCTTTGTCCACAACTGATCAATTGTTAATAAAGACTGAAAAAAACACCAAAACTACAATACGTATCTTTCAATTTCAAACGTTAGTAAATAATCAATAAACGAAAATATTTATAAAATGAAATTTACAAAATGACAAATAATTTTTTTTTCAAAGTCAATATATAAAGATATTGTTCTCTGTATGTTAATCTTTTTCGTTTAACACATTACATCAGGCTATAGACTGTCTGACATACCACACTGAAAACTTTAACTACCGATGGATGATCAGCCACTTTTGTGACCAACAATACATAATGTTATTATTAACATGTGATCAAAATTTCAAAAAAATCTGACACATCTCGATTTACTTGATAACCCTCTTAAGTCGCAAGTATAATACACAATTTTATAGCTTGTGTGACAAATCCGACACATTATATCCGTTCCCTTAAAAATTCCTCATAAACAAATATTACACATTGCGGAAATTGTAATTCTGAATAAATATAAATAAACAAAATCTAGGCACTTTGTGAATAATAGATGAAAAAAAAAACAGAAAAATAAATCGAAAAATAGCGAAATATATAATTTTAAAAGTATACTTTGGACAATAAATGATATTAAATATTTCTAAATGTCATGTTCTAATATTTTATTTCAATAATATAAGTTTTAGGATGATAGAAATGACGGTCATAGAATATGCAGTACTCGAAAAATAGAAATAAATCGAAAAATAGCAAAACCTGTAATTTTAAAAGTATACTTTGAACGATAAATGATCTTAAATATTTCTAAATGTCATGTTCTCATATTTTACTTCATAGAACATACAGTATTCAATATAAATTAATATTTACTATTGAGTTTGGAAATTTGCTTGCCAGCGCCACCGCGTGGCCCTTTGGTAAGCTGTGAGAGAAGGATTATATTGCGTAGCCCATTTAATCTTATGTATTAGTAAAATTTTTAGTAAAGTAAATAAATAAAAATGTGATTATTTGATTATGTTCAATATAACGTTATGACATATCGTTTTAAGGTAAATATATGTCCAATGCATAATTTATTCGAAACGATTCACAAAAAATGATTGTTTTGGTATTAATTTTTTGCACTCTCTTGATAAATTGCTGAATTATGCAATATTTCGTATAAGACAAAAAGGATTGAAAATCGAACATTTTTTCTAAATAAGAACATATTTATTTAAATATATATGAAATCCAAAAATACACAATATTTTTTTACTAGTTTGTCATCTCTGTCAGTTTTAAACGTTATTAAATATCGAATTTCACATGATAATATTGAAAATTGGGATTAAAACTTTGCAATTGAAAAAAAATTTGTTCGAAAAGCTCGAGTTGGTCAAAAGTTATAATAAAAATTAAGGTGAAATAAAATTATGTGATTCATGTCCAGAATTTTCGTCACATATTTGGTAACATATTCAACAATATAGCTGTTGTTATAACAGTTGATGCTAGAAATAATAATTAATAAACACATAACTCCTAACACAATTTTGTTGGTATTTATTTTTGTGGTTTTATATATGTATACACTTCTAAAAAAAAGATGAACTAATGAAAGAAGTCTCAGTAAAAAGTTCTATTGTAACATAAAAAATTCATTTATAGCGCTCATCCCTATGTACTCGTCAATTCTTAATAAAGCTCGCAAAAAATATCAAAACTATAATACTTATCTTTAAATTTTTAAACTTCAAACATTAGTAAATAATCGATAAATAAAAATATTTGTAAAATAAAATTTATTCTATGTCAAATAAGAAAAAAGTAGCATACCTCAACGCTATTCTTTGAACAATAATACATGTTAAATAATTGCATTTTTTAAATCAAAATATAGATAAAATGAAAAATGCATCAAATAATTAAAAAAATTGTTAATTAATTATATTATACTAGTTCAACTTCCATTTAATCTTTCTGCAGGTTTACGAAAGCATACACACATCTGAAAATTTCCTAAAAATACAGTATTTTGATTCTATTATTGTACGTTATCGTATTTCTTAACCATGACAAAGCTTATTCCTCTGTGGCAGAGCTGTTTTGATGTAGGTAATATTTTTAATGAATTTTTAAATCTAGATCATGGAAAGAGTAAATTAGTTTAATTCATGCAAAGCTAGCTAAATTGCGTCAATTAATTGCGAGCCTAAACTAACGTAAAATACAAATTGACAATTTTCATATATTATGAAGTCAAAGCATGTAGTCCACATCTATACAATAATAAAATTATGTTGTTAGTAGTAACATAAAATTAATCAATATAATTACTTCATTGAAACGATAGACACGATGATTTCGTTATACCCATGGTCTTTGCAATAGTTCATCGGTTTATTTAAAAATCAATTAAATGAATGTTTCGATGTGTGAGTTTCAAGTGATATAATTGGAGAAAGGCTTTTAAGTACACCAGATTTGGCCTAATTTCACAAACACAATTGGAGTATATATTTATTAAAATATAATATTTGAATGAAAACGTGCGTATAAGTGAATATCGAATGAAAAAGTCGCATGACACTTGTATATTAATGTTCAACTTTAATCAATATTGGCGATATATTTGAAACTTTATCTTTTGAATAATACGTTATGCATGAATTTTTCATTATAACGAAATTTGTACATTATTATCGTGAAATCGTTTCATCAAAGGTTTTGACAAAATTAATTTTAAATGGTTATCGATTTATAGCCATGAAACGATGCTTTGAAAGATTATACGTTTTAAAGTGAATATATAATGTTTACATTTAGTATTTATTGAAAATTTCAAAAAGAGTTAAATCAAAAATTATAAAACCTAAAATATTCAATCAACTTAAAAGTATCATTACACGAAATTTGATTTCATAAATCGTTGAATATTTAAAATACATTAATCCATAAACATTTTGATGTTATTTTTATTAATACATATTCTTACAAAAATAATAAAAAAAAGTGAAATAATCAATGTAAATAATTATTAGCATAAATACAATTTTGATCATTACAGTTAAATCTTGTGAATAGTTAATAGCCATAAGGTCACTAGTGGAAGTTTGCCACGTGCCAAGTTGTACGTTTGTATAAAGTGAGACTTTGCGAAACGAGCGACACTCCTCCATCATTGGTGAACAAGAACTTTGTTCATTTTAAGACAAAAACAAATGGCTAAGATACGAGTGTCGACTGATGCGTGAAAGTAGATACATATATCTTCAAAGTAAAAACCATTTGTAATAGTTTCTCTCATTGAGATTGTCATCCAAAAGTCAACCACGGAAGTAAAGAATAAAGTCTTCAAGTTTTTGGTTTTCAAAAAGAAAATCAAAATTTATAAACTTCTTGTTTCAAAAGAGTCAGTGATACTTTAAAAACTTTTTCAATCAATTTAATTGCGTAAAAAAGTTAGATGTTGAAATCTTCTAATTTATTGTTTTTTTTTTCATAGTAGCATCTTCTGAACTAAATGGATAAGTAGTGTTACATTTTTCAAGGAAAAATTTTATGAATAAATTTTTACAAATTCAATGTCGTTTATCAAATTTTCTACGTAGATACAATAGTTGCAATAATACTTCCTTGGTGGAAAATTGACCATATTCTTGAAAATGGTATTCTGGAATTATTTTAAACAGAATTTCTAGATAAGTGTTATTTTAATATACGTTGACCAGCAATCGTATCCAGAATATGGTCAATCTCCTACCAGGGTCATAAAAAATGCAGTCAATGAAACTTTTACCATCCAAAACAATAAATGAAGATCTTTATTTTAATTTCTAACATAATTTTCCATAAATTTTCTAAAAAGAAGCTAATCTTCATATTTTAATAGTAAAATCGCATGCCACTCATAACTAGCACACATAATCGGCCTAGTTTTCTTGTACTACAATGACCTTCTTTTTATATAAAAGCTTGGCGCCTGAATGCCAGACACGCTCCAAAGATATCAATCGAGTCAAAGTCTTTTGCTTTATATATATCCTTTACGATTGCTCCTTGATCCTTGCTCGATCGTTGCCCATATTTTACTGAAATGCGCGAGCTAGCGGCTTCTTTCTCATCAAGGAACAACAGTTCACCATTGCACGTAAAAGAAAAGTGATGTAGAATATAGGTAAGTAGAAGAGAAAAGAAAAGAAAAATAAAAAAAAAACAAGAGAAGAAGAAACGATTAGTCACGCTCATGGTAGGAAAAGTTAGTGATTCTTTTCTCAAGAAAGACCAGTGTGATGAGGCGAAAAGTTACGAAGGAAGGAAGAGGAATAAGAGAAAATAAAATCGAGCGCTTTAAGCATTAATAGAAGGAGATCTCTTTTTGTGTCACACAAATCACCGAGCCCAACAAATTATACGACTCAAATTTCCTGGTTTTCTGCTTGATGCATTTTATTTTATTTTTTTTTTATTTTTTCGTTTACTCTCATTCTCTTTCACTTTGCACTGCATGAAACTACTATTGCTTCTTCATAGAGAAAGTTTTGCGGAAATAACAATGAAGTTTATTATACACTATGTATAAATATCATATACATATACATATATATATTCTACTTTGTTTGAACTATTTGCCAACACACATTTTCTTCTGAAAATCCAATCTTTTTTGTTGAATACATGGAATTAATTTTTTTATAAATTAAAGTAGATGAAGAATATTTTATTTTTAATGACTTAATTCAGTTTTATATTTTTAATTTTTAAGAATCAAATTTTTCCGTTTCTGTTTTAACTTTATATTTCTTCTGTACTTAACATATAAAAATTCGTAACGCTATATTAACATCCATCTTTATTTATTCACTGGTGTACTGAGTGAAAAATAATTTTTCTCTTTTTTTCTTTCTACATGGCTTATTCATCGATGTAAAGTAATGAGAAGAAATAAATGCAAGCAGTTATAATTGGAACGCTTTGCAATATTTCATAAAAATCTATCATGCTTTTTCCCCGATAAAGTCATATCATTATGTAATATCGCATTTATATTGTCACTTTTGATATTATAATATTCGTTTGTATTCACAAATTTTATTCATAAATACAAATATCTTTTGAATTTAAATATATTCCATTATTATTACACTAACGAGCATGAATATAAATTCATTTTATTTCCATGATTTTATCATTAAACTGCTTAGTGAATAGAGTGTCATTATTTATAATAAATAATTATCATACCTTATTTATTGCTAATGATAACGAATACTTATAATAATCTCGTAATTAATAATATCCGTACTAATAATTTCCCAGGAAAATTTATCAATATGATTTTTTGCATAAGATTGCTATTATTTCAATATATCATTGAAATGATGCTAATACCATTTAAGTAGTAAGAAGCAAGTTCAGCCAGACGCTTAGTAAAACATTATACGTGAATTGGTATCTAAATTTACGAAAAGCTTAATATATATCTATATACGTGAAATACGAAAAGGGTAAAAAATATTGTAAATTCACGAGTTTTTAATTAAAAGTGACGGACCGATTGTTAAATCGATCTTGCGCGTAAGCTTGCTCTAATTAAAAAAGTATCCGCTTACAAGCCGATGAGCTGGATCAACTTACCACGAACGGCTTCTATGTTATATATATATATATATATATATATATATATATATACAAACGATGAGTTATCATTTCGAGCTTGAAGCTCGCGTTCATTTTCCTTCCTTTTTTTTCAGTTATCACGCCTCGTCGCGTTTCGCGAGCTCAAGTTTATCAAGAGTCACACGCAAAAAAATCCTGTCAAGCGGCAAATTTTTTTCAAGCTATTTTCCTCCTCTTACGCCTTACGTCCCCACAAGTGCATTGATCTATTTCCCAAGTGGCGAATTGTAGCAATTTCTTATTTCGCTAAAAATAAACTTACTTAAAAGCTTATTTATATTATAAATATACTTACAGATACATGTAATATAATTTTTATATTTACTTATAATATACACGTACAAATACGCTAATGCATACATAAACACATATAGATGCGCACATTTATCGACGCAATCGCAGTCATACGCATAAACAGTGTACATACCCATATTTAGACACATACACATACTTACACTACCATATGCATTCAAGAGTAAAAAGCGATCTGAGATCTGAACGTTTGCGACCAAACTTTACGACTACGTGTAGTGCAGCGCAGTAACGACGATAATATTTTATATGAGCCAATGCTAGGAACACAAGCAGCACACGCTTTTTTTCTGATTTATTTTTGCGAGTATCATTGTCGTCGTAGTCGCTAAGCAAATGGCGCGACTTTTGCGAAGCTTTCAAAAGATTTATAAGCGTAGCTGTGATTTGCACATTCTACTTTTGGCTAATGCACCGACCCTTTTTATCTACTCTGCGTCCATGGCTTGTTTTCTGTTTTACATGAAAAAGGCTTTTTGTTTGCACGCTTCAATAAAAAGAGAATTAGCTTTGTTTGAAAATCAAAACTGAAAATGATATTTTTACGTACGTAAAAGTAAAGCGTTCAATTTAACGTTTCTGACTTCAGACGATTCAACATTATAAATTTATTCTACGAATCCAAAAATTAATTTTTCACATTATATGATACTCTAAAAACGAATAATTTCTAAATGCTGCAATCCAATACTTTCGTCATGTATTTTAATAATTGAGTTTACTAATATCTCTAACATAATTGGTATATTCAAAATTTTGAAAAACCATATCATCTAAAATGTGAGACACGCACTTTTAACTTTAACTGCTCATCTTTATCGTGAGTCGTCACAACGTTGAATAATTTATAGACTATATACGTATCTTATGAATTTTTAAACCTCGTAATTGGGTTTAATATCCGTTTATACTTTGAGCAAAGAAAATAAAAGTTTTGTATTTCTAAATAATTTATCAAACAATATTTTTTAATTTTACTTTTCCTTCTTCTTTCAAATGTATGCTCGAAAAACTTTTAGACGTGACTTTTGGCTTGGACTTATATGCCAAAAGTTCTCTCCGAAAAGAGAGAGAAAACTTTTGAAAGGTAGTCATACATCATTATAAGTACCAAGAAATATAATCAAACTTGCATACAATATAATCAAACTTGAATACAAGTAGTTATGTCTTCATAAAAATAGTTCAGAAATTTCTTATTTTATTTTTTTTTTTACTTTGTTATTTAAATTTTAATATGATTCGAATTCTAAACATTCTAAAAATCATTTATATTGGCATTACCTTTAAAGCCATAAAATATTTATCAATATATACAATCTACGATTCTTTACACGGTATAACACTAAGGCTTTGTGCTGCAAGCATTTTCCATCCGACCTGTTATTCTCTTTATCTAGACTATTATACGATGGTCATATGTTTGATGTCTTTCGAGAGCTCAGAAAGAACAGATACATTAAAAGTAAAATACATGTATAAGATACGTGTGAAAGTGAAAAATCACATCGGTCCCGTCATACAATTGTTCTAGATTGTCCGCTTAAGAATACGAGGAGATATTATTTCACGACTATACTTATATACAAAAATCGTATGCATGGGTTATAACGTAATATTTAATAGCTCTCTTTACTAGATATGTGTCATATAGAACAGCGATTAAGAGTAGAGAATAAAGATAAAGGAGTTGAACATAAAGTTTACTTTATGTGTAATGAAACTTGAAGGAATTTCATTTAAATTTAGGCTAAGCATTTTTTTAACTCTATGTATGATAAAATTAAATTTTTTGTTAATTTATTTCTACGCGATAATAAATACTCGTATGAATGTAATTTATTATGAAATAATAAAAAATATTTTAACATGAAAGCAGTATTTTATAAATGACAAATATTTATTCAATGTTAATTATATTATTTTGATGTTCTTTAATATTCCTTGCCATTTATATTCTCCCGTACGATTCATTCAATGATTCATATAATTTGTTGTCTTATGTAACATTTACTGTCATTATCATAAATTAATTTATTCACATTCTATATCCGTGTATAAATTTAAAGTTTAAATTTACACATTTGAGTAAAGAGTAATTTAACTGTGTAATAATCGGACATGTCAATCTTAACAGCATTTATTTTTATTTTATTTTTTACAATCTCTTTATGTTTTTATTATATTAACTTTTTAACGATTATATAAATTTATCATGTTTATTTTAATGAGCTATCACTTGTTAAATAGTGACTTAAATTTAAAATATTACAAAATAATTAGAGTGTTATTAAAATAACATTTTTATTCTGTATAATAAATAATTTTAATCATTCGATATTAAACTTTATACATTTTCAAACAAAACATAAAATAAAAGTCATTTTCATAGCCTCTACAAAATCATTAAATAAATTTCTTTTTGAAAAGTTTATTCTTTTAATTCAACAATACTCGATGCAAAATTATTATAATGTATATAAAAAAACTACCTTTTACTATATGCATAAACAGAGATAAAATATTGAAAACAATAAGTATGTTGTTTATGTATACATGTACTCTAAATATTAGTTTTCTTTATATCCGAACTAACAAATGTAGAATAAAAAAAAGACAGCTTTTTAAAAAGATAAACTTTTTGCGCAAAAGTACGATTTTAAAATGATGCTCTTACAATGTTGCACTTAGGTCAGATTAGATGTGGCTGAGTATAAATGCAGCGCACGCGGAGTAAATTCATGTAGCCGCAGCAATAAGGCACTACGAGTCAGCTGTATCCAAACGAAAAATAAAATTTCACTCGAATTTTCCTCGGTGAAAAAAGAAAAAAGTATTATTTATGTCTTTACCGTTTCTAAAATATTTCAGATACACACTACATGTGCAGAAAAAGATATTGCGCTCAAGTATTTCATATATTTTACTTATCCATTTAAGTTATCAAATTTTGTTAAAAAAAACAACGTAAACTAATATTGGTTTCCTCTTTAAAATTGTAAATAAAATAAAGAATAAAAACTAAAAATTTGTCAAATTAAAAACTATCTGCTTTAATAATGAATTTGAAATACTATTTCATTTCCGTTAAAAGTTTCATGCCATATATTAAAGTAGTGGTCATGTACGAGCTACACATTTTACGCTGCTTCCATCTAATCCTGACTAAGTGTAACATTGTAGGAGAATTCTTTTCAACTCATTCAATGGCACTTGTTTTATAGTTTATTTATAGTCGCGCACAGTTAAAATGTATCGCAAACATCCTCATATGTTTCTATTCATTGATTTTATCATATTTGTTTTAAAACGTACTACTTATCATCTATGAAAAACTTTTCATTTTAAAATACTTCCTATTGTAATTTTTATCTCTCTTTTAGTTTTTAACTAGATTGTTTAATATTTAAATAAAAGCATTCTACTTGTTTTGCAATGAAATTGACAAATAAAAAATCACTTCAATCATGTTTTTTCTATAAATAATTTATTCTTTTCACGGTTTTACAGCTTATTTTACTGTTATTGCTACAAGATATATGCATTATCGAAATCTATCGATGCAGACGTATACAGTTGGTTATTAAGTGAAAAAACAGGATTTATATGATATATATTAACAAATTTTATAAATAAACACAATCACAATTTTACAAATTGAACCAAATAGCAGAAGATAAACTACGAAATTAAAAGCAACATTAACCCAGAGGAAAAATTATACACTTAAGTAGAAATGAACTTTTTAGCTTTTTGGATTGTTTCTTATAGCTATTCCGCACAGCTCGGTTGCTTGATGAGAAGTTGAGCGGTCAAGTTAATGCTTGTTTTTACTTAGATAGATTTAGGTGCAATAAAAAATAATCGGTAAAATCCGAAGTTTTTTCCTATCCAAAGTGCTTTAAAACACACACACACGCACACACACGCGCGCGCGCACACACACACACACACACACACATATATATATATTTTGTTGTATACTCTAACGTTAACCATGACCACGTTTATTTAAGATTCAAATGAAAATAAATTTTGAATTAACAAAGTTCATTTTACTTTTTTAAAGAGGAAGCTCTATAATAGTAAAAAAAAATAATTTCTATAAAGAAACATTATTTAAAAAAAAAAGTCTGTTAACATCCATGAGCGGACAGGTGAAAATCTAAAAATTCACAACTTGAAAACGACTTAAACAATTTTCATCTATGGTCATTTATTTTAGTTCTTTTTTTTCGTGAAAAAAATGGCTGGATCATAAATTTTTGGTTCAGTCGATATTTTTTCATTCACCGAGAAAAATATTAGATTGATTTAATCAGTAAACGCAGATTCAGTTATTTTAATAGTATTTTTCTGCTGTCTTGAAATTATATTAATATTGAAACGACAGTATTTTTGGTTTGCTTAATAAAAGATCGAAAGGTAATTAAAAATATATGTTTAATTTTCCTATATTTTTAGTACCTTATTTTTTCCTTATTACACTTCCTCTTTTTTTACTGGAATTTGTTCTTTTATATAATTTTTATTTCAGATTCGATGGATTTCACATGTTTAATTTATAATTAAATTTGGTCATTAATTTAATTAATAAACATTCAAAATTTATAGCATGTATTAAATATCTTGTTTATTTCTATTCATTTATTTATTGACTTTTTTAGTCTTCACTGATCTTTGTAATGGTTATTGCCCTTTTATAATTATTGCGAGAAGACTTTACGAGATATTAAATAAATATATCCCTTTATTTGTATAATTAAATTCACTTACAAAGTTAAATTTTTCGTAGCGTTGTTTTCCATGATTATATTTTAAAAATCAACGAATTCTATGTTAAAAGTTTCCTCATCCCATATATTTTTAATGAAATCGGTTCTATCAAAAACAAATTACCGAAAACAGAAGGCAGCCATCCCTAAAAATAGGAGGGTAGACAACCGCAAAAACAAAGAATGAAATATTGAGAGAAAGAGAAAAGGAAAAAGAAGAGAGGGGGAAAAGATGGAAAGCTACAAAACCCTCAGTATGAATTTCAATCGAGTATGAAAATTGAATACTCGTTCAAAGTTTTGCATCCCAACTAGTTCCATCTTTTTCTTAAAAGTTGTTGCGATGGCTTTTACTTTTATTTTAAAATTATGGGTATGGATCATTTTTATCCTATTTCTAGAGTTATTTAAAGTTTCGGCATGAATTATATAAAATTTCATTCGGAATTTCTATATTCGAAAAGTTAGATGCATAAAATGAATCAACGCAAATTTTTAATTCTGATTATTGAAAACTAATGAAAGAATGAAAAAATTTTAGACATGAAAAATTTAAATTTTATATTATTTTATAAAAATTAAATATTGATTAATTTCAACAATTTATTTTTGCAATTTGAAGAGCTAGTTTATTGTACTGACACATTGATTAATAATTTAATATCCGATGATACATCCATTTTTAATCATTTTTCCATTTTCATTCTTATAATAAAAATTTGTTTAATAATTCTTTTTTATAAAAACGTGAATTTTCGAAAATTAATGTTAAACCCTTTGACCAATAAACTTTGGACTTTAAATATTTTTTATATTACTTTAGAATGGTATTTTTTATACTTATAACATATTTTTTTAATGGTTTTCAATGGTGCATCAAGTTCTTTGGCGCAGAGGGCTTTTTGAAAAATTGTAAAAAAATGTTTTAAATCACATTACTTAAAAATTTTTAAAAAAAAACTTTGCTTTTTTATAACGAAACCGTACATAAAAAATTTTATAACCATAGAATACGAAATGGATTTTTTTAAAAAAGAGTGCACACTTTAATTCAAAAAGTTATTTTTTTATTGATTGACTACAATAGTTATTCACAACCCCACGGCTATAGAAAATAAAAGTTGTTGTGAATAGAAAAACAAAAGAAACGTGTATGGACCAATACAAATCGTGAGTAAAATTTTATAATATACTAATAATAAATTTCAGGCCAAGAAATGAAAAATATTTAAATAGTAAAACAAAAATGAAGGTCTTTTATGAGCCATAATATTCTATGAATATCAAAAGTTTCGATCTTCTCTGAATTATAATTCCTTTTGATCGTGCAGACTTTGGATTTAAAATTTAAGTGATCGCAACGTCGAATAGAGCCTCAAAGACCTCACTTAAGTACGTGATATTTTGATTCTAGTTTTGAATTTTCTACATCCTACAACTTCTTGACTTAAAGTTTATCATTATTTATACTTTTTAACTATTTAAATATTCTTTTACCTTCAATTAGACATGCTTTGTATTTCATCATTTAAATTCTATTCAACAAACAGCAATAAGATTAAAGTTTAATTTTGATAAAAAATGTATATAAAATAGAGTGAATACATAGTACTTAATTTAAATGATATTTTATTTATAACTCAATTATAACTTCATATATAAAATATAATAAAGTAAATAATTTTTTAAACATATTTAAGTAATTATATAATAAAATACATTATTTAAAAATAAATGAATTACTAATCTTTTAATTTGACTTGATCTTGAAGTAAAGTTATACAATATTGTTATCTTATAGTTTCATACTATTTCATACAACTGTACCTCTAGCTCAATTTTGGCTAGTTTAATAACCTAAAAAAGGAGTGAACCTTCATGTAATGTTAGGAATATGAAGTAATTTGTATAATAAACCGTATAAAAAAGAAATCAAAATCAAAAGAAATTTTATATTTATTAAATACAACCTTACTCCTAAGTTACATAATGTGCTAGATTAACAAAATTCATCATATTGCAAGTATAAAATATACTTAGAAACTTTTTAATTAAATATCAATTAAAATTAAGTAAAGCGACGATAACTACTGAAAATACGTAATATGTCTGTATTAAAATGACCCCCAGTGAGAATATTGGCTTACACGTATTACCAAAACCAAGATTTTCAACTGAATTCATATTAGGAATTGATCCATTAAGCAGGTTTAGTTTACAGATGCATTGGCATAACCCTTCGTACGGTATTGCGAAAGCGGCTTTTACAACAAAGGTTTCCCATTCATTTGGTACATGACGCATCGATGCTCGAAATTGTACTTGGAATAAAAGAGATTATTTCAAATGAAATATTTTTCAAATATATAGTTATTTAATATCTTTGCAATATAAATCCTTTTTTATTTGATCTGTTTATTTTTTATTGTTAAAATTAAATTATCAAAATTTTCTTGATTGTCCTAATTCACTTTTATTGCAATAAAACAAGACATTAAGTTTTAATGCACTTTAATCACATTATAATACCCTGTCTTTACATGCCGCTCAGGAAACGAAAAGTGCAATAGGCATGTTTATACAACTTGTTTGGCGTAAACTATCATCTTTGTTTAGTAACTGCATAACGAAGTTTATATAAAGCTAAAGTTTGTTTTGCAGTTTTGTTTTAAATAAACTCCTGTAGGATTCGTATCAACAATTATATTAATCTATTTATATGTATACCGAGAATTAGCTAAACGATTATTAGAAATCATCAAATAGTATGTGCATGCCCGGTAATATTGGAAGGATGTTAGATAAGCAGCTATATAAGCACGTCTAACAGTGATTTTGTTAAACCCTAACGATATTTAGTGAGCGTGAAATTAATATTAGCACTATAACGAACGTACAGCATATACGGATCCTGGGAAATTTGGCATGCGCAATGTGGTAAATATATATATTGTAATTGCTCTCCTCAAAGACCTTTCCCCCATTCCTCCTGCCTCCGAAGTGACTATCGGCAAGAGTGGGAGTACCGCGTATGTAGAGATATATACATGTATATATAGAAAAGCTTAAGCACGCTTGACAGTCAAAGTAACCAAAGGAAATGAAGCAATATCCTACACGAGGGAAAAGGAAAAAGATGGAAACTTCTGAGGCTCGGTTAGGGATAACCTTCGCGAAATTCTGATATCAAATTTGTAATATGAAACTTGATAATGTAACTTTTTGCTAACAATTTTAGAATAGTTTAAAGTTCAAACGTGTGGTTGTAATTGAATACTTCAACTTCTGCAGATTCACTTCAACTTTTTGTATGGAGATAAATTTTGTACATTTTTTGTTGATCGCTGTGTTATTTTTGCATTTTTAAATTAAGTTTCTTTTAGTTCTGTATAGCGGAAGCTTAGTTATAGTAAAAAAAATCTTTTTTGAAATAACGATAAAAAAATATGTCTCAATTGAGTAACTTAGAATAAAATAAAAACATTACTTTTTAAAAATTGCTATTTATAAGCCAATGAATATTTCTCAGTTAATATTTCTTTGAATAATGAAAAACATATAATTTCCTAAAAACTGTTGATTTTAATTTTTTTAATGATATCATTGTCATTTTAATAATTTAAATTTGTTTAAAAAGTTTTTACAATATGTTTTTAATTATTTACTGTAATATTGTTTTCTACCATTCATCCGTCAAAATATACAAGTTCTTCAGTTTTTTTTAAATATAGTGAATTTTTATTTTTCACTTAATATATTTTCATAGTTATTTATCGTTACATATTTACTTATAATTACATAATGTATGCCGTAGGTTAAATTATGTGTATGAAAATTACGTCTGCTGATATTTTAGTCGAATCCATACATATGCCACGCTTATAGTGCACATGAGAACTGGGTTAAAAAGAGAAACGTTACTCTCCATAATAAACTAAGATAAGGTATGCTATTGCACACGATCAATGGCTACAGCCTTTAAATGACGACTTAGTGGAACATCAGCAAATAGCATTGAAAATAGTTTTGAATCAGCTAATATTCTTAATTTTTTTTTGGTTTATGTATTTTTATCTAACATATCCTTACTATTATTCAGGTTTTTGTATTATTATTGCTATTATTTAGAAAATTTATATATACCCATTTTATTATTTCTTGTAGTCTCGCACTTTATGGTTTTAATAAACTCAAAATACATAAAGGAAAACTATTAATTATGCATACACAAAATTTAAGCATAATGAGATTCTAAATTGATATTATTTTAACAAAATTAATAAAATATTTCTGCATATTTTGCAAAACAATTTTATTTTAGCACAATTCCTTTCATTTTAACTATACAAAGATTTATATGAATAGAGAATTGAAAAAATTTTGTGGTTGAATACTATTGTTCGTAAGGATATGATTTTTACAATAATGTGCAAAGGAAAAATATATAATAATGCTCAAACAACATTTAAGCAGAGGTCTTCAGTGGCTCAGTCGGTAGAGCGATGGATTCGTAATCTCGAGGTCCCGAGTTCGAATCCGTGTCTCGACCACCGATTGACACAAGCATCATTGTATATGATACACATGCTTTGTTCATCAACACACTGAGATACCTCTGTCGCTAATTAGCATCATAATGATAGCATGAATAAAGCGACGTTAAATAAAATAAAAAATAAAACATTGAAGAAATCGGCTTTTAGGTCAGTATTATACTAGGAAAACTAATTAAATATTTTTGTAAATTTTGTATTATGAAGGTAATTTTGAAAACTCAAATTTTATGTTAATTTTCATATCTCGCATCTATTCTTTTGTCTTAGTGTTATCTATTATCTTTAAGATTATTACCTCGGGGAAATAAGATGATAATATAATCTTAATAATGAGATCTAATAAGCAATCTCATATGTAGCAGCATAAACATTTTGATAATTTATATACTTAACTTTGATTAACGATGAAATTCCGCATCGCTTCCTTACTAGATAAACCAAAATAAATGTCTTCAAGATTTTCAAAACAATTTAGAACTTGCAAAGGCTGCTTTAATTCCTTTATAATTTAACATTACGTATGAGGATGATGATGCATAATTAAGTAATTAAATTCTAATGCATTTAAATATAACATAATAAATTTTAGTGAATTATAAACTGTATATATTTAAAACATAAAGTACATGTTGTATGTGAACAAAATATTTTAAAAAAAGAAATGTTTTTTAATGTGTTTATTAAATAAAATAAGAGGTAAGCTTAACCTATTTGTAGGTATAGTTAACTTTTTTTAAAGAAAATTTTACCGGAAATACTGCGATTATATGATGAATATTTTTTTATTTAAAATGTTGTGTATTTATATAAAAGGTTCTGTTTATTTTATTTCAATTCCCAGTTCCAAAAGTTTAGTTTTAAATAAAAAGGATTTTAAGTAGATTGATTATGGAAAAAATTTTATAAGCGAATAGATTAGATCATTAATATATAAATATTATTTTTCACAAGAATAAATAAAAAGAATAAATCTATTCCCTTAAAATATAACTTTTACTTTGGTAAATTAAAAAATTTTTTAAATATAAAGAAATTGTATGGCTTGTTTAATATTAATTTGTTTCCCAGAGCTTTCTTTTCGTAAGAAACTTTTCTTAGTTCGAAGAATGAACTTGAGCTTGAACAAGGTTTCTAAATCTTGGTCTCTACTGTTCACTCAATATAAAAAGTTTTTTAAGGCTGAATTGCAAAAAATTCTGAAGACAAAAGTTAAGTAAGCAGTAGAATAATTCAAAATACAGATAAATGCGTTCATTGAAAACTTAATGGAATCTGTAACTTTAAAGTTTAAAGACATTTGAAAATTAGTTTCGGTGCATCCTTTGGATATACTGTAAATTATGAAATAAAAATAAAAATGAGGTCATCAGTGGCTCAATCAGTAGAACAATGGATTTATAATCTCGAGGACCCGAGTGTAAATCCTGGTCTAAGCCTATTGATACAAGCACTCACCTTACGTTATATGTGCTTTGTTCAAGAACACACTCATGACTTCCGTCGCTAATTAGTATCGAAATAGTAGCGTAAATACAGCGATGTTAAAATTTATATCTAGTAGATTTTAAAGGGATTCAAAATATATATCTACAGTACCGCTCAAAAATTCGTAAAATTTTTTTTTCAAGAGACTTAAATTTAAATTGTGATATCTCAGAAACGCTTTGATGAATTTTAAACATTTCTACGACGTTTTAAATATCAGACAAAATACTATTTTCTTATGAGTTGTAGAACATTTTAAACTCTTTTTTAACTTAATGTTTTAATGATTGAAAATTTTTGAAACTTCACAAATTTTTCAATTTTAACGAATTGATAAAATTAAAAAGTTCTAAATCAATTACAAAGTAAAGTAAATTTTCTAAAAGTTTGTATTTAACCAATTTTTATCTATTTCATGTGCAACGTTACAAAGGGGCGAAAATAGAACATTTAATAAAATAATTTTTTAGGTTTAATAAGATTTTCCATGTTTTTGCATTTTTCAGCTCCTATTCACAATTGTATATTGTAATTTCAATGTATATACAATTTATATGTAAACTAAAGTTGTAAGCACAGCAAAACAAAAAATCATGGAAAATGTTTAAATAAAATTGATTTATTTGTTTTATAATTTTCTTCATTCATGATTTAAATTTGATTTTCTTTTATTTATTTAATTTAAATGAAAATTACACTTCTATTTACATAAATTAACGCTATATATTATATTAATGAAGTTAATTCTGAGGGCAGATTTTGTTACATTGTTGATTAATGTTATTATTGCATTACATGCTGTGTATATATGCATACTTTTGAATAACTTATTAAGATGATTTTGCGTATTACATTGCAGAGTTAATTAAACATTTAATAATTAATCAATGTTATGTCACGCATTAAAAATCCAAGTAATTTAGTATAAATTAGATACCAATTATCAAATAATTAAAAATAAAAAAAATCATGATTAAATTATGATGTGTAAGATGAGGAACAAGAATTAGTTCGATAGAAAAGTGCTATAATTAGTAAATAGCTCACTAAAATTAGTTAAATTTTATGACTATCGATACAAAATTATTTTTTAGCTGTGATAATATTTTCTAGGATTTTTTATGTTTTGCTGTGTCTACAACTTTAGTTTACATATTAATTATATATACATTGAAATTACAATATACAACTGTAAATAGATGCTAAAACACGAAAAACATGAAAAATCTTACTACACCTGAAATAGTATATTACGTTCCGAGGCACGGAACAGGCTCATTCCATGCGCGTGTTGGTTTGCTTCGCGAGGCGAAGCCGAGCGAAGCAAAACACGCGCATATGATGAGCCTGTTTCGTGCCGAGGAACGTATACGATTTTCCTTCATGCCCGGCCGGAACTTTGCCACCCCAAAAAGTGATAAAACTCCATTTTTAACAAAAAAAAATTCGTCAAAAGCGAAGAGTCATCTGTTGCGTTATTTCGTTGTAGCGCGCATGCGCAAGCAATTACAGTATACAGTTGAGTTCGGTAGAGAAAGAGAGAGAGAAAAAACCGAACATAGCAGCACACATAGCAGTTAACATAAGATACACAATAAATATATAAATGATAATTCAAATTTAAAAAACGTGAGAAATAATGAAATGTGTTTATAATACTTTTATATTACTATATTTTGTGTATGAAAACCTTTTAAAGAGCAAAAGAAAAAATTGTGAGTTAAAACAATCGTGTATGTTAGTAAAGATATAGTTCATTTTAATAAATATAAATGTATTAATATCAAGTGCACAAAAACAAAACGTGTAAAGCAAAACGTATAAAAACGTGAATTTAATTATTTTCTTTGTACAAAAACAATCATGAAGTGTTTAAAAGAGTGTCGTGAATTAAAAGAAACGTGTATGAAAAAGAATATCTATTTTAAACGAAAGTTATAATTCGTTATAATTTAAACTATTATATGTATATTAGTGTATTAATATCGAGTGTGTTTGTTTATTTAATAGTTACAAGTATGATGTATGCATTTATCTATTTAATGCTGAGGTTAGACATTCGCGTATATATAGATATAGTTTAAGTATACAGCAGACAGCGAAGCGACCGAGAAGACGTACTGTTCGTAGCTGCGCGGTGCGTTCTGCGCACGTATGTAACGGAATAACACGAATGTATTCGGCGGGTTCCCTGCCGCATGAGGAGCACTTTTAGGCAAAGTTTCGGCACGGGTATGAAGGAAAATTATTTTATTTTGTGGTCCATTTTCGTACTTTTATAACGTGGCACATGAAACAGATGTTGAAAATTGGTTAGATAGAAACTTTTAAGAAATCTACTCTACTTTGTAATCGATTTGGAATTTTTTAATTTTATTGATTCTTTAAAAAGCTATAGTTAATTGATTAAAATTAAAAAATTCGTAAAGTTTCAAAAATTTTCAATCATTAAAAAATTAGGTTAAAAAAGAATTTAAAATATTCAACAGCTCACAAGAAGATAGTATTTTATGTGATCTTTAAAACACCGTCCGAATTTTTAAAATTCATCAAAGCGTTTCTGAGATATTACGATTTGAATTCGAGTCTCTTGAAAACAAATACGAATTTTTGAACGGTTCTGTACATACATACATAAATACAAATTCCTTTAGGAGTATACTTTTCGAAGATGTATGTTTATTGTTTTTACTACAAGTATCTGTCTAGTGGAAGTAATTCAAAGTGCAATTAAGACTAATTGTATCTAAATTTAATGTCAAAGCGCTATACTTCTTCTTTCCACTAGAAGTGGTTTCGATCAATAAAATCAATATTGAATTAAAGTTATTTATTTTCATTTTAACATTAATTGCACGATTTAATTTTTTCTTTTACAAGTTATATTTATTTCTTTTTATATAAAAAAATTAATTTATCTATGAAAACATTTTTTTTTTCTTTTTTATTAACGCACGTATTAAATATGAATTTATAGCAACAGACCATTCAAAAATTTATAATTATTTACTATATTTACAACTAAACCATATTTATCATAATGTTATAAATAAAAATTTTAAGGGTCCTAAAATGTTCTTTTATAACATCTTATTGTTCTAAAATTAGTGTAATTTTATAAAAATTTCTTAAGGGTATTATTTCTTGAAATTTTTTACCGCAAAAAATAAAACAGTCAACAAATGCAAATTTCTCTACTTAGAAAATAAAAAGTAAAAATATCTCTACCGCGAATTTTTTTACTATTTTTCTTAAATTATCAACATACTTAAAAAAAATATAGCAAACAAACAGAAAACGTTTCCCCAGCGCATACCTAATAAGCTTATCTTGTTAATAAGCCAGATGCCATATACATACATTTTTAAAAGCTCCCTTTGCTATTTCTAAAAGGAATGCGCTAAAAAAACCATGAGTTTCTGCAATATTGCACAGTAAAATAAAATATTAAAAAAAAAGAAATAGCGCAACATCTCACCACAGGCGAGAAAGAAGGTTAAAAATTACGTATAAGAGAAAAAGGAAAGAATAAAAGGTAAGACCTCAAAAAGAGAAAAAAAACATGTTTAGAAGATAGCTGAGCAAAGAAAAGAAACAAAATAGCAATGAGGAAAAAAAAGAAGAAGAAGTGGAAGAAGAAGAAAAGAGAAGAAGGTAAAGAAAGAAAAAAAAAGAAAACAAGGTGAAGAAGGCTTAGGGGGTGGTTTAGAGTTTCACA
The DNA here is from genome assembly GCA_017163975.1 of Anastatus disparis. Taxonomy (NCBI): domain Eukaryota; kingdom Metazoa; phylum Arthropoda; class Insecta; order Hymenoptera; family Eupelmidae; genus Anastatus; species Anastatus disparis. Next base: position 13,100,292 of record JAFFSR010000335.1, on the reverse strand, counting down.
GCTGCCAGTATGGGTAGAAAACCTTTTCTATACAGGCAAAGGAGGTATAGGAGGGTTATAAAGGCTTGAGTATTTCACTCTCACTCTTCTTTAGGTTTTTGGCGAGGGCGCACCACGAGAAAGGACACGACATTTCTAGTGTACATGTATGTATGTGTATAAGTACGTGTGCGGGGGTGGATGGTAGTAGGGATAAAAGATATGAACGCGCCAACGGAGAGAGTTGCGTGCTCATACAAAACTTGGCTGCCTCCAGTGGCTGCTCTGACATCGAGCCGCGCGCGTCTAATACTGACTTCTCCTATAGCTCGATACTCCAATATTATCTTCGATAAATTATAAAAATAAAAAGTAAAAACATTATTTGCAAAATAACAATTACATACAATAATTGTAATTAATTTAAAAAAAAAAAAAAACTTAATGTTGTTATAATGAATAGATTGTGGATTATTTGGTATATTGGTACATTGATAAAAGATAAAGGTGATGGGAAAGGAGCGAAGGAGAAGCCGGCTAAAGCCACGCGGAAGTTTGCGCCCCGTTGAGAGAAATTAATACGTATTAAGTAGCAAAAGAGTATCAGGTAAAGGAAAAAGTTTTTGTTTTAATACAGAGAGAAAAGCTTATTAATCGGTTAAAGATAAAGTCCATTTTTTTCCTAGTGCTTTAAATGTTCGTGAGTGGAGGCCGGGCTAATTAATTGTGAATTTTTGACAGGTCCTTCGCTATTCTCTCTGTCTTTCTCTCTGGTACATATTCAGCTTGCCTTCTTTAATTAATGACCCTAGAATTTGTCTAGCAACGTATAATGCATTGTTGGCAAGAATAATGAAGATGCTGGATTTTGGACGGTATTAAGAACTTTTATACTTTTATTATATTATAAGAGCGTGCAGAAAAGGTTTTTTTTTCTATATAGAAAACACTTAATATGATACTTAAAATTTCATCCAAAAATCATATATTCTTCTGATGAATAGGAAAAAAAATAAAATAAAATTATAATTAATGATGAGGAGCAATTTTTGGTTCGTTAGTAAAGTTGCAATTAATAATTCCTCGTTGGGCAATACGACAATTTAAAACTTTACTTATTAAAAGTTTCGAGCGCGCGGATTTATTATGCATCATTTTTATACTAATTTGTTAGCTCTAATATTATCCTGAGCATGGACAAAATTTTTTCAGATTTTTCTTTCATTTTTAATAAACGACATTGCAATTGCATTATTTTGCTCGTTAAATAATAAAGAGAGTTTCGACTATGTTGATTCTGTTATAGAATGCATTATATTCGTTTACGATGTAATGCATGGAAAATTTAATAGAATTTTTAATAATGCACGATCAATGACTTTGTAATACTCTAGTATTACAGTTCTGTTATTTTTCCATTGCTAATTTTATAAAAGTATTTTCCATTATTTTAATATGATGGAAAACATACGTTGTTAAACAATATTAAATTATACTAACATTTACGGTAATATTAATGATTTCTTTGAATCAATGATTTGAAAAAAATGTTAAATAAAAAACTCATTTTACTAATGGCTTATTAAAATGAAAATACATCATATTCTTGTATTTCCATTTATTTAATATCGATTCTTACGATGTACAACCTTATGAAATACTGTGCGTTGACTTTCTTGTGATGGAACTATTGAAGTATCTACTTTTTTTTCTCAATTTCCATTTACTTTTTATTCTGTAGTTTTTTTATTCTTGATAATAAATAACTTATGCAAGAGACAAAACTTTTTAAAATAAAAGAATGAAAAAGGATGATCTAAAAAATATTGTCTTACAGATGGTAATTAAGCATGCTAATGATCCATTACCTTTTCTTTGTTAGTTAAATGTAAGAATTACATTTTTAAATGTAAATTGCTCTACGAGCCTCTGTACAATCTTTATTATGCATACCTTAAGTAGAGTAGGAAAAAAAAGGAAATTCATTGTTCTCATTAAGCAGCGAAGGATGATAATAAATCAAAATTTCAATTTGTATTAAAATAGGAGACACTTTATTTCTCAATACATCATCATAAATTTAATGAAAAGAAAATCGATTATCAATTCGACATAGTAAAAAGTATTTTTTTTTCGATTTATTACAAGATAATTTCTTTTATTGAGTATTCTAATAAGAGCCGGTCTGTGGCACAGTCGGTAGGAGCGTTGGATTCGTATGCTTGGGGAACCGGGATCGAATCTCGCTCTCGGCTGTTTTTCAAACGAGCACCTCTGTTATATGTGCTTTGTACTCAGTACACACTTACGAGCTCCGTCGCTAAGGGATGAAAAAGTACAGTTGTAAAAATCAACTGACCTTGCGTCCCAGTGGATCGGGGTTTGACTCCCTGGGAAAAATTAGAAAAAATAGTTTTCGAAGTTTTTCCGAGGGAATAAACCCGAAGAACACAAAAACATATATATATAAAGTCCCTCTGGGCAAAATTTGAATTATAATAAAAAAGTCCCACTGGGCAACAAAAAAACAAAAATATAATAATCACTTGGTAATGGCCTAAGACGTAACGCTCATATGAGCAAGCCAAGAGGCCAATTAATAATTAAGAAGAAGAAGAAGAAGAGTATTCTAATAAATTACGTAATATCAAGATATAGATTTTTTATCTCGAATGACGAATGCAATTTCATAATAAATTTAATATTCTCAGTAATAATTTTATTATCTTCTATATATTCTTTGTAATTCATGTAAATTTTTTAATATTGACGGACTTAATGTTACATTTTCATTTAAATTATTAAAACACACATGAAGAAAGTAATTGCCATTAGTGATTATGATAATTTCAAAATAATCCATTTTCTTTGAAAGCCGCCATTAATTCAGAATTATTAAGTACAAAATAGTTAAAAATGTGGAAGCTTTTAAGTTTCAATATCTTATTAATTATTTCATATAATGAAAATAATTTATCTGATTAAATTTTCAGATCACAAAATATTTATTCTATATATTCACGTAGAAGAAAACGCACATTAAATAAATCATTCATGAGTTTAAGTTTAATCAAATAAGTTATTATAATTTATAGAATTCGTTAGATATCAATTAATAATATAATAAATCAATTAATTTTCAATTAATAAGTGTACCGAGGAACAAGTAGATGGATTTATGAAACCAATAAATTATTTACACGAAAAAAATTCAATAATTTTAACCAATGCGGAATCGTTTTTGCTTTTATGTCATAACCAATTGTATCAATTTATATATATATTTTATAAAAAAAAGTGTAATTGAATTTTCTTTTTTTTTTTTAATTTTTATTGGTTTTGTTCGGCTTCAAGGATCAAATAGCATTTTTATAAAAAAAATGTTATTAAATGTTAAACAATGACGCAATGCTTTATAGACAGAATTCAATATTTTATTTTTTTTAAAATTGTTAATGTAATATTGTGAACGTAATATATGCGATACTTTATTTTTTAAATTTTAATCTAACAAATTAATATAGTGGAGATGTAATCAATTTATTCGAGTTAATTTACGATCTCGTTCGTTTTGTAATAATTACTTTTAAAATTATCTTTCAATGAATTTTCGATAAGTCCATATACACATGAAAACGAATTCTTATCAAGACAAAATTTATCTTTGGTCACATAAATTTTGATTATAAATACGAATAAAATTTCCATAATATACCATTTATTTGTTTATATGCCATTCACTAAAACATTAAAATTTTGATGCTTAATAATTTATTCCTCATTTCGCGATGCCTCATTAAATTTTTAAATTAAAATAAAAGGAGACACTTTTTAAATTAAATTAAGTATGCTTTAGAATCACGTAATATTTCATAACCGGTTTTTCTTGGTTTGTTAGATAAAAAAAAGCATATATTATTCAAAAAATCCTTGTTATTAAATAATTTTATATTCATAAATATGATACGTTATTTTATTCTTCCGTTATTCACTGAAATACTATTATTGAGTATACAAAACGTTGCACGTTACGTTTTATTATATATACTACGGAATTTTTTAAGCTTGAATAACTGCCGATTATTTTTGTATTGATCAAAGGATACGCCTAATGTAAACATTCGTGTTGTGCTTGTTGAAAAAAAAGTTAAAAAATGAAAAAAAAAGAAGAAATTTCTCTTGTTTAAATGAATATGCATTAAAGTTCTTTGAAGTGCAGTCACGTATATTTTTTTACTCTTCAACTCCTATCAATAATCTTTTATTTTCTTTTAACGACAAAACTCATTCTCACTTGGCCTCTCTCTCTTTCTTTCTTTTTATCTCTTTTCTTTGTCGAAGGGGGACACAGAGGGGGTCAATTCTCTAACGTGCATATAACGTCGAGTCATATACGTTCGTCAATAAAAATAAAATGCTTCAATTTCAAACGGCTAGACCTTTTTTTTGTTTTATTAAACTCTTTTCTAAGCAATTTTTTTATTGTTTTTCTTTTTTTTCCGTTCAACATTGCAGTTTAAAAAACTTGAGTATAACACGATACCTTACGATAAATAAAAAAGTAAAATATTTAAAACTTTTCTACGAGCCAAATTTCTAAAAGCTTTTGAATACAAAAAAGAAAATTATCGATTTTCAATGCTGCATTATAAAATTTTTGGTAGAATAAACTTTGGATTTTATAGTTCTTTCTTTTTTTATTCTTAAATTGGTATTCCAAAAGGCGCGCCGAGATTTTCTTGTTTATATAAATTCGAAATACGAAAGTCAAGAAAGTGTAACAAATGTATACGCTGTATATATACGCCGAGAGTTTTATGATAACGAAAAATCACACATTTGGGGATATCATTGAACGTTTGTGCTCCTTAAAGGATTGCTATTTATAACTGCGAATTTTTATTTTATCCTTTAAGTTATTTTCGAGGACATATATCTTTTCATTTCGTGCTCCATCTTTTCTTATGAAGCAAAAATTTTTCCAATAATCTAGAATCGCGAACTTACAAGTATCGTCAAATTCAATAATCATACGTTAAGCATCACTTGTGTATTATTCAATACTACTAATTATAACAACTTCATAATTACGATTTTCATTTGTATTCAAATTTAAAAAAATCTATGCAGAAAGTCTGTGTAAACTTCGAATGTATACATAAATCCATACTGATTTTGTATAAACTAATAATTCACATAACATTATTTGAATGGATTCTAGAAAATTTGAAAATATTTTCCATAAATAAGCGTTCGATACTTCTATTACATATTTTGCAATTGGATTTACATGCATTGATCCCATTGATATGGCTTACTGGATTTTCTGCGAGTAAATGTATCTACTTTAAAATAAAAAAGATTGGTATGGCACACCAACCTAATTTAAAATATTCCAGAGAAGAGAGGAAAAAAAGTATTTCATGGATATTTTTAGCAGTAATTTACTTTTTATTGCCCGATAACTTTTTTCTTAAGTAAAATAAAACGTTATGTATATATATTTAAGATCGTTGCTTAATGTTCTTTCTTAAACAGTCTTCTAAAATCATTTATAAAGTTTGACGATTAAATAACGAAATTCTTTTGGAAATATTTTGTTCCAAAACTTAATTTAAAGATTAAACCAGATTGTATAAATAATATCGCTTTAGAAAATCCCATATATTATCTTCCTTTGTTTGATAATGAAAAGATACACCGCTTTAAATATAATAATTCTTGGAAATGATATTAAATTTAAAATTTAAACTTTTGTATATCATTTTAAGCTGAAGTTGTCAGTGGCTCTGACTAAAATCTCAGCGCACGCCGAAAAGTTCATAATTTAAGAGTTCATAATTTTAAGAGTTTAATTCTTACTTTGAGATTCGCAAAGTAAATTCATTAAAAAACGTTGAGAGAAAAGAGATCGAAAATGGAAAGGAAGTTAAAAGAAAATATCTCTTTTCGTGATAAAGTTAACAGAAGAGAAAACGAGCTGGTTAAGTTTTGAGATAAATGTTAAAGAAAAAAAAAGGAACTTTTTAACCTCGAAGCGGTGATTTATCTTGTTATTCATAATTATGAAAAACGCGTGGCGAGAAAAGCAAGAGAAGAAGAAAAAGGTGCCGTAAGTGTTAATCCTCGTTACCTTTTCCATCTACCGCGCCGCTGATTTCGTATAATGTACGCGTTGTGCTTATGCGAAAATGTAGAACTGAGCAAAGTAAAAAAAAAAAAAAGGAGAAGCACAGGGTACGTACATAATGTAGCTAACAATTTTTATTTCGTGCATCTATTTCTTTTTCTCACTTTTTTTTTGCCGTTACTCATAAAATCTGGGTAAAGCAATATTTCCATCTATTACATTTCCACTTTGTTATTTACGAGGCGCTGGAGAAAAAAATTGTTGTAGGATTAAAAAAATCTTCTGAAATTTTGTATGTGGGCTTTTTTTATGATTGTTAGAAGGTTATTACAATTTCGCATTAATCACGTATGTGGAATTTCAAATTTGATTGCGTTGGATAATTACGATGTGGAAAATGATTAAAAAATAGTGGTAATTCCGGTTAATCCAAATGAAAGGCTGAAATAATCAATTAAGTTACCTATCATGAGAAAAGTGAAAAAAATTAAAGAAAAGAAAAAAAGAAATTTATTATGGTTATGTTCGTAGTGAATAATGAAAGCATAAACCGTATTATGTCATAAAACAAGAGGGGTCAGGTTATATAGCATTATTAGATGTTATGATGTTATTTAGTCAAAATTTAAGCCTCATTATTATTTGAAAAATAGATGCTTCAAATTTACATAAATAAGCTATTTCATTCTGATATTTAGGTCTACGTCTCAATTGATTTTCTTTCTGAAATATCAAAATCATAAACGTACTCTATTTATGTTTATAAATTAGAAAAAAATCATTATTATAAATTGTTATATTTAATCGTTGAGGGGAAATCAATGAATATTTATGTGACTTTTGAAAGGCAAAAATAGCTAGCAATTTTGTGTAAAAATTGACTTCTTTCATACGAATAATGAGAAAAATTGGAAAAAAAGATGATGAAAATCAGGTCATTCCGCCAACACAAGATAACGTGTATAGAGCGATATTTACATGCATATTTTAATATTTATCAAAGTGTCTAAACTAGAAAAGCTTATAAGTATATATTTTCTTTTAACTACTCAATTCATCATTAAGGTGTCAACGATACAAAGTTTCATTATACGTTTGAGGTCAAAATTCCTCTTTCTTAAACACAAACTTATTTTCAAATGAAACATTCTTCCTTGTGGTGTATTAACATTTTTTCTCCATTAATATCACACAATAAATATAAACCAATAAAATACTTTCTGCTAAATCTGTAGCAACATCTAACAATATAAAATTTTCACTACAATGAATAATTTTGTTTTCTTTTTGATTGAATTTAAAAAAATTTACGGATTTAGCTGCAAACAAATTTTTAAAATACATTATTCATAAAACGCTTTATTTTCTTTATCGATAAAAATTAAACGTGAAAATAAACCGTGGATCATAATAGCATTATACCGTAACGCAAAAACGTTTAAGGTTGTATAATTGATGATCATGTTTTTAATAAGAGTAAAAATTCTTGAAAATAACTTAATCTAGCATTGATTACTTTTTTTTTAATTTCCTTGTTGCTCTACACGCGTAACGTAAATTTATTCAATCTTGATCGAAACTTACAACTCAATGTGATATCGCTTAAAAGTCATGGTTTTTATAAAAAGATTAACTCTTTATTTAATCGTCGATAAAATCATTCACGGATCAACTCTGTTTGTTTTTCGTTATATTATATCAGAGCTGCGTTGAGATTAAAAAAATGTAATACAGTAACAGTTTATGTTTTCGTTGATTCTATTTTTTTTATGTTTTTTTTTAACTGTCAATATATCCACTAAATAAATAACTTTTATAGACGCGATTTTAATGTTTGCTAAAAAAGATTTATAGAGCAGTTGAAAATAAAAATAACCAAACAATCTTGTACAGAAAAAATAATAAAATTATTTTTACTTGCTCGATTAATTCAGTATCATTTCGCTAAAACAAAATTGTATTTGAAAAAAATCTTTGTGGAGAGAAAAGTAGAGCAATTTTTCTTTTCTTCTTTTTTTTTATTTCTCTTTTTCGAGTGCAGAGCAAATAAGTTCACGCACAAGTTCTATTTCACTGTCCGTCCGTTTTTCGTTTGCGCTTCCTCTTTTCCATTACAAACGAGGGGAAAAAAAGCTTTTCTCCATTCTCTTTACGCTCTCTTACTACATAATTCGTTTAGCAAGTTATAAAACACAAAAATTTTATAATGATTCTTTTCTTTCCTTTTTTCCGAGGGGATATACGTTTCCATTTAGTAAAGTTTAGTACTACGGTAAAAGGCGCGTAATGCACAAGTTATATATAGGATGTATATATATTTTCTGGCTCGGACTCAGAATTCACGCACGCGAAAGGGCCAGCTGCGAGCCGTAAATTCAACGGGAAATTCGTGTGTGCAACAAGCTGGCGCCTGTGGGCGTGAGTTTACTTGATAAATACGCGTGTATGTGTCTGTATGTGTACGTATAAAGGCTTTAATTCATGTTATGAAAAATCACCTTCTATCACACAGATGATTTTTCTCGGGGAAATTAAAAAAGTTTAAAATGCCAAGTGAAAAGTAGTGCGTGAATGTATTTGAATCATGGGCGTCTACGTACATACGTTATGTTATGATTTTTATTACACTCGTTTTGTAGGATAAAATATTTAGGCCAATTATTGTTTTAATAAAGATATAGAGGAGTTAGATATGGGAGTCAGGATTTAACGCGTTACGAGTGCGTTATATGGTTATTGCCGTGGTTTGATTTGCATCATTTAGTGCTCGATTAAGCTCAGATCTGTCATGAGCATAAGCGAACTACATAATAACCATTATTTCATTGTAGGAGGAAAAGGTTCAATGTTATTTCTCTTTCCATAAATATCCTTTAACCCTCCCACCTAGTTTATTTTTTTTTTCTATCTTAGCTAAAGCGCACGTGTTTAACTGGCTCTATGACATCGTGTTTGAGAAACATTAAATTGTAAATTACTATTTGTGAGAGCTTGTATGTTTTCTCTATATATTGCTAAGTAATATTAGTCTTTTGTTAATACTTTATAAGGGTTTGTTAGTATGATTTTCATAGTTATAGAGTAAATTTGAATGTAACGTGGAAAATGGAAATGCTTACCATATTTTGTAAAGTTATGATTAATAAATTACAAGAGTAAATATGTTTTAATTTGAAGTAAACTATTCGTGTAATGGAAAACAGTAATCTTAGATAATATTTAATGATAAACACATAATGTTTTTGAATATATAACATCATATACATATTTTTATTTTTATTTTACAAGAGTATGCAGAAATTCATTTCTAAATACCTGATAGACTGCATAATTTGAATAATGTTGAATAAAGGGTTGTCCCGATCGCCTCTATAGGTCAAGAACGCGGCAACGATAATAAAAAAGTAAAATAAACCAGTAGCCTCTGCCTCTTCTGACATATTCCATCTCGGTATCATTTATAACATTCCATTGGGATGATGCCACTCTTATGTCCATTTAAAGCTCGTCTTCCGACTGAATCTGAAACAGGACTTTCGGTCATGTCCCATATGGGACTATATAATCTATCGCGTCTGACTTGCATGCAACCATGCGTTTCTCTTGATATGGGAATCATAGAAAGACATTTAATTTGAGAAAAAATTACCTTCTCGTGGAAAAGACAATATTATAATATGAGATTTATTTAAATTATGTCTTATCCTTTACATAATAAAAATAGGAAAGGATAAGTACAGAGAGATATTGATTTAAATTAAATATTTTTTTAACATCCTTGTCAGGTATAGGCTTATGCATAGAAAAGATTTTTTGGTGGAAAAAAATAATTTCCTTAATAATATTACATAAATATGATTTGATGTATAAAGATCTGAATCTTCTATTTTCATGAAATATGTATATGTGCGCGTGCGTATAATATATATACATATTATTTGACGCGTTCGCAAGAAGTGATGAAGCATCATACTCATTTTATTTATTTTAACGTTAAAACTACTGTTTATCTCAAATAAAGACATTTAATTTATTCATATTCACATAATGCATTAAGTAGGTTTTGGCTAGAGGCCTCGGAAGAAATAACAAAATATTTTTTTTTTTTAAATAATTTGTATAAAAAATAGTCATTATCACACTTGGAGCATTTGGAGCAAATAGTAGAATAATTTAATTTTATCATTTCGTTGCTTAATTTAGTTTAAATTTTGTATGTTTTCATAAACTTCTTGATGATTGAAAGATGAAAACTGTTTCATACCAAAATTTCACAAATAACATCGTCAGAATTCTCTTTTGAATGATCTTTAATTCATTTCGACGCGAAAATATTTTCTTAACATTTGAATAATAATTTACACTTAACTCTATAATTTTAATCTCAATTTTGTTGCAAACATAAAAATAAATAATGTAATAGTTTAATTCAGTTTTATTAATAGATTATGATTTAAAGAATCAAGTGCTGCCCGTTGTCAATAATAATTTGAATCAAGAACGTTTATAAGCTTAACAAGTAATTTTATCCATTTCGTATTCAATATTTCTTTTAAATATTCTATCACCTATACTTGCCTTGTGATTATTGGAAAGTACGTAATTCTCACCTTTATATCCTTCTTTTTTAATTATTCACAGTTTTCGAACGAAGTTAACATATTATTACTATTAGGAATTCTCAACGCTATTTCTCAAACAATAATACGATTTGACGATATCTCCTGATGCTCGTCCTGATGAGTAAACGGTGAAATATGTTAGTTTTCGCGAAAGTTTTTGTAAAGTATTACTTTTCGTCAGCAGGTTTTTGAATGAGCTACTTTTTGTGATGTAAAATGAAATATATTGTTTTCCATAAGAGGCGGCGGTATAATCTTCAATATGGTTTAGTAATTTCCTGTCCAGGATGTTGATAATAATGAATCTCTATTATTATTCGTCTGAAAACATAAATCGTTCGAGAGCCAGGAGAAGAGATAAAGAAAACGTGCACTTAATTCTTGATCTTTGCGAGGTCGTCAGTGGCTCATTCGGTAGAGTGATGGATTCGTAATCTCGAGGTTCCGAGTTCGAATCCCGCTCTCAGCCGATTGATACAAACACCACTGTACATTACATGTGCTTTGTTTACAAACATACTGATGACCTTCGTCGCTAATTAACATCAATATGATAGCATAAATACAGTGACGTGAAAATTAAAAAAAAAAAAAAAAATTGGTGATCTTCCCTTAAATATTTTATTAGATTAGGAACATTCTAACTTTCATATATGTATTGCGTCATCACAACATTTTAGTTTTTTTTAGTGAAACATTGAAAGAATATATAGTAAAAATATATCTAAATATATGTATAAATTTTTAAATGTAATTGGGCTATAATTATTTTTTTTCTAAAATAATTTCCAATCTATTTTTATAAATTCTGAAGATTAAATTTAATGATTTCACAGATTCATAGAAAACAAAATCGTTATTTTTAATCCATCACAATCGGATCTATTTTAGACTTATAAATTTTAGACAAAATAAGCTTTTCACTAATTTATCGTACAAAATATTTTTAAAAAATGGAATGATTTTGATTGACATTTTTCATGCATAAAAGCTCTCCAAGTGTAAAACTAGATTCACAAGTTCGGTTTTTCGGTCAATAACAGACGAAAATACACGTTTTTTTTTCATGGGTGACTAAGTACGCAAAAGAATTTTCAGCAGTAAATAATCTTCTTTACCCCGACAATCGAATTTTTTTATGAATAACAATGGAGAAATAAAATCGCATCAATCTGTGCATGAAATAGCGTATGAAATATTTCTAGAAACTGATTCTCTCTTTTTTTTTTGGTTGTTATTTTCCAGATAGCCCAGTATTGTTTTTCAAATAATCATAGCTTTTTCATGTACTAAAAATGTAAATCAACCCTCGTGTTGAAATTTACGCAGAAACCATTTACCCTTTTTTTTATCGATTTCAATTTGATACAATTTAACATCTCAGTTATTTTTTTTGTAACATATCCTATAGTATTTATCGTTTGTATGATGCACGCAAGTCAATGCTACGGAGGTATTACACACGTCTCACAAATTTATTGACACATCTTATTATACAAGTTGGCTATTTTCTAAAGCCAAGCATAATTTATATTGCTTTATACAACGTATAGCCTGTCCATCGAATTGTCAAGTAACGATTCGCATATAAGCGTGTGTATATATATCTATACACACATGTACGCTTACATATATACACGGGATAAAACAAAAGGGTGCGTCAGAGAAAACAAGGAGCGTGATAGTAGGTTTCCCTCGTGTCATTTTCTCGCGCGCGCGCTCGCACGCTTTGCCTTGCGGGGGCTGTTATACGACGATAGCCTCGTGAAATCCGGATTTATTTGATCCCAAATACAGTAAAGAAAGAAAAAAAAAGAGAGAGAGAGAGAAAAAATAAGTGTCTACCTAGGCGTAGAAAACGGGTGGGTAACGCAATTGCGTGTTACTAAAAATTGACGTTTGTCACGTAAAAAAAAAACTTTTATTTCTCCTTTTTTTCTAATTTGCAAAAGAAAGGAACGTTGTCAATGGATTTTTATTGTTCTACTATTGTGTTTTACTTCGAAACAAATAGAACTTATTGACTATAAAAGGTAACGTTTGACTCTTGCGGTTCACTTTTTAACTCGTGTTTGAGAAACTAGTGGTAGAAATAGTTTGATTTGCCAACTGAATTTCAAGGTCGGGTATTTCAGACTTGAAACTTTACGGTGTTTGTTTATCGACTATTTCCTTTTATTTCTATCAACTATTTCTTCCTTCCGTAACGATTAATAATACTTTATGGATTTCTTGTAATTTGATATTTTTATTTCCCAGAGTGGATTAAACAATGTTTAATTAAAATTGAATGACGTCGTCGTAACAGAATATAATTGAAGTTATACAATGATATTGGTTAAATTTCTTCATAACAAAAACAAGATTTTTATTTGGGTTTTATGTCATACTTGCTGTTAATGTAACCGCTATTAGAGAAATAGTACAATTAAAGTTAAAGTTTCCGCACAATACATTAACGTGAGGTTGTTAGTTTGTTTTACTGCTTGGTTTTATTTCGCAATAAAAATTCTGTGTACAAAAATAACGAATTTTAGATTCAATTTATAAAATACGAATTAAAACTTTTAACATTTAAAAACGTTTTTATTTTTTTTTTTACACAACTTTTAAAATATTATAGGCATTAAATTGTTTGCATATCCAGAACTTTTAAAAATTTATTTTGTAAAAAACTTAATTAAAAAAAAAGAAAAAGTTGTAAATATTAGACAATGTGTTTCATTATACGAGACTATGCGAGACACTATAGTTTCAAAGGCTTCCTCTCTCGTTGTGATTTGCAACATTCGTGTCAAAAATATACACAGCTAACAAACTTTGTTGTCTAATTACGTCAAGCTAGTTTGAATGAAAAGATGTATGAACTCTGTATGCGTTTGAATTAATTTATCCTAGTCATTCAAAAAGCCACAGCACATTGTGGACCTATATAATCACAGTAACAAGGCTTGTAATTTGAAAAATGTCAGGCTTATAAATCATTTAACATTTGAAGCTTTTCTGCCACCCAAATTTCTACATTTGACACAATTCGAGCGAATTCGAAACAATATACGCGGCTTGTCAATTTATTCGTAATGAAAATTTTTTTATTTGACAGGAAATTTGACGTTTACATATATATAAAAAAAAAGTAGAGGATAAAAATAAAATATGCGAAGCATTACAATTTTTTTTATTTTATAGATTAATGGTAAGAAATAACTTTGAAATTATTTTCATTTTACGCTGGATACAAAATTTATAAAAGAATGTAAAATTTTATTAATATTATTTATTCTACAGATCAGATAAATTTCTGTAAATAAATTTTTTTACCGTTTATCGCGTTATCATTAATTTTCATAACTAAATTTATAAAACTTTTTTTATATGAAAAAAATAAGTTCTTAATTAAATATAAATACAATAATATTTATAATTTTGTAATAAAATGTTAAATTCGTAAGTCCGATTATGGATTATATATTCAACTCTTAATCTTCTAAGCTCTGCGAAACGAATTTTGCTTCTTAAATCGCGGATTAAACTATCACTACTAAATATACTGTGGTATCCACTACACTTTTCTGCATATATATATATATATATATATATATATATATATATATATATATAATCTTGTTATACGAGATGACATTGAACAAAGTTCAATGTTATTTCAATATGAGAAAACTCCATCAGTTCTTTTTTTGTGCTTCGAATTCTCGTCTAATCCCACGCGTTTTTTTCATTTATTTTGGTCAAATTAGCTACAAGAAATTACTGTCAACAGAAAGAAAAAAACAATAAAGATGAAGGTAGAAAATGCAAAAAATTATTGAAAAAAGATAAGGTTTTAACTATGTTAAACATTAAATACATATACAAAGTAAATTAAACAAGATAAAACAAAGAAGTTAAAACAGGGATAGAAGGGATAATTCCAAGTTACATTAGCATATCCATTGAATTGTAAATATAGAAATTGGAATATCTTGTGGTTTAATTTTGATGAGCTCGATGGTTTGAGGACCTTTGGGAGTAAAAGGGAGGGTGGGGTGGGAGGAAGAGATTTTGAAATTAATTCTCCGAACCAATGACAACGCGGAGCATTAGGTGGGAAATCAATCACGATAACAAGTGATTTCATAATACGGCTCTGGTATTAGCAATAAATTACTTCTCTATTAAGTTATCTGACGTGAGCGAACTACGACCAATTCATACTTCCGAACAAGAGGATTATCTGTAATAGTATAATTGACATGATAGTTTCTACAATTTCAAAAAAAAATATAAGTTTGATACCTCGGCAAAATTAACTATAATTTTTCTTGTATATTATATTACTATTACATCAATTATATAATAAGAGCATTAAAAATATTCGTAATAATATTATTACTTTTTTGACTTCAAATTAAAAATAATTCTATCGATATTTTTTTCATTTTTTCAGCAGAAATTTTCGACTATTCGCATAACTTTATTCCATTCACGAGTTATAGAATAATCATTCAAACTTATTTAAGCCAGAAAAAAAGTAAAAAGAAGTTTTAATTAAACTTAACTTGTTAAAATGTTTTGACATTTTATGTAATTAAATTATTGGAGGATACTTTATTAAAGTTAGCTAATATTGATGGTTAAATTTAATTCGTTAGCATACAATTAAGTGTAATTAAGTGAGTAATGTATATTAATTACTTATATATTGAAATATAATGAAGCAATTTACGCGTAATCACACCAGCAAAAATTTCATTATACTCTTATAATTTTTTTAGTTGCAGTAAATTGTTTTTTTTTCTTTTTTTAAACGTTATTGAAATCAAAATTTCTCTTCACAAACCAAATAAGGGGCTTTAGCAAAATATTTCAAATTATCTTTTGTAAACATATGCTATTGTTTACTGGAAAGCAATGTGTTCTAATTTTTCAGAGTATGAAACTAACTTTTAATAATGTTAATTTTTTTTATTTAAATTTATTTATTTTTAATGCATGATTATATGATAACATTTTAATAAGATTTACGAAATTCCCGAGACAAAATAAAAGTTTTAATTAAAATTTTCATTTAGACTTTCGCGGAATTCGTTACATTTTTAAACACAAAGAACAAAATAATTAAAAACAAAAACATTAAAAAAAATATTCTTATAATTTTGCATATTTCCTTTTCAAAAGTATTAAAGTCTCGTCGTTGCATGAGCTTTATATTAATGAAAGCCCCAAACGTGCTCTCTATTCACATTTCTGCCTTCTAACACAAGGTAACTTGATAACGAAAAGAGAAAGATTTTTAAGCTTCCCTATTTATTTATCCAGCAAAATTTTCCAATCTTTGGTACTGCGTGTTTATGTTAGAGTATACCATCAACTTGCGTGAAAAGTGTTAAAAATGAAACATTTCAATAAAGTGATATATCTAATGCTTGACTTTTGTTTTGTATTTTTTACTTTTGAAAATTTATCCATTGAAAAATAAAAAAATACTTTAAATTAACACTTGACAATGAAAATTTATTTAACCTTTTATATAATCATGCTATTAATTCAACTTGAAATGTTTGATATTTCTACGTTTTAAATCACGTACGATGTTATTTGCGAGGTGGGAGTATGCAAGGCTTTTAGGATCGTAGAAATTGGTAAAATTTAAAATTATCTCAATCCTAACTTTGATTAAGTAAGCGATTTCAATGATTAAGGATTCAATTGGGGGAAAATACAGGAATGTTTCGAGGAAATAAATGCTATAGTGGCAATTTCAATTGCCAAGAATCTATTTGCTGTTATTTCCTTTTCCCCTATTGGTAAATGAAAATTAATGTATTTCATTGGATTTTACAGATTAACGCGATCGTTAAATTTATTGTTTTAAATTTAAAATCACGATGATATATCGTTGAAAAACCTTCGCGAAAAAAAAACAGAAATTTAAAACGTGCAATTTTATTTTACAGGACTGTTTTGTAATATTTAATTAAATTGCATAATTAATGCACGAATTTTAATAATTTAAAAAGGACATGGTTACTTTAATCTTTTAAATCTTAAGCCTTTTTAAAAGTAAAAATAAAATACAGTTTTTTATGATCTGTTTTTGTTGAATTCTTTTCTGAAAATTCATTTCGATGCCCGCATTATTTATGTATAGTTAAGGTTCTGTACTTTTAAACGGTATTTATGTCCAGTCCTATTTTATACGGAACATCCTTTTTTATTATTTAAAACTCATACAAATCTTTTATTTTCAATTTTCGTGTTTTACTTATTGACTAATACTAGAATCATTCATAAAATCCTTATGATTTTTGTTTCTAAAATAAATCTTGAAAAAAAAGGATGTAAAAATTTATTTAATTTTTTTAAAGTACCTTTTGTACAATATAAAATAAATGTTTCTCGAAACCCAAAAGGATGTCATATGTATTTACATTATTCAATTTTTAATTATTCATTATAGATAACTATTTTCTCAAATACACAATTAAACATATAATTTTCCAAAATTTGCATCTCTATTAACGATTACAATTTCAATCAATATTAATTAAACGTATTAATGTGTTTATTGTTTGTAGAACGTTTTGTTGTTAAACAACAAATAGTACACGTTTCCCTCATATTATACGATGTTTTATCTTGAAAAGCTTGATTTAAATTCCAGCAACATCTAGGGGTAATTAGCGCATACAAGAAAGGCTTGTACTGTAGTTTGTATCGTTTATGGGAGAAACGGGCAAACGAAACAATTAAATCCGAAACAAAAAGCGTCAATGAAATTAGCTTTCATTTAATATCTTGTTATGACTCAATTTGGAAAAGATGTACAGGTGAATTTTAAGTTTTTGTTATATTCATAAATTTTTTTTATTTAAATTGCTCCTCGTACATGCTGCGGAAATTTAATTCAGATTAAGAAGAAAAAAAACTTTTCTGCACGCACCGTTTAAGAAACACGAGGCTTTATTTGTGATTGATATAAAATATTTTTTTATTACATGTTTTTCAAAAATAATTTATGTTGCTATTTACAGGATGAATATTTCATAATTTATTACAAATATTAGATGTACTAAAAAAAATGTTTATATAAAAATTACTTAACAATTATCTTGTGAAGTAAACTTGAAAAAATATAGATAAAAATATCTCGAGTATCGAGATGTCTCGCAATTGCCAATATTTACAAAGTAATTTTAATGAGAAAATTGTCTCTGTATAACATACACTGACAGAAATGATATCTCGAAGCAAACAGAATCCATTAGGTTCCGGAAATAATCTTTTTTACATCATAGCGGAGATCCTCTTAAAGATAACGTAAAACCTGTCAAGCAAGAACTTGTGATTTTAATTTAAACATCTAGTTACTTTACTTGGATCTATGAAATTTAGTTTTCCATGTAAATGATCTCATCAAATTCGAGTCATCCTCTTGCTTCTAAAAATCTTTTCTGTCAATGTAATATTTCAAAGATATATTTTTATATAAATAAATTTTATAAGTTACAACGATTGACATTTATTAATCGTAACGATAATTAATTATCTCATTCAATTATTTATATTATTAAAAATGTGCTTATTACTCAAATAATGCATTTGATAAATTGTATCTCATTGAAAAACTCTCGAAGTAAAGTATCAATTTACCGATTGATTGGATAATATAGTTTTAAAGTTCATTCGAGCGAGTTAATTGTCAGTAAATGATGCGTATTAAAAAAAACTACTTCTGTTATTTTTTTTAAGAAAAAAAACAAAAAAGAAAATCTTGTAGAAGTGAAATCACGAAATGGTCACGTCCAATGCTTAACGAGCATCACTATCTCAACTCGATCGACTTTCTACAATAAAAAAGAAGTTTCCGACTTTAATCCCGTTAATCAGGGACAATTAAAAAGTCTTACACTCCAGCTCTCTCTCTTTTCTATCTTCTTCGTGCTACAAAACCGCCGGTAGATTAATGAGTTTTCTCAGAGAGAAATAGAGAAAGAGAAATAGGAGAAGAAAAAAAAGAAGAGATTTTTCGTGCGAAAACTGATGTCTTGGCTTTAATAGAAGTTACAGAAAAGGTTAATATGTTGGCACACAAACATATACACTATAAATGTGTATATATATAAACACAAAACCGTCATTAACTTTAACCGAATTACCAAAATACCAAGAGACTACGATCTTCCTAGTAAGCAAACGTTATATAGTAAAGGACAATAGGAGAGAGGAACGACGCTTAGAGAATGGTTTCAAGTAATTGTCCGTGCTTACTAATCGCTCCTTGTTACTATATGCTTGTCCGAAAGAGAACTTTGACAATTAAAGCAAACAAAAATTAATGAAAATTTTTCTTATTTTCTTTCTCTTTTGATTTTAGCAATTAGTCGTAACTTACACTTGAAAAATTTTAAGCTTAACGTATCTTGTTGATTAAAAATTTTGATTAAACTATATGATTTTTTTTTCAATTCCAACTCAATCTATTTTTTATATTTTTCATCGTTCTGATTGTAATTACTTGAGCGTGATTGTTACTGTTTTTTCTAAACAGTTAGTAAAATTAAAACCGCGAACCAAAAAACACGATGTATACTTTTTAACTATCAGTACAACAAACACAAGTCAGTTCATTTCAAAGAAAAATAATTTTGAAAAATTTCTTTGACCATTAAATGTTTAAAGTAAACATTTCTTTGATTTTAATTCAAAATATTTTTCGTGAAAACAGTTAAATACAAGTTTTTAATTAATTTCGGAAAAAAATCTACAAATACGATTTTGAAAAGTTAAAAATATTAAAGCTTAAATTATTTTAAAACTAAAATTTTTTTTAGGATTATTCACCATAAAAAGAGAATTTTTCTTTAAAAAAAGTAAATATAACAACGTGCAGAATTTAAATTTTTGTACGTTTGAAAACATTTTTTTTAATTATGATCATAATCGATACAGCCAAATTTTGAATTTCCATTAACACAGCATATTTGTTATATTCATACGGTATTTTATTTGCTTGTAATATGTTCGAACGAACGTTTTTTCATTGGTAAGATATTTCTAACCTTTAAATGTATAAGTTCCCGACTAATAATTTAATATTAATTTACATAGATGCTGATTTTTTAAAAAAATTTATAAAAATTAAATAAAATAATTAATAATTTTGAAAGAAATCAAACGGTCTTTTTCATAATTTTAAATAGTAAAAGTATCGCAGATTATACGACAGGAAGCTGTCACTTTTCTTGATAGAAAACCATTAAAAAAATATCTAATTTTCGTTAATAGCCTTCAGTTTTGATATGAATAATGTCAAATTAATTATAAAAATGAAAGAGATATTTTTTAAGCTTCATCTAATTCTTTTTCAAAAGATAAAGGGTTTAACGCTAAAAACTAAATTATCGAACTTTCAAATAAAACAATTTTACCAGATATACGAGCCATAGCGCAAACTGATTTTCGTTTTTAATTCGAGAATTTATTTTCGTCAGTATCGAATAAACAAATTTCTTTCTTTGACAGCCTGTTCGGTAATGCTATTAAATGGACATTATTATTATAAGCAAAGGTAGAAATTCACGCTGCATTACCATTCTTTTACCGACCTTTGTTTTCAAAAATTCGCTTTGTGCAGTCTCAAATAAAGCAAATTAAAATACGTTCGAATATATATTTAAAAATCGATTTTAACTAATTCGAAGTTCTAAAAAAAAAACGATTCAATTGTTAACAATATTATGTCTGCATTTATCGTGTAATAAATTTGTTCGTTCAATAAAAATAAATATTATATTTTTTTGGTAAAGAGAAAAAGGAATTTATGAACCGCAGAATCGGAGGGTTTCATTTTGGAATCAATATTTCGTGTGTTTCGAGTAATCTAGTACTGAAACAGCTTACTTGATCATTAATAATGAACTATGGGTCGGGTGACCCAATTACCAAATTCAATTCGCCTATATTTTAAGAGGCAATATGCACCTTGAAGTTTTTGAAAAGAACATTTTTAATAGACATGATTAACATTTAGTTCAATAATCCTGGAAATTAGTGTTTATTGATCAGATTATTTATTTAACGTTCAAAGTATTTAATAAATTACCAAAATTTCAAATTCTTATATGATTTCCATTTCATGTAATTAACGTCAAGAATAAAAAAAACATATAATGTAAATTATTATTATTACCATTGATTACAACTCGTTAAAAATTTTTATCATCAAAATAAATGATATAAGAAAAAAAATCAATGGTTTAACAATCTTGAATAATTTTGTAATTTGAATAGTAAATCAGTATTCTTGAATAACCCGGCAATTGACATTAGAGAGACCACAAGGACGTTATCGACCACCAAAATGCATACATTGCAAAGCATATAATAATAATATATATAGGTATACATGTTAACTATACATTATATGCATATAATAATACATTTATGTGTATATACGTTTGGCTAGTTTGTTAATTACAATAATTGTTTGGTTAACGCCCATCGATAATCCATTGGCATAATTATAAGATGAATAGTTAAATATATTTCACCTTGAAATTATGGGTAATTTAATTAATTTTCTTGGTAGTGTATCAATCCATATTGCAAGTCAATTATATCCAAAATTTTGATAAATTTGCAATTAACTTTTGCGTTAGTTACAAAATAGCAAAGTGAATTGGTTATTACAGTTGTATTTTAGCTTTAAATAAGTGTTCGATATTCGCATTAAAATTAAATTTTATAAAGTGTCATTAATTTGAATTATTAACTGCTGAATGATTGTAATTTATCAAATGCATTACACCGAATATGTAACTCAGAATAAAAGGATAATTTATTTATTGACTTGAGGAACCGTTACATTTATTATACGTATTATTTCAAATTACACTGAAGTTTTAAAGTACATTGAATCATTAAAAATAAATTACTTGGTATTTAAATATGTAAACTAATAAAGTAAACAAAGATCATCTAACGTAGATGAATAAACCTCGTGTTTCTAAAAAACGAATATTATTTTTTTTAAATTGACAACATCCTTAATTTTTAAATTTATTTTATAATTAAATTATTAGGACTAGCCATAATAACGATAATGTCAACAGCAGTATAAGGTGATCAAGAATTTAAAAGCATGATAATGTGACGACGCGCGATGAGGTACGTTCTCGTCCTGTTGGCGATACTCGGAGCGCTAAGCGAGGCTCGTAAACGTCATTCTTATTTTCAAGAGCCAGACGTTGGTATACCCGAGCCATATCCAATACTAACAACGCAGCACAAATGGCGTCCCGAAAATCCAGAAACTCATCATCCAATAAGACACGGCGAATGGTTACAATTTCAACATTCAGCAATGGCATCCAATTCATTAATTAATTATAACAGTAATAATAACAATAAAAATAATAATAATAATGAATTACGCGATGCACCAAATAACCAAAATTGGATTTGGCCAGTTAAACTTGAAGCTGTTGTGGAAGGTGATTTAGTACTTGGTGGTTTAATGATGGTGCACGAGAGAGAAGATAGTGTTACTTGTGGTCCTGTTATGCCACAAGGTGGTGTACAAGCTTTAGAAGCAATGTTGTATACGTTAGATAGGCTTAACGAAATTGAAATAATACCAGGTGTTAAAATTGGAGCTCATATATTAGATGATTGTGACAAGGATACCTATGGACTTGAGATGGCTGTTGATTTCATCAAGGGTAAGTTTGTTTCTCTTTAGTTAATTATTTATTCAAGGATTTTTAAGTTAGAAGTTTTAGTTCAAACTGAAAGTTGCTTTATCGTTTCAATGAATTCATAGAAATAGTTTAGCGAAGAGATAATATTTGAACATCTTATAAAACCCCTATGATATTCATCAAAATAAATAATTGTACAGTTTGTAAATAACTATTATTAAACTTTGAAGAAGTTCATTTCAGTAACTTCAAAACTCATCAAAATATTGGTATGGAATTGATTTTAAATTTTAAATTGTAATATGATCGTAATTGAAATTGAATTAGTAATTTTAAAAATTGCATTTTAAAACTGATTTTCAATATTGCGGTAGAATGTTTTTTAGAATCTTTACCAATTTAATGATTGATTCCATTATACTAATATTTGTTAATTAATTCTGTTGTAGAATTAAAGATATATCATCAAACAAAAATAAGTTCATTATTTAAATTGAATGAAACAATACGTTTAAGTAAGCATTAAAGTTATTGTAGCAGTAGTTGTACTATGGATATATTCCAAAATTACCTAGTTAAATAGCTACTTTCTGAAGTTGTGTAAATTGTTATCTTTTTTTTTAAATTTATTCATAACATAATTTTTTAAGTCTTACAGAAAGGAACTTTACACTTAATAATATCACATTAAAAGTACATACAAAAATTTGATGAAAAAATTATGTTTTATTTCCACGACGAAAGAAGTAAAACAAAAAGTTGCTCATTTCAGCTGACTTTTTCTCTATTTGCTGCTAAACTTTTAAGTATTTGTTTGCAAGACTTTTTGGTAGACCTACTTTTTTTAAGCTACACCATGAAATTTTTTAATATTTTTAGTGAAACGAATCATGCACTTTACTTAAACTTTATAGACTTATATTCTTGTTTTACTTGCAAAGTATGCTATCTCGTACCATCCAAACTTTATTGTAAAAACTTTAAACTGTAGAGTACACAATTTGAATTCTTTTTTTTTCTCACCTTATTAGACATATAAGAAAATACCATTTTTTTATCTTGTTCTATCGTATAAATAGTTTCGAAGGCAATCAAATTTTTATAGCGCATACGTTATAGAGAAGTTAAACGAGTGTGGGACAGGAAACTACTTGATCGCACGACCATATTTATAAGGTTCAAGTAACATAATTTTTTTACTCCATAATATCTTGTTTTATCTTTTTTCTTTAATACTTATAAAATAACCTTACTTTTATCAAAATCTAATTAGCATGATAAAGTAAAATAATTTATATGCAATATAATTTTTTTTTTATCTTTCACAACAATATTCTTATTAACTTAAAATTTATATGGTCACGTCGAATGATTTACGTTTGAATAACAAAGCAAAGGTTTTACATTATTTTCCTAACTGGACATTGGTTGGCCTTTTATCTGAGGTATCCTTTTTTTTTGTCTACTCCTTTACAAAGATTATGTTTCCTTGACATTCGCCGAATTTAAAATATATAGGGACACCTTATATATATTCTTATTGAACAAGGGTCCTTCGGACTGTCTCTCGTTATTATGCTAAACCACAAAAATAAAAGCCGATCGTTTTTCCGTATAAAAGCATACGAAATCTTCTTCTTTTATATATTTTTTCCTCCCCATTATAATATGATTCACCTCTTTGCGTAAAACCTTTCTTACATACATAATCTCCATATGACTTTTTTTTAGATTAGTACAATCTATGCGAGAGTAATCATTCAGTTGAAAATATAAATATCCCAAGAATTTTATGTTATGAATTTTCAATTAAATAACAACGAAAAAAGTTATAAAATATTAATGGGTTGTTTACTATATGTACGTAAAAATTATAATTAAATGTTAAAATATGATACATGAGAAGAGAAATAGAGTACAAATACATAAAATGTGTCCTTAGATTTATACTAATAGTAATAACAATAATTTTACAGTTTCTAATAATGATTCATTATGTAACTAAGAAGTAAAATCGCATATTTTTCCCGAGGGTAAGATTCGCGGGCCAAACGGGTGAAGTGAAGCGAAGATTCCGATTACTCGAGGGAGAAACCGAATCGTTCTCGCATGGTTTATGGTGCTTTACTTCCAATTCAACTATAGCCCGTTTTATTAACTTTAAAAAAAGCAGATCTAGTCGAAAGCAGTAAATTTTTAAAAAATTTGTCGTGTTGGTATGGGTAGCGTTACCATTTGATAGTAGTTTACATAGATTTTTTCTTTTCTTGTGTTTGTGTATTGAGCATGTTTTTTTTATAAGATAATTGATTTTATTTTTGTTTGTGATGAATTCATAAATAGATTTCACAAAAGTGTAGAAACATATGCGAAAAAAGTATAAATAAACATTTACGTATTTACATATTTATCCATTTATATAATGTATAAATCCACATTTATTTCTCAAAGCATACAATTATTTCACTTCACTCCAGCTGATTTTCAAACGGAAGAACCTGTCTCATTTTCGGTCCGGTTTTTTTTAGTTAATTAAGCGGCCATTGCTGTTTAAATAAGAGTAAAACTCATTACCATGAGAGTGTTGAATTGTTAAATTTATAATAATAAAGTTACTCTTAATTCCTATTACATATTATTTTAAAGTGCTTCTACTCTCTTTCTCTCTTTATACCAACAATACCATATATACCTATACATATATATTTTTTCATTTATATCTGCGCTTGTAACACAATGGTTATAATGCGTACACGTTTTCTTGCTTTTATTTTTACGATCCATCTACGGCTTTTAATTACCTTCTCTTTATTAATATTTTAACCACCCCATTAACAGTTAGCTGAAAATTCATTGTTTGTATTTTTTTTTTGGGATTGCTTTTAAATTTTTAAATGTTTTTATTTGTTCGTTCTACAAAGGAAAATTTGAGTTGTGTTGTATAATTTATTGAAGCTTACGCTTTAAAGCAATTTGTATTTTTAGTATGCGGAAACACGTTATTGAATTGTTTTATTGAATATGTAATACCGTAGTGTGATAAAAATATATAAATTCAGCCGCACTTGATATGCTGTTCACAATTTTTATATAATACATTTTTTAAGAATACAATTGGTTTAAATAATTTATCGTTCTATTATTTCTTTAATATCATATTTAATAAAAGATAACATTTTGTAATTCATCCCAAAAAATATAATCAATAGATAAATTTTACAATACCCCGATGCATTAAAAATTTGTTTTAATTTGAAAAAAAATAAATTTTTTATTTGTCAAACGATTTCTTTCGCGAGCAGAATAGCTAATGAGAAAAAAATGATATATCTTAAAATAAAGGAAAAACGTGCATATCTTAATCTTACGTGCTTGTGGCATTCCAATTGTCTTCGATCAATTTGAATATCCCATCTTAACTTCTCTTGCTTTAAAATGAAAGAATGTCCTCTCGTTATTCTGAGTGTTCCATCTCTTACTTGCTCTTCTTTTTACTCGGAGAAGAGAAAAAGATATCTTGGTATGATCCAAGAGACTGGTAGCACGTATAAAGAAAATTTTCCGAACGTAAAAAGGAGACCCTTTTTTCCCTTATTCCTTTCAAAAGTTCGATTTGATTGTGGGCACGTGGTCTGTTATTCTAAAAATAAGTAATAGATTATTGAAACTTTATTCCTCATACGCGTTATTTCATGGTAGACAGTAATACTATAACAATAGAAAGTCTCTTTTTGTCCAAAAAGAAATAGTATGAAACTTCACTTTCTTCTTCTGTACGTAAAGTGTAGATTTTATGGTTTTTATCTTGTTGAAATTTTCGTCCTTCACAAAAAGAGCTTAGTTTTATGCACGTAAAATTTTCATATAAATACATGATACGTACGAGCAAAAAAAATCTATTTCTCATATGACCAAAAGAAAACGTGTACATAAAGGAAAAGTTCTCTGAAACAAAAATGCTTGACTTTGCAAGCAAATCACCATGGGTTTCATTAGTTATAACTCTTTTCTCTTATATTTTTTTTTTGTTACTTCTTTTTTTTTAATGTATGCTTATTCCTACTTCCTCTTGGGTATATGATAAAAATTTTTCTAGAAGTTGGTTGAATTCTTTTTTTCTTCTCATTTTTTTTTTTTTTAATGCAGTCACCGCACGGTGACTTACAATCGACTTTTTACTTTTGTTCAAACTATATGATAACTAGTCAAAACGAAAGTTAGGACATAATTTATCTTTCACTTACTCCTTATAATTTAATAGAACAAATTTATTGTTGAAAAATTTGAGAATTTTCTTTTCAACAAACTAAAGATATTTAATATATTAAAATATATTATAATAAAATTTGGTTACATTAGACAAATTGAATGATTTATTGTACTGTTTAGTTTTATGTATATATATACAGAAAGTTAACCATGGGTGCACTGTTTTCATGAATAAATTTCATAGTAATGAATAGCACTACTTTGACAATATGCAAACTACAAACGTGTTCTTCAAGATCCTTTATTCATGTATTCTTCGAGATTTTTAATGTATGTGTTTATGTGTGTGCAAATCTATATATTTCAAATGTTATTTTTTAAATAACATTTAAGTTATAATTTTTGTATAGTTTGTACTTTTATAAAATATAGGAGAATGTCCATGAGGTTATTTTTAAAATCTTTGTGTAAATCAGCTTTTATCTTCTCATTATTAACAAATTTATAAAGTAACACAAAATTTAAACTAAATTAATTAACTTCGAATTGGAAGAAAAAAAACATTTAATTATTATTTGTTTTAAATGTCGGCCAAAATCTTGACTTTTTCACTTAATTTTACAATTTTTATCATTTCTGTTCTCACACTTTTTTGTTAATTTTTCCAGATTATTTTTTTATTTTCATATTGTTACTAAATTTAAGGATTAATAACAGTTTTGTATTTAGTACGTGTTTGCAGACATCATCCTTTAAATGGAAGGCTTCTCATTTATGGGCCTTAAATTTTTTTCCAACTTGCAATTTCTTTAAACATAAAATTATAGAAAAATTTCCCTTGTAAGAAATTAACTACTTATCAATGTGGAGAAATGAAGGAAAACGTAAGAAAAGAAACAATTAAAATTGCAGAAATAAGTGAAAAAATCAAGATTTTAGTTGACGTGTACAACAAATGATAGAGTATTTAAATATTTTTTACTCAATGCGAAGTAAGCTAATGTAGTTTAAATTTTTTATTATTTTATATATTCCTTAATAGTGAAAATATTAAAGTTGTTTTATACGAAAATTTTCTCTTTTTTTAATCTTTAAAATTCAGAGAAAATAGCAAATCACTTAAAAATTATCAAGTATAGAATTTAATAAACGCAAATTTTTGCATAATCTTATATCAAAGAAAATATTGTAAACTACAAGGAAATTAAAAACTTGAAATAATTCTTTTTTTAGATTGTAATTAAGTCAATTTTTTTTAGATTTTAATTGTTAAGCTACTTATACAGAGCAGACTAAAATTAATTATCTAAATTTTGGACAATTTGTCACATGATGCAAGTAATTACCAGAGAGTATATCTTAAACGAGAGTACATAAACACACACGCTTAAATCCACAATCACACACATACACATACGTGCACACACAAATACACACAAACACTCACACACAAGTACACATTACCCACACATAATGATGGGCATAAAAATGCTAGTCAGTGAGTGCTTGTATGTATATAGCAGTAGCATCAGAGCACCTATTGATAGCTGCTCCAATTGAAGTTTGAAATTCAATCAATCTAACGGTGCAGATGCATCCGACACTTGAAAATTGCCGCATCGACGTGTTCCGCTTATCGAGCAAATATAATCTATCTAGGCTTTTCTCTTCATTTTTATCACTCTTCTCATATTCTTTTTCTTTACATATATAAATTTACATTTTCATGATCCATAAAAAAATATTATTTTTTTTTTTCAGAAACACTTATCTTTTCATTTATACGCAATAAAAAAATATATTTTAGCAAATATATAAATTTATTAATTTTTAAACTAACGATTTCTTATCCGCGGCTATCCATATGAAAATAAAAGTATATTTATTCTCAGGTTAGAGACTTGGCTCAGGCTCTAGCTTCATTTGGTCAGTAGCCAAACAACTTCTATTTCTCTTCAACCAACGAGCGTTGAATGTTCAATGGCGTCAGTTGCTATAAGTTTTTCACAAATCTTTTTTACACTTTTAAATCCAAACAAAATCATTGTTCGTGTCTCAGATGATATGTCATTATGGCTTTTGATACGGAGAGCAATCGATTATTCTATATTGATGTGTTTATACTATGGTTTATTTCAACAACTGTAGATTATATTTTCAATTTAAAAATCATTAATTAAAGGGGTTTACTGTTACTTTAAGATAACTTAAGAAAATTTGCATACAAAATAAGCATGATGGAATAAAAAATATTGTCGTTTTAAAAATAATCATTGTTGTTTATCAAAACTAATTAAATGTTTATATGCAAAGATTATTAGTTTATGTCTGCATCTTCAAAAATACTTCAAACATTTTTCATTTTTACATACAATTACAAAATTAAATATTATTTAATAAAGTCATTGAATTTCATTGAATTTCATTGAAAATCATTGAATTTCAAATCATCATCTAAAAATAAAAACGGTAAGTATTTTGTTACTTGAATATTCAATGATGAATATATTGAAAGTAAAATCCAGAATAATTCAAAACAAAAACTATTTTCAAAAGTCTATTGAAAGAAAATTCTTTATATGTGTATACACGCATATCTATGCACAAGTAGAATAGCATAATATTTAGTCAGACAACTTATGGGGGGAAGGAAGCATTATTCCATGTGTATTTCATGAATATGCAAGTAAGAAATACATAATGCACGATAAACATCTGTAGGTTTTTTTGCATCATTTATCATAGTCATGAATTGTTAAGATTAAACTTTGCTATCCATTAAATTAATGCTGTTCACAGACTATATTATATTAAATTTTCTTATCTGCATTATATTAATTTTCTTGTTCAACAAACACTTTTTTTCTAAATCATGTATGTTACGGTTATTGAATTGTTTATTTATTTAATGGTATAGCTCATGAAAAACTAATAATTCAATTTAAAAATATGAGTCTAATTTTTTATTCAATTTTATCACATAATAGACGTTTACTTAGATTATTCTCTTTTATAACTTTTGAACTTTTGCGTATAAAATTTAAGTTCTTTTTTCAATTATTTAAATTCTTTATAAGTAAATTTTAATTTTTACCTAAGTTATAAACGAGGGACTAAGGAAAAAGAAAATTGAGTTAAGCCAACCTATCGTAAAATATCTTAAAGTGAGTACTATCCATACAAACTTTATATTAGATTAGCATGAGAATTTGATTACAAAATTCCTCTTAACCACTTGTTAATTAAAACTACTCTAAAATTTTCAAAATCAAGAATACCGTTGTTAATATTAATTTCTTTTTAACTTCATTTAAATAACAAAAATTTCAATTTATTTTATCAATAAAAGTGTAAATTTTAATATACTCATTAGCATTGTTATTTAAAAAAAATAAATTAATAAAAAAAGTTAAATTGGAATAAACATTATGTATGTATGAGATCGATAAAAATCGAATTCTATCAAGAAACATTTTATTTCCAAACGATAGGGATACATTAAAATTTCAATTTCGAAAATTGATCGCACGAGGACTTTTACTTAAAATCGAAAAATGTTTCACAATCGATATACGATAAAAGAAGATAAGATGAAGAAAAAAAAAAACTAGAAAGTTATATTCAGTGAGAAAATAAGAGTCACACCTTGATAGCAAAGACGACCACATAGTCCGGAAATCGAAATCTCACTGGATAAAAGTGTTTCCTCTTCCGTAACAGAAAATTTCTACGTGCCTTGACGCATTCAAACTCATATATAAGATTGTCCCTCCGTGGCACGGGTACGTGCGATAAAGCACGTATAAAAAGAGAGAAAGAGTTTCAATGACAATAGAAATATCACACTAGAGGATCTGATAAATCACAAAAAACTAGGATTTAAAAAAAAATGTTTTTCATGCAATCTAATTTGACCCTGGAATAAGTGGCATTTTAAGTTATAAATTTACTGATAATATTTATTTTTGAAACAAATGTTACATTGGATACTTTTAAAACTGGCTTGTTGTTTATAAAGCAACATACGATAAAGTAAATATTTTTAATAAATAACAAATTTTTATTTTTCAGGAAAATCTATGTTTTATGATATTTTAAAAACACGAGTTTTACTTGATTTACTAATAAATTAATTAAAATGGCATACAAATTGAAATAAATATTAAATTTATACTTCAATAGTTTTAATTTAAATCTTAATGAAAAATTTTCATTGCGTTTTTATAAAGTGCTTTACTAAGCTTATACACGCGAACTCTTTCGATTGTTTCTATACCAATTAATTAAAGTTCATATAGCTAAATATTTAATTACGTAAAAATTTTTCACGAATACGCTTTGAATCAAGACGTAAATAACAAAATTTTAAATAAACATTAAAAAAAAAAAATATTTTGTATTCATTGTACCAAATTAAGTAAAATTTAATTGAAAGTATGCTTACGAATTGTTATTTTATTCAAGGATTCTTTGTTTTTCATCTATGGTATTTTATTTGATAAAACATTTCATTTATTTTCACATATAAATTTTTAAATTATTATACGATTCAATGCATTTCTTCTAAAATTCAATATAATTATTAATAATTTGCAAACAGATCAAATTTGTTTTATCGTTATAAAATATCGACGAATTTCAATATTTATTTACTATCCTTTTTTTATTGAATACCTTGAAAGATTTTAAAAGTAGCATTGATGAAAGTTTGTAACTTTCTATGATGCGTAAATTTCATGATAATCATCTTGCACGCATACTTATAATCGTTCATGTTTCCTAGAATATTTTCTAAAGCATATAAAACTTTTTAATAAAGTTATTGGAAAGAAATTTTTTAAAATCATTATTATACTCTTAGAGTGTTTAACGTTAAATTCTGAGCTTAAAAAACTTTGTTTAAATAGGAACCAGTGCACGTAAAAACTTTTTTTTTTCAATATTTTTGTAAAAAAAACTTTTTCATTCTTATTGAAAATTTTTTAGATTGACTTAAAACTATTTTAATTGAAAAAAATTTGAAATTTTACAAAAAAATTACACAAGAATGATAGTTTAATCAATAAAGTTTTCGATAAGTACTCTTCGATAAGTATCTTAAGAACAAATGAAATAAAAAAATTACCACTTGAAAACAGCAAATGAAATGTTCATTGGAAAATTTTAATCCTCTTATAAAATGAACGTTAAATGTTAGGAAATATCATCTTGATTGCTTATTATTGACTTTGAGCATAAGGACTCTTTGTTATAAGAAATATTTGTTATCTTTAAAATCTACTTTTACTTTAATACTTTAAACTTATTGCCTATTATTAACCATCATAATCCTTAACGATCTTACTTCGTTAATCTTTATAAAGAGATTAAAATTTTCCAAGTTTTCTTAGTTTCATTTAAGATGCTAGCATTTGTTATTTCTAAATTAACTACTTATTTATTAATCTTTATAAACAGATTAAAATATCTTAAGTTTTTTATTAACGTCAGATTATAGAATTTTTTATTTCTCAATTAATATAATTAATAATTAATATAATAGAATATTTTGTCTCATATTTAGATTATAAAAATTATTTTTAAACGTAAAATGAATGAATTTGTATAATATAGCAATGACAAGATTTCGCTTGCCGGAATAAAAAAGAAATTAATCTTGCTCTAGCAATGAACTGTGTTTTACATATTAAGCGATGAATTCATAAAGTTTTATGCATTTTGTAACCTTAATTTCACTCTGCTTATGATATACTGTGACACGCTGGTTGCAGATTTATTTACGAGTCGCTTACTGATATTTTAATTGAGTATTGCATTAGACGTAACCTCCATGCTTATTTGTTTATAAAGTAAGAAAATTTTATCGAACATTTTTTTTCAAATTTATTAAATAAATAGAACAAATCATAAATAAATATAATATTTTTGTGTATTTTTAAGAGGTTCTCGGTAGCAAAAAATTTTATGCGCTTATTTGTATGTAAAATTTTGAAACAATAATTTTTAGTCGTTCCGTAGAATTGAGAATTCAAATACTATACTGTGGTACAATCAAGTACAGCTATTATTACTCGAAACTGCGTATTGTTTGCAAAATAATGAATACTGTCTCTGCATATTTTTTTTTTTTTTTTTCCCATACTCTTTTTCCTTTCTTTATTATACGTATACATGTACGTTCCGCTTTTGGACTTTGTATATCAAGTGGGTATATAGCCCTTTTTTTGTACTGGTCCTTTTTTTGTGATCTTTTTTTCCAACATGTATTGCATTTTCCTCCTTCTCATCAGATTATAAACTCTTTCTCCGTACATCGCAAAATCACCGACCATTAAATCAAACTCCCAACATCGACCCACCTATTTGAGTAACAACCACACAATGCCCAGTCAAAAAATAACTACGTTTTAAGCTATCTCCCTGGCTTATATATATATGTGTGTACAAAACCACGATAAAAGAATGAAATAGACAATCTATGTTTGTCATGTGTATTCCTAGCATGTCTTCATCATATATTATATGTATAGATACTTTTTGTTACTGTTCAAACGATAATATGCTATTTTATGACTTTTGCTGGCTAGCGGTATACACAAAGGATTTATTTTTCGATCATCCGGTTTTTCGATGGTTTAAGCTCGACCTAGTTAAATTGTTAAGATATTGAATGATACGTTTTATCGATATACAAATCCTATAGATTTTTTCTATTCTCTTGAGTTTTATCTTAAAATTTAATATGACGTTTCAAACTCCTGCTATTGCCTACTCGTAAGATAAGATTTGCGATTATGGAAAATAAGGTTTTCGAAAAAAAAATAAATATTATAAAAAAATGTTTATGCATAAGATATCAAAATACGCTATTTTTGGAAAATTTACGAGTGCGTACTTCCGCATTTTCAAAATGGCTAAACCGATTTAAACTGAACGTGACGTCTTTTTATTTATTTTTCAAAAAGAATGCAGCTGACTTGTGATTTTTTTAGTTTGGCGGATGTGTTTTTATTTTATATTCATATTCCGAGTTTTGAATTTCAGATTTTTCAATGTTTTCATATAAAAATGTCATATTTTTGAAATATTTACAAATAAATTTAAAAATACATTAGCTTGTTTTTTCAGTAAATTTTTTTCAGCAACTCGAAAAGTCAGTTTCAAGATATTTATAAATCATCGTACTTTTTAACAATTTCATATTTTCATACTCGCCAAAAATTCTTTAATTTTCAAAACACTTGAATTTTTTAAATTTATTAAATCGTCTGAATTTTGAAGCAATAATTAAAAAGTTTATTCTTTTTCATCTTCAACATTTAATTTTTGTATACTTTCAAAAATTAAATACATGGTGTACATTAATGTTGCGCTTAATTTTAAATTTTCATGAAAAGAAGATGTAAAAAGAATAACATTAAGAACTTTAATCAAGTAATTTATAATCTTCACTTTTTCCCGTCAGCTCATAATTGAGGTTCTCTGTAAAAAAGCTTGCGGCTGCGTCTTTTCTTTTCTCATCTTGATTATTGCCTGGCAGTTTACTTTGATGCGTCTCTGGAGTTGAGGATAAGGTCAAAAGTTATGCAGAATTTCTTTGTAAAGGTATGTTGTTGGACAGATAGGATAATCACGTCTACTTCTGATAGGACTCTATTGGATTGTTTGCTTGCCGATACTGAAAAGACATTATTTCCTGGTTCTATGCTTATGTATAAAATCGTGCGCACGAGTACTTCAAACTACCCAAAGTATCTTTTCTCTAGGTATGTACCTAAAAAAAGCCCAATGCGGAGGGAAAAGACGAGATAAAAGATCTTACGATTCCCTTGATGCGCATTGAAGCTAAAAAGGAAGGTAATTCCTTTTAAATTCAACGTTTACGTTTAGTTGGATCGAATACGAAATCTTCCTTTGTTTAAGTAGGTTCAAATCAGCAACACGTGCACATCTGTTTCGATCTTGATTGAGCTGTTACATTATTCATGTTATGTGTAATCCGTCGATTGTAATTTTAATTAATTAATTCATCTTCGTATTTCGGTGCTACGAGCGTGCTAATATTTGTTGAAATGAACGAATAGACGTCTGTTAAGTAGCACGTGGCAGTACATCGTTAAGACGATCTTGCTTCATCGATTGATTTGAATTAATTTTTTTTTCTTTATAAAAATGTAAAAATAGCAAATAATATTTTTTGCTTATTATAAACTAATATTAATTAGTTTTACATATCTCTAACAGTCATATGCTGAGTTTCATAACAATTATATAATTACGATATAAATTTTCAGTTCAAAATTAAGATTTTAATCTGACAAATTTACTTTTATGATAAGAAAATTTCAATCAAGATATCTAATTGGTGATAAGAATCAACATAAGATAAAATGTTTATTTCATATTACGCTCATAAACGTATTTCAATTAAAATTTAATTATTCAAAAGAAGAATAATTTTAAAAGTATTTAGATATTAAATAAGAAGTTTATATAAAAGAAAATATTTTTATTACAATCGTATAATTGATTTGATAAAGTTGAAACAAAATTTTTTTATTATTTGAAATAATTTCTTATTAGCTTAAAAAAAACAAGTCTTTGAATAAGTCCTTTGAGAAATAAATGCATAAATACTAGAACAAAACGCAAGATCTACTTTTCCTATTCATTGTATTCTTCACTGCCAGTGCACGGAAAAATTTTCGCACAATCTAACACAAACAATAGAGTTGGTCTCTTGCCACCAGATCCGAATATATAAAAAGAAAAGAAAAGAAATTCTCTGCGCGTGATATCTGCGTAAACTGTAAAATCTAAAAAAAAAAGAATAAAGAAAAAAAATGAAGAAAAGGATAGAGCGTGTACTTGATGATTAAGGTACACCATCTCTTACGCGCTTCTTCTACTTTATATACCAAAGTAAAACGTAACTTTATGTACGCGTATTGTTATCAAAATAATCTCCTCTCTCTTATACACAAGCGTCGTTAGAGAAGCGCTACACAATTTTCGATGGCCTAGATAGATTAATACATACAGCGTGTACGTGTGTATGTGTTTATAAGTACAATTTTGGGCTCCCACAGGTGCGCGTCGTGTCTCTAACAATATGAGTTATACTACATAAGCTTAACGTATATTCAACCCTTATACTTCAATTTAATATGTATATGATAGTTCAAGGTGTATATACATATACATACTACTTAATATTATGTGCTTGCCCTTAATACCATAATTTGCCGTTCATTTTTGGTTGGGTGTATAGAGAAGCTATAATCTCAATGTTATTAGGAAGATTAAATGGAGTTAAGTTTTTAAGCAAGGAAAATAATAAACTGAAATAAATAAAAGAGTAGAATTTGAGTTTTAGAATTTAGGTAAGTAAGTCTCGAAAAGCAGCTTGGTATTGCATTAGTGTCAAAGCTTTTGTTAAAGGTTAATACAAATTTAAAGGCTTTCTTTTAGCTGGCTTTAGAAGTGCAATGATTTATTTTTAATTTGTAAGCTTGTTATTTTAGACGAAATTGAAAGGTATTGGAGCTTTCAGTTTCCTGTTGATTCTGCGTATTTATTTTTATCTTTTTTGTGAAGAAAGCTTTTGTAACTGTGATAAGAAAAGATAGTTATTTTCTTTTTTAAAGCGAAGGAAACATGTTTTTTGACATGGTAAAAATCAAAGTACATTTTCCCTTTTTATTCATTCTTTCTTTTTACAAAGGTTCAGTTGTTTTTTACAAAAAAAAAAAAAAAAATATTTTGCATTTTTTGATTAACTTTTATTTTATATTGTGAAATTTCACAGATATCTTCTTATTTTGGCGAAAAGTCATTTCCTTCAATTTTATTGTATCATAAAGTTTATTATTTTGAATTTATATTTATTTATTAACAAGAATTAATTTAATTAATTTTCAATATTTACAATAAGTACAATATTAACGTTTATTAATTTTTTGACACAAGTTATATTTTATAAGCACTTATTGTATAACACGACTTGAATTCATTTTCGTAGAACAAACAAATTATTCACAAAACTTGTAAATTAATAGAAATGCATTTAACCAACTTTGTATGAATATTTTGTTTTTAATTCTTATAAGACAAGACGATTAATCTGGATTGAAATTTCAATAAGCTAAATCTGAAAAAATCTACCTCTTTATGCAAACAAATAACTTATGGAGCCGAGTAAGTTTTAAAAATAGATAGCGGCAAATGTAAATTCAAGATGGGCTGTTTTAATTCTGTTATTTATGTGAAAAACTAATTTTCTTTTGCCATTCATAAAGAACATGGTTTGCACGGAAATTTTTGCATTTGCATTTGGAATTCGCTTTTCTCTCTCCCTTTCTATCTCTTTACTTCCATTCTTTCTATCCTTTTTTTTTTTACTTTAAAAGTAGAAATATCCCTCGGGCAAAATTGATAAAACAGAGCAAAAGCTCCCAATGGCATCATCGAGAAATAGTCCTCAGAAAATGGGTACCGACGTATATATTTCAGTTGGACGTCGCTTGTACGTTTATTCCCTACGAAGAAAGTCAAAAGGCTTTTTGAGTAACCAGCTATTCTCTGTAACTTTTCTTTATTTTCTTTTATGTACTTTTTTTTCTTTTTTTATTTTCTTTTACTTTTAAGCGTTGCAACTCTTGCTTCTCATTTTTGTAGTTACTTGAAAAGGACCCTTGACGATAGATGCAACCATACAAACCATTCAATTTTACCTTTCTCTATCTCTCTCTTTCTGTTTCTTTTTTTTATTCGTACTATGATAAATAAAAAAAGAAGAAAAAAAGAAAAAGAGTGGGTGCAAAGTCAAAGGGGATGATAGACCAGAGCTTTTCTTTCATATGTGAGAAGCAAGCGAGTACATGCTAATAAAGGCTTCTGCAAATGCATAGCGAAATCTCAAAGGAGTTATAAAGAAATTTATACTTTTTGAAATAGTACGAGAGAAAGTTTCTCATTCAAATAGACATGCAGAGATATAATTTTTCTCGGAATGATTTTTCAAAAAAAGCTTTTATTCGTTTCCATTTATTACAGTATTTATGTATCTTTTATTTTTTTTAAACGTCATCGTGTAAATTTCTATAATTTTCAAAATTTAAGAGGGAATATTCTACAAACAACAATTATTATAAGAAGAACAATAAGAGATATAGAAAAAAGTATAAATTAAAAAAAAAAACGCGATAAAATTTAAGTACTGAGATACTGTAAGTTTGATTCGAAAAAAAGCATTACGAAAACTTTGTTCTCGCTTATAAAATTTTATTAAAATTAGACAAAAGCCATTATATTCCTTCCTCCAGTTGAGTAGTTTTCCATTCGAGCTTTTATCTCAAAAGTATAATACTAGTTTTCCAAAATAGATTTTAGACATTCGTGCAAAATATCCTGAAGTTAATAGTACGCGTATGCACTCATGTTGTAAAATACAAAAGGGACGAAGTGGGATATTTTGTTGCATCGGGAAAATAATGAGCCGTAATCATATTGAAGCTGTAAATTTCTCTGCTTCTCTACTAAAGGTTATCAAATGATTATTAAAAGCTTTTATACTCTGTATTTTATGATTATGTGAAAATTTTAAAATCCATAATTGAAAAGCGAATAGATATGCGATAAATTAAAACAAAGAAACAAAGGGAGCACACGCGAAATCGTAATATGTGAAATGAACGATGAAAAGTTTAAATAAAAGAAAGGGAAGAACTTTTAATCTGAGCATATGGTCTTCAGATTTTTTTTATTACGGTCACGAGTTGTATATAACGCATATATCGGCAAAAGTAAAAGTCGTCGTATTGCTTATGTTGCATTTTATCCTATTGCAAGAAATAAAATTGAAAGAAGAAAAAAAAGACCAGATGAAAGTAAATGCAGGGAAGATAGTGAAAAAAAATGTATTTTTATTGAAAGAAATTGAAATGCAGTGTAGGGAATGTTTTTTTTTCCAAGAACTAAGATTTTTATTGGAAATTCTTTCATGAGGTGAAATCACGTTTATATGCTTTCTCTCCTTTTTTCTTCAAGGAAGTATATATTCTTTTGACTTTGGCCAAAGTATTTTTCTAGTAACGTGAAACATTCAAACATTATTTTTAATGATATCAACATGTTAGATTTTTATTACTCATTTTAATAAGAAAAATACGTACCTTGCTAAAATAAATAATTTAGCAATTCATTATTTATTTAAACTTGTAAATATTTAGATTCTATTTAATTTTTATTTTAAATTAAAAACTTTACGTTTTGGAAAATCGAGCAAAGTTAATTTTTAAGATTATATCAAAATAATTAAAGTTTGAGATAGAAAATGAAAAATAAATAATCAAATGCAACAAATTTTATAAACTTTTATAGCTTAAGTTAAAATTCAAAATATCTATATTTTTAGTTTAAATTATATGTCATCGTTCCTATTTTAATTAAAATAAAAAAAAAGATTAACTTATATCTATCTAAGTTACTCGACACTAAATTTATATACGGACGTACAGTCTCAACAGCACAATCACGTGGCAAGAAATACACCAAAACACTCTTGCAACTTTTCAGCGGATATCAACTTCATGTTTATAAATTTCAAGAATTCATCAAAAGTAAACACCTTTTCCTAAGATTATCAGTACATACATATATATGTGTGTGTGTGTGTTTGTGTGTGTATAAAGTTTTTGATGACACTGTTGCGTCTTTAAGGAAAGCATAAAGAAAAAGAATAAAAAAAAGACCAAAAGAAGCTAGCGTTTTAACCTCGACGGGACGTCTGTCACGTCTCACTTGGTGATCCTTCTTTCCTTTTTTTCTTTTTCATCTTTTGGTTCAGAAAACTTACTAAAAAGTTTATAAAGCAGCTTACTTCTCAAGCTACTTTGCAGTATCGTTAGGATATAATTCAACGAGTGCAGGATAAAAATAAAGTTTATAAAGAGTGCGCAATATATTTATTGGAAGCTTGTCTACAATATCATCAATTCATCTTCTTCTTTTGCTTTATATTTTTTTTTATTACTCGACACTTGATATATAAATAAAAAATGAGAAAATTCAAAAGGTCAGATATGAGTTACTTTTTTTTTGCGAGGTAAAGCAATCCGCTTAAAGTTTTTCACGTAACACTTTATAATACTTTGAATTTTTTATATTATTTTCATTATTTTCAGTAAGATTGTTGGTTAAAAGTTTAATAAACTTTTTTTTTGTTAAAATTTTATGAAATGTATTTAATGTTTATTAAAATTTATTAAAAATAATAATTTTGAAGGAGAAACTTTAAAAGTTTTTAATAGCAAAATTTTATATTGTATACAGTTTGTATATTGTATACAGTTTGTATATTTTCAACAATTTTATATAAACAGCTTACATCGTAATTTATTTATTTTTTTGACAATTTAACGACATCGTTAAATTTATATGATCAACTAAAATAAACTACTAAATAAATTTTCTAACGTAATGAGAAGAATATTATCAGATCGAGATAAAGTCGGAATACGTTCCTAATTAATCTACGCAAGTAATAGTTGTGCGTATTTCCTTTAATGATACACTATTGCAACGCAGGTTGTCTCCGTGCTTGATGTTTATTTGGCAAATTAACAGATGTAGAGAAAGGCAATGAATTACAATATTGTAATATTAATAAAAAAATTATTTCCATAAATAAATTTTTTATAGTAAAAAATTTTATAATTTGTGAAAATAATTTCAATATTACTTTACCTTACGGTTAGATGATTCGTCGAATAATATAAAAACCACAATTAGCAAAAATATGAAAAATCTTAAGAAACATCCAAAATTAAATAAAAATTATTGAAATTATTTTTAATAGAAAAGTTAATTTTTTTGATACAGAAAAAAAATTATTTTTCAAGATTCTTAATGATATGTACACTTGGCGGAAAGGATATTTTTCCGAATGTGTACCTCAAATGGCAGCGCTGCATATTTTACCACAGACATAAGAAAACTTCGAATTATGCATTGAGTTTCGCATCATGATTATTTTGTTTTTTCTTATAGGTTATTCATGCAAAATTCAAATCATAATAACTTAAAATTTATTGCTTATATAATTTAAATTCACAATATTAGATTCTATATGATTATTGAACTAAGAAATAAAAATTTTATTCAATAAAATTATAATTCGGATCATGAAAAAATAAAGTAATATTGTTTGTTTACTAATATTATGTCATTAAGTAATAAGTAACAATGATGCGAAAGTTGCTCTATAATTTAGAATTGTCTTATGCCTGTGGTAAAATATGCGATGTTGCCATTTGAGGTTAACATTCGGAAAAATATCCTTTCCGCCAAGTGTACATGGAATTTTTCACCTGCCTATAAGACTCATAATTTTAAAAAGTTTAATTGAAGTAACTGAGCATTAGATTGAAATTCTGCTGCAAGGAAATTTCTCTTGTGCAAT
Organism: Anastatus disparis; assembly: GCA_017163975.1. Lineage (NCBI taxonomy): Eukaryota > Metazoa > Arthropoda > Insecta > Hymenoptera > Eupelmidae > Anastatus > Anastatus disparis. Next base: position 13,059,192 of record JAFFSR010000335.1, on the reverse strand, counting down.
TGGGACATCAGGTTAAAGCGTAACCATATCTAAAGCTCATTCTCTATCTCTATCTTTTTCTCTCTGATCCTCTAACTTTATCTGTCTCTATTCCGCTCTCTCTCTTGCTCCAGTGGATATCTACGTATACACTAGACGAGGACTATAGTTGTTCTCGGTGTCCCTCTGTAGCTACAAAATGAAAGGATGAAACATGACCCACTCGAATCTGTGTTCTGTCCTTCGAGAACAGAGAAGCCGTTAAACTTTCTTCTCTCATATATGTTCACCAAAGTAAGGGGTGTGCAAAGACCAACGCTCTTTAAATTATTAGTTTGTTCTTTTTTTTTATCAACCTCGAAATATTATACGTGTACTTTGATGTCATAACGATGCTGTTAATTCAATTTGTTAATGATAAAGAAAATTAATCGTTGCTATATTTACGCTTCAAATAAATTGTTTATTTATTTTTTGCGACTATAACGTAGTATTTTTTGTTTATGTATTGGTTTCATGTTTAAATTTGTATATTAAGGATTTAAAATTTGGAAAATTTAAAACTATTTCAACAAATAATTGATTAGTTATTTTTATTATTCAAAGGCAGGTAAATATGGGTCATAAATTTCAAAAATTATAATTAATTAGGCTATAATCGAAAAAATACTGTAAAAAATTTATAACTCATTTTCAATGAAATTCAGTGCCAAAGCATAAAAAATCATTTTTAAAAATTAGCACTATTATGCCGTTAGAAGAAAAACAAATAGTCTCTGAAAAAGAGAGTAAAAAAAGGTAACAAACAATTGAGTACGATAAACTTAGCGTGCATTCTTATGCATGCATATATGTAAAATGCATAAATTTATACGTATACATAGTATCTACAATCGAGACAACAATGCTGTATGCATGCGTGCAAGAATCGCGTATACGATTTAAAAGCACTCCGAATTAAATTGCGATACCTGTAATTTTTATAGTCCGCGCGGTATTTGCAATCCAAACTTTCAATGTTTTATTTCTGTAATTTTTTTTTATTTCTATTTATTTATCCCTATTTTTTCATTCGCTTCAATTGATAAAAAAAGGGGTGCGTACTATGCGTGGATGCGCATACGCGCGCAGGGATTTTCATTATTTGCGAGTAAAATTGTTTGCGTTTTGTTCTATTACGTGCTCTTTCATTTTGAAAATGATGTTACTAGCCATACAGTACGACATTACGATGTAATTGCAAGGGTATACACACAATATGCCATTTGTTAAAGGCAAAGTGGCCACACGTCGTGAGCATATGCATATGCACGTACCCTTCCCTCTCTTCCTCTAACTCTTGCTCTCGCTCAAACCCCACGAGTACGTGGTATAACATGTATATATATAGCTCTGTACATGTTTGCTAAGTGCACGTATATGTGTAGAGGTGTATATGTATACGTGTTTGTACGCGTTTACATGCAGAAACATTTATGTTTTGTGTTTGTATTTACCAAATAAAGTATAAGTATGCTTGTAGAAAAATATGAATTTTTAATTTTTCCTTTATTTCTATATACTATCTATAAGTGTAAAGAATAAAAGAAGTATCATCCCTTTTCTTCCAACCGATGCCTTTAAGGATTACGCGAGAGGCTATGTGTGTCAAGATTTATGCGCATTCTTATCAGTTCTGTGGCGTCGAAGGGATTACCTTTGATTACTAGTTGCTTCCGACGTTTTGTACGAGCTTTTTTTTTAACGGATAGTAAGTTTCTTTTTTTTTTAAAGATACCTGAAGGTAAGAGTGCAAGAAAGAATGGGTCGTTATAATCGCAATACTAGAGGAAGAATAAAAAAACGTAAAGAAAGTAAAGGAATATCTGCTTCTCGTCTCGACAAAAACCTCGAGGCCTCTGTAATTATCCACTGAAGTGCAGTCCTAAGAATAATTCCAGAAAGTTTATTATAGTCGTAAAGAGTGGTCAGAGCTGGAAAGAGAAGAGTTAGGGAGGATCGGCTCGTTAACGGACGATGGCAAGCCTTTGTTAAAACCTCGATATATAGATTTTTTTTTCTCCTCCACGTGTTTTATCTTACAAGAAAATTTATTACAAGGTATTATTTTTGGATTTGAATTAATCGAAAAATTTTTTTATAATTTATCATCGAAGACTAATGTTACAATTATGATCTTACAATTACGAACATTTATACAAATGTTAATGAAATGGAAATATAAATTAATATTACGTTTTTGCAATTTTGAAATATTTGTTCAATTTAAAATGTAAATGAATTACGAAACTAAATGTGAAATGTTAATTTCATACTACATTGGGTGTAACGTTGGTTTTGTAAATAATCATTATTTACAATATTTATACTCACATGAAATTACACTTCGCATGCTAAAAATGTAATTAGAGAACATCTTTATGCAAGCAAAATTTATATTATCTTCGATATTTTTCAAATTATTTAATATAGAACAAGTAATGTATTAATGAATTCTGACGTTGATAGGTAACATTAGATTCTGACGCTGGCATAAATGTAAGACAACAATTGTAGTTTCAAAATCAATGGCTATTATTATTCCTTACTATTGCTAAACATTGAATAATATTTCAATTATTTAGTAAATAAACTATTATAATAATGTAAAAAATTATAATTACAAAATTTTATTCATATTTTATAAAATATTGTATTTATAAAACTTGTGTTTGTAAAATTAATAAAACTTTTACATTATGGTCAACTTATTTCATTATAAAGTTGTTCCATAATAAAAATAATATTTCAAAAATATGAATAAATATTATTGATTGCTATACTTAAAAAATAATTTTCTATACTCTCTATCATTTCACAATTCGATTTATAACTTCCCAGTAATATTACTATGAAATTGAGCAAATCGAAGACTTAAAGTGAAGTGTCTAATTCTCTAAGAGAGATTCCATACTCGCAATTTCCAAGTTGGAAGTAAGATTGCATCACTTTAGGTAAAACTTATTCGAACTAACATTTGCTTAAAGGGTATACGATTTGATGTATTGCGCGAGGTTCTCCAGAAATTTAAAGACTTTTTGTACATGAATAAGGAAATTAACGATAAAAAATACTTTATTATAATATATTTATTTAAATATGCTAACTACATTATTTTTATTTTAGTTTATGAACTTATGAAGATGAAATAGTTTCAAAAGTTATTCACTAATAATATATTTTAAAATAATCAAAATATATCATTTTTAGGAATCATAATTGATTCTAGAAGTAGCTTGATCGATTTTGATAAAATATGACTCTTTTCGAGATGATGACAGTTAACTTTTTTAGTTTGGTTGATATATTTTTATTTTACATTGATTTTTATATTAGAACTTCAAACTTTTGAAATATTTGCAAAAAATTTTAAAGTAGTTTTGTTTACCTTTTTTCCTCTAGCAAGAACTTTTTTGATAAGGTTTTTGATGCGAGAAAATATTACTCTTATGATGCATAAGTTTAACTTAAAAACTGATATATGATATTTTGATGAAATTTTAATGAATTGATATAAATACATGATTTTCGAAAAAAAAATATTTTTATCAAAAAGTCTTTTTTTGTAATCTTCATAACTTAAGTAAATCTTCACAATTTTTTTTTTAAATTGAACTTTTTGGATTTACTTTTTTTACTCAAAAGATTTTAATCTCGACTTTCATATATTTAAAGCAAAGATCTTATTGAATTTTTTGTTCAAAAATTGTATAACGGTAAAGCCGATGTAAAATTTGTTTAAAAACTTTAAAATTCAAAGGAAAAAGCTCATAATTTTTAATAAATCGAGCGGTTAGCAGAATGGAGTACGACTTTTTATATAATTTAATATAAAAAAGACTATCCGAACATTTAGAAGAAAATAAAAAATTCAAACTCCTTATAATCTCCTTGTTGGTTCAAATAATTGAATATCGATTCCTTGAAAACTTTAGCAATTTAATGTTGATTGTAATAAAATGTATCAAACGCTTAAATAATTTCTTTCCAGTCAAAAAGAAATAACGATATAACATCAAAGTACAGCAATCACAGTACTATTTAAATCGAAACGATCGTAATTAAATTCTAAATTCAACGCTAAAAATTTTTATTTAGATTTTAACGACGATTGTCTCGATTTAAATAGTGCTGTAATTAACGTAATTTAATACCATACTGTTATTTTTGGCCTCTTTGTCTTTACGAAGGACGTATACGTAAGCATTTCAAATGTTGTACTAGATAGCAAAAATAAATTGCTCGACTTTCCAAGAAGTTAGTGCCCAATTATTTAAGCAATAAACATTGATTTTTTCGTTTTTATATAACATAAAATATCCTAATTTTTTAAAAAATAAATAACATTATTTCATTTTTAAAAATAGTGCGTATTCACAAAGACAAATATTCAATTAGATTTTTAATATTTCAAACAATTATTTAGTTTATTTTTTCTAAAAGGTAATTTAAAAAATTGTTCTAAGTATTTTATAAACTGACCACAAATTTCTTCAACAATATTATAATACGCAATACAAATAAATATATTATTCGAACATCTCGAAATATTTAATATCAATAGGAAAATAATACGAATTCCAAAAAAACAAAAACAGAGATGAGTGTCACGAATGGTGACATGAGTACAAAACTGTTCTGAGAAAGGACTATATGAAGAGAAGAAGGAAAATTCCGCAAGCATACAGTATGCGAATACTCTGCACTTATGATGAAATGCCAGCGTATAACGAATGAGTTTCTACTAAGTGCCGAGGATTTAATCGCTAAAGGGGTAACCGCAACACTTTTCTTGTGTGCCGGGTTTGCGTTGCGGTTTTCCTAAGCGATAAAGTAGGAACGCTAAGGAAATACCTACATGTCACCGAAGTGAAATAAAATGCTTATACACAATTTAATAATAATATTAAAAATAATAATAATAATAATAATAATAATAATAATGGTAGTAAAAAATATAGTTCTTATAAAAACATTTAAATTAAAATTGTTAAACAATTTAAAAATTAAACTGAAAATGTTTATCAAATTATGGTCAACATTTAAAATTATTCGTTACATGATAACTCATTATCAATATAAAAAATTATCAGTGTATCCAGATCATTATCAAACCTTTTCAATACGCCAAAAACTTTAAATTATTCTCTTCAGTAATTGAAGTTCATAACTTATTGTAAATTAAAAAAAAAATAAAAGAAAAAAACAAAAGATTTCCTTTATATATAAATTTTTAATTATTTGACCAGAGCTCTTTATGTTTAACAGTATCGAATCACATTTAAACCTTTCTTAGAACCCTAGTCTTAGAAACGTTCTCTTTGGAGCATGATATAATTAATATCTGACTCCTTACTAGTATACAATGGGGTTCACCTTAGAAGACATCTTGGGCTTTACAAACTTGATAGGCTTTGTTAAGACCGTATGCTTAACAGTTTCAGCTCGACATATTTTGACGAATGACATTTCGACGTATTTGAAATATTAAAGATGTCAAAGGATTTGTAAATTTTTATTGGAATAAGGGATAGAAAATAGTAGTTGTTATATTATAAATTATAAAACATAAAAAGCGCAAAGATATTTATCGTTTTCTTTATACTCCTTGTTTATACTCCATATATCCCTTTTTTCGCATCTTTTTTTCTTTACTCAACTCAAGGACGTACATAATGTAATGCACGGACATATAATATATAGAGGAAAGAAAATCTTCTGCATCGAAGAGAGTTTACTATTAATAGAAGTACTCACTGCGACTATTCTTTTTCCCGTGGGTTAGAGCCTTTTTTTTCCTCTTTTTTTTTTAATGTCGGAGAAAGTCGATCAATCGAGTGGCTACTCTGCTGAGTTTTAAAAATTGCTCTTTAAATCATTTCGATAGGTTTCAGTGTTGACATGGTTTGTAGAATTTCTTAGGTATTATTTTTAAAAAGGTAGATTAAATTATTTGTACTCGTTGGTCAATTAAAGAAATTATATAATTATTAAAAAAAAATGTTGAACTTACTATAATCAAAATTAATTATGAGATAATTATTATTTTACAAAATTATTTTTTCATTTTTTTACTTATTATGATCCACATGTGCTATTTTCATCTGTAAATATAGAATTATAAATGATTAATGTTGTTTATAATCGATAACTTTAATTACTTCACGAAATAGTTACTCGAAATTTAATACCTAAAATGTACACATTATAAGTTGATCATAAATACCATAAGGTTAATCATTTGATCAATGTGCTACATGGAATAATATATGTAGAAAAGTGTATCAATAAGTTTTTGGGTCATTTATCAATTATTAATTACATCAGCTATTGGCTGCTTAACACCAGATCACCAAGAGAGTAGCGCGTTAATCATAGTTAAAAGAAAGTAATCCGATTTGCATAATAAACGATTTACCAAGCATGGCAAAATTAAAGAGGATTGCATTAATCTCGATGCGCTTTAGCCTGACTCAATATTACAATATGAAAAAAGTTTTTAGTTCACCTGTATCGGTCCATAAATAAATGGGTATCCGACCCTCCTTGAAAAGTCATTCAGAAGCAGAGATCCAAGGAGCTCAATATACACGAAGTAGGGGAGACATGTTTTTTTCCTTGTTCAAACTTTGAAGAAAAAAAAAAGAAGAATAAGAAGGACTGTACATGTGCCGAGCAACTTTTTCGTTGTCTCTGAAGAATGCAAATTCTTACGAGGTTCCCTATCTCAGCAAACTAAGAAATAACACACAAGCACAGCAAAGAATAGAGAAGAGAAGGATATGAACAGGAAAAAAAAGCATGAGAATTTGTTAAGGCGGCTCACGTATCTAGAACCAGTGGTTACTTGAAAAAGGCGAGCCGCAGCAACATTAGATCAGAAAAGTTTTTTTTTTTTTTTTTTGCGAAACTGCAATAGTAAGCTTTCTTTTCTTGGATATCTGGAAACTCAAAGTAACAAATGTCGTTACATGTACAAGACTTCGATGAACAATCGTTGACTTTTGAAGTTAGAGGGGATATGTCGAGCTTACTTTATCAAGAATACTTTGAGTTTATCTCGTTATAGGTTGGAGAATTCCTCGAAACATTTGTTTTCTATGTACGTGTTATGTACTCCTGAATACAAAACACAGCAACAAGTTTTGCTAAACTTATTATTGGCTTTGGTACTTTTCAAGAGTGGACATTTAAGCCTGTTAAATTATTAAATTAGCAAATGTTAAAACTATTTCAAAAATTTATTTTACGTATACTTTTCATTTTTTTTTTTTTTTTAACAAATTTAATTTAATAAATTTAGAAGTTTGGTTGAATATAAAAAAAATTATCCTTAAGTTTTCTTTTCTATTCTGAGTTTGACCATACTTTGTTTTCCAGAATTGGATTGAAAAAAAAAAGCTGAACCATATCGTCAGTGTTACAGTTAAATAATCTTACATTGAAATTATTTTCATTTGATACTAGCAAAAAGAGAATAGTTTGTCGTTATTTGATATTTAATATCTCGATTATCATATGAAATTTTTTTTCATGATTCATGATAGCAAGTATCGTATGAAATTTGTATAGATTATTACGAGCTGAGAAAATATAAGATGAACGAGATATGACTTTATGTATTACGTTCAACGTGCCGTTTATTCATTAATATTCTCTCTTATGTCAAGAATATTATGTATTAAATTCATCGCACAAAGTTGCTAACTAGTTTAAAGATGCTTCATATATTATATATTTTAGATGACAAGATTTATAAAATAAAGTTAAAAAGATTTCCATACTCTCCCTAAGCCTTCACTTTCTAATTCTGATTGGTTCAATGCTATTTTCTTATTTCATCGTGGATTATATTTCAAATAAAGTTAATGATTATAAATTGATTTATTTTGCAAAATTTTTAGTTTTTCGTTTAATTTTATGTGATTGTTTAAATTTCACTTAATACAGAAATTATAATTAAATTTATATTAAGTTGGATAATTGAATTTATTATCTAATTTATTTCACAGTAAAATTTTAAATACTCAATGTGTATATATACATACATCCATAGTAACTTCAAATTAAATATTTCAAATAATTGTCATATCAATTATTTCATTTATGAATAATATGTATTCGTGTACGGTGCGCGAGTTTGTGTGTGCATGCGTGCGTTAATACATAAGAATTTTAATTGAAAATTATCGAACATCTTTTTTCTATCTAAAATTAAACTGTATGTATCTGTTGTAATTTTTAACACGCTGTTTCTAAAATGAAAATTTTTCAATTAAACTCGATACAACTGCAGAACTATAAACAACTTACTTTTTTTAACTTTGCAATAACTAAAATAGATAAAGAATTAAAATAAAAATAAATTTATAAAGCACAAAGTAAGCTCTTTTTGAAATATCACACTATCAAACCATAAAATAATATAAACTTTTGGGTTTTAATTTATTTTTAATTTTAACAAACGTTTGAAAATGTTTATGCTTTAATGTTTACAAATACAAAAATTCGCAATAAATTTTACTTTTAGCAAATTACATTTTTCTGAAAAGTTTATTAATAAAGTTTTAATATAACGGTAATATTATTAAAATGTGCTGCAATAAAGTGAAGTTGTTTGTATTTTTTGATAAAATGTATCATCTGTTTTAGTAATAAAGGAATCACAAAAAAGATAAATAATTCATACGCCATTAAATGAAACTTAATTAATAAAAAAGAAATCATGAATATCACGTGTGTTTATGTAAAGTTTTCCCTGTTAATTTAATCCATATGAAAAAAATATGTTTACCTCCGAGCATCTGTCGCGCAGAGGCGTAAAACATAGGGGTAATTTTTCTTTTAGAATAAGACTAAAAACATACGATATAAGAAAATGCTACCTATCCTCGAAGTCAAGTGTTTATACAAGAAAGAAAAGAAAAAAAAATATAATTCTTTTTGATTGATCATCAATTGTGTGACATATCGTCATTTATTTAGTGTGTCGGTTACAAGGAGATATTTCGAAAAAAAAAGAAAAGAATAATGTCGCATTTCAGGGTAAGAAGAAGAACGGCTAACGTTTATATATCCTCCCCCTTGTATATATGGAGGTTATAGGTGAAAACGACCTTCAGCAAAGCTCAAATCGGACGTCAAGATGAAATAAAAAGAAAAAAAAAGACATAGACTTATGTTGTCTACACTTTGACTTGAGTCTTATCATACTAAAAGCTTTCTTGTAGTTTCTTCACCTTTATTCCTTATTTTACGTTATTCCTTATGTTTACTTGTTATCAAGATATTCATAAAGAAAAAAGTAAAGCTTTAATTTAATGAATGGAATTATTCAAAGAAATAATTTATCCGAAATTCGTTTCTTATATCAACTTGTGACATACGTAATTTTCTTAATATTGATAGATTTCCCTTTGACTTTAATTAGATTTATAAAGGTTCGATATTATTGGAATTAAATATTTCTAGGAACGAATTACATATGAATAAAAAAATTTTGTTTTCTTAACGTATTCCTTAAGTTTCCATTAAAAACATATTTCTTTAGATAGACAAATTAAATATTTTAAGCCTTTACTTAAGCAAACGCCCAAACTCGTCCGAAGCCGCCTTTCGTGGGGACGCTATAAGTAAACGAAGACTTGAAGGAGTGGGGATATAGCAGCTTAATTAAAGGGTTAAAAAGAATAATTAAATCTCAAATAAACATAACAAAACTTTAAACGAGAAATTATTTTAAATTTCTATAATTTCTGTAAAAATATTTCTACGCTCTTACACAATTAACAATCAATTCATAAATCCAATAATTCGAACTATAGATTCATTAACTTCAATATTATTGAAAGCAAGAGAATGTATAAGAAAAAAAGAAGAGAAAAATAAGAAAATTATACCTAGTTATAGGCCAAAGTGGATAGCAAATTTCTAAGCGTTACTACATCTTATACATCCACGGCACGCAGTATGGCATAGCAGATAGAGAAGGCAGAGAAGGGTTTACTTCATTCTGAAGCAGCCGCATGCTATTCACAGGCAAACGGGTACACGAGATATATTTTGCATATACATCCGAGTAATGGAATATCGAGCACGTTTTAGACGAGATTCTCTCTCTCCGAGTCTATCTTCTTCTTACTTTATCATTCTCTCTTTCTCAATCTCTTTCTCTATCTTTCTCTTTCTATCTCTTTCTGTACTGATGAAAGTAAAGAGGAAGGAAATTCTGTTTCGCAAAGCTGTTATACCTTGCCTTAGGCATATTACAATATAATGTTGTATACATATACATATATAATATGTATATGATATAAGCTCAATCAATCTGTCATTATCATCATTCATGAAAGTACGTTTCTCAAACTTGCTTTTTATATTAATATATATACTCTTGTATACCTTTTTTTCTCGATCAAATAAACATTACTGCGAAAGACTTTTCCTCTTCTTTTCTTCAGTAAAAAGATATACGTTTTTATGGTAACCCTCGCAAGGATGCGTTGCAAGAATATTGAAGAGGTATAAGGAAAATATAAATAAGCTTGTTATATTTCAAAAGGGATATTTATTTATTGGATGGGAATATAAGATTTAATTGTTGGATGTATGAATTTATGAGTCAAGAAATAATGCAAACTATAATTAATCAATGGCAATATTTAAACAATTTAAAGAAAAAAACTTATTACTGAAATAATCATTGTTAAATCATAAAAAAATTTATAGAGATATATAAATAAATACAAAAAACTAAAAGGAAAGATTGAATGCTTTACTTTACTTTTCGAATACTTTATTTTACTTTGATTGAATGTAATATATAATGGAAATCTGATAAAAAGTTTCAATCGTAAAATTAAAAGATTTCTTATTTATGACTAAATCTAAAGAATCAGAATTCTTTATGTTTTCATCAAAACGTTATTCTTTACGATCAATTAAAAAGTGATATAAAAGTACTACTGTATTGAAGGGATTAAAAATATATATTTTAAATAGAAATTAGATAATCAAATATTATTAAATTATTTTCATTCAAATTCAAAACTTCAAATTTTTAATATTACCAACAGAAATGTTATTTGATTAAATTTAATTTTATTATTTACTTACAGCAGCTTATCCAAATACATTTCATTCTACATAAAGTGTGCTGAGTAAATAACGAATTATGATATTATTTCATTGTAGGCAAATAGAGTATAGTAAGTATAAACATTCATTTTCAAATTAATTATAGTGGCATACAATTTATTAAAACTCTGTAAATATGCTATTGTAAGCTCCCAAAATATAAAAAGAGTCTTAAGAAACTTTGTCAATATTAAAGTTCATATTAAAGCCAACATGAAAAAAAAATTGTAGAATATTGAAAACCACAACCTTTTTTTTATTAAATTATGAATTTTATTATTTATTAAAAAATCGTGTACTCTCAGAATAATTTTATTAAGATATATATTTTGAAATATAATATACAAAATATATTTTAATTTGAAAAAATAATAACTGGTTTTATTAATTTTGTAACATAATTTTCTAAATTTTTTTCCTTAAATCGATAGTTTTTGAGTAAAAAATTAACAAATTCTATAAATTTGCTAAAAAAGCTAAAATTCTCGTTAGTATATAATTTTTAATCAATCTATAATTTTTATCTATATCTATAATTTTAAATAAATTAATTTTTATTTCTAAAAATTTCTGTGTACTTCCAATTTCAACTAGAACATACTCCTAGAATTATAGTAATTTACTTTGTTTTTACTCGGTGAGTTGACATGAAACGTCCCCTATATATATCTTAATTAAGAGATTTACGATAACAGATTACAGTACAGGTATAATTTAGTTATTACGGAAATAATAAAAGAAAAATTAATTAAAGAGAAAATTCATTATTAATAATCCCTTATTAATTTCATTAAACTGTCTAGGATTGTCCCAATTTCAATAAATACGATAATACGGATGTAAACAAACAGCTTATAATGTGTACCTTGACATTGAGTTGCTTAAGTTATTGGATTAGTTTTTACACGTGTACGATTTAGCGTGTATACGGAAAGAGCCTTTGTAATAATTGTAGTTATTTTTTCCATGATCATTAACAATGAAGGTTGTTCCAATAAGTTTGATCGATCATTGTTTTGATAGAATTTAGTATATATATAACAAACAAAGTGACGTACTTAATGGGTTGTCGTATCTAAAAGGAAAAGTGGTTAGTATATATACATATAGACTAATCAACGTCGTTAAATTTGTTTGCAGATACTTATTGATCGTTGCGGGTTTCAACTCAGTGACTTTGGTGAGAAAATAATTGCTAAATGTTCGGTAGCACATCTCAGGAGGGGGGTTGGGGGGGGGGGGAGATCAGGTCTTCATTAAGCCGCAGTTTATCACGTTGCTATAGACGTGAGGTGCATATACACATACTTTAGAGAGGTGTACCTTATGTACCTCTTGTTTCTTGTTCTCTCCTTTCTATTGTTCTTACTTTCTGTTTCTCTTTTTCAATTCCCAATAGTAGGCATGCACAGCTAAGGCACTAAGTTCGGAATGCAATATTGATTTTTTTTTTCAATACGCACCCACGTTCTTATTGCACGTTTTGCTCTATAATTGCATTTTGTCTGTATTGGCATGTCACTTTTATTGCTTTATTTTGGTGGCTTGACATTTATGAGTGACGGGACATGTGGAAGTAATAAAAAGTTTAAAAAAAGTTTCGGAAATTCGTGTACATAAGTTTCATCGTGAAATCTTATATGTTTCATACAATCAATGTCAATAAAAAAATTACTATACATACTACAAGTCATTTTCATAAAATAATAATTAGTACATAAAATACAAAAATCCAAAGAAATAAAATAAAAACAAATATGATTTATCAAAATTTTCATTTCAAATATTAGCTAGCAAAGAAATTTGCTAATCAAAACATAAACCTAAATAATAGAAAAAAAAAACTTTATTTACTTGCTTTATATAAAGAAAGTCTTTCATCACTCAAAGTAACCGCATGCGCTTTTCTTTTAAATTCCCCGAAAGTACAAAAAGCACGAAGAAAAGATGAAGTTGTGTTAAAAGGAAAAGTTGTTCCCAAGTGTAATACCAAGGTAAAAGAAGCTTTCAGTAGCATACAAGACAAAAATAAAGAAAGAGAGAGAAAAAAAAGAGAGACAAAGAGAATGATTTTCTAAAGTTAGATCCTTCAATTTGTCATGCTGACCGTTGTCCATGAATCTTTGAGTTGATGTAAAATATATTACCTTAAGCAAAAGCAAAACTTTGTAGGGAAACTCGAAATCTCTTATAAAAAAATGCACGAGAGTTAAAGAAAAGTGATAAAGAGAAAATAGAATCCTTTTTAGATACTGAGTATCCAGGTGCTTTTCTTAATCTTGTAAATAGTTTGATCAAAGTAAAGTGTAATAATAAAGAGAAGTATCTTTGATTCAATTTTGGTTTTTCTTTAAAATCTGAAAAAAAGGAAGAGAAAAAAGTTTGCACTTTTGGTTTACAGGTTGGTCGGATATTGTGGTATAAAAAAAGAACGAATCTCTAGCAAGATTACAGAATCTCTAAGCTTCTTCTTAGTGTGGAAGAAAAGAAAGAAAAAATTGTTGCGCAGTTTAACTGCAGAGTACGTAAAGTAAAGAGAAAATCAAGTCGCGTAGTTTTTCATTCTCTTTTTTTCTTTAGTTTTTATTTTCTTGTTGTACTTCTTTTTCGACCTAATTCACGATGTTTGGTTGCGGGTAATATAAGTAGCAAAAATCACGAGCAACATAAAAATGAGGACTTTATTTTTCTTTTTTAAAATAAACATGAAAAATAAAATAAAAATAAATGACTAAAACAAAAAGTGTTTGCATAGTCCATTTGTTGAAATCTGTATTGGCACGTCTTACATAAAAAATGAGCAGAGATGCCAGTTTTCATCTCGATCTTCAATAACACATGTTAGCCGCAGGCAATATAATGTGATACAAGATTACATAATAAAGCTTATACAAGTCAAACTTTCCATGTGTAAACATTGTTTTCTAACTTGTTAGATAATCTCGAGTACAATGAAAATTTAGCTACCACGTTTAATTAAACATAAACATCATGTTAAATAGTTAAAGCCAGATAAAATTTAACTTGCAAAAAATTTAATATCATCTGATTAAATAAGAGATTTATTAGTTTTTATTTAAGCAAAAAAAAATAATTTTAAGATTTTAGAAAATTATTAAAGTCTTTCAGGATGTTATTCTGAGCATAATAAACGTAAACAAGATTAAAGTTAAAAAAAGTGAATTATAAAGTAATACATTGTGTAAATAAACAAAACTAATCAAACAAAGAAATTGATATTCTTTTCACTTTCTAAACTTTTTTAAAGAATGACGCTCTTTAGTTCTCTCTAAATTTCAAGTCTATAATTAAAGAGAAGCTCTTTAATTAGATAAGAAAGAAAAAAAAAGTTTGAGCTAGTTGTAATTTGTGGTAAGGTATAAATCTCCGTTGATAAACTACAATTTTCTTCTCGCATCAAATTATCGTAAAATGTGTATTCTGTAAGGATTACACGAAGAGGGGAAAAAAGATTGGATAGGAAACTTTTTTAATGCCCTGTAATTTTATCGATTACATACAAACTTTATTGATGTAGTTTACATTTAAAGTTAGTCCTGTAAAGTAGACTGTAAATTGTTAATCCAGACTTTTTTACATTAAAAATTTTCTCTTTGGATCAAGCTGGATGAACATTTGTTTGATGATTTTTAACGAGAATTAATAAAAGAAAGTTGAAATAATCCTTAAGAAAAAGAGCTAATGAAATATTAGTACATTTATAATTTCTGAAATATAGCTTGAAAAAAAAGAAACAATAAAAACTTTAACTTCAAAATACTCGAGGGGGATTAAACAAGCTAACAATTAAAAAATTGTACAGTTTTATGTCTGTGAAACGTATTATTTGAATTAATAACCCGGATAAAAAAGTTTTTATCGCACTTTTATATAACTTCTTTACTTATAAAATCCCAGAATCGTTGTGAAGCTTAGTGAATTCTTTGCAATGAATGTGAGAAAAATAGAAACTTTCACAATGACGAGAAACTTTTCCATTTGTTTATTGAATATGATTAAAATTAGTCATAATAGTTTTTAATTTCAATGATCCTGTTAATTATACTTCATTGATCATTGAATTAAAAGTATTAAATGAATAGGTTCACTGACAAACTATCTCTTGTCTGTAATGAATGTGGACTGTGTTTTAATGAATTCCGATTCTTCAAATACAGAATTAAATTTACAGTTTCATCGATACTAGAATTATGTTCCTTATTTTATTATTTAATATAAAGAATGTTACAATATTTATAATTTATATATGAGTATATTTATAATTTTATGTATAAAATCTTTCACATTAAATGAGCGCGACCCATCTCTTATTCACTTAAAGTTTTGCATAGAGGACACATTTGTGAGTACCAAGGGTCATGTTAAGTGGACTAATTTTATTTTATGTCATCACTTCTTTTTATGTATTCAGATTAGAGTTTTTAATTGTAATCGAAATTTCGAAATTTTGTAAGATTCGAAAAATTAAAGCGGGATTAGAATCTTATAAAGTTAAGAAAAATTTAAATAACTGGAATTTTCGAAATCCTTCCCCAAAATCATCCTTGAATTTTTAAAGCTTTGAGGTAATGGGATTACTTTCGGTATTCAAAGTTTTATTTCTCTTCTCTCTATGATTATTCTTTTTTCATTAAAAAAGAATTTGCAAAATTACATTTTATGCAAGCTTCGAAAATTCGATTTTGAAACTTCAAATTTAAAAATTTCTAAAACTCGAATTTCAAATTTATTTTACAAAGATTCAAAGGACGAAGCTTTAATAAAGCCTTTTTAATTTGTTTTGAAGAAAATTCTTGCAATCGAAAAAAAAATCTTCCAATTGAATTAATAGCCCTCATTCAAATTAAAAATTAAAACTCTTATCAGAATCAAAGCGTGTCACAGGAAAAGCTATAAATTTAATTCTCTGTCTCATAAATATATACATAGATGATAATCATTGAAACCACATATCATTTGTATGTTGGGAATTTATTGTAACTGGTAGTGACCAGGACTTTTCACTCTTCATACATGTCAAGCAATGGTATGTACGCATGTCTCTCTATCTTTCTCTTTATATCGTTCTCTCTTCGCATACACGTAATGCATCCCCGTGCACCCCCTTTGATGTTTACGTATGTGCTATTAGCCGTATCTTGTGTGCTTTGACCGCGTAAATACCTCAACCTCACTTGAAAACGTTGTGTATATAGACTGTACAGTTTACATTCAGAACTGACAAAAAGGCTCAAAATGAAATGGTTTGAAGAGTGCTTGATAATCGTGCTGAAATAAAATAGTATTGTAGAATTTTTCGTAAAAACAAATGTTTTCATTATGTGTATCGATTTTAGGTACTGTAGATATAGTTTTATCGAAAACTAGTTCTGTTTTAATAATTGTTGTTTTTCAACTATAAATTGAAACTTTGAATATTGGAACTCGTTACTTAGTTTTGAAAAGCATTTGAATAAACAATATTATTTATAACAGTTGAAGATAATACATAGAGAAGCGTTTTCAAAATTATTTTTTATTTTGTAAAATAAGACGAAGTGGGTGATATCATTTCTCTAAATTTTTTTCTTTTTCTTCAATTTCAGTATTTTTGTTTCACTTGGCCTCACAAATATTTTCACAAAATTTTACAACATATAGATTTCGATCCAATCTATTATTTTCCTTAGTAAGAATTTTTTGAACCCGAAATAGTGAATAACTGAAAATATTGATTCAAAGTTTTTAAGCATAGTAAAACATTTGTTTTGATCTGCTCCATTGATTTATGAAGTCAAACATTCAAAATATTGTTGTACGTTTAAGAAATTAATAGTTCAATGCATTCAAATTCTGACGAACTGTTAAAAAACAATTATTTTTAAAATAACTCAAACTCTCAAGGAAGTTGTACGGCCGATATAACTTTAAAAGATTGATTTATTTTTATATATTTATATATTTCCATGATTTATGATAATTGCTATCTATATTTATCAATTTATCGCTAAAAATGTTTTAATAACAAATATTAATAAACGAAATATAATTACACAAGTAGATCAATCAAACAAAAATTACAAATGTAAACAATATGTTTTAAAAATAACTTTATCAAACACATTTATTAACAATTCGAATAATTGTATTATTGAATTGAATGCAATTGTTGATAGTAAAAGAAATTCCTTGTCAAGTTATATTAAAAGTTTCATCGAAAGAAATATTCGTCATTTTCAGAGAATGTCGATCATTTAGTTCGCAGCCTCTTTCAAATCTTTTAATATCACCTTTTCAAATCTGCTGTATCAAAGAAATTAAAGACGTATTTAAGATTTTTCTCTTTTTTTTCTCTTTATACTTTCAAAGATATTTCCAAGCAAGAAGTTTTTATAAAAATAAAAAAGAAAAAATCTTTAAGAGCAAATAGCAGTGCAAGAAAGCAATCTTTAAAATTGTAAAAGACTAATGAGAATCTTTTCTGAGAACTTTTTGATATATTTTAAAAGCATCATAAGTTTTTACATTTTTCATTAAATCCTACGCAGTAATATATTAAAACTAATTTAAACGTTCATTTAATTTTTAGAAGCTTTTCATAAGTCTTAAAACAATCATTTTTATTTTTTAGCGATTAAAAGTGACTGAATATTGTTTGAAAGTTTATGTGTTAAAAGTATCAAATTCTTAATTAGAACTTTGTTCCACTAGTAGTAATGTTTGAGAAAGTCTTTATTATTAATAATTTGAAAATATTTAACGATAAAAAAATAATAAATTCTTTCTAGTAAAAGTTTTGATGAAAAGCAAGACAGCTCTATGTATAAAAAGATATTTTGCCGCAAAACGACGTAAGGTATTCCGAAAATTAAAGAAATTTCCATAAAATAAAACGCCATTGACCTTTTTCATTATAACTTTATAACTCTTGAGGTTCAAATATACTCATTTTCTCGCTAAAACTTTCTCATGATATTTTAAATAGATTTTTAAAACTGTACAGTAATAGTTGAATCCAGTGGAGCTGTATAATCAAAAAGTAGGACGTATCTTCGAAAATCAACATAAATACAAGTATTTTTCAAATTTGGAAAATAGTTTTTTTAATCATCACCAATTAAAAAAAAATATTTTTCATTAAAAGAAATTTTTTATTTTAAAATTTCTTTGAAGAGAAAATTTTTGTTTCAATTTTTCATTAAAAAAATTTTTTTAAAACTTTTTTTTAAAAGACTTTTTATCAATGACAAACCAAAATTAAAAAAAGATATTAAACGATGAATTTTCAGCCTAAAAAATAATTTGAAATTATAATTAAACAAATTAAATGTGTATGATTAACAATCAGTGATTATAAATTCTTTACTGTACTGATTGTATATAACAATTTATTTCAAGTAAATTAATTTAAATAATTTTATTATAATTTAGAGATAAAAAATTATTTAAATAGTATTTATTTCTAGATATTACTGTATAAAATGATTTTTAACTTCATTTTGGAGTATAATCAATTCCGAAATGTAGCTATTACGATGGAATAGTTGAGCTATCTCAACTACATGTTTCAACGAATGAAAATTTATTGACGGTACCTCATTTTCATTCATCCTTCTTAGTAAGCTACTTACCAATAATACCTATACATGTTAGTAAGCAACTTACTAATAATTCCCAATTAGTAACATGAAAATTTGTGATAGAATAAAAAAATAAAAATATTATTTTAAAAAAGTTTTTCATAATTAAACAAAATAAAGGTAATTGTACATAAATTTTAATCAATATTAATGAACTCAACATTTAACATAATTAATTTATTCCCATACTAAATATCCTAACCGATGACTGTGCAAAATTACATAATGTTTAATGCTCAAGAGATTAATAGCATAGTAATTAAATTTACTACTAAAGACTGTCTAACACTAACATTACTATGCAAATGAAATTTAATAAAATTTAATATTTAAATTTATTGCCAAAATATGACGTTAATCGAAAACTTTCTTTATATTTGAATAAAAATAAATAAAAGTATACTATTCAACAACACGTATTTACATATTTTGAGCACGAAGCTTGTCCGTTTGAATAATTAAAACTCGAAAATTTTTGACGTACACGTGAACATGCTGTTAACTAACTTATAAAATTAAGCAACTATGAAAATTCAATGTAAATTGCTAACTCAAACAATTTTAATGTTTCTAAAAGCGTTAAAATTCATTCGTCATTTCATAACCACTCTATATATAGTTTTAGCTTTTTTGGTATATATATAATGCGCGTGCGTTGCAAAAATTTTAAAGTCTCAAGTTTCAACATCGTTAGCTCAAATGAAATTTTAGTCTTTTATCCCTTTATATCGTCATTAATTATTATAAAACCGAAAGAAATAAAACTTTTTTTCACGTTCAACAATCAAACAAGAATAAATTGTGTCTACATGCAAATTAAAAAAATATGTACACATCCTGATCGAAGGTAAATACAATTTTGGTTATAAACAACGTTTAGTTCGTATCGAATTTTATGTTTGTTTTCTGTTCCGGTATATATGTATTTTGTCAAAATTTACTTAATTTCTCGGTTTTTGTTTGATAATAAATATACAAGTGGCAGTGATGTTTAATACGAATTTTTATTATTCAAGAAAAAAAAAACTTATGAAATACTACCGGTTATATGATACGCGCAAATAAATTCAAACTATGTACATAACACGCATAAAATAATGGAATGATATTTTACATTAAGCTGTCCTGAGAGGCCGTTAAAAGGGATATGTACCCGCGCACCTGAAACCTTTAAAACCGATAAAATTTAATGGCTTTGATTAATAACGATAGATTTATTTATATTTTTAGAAGCCCGTACAAGATGTGATAAAAAAAATTTTTTATTTTTCATTTTTTACAAATATAATAAACATTTTAGGAGTTTATTCTTGTCGTAATAGAACTCCATTACTGCCAGACTACAGAACTGTATAACTGAATTTTTGCTTTTTTAATAAAGGATCGTATACCTTCGTTATTTAATGCAGTAGCTGCGGAGCAGCTGGCTTCTCAAATTTTTTGTTTCTCTTAAAAATACTTTAAAAAAATAAAGTTAAAATGTGAAACTTTGTTTTAGTAATTATAAAAATTGACTGATGGCATAATAAAATTAACTTTTAAACACTTACGTATTAAAAGGATTTATATTGTTTCGTATATCATTTACTAAGTAATAAACTCCTTGTCATCAACATTTACTACTTGTTGACATCACAAACTCTTGTTTTACTCCAGCTGGTAGTCAATAATATTATCGAATTTCACATAAAAGGTGCAAAGTGAAAGATGATATAAAAAAGAAAAAAAAATAACATAACAGCATAACAATTTTTTCGTTACTATAACACGTATATATGTGAACTTTATACATTTGAGGTAGTATGCATTGTAAAGGGGCTAGCAAACGAAAAAAGTCAAGTATGAACTATAGTAGCAAATGTCGTCAAGGACGTGTGTCCTCTTGTTCGTTCATAGTGTATATCTTATAGATCGAATCATTTTCGCTGAATTTCTTCTCACCGACATATTGGAAAAATTCTATCCTTGTTATGACCAAGTGTGCTGGAAAGTGGTGATATATTTTTCGTGCTCCTTTCCAGTCACTGACTCTTTCTCTCACTTTCTTTCTCGCTCTCATTTTTCTTTTCAGTATTTTTTTTTTCTTCCTCCTTTACTCATAACCAATGTTGAATTTAACAAATGTTCGCTCGGTGGTTAGATAAAAGAAAAACAAAGAGGATGGCTTCCAATTTTTTTTCTTGTAACCTTTTGTTTCTTGGATGACGAAACTCGGAAAATTAGTAATGAAAATTATTGATTGATTAAAAAATGATATTTTTTTACGCTGTCTAATTTAATGTTCAAACTTATCTTCAATAGTAAACAAACTTTTATTACGTATATAGAATCTGGCCACTCAAGTGTGTTTGAGATTGCTGGCTCCCACTGTAGACTGAAATAACATTAAATAATATAATGTCAACTGCGTTGTCTATATAAAAAATTAATGACAATTTAAATTGAATAATACAATAAAAATATAATCCGGTTGATGTGCAAAATTTAATCAGTTATCAATTATCACAAATTTTAACATGCGTGAGAAAAAAAAAGAAAAAAAGAGAATTCTTTGAATTCCTATGAAGCTGTTAACGATTCAAAAGCCAGAGGATACAAATTTTTGGCGTGCCTTATGCTCAAACCACTTGTAAAAGCTCGTATATTAAAAAGTTGTTATTATACTCCCTATTCCAAGTTTTTGAATTATATACGAAAAAGTATGTCTTCTGTTAGTTACAAAACAATTATAAAACTTGCTAGTTGAAAAGAACTTTCATAATATTTATAGTAGTTTTCAAAAAATTCTAACGATGTTATATCATTTTAATATGTTTGAAAAATCTTAACAAAGAAAAGATTTTTATGAAACAAAAGTTTTAAAACGTTTAAAAGACAACAACATCTATCATGTAACACATTTTAATTATTTTCATTGATTTAAAAAAAATATCTTGAGAGTAAATAACAATTTATTTAAAAAAAAAAGAAAAAAAAACATTAAAACGGTCGATAAAATCTATAACACTAAAACAGTGACAAAAGTATAATGGCAAATCCCACAGAATTTATAATGTCATTTAAAATGAAATCGTATGAATAAATCGTTAAAATGTTCTACAGTAAAAAAGAACTGTTCATAAAATGAGATTCGCTTTAAGTTAGTTGAGAATTGGTAAGAGCGTTCCTTTTTTCTCTACGACAGGTGCTGACCACTGAATTATCACAATGACTTTGCACATTTTCCTTTTAAACAGTCTTCATATCATAATCTTTCTGACGCGCAAAATTATACGTCATTCACACGTCGTAGGAATATAAATAATCCGATGATAAGCACAAAATATTTAAAGAAAAATAAAATTTAACAATAAAATAGAGCTTTTAGAAATTTAAAAATCAATAATTTTAATAATATTCAATATTTGACATTTTTTATCCAAAGAATAGAAATGAGTATATAGAATTTTTCTGTCATACGAATTTTAATAAAAGTATTTCGAATGTCATATTCTATGATTCTTTAGACTTCAAAAAGAACATTATTAAAGATTTGAGTACGTTTTATATATAACAAAGTTGCTTGCTTTCAAATAGAAGCCAGCCAGGCTGAAGGTAAAGTTTGATAAACAGCGTTTTTTCTCGTCGATTTATATAAAGCAAATTCACTTTGAAATAGAATGATTCTACGATCGAAGGGCCAGCAAGTATGCTAGCTCGCTCGCTCAGCGAATCTCGAATATGTAATGCAGAATAGGAGATAAATAAAATTCACAAAGAAAAAGAAAATGAAATTCGTTCGGTGACTTTTTACTCGCAAGCAAATGTACGCGCACATACACACTCACACGTATAGCACAGTTGAACACATATATATATTCATAAATAGCCACAAATTCATACATACACACACACAAACATAAAAATCTGATGGCATACTCATTTCATTTAAATATGATTATAAAGGAGAATGTCCACAAACGCGTAACAACAAAGGTAACGCAAGCTATCGTACGAAATTGCTAATACTTAGATTCAGTAAAAATATAAAAATTAAAAAAAGAATTAATTTGGAGGAATAAAAGAAAATGTGAGAAAACAAATGATGAAATAAAAATAAGTGAAAAAACCCAGATTTCGTCAGACATTTAGAACAAATAGTAAAACAATTAATTTTTTTTTCGTTTTTACCAGTACCAACTTAACTAATTTAGTTGTTAAAATAAAATAACTCAACGACTTGAACAATTAGAGCAAAAATTGATTTTATTTCAGCGACGTTTCGGAGTTTTTTTGTAGCCGTAGCTAAGACCTTCTTCAGGCTATAATAATTGAATTGTGACGATTTTGAATGTATAAAAATGATATCAGTGCACAACAATTGTAATCAAACACCACTCTATGTACCTTTATAATATTAAAATTATTAAACTAAATGCTACTATATAGTAGAGCAAATCAATTTAATTGAATTGAAAGACGTCAAATTACAGAATCATGATCTAAATAATACATTTCGTAACGGATATGAAAAGGCTTTATTTACGAAACGAGAAGTTTACGTCGTAATGAGTTTCGTAAAAAAGCCTTTTTCATACCAGTTACAAACCGTATTTTTTACCATGAGAGCCAAAAAAGAGCAACGAAGTTGCAATTTTGAGGCTAGAATAGCAAAAAAATTATTAAATAAAAATCAATTAACAAATATGTTTATTAAAGTCAATTAAATTAAAAAAACTAGTTTAAATTCATTAAAAATGGATAAATAAAACACAAAACAAGAAAGCACTTACAACGTTATTGGACTTTAAACAAGCAATCAACAAAATGAGCAACAAGCAGTGTTTACATACAAATATCGCCCACACACATAACTAGGCAGTGTATATTAATTACAAAAGAGGCGCATACAGTCTTGTAAGTAAAGTTACATATAGGATTCAAACGCAATAAATAACAATACAATTCAAAACTCAACATTCTAGAGATCCAAGCAACAAAAAGAAAAAGAACACAAAGAGTATCATTCTCTTGTATGCTTTTTAATTAATTCAACAGTTTTTTGTAGGTGTTCTTTAAAAACTGCGTATAAACTACGTAAATACGCAGTTTTTAAAGAACACCTACAAAAAAACTGTTGAATTAATTAAAAAGCATACAAGAGAATGATACTTTTTGTGTTCTCTTTCGTATAAACTACGTAAATACGCAGTTTTTAAAGAACACCAACAAAAAAACTGTTGAATTAATTAATAGGCATACAAGAGACTGATACTCTTTGTGTTCTTTTTTTTTTGTTGCTTGGATCTCTAGAATATTGAGTTTTGAATTGTATTTTTATTTATTGAGGTTGAATATTATATGTAATTTTATTTACAAGACTTTATGCGTCTCTTTTGCAATTTATATACACTGTCTACACGGTGGAAAAAAATTTGTAATTTCAACACTTATAAGTGTTACAGATGAAATACAAATTTTTTTGTGTTAAAGTTTACAAATTTATTTTGTGTAATTTTCGAAGTTAAAATTTTAACATAAAAATTCATGAGTAATACAAAATTTTGAATAATAAAATTTGTAAATTTTACAAATTTATTTGTGTTAAAATATAATGATTGAAATGATGATTAGATATTAAATAATGATTTTCTCGTATTTTTTTCTGTTAATATATTTAAAAAAAGAGAGATAAAGAAATATAAGAAAAAAGATAAAATGATGGGTGTTGGTGTGGATCAATAAAATCATAAACAAACTAAACTCATTTAACAATATTACATTTTCGTTTAAAGGCGAACGTAAAAGAATGATTACGAAAAAAGCCGATCATTTTTTAATATGAGTATATCATATTACTATAGAAATAGAGACGGTTAGTAGCTCAGTCGGTAGAGTGTTAGATTCGTAATCTAGAGGTTCTGAGTGCGAATCCCGCTCTTGGCAGCCGATTGATAGAAGCACCGCTGTAAGTTACATGTACTTTGTTCACAAACACACTTACGAGCTCTGTCACTGATTTGCATCACAAATAGCATAAATATAGCGACATTAAAGAAGAAGAAAAAAGTATGCAAATTTTTAGACTCAGCAAAAATTAATATTTACAAACTAAAATTTATCTTGCATTTATGGCATTTTTATTGCATATAATACTAATAATAATAATGCTAATATATAATTATTAAAAGTATGAGATTATTTGAATAGCTAAGTACACACATGTTTGTAAAAATAACAAACTCCATGTGTTAATTCTACAAAAATTTTTGTGTTGATTTTAAAAGTACACAGAAGTTTTTAAATTACAAAAATTTTAATATCATAAAGGTTAATAGAGTGGTGTTGGATTACAATTGTTGCTCACTGATATAATTTTTATACATTCAAAATCGTCACAATTTAATTGTTATAGCTTGAAGAAGGACTTAGCTACAACAACAAAAAAAGTCCAAAACTTGGCTGAAATAAAATCAATTTTTGCTCTAATAATCCAAGTCGTTGAGTTGTTTTATTTTATCAACCTGGTACTTTGAGCGCTATTTCATTCTTTTAACTAATTTAGTTTAAATTTTGTATAACTTCATTAATTTCCACATAATTATAAAAAAAAAGTTGTTTTATATTAAGATTTTATAAATTACTTTATGGACATCCTCCTTTAGCACTTATGCTACATAGTTAATTGGAAAGTTTAATATGTCTTAAAGAAGAAACTATTAGCAGTATAGAGTGAGAATTTGGATTCAAATAACGGTAAAAAAATATTGAAAACCTTGCTTGTAAAACACGGGATCTAAAATGAAGTGAAGAAAATATTTCATAAAAAAATATGTTACCAGAAGCGCTGAATGCACTTTACCCCCGAGGCATACGTGTATATACATATTGAGTCCCACGTGCGCAGTACTCAGTTTTATAGCTGTATATAAGAAACAGGAAAGAGAAGATGATAGAAAATAGCCTTGGAATGAGAGTCATAAAACCTTTGAAAAATTCAACTCTTTCTAACCCGAGCACGGCTTTTGCGGGGGTATATATTGTACACATACAAAAGTTTAATCTAGCTTTGGTCGTTCATATACGTATATATTTATTTCTTCTTTTCTCTTTAGGTCCGATTCTTATATGTATTGGTTACAGACGATCGATTTAAAACTTAAGAGAGTTTCGTTCTCTGAATAAATGCGTACATAATGCTTCGGGCTTTTACTTGGAACCTTTGCCAAAAAGCAAATGCATGAAGAGAGAAATAATGTATGAGATGACTAATGAAGAGGAATGAGTATTGTTTTAAAGGAGTAGATGGTCGCCTTTATGTCCGAGAAACAATATTGATTTTAAAGAAAGATTTTCAAAATCTTTCAAAAACGAGAAAAAGTATCGAATTTTTTAAAAAGACTTTCATATATTTCAAATAATAATTGAAAAATTTTTCTTCTCAAAGAAAAATATATGAAAATATTTCACAATATTCTACGTGACATAAAAAGACATTGATTTTGAAAATATTTATATATGAAAAAAAAAATGACTGTTCAGTAAGTCAATCTTTTGTTATCAATCTTTACTTACAAAATATAATATCCTTTTAAAATAACTAGTTCACGTACATATTCCTTTATACCTTATTATATGCATATTATGTAAATATGTTCGAAAAGCTATGCAAGCGTGGAACCTGTTTAATATTACTAAATAAAAAAAGACTCGGATAAAAAAGTGAGCAAAAGACTTACGAAACTTGTGGCTTATTTTTCTTCTAACAAGAATACATCTATATATTTTCGGTGGTAAAGAACTAAGCAAATTAAAAAACAGAGTAAACGCTATTAAAAAAGTTTAAACTTTTTAAACTTTTTTAAAGTTTTAACAAAGTTAAAATTGTTCAACGTAGATATGGGAATTATCTTTTTTCATGTATTAACAAATAATGCAAGCATGGAAATTTATGAAAATATAATCTAATAAAATATTACTATTTTAAAGTCAAATTCATGGCATGTTAAATTAATTTGAAATATTTTCCAAAAATATTTTCTCTAGTTTATTATGCATTAAATGGAAAAGAGAAAATAAAACTGTTCAGTATTCACTAATATTTAAATGACGTTTGAAATGTTTCGAATTGCAAGTGTAATTTAATTGTTATACTTGTTCATTCATTCGAAATATTCTACTAGAATACTATTACATGCAAAGATTTTGATTTTAAATAACATTCATAAACGATTAAAACAATTAACAAATATATGTATTGTTTGTATATAAACAATAATGATCTATTACTTTTTCTGTTTAAAAACAATTAAATTCAAGTCTGTTTTCATTAATATATTAGGTAGTTTTTACAAATGCAGCTTATCTCAAATTAACACTTTAGCTAGAGATTCCGTTATCTCACCTTTTTAGCTAATATCTGACCTAATTAGTTAGAAATGAACTATTCTCGGTATTTACTTTAATATTAAATTTTACCTTCATTATTATCACTTTCATTTCTTTATTATTATTGCTTTTACAAATAACTATATACGTAATGTAAAAACACTCAAACATTCATCATATTTTAAAAATTGATTAGACTTTTGCCCTACGATGAAGCGGTGAAAAATGTTAGTTTTTAAGATACAATTCTAAGGAGTGTTAATTTTTGCTGTAAAAAGAGCTTATATTCTCAGTAAGTTAGTAAAATGTGCTAATCTTCTCAGTGAGACGGTGACATGCACTAATTTTAGTGACAACAGCACCTTATAGGTTAGCCTTCATGGTAGTTTTTGGAATGTGTTACTTTTTACCAAATAAAGAAATGCAGAAGAACGTACAAAAATCTTATTAAAGCTTATATTCAATAAAAATATGAAAATAAAAAAATTAATATAGAAAAATGAAGGTGAATGCGAGAATCAGTTAAAATTGCAAAAAATGAGTGAAAAAATCAATATTTCGTCAGACGTTTGGAAAAATGATAGGATAATTAAATGTTTATAAAGTTAAACAAAATTTCATTTAAATTTTATATAACTTCATAAAAATATATAGATAAAAGTTGTTGTACACCAAGATTTTACGGAAGTGCGTTATGAGCTTTTGTAAAATCAAGTATTATGATTAAGTATCGTATAATTCAGTGTATTTTTTCTTTTTTTTTGATTAAAAATTACGTATTATGGCTTTTTTCTTTAAAAAATTTTAAAAAATATTTGAAATAAAATAAAAATTAGGTCACAAAGAAAATTAAAAAAAAAAAAAAAACTAAGAAAATTTATTTGAACTGTACACGTCGGCTGTTATTTAATTCAGAAAAATCGTCGAACTACCTATATCATCTAAGAAATAGAAGTAGTCCGGTTCAACGCTCAAAGAATGCGAATTTGTTGCATTCTTTTAGTTTAGAAAATGAGAAAAAGAAGAACATGACCTCTTACACACGTTAGTTCACGTTTACGTTGCCGCGACTGCACACACCGTAAATTCTTCTTCTGTCTTGATACTCGTTGCACACCATATAGTCCCTCCTTTTTCTATACGTGTCAAGGCGACGTTACACTCGATCTCCTATACTTTATTGTGACAGATACAGAATAACAGACTGTTTTTTTTACTTCATAATAAGAAAATATTATTGGCATTTTTTAGAAAAATAAATATTTTAAAACTTTCAAAATATTTGAAATTAACAAAAGTTATTTTATAAAATTTAAAGATTTAATAAATTTAATAACGAATACAATTCAAATAACTCTTAGTATAATGTTTATTATTGAATTTTAATCTCTTATTTTTATAAAAGCAATATTTACGATACATAAGAGATTGTGCCCAATAAGGTATACGAATGATCGCTTCACTATTGAAATAATGGTAATGTTAAAATTAAGATTACATTTTTAGATTTATACATCTTTAGATTTTCTTTCTAGGTATATTGTGAAATACTTTCAATTTATGATTTTTTATGCTCTTTGCAATGATTTAAGTATTACACATCTTCCTTAAAAGATAATTAGTTATGTTTATAATACTACGGAATGTAAATTCGCACTTACAGCACAGTTTTGCGTAGCATAAATAATCGATTACGACACTGCCGTCAACTTTGATTAGATATTTTTAATATTGTGAATTTAGTAATTAATAGTATATTATGCACCTAGGGAGGTAAAATAAAGGACAGGCCATAGCACGAGTGAATTGACAATGGCAAACTCGTGCTATGGGTTGTCCATTTTACCTTCCGTGGTGCATATACGATTTTTTTTAACAGTGAGACTAAAATTAGCACTTTTCGTTTTCCGTGCCGGGAGCAAAAGTGGTATTTTTAGCCCACTGTTAAAAAAAAATATATTTTTTTACACAGGGCGCGTACAGTGGGTACTTTACTCCCTCCCAGCGAAAATTAAGATACCCACTGTACGCTTCCTGTGTAAAAAAATCGTATATTCTCCACGGGAGAAAATGAAAAATCCCTTAAATCGTATGTTTGTCACCCTCGCCTTCGGCTCGGGTGACATTTAACATACGATTTAAAACATTTTTCGTTTTTACTCGCTAGGTGAATAATATACTATTAATAATTTATGTACTTACTCATTCTAATTTATCATAATTTAAGTAATAAATTTTATTAATACATTTATAAATTAATAAAATATCTTATACCTAAATATAAACTAAATATTTAACATAATTGAACATTTGAATTTGTATCAGAAGTATTTGTATAAGAAAACAATCTATAACCACTAAATAAAACTTTGAATAAGAATATGTGCAATGTTAACAAACTAGAGGGGGCAAACTAAACAATTAAACACTTTTACAGAAAAGATTAAATCCCTTGGCTTGTCATTACTTTTTAAAAACGTAATAAATTATTACGTATAGTTGCTTTGATCCTTTAGACAACAGATTTAACCTACATTTTCTGTGACTTGTCTAATACTTTCTGGAAATACATCAAAAGTAAACAATGGACTAGGATACGTATACATCGCGCCCGTATATATTATCAACTTCGATAACATAATCTAATACTTCACGGTTAGAAATATTAACAGCCAAAGTCTGTTAAAAACAGTCAACAGACAAAATGTCTTTAAAGGATTTAACAAAAAAATGTCTGTTAAATTTTTACACTTGGCATAATACAGGATACTTTCAAAATCAATTGACATAAAGTCTGTTAATTCTACACATCCTTGTCTATTGCTTCAACAGACAATTTAGTAACGGACAAAAAAAGTTAACAGACTACACAATTGTTTTTAACCGTGTTAATAACCGTAAAGTAAGTGTCCACTGTAAAATTTCTATTCACCATACGTAGAGTACCTGGTATTCATATTTTATTGATCTTTAAAAATACAATATCTAGTTTCAGAGATGAATGTCATATACCATATAAAATAGTTTACGATACTCGTGGCATAAACGGCCTATCGCTCAATTGAAATCATCGGAAAGAGACAACGGATCTAATTTTTTTTGTCAAGTTAACTTCACGCCGTGCCATAAGTCACTTTCGCCCCACTAATATTATTAAATATTATATAGATGATGAAAATATTTCTTCGTGTTTGCTAAAAATAAAATGGTTTTTGAAGTTTTTATAAAATAGTAAAATAATTTAACAACGAAGAAATATGTATGTATTTTGATACACCAAGTGTATCAGTCTCAAAATAAAGAATTCATTATTAAAAAAATGATGATTTCTTAACTAACTTATTTATTTTGGCTAATTGAAGAAGTTATAGTAACATTCATATGAAACTAAATAGATTCAAGACCGTAAATATGATTTATCAGGTTTATAAAAATTTGTCGCTTACAAAACATTGAAAAAAAAAGATACATATTTTTCTGATCGATTGCATAAAATTGATAGCTTTAAAGTCTTCAAAATCCTTGTATCTTTCCAATCTCATTTTCTTTTATGTACAACTGGGTAATTCCTTATAACGATAAATTTTCTCCTGTCCACACATTGAACATTATATCGCCATTGGTGTGCCGTGACTTGATCGTTGTTACTAACGTATAAGGAAAGAGTAAACGCGGAAAAAAAGAGAGAGAAAGTATAAAAGATAGGAAGGAAGAAAGAGAGAGAAAAAGATAGACTAAAGCTTTCGTTTGAACTACGATAGGAAGTGAAGTCTTTACCTACATGCCGTGCGAGTTTGATCAAGCACGTAACATAGTAAATTCAGTACTGGTAATACGAAGCGATTTTCTCGAAAACATTTTCAAAAGCTCTCTTCTTCCTATTTATGACTAAACTATGTAACCTACTACTAGTATAACTATCATCCTTTTGTATTTACAGCATAAGATTTGAGGAAGCAATTCAATGGAACAATAATAACTAAAGTTTAATTATAGGATACGTACTGTATATGAAAATCTAGACAAGTTTTTAGAAAGTATACTGAAATTGAAACTTTCGATTTGCTAATAATGTATTGCTTTCGTGGCTTTTATGACCGATATACGAAGAGCATTAACAGAATGCGTATGAGATATAAAGAGGATCGATTTTATTCGCTAAGTTTTTCCATTTACTAATAACTCATTATGATCGCGTATGCTCTTGTTTTCTATAATCATCTCATTAATCCTCTGTGATGATAGCTCGACATAATTAACTTAAAAGTTATCTTGTTTGGACTGCAAGTTGCGCAATTCTATTATTATCATAACCAATGAAATTTAATTTTTCAATTTTCAAGTATGTAGGGTAAATTATTTATTAAAAAAAATGAGAGAACAAGGCTGTCTTTCATCGTGTGAATATTATAGTTTTATATTAATTATTTTAAATTATCTACATATTTTGTATATTTTAAAAATAAATTCAGTTAGAAAATATTGTATACGTTGTAATCATGTTTGAAAAACTATGATTGATATTGGAATCATGTAGAAAATATATAGTCAATATTTTCTATTTTTGAAGAAAAGATTGTAATAACAATATTGTGAATAATAAAAAATATTCCGCCTTTATAATCTAACAAAAAATTACCTATCCCTTTTTACATGATATTCTGCATCTGCGTTGCTCCCAACATTATTAATGTAATATTATTATTTAATATTACATTAATTGATTACGAACTAAAGCTCTCATATTGAGAAAAAAAAAATTTCTTATATGAAAAATGAAATATTTCAAATTAAAACTTCTAGAAAATAATATTTTTTTAAAATGATATAATCTTAATATTACATGAACTTTACATGAATGTAATACAGCGAGCTAAGTCATGATAACAAACTTCCAACAGTTATAAGTTATTGTATTTACGTATGAGAATGTTTATGTATCCATGTAATAATGTAATTGTACAAGTTCATAAATGCATAAGTGTGCTCTCGTCACAGCAGCTGCTTACACACATAGATGCATAAATACATAGATGTAAATGTATGAGTGTTTGTAATTCAAGTTTCAAGCTATTTATATGTAATTACATGTGTGTATGAGTGTTTCGTTTCTGTATGGATGTGTAGGTCTATTAGTTTAGCAAAGGGAGACTAGAGCTAATCCTTGTCTATTGTTCCATTCTGTATCCTAAAACGTTTAGAGTCTCTCTTATGTCTTTGAAAACTAAAAGTTAAATCTTCTGCTTTTAGGTTTATGATCGTCGTTAAATATTATTAAAAAATAAAGTTTGTATAAGATATTTTTATGAAATTTTATTTAAATTTTTAATTTATAATATTAATAAATTCGACGTGTCGAATGAAGTATTATTGTAATCTCAGCATTGGATATTTAATTTTTAAAATCTTTTCTTTGCATTATTGGCAATAATATAATAGAATTATTTTTGTTTAAAATAAAACAAAGTTATATCTGTAAAATATTTTCTTAAAACATTTGTAATATGTTAAGCCTGACGAAAATCTAAAGGAAAAAAATTACTTTTTAAATTATTTACACAATGAGCTTTTTCCATTTTCATATCTAAAAGATTCATAAGCATATGACTCGCCGACAGATACTTCACCCTCTTGTTTTCTGACATAACGTTCAAGCGCATAGAATATATTTGATGAAAAAGAAAATAATTCAGATCAGAAAATTGTTTACTTACGTTCACTAACTTTTATTTTGATAATACATGAACTTGTTTCGATAATCTAATAAAATAAATAATTATAATAAATACATAAAGGAAGAATTGGGTTAACGATTGCATTCTCAAGTATGATTGTTTCTTCGAATATGACTGTCATAAACATAAAAATCAAGCTTAAAGATTAAGTTTCAATTACAGTTTCCTCTTTTTCTTCTCTTACCCTCAGCTTATTTATTTCTTTTTCTCCTTTAATCACCGTACGTTTACGGAACTAATCTACAATAACTTTTCAAACGAACGACCGGCCACGTGTATTGGTAAATTGAATTATTATAACTCCTCTCAACGTACATCCAACACTTTAAAAGCTAACGTTGTATAACCAGTTTAAAGCGAGCCATTCAACATTTATGTAACATCTCTCATTCCGCTCTCTCAAGGGAAAAGGGACAGAGATTTAATACTAAAACTTTTGTATCTAAAATTATATTAAGTTACTAATACATTAACTTGTACTCCAAACAATACCTATTTTATACAAACTAAATGTACGTCTATGTAATAACATTGTACACGACAAATTTTCAAAAGCTTTATCCATTAAATGAATAAACGTAAAAACAAAAGATTAAAAGTAAGAGTTACACAGCCATTGAGAAAAGTGGATGTAAATAGATAGAAGTACGAAGTATTGAGATAAAAATTTTACAATAAAAAAGCTTTTTGGGTTAAAATGTTGAAGAAAGAGTACTTGTTATATTTTTTTATATCGTAGCCTTTTTTTTCTTTTCAAAAATGTCCTATTTAACGATCTGATGGTTCTATTTTTTTATCATCATAATTGACGAGCAGATTAGCTTTTTACAGAGGTTTAAACATAGACTGCACAAATGACATACTTAGAAGGAAAAAAATTATACTCATATTTTATTGAATACTTAAAATTTACATAAAAGTTGAGTTATGATTGTTTTTTTTTCAAGTAGAAGTATTTATACATTAAAAGTTATAATTCTCATTTTTCAAAATTTTTTATCGATTGATTTTTTAAAATTAACTATAGAAAAAATTCCGTTGTGTAAAGGGTTGCATATAAAAATTGTTTGAAAAATTGCCAATGTTTCAAACAATAGTACATTACGTTCCGTGGACAGATATGCTTTTTTACGAAACGAGAAGATTACAAGCCGAGCCGAAGGCGAGGTTTGTAACGAGTTTCGTTAAAAAGCCTTTTTGTCCAAGTAACGTAATGAATTTTACGTTCTGAGAGCCGAAAATGAGAAAAGAAGTTGCGATTTTGAGGTTAGAAGAACGTAAAAATTTGTTTGCAAAGTTGAAAAAAAACTGTAATAAAATTCATATTTATTCTTTGTAGTGACGTTGTTTTCAAGTTTGTAGGTCTCCGACAGAAAAAGAATATCGTTGGTTGTAAAGGTAAAAAAGAAACTAACACTGTATAATTCTATAAAAATGCAAATGAAAGTTATACTTTTTATTCCTCAAACGTTACATCGTTCCTTTTAAAACTTTTTAAAATCTAATTTATTTAAAATATATTACAATAAACCTTAGAATAAAATAATATTTCATTTTAACAATTACCGAATATAAAACGGATCAATTAACGGTGTATCGAAATAAATAATTCTTCCAGAAAAAAAAAAGTGAAAGCAAAGTCTAATGAAAATAGAATACTGTGCGGATGTTTCTTTTCTTTAGCGCTCAAGTCTAGTCTATTGAATTTAATGTTGCGAAACTTTCTTGAGTTGCTTTCTAACAAGTAGTAAATAGTTTCTTCTCTCTCCTCTTATTCTCTCTCTTTCTCTCCTAGGATCTTTACGAAGGTAGTTTCATTCTCCAATCAATAAAGTTGGCTGCAGAAATTGCTTAAAAGCCACTGGAATACGACGATAAGGCGGCATTCCCATTAGAGCTTAATACTATGTATGTGTATATATATATATATATGCGTTTATGTGTGTAGGTTTTATGTATGTAAGAGTGCGAAGCCTCTTGCGTGCTGTGCAATTGAAAGGGATACCTTCGATCGTGCAGCACCACAAATTTACCTCTCCTTTAACCATCGAGCGATCAAATGTTTTGTAAAAATTTTTATAGTTATACAGCTGTAATATTATAGCTGCTGTTTTTAAAGATAAAACATTATTAATAAGATATTGATTAACTTTTTTATTTATTTATCGGTAACGATTTATCTGTGTTATTTTCTTTTTCGCATTGCTATTTATTTTGATTAATCTAGTTTTAATTTAATTTACCGAAAGATTATTGTATTTGTTATACTTGAATGGAAAGCAGTATATTATGTAACAAAGGAATAAAGTTGAAAATTATGCTTGAGAGTAGATTCATGGTATCAACGAGTTAAACAAAGCGTAATGAGAAAGTAAAGTGGCGTTTTAAATCCTCCTCATTTTTAATAGAAGAAAAAGTGTCATTTACGTTGGATTTTTTGGATTAATAGTGCGGATGTTATCGTTGAACTGAGAATAATAGTAGATTATGCGACCAAAGAGTAAAGTCGATTATTTCTCCCAAGAGTCATGATAACCTAAGAGAGTAATCGTTTTTGTTCCTGTGATGCATATAGTTTTTTTTTATTTCTATCTCAATAGTGATCAATCACTAACTCAAATATAGCCGAGTTCAAAATATGAATTGATATTTCTAAAAATTTCATTTTAATTCAAAATAAGCTAATTCAATAATAATTAGAATTTATTTTATAAAAACGTTCAATTTAGTTAAAAAAAGAATAATTTCTAGAAATTAGTATTCATTCAATTTTATTATCCTCTACTTTAGTTGATAGTTATGTGATAAATTACTATTCGCTGATTTAGCGAATCGTAATGTACCATATTACTGCCCGTTAATTTTAAACGGAAGAAATATCACTTTTGGACCATTTTTCAAGTTACTAAAATGGCCATTACTGTTGAAATGAAAATGAAATCCATTTTCTTAATGTGAAAGGATTTTTTAAATTACGCTAAACTTTTTTAAGATTCATTTTTACATTTCCTTCTTTTTATATTTTTTAATTAAGCACTTTTAAATTTGAAATTATAACGAAGTGAAAATATTCATTGCAAAAGATGTACATAATTAGTCATTTTATTACATTTCACGAGACTTTTATAATTTCAAAAATAAAGTTTAACTCACACTTTACCAAAAATATAGCTAAAAAAGATGGATTCATAATTTTTTCGGTTAATTGAAAATTTGTAAAAAATTATTTTTTGAATTAAATGACGCTTTGAAGAATTAATTTGTGAACATTATTCACTTTTCCAATTTGCCAAAACACATTTGTCGTAGAAATTGTGGGAACCACAATACTTAGAAAGTTAAATTATATAAAGTTTGGTGAGCACAATATATATACGCATAAAAGTTTGGTTAATATAAACTCGCTAAAAACAATGTTATTTTAAAACTGTAAATTTCTAAGGAGAATTTAATAACGTTAAATACAACGTTATAGGCCCATTATTTCATTACAACTCCGAATTGCTTAGTTCTACTTATTTGAAATATAAAACGTCTCTATTACTTTCTTATTACAAATACACAAAGGCAGATACGTGCCCGTATGCACGTACGCGCGTATACGTTTATATGGAAGTAAGAAAGCTCTTGAAAGCATCTTTTGCTTAGAGTATGTCTCCAACACTTCCATTCATCGACTTAAAGCCACGTCGTCGCAGTCTGGGCTCCAGTATATTTGATGGCTATAATTAAAGTGGAAAGTGAATAGTCATGTTTCCGCGAATCCCTAGAATATTTCGTACCTTTTCCCATCTCATTCTCTTATTCTGCTTTTCATCATTTTCTTTTCATTTTCATATAATACGCACGCATATTTTCTTTGCTACTCAGTTCTGTAAGCTAACGCAGAATGATTAACGGACCAGCAAAAGAGTCGTACACGTAGAATAATTAATAGCACTACTAGGAAAATAACGAGACTTTTCGCACAACCTTGTTTTCTCTTGGTTTAACGTGTTCAAAGTTGGATGATAATGAAAGTTAGGAGGTCATAACGAGGCACTGAAGAGTAAATCGTAAAAAATTTAACTAAAAAAGTAATGCGTCTTTGCTTGTTTACAAAAAAAAATAATAATAATGTTTAATATGTCAAAAATAAAGTTTTTACGCTGAACGCACAATTTTTCTTTAAAATTCCAAAGTAGTGAAAGTGATACTTGGGATGTTTAGTGTTTTTTTATGCTAAAATAAGAATAGTGCATAAATTTTTAATGCTTTATTGAGTATTGGTGACTTTCAAGTAGGTGATAAGAAAGTTCAAAGAAATTAAGTCTTCTGTTTACTTCTTTTTAATGCACATAACAGTAAAAAAAACATGTTGAAATATAGATTTTTTTAAGATAGCAAAAACTGATAAGAAGACTTCTTAAAAATTTACGCCTTACTTAGTGGGTCTTACAAAATTTTCATTATTGGATCATTACTTATTCAATAAAACTTTATTAATATTAATTTCCAATAAAACTTCGTTATATCCATGATTAACCTTAAATGTAATAAAAAAAAAATAAAGTTAGGTATCATTTTTTTTTAACTTAAAAAGTGAAAAAAAAATTCAATGTATATACTTTTTTTCAATTAATAGTTTTTGATTATGTATTTGATATTTTAACTTTAATGCGATTGAACAAACAGTTAAAGTTTACCGAAATTTCGAAATTTCACCAAAAATGATCGAGAAAGTTTGCGCATTGAAAAATAAATATGAAATTTCATCTCGATTCTTAATAAAAATTGTGAATGGTATTTTTAAGAAAGCAATCAAAAATCTAATCCATCATATTGATTCGATTACTTTCATCTCTTATACCTGATATCAAATTTTATGGATGTTCAAGTTAAAAAAAAGTATATAGAAAGGGAGACTTATTACTTTCTGACATTTCTTCGATTTATCTGTCGTTTCTCGTAAAGCTTTAAAGTGCTCCAATGATGTATAAAATTAACTGAACCGAAATACATTGGGTCCTTCTTTATAACAATTCACATCAAAAATTCTTTCAGAGAAGATACTTTAATATTTTATACGCTTCGTTACACTGTCACAATTCCCTTCAGAATTTCTATACTTATTAGATGTTTAATATCGCAAGTATCAATTACAATCATAAATATGAAATTTTGACTTTTATTATTAAAATTGATATAAAAGTATGGCAATAAAATTGAAATAATTATTTTCTTTATCAGTTATTTCTTATTGAAAATTTTAGCTATCGCTTTACTAATCAATCTTTATTACGCTTTACGATCAAAGGAGCTAAACTTTATCATTTTAAATTCTTTATGGTGTTGCAATAAAAGAGATTGCTATACTTTGATAGATTATAGGTGTCATAAAAAATTTCGCACGGTCGTTAATAATTTAAACCAAAAAAAGGATCACAAGAAGAATTATCGAGTCAGGTTTTTCTTTTGTTTCTATTTTTCTTACTTACTTCATGGATACGTCAATATAATTGATATAATTAATTTAAAGCTGCTCATTCGAGATATAATAAGTGATTAAATGTTACTAGTACGATGAATCAGCATACATAACATTAATATATTTCGTGGGATTCGCTATCAATTTTTACTTAAATCTTGTCATTTATTCAAAATCCTTGTAACTTATGTACACTTTGTCTGGATAAATATAAATAAAAAAATA
Organism: Anastatus disparis; assembly: GCA_017163975.1. Lineage (NCBI taxonomy): Eukaryota > Metazoa > Arthropoda > Insecta > Hymenoptera > Eupelmidae > Anastatus > Anastatus disparis. Next base: position 13,020,604 of record JAFFSR010000335.1, on the reverse strand, counting down.
AAAAGTCATAAATTATCTTCATTCATCAAGCCACGTCATTTGTTTTTCAAGCCAAAAGTAAACAAAACTTAACCAACACAAACTACCCGAAGCTCTGCTATCCTAACAGCAGTAGCACGCGTTATTTGCGTAGATACTTAGCTAAAGTGTGATACATCTAAGAAACGAGAGAGAAAGAAGGTCTAGAGACAGTATATATAACACATTGCATAAACGAGGTCATGCAACATAAAGTGTTTGTACTGCATTTATATGAAAAAACAAGTGCTTTAAATGCTCATACAGATTTACATTTGAGCAGAAGTATACTGAAAAGAAGAGATATATGAAGTTAAGACTTAGATTTTTTTCAATATAAATTATGAAGTAAAACACATTTTTTTTGCATCTTTTACCACTTATAACAATAAATCGTTTTTCTTTAGCATCATCACAGCCGCAACTTGTATTACTGTTATACTCCACTTTTTGCATTTTATATATTATTAATGTTGCATTTATGTTATGTATTCAAATGATTTTATTTTCCTTTTTTTTAAATTAATGAACTTACTTTTCAGTTTCTCCCCTTTACTTTAAGCACTCTCACTTTATACCCTTTATCATTTGTTTGCAACCATAAGATTCCATTTTCAAAAATTAGACAGGCATTCTCATTCTAATAATCAGGTTTGAAATTGTGACAAAGACATAATTTTATTAAATTTACAAACTCTATAAAGGAATAGTTTATAATTATACTGCACGCTAAATTCGAATGTTAAACAATATTTATTTTATCTTTTAATATATTTATAATCTTTAATTTTTCAATGAAACAACTGCAAATGTCAAACTCATCTCATAGATATTAGTTTCGTCTTGGATTAAATTATTCGTTGTTAGCAATTCATTTGTTTATTTGGTCTTTTCATCAGTATTAAGAAATCAGAAGAGACAATTATTTGTTGACGTGAGAGACAGCAGTGTTTATAGCAGCTGAAAATCTCACGTAATCTCGTGTGAACATTAGCTCATCTATAGTTTTAATCAACGTATAATTTAATATTAATTATGAATCTCACCTTATTAGAGTTTTGGACGGATAAAGTGAAATCAGGTACAATATGGGCCTTGTTTGCAACTTGACACAATTTTTTGAATATCGAAAAGCTAACCAAACTTGCTTTTGTCTAAGTTCACCTTTTTATTATCAGCTTCACCGTTTTCGTTATCATTTTCGTCAATTTTTCTTAAAATTGTACTCTTTTTGGTTTCACCACAACCTCGCTCTTTTGGTCTTATTCCCAAATGATTATTTAATTATAAATGGATTTTAGAATCCGGCATTACTAGAGGTGTACTCAATTTGGTTTATGTTTAGTTTCTGACTTGTCTTTGATACAAAGTAGATTCACTGCCATAATGACAAATTCCTTTCATATAATAATAATATTAATCAATAATTATTAAATACAATAATTGTATTTGACCGGATTTATTTATGTCGTGATTGACTTTTCAAACGCAAGATAGTTAATCACTTATCCTTACACCATGATGGTGGACTATGGACTATCAGACAATCGTAAGTATTATATGTCATCACATATTATTATTTTCAGACAAAAACTAGCACATCTTTTATACATTTCTGATGAATATTAACACTTCTTACATCTAACTATAAATAATAGCACATTTATATTATCCCGTAAAGATTAACAAATCTTAAGACTATCCATGAAGAAAAAAAAAGATGTAAAAGTACTCCGTAATGACTAGGTAATGAGATACTCCATTTTTCGTGGAGTAAAGTAAACGCGCTACTTATCGCAGCAAAAGGTGCAAAATGTGCTAGTTTTTATAGCACGCAATGAAATATGATACTCATTATTTGACGATATGATACTAAGAGAGATAAAATAGAATCAAGGAATGATAATGAAAATATTCACACAAATCTAACAATGATGTTTACGTTTTTCCAGTTGAATGAAACGAAAATATTTAGTAGGAATGAAGATTTGATCTACTGGTAAAATAATTAAACCTGTTAACTTTAATTACCGCTGAGAAACGTCGAAACTTTTTATACACCATTATAAAAACATTGTGTATATATATATATATATATATATATATATATATATATATATATATGTGTGTGTGTGTGTGTGTGTGTGTGTGTGTATAATAACAAAGAAACATGGACGGATTTTGTTCGTTAAGTGACAAAGATCGAGTAGCGTTATTTCGTCTTCGTCTTGACGGATGACAGAGCAGCGCGTCACATCCTTTTATAATTGGATATAGTAGAACATGGTGTATACACTAATGCAATACTGTATAATTAGTAAAGACAAGTCAAGTTAATGCTATGTCAATCCTTTTGTTTCCTAGATGCTAATTAATTTCGTTTACCTTATATTTTTCTAATCCTTTTTTATTTTTGTTAAAAATTGTTTGACACATTATGTTAGAGTTAAAGTGCACAATCAACTAGCACTTTTGTTCAATGATTATAAAAATTTTATTTATTTAATGTTCCAAAATTTAAATATTTTATTTTAATGAGAGGTGTTTATGTAAAGCTGAAAGCTGAAAGAATTTTCCAATACTTGGAGAAAAAGCCGATGATCTTCTTTTTGAATCTCAAACATGTCAATAATAATATAATAAGAATTTTAAAATTGTTAAATTTTAAAAATGAAAAGGATTTCATTTCTATTTTTTAGCGTAATATAAAGTAGAGAATAAAATAATCACTAAGAAAATGTATAATATTAAATAATACATATATGCTCATTTAAAAATAATTCAAAACTTTAATTGGTTAAAATTTTTGTTTTTTTTTTAATAACACGGAAAATGCAATTAAATCCTTAAAAAAAATTAATTTATAATTCTCTTTATTCTAATTTATAATTGTAAATACTTATAAAAATTAAATTCACAATATTTTATTTTATACAAAAATATGTTGTTAGTAGTCGTATCAAATTATAGTCAGACAAACCTTGTTATACATTAGCACTCTCACTTCTCTAAGAGGCTCTTGTTTAAATCTTCTATTTGCAAAGTCTTTACTTATCTACTTATTTATATATAAAATATTACTTGAAAAGTTAGATTTTGCAGGCAAGTAATATATTAAAGTTTGATATTCAAACTCGTTTGATAAAGACGTCAAAGTGTCGAGAGATGGTTAAATCAACGCCTGACTCTCGACACTTTTATGTGTATGATCGTTCGTTTTAAACTTTTTTGTAAGTCGATCTTAAGTATAGAACTGTAGATACTATACTGAAAAAATAAGCAGTGATACGTAAGTAGAAAAAAAGAGAATCGAGATGAAAAAAAACTGTAGTTTGAAAAGTTTTTATACCAACGTCTATATCTATAAATTTCTGTTAAAAGCAAGTTCGTATATTTTTCATATTTTTTCAGAGATATTGACTTTCAAGCTTATATTGGTTTATATTACAGTTCTTAATAAAAGCCTTGCATGTCATCAAACGTCAATATTATATTATATGATACAAAAATCCTATATCATATATTTTGAAAAAAAAACTTTAAACTGTGTTAGGTTAAAACAATGAGCAGATACGATTTATACAGAAACACTTTATTTAAAATACAAAGAGATTCTAATTTACTTAATACAGAATAAAGCTCTTTTACAATATTACAGAGATCTTTACTCTTCAAGTATCGCAACGGAAGTGAGCGCGAACATGCCACGAGGCAGGAGCAATAATGTAGCGCGTTAACAAAACTTACATGAGTATAATACATGAGGAGTATAATACAGAGGCGCTAAATACGAATATTGATTATTATATTACTAACACTCCCCCTCAATATGAGTATGTATACAACTTAAACTAATTATGTCTCTTCTTGCTTGAAAACTATGAATCCCAAATTTGATAGGCAAAAATAATGTTTCTCTTTTGTCAACGCTTTCGTTAAGATATCAGCAATCATTTTATCAGTTGGTAAATGACATAAACTTAAGCGTTTTTCCTTAATAGCTTCGCGAACAAAATGATATCGAAGATCTATGTGTTTACTTCGACTGTGATGCATCGGATTCTGTGCTAGTAATTCAGCCCCACGATTATCATTGTACAAGGTTATGTCACACAGGTCATGTAAACCCAATTCGATCATAAAGCTCCGGAGGTACAGCAATTCTTTTGTGCCTTCTGCTAGGGCCATATACTCGGATTCAGTGGACGATAGGGCCACTGTACGCTGCTTCCTAGACTCCCAAGTGATGGCACCATTTCCAAGCACAAAAACGAACCCCGTATAAGAACGTCTATCTATATTACAACCTCCCCAATCTGCATCAACAAAACCCTGAATTCCAGTATTTGTTTTTTGATAGCATATTTTAAAATGCGAGGTGCCCTTCAAATAACGTAGTACTCTCTTCGCAGCTTTCCAATGGGAACTATCGTAGCAGTCATTGAATTGACTTAAAACGCTGATCACATGAGATATATCTGGACGTGTACCGACAGACAAGTACATTAAGGCTCCAATTAACTCACGATATGGTAATGACTTGGTGTGTGAGTCACTGGCAGATTTCTCTGTGGTAAAATGACAAGAAACTTCTAACGGTGTACGTACTGGATTTGCTGATTGCATATCGAATCGATGTAAGATTTCATGTATATATCCACTCTGGGAAATCATTATTTTACACTTGTTTTGTTCAATCTCAAAACCTAGACAGTAACGTGCGAGACCCAAATCTTTAATCTTGAAGTCTTTAGCCAAACTTTCTTTTATTTTATTAATTATTAACTGATTTTTGCTACAGATAAGGAAATCGTCGACATATAACAATACTAATACCATGTTATTCTCTTCTTGTAACCAATAGACGCATGGATCAGCTGCCGTAGGCTGCAAACTCATTTCTCTCAGTTTGAGGTCTATCGTTTTATTCCATTCTCGACCTGCTTGTCGTAAACCATAGAGTGCTCGTTTTAATCTACAAACGGGGTCGTTAATTTTTAAATCCATTAACATCTTCCGAGCACGTACGACAAGGTGATTATTTTCCTGACCTTCTTCTATTATACGTTTTAACATTTCTTTTAGTAACTTAGGTAGTTCCATGTATAGCTCTTCCTGAATGTTACCATTTAGATAGGCAGCTTCTATATCAATTTGATGAATGCGCAAATCAAACCTTGCAGATATGGCCATAACCATTCTTAGAGAACTTAATCGGGCAACAGGTGCAAAAGTCTCTTTATAGTCTATATTTGGTCTCTGAGAGAATCCTTGAGCGACAACGCGTGCCTTTCTTTTAATCAATTCTCCATTTGGACCGAATTTATTTGTTAATACTGTTCGACAACCAATAACGTTGTGGCTCTTGGGCCTTTCAACAACATCCCAAACATCATTTTCAATTAAGCCTGATATTTCTACAAGAATAGCATCCTTCCACTCGAGACCGGTTGATCCATTAATTGCAAGATTGAATGGAATTTCCGCTACATTGGCTATAAGAGGCATAATACGCTCTACTGTACAAGCGTGATTCATATCTTCAACATCTTCAAAAACATCTTCGTATTCTTCTTCACCTGAATCAACCTTATCATTTTCTTCATCTTGGTTAGTAGGAACCATTGAATATACCTTACGAGGCCTTCCTCGTTTGCCGGTAGATTCTAAACGTGGTCTCCTGGTCCCTTTTTCATATTAGAAGTACCTGGAGGTAGAACATCAAGTTCCATAGCATTTGGTGGTCTTGCCTCTTCAGTTAATTCGGTACCAACGATCAGCTGACTTGGAGCAACATCAGTCATCGTATCAGTGTCTTGTAGAAGGGTATCATTTGTATTCAAATCTCTTGCATGCTTTCGATCTGAGCATATGTGCTCCCCCTTGTCGTCAAATCTACTTAAGAATTTGACATCCCGAGCAACTACTATCTTGTGCTCATTTTTTAACCATATTCTGTAGGCTTTCGACGTTTCAGAGTAACCTACAAACTTTCCTTGAAGTCCTCTCGGTGAAAATTTATCTTTGTTTGGAGTTTTGTCCAAGATGACAACATCAGTGCCGAACACTCTTAAATGTTTTAAGTTAACCTTCCTGCCAGTCCACTCTTCAAAAGGAATTTTTAAATTTAATGCCTTGGTAGGGCATCGATTACGTATATAATTTGCAGTTGATACTGCTTCAGCCCAAAACGATGCAGGCAAGTCAGATCCTAATAGCATACAGCGTGCCATGTCAACAAATGTTCGATGACGTCGCTCGGCAACTCCATCCTGCTGGGGACTGTAAGGTACCGTTAATCGCCTTCTTATACCATTAGATTCCAGAAAAGAATTAAACTCATTATTGCAAAATTCCCTGCCGTTATCAGACTGTAGATATTTAATCTTCGAATCAGTTAACCTTTCAACATAGCTTTTATAAATTTTGAAATTTTGAAATACATAATTTTTATTTGACATAAAATAAATTTCACCCCAACGAGTACAGTCATCTGTAAATACAACGAAGTATTTAGCTCCTCCTTGAGATGCAGCCCTGCTTGGTCCCCATACGTCAGCATGAACAATTTCAAGCTTGTTGTTTGACAGCTGTTCTCTCTTAGGAAAGGGTTGTACCGTAATTTTTCCTTGCAGACACGTTGAGCAGCTTGTTGAAGATGGGGTTTGAATAGGCTTATCTACGTGTATCAGTCCACGTTGAATCATAGTGTACATATCCTTATAGTTGAGATGGCCTAACCTATAATGCCACAAAACTAAATCAGAATACTTATTCGTTAATACGTTATTACATTGTTCAGTGACTGGGCATATGTAATATAAATCACCCATTCTCTTTGCTAATAACTTCACATTACCACCTTTGTCAATAACAGACGCTTTAGTCTTACTAAAAGTCTTACTAATATCCTTATAGTTGAGATGGCCTAACCTATAATGCCACAAAACTAAATCAGAATACTTATTCGTTAATACGTTATTACATTGTTCAGTGACTGGGCATATGTAATATAAATCACCCATTCTCTTTGCTAATAACTTCACATTACCACCTTTGTCAATAACAGACGCTTTAGTCTTACTAAAAACAACATCATGATCGGTGTCAGTGATCTTTGAAACAGACATTAAATTATATCGCAAATCAGGTACATATAACGTATTATTCAAACTAATTTGTCTATTTTCAGATCCGTTCGAACTTACAAACTTTACTGTACCTTTAGCATTAACTTTTGTAGATACATCATTTGCTAAATTTACTCTATCATTATAAGTATCAAAAATCTCAACAAATTGATTTTTATCTTTACATAAATGAGTGGTACAACCACTATCAAGACACCACATATCAGTGTTTACCTGTTCAGTATGCATTGCATATGAATTTTGATCGTATATTACCAAGAATACATCCTCAGACATCAAACCATGATATTTCTGCTCATTTATTTTTATTGGACACTGAGCTCCTTTGTGGCCTGACTTCTTGCATCGGTAACACTTAAATTTAAACGGTTTGTTGTTATTGCTTTGAGAATTTCCAGCACCTAAGTTGTAACGTTGATTCCAATTTCCAGTATTACTTAAACTTGGTCCTCCTTTATACATGCCATGAATGTTGCTTCTGTATTTGGCCGCTAATGCGCCAGACGTATTTTCACTTTCTCGACTTTGCTGACGTGATTCACTTTCTTCAATTATTTTAATTTTCAAAGTCTCGGGTTCTGGCAACTCGTCGCGCGTTTCTATAGCACAGCGAAAATTTTCGTATGACGGCGGTAAACTATATAACAACATGATAGCTAAAAGGTCCTTGTTAATACTTATATTCATCGACGTGAGTTTATCAACAGCTTCAAAGAATTTCATTATGTGTTGTCGTACATCGCCATCTTCTTTTAACTTATGCAGCATTAAATGCTTAAGAAGCGTAGCTTTACGGGCAGGGCCCTTTGATGCATACTCTTTTTTCAGCTTTTCCCAGACTTCCTGCGATGTATCACAGCCTCGCACATTTTGCAGTTCGGAGGGACTTATCGATAAAATTAAATCTGACTTGGCCTTTAGGTCGTTTTGTACCCAAATCAATTGCGCAGCAGTCGGTTCAGTCTCTCCTGACTTTGCGCTCGGCTTAACAATCGTACCTGCTACGTAACCCCATTCATCATGCTTTATTAACAAAGCCTGCACTTGAATACACCACGTGTCGTAGTTGTCTTTAGTTAATAGTTCTATTCTTGTAGAATTTACAATGTTCGTCATTTTACTTAGCTAAATACAAGAAACAAAAAAAAAAACTTTTTCTTCTTTCACTTGTACACAAGTTAACCTCAAAAAAAAATTTGAGCACGTGGTCTGTGCGACAATTATTTTATTTTTTTATTTTACGACAGCACCTGGGCCCATAACCCTTGTTAGGTTAAAACAATGAGCAGATACGATTTATACAGAAACACTTTATTTAAAATACAAAGAGATTCTAATTTACTTAATACAGAATAAAGCTCTTTTACAATATTACAGAGATCTTTACTCTTCAAGTATCGCAACGGAAGTGAGCGCGAACATGCCACGAGGCAGGAGCAATAATGTAGCGCGTTAACAAAACTTACATGAGTATAATACATGAGGAGTATAATACAGAGGCGCTAAATACGAATATTGATTATTATATTACTAACAAACTGGAATATTAAGTTAATTATAATTTTTAATCACATTATTCATTGTTACCAGTTACAATAACTAAATTTAAATGTCTATAGTTTTGTGGATATATTTATTTAATTTGTGAAATCAATCGTTAATTTACATATGAATCATTTTCACAAATTAATGAAAATTAATAGTACTTATATTATAATTATAGCATTGATACGAACAAAATATATAATATTTACATAGACCTTTGTATGAATATATGGTTTTGTCGATGCATTTACTTAATATAGTTAGTAACAATTACGCGTGGATTATTTTGACAAAATATTGAAAATTAATAGAGCTAACTTTGACAAAACATAATATTGGTATACAGTTATGCAAATAGCTTTATTACAATTTTGACAAATATTCAATGATTTAATATTGTTACATTTACATATAATAACTTAAAGCTAACAAATGATCATCAAAGCAAGGCTCGTAATCCGATGGTATGGGTTTGATACCTCTGGTCTGATCTCTGTTTTATTGACTTTGTTGTAAGTATAACCACGTTCAATAATATGTCAAAATAGTACATTTCGTAATGGGTATGAAAATGCTTTATTTACGAAACGAGAAGTTTATGGACCGAGCCGAAGGCGAGGGTCGTAACGAGTTTTGTAAAAAAGCCTTTTCATACCAGTTGCGAACCGTATTTTTTGTCATGAGAGCCATAAAAGAACAACGAAGTTGCGATTTTGAGGTTAACATGGCAAAAATGATAATTAAGTAACTAAAAATTAAAAAAAAATATTGCTCGTTTGCAAAATGAAAAAAAAAACAATGAAAACACCATAAATAAATTATTTAAAAATTGAAATATAAAACAATGAAAATAAAAAAATAATAGAATGATTTGCACTTAAATTTCTTTTGATAAGCAAAATTGTCATTTGTCTTGAGAAAGTAAGGTGAAACATTAACACCTATCGACCTATGCCGTGCGGCATGTTATTACGTTTGCACTCCTTTAGTAACAACACCATCTACTATGCATTAATGTATATACGAGGTATATATGCATACAGGAGTTTCTAACGATCGATATCTTTATCGTCATTACGTTGATTGAAAGTTTTCCTGCTAACGCTCGTATAACGTTAGACTCAGCATATTCGCGCCTTTTTGTGTTTACTAAATTAAGGCCGAGGGTGATAACATTATTGTTGATCTTTTTTCTTCGATATGAATAAAATTGACTGGGATCATAGAATTGTTTTATATTAAAGCAATACATTAATTTTTTTTTCTAATTCACGCATCGATTGATACGATACATAATAAATTGATTACGTTCTGATAATGTACTTTTTAATAATATATATTGAAATATATTTCGTTTTTTCATTACCTTTTTGCATGCGTTTAATGATATAATATTTCATACTGGTTTTTCAATGTAAGTATTATACAGAGGAAAGGATTATAGAATAAAATGAATAAGTAATTTATGTAGTACAGAAAGAGAGAAATGGAATAATTGATACGAATTTGAAGAACAAATTGAAATAAAATTACTTGAAGATGGCTTTATTGCTCGTTATAAAGTTGTAAAAAGATAAAGGATAAGATTAGAGTGAGCCAATATTTATCAAAGATAAATTCATCAAATTTGCTGATAAACGTTTTGAGAGTACATTTATCGCCATGAACTTCTATATTAATTAATCAAACTATAAATAATAATAAAATAATAAGTTTTGATTATTATTTAAAGTTTGTTTTTATAAATTTTAAAAAAATGTTCAAAAACAATTCAAAAGTCAAACAAAATTATAAAAACCATCATTACTTTAGTACAAATTTAAAAAATTATATTTGATGTGTATAACCAGTTATGAGAAGATAATTTTTGATTGACACATCAACAAATGTAACGAGTTATAAAAATATAAAACTTAAAAAAAAGAAAAAGATTAAAAAAGAAGTTAAATTCAAATGAAATATCGAGTGGGATGCACTACACAGCAGCATCCACTCAATTATCTATATTATTGTAACACGATAAACTAAAGTGAAAGTCGATAATAAAAAGTATACGTGTTATAAAAATGAAGTTTTAAAGATATCAAGATCTAAAATTAATAGTGTAAGGATCATCTCTTAACAACATATTATTTTCTAATTAGGTCAAGTCACTCATTAGCAAAAGATGGATAGTTAGGAGTGTAAAAAACTAAATGAAATTCTGATAATATTCTTTTATTATTTTAAAAACATTTGTTCTACTTTTAAATTGAATGGAACTATCTTAAAATTTTTAAGAAACTTTACATTCGAAATTTATCTTCTTTTCTTAAAATTTTAATATTTTAGATATCAATGGCACGATTGTGTCAATGTTTTTCTCTTTATACTTGGTATCTCTCTCTTGTTCTTTTTTTCTATTTTTAAAGTATTTCTTGTCCATACTTACATTATGCAGAGCTATTACATGGTTATTACATTATAATTAATAAAGAAAATATTTTAAAAGTTAGAAAAGAAAATGGGCAGAATAATTTAAAGTGCAAAAATGTAAATAGAGAAAGACAAAGGGTGAGAGAAATAACACCAAATATTTGTTTTGTTGTTACGAATGAAAAGTTGAATATCATATTTTTCTATATTCATTTTAAAAGCATAAACTTTCACCGTCAAATCTCGTTCACTTTCTTATTCGCATGTATTTCAAGAAAAAAATCTGAACTTCTTCAGTTTTGGATTTCAACGAAAAAGTTTTTAATAATAAAAAGCAAACTTATCGCTAGGTATTTTTCAAAAATTGAAAATTTTCAAAAGTTTTCAAAATTTTTCAATTGCTTTCTCATAGAGAAAGCATTGTATCGGTAAAAAAAATTTTTTTCTATTTTTTCATTAATTTGTACATATTTGAACTCAGTGAGTCGAAAAAAGTGGTTTCCAGAAAATGTCTGTATGTATGTGTGTGTGTGTGTGTGTGTGTGTATGTATGAATTCAGTTAGTAAGCTGTATCTCGAGAACTACTCGATGGATTTGCTTCTAATTTTGCATGGAATTTAGTTTTGTGATTAACTTGCTGGGAAGCTATTGATAATTTGGTTCTTCCACCGTAGTTTTCATTTTAAAGTTTTTTTAAAAAATAAAAAAAAAATTCGATTTTTCGTTTTTTGGTTTTTTTTTTTTTACTACTCGATGAATTTGCTTCAAAATTTGCATGGAATTTATTTCTGATTGCCCGGATAAAATAAATTTTTAAAAACTGATTTTCTTAGCTCAGTTTTAATTTTAGAGCATTTTGAAATTTTTGAAAAAATGTTTCTATTTATTAAGCCAATAAAATCTTAAAAACTACTCGATGGATTTACTTCAAATTTTCCATACAATTCAATTTTTTGATGAACTGGTGCGGAAGCTATTGGGAATTGGTTTTCTTAGCGCAGTTTTTTTTTAGAATCATTTTAAGAATTTTTAAAAAATTTCGATTTTTCATTTTTTTTGTATTTTACGTAAACTACTCGAAGAATTTGTTCGAAAATTTGTATGGAACTTTATTTCGACTGCCAAAATTATTAAAAATTTTGTAAACTAATTTTCTTAGCGCACTTTTAATTTTAGAGCATTTTTAAAATTTTTTAAAAATTTTTATTTTTAATTTTTTTTTATTTTACGAAAACCATTTGATTGATTTGCTCCAAAATTTGTATGCAATTAATTCGCTACTATCTGAAGAAAACAAGCTTTGGAATACTAATTTTCTCAGCGCAGTTTTAATTTTAGAACACTTTGAAAATTTTCAAAAAAATTTTTATTTTTCATTTATTTTCTTTTTTGCGTTAACCATACTATAAATTTTCTCCAAAATTTTCATACAATTAATTCGCTATTGTCTGAAAAAAATTAGCTTTTGGAAACTAATTTTCTTAGAGTGGTTACAATTTTAGAGAATTTTAAAGATTTAAAAAAAATTTTGATTCTTCTTTTCTTATTTTTTTTTATTCTTCGTAAAGTACTCGATAGATTTGTTCTAAAAATTACAGGGAAATTATTTGCGACTGCCAAAAGAAGGGAAATTTTCAAAAATTGATTTTCATAGCGTAGTTTTAATTTTAGAGCATTTTTAAAATTTTTAAAAAGAAATTTTGAAAAGAAAATGTTATTTATTTAACCAGTTAGATCTCGAAAATTACTCTATGGATTTGCTTCAAATTTTGTATACCATCTATGTTTTTGTATAACTAGGCGGGAAGCTATAGAAAATTTGTATTCATAGTGTATTTTTTTTATTATAGAGCCATTTTAAGAATTTGAAAAAATTTTCGATTTTTAATTTTTTTTTTTGTATTTTACGTAAGTTAATTGATGAGTTTGCTTTGAGATTTCCATGGGAATAATTTGCATCTGCCAAAAGAAGGATAACTTTTATAAACCGATCTTTTTAGCGTAGTTTTCTTTTTAGAAAATTTTAAAAATTTTCTTAAAAAATTTTCATATTTCAGTATTTTTCCATTTTACGTAAAGTACTTGATAGAATTACTCTAAAATTTGTATACAAGTTATTTGCTACTGTCTTTATAAACCAAGTTTTAAATAAATAATTTTATTAGCGTAGCTTTTTGATCACTTCTTTTGTTTTCTGAGTTACTCTTGAAAATTTATAATAGTACTACTGAATTTAATTACCGTTACTAAAATTGACTACTTGGATTTACCAAGCTTAGTCGTGATAAAAAGATATCCACAAGATAACAAAAATAATAAATTCGAACCTATGTATAAGGCTAGCTAAAGTCAACAAAATTAAACACTTTAAAAGCTAACATTTAACCCAAACAAAATGTTGAAAAGGCAATCAACTAGCATATATATTCAAAATTTATAAAGTACAAAATGAATAAATATTAATGATGGACAATTTTTTTATATTAAAATCACATTTAAATAAATATAAAAAAATAATGAAACTCAAAGAGCTCTATGAGAAAGCATTCCGCCAAAGCACTTGGCAGCGTTTTTTTGAAATATATAAGTTTCCAAAGTAATAAGTTTGTCGAAGAAATAAAACATTTATTTCTTCCAAACAGCTTATTATCGAAATTGGTAGATTAAATAACTTGATGAAATTGCCATCGATAATAATATATACGAATCAATCTAATATGATCTACCTATTAATTAAGTTAATGTACACATAGGAATACCGATTGTTTGGCTTTATCCTTGACGCTTGAGCTTTACACATAAGCTCAAAGCCTTAAGGTTATTCAATGTTGAACATGCATTGACCATTAACTCTTTACATTCCCTAGTATATTGAACCTCTATTATTGTTTATTTTTGATCCCAAGAGTTAATTAAATGCCTTCTATTATTTATCAAACTTACCATTATTTCATTTTTTAAAAGCGCAAACATAAAAAAACAGAGAGTGTAATAAATGAAATTTTGTTCTTTACATTATGGTGTATTATACACGTTCCACTTTTTTTCTCCCTTTTGTCTCGACTATTCTTCATGTGGATTAAGGGATCAGTGCTTCTGAAGGTAAGAAAGAGTAGGAAATATTTAGTGCGTTATAAAAATAAACCGTTTAGCATTTACAAAAAGTCTAAAAAAAAGAAATTGCATATTTTATAAATATAAAGCTTGAACCTTCTCTTTTTTTTCGATAAATCGTTTTAACATTATAATCCAATTAAAACTTTTTCCCTTTTTCAAAGTATCAGAAGCACTTTTGGCATACGGGTATTTTTTCGATCATCATTCAATGTGCGAGATATAAAACGCTCGATATTGTAATAATGATGCATAAAATGAAAATGTATTACATTAACATCGTCGAAGTGAAAATAATTTTCAATGATGAAAATTAAGGGATACAAGTTTTAAAGGATATTTTTAACGTAAAAAGATGATTTTATTTTTCAAGCACGTATAACATCGTTCCAGTTATATTGATACCCCAGATACAAAACTGACGTATTTAGGTTAAAATAACAGCTACACTTCAACTACTTGCTGATCATATACTATTTTACAGGCAATTTATAATAGAATAATTTATAGTTTCTACTCTTTCCTGTATAGATAGCACACTTTTTTTAATAATCTAACTTTATATATTAAATTGCTTTCAAAGAGATGAGAACGAGGATACAAACAATATATAAGTACATCGAATGCATGCTGAAGCTCATTTGTCTAACTCTTAAACCCTTAAAGTAGAACCCATATCTCGAGCACTTAACGGTGTCGCATTTCTCTCTTGGTGAAAGAAAAAAAAAAGAGAAAAATAGGAAAAAAAGACAAAAGCTTCCACCATTTGTGAAATAAATAAATAGAGAAACTTACATACTATTTTGGCTTTTCTTTTATTTCAACTGAACTATACAGATCTATGCCAATTTATACCAGGAGTGTAGAATTCGTCAAGTTACAGTAAAACAGTATATTTTGGAGACAAAAGAAATAACTTATCAGGTAGTTTTAGTTATATTTTTCTTTTTCTTCTTCTTTTTATCTAACTATATATATATATTACGCGTGAGTAATCAGTCTTGGTATTCTCGCTTAGCAAACTAGCACTAATTTATCAACGGTGATATTTCAGCACACGCCTTTCGCCAAGTACTTTTCGCTAACGTTTCCTTATTTTTTTTTTCTTACTTACTTTCTTAAGCAATACTTTGCTTTTATTTCTTACAAATCGATATTATTTCTTTAGTTTATTTTCTTTTCTTCTTTGTGTGTATTTGTGCGTGTGTGTATGTATGTGTATGTGTGTCGCTAAAGAAACGACATTGCAACCCACGAAAGGAAGAGAAAAAAACGAAGCATAAGTAGCGAAGCATTTTTAAGAGGTCGAGAAACGCGACGTGATCAGGCGTTAAGCTGTAAATGGAGAGAAAGAAAGTAAGAAAAAAAGAAGTATAGAAAAAAAAATAAAAATAAGAAAAACTGAAAGAAGAAACTATATCCAAGAGAATCGTCAGTCACGTATCTTCGCTTTTCTCTCTTCCCTTTTCTTTCTCTTGAAACGAAGAGTAACAAACAAAAGAGAGAAAAAAAGAACAAGAAGAAAAAAAAGGAGAACAAGAACTCTATTCTCTTCTTCTTCTTTTTTTTTTCTTCTTCTGTTGAACTCACAAAGCAAGATACTTCAAGCTACAGAGCTTGACGTGACAAGTTGTTGGAACGGAGGGGAAAAGAGAACGAACGAGAGAAGGCTTACCCAATAAAGATATCTAACCCAACATTCTTTTTGTAGCACAATTTCTCTTTTTTTTCTTCTTATTCTTCTTTATACCTTTATTCTACGTATGAGTGAACGTACGATAATTGTCAGGGCATTATGAGTTTCGTTAAATTCATGGTAAGTCATATATACGTGGTAAAGGAAAAAACGTCGCATGTCTCGTAACTAATTGTGATTGATCTGATTAGCTCGTGTATTGAAGTTTTGTACATTGTTTAACAAACAGAATTCTGTAGTATTAAACAATTTCCTTTTTTTCTGCATTGTGAAAGTTCAAATATTTAATGAAAGGAAACATCATAATACTCGTCACGCAATGCTCGTGTAACGTAATTTACAAGGAAAAATTATTTCAACATCAACGTGTACACGATATTATTCTGGTTTTACAAGAACTTAATACCTTTCAATATGTTGCTATTTTCATGTTACACAATTTGATTGACTTTTGAAACAATACAAATATAATATGTAAGGCTTGTTTAATACTTACATGTGTTAAATATTAAATAACAAAAAGTTGAAATAGGTTTTTTTTATATCAAATTTTGAAATGTCAAGACGTACTTTATTCTGGATGTACGTTTTTCTTTTTTCTTTTTTTTCTTTTTTTTTTATGTATTATAATTTTGGATGTGTATGAAAGAGAAAAGGTCATGTAAAATTTACATTAATTCAGAAGAGTAAGACGAATAACGTCAGTCCGTGTTAAAATATACGAAGGATCCCCTTCTCCTCCTCCGTAAAATTTACATTGAATCATGTAAATTTACTATTCCCGTATTTGTCTGTGTGTGTATATCATTATATGGAGTATGGAATGGAATATATCAATGTTATTTTCATAAATAAAAGACTTTAAATATTTTTTCGCTCTGTTTGTCTTTGTTTTTTTTTTCTTCTTGAATAGTTAATGAATTTATTAACTTGAAATTTTTATATACGTGCATATGTAAACATTAGCAAGATTATTTATTATTAGAAAGAACGTAATTTCTCGTTAATGCTCGCGTGTTTTCGTGTAATTTCAGTACACTTGGATTCATAAAACACGTGGAATTAAAAATATTTTTATGATATAACTTTAAGGGTATTAATCACCAAGAAAAATATTTACGTTTTAATAAAATATTATAATGAGTTATATAATTTATGCAGCCGTTAAATAAATCATTTTTGCTTTTAAAATTTTTATTTTCAGTGACTTTTCTCGAAAAATATAATAATCAAAATTTTTATGTGTTTTACCTTGACTGAATATAAAGTTCATATTTTACGTAACTGTGTAATAAAATTTAACTTGATAATCACCCCGATGAAATTTACAACATTAAAAATTTTTACATAACTTAAAAATAATGAGATAAAGTGAGTCGTTTTTTGTTTGTAATACAACGTTTTTTAAGGCAGTTTATAAAAAATTTTACTGGGAAAACACAGTCTCCAAATTTTTGCAGTTAATTTTTACTACAATTTAAAATAACCATTTGAAACAATTGTTTAAAAAGAATTATTGAACAAAATATATGTTACAACATATTAATAGACAGTTTATTGATGGTAAAAATTGCGTTCATTTTACGAATTTCAATTTTTTCATTATTGCGCATCTTAATTCAACACAAATTAATCTGAGAAAAAATTCAATTTTCATTAGCATAAGTTATATTTACTCCCAGCTCAATAGCAATGATCACTTATTAACTTGAAAATCAGACCAAATAGTCTACTTTCAAGTTTGTTCCCGCAAAAATAGAAAATATAACAAGATATAGGAAATGAAATAATTCAAACAAACATTTTAAAATTTTTATAATTTAAATCATTTTTTAATTTTAAAATATTGATTAATTATATTCATAACACTTAATAAATATCAAATAATATTTATAATTTAAACTTTTGGCGATACAATGAAAATTCGTAAATTTTTAATGAACAAAAATTACCAACTTTTATCTAAAGTTGACTGTGCAGTTATTTTCTCTAGTTTTGATTTATACATCTCTATTTTTCTCAATTCATTATCCTCAATACTTGATATTACTGTAGTTAGATACAGGCTAACTTTTTTAAAGTTAACAAACGGCCACAGTTGAACTCAAAATAAAGCACTACATGAAACATGGAACAAAAGTTGATATTTCCCTCTGATGATCGCAACTTTTCGTTCGCTTTTCTTTGTTTGCTTAAACTGTAAACCTCACTTCAAGGAGAAACAAGCAACTTTATTTCCTTTTTGCATAATGGTACTATTCACATTAAATCGTTAATTTAAGGTATAGAAGGTGCTTTTTTAAATGACAGCAAGTATACAATAGTACTTGAAATATTAATCTGTCGACATATAAAGATAATGAGTATGAATTTAAGTAGCATATATACGTCAAGTTCGTGTTTACAGTACGTGATCTTGCATAAACACGTACAAAATTTCCTCGGTTAAAATATTAAAATGCAGTTGCAGGCATAATCTTTTAATTAAAAATGTGTCTTAAAATATAATTATGTAATTATCGTAAAATAAAGTTACGTTAAAACTTTTTTATTTTAAGAAATAATGTGTTTTTAAAAGCTCTTAATTAAGATTATAATTATGAGCTTCTGAATGGTAGAATACATTTGAAAAATTCAGCAAATTATAAAAGACACGAATTTTTCTTCCAAGAAGATCATACTGAATAGAACTGAACTCTCGAGAAATTCGGTAATTAATTTTTAAGAAAGTAAGGTTTACTTGGAATTTTAAGTAAAACTTTTATGTTTAATGATACTTTGATTGCAAGTTTCTCGTACAATTTGCTTTATGTAACAATATAATAATGTAATCAGCGTTTCATGTTATGCCCTTATTTATGTATTATTTTTCTTTGAATATAGAGTGCAATCACGCTACGATGGGGGTAAATAAAAAAATATTTAAAGTGTGTCAGATGAATAAATCTAATTTTAGTACATGATGTTTAATTTACATTCACATTAGCTTTTTATAACGTCAACAAAAACTTTGAATCATAATGAGGGCTTTTAACGGTAATGAAAAATGTTGAACTAATTTAAACTTTCATTAACAATAATATTGTTACTTAGAAAAAAAAATTTTTTTTTCACACCATATCATTTATATAGTGTTAACATGAGAAGTTGAAAATGAGAAATATCAATTTTTCAATTAAGATAAGCTTGATAAATGTTCGCATATTCAAGTAGTAAATGTCAGACAGTAGTCAGACGTGCATTTAAAGAGTAGATTAGTATCTTGCTAAACCATAAATCAGACACAAATTTCAGACAACCTCTTATCAATCGAGAACATTGAATCATTATCTTTTTCATTTTATTTTTAATAATTCTCACTTCTATTGTTGAAACAAAATAAAAACAAAATAATCCATCACTTTTAAAAACTTTTTAATTAAACCTTTGAACAATTCGATAAAATACGACTCTCCCAAACAATAGGATAGCATAGAAAGTTTTAAAAGTTAAATATATATATAGAACATTGTAAATGTCAGAACTGATATTTCGTTGAATGCGCGTGTATCACTGATGAAAAAAGGAAAAGGAAAGGGAAAGCCTAGCAAAGGCCATAAATTCACTTGTTGTAAAATCTAGGCTATGTCAACAAAAAATAAAAAGAAGAAAAATAAAAACCTAGCGCTCGATGCGTCACTATTTATTTTCCTTTTCATCTTTTCGTATGCGTATTACATGACGTGCGTTACATATAAAGGATTAAGTGTGATATCGAGGGGAGGAAAAACATTTTACAAGTGCTAGCGAAGTTTTGAAAAATATGACACTTCCTCCATGTATTTCCTTCTTTAGAACATTCAAGAGTTTCTCTTTCGTAGCTCTATGAATCATGTAGGCTGATATGCGCGCCATATTAACGTTGAGTTAAAAAAAAAAGGAAAAACATAACGGGGAAAAGGAGAAGATAAAACGAAAATCTCTTAAAACTTTCTCGGATTTTAAAACTTTAGAGCTGTCAGGATCAAAGGAACTTTTCTTATTTCTTTTTCTTTGCGTTTTATTTTTTCCTATACTTATTTCAAACTGTTTTTCCTTTTTTTTCCTTTGTTATTCGGCATTTTCGAAGATGGGCAATTTAAGGATAAATGTTTAGCGTAGGTGTCCATGACTCTTGTCCTTCTGCTTCGTAAGACTAACTCTGAAATATATATCTTTTAGATATCGACACCTTTTGTTTATATTTATCGCACATCTACTTTTATCGAGTTTCTATTGAAACGCTTGTTTATATTTTTTTTTTCTTTTTATTCTTTTTACAAACGATAAGAAAGCAATCGTCACTTTTATTGTTTGGTAATAAAGTATAGTAAAACTTGCTTGATTTTTAAATTAGAAAAATAAGTTGTGATTATTCTCCTCTTTAACTTACTCAATTTATTCCACATAAAATTTTTTTTTCTTTTACTTAAGTAAAAAGTAATTTTTAATTTTACTTTGGTTTTAAAAGTCATTTAATGTTCGTATAGCAAACGCCATTCTTTTTTTGAGGTAATTATTCAACGGCTTGGAGTTGATTAATGAGTAAAAATAATTCAAATTTTTTTTTTTAAATAATGTTAAATGGGACTCGAAAAACTTTCCAAGATGAATGAATTATCCTCAAAAAAAAGAACGTAAGAGCTTCTATAAATTACTCTTTCACAGACTCATTGGTAACATAATTGACCTTGACAGAGACGTTAATAAAGCCTGAATTTTCCGAAAGATTCCTTTTTGCTGGATAAT
The DNA here is from genome assembly GCA_017163975.1 of Anastatus disparis. Lineage (NCBI taxonomy): Eukaryota > Metazoa > Arthropoda > Insecta > Hymenoptera > Eupelmidae > Anastatus > Anastatus disparis. Next base: position 12,999,897 of record JAFFSR010000335.1, on the reverse strand, counting down.
TCAAGTTTCTGCCCTTCTGAATGAAAAAGCGCTTGAACAAAACTTCGAGCACAAAAAAAACTTGGACGATTAAGTCTAAAGCTGTAATAATTTGAAAAAAAAAGTGAGAGAAGAGTAAATTTTTCACTTAACGCTTTTTCTAAAAGCATCACATAATTAGCCAGCTTTAAAAATTTTTCGAAGCTAAAGTATCAGTAGTCGTAAGTTTCTTTTTTTTTTAATACTTTTTTTTATTACTAATGTTAAAATCCCATGTGAAATATAATAACTTTACCAGCTTGTAAAAATTTATGGTTCCACGTTCTTTCTTTCTTACCAATATAGATTTTGAGGGTACAGAAAGGTTTGGGTAATGTATACGTAGCCGCACTTCTCTATGTGGTAAAATCGGCGCAGCGCTCTTGTTTCGCTGTGATCTGACCTAAAAGGTTTTTCGTGTGACCGGAGAGAAAAAGAGATAAAAAAAAGGAACCGAAAAAAAGAGAAAGGGAGCGAAAGAATGAAAAGGATAAATAAGCGAGAAGCATTGAGCTTTAAGCTTTGATGCTAAAAATGTCCGATGCGTTCAACGAGATAAGCATCATAGAATTAAAAACAAAAAGATATAGACGCATTGCATGGTCCACTATTTTCTTTTCTTTTTTTTCCTCTTATATAGTTTTTCTTTCTTACTCGAAACTACAACGAAAAAACTCCTGTCAAAAACAAAACTTTGATATAAATATTTCGTGCGCAGGAAAAGATGGGAAAAAATAACCAAAAAAAGAGAATATAAAAGAGATGGAAAAAAAGCGCTTGAGTCAGTTTTAAATAACAGGTTAAAAAGCGACCAAAGCATGACTAAAATCAAAAAAAAGCTTAACAGAATTAATAGTTTTTCTCGATTACGCATTACAAAAGATATTGAAAGAAAAATGCGAGAGAGAAAGATAGAGGAAACATGTAGGCATAAAAGAAATTTCCTTCAACGATAAATTCTTATTATTTACAAAGGATATCCTCAAAGCTTTAGTATTATTCAATTTGTTGAATATTAAGAAAATCAATGTAATACAATTTAATTCATAAAAATATAAATAAATTACTTAAAAACATTATTTTATCTTCATTTTTATTGTTTGTAAATATAATTCAATTTTAAAGTTTTTATTTATATTTACATGAAATATATTTTATGAAAAATCAATCTAAAGTTAATTGTATAGGAAAATGTACAAATAACCATAAAAATTGAATATATAAAGAGAAAAGAGTATAATATCGACAATTCATTTGGTTTTATATGAGAGCTAAGAGTAAAAATGGAACGAGTAAACATAGATTCAATAATTTCATAAAAAGGGGCCGACCCTGTCAGCACGTTTCTGGAATGGTCAGCTGATTTCTTTCTTTTTTTTCTTTCTCTAATCATTTTTTTTATTCTTTTTCTTTTTCTTTGACTAGACGTGCAGAACGAAAATATAACATAACTCGAAATATCAATATTAATTCAAACCATCATTCAATAATAAAATTATTTAGACTCTTTTTTTTTCTTTCTACGCCCTTTTTTCTAATTTTTTCTTCTTTTTTTCTTGTTGGATAAATCAATATTTAACTATCAGCAAATTGATTGTTAGAGATAAAGGAGTAAGTTATGTGTCAGCAAATTGAAACCAACTTTATTTTATAATATAATTTTATATAAAAGTTATTAGACAAAACTAACAAAACCTTTCAAAGGCCATATATGTTTTATTTATAAAATATTGTAAAATGTGAAATATTATTTGTTAAATATTCATTGAAATTTGTTTTATTACGAGTGAAGTATACAATAATATTATGTTTATAAGAATAACAATATCTTTTTTAAAATTTCAATAACATTATATACCAACTTTTTAAATCTGAGTTTTTATTTACAAAATAAATAACTAGATATACACGAAATCTTAAAAAAATTAATATTCGATACAATTATAAATGAAATGAAAAGAAGAATAGACAATATTTTATTTTTATTTAAATTCCAATAAACCAATATAAAGAAAATCCTATAATTGTATTACATATATTTCTTTGTATACGCTCGAATCAAAGTTTAAACTGAACGTTCAACTACAGAACATAAACAATAGTTTAACAAGCCATTCGCATCGACATTTGCGCTCAATACACTAGAATTAAACGAGCATTCGATTCTCAGAAAGTACTAACGTGACTCCAAAGCATCTCCTATACATATAATTCGCCAGACCATTGTTTTGCCCTTTAAAAAAAAAGAGGAAAAAAAACCAACAAATGGCAACTGGTCATTGGATGCTTTTAAACTCTATATCACGGCAATACGTATATACGTATATAGACACTGTATGCTGTAATTGCGTGCTCGTAAAAACTTTATGGTATAGAAATGTATATATGTATTTGTGCATATATATATAGACATAAACTAAAAGGCATCAGATACCACATGATTCTAATGCAACTGTCGTGCGTAAATACAATAACAGTAGACCAGAGTAGGGAGAGCTAAAGGTTTGGTACTGTCACTTGGGAAATCATCGACTAAAGCTGGTATGCAGTAGAAGCGCTTTAGGCGCGAAAAGCTCTTTCCAACGTCATTAAGGCAATCTCGAACTCCTGGCCTATAGTGTCTATATTATAACAGATTACTATGTATATATATTGAACAATGGTCGCACACTAAGGGGAGATTGACAACCACGCTGCTTATGGTCTCATTTATGGTCAAGAGCAGGACGGATGATCCATTAAATGTTTATTCATTCAATACCCTATTTTTTGCTTTCTTACTCAAAAGGTGCTCGTAAGATGTTTTTGTACATCATAGAATATTACGTGTAATGGAATGAACAATTTGTAATGCTTGTAATAGTCTGAAAGATATTAAAACCTCAGAAGAAACTTTAATTGTTAAAAAAGTTGAAGCAACTTATCTAAAAGTTGACATCTTTTTTCTTTTCTTTTCCTTGATAGCTTAAGAGTTTTGCAACCAAAGGACTTGAAGTAAACATAATCTTTTATTTTACGTGAAAATCAGTGTTTGATTTGAAGATTAAATATTGATTTTAAAAATCTATTTAGAAATTATATTTACAAGAAATTGATTATATTTGAATTAGACTCAATTCATATTACATAATGCATAATATTTATTTATAATTTATGTGTATATTTATTTATTTTATTTGTAATGAACAATTGTACAATTGATAAATAAAATAAAATTGAATTTTCATTTTAATTGATTTTAACAATTTTACACATTTTTATTTGCAAGAACGATCACAGTCTCTGCATGATTGATAGCAGTTACAGTTTTATTTTCTCAAAATTCGAAGTATCAGATTCAGTTTGGCAAACTTAAAATTCAAAATTCCGCTACATTGAATCCGAAAATTTGAAATGTAAAATATTGATTTTGGAAAAGTTTTGATAAAACTTGGCCCAAAAAGTTACAGAATATGTGAATGTTTTCAAGAAAATGAAAAATGGTTTTATTTATATTGTATTTGTAAAATATGTATTTTCTGTTTATTTTACGAAATAACAAAAATTAATCAAATAACTCTACTTTTTATAGAAGTTAAAAATATTTTAAATAAAAAATCAAGTGTTCGATATAAAATATAATGAGTAAAATCATAAATATCACTAAATCAACATGTTACACATTAATTTTATATTTTATTATGTTGTTTGTAACAGAAGTTTTTTAAATATTAAATTTATTATATCCAGTCGTATGTTTTCATATGTATCACAATAGTGAAGGTTGTTAGTTTCCAAAAACTTGCGAAAACCTATCATTTACCAGATAGTTTGGTGTCACTCAAGAGTCAAGTCGCGTTTTGTTTACTCTTATTTTAAGACTGTTATTTTATTATAATACGGATCGAAGTGAATATACATCGCCGTAACATTCAAAACAAAAGAACTGAACGTAGTCCTTTTTCAATTGTTTAGCAAGACTAATATTACCAACAATTTCTACAACCAAGTTCAATAATAACCCCCAGCGTCGTTAAAATATAACAATGCACAAATATACCAAGCTAACAAACAAATACAACTGATTTTGTATCGTAACATTATACATTACTCAAGATCTTGCGAGTTTAATATTACTTTGCTGACGTCAAAGCGATCTTTTATATAATATATAAAGCTATCATTTCAAACAAATATTAACAGTATTAAATTGCAACCCTTTTAATAAGAACTATAATTATAAATTAAATTAATGTAAAAAAAATTAAAAATAAAAGAATAAAGATTCGTATATTTTAAATATATATGATTGCAAAACATTATTTGCACATTTTCATTGCTACTTAATTAATAGGAAAATTTTATTAGTGGTGTTTAAAAAAAAGGAAAATTGATTTATAGCGTTTGAGAAGGATTAAATTTCAAATTAAAGGAAGATTTAATCAAACAAAGTATTTCGAGCGATAATATTCGAGTCGTGGCACGCGGTTATATTATTCGGACTACGCCGTTCGATTGAATAATTATCCGCATTCATATGATGATTGCTTTATGGTTTTATTAAAATTAAAAACCAATTATAGTCACTCTTGTACGTAAATATAACAATAAAGTATTTAATTTATATTTAATTGATAAAGCATTAATTGTTGAGGTAAAAGCAGAAATGGTATACTTAAGCACTTTCCGTATTTTGAAAATTTTACAATTTGAAAACTTTATAATTAGGAACTTCAAATAGTTTTGTTTTCCGAATTTCGAAAATTCCAAATCTTCACTTTTCAAGTATTCCACCTCACTAATTTTATAAATCCCTAATTTTTAAATTTTCAAATTTTGATCTTTCCTAATTCCAAAGTTTCCTTATCATGAAATTTCCGAAATTGGGAATATGTTCGTTATTTCTTGCCTTAGGTCACTTGTTAAACTATCTTATCAAGGGAAATTGCGTACTGGTCATCCAAGAATTCTACTCATTTGACAATGTAAACGAGAGGGATGGCAAATACGATGTAGATGTCCTTCAACAGAGGAACATCTAATGTCAAATTCGTCTTATACGCTAGCTATTTCGAGAAAGGTTTTCCTTAAGGAAATGTAAAGTACCGACATTACAGTTTTCCAAATTTTTTATTCTTAATCCATAAGTTTCAAAAATATCTCTATATTACAGCCTTCCATTTTTACTAATAAAAAGCCTAATATAGAGATATTTCCTATAATTTTTAAATAAAGAATAATAATTTGGAAAACTGCAATGTGGGTAATTATGTATTAATCATATACCCTATTACATTCCCTTAAGGAATTATCTTACTGAGTTTGCTTACATGGCTTTTCCTTCCTCTCAAGCATATTCTGGGAGAATGCATGAATAATTTGGACTTGAAATTAGGAGAGTTTTGTCAATAGGGTGGATATAGTGCCCTTTGATGTAATGTATCCCCTTTGATTTCCGATGTAACGTACCCCTTTGATATCTGATGTTATGTGTTAAACAGTTATTGAGGATTCGACCATCTTTGAGAAAAAAAGGGAAGGAGGAAAATATTTGAAAAATCTTAATATGAAATTCGTCAATTTATCATATGTAAATATCCTGTTATTTTTGGCTTTCAATTTTTTGTAACATTTTTTAGCTAAGTATTATAAATTTTATACATTTTTATAGAAAGAGTCTCTAAATTGTATATGTATATATACATGTTTTCTTTATACATTCTATAATAAATTTTAGATTTCGTTGAATAAAAAATTTCTTTTGTTAATGTGTTTTTGATTGACTGCTAGTCTAATTATGAAAAAATTTATTTCAGTAAATAAAGCAGAAAATAATACTGAATAAAATTTTTTCAAACATTTTTTGTACAAAGTTCACAAAAAAAAATTAAAATATAAAAGATCATACCCATAATTTATTAGCTTCATGTTACCATGAATATAAAATAATACCATACTAAAGAAAACGACTCGAAAGAGTTTCAAATGTGAATTTTCAAAAGTGTAAACATTCAAACAACTAAACTAAAACTCAACGATGTCTTTTCTAAGGAAAAAACTTTTTTTTTATTTGATGTTAGCTTGACCTATAGAGTTACTTTTTCGCTACTTTAACCGCGTACAAGCGTGTAGACAGAATAAGCATAGACGATAAGCTTAATTCAACAGGTGCTAGAAAGCCTTTTCCTATCCAGACTCAAAGCTCTCCTTTTTATATATTTGCACGTTGAAAATACTACTTTTTGCCTTTAGAAAAAAAAATTTGAATCAGAGAAAAAGGATTTAGGTATTCGGCGTATGCAAATAAGATTTTTTTTCTTATGTTAATTCTCGTGAGATACTCATGCATATTTAACTTTCGATGACTGGGAAGCAATTCGCTCAAAATATGCATAACATATGTGCAAACTTTTTATTTAATTCTTGGAAAGTATTCATTATATAGTTTAGGCATTCGTATTATTTTTATTCCTCTTCTCTATTAGACGAATTTTCAACTATTTTAATTTTTCTTTTATTTCAACATGAGAGATATTTACATTTGCTTTTAGTTTAATTGCAAGCATTATCTATGATACTTTTAGCATCATTCAGTATATAAATAAAAGAATGTTTTAAAAAAATTTTCTTCCGAAACAGTTATTTTAATTATACTATATGCTTAATTTATGGAAGTAATAAAAGACAAACATGAAAAGACCTTTTCATGTTTTAACGTTTTCCTTTGTTGTATATCCTGAGCATCCAATTAAAATGGCACAGCTGACTCCAAGAAATTTATAGAAATAAGGAGAAAATTAAATAAGTGAATATAAAAAGTCTTAAAGTTACGATATATATTTATTAAAAAGTAAGAATAGCTGGGGCAAGTGTACGGAGTGAGTAAGTGTGCGTATTGGATGATGTGTGTTATGTGTAGGAATGAATGTCGAACGTGTATGGATGAGCAAATTTAAACAGTTTCGTGCGTGATTGCATGGGTGAATGAGTTTAGGTAAGTGCACTAACTAGCATCTATATACATATTCACACGTACACACTTTAATACGTTCTTACATAAATTTACTTACACCCTTGTACATAAAAACTTATACGTTCACAAACACATATTGACGTACATACACGTGCGCATACACATACACATACACACACACACACACACACACACACACACATCCACACATGCAGACTAGACGCACGACTAGTACAAAACTTTTGAACTCTGTATCTTAAATATGACTAATTTTCATACTGAAGTTCCATGAAAACTTTAAATCGAAAGGTTAGATAATGCCACATATTGCATTTCCACAAAATCTATCTCTTTAAGTAAAAGTTATCAAAATGTTGAACTTAACAATCGTTAATAGTTCTTTACTATTAGATTTGTAATAACAACACATTTATTTTATATCAACTCTTATTTAAATAAATGATAAAATTTATAAAAATTGCAATTAATAATTTTGAATATAATTAATCATTAGCATAATGCCATGCTTTCTTTCAATCTTCAACAAAGTAAAACGTTTTCATTATTTCCTTACCTCAAAGTCTTAATCAATCCTTCAAAAAGTTAACTCCACAAGTGCACTCTTAAAACAAAGTTTATAATTAGTTTTAAAAACTTTTAAATGAAAATGAAATTATTGTCCAACAAGGATATCAGATCTTTATTCTCGTAATTAAATAAAGCTAATTAATCTGAAGTTAAGCTGAATGAACGATTGCCAATAAACTTTTTCTATTCTATGTTAAAGCAACACCTACATACATACTTGACACGTAAACGTGGTCCAAGGAAACTTTCTTGTTTTTGATAATTTTGGTCTTACTCCACGAAGGTTCGGAGCATCTGTCACCCTGTTACCACGAACTTTAACCACAATTCTCACTACCAAACAACAAGTTTCAATGTAGAAACCTGATACCATGCTTTTGTTGTCTCCCTTAAGTTAATTTGCTATAACATTACAAAGAGAGAGAGAGAGAGAGAAACGTCTAGTGAGTAAAAGCTTCGTGTAACAACTATCAAGCATTTCCTCTCTTTTCACACTCATACTCTTGATGAATCTGTTTGTTTCCCATCACGCTTATTAGCATCGATCGATTACTGGATACAGCTTTTGCATATATTCAATTGATCATATTCTCATTACCGTATCGTTTCAACCCTTGGATCACGTAACATGTAGAAAATGAAGAAAGGGAAACATTAGAAATGTATTAGGGCGTTAAGAGAATTAACAGATATTGTACTTAATGGTATAAATACACAAGCACATATACATGCGCGCGTGTCCGCTCACATGCACACTCGTATACATATAATGTACCAATTAGAAAAAAGAGAAACTGGGATATTTCTATTTTAAGTATTTGCAATAACTCTCTTTGTAGCTATTTAATTAACTGTGAAGTAATTAAGTGTTCAATTAACTTGTTGACTATACTTACCACAGTAATAGACAATATTTTTCTCGATGTTAAATTCAACAAATATCTATATAATCTCTCAATTTTTCATCAAATTACATTATTTGAGTGGAACGATTAAAAATTCCAATTGAAATTCAAGATAAAGTACTTGCTTTCCGAATTATTTGTAAATATTTAAAATTGTATACATTTATATATAATTTTATTAAGTCGAAAATTTGTGAATTAAAATTTCACTTGATAAAATTTTTATTTCAAAATCCAAACACTGTTCGCTCGTCAATCTTTAACACAAGTTTTGTTCGTGTTGTATGGAACGCATGATTATATTAAAATCACAATAAATTGTTTGATAATCGCTATTATATTTTTTTCGTGTATTAATCTTTTTTTATGATTGAATATTTTAATAAATTAAATTGGTTATTAGTAAAATTTTAATAAATTAGTTATAAGTACTTTATAAAGTTCCTTATTATATTTGAAAGAACCATTTATCATTTGAAATTTGCAATCCTGGGACTTCCTATTCAAAATCCGTTACTATCGAAGCTCTTGGAATATTAACACATGAATAAATCCAAAATTTCAAGCTAGGTCAATAATAAATTTCAAATGAGTTCGAAAAGAGCTTATAATTGAAAATTGAGATAATAGTCATTTAAATTTAAAGTAAGTATATAAAATCTGTATTTAGCTTACACTCAAAAAATTCGATAATTAATTGATTTTTGTTAAATTGATAAAATTTTATAAATTTCTAATTTTTATGAAATAAAAAATCGTTTTCCCAAAGACAAACGTTGAGATATCTAATAATTTACGTACTCCTTAAATATAGTTTAAGAAGTAAGACATTCAACATTTCTCTTGGCAATCAAGAACTTTGTATTATTTTGTTTGGGTGAAAACAATTTATACTGAAAACGCGTAAACAAAAAGTTTCTTTTCGTTTCGCTGGCGGATATCTACTTTTGACATACTAAATTGCGCAACTGGGTTTATTATTTTCTGTAGTTAAGTGAAATATGTGAAACTGAGTTTCGTTATAACGGTTAAGAACTAATTTTAGTTGAATTGTAACAACAGTATACTTACTTCGAGATGAGATAATTTATGAAACTTTTTGTGGATATATATCACTTGCCTTATGATAAAGTTTAATTACATTATACAAAAATTTTCTAAAAAATTGTCTCAAACATATTTAAGAAAATTTCATAAATCATAGATTTTATTATATTTTTTAAATAAAACCATAAATTTTATTTTTTCTACTAATGTATTGGAAGAGTAATCTTATTTTTCCAATATACTATTTTACTTTTAGAAACTTTTAAATAAACTAGAAGAAGCTATAATTTACCAGTAACACACATAACTTTCGAACCCATTAATTTTGGAAATACTCTAAATTTACCCATACCCACAGAACCAAATTCGAATCTAAGAATACGTTAGCCATTCAATTTAAAATTTATGGCTATGTTATGTTTCAGCATAATAGAATGAAAATCAGGATAATTTAAAACCAACGTAATTTATTATTACTTACTACTTTATAAAAAGAATAATTATTAATTCTTATGGAATAAACCGTGCATGAATATAATTTATACACAAACGTACAATTTGATGCATTTTTAATAATAATCAGTTATATAATGTCGGATTGATTTCAAAAAGCACGTGAAATGAATTAACTGTGTAAACAACGAATTTTCTACGTATTCAATTATTTATAAAACAATTGAATTTTGGATTATGCAAACATATAAGTTAATAACGTAAATTTTCAAAAAAGAACGAAATAATTTCCAATTTAAAATATTAATTAATTTTTTTTTATTCTATCGAATACAAACGTATAAAATATACAAAATTCACGATCCTTGAATTTCAAATAACAAATAAAATAAATTTAAAATTAGAATCATTTTAAATACGTCATTCATTTACAAATTCAATGAAAAAGAGTTGATTTTAATTTAAATCAAATCAGCGATGTATCTTTTCGAAAAGTAATTTAAAAAAAAAAGAAGAAATGAGTTTAAAAAAAAAGTAAGTTAAAGCTTTACTTTGAAAAGCTTGAAAGCATCATTACCAAGGTTGCGAGAAATAGCAGTAAGCGAAAGCAATTCCAAGTCGGCCTAATTGACCAATAATTACTTGTGATGAGCATCGTAGCGCCTTCTTTAATTGCAAGGCATGATATAATTATACGCGAAAATTTTCTTCTACTTTTTTTTTGTCCAGTTTACAAAATCGTTAAAATAAAATACGATGAACAAAATAACTTTGAAAGATAAAATTGAGACAGTATTATTTTAATGTAAAATTTTTTAATTTTTTTTTTCAGGTTCTATAAGTAACATCGATGGAGCTGAATTTCATTGCAATAAAACAGCCATTAGAAAAGTGATTAGTGGAGTTGTTGGTGCCGCTAGTTCTGTCACATCCATACAAGTGGCCAATCTACTACGACTTTTCCGTATCCCACAGGTTGGTACTATTACTTTTGATTAATGTTATTTCATTATACGACTATTATTACAAAGGCCCTTATTATTCTCATTATTACATTTTTTTTCATTACAAGAATATTAAATAATCATACGATTAGTAAGAAAAAAATTTAATTTTTTCTTGTATTCGGAGCATTGTTTATTTATTTTTATTGTTCTTAACGTATTTTTACATTAGATGCTGAAATGATTTTCGTATAAAATATTTTAAAATTTTAAATAAAAAAAATTTTTTACTTCGTTAAGTACGTTTTACCTTACATTTGGAACAGTATTAATGTAAAAAATATAATTTTGTCACGAATATATTTTTAAGATATTTTTGTTTCACAAATAATAAATATAAAATTTGATTAATATTCCAAAATTATAGCATAAATTAATCTTTGTTCATAATATTGATAATAATAATAATGTAATAAATACATAACTTTATTTATCATTCGTAATGGCGTATTATTTGCAATTTTTGCTTATTTACGAAACAAAAACAAATATGAACAGAAAGAAATTTTATAAAATTTAAATTTAACTTTTGAGGTATTTGATTTGCATAACAAATCAGTACTTGTGAAAAATGAATTCGATCGTAAGTAACGTGAATTTGAATTTTAAAAAAATTGAATTTAAAAAATAAGACATAAAAATTATTCTTATTGTAACAGTCGGTTTTTAAATTTATTTCAGGGACTATGAATTTATTATTTGACAAACCTGACTATTTCAATTTGATACATACGAGCTTTTATTCGCAATGTATAATAGAAATGAAATGTGAATATATATCTAACTAGAAAAGTGTCACGCCTCATACGGGTCATGGATTTTAATGAGACTTAGTCGAGCCTACTTCTATTATTTAAAATTTTAGTGAATGACAGATAATTTGTTCCAACAAACTATTTTTGTAACTATTGTAAAAAGCTGAGTTTTAACGTAAAATTTGCTCTATATTAATTAGTGTGCACGTTATTTAATATTTTTCCTGAGGAAATTGTTAAAAAATATTATAAAAACTAGAATGTCTTATTTAAACCTCTTTTTTAATTGCGTTCAAAATTTGCAAAATGGTTCAAAATTAAATTTTAATCATTTTGTTTTTGAACGCTCTACATAAAATTAAAAATTTTGCAATTTTCTTTCGATGCTTTTTGTAAGAAATTTCTCAAAAAGAATATCAAATAATATGTAAACTGTAATATGGCTCACGTAACAAAATTATAATTACAAAGACCGCATCCATTTCGAGTGTAATGAAGATTCATATATGAGAGGTTCAATACTCTCATGGCAAGTCATAAAATAGATTATTTTTCAAATGGGGAATATTAAAAATAATATCGGATATTTTATAAACAAAATAAAAAATAATTATACTGGAAACGCAAAGAAAAGATATTACAAAACATGTTTACATTGGTATAAAAAAAACTTGTGTACTTTTACATTGATGGATTATATATTCAAATCATCTAAATTGATTATACTTAAATACATTTTAGACGATTTTTCATCAAACAAGTATTATTTACATGGTGTACATATAATTTTGTAACACAATTAATTATACAAACATCACTGAGTGTTCCATTTTCTATTATATATAAAAATAAAACAAAAAAAATGTACGTGACAACAATACTTCTATGACCCTAAAAAATTTTCAACTTAATCCATTATTAGCAAGGAATTAGCTTTCACGGCTTCTTAGAAACGATGTTTCAGGGAAAAAAAGGGCCACAAACTTTTTTTTCACTGCTTCTCATATAAGTATCATTTAACGGCTTTTTAGGGATGCTTGGGGTGAAATTCAAGTCATCAAAGCTTCTTCCCTCTATACTTGCGCGTAGGCGATTATTATCCAAGATACGCGCATGCGCATACGATACACGCACCCACACCCACACGTATAAGTATAAGCACCACATACACACACATAAACATATATATATACATGTGTACATTGTATCACACAGAATTTAACCGCGATTTATAAAATTCTTGTGCTTGCGCATTTTGCTGGAGAGCAGCACGAAAGAAAGAAAGAGAGAAAGAGTTTCGATTTCTTTTCTCACCAGGTTAGTTGATATATTGAGCAGCGATTTCGTTTAAATGCCAGCGACCCGTGAGACTTTATTTTTGTGACGCGCATTGGCCTTAAAAGTATCCTGGCGTGAAATCACCTTACCCTACACCCCCAACATATATATTTATACATACATACATACATACACATGTATATATACACATATATATAGTTCTACTTTACTTTATAAACTATATCTCATGCATTGCAGACACTTTTTTTTTTCTTATACCACTTGGCTTCCCTTTATCTTCACCTTTTCCCTTTTTTTTTACACACTGTATAAGCATTGTCACCTTTCCTTTTCCTTTTTCCTCTGTACACACGACTTTACGTCCGCTTTTAGCTGTTATAAGAAGGAGCTTCCTTTACTTTTTTTTCCTCATTTTTACACTTTTGAATCATGAAGATATTTCCCTCGGTATAATAAGATTTCAAGCTTAGTCAGCGCATACATTTTACATTGTTAAACCAAATCCACTAACCTTAACTATGTATCCTACTGTTACCTAAGGCAAGATATGCAAAGAAAAGAAAGGAAGAGAAAACAAAAGAAACTGTTTCGTGCAGTGATTGCATAATTTAACACTTGGAATTTTAAAATTTTTGCTGATTAAATGGCGGCAGGAATATTTGCAGAAGAAAACACTGCGTTTTTATTAAGGTCACGTAATGACTCAGTTTACTTTGCACGCGATATACTTCTTTTTTTTTTCATTACAGATCTCGAGAACGTAATTGAGTAAAGGTATAATCTTTCGTTTAATTCTTTCTTTTTTATAGGTATAATTATTTCGAAATGTTTCAATTTTGACAATCTATTGTTTTATTAAATTCGTAAGAATCATGACAACTTAATTATCAATATTTATGATATGACTGTGAATAAGCATAAAAATTAAAATTAACAATAATTTAACACTAATTGTAAAAGCTTATTATAATTGATCGTATAATCAAGCTAATTAAAGTTCAATTTTAATTTATAATGGTTTGATTTATTGTCGTAAAAGTTTTTTGTTATTTATGTATTGAAATAATCAGATTCTTATAAGATTCGTCACCCATTAATGGATTTAAATTAAATGTGTTTCATTTACTTCTAAAGACCCCATCTATTTATACAACTTCAAAGGATTGTATATTCAATATATGAAAGAATAGAATCACAATATTCATGATTCTTTTATAGTTAATCTATCTTTACAAATAATTCAGAATAGAGAATCATCTTTGAGAGGTTCAAAGCTATTTTTCTTCTTGAATTTATTTATTTTCAAGTTCACATCAAGTTGAAACTATCAACAGTTAATAGAAAATAATCAATGGTTCTTTTTTGAAAAAATACAAAAGTATTGAAAACAATCTAATTAATATTTTCTCTCAAAATATTTGTCATACTCGCTGAACAAACGTTGATCATATAAATGTTTACCTTACACGCTGGATTTCCACGTGCGCAACGTGGAATCTTCACCTTTAATATTACATACCCTTTTGCACGTGCTACTTTCCTTATTGTACGGTGTAGATGAATTTCATGCCCACAATTTCTTAAAACGCCTACAAAATTCACCCCGGTTTAATTCAATGTTTTTACATTATCTTTTGATATATGTGATGAAATTTTACATATTTCTATTGATAGAAATTAATTTCCAATATTAGAAGTTGAAATTTATAAATGTTGTACAAAATACCTAGCTAAAGTAATTTTAAAAAATTGGAAATGATTTTCTTTAATTAATAAAGAGAAAGCTTTTCAAATTTGATGTTCTAAATTTATTAAACTGATGAACTTTTTAGTAGATACAATTATTTTGTAAATAGAGTTACTTTGTTCTCAATAAATAAACAATGGATAATCCTGACATTCGTGGTTAATAATTGTTATTCAATGACAATGTGTTTATAAGTAAAATCATAATGAATGCTTTGTAAATTATTGACAATATTCATGAGTTTCAATTCATATTATTGGAATTTAATTCTTAACAAAAGAAATTAATTAACCACATCAAATATATTGTATAAATAGTTTTAAATTCAGGAATTTTTTAAAATCATTTATTTAGCATGAATAATGAGAATAACAAATTTAACAATTTTCAGTTATACTTGCTTTTACCAATATTTTCAACAAACAAAAAAGAAATAATTTTTAAAATACTACATTGCTTTTATTATTTCAGATATTTTATTAATGATAATCATTACCATATAATATTACGAAATTCAATCTGCACGTGTATTTTATACTGAGAAAAAAACATATTTGCACAGTGACGAAGATATTTATAGCCAAACTAAACAAAGTTAGTATGGCTGAATTGGTGATACTTATCGTTATCACAACGATATTTATCAATAACATTAGTTTTGACAGCTTAAGTTGCAATACCGCCGCCTGTCTAAAGCTGCGATCTCTACATGCAGACGTATATTGTTTGATTCATTGATTTTGGTGTCTAGTAATTATGGACAAATGGACCTTGATAGATATATGTAATGCGCAACAATCAACAACAAATATATTTTTGTTTAAAAAAAAATTTTACTTCAAAAAATACTATTATTGCAACTTGAATATATTTTGGTACTTATAAATATTAACAATCGTAATAATAATCATATCGTTATTACTAATTCCTTGGGGATTTTTGCGAAGAATTGTTCTCTTATATTTTTAAAATATTATGTATAATAATAAATACAATTACGATGGAGGTTAAAACCCAAATTATTTTAAAAAATTTCAAATACAACAATTTTACACGTGCAAATTAAAAGTTACATTTCTTGTTATAATAATTTTAACGTTTTTAAATTTTATATTTTTTAGCTTTATATTATAAAATTATAAAAATTATAACAAATGATAAAATTTTTCAAAAATATTATTAAACTTAATTAAAATTATTTTTTTATCTTTATTTCTGTATCACATGTCGTTAGTTAATTTTACTTTTGAATATACAATGTTGCATGTACATAAATTATTTTTATTCTGTTATCAAATTTAATATTTGAAAAAATTAAGTTTTTTTTACGAAAGCAATATTTAGAGCTAAAAATTAAATACTATAAATTTACTACAATTTTAAGTCTGTTAAAAAGTTCTAATCACACAAAATAAACCGATGTAATTAAAATATGAATATACCGAAAGCACTTAAGATCCGTAAAAAAAAACAGTTTAAAATGACATCGAAAAAGGCATAAATTAAGAAAAGGCTCTTATTACTTCTTAAGATGTCATCGTAAAATGAATTTAAGACTATTAGGATAAGTTTTACAATGAGTTTGTAGCGTAACGCTTGGTGAGCTTGCGAGCATGCGCTTCCGTACAAGTTAAGAGTAAAATTGATGTACTGTCAGGCGGTGTTACTATGTGAAGGGGTAGAAGAGAGTAAAAGAAAAGATATAGATTGGAGAAGGAGCATTTGAAAATCTATATAGTTTATGTAAGGTTCAAAGTTTAAGAAGAACAACTTGGTCGATTTATTAAGTTGAGCAGGATTTGAAGATCAATGAGTTCAAATCTACAATGTGTAACATTAGGAACCATAGCTACTCTTCTTTCTATATATATATATATAGACTCTTCTATTAACTGAATGGCGTCGTGTGAAAAATCGCGAGAAAAGTGAAGAAGCATCGTGCTTACGTGGTGTGAAATATTTAGTGAGGCGTAAAATGGCTAAGTACCTTATTAGACCCTTATCAATCAAATAAAATCAAGTCCTTGATCTTTGTAGATGAGTTACTAGAATCACTTTTTGATATTATGAACCATATGCGTCTTTTTTAAAGCTTTATATAGATTGTGAACTGATTGGAAAATTTTCACCGTTAATATTTCATCTTTTAATTTCTAATTTTTTTTAATGTGACTTTGGAATTGTCATAAATATTGTGTTTATGATAAAAAGTAGATTGTTTTACATTTTCAAGTGTATATTGATGTTAATCATCAGGAGGCCGTGGTAACACCTCAGAAGCAAGTATGAGTCATAATTGTGAAAGAAGCTCAAGCGACCAAATTATGGATTATTTTATTCTTCTTGCTCGAGATTTTTCAAACTAGATAAAATTTTAAACACAATTTCGAATGGCATCGTAATACATTATACAGTGACTATTCTCGATAAGACTGAATTTGTTCTTATAGGGGAGTAACTTTCTTGGAAAAGCTATCCTGCGCTTAAATCCTGCATTCTTCTTTGTCAGTTTTTGTTTCACCCTCTGCGAATAAGACCAGCAAATGTGATAGTGAAGAATTCCCGCCTTTTGTTTTCGAGTTAAGTAAATCAAATATTCATGTAAACAAATTACCCTGTCTTTACATTATTTATAAAAATTATGAACATTATTATATATTATACGTAAAGATATCCAACGAAGAAATTTCTAATTAAATAAGATCGAATTCTGAAAAAATCAAGATTATTTCAGAACCAGTGACTTTTTCCACTGATTCTAAAATATACGATTTCAATACTATATCTATGTTTTATAGAATTTCTCATAATTTCTGTAATTAAAGTTGATTGTATTCATTTAATAAATTATATTTTTATTTTGTTTATTAATTCTTATATAGCCTACGTTCGCTTAATTTTAATTTAATTATTATTAGTTTTGCATAATAGCAGATGAAATAATAACAAGAGTCATTCTTTTATACGATCTTATTAAAAGGTGTTGAATAGAAATTTCGCTCGGAAAAAATTTTTATAGAGAAAGGGGAAGCACTGAAGCGAAAAGTTGGAGAAGTGATTTTATTGAAAGATGTCTTATCGAGAATAATCGCTACACGGTCGAAAAATTAAAAATTAATTTATGAAGATTAATTATTTTACAATAAAGATTTAATCATTAAATTTAGCAAAATTCTTTAAAAGGAAAAAAGAAACTTTTTTCCCAAGATGTAATGTGTTTCGAGCACGAGACTGTTTACATGCCCATCATCAGTAACATACAAACAGCTCTATCTCAGACACGCATGATATGAGAAAAAAAAACAAAATAAATTTGTGCGAAAAAGCACAATGTACAGTTAAATAAATGGATAAATCTATATCTTCAAATGTTTTTAAGATGAAAAATTTTTTTGCTTGTTAATACAAGGAACTACATTTTTCTAATTTTAATTTAATTTTAATTTTTAAGAATCTTAGCTTGTTATAACATGTTTTGACTACTACTCAAGGCTATTGATCGACACAAGCAAAAATCTCACGGCAAATAACTTTTGAAGAAAATTTCCAGAAGTAATTTTTATTTCACTTCTATTTAACGTTGCTTCTGGTATATGGCATGCCGAGTTTGCTACAGTCAACACGTCAAATCAAATCTTAAACTAATTCATGTTGTTGTTCAGTGTGTTTGCTTATCTGGAAATAAATTTCAAAGTTAATAGTACATGGCAAGCAATCGTAACTCAACACTATGATGATAAATGATAATACAAATATTAAAAGTTCAAAATTAAAAAATAATTGCTTTGTGTGAATTTTTAGTTAGAAAAAATAAAGGTTATTACTACAATATTTTTATAAACGGAATTTCCTGCTGCAAATTTTAAT
The DNA here is from genome assembly GCA_017163975.1 of Anastatus disparis. Lineage (NCBI taxonomy): Eukaryota > Metazoa > Arthropoda > Insecta > Hymenoptera > Eupelmidae > Anastatus > Anastatus disparis. The sequence continues at coordinate 12,981,262 of JAFFSR010000335.1, read as the reverse complement.
TTATTTGAAATTTTTTTCAAACTGGAGAAAACAAATTCTTTTATGCGCGAGACAATACCCTGGTAGAAATGTGAGCATTAAAAATGGTGTGTATAAAAATTTGAGGTTATTAGTAATAATAATGCCAAAGAAATGGCCAATAAATGTTAAAAAAAGCGTTTTTATTTCTACTGGCCAAAAAATGTTAAAAAAAACGTTTCAATTTCCACCAGGGTAAGTATGGTTAAATTATTTAAAATTTATCATGTATTTTTTAAATCAGAAAATAATTTTTTTATTTTTAAATGTACATGATTGTTTGATGCCCTTTTATGATTCCTGAATTTTTTTATTATTTTGAATGTTATCTATAACTTTTTATTATTTTCACCTACTTTCAAAGCATTTTATACGACTCTCATAAAAAATCATTAATTTATAATACACATATTCTCAAAATAATAATTTTAAATAAACACTGGAAGCATCTTTCAAACACGTTGCCGATTAGTTTTTCAACGAAAGATAAGAGATAATAAATGAAGTAAACAATGAACTATTAAATAAATTAATCTATTATCAAACATTGTCTTTCGCATTATTTGAAGATATTCTATATATATTTTCTTGATCAATTTATAACATTAACTTTATCAGTAAAATAAGTCTGGCTTTACTTAGAAACCTGTCAAAGTTGGGTCAATAGTTAATTAGTTGGGTTGGGCCAAATGTTATTGATTAGATTGATGATAACTCCTTAAGATACTTTCATACTTGACTTGAGTATAAACTTTGGCATATTCAAAGAGAACTTTATCCTAGGAAAAGTTTTAAGGAAGGATTATAGATAAATTGTTGAAAATTTTGTTTAATTTAGAACAATCAGACAATTTATTCACTTTGTAAGTGCTGATTAATGAAATAGTAAATAGTATAATCTTATTTTTCATTTTTTTTATAAATAAAACAGTAAAGAAATATTGGTTATAAGAATTCAATAATTTTTATTTTGTAATCTTTTTTATGTTTTTAATTAAATTACTCATATTTTGAAAAAGTGTTTTGTCATAGACAACTAAATCTGTTTTATAAATATATTGGAATTCGAATATTACTTTTTTAATAAGTGATTTCGACTTTTGCATGGATTATATAATAATCTATAATGCAAATTAAAAAGCTATTTTAAAACGGGAAAATAAAAAAAAAAATGAAACTATTATACTCTCATTAATTCAAGTTTCATGTGAAATTTACGTAATAAATTTAAATTTTTTATTAGAAACTGAATTGAAATGGAAATGCTAATTTTCTCATCTAACCTTATATTTAATACAATTATTCTCTACTTGAATTTTAATTTCCAACAAAATATACTTTTAAATGTCAATTTGAAGTTACATGCAAATTACTTTATGTAAATTGAAATCTAGAGAAAATTCATAAAAGCGTTTTACGACGTTTGTAATAAAAATTTCTTTAATTTCATTGAAATTAAGTATTTTTCATTTGTATTTTAATAAGAAAGTAAATAACTATTTTTTGCTGTGTTAAGTTTAAACAAAAAATATGTTGCAAAGTTGTCAAGTAACTCTAATACATTTAAAGAATATACAGTCTTAGTGAAGAAAAACAGTGTTCATTTTGGCTGTAAAAGGCAATTTCAAGACTTGGTGTCTACTAACACAGCATTTTGCTAAGGAAAGATTTAACCAATTGCCTTTTCTACAGCACAATTGTATCTACAATCTTGTTGCAAGGAGAAAGAAAAAACGCTAAAGCTTTGGACAAGATTAAGCTTGCTTTGTCTTTGTATGAAAATAGAAATAAGAAAAACTAAAGATTAAAGTTATTATGTTTCTAGTTGCTATAATACTATGTTTTATTGAATTGATTTTCCTCAATAATTCTATTAATTTTCTAAAGACATCTTATTGTCTTGAATAGAATTCACTGTATTTTTTTTCAATATAATTAAATACATTATCAATAAAATTGTATAATAAATAATTTCAACACTAACAAATTTGGATCGTGAACAAATATTTATTTCAAACCAACATTTTTCAAGGCTGTAAAAATTAAAAAATTATAAGATTTGATGAAAAAACGTAAAATACATCAAAGTCAGTACAAAAAAATCTTTTCAATTACAGATAATGCCAAAAACGTCTTGGCATTATTTTTAATTTATATTTGCTAATTTTTACAACCTTGAAAAAGAACCTACTTAAAGGGTACAGAAGGTTGGTTTGAAATAAATATTAGACAATTTACAAGGGCTGATGTTAATATTATTTATTGATCGACTAAATAATTTGAGCGTAAAAAATTTTTTTCCATTTGATACTTTTATTATATTCACGCAATGCTAAATATGATAAAAATATAATTAAATAACGAATTGATAAAATGGTTGAATTAACCCTCGCAAAAATTAATGAAAAAATTATTGATAGATTTAGTAAAAAATATATAATTCTTTTTTCTTTTTAATTTTAAAATTAAATTTCAACTTTTCTCAATTTTTAAGTTAAAACCATATTAGAAAATTTAGTGAATAGCAGCGTTCGTTAATCCTTATGTAAAAAGACGCTGGCTTTCAAATGTCGAAACAATAGAACGTTATTTTTATATGAAAACCCATTATTAATAATTGCTAATTTTTCATTTAAAAAATTGTCAGTGTTGAAAATTTTTTTAAATTAATAAAAAATTATACATTTTAATTGAACTAAAGAAATTTTTTTTTCAATTTCAATTAATAGAATTTGAAATTTCAACTTTAAATTTTGGCTTCGACTTTAATTGATGTTCAAGAAACTATGAACTTACTTTTAAAACAGTTTAAAAAGATTTATTGCATGATAATTTAATTACTTAACTACTTAACAGCTCCATCGATTATCTAAAGTAGTATATTCTAGAGATTTAAAAAAATTTTAAAAACAGTTTATTTAAATGTTTTTCAAGAACTTTAATGTTTTACTTGAAAAAATGTAAAGGAGTTATATTTTCTATACAGCAAGCATAAGAACGTCGAAAATCATAAAATCTTTGATAACCCTTGTATTCAATGTTCAAACAATCCAATAGCAATATTCGACAATCGCTTTATGTATATTTTTTACGACATGTAAAAGAGGATTGTAAACTTAAGAGCTATTGCAATCGACGAAATCGTCGTACTATATTTCTCAAAAGCAATGATTTATGAATTTAAACGACAATTTGGTTATGAGAAAAGATCAAATGTACAAAAGAGTAGATGCTTTGTAGCTAGCAATTTCATTATAATAAAATTTTATTTGTTTTCGATAAGATGATTTGCATCATGTTTATTGTAACAAACACAAAACAAATAATATAAAATGTTTGCAAAGATTTTCATTTATAAATATCTAAGTAATATTAAGGAGGATTTTCATGAAGTAATTTATAAAATCTTGGTATAAAACAGTTATTAATATCTTGTAATTATCAAGAGATTTATGAAGATATACAAATTTAAACTTTTGTATAGGAAAAATCAAAATAAAATTTTATCATTCGAGTATTTTTTCTAAAGGTCTGACAAAACCTTGATTTTTTCACTTATTTTTGAAATTTTCAGCATTTAAGTTCTCAAATTATCCTTTATTTTCCAACATTGATTTCTTCTTTAATCTTCATAAATTTACTTAATGTAAGCATTCCCTGTGTTCCCTTTTTTGATACATGTCCGTAGAACACCTCCTTTAACATTTCAACTGAATTTTCAAAGAATTTATAGTATTAGTCAAATAACAATATAATCAAATGAAAAATTTTTCAAATCACGTTTCGTAATTTGATATAAAATGGTCATCTTTTACGCTCATTGATTTTATAAAAGAGTGTTTATAAAACAAATTAAATTCCATAAACTTACACGAAGTAATTCGGCACAGACATTTTACACTTTAATTAACATACCTAGGAAATTGAGTAACATTCTAGTCAAGTTTAAACATGTAATGAAGCGTGCTTTATGTTTACGTTTTATTGAATTTCTTTGTTCTAACCATACCTTGAAATATTCAAAGATAAAAAGGTAAAAACAAAAAAAAGCTCAAAATAATGGTAAAAAAAACTTTTATTACGATTATAGACTGCAAAACGTAAAAAGTACGATAAACAATTTCTTGTCGAACGCCAAAATAAACTAAAGAAAACTGTGAAAAATTAATAACAAGTTTGACTCAACAAGTGCTTTTGCGCTTCGATTTATTATCGTAGGAGAAAGTTCATAAATTCATCCCTGAAAAACAATAAAGTTATTCAAATATATGTATTCTGTTGTTCTGTGCACGTATGCACATAAACTATTGTTTATATATTTATACGATAATTGAAGAAATAAGAGATAATAACAGTTATACATAAATTGTTTACTATTTAATCTATAACTTGTTGCATTCAAAAGTATTGATCATTTTTAAATACATATATACGTGCGAATATATAACTTTATGTTCTCAGACTTTTAGACCTAAATAAATATATATACATGAAAAACAGATAAACATATATTTCGTAAATGTGCAAAAAAGAAAAATTCGAACCAAAACAAAGTACTCATCGATTAAGCTAATACGTTCTTGTTATTACCTTAGCCATACTACAGGTATATTTATCACTGTCGATTTTTTTTATTCTCTTTGTTTGAAGGAATACACTTTTTATCTTGGTTCTTTTGAAAAAGAGAGAAAGAATAAAAGAAAAAGCAGAAAAAAATTAAGAAAAGTAAGATGCACGCGGTAATGGTTTTTACTCAAATGGAAAAAGTATTATTATACGAGCTTTCTATATACTACTCGGTGGTCAATAAACTAAAGCTCAAGCTACATCCACCTTTTCTTTTTTCTTCTTTCATTTACTCTCTCTTCTACTTTCTTGGATTTTTTTTCTTTTCTTCTTATATGTATACGTGTATATCGTATACAGTAATGGCGAAAAAAAGGTTTCAGCCTTTTCTAAAATGAGGCTTCTTACAGACCTCCTTCTTTTCTAGTGTAAAAAAAAATAATGCGTTTTCAAGATTATTTCGCACAGCGCTAGAACGTACCATGAATACAAATGTTTGAAAAAAGTAAAGCAAGCTATTCATTTTATTTTTATGCGAATGATGCATTGAAAATTCAATTTTTTTTAATGGCCCTTCATAGAGGAAACTTTTTTATGTTAAAGATATAATATGTAAAATAATATATAAATTATATTAAAATAGTAGGAAACAAAATATGTTACTTTGAAAAAATGTCTGTGTACGTATATAAACATATGCCCTCATAACTTAAAAATGACCGAATTTACTGTAACATGGTTTACTTTATTCAGAAAATAGTACAATTTAATCATTTTTTTACATTTTTGTTTATGCTTTTTTGTTTTAAAAATTTATTTACAAATACACTTTGGAGAATTTTTATTTTTTATACTTTTTTATGCAGTTGTATAACTTTAAAATTATAAATGATAATTTGGTATATTTTTAATGGATACTTAAGTTACTATAGTAACAGGGACTTTACCTCATTAAATTTCAACTCTTTTTTAAATTACATTAAAAACTTTACTTAATTATTTTTTTAAATTACGTACAATTATGTACATAAATTTTTATTTATAATAACATTTTGCAAAATTTAAAAATTTATTTTAATATTTACTTATTATTCATGAAAGCATCGCTTTTAAAATTTGTAAAATTATTATTTTAGTATTTGAAAGCGAAAGACTAATTTATTTACAATGATTTTTATTTTAAACAATTTGGTTTTCAAAGTTATGATTACGGCCCAAAAGTCAATATTTGGCCAGAAGAGGCATATTATTATTTGCTTGCAGATTTGATTGGATATATGAAGGCCTTTAAGCTTTACTTAATCCAGCAAACATTCGAAAATTGTACTGTAAATACAAACCATAAATTCAGCGGTAAAAGAAACACTGGATAATAAATGATATTTTGAAAATATGTAAAACTCAAATGAAAATTAACTTTTGCAAGAACATTAATATTTCCTAAGCATAATTATTTTTGTCTATTATAATTTATTATAACATGACTTTATTAGAGTCTTGGAATTGAAAAATACGGATGATTGAGTGGTAGAAGATGTTAGTTCTACAACAATTGAAAAAGAGCTATTTAAAAAAATTCTTTTGCTCAAACTTTAACTATAACCACATCATCAGTAATACTATGAAATTGAATCAAATAGAGATAACATCTTTTACAGTGTAGTAAATTGTTGAAATATATGTCATACAAATATAATATCGATATTTTTTTCTAATACAATAATTATCAACTATTTATTGATGATAAATCAGTGATAAAACTTAATGAAGAAAGCTTTAATTTAAGTAGTGTTGTGTGAAAAAATCAATTCAAATGTATACATTTTTCACATATTTCAAGATTTTCAAATTGATTATTATTGCCAATAATAAATTCATATTTCTCAATGTAATAACGTTTCGTTTAAAGCTCTTTTCTCATAATTATCTGTATAACAAATAGCTTTTCAGAAACTTCATAATATTTCATTCTAATAGTCTTTTCTAGTTAGTTGAACTTTTTATGTTACGAATTAATTATTACGATGTACAGATGAAAGTTGCTTTTTCATGGTTATGTAAAAAGTTTATTTGCGCACGAATTCATTTTAACAATGGAAAATGAGAAATTTCGCGAATAATAGATGAAAATATCGAGGCCCATAATATTACAATAATTACATATTAAGAAGTTTTGAAACAAACTTTTCTCAGTTGTAAATGAATGCTGGAGCTCATAAATACGAAATAATTTATTAATTTTAACTTCGTATGAACTTTTAATTCGACCTGGACTTACAAAGGGTTTTTATTATTTAAATTTTTTCATACCACACCAATTTACAAATTTTAATTTTTATTAAAAATTCCATGCATTTTTTCCATGCATATGTGCATAAAATATTTAAGTGTATACGCATTTGATTAAATTATTTAATAAAAACATTATTTTCTTTATTTCAAAATTTATGAAAGCTATAAAAGCTAAATTATTGGTCTGTTTTTTAATTAAAACTTTTTACGTTCGAAGAAAATAATTTTTTCCATTGTAATAAAATCTACAAACATATTTTACATCATGATGAAAATTAAAATTACTGGAATTCATTAAATATGAATGTTATTAAATCAAATAAAAAACATGTTTCTCATCATTTATTTCAGTCAACAATATTCATCTAATTTCAAATTAATTTTTAATTTCCATCTCAATTTTATATAAAAAAAAGTAAAGAAAAAGAAATAAAAAACGAAACCGTTGATCGAACAAACAAAATATATTTTTTCAATCTTTATTAGCCAAATATTCCAAGGGCTTATTTCTCCGTATACAGCTGTATTACATCAAAGCAACGGTAAAAAAAAGAAAAAATATGAAATCTCAAATAAATTTTTAGATACCGGTGAGAATTTACTTAACGCTTGAGAATAAGAAAAACAGTAAAAATAAAAAAGAGAGTAAAAATAGTGAAAGATGAAGAGAGAGAGAAAGAAAAGCTAAACGAATTTCATCAGAGTCTCATCAATCAAACGGGAAAATACATGCTGGGCACAATTGGCTTCACTTTGTGCTTCAAGTTATTTTCTAGGTACGAAAGTAAAAGAATAGAAGAGAGAAAAAGAAAAGAGAAGAGAAATCAAGTTTACTTGTATACTCGAATATTGCCTTTTTACCCTTGTTTATATATACATTCGATTTACGGTCCCTGATAGTCTACGTTCCAGCAAGTTTATATATATGTATATAAATAATACATCCTTATCACACGTCTATTTTCCCATTTTCTCTTTAAAATAAAGAATAGTTAATCTATGACTATTGTGATAAATAATGCGATACGTTAAAGTAGCTCAACTTTATATGCAAAAGGATCGTAAATCAAATATAATTGATCTGAATTGTTAAATTGATGTCATTTTAAATACTTAATTAACGTGATAAGTCGACGAAACTTTCTTATTCTCTGATGCCCCTTCCTCTAAAACTTGTAACCAACATAATCTTATATAGGTTTCGGATCATAGATTTTGATGAAACTTTCTAAATTGTTTCTCCCTTCTACAGCTTAAAGTTTTAACTTGAATATTCGTAATTTATTCAAACGACGGCTTCCTTACTTTTGATTACTGGACTTAATAGTTTTAAATGTACACATTATTTTCGATGGTTAATGCTACGTTTTATTGTTAATAACGTTTAGCATTAAATAAAGTAGAGAATAAAATAAAAGCGTATGTATATGTATACAAAATATTTAACCTGCAACCTGTTGCATTCAAAAGTTTTGGTTTCGTCTAAAAGTCGTTAATTATTAAAGTTAGAGTAAAAAATTTAACTTGTGATTTAAGAATGCTTAATTTATTTTAATTAGAGTTTTTTAATCAATAATTTCAGAGAAAATATATTTTAACGGATAAATTGATAGATTTAAACGAAAAATTGCATTTATTTAAAAAATGTTATTTTATACTATCGCTGCAATAATCAAATGAAATTGAACGAATTTGAAGAAAAAAATTTCAGGCTAACAGGTATGAGTGTTTACAGTCTTTTGGATTTACAACGGGTAAAGTTAAATTTATTGCAATTCTGTTTAGAAAAAGTAAACTGTAATGTTTGCCGTAAACATGAACCGACAATCATCGTAAAAGCCTAAAAACTTGCAACTTCAAAAAGCTAATTTCAAAATCAAAATTACTGATTCTTAACTTTTCTCAATTTTCTCTCCAAACAATAATCATAAAAGTTTTATTTTTTTTAAACTTTGATTGCTCTTCAAAATAAAATATTACTTGTAATTTGGAAATTGTATTGGAAAATTATACGCAAAATTTCACGAGCAATAAACGTATAGTTATTTTCTTCTATTTAAGCGAAAGAAAAAAAATAAAATAAAATAAAGCTTTGATTTCCTTTTTGGTTTTTCTTATCTTTACGAAGCGCTTAGTGAAGAATGAAATCGAAATGACCCTTCTGATTTAAATCGAGCATGCGACGATTTGAGAAAGCGATAATGAAAGATCTGGAATTCTTTTTTTTCTTTCTTTTCCTTCTCTCTTTTTTTTTTACTTTCGACGAATGCTTCTTAGCAATCTGAATGTATAATCTTAATAGAGGCAGTTTCATGATGGCGCACGTTCCAAAAAGTAAGAAAAGTATATATGTAATAAGAGGAAATAATAGGAGAGATTAGGAGTGCAAACGAATAAAAAAAAAAGAAAGAAAAAGGAAAGCGAAGTTGACTTTTCTTGAAAAAACAAATTCATCTATTAGTTACTTGCATTCCCTTGGGCAAGAAAAAGAGTTAGAAGGAATGAAAAGAGAAAGAGAAAGAATGAGAAAAAGAAGAAAGTCATTCGTAACGTGAGTCAGACATACAATTTGTTGATACGAATGAGAGTTGCATTTGAACGTCAGATTATCTGTACGGTTTTATTGTTTACGGAGAATTAACCTTTGGTATCTTGTTACTTCAATTTAATCCTCATGATTTTCTTTTTCTCTCTTACGTAATGCTTTTTGTCTACGATACACAACGATATTATTAATTTTTTCACTTTCAGTTAAAATAATTAATGTCAGAATTGAAAACAATCATTTGTAAATACTGTACTTATATAAAATAGAAAAATAATGTTCAATTGATTAAATAAATTTTTTTAAAATTGAGTAAATTTTTCAATTAAACTATACAATAATATCTATTTAATATTGATTATAAATTAAGTCATTATTATCACACAATTTAAATAAATACATAAATTATATAGTTGAAAAATTCTTTCGTCAAAGATTCTAAACTTTGACAAAACGATGCATAAAATAGAAAAATTAATTAAGAATAAAACGAGCTTTCTTAAGTAAATAGTTGTAACGAAAGTAGCTTATCTATTTCTACATTGTCACTAGATGATGAATCTTAAATTTTAGACTTATTACTTTATACAAAATGAAATGTTTTAAAAAATAAATGCATTTCATGAAACGAAAATTAGATTCACTTTGAAAAGAAACATTTAAAACAATACATTCTTTAAACTAAAATATTTTCTTGTTAAAAATTATATTTAAAAAAGAATTGCTACTTACATTAATTTCATATCAAAACTTTGTTCTACTTTTAAAAACGATTTATCTTTAAATACGTATATATCGTATCGCAGTAAAAGAGTTAAAGCTTTACCAATGAAAAAGTTTTCGAAAACATTTTTTGACGCTTTTACAAGCAGGAAAAACAAAAAGAAATAAAACAAAAGAGAAATAAGAACATTATACTAAATTGTTCCATTATCGTTTTTGGAAAACTTCCTTTCTAAGTATAAAACTAAATGCGACCGACAAAATATCTTTCGCTCAATCGTGCCTTCTCTTTTTTCTCTCTTATTCTTCTTTTCTAATATCTAGCATTTGCTTTTGCCATGGCAATCTCGTTTTCATGCAAACATGAATATATCGGAGTCTATATAGAAAATGAGCGAAGCGAGGAATAAAAAGTAATAGAGATAAAAAAAGGAGAAAAAAAGAGCACGAAAGTACGTTGAAATAGGCACCAATGAGTGTCAAGTCATGCAATTTACACAGAGATAAAAGAGAAAGAGAAAATCACGAGACCTAGCCTCATTTTGTTTTTTAATAGAAATGTTTTAACATAATTGCGCTTTAGTTGCTGATTGCGTATCGTATGTAAATTACAAGCATTTTCGAAAGGATCGATATTTAGACAGGTTTATAATAGAAGGGTTTTAGCGTCAACGTGTGTATATATACACCAAAAATAGGTGAAAATATATATAATGCGTTGTTGTTAGCTTAACGCTTCGAGGCTAGTTTAATGTATTTAGTGGATGTAATTAAGTGCTAGCATATTCGATGCTATTATAAATAATTTATTTGATTAGAAACTTTATTATTTAACGAATTTAAATGTGTTTAATCTATTTTGAAGCAAGTTAATGAAAACATATTTAATATTTATTTCACTTTAACTTTGTATTACATATTTGATATGGAATTAAATAATATAAAGGGTTTTAATAAAGGCTTTCCCTACTTTTTTATAAAAATAAAAATATGAAAATTACAACTCACATTTATCTACAATCAAGCAAATTTGTGTTGACAAAAAAAATATTTTCTACTATAGAAACAAAATTTTTTTACGCCTAAATAGAGAAAACTAATAGCAATGAATAGATTCATAAAAAAACAAATAAACACAAAAAAATAGCCGCCATTCTAAAAAAAATATGATTGTTTTCCTTTTAGATTTGGCTTATTCGCGCAAAACAATAACATTATATTCAATAGCCTCAGAATCACGTAAATTTACATATCTACTTCCCAACACTATAAAATTTTCATTTGAATAAAGCCATTTCATTTGAACGCTCATATTTTTTTTACAATGACCTAATTATTTTTTATTTAGAAAAAAATTTATCTGTGTTAATAAAAGACGGATAAATTTACAGCAAGAAAAAAAAAATATTTTAAGATATCCAACAGAAAGTGTACTACAGGGAAATATAAAGCGCTATAAGCAATTAATCAAGCGTAAGCGGTGATTAGTAGATCCTCAGGGAACTAAACAGAAGAGAGCCTTGTTTCAATTTCAAATAGATCGTTCTGACCTGTTTAACAGGTACAATCTTCTATCAGCGTTGGGTCCACTCTCTTTCACGAATAGAAAGGGGGGCTATGCTACTCAGTAATTGAAACCAAAATACGTGCCAAGCTCAAAAGCTAAATACCGATTGATGTGTACATATATGCACAATGCTACAACGATTGTAGTGCAACACTTTCTTTTGTTTTCTTTTCTTTTTGTAAAGCACGATTTTCGTAAAATCAGATATTTTAAAGAGTAAAATTTAAACTTTTTTAAATTGGTAAATGATAACCATAATTACGATCAATTAAATCACCATCTAATTCACCAGTGGAACTTGTTGCACTATTTATCATGTGATAATAAATAATATATGAAATCAAAAATTTATATGATAAGCTCATAAATAATCAATGACAAAAGTTATTAACATAATATTATGTATTAAAATTATTTAATAAGTAGGATCCTTACCAAGTAATTTGTAAAATCTTTGTATAAAACAGTTTTCATCTTTGAAATATCAAGAAATTTATGAAGATAAACAAAATTCAAACTAAATTAATTAAGTTTGTATTGGAAAATTCAAAATAAAATTTAATGATTCTATTATTTGTTCCATGTGTCCGACAAAATCTTGATTTTTTCACTTATTTTTGAAATTTTCGCTTTTTACTTTTTTTTAGATTTTTCTTCGTTTTCCAACATTGATGTTTTTTTTCAATTTTCATATTTTCATTAAATGTAAACATTAACAACAATTTCGCACGTTACCTCGTGTCCCTTTTTTCGAACCGAGTTCGTGGGACTCTTCTTTTATTGATGAATTTATGAAATTTCCATATGCTTGAATTAAATAATTCGTCGCTATATTGGTTTATAAGAAAAATTCAAATAAACATTCTTGTTCATTTTGAACCCAATTTAATTTTATTAAACATTCAATATTTTTTTAAATTTTTCGTAAAATAAATACAAGAAAAACTGGAAAGTAACTACAAAGAACAGAACCCAAAAAAATATAAAATATATCTTTCCAGTAAATATATGTTTTTATAGTATTATACGAAATGCTATAAAAATGTTACACATGAATAGCTAAAGATTAGATATTACATCATAAGCTACATAAAATATTTTACGAAGTGTAAGAAAAATAAAGAAGGTAATGGAATTTATACTACACGAGTAATTTCAAATCATGGAAGAAGAGACCTAAAAAATTAAATTGACTTGCTACATTCATTGGTTCGAATTATTTAAAGTTAATATCATTACATAAGCTCAACGAATTCTATTAACCATAAAATTTTTAGTGAAAACCATATCAGCGTCGACACGTGTCAACTAAGTATTAGTGACATGATTTTAACGATATTTTTGCAATTTAGTAACGTACGTCGAAGTGTTTATTTTCAAACGCCTACAAAACAAGCATGTTCAACAATATGATCAAATTGTATAATGCTATTTTACTCGATAACGCTAAAGTTTCAGGCATATTCAATCAGTATAATTGAATTTTTTCTCTAGTGTAAATTAAAAAAGAATTGTTAATATTTTTAAAAATTATTAAGTAGCGTAGTATTATCTTTTACATTTATTAAAAAATTCTCTTTTGTTCTCACAAAATGAAAAAATTTAATCAATAAAAACTTCTGTAATATATTACATCGTATGATTTGAATATGACAGTTACCAGTGTAGTATTAATTCAATATTATTCTCTAGTTTTCTTACACATTCAGTAACGTCTATTTTTCTTCTCTTTATACAAACTGTTTAATATAATAGTTGATGTACTTTTCTGTATTGATTTTTAATCGTATTTACTGTGGTTTTGAATATGGTGAGAAATTGCCATATTATTATATATTTTTTTGCAATTTTTTAATTATTTGATTCCAATCCATTAACTTAAGTAAGTCAGTACACAAGTATACAATAAATTAAATTGAAATAATCATTAGTAATAAGTAATCAAGAGTACTTTAATCAGCCTTATTAGCTGATAAGTACATACATACATACGCATATATTGCTTATCCAGCTTTACTGCTACACGACCGGTAAATTCATTCAACATAGCATTGGATTGGAGGAAGGCTTTACTCGTCGACTAATCGATTATTCAAGCATCATGTTGATCCAAAGATCCGTTGAATGGTACATCCTCTTCTATCTCCGTTCCTCCGTTCCCCTTCTCTCTCTCTCTTCCTCCCATCGAAATAACATCCAATGTATTTGATCGCTTCATTTGCTGGACACTGGCTGCTGCTGCTGCAAGCTGCTGTTGTAACGTCATTTGTTATAGACGGGCTTTTCTACTTGTCATTCTATATCTCGTTCGTTCACTTCGTGCGTTTACGAAATCTGATTCCGACGATAATTCTTTTATCTTTATTCTTTTTTTCTTATTTCTAATTTCTCTTACCTTTCAATTAAAGCTTATAGGCTACAGATATTCGATACGTAAAAACAAGTTAGCTCTGGCTTAGTTCAACCTTAATTAAACGACTCAGGAATTAAACAAGTATGAAATTCGGTTACAAATGTATGTGTGTGGGATTTGTGATGGAAAAATTCTATTTGACATGTTTAAATAAACAGAAAAGAATTTTTTTTATTGACTGAACAAATAATGGCATATTCATAAGCGTTATTTAATATATGAATAATAATGATAAAATATATAATAAATTTTCTTTCATATCAAACGTGAATATAAAATAAACTCAAAGAAAATACTAATTATCATGCTAAACAAAATTTAATGATAATGAAAAATAAAATTTAAATCGAGTGGCAAAAAAAAAGATTTTATTGCCTTAGTGCAATATTATGAGCTCTTATACCATCTAATTAAAAGAAAAAATTTTTCTTTCTTTTTGTTGACTCTACAAATAAGCTGGAAAAATGCAAATTTTTTCTTAAGATTATATAAGCTCCGCAATAAAGCGAATATTAAACGGTGATCAACAGATATTAAATTCGTTTGCTTAAGGTAAACTTCATCTCATTTCAGTTTGTGGATATTTTAATCAAAATAAAGTTTTTTTTCCCTACTTTATTATATTTTATACTTCTTTTTTTCCTTATTTAAGAAAAGAAGAAATAATAAAAATTACTCGGTTTACCTTTTCACATGTCTTCAAGCTATACGTGCGGATTTATCCTTATGAGCTCATTCATGAATCTAAAATTACATCACTTGAGCTAACATTAATTAAAGTCACGCACGCACCTTTGCTATATATTAAGTTTAAGTGCTGAAATAGGTATACTCGATGAAAAAATAAATATATGTTGATATCAAAATGTAACTTGATACGATTATTATCATCAATAATTGATGAGAATAAAATGAATAAAGAAATTTATACGGAAGAGAGCGATAAATTCTTCAAGTAGGAAATATATTTAAATTGATTTTAAATTTAAATTCAAAATGTATTAGCATAGAAGTAATTTTTCAATCTTTCTATTAACTTTTCTTTTTCAATCGCACTTTCATGATTCTTTTTTTTTTCAACATTCTTTTTTTATACAATAGCTTAGTTATCAGGATTGAATTTTTCCATGCATGAATTTCACCTGTAAAATATCCAAGACACAAGGCTAAGACCTAGTGTAAGGGCCTTAGATTGATCCTATAAGATTTTCCTTGAGCTCATGGCTTGACGGACATGAATCCCTTATAGGATTTTGGTTCAAAGCTTCTATCACTTAAGTTTTTTTCCGCAGTAAAATTCTTCTTCTTTTTTTTTTTGTCTGATAGGTGCATAAGAAGAAATTTATTGCATATTTCTTTCGCTTAAAATTTTCATGCAAAATATGAAAGTATGAAATGATCCTAATTAAAACAAATATATTTTTGTAATAAAAGAGAAATAAAAGAGTTTAATAAAAGGGTTCATAAATGTGTAATCAAAACCTTTGAAAATGTAACCTACTTAACTTGCATATAAGTTTATAATACGTAAGAATGTAGTATTAAAAAAAAGTAAGCCTGTTAAGACAAAAGAAAAAATTAGAAATTGTAATTCAACTTACAAGTCCGACTAAATCTAGGGTATTTCTACTGATTGAAATTTTTTTCTTATCATAAGTAATGACGTCTTCTTTTGAATCAAAGTTATATTGAACTTAATATATTATGTTCACATATAGAAAATGTTCACCAAAGAAACCGCATAAAGAATTCTTTTTCCGAACTTTTTTCAAAAGGAAACTTTCTTTTTATTTGCAATTTTTTTAATCCGCAAAGTGTAGTAATAAATTTTATTTTTAAATTTAGAGTGAATACATCCTGAAATTATCATAATTCTTATCACAAAATCAAATTATCATATTTTTTTCCTTTGATTTAAGAAGTTTAACTTGTATTTCATAGTACAAATTAAACTTCTTAAATCAAAGGAATATATTCGTGCACAATCTCGATTTAGAATGAATAATAAATAAAATATTAATCAAGTGCATTTTATGAGGACTTCAAAATAAATATATAAAATATTGAATGAATCTCAAATCTTTAATTCGACCTGAATCTACATATAAAAAAATTCCAGAAGCAGATCTAAGATCTTTTACGTTCATCCCGTTACTTCAGCTCAAACCCTTGCAAGCGCATCCTTAGAGATGCTTTCAAAGTAACGAAAAAAAAACAGAAAAAATCTCAAAGTTAAACAAAGTCAAAAAGCTTACGGAAAAGAAAAAGTATTAAAATCTCTAGCGTTCGTATACAAACAAAAAACGTAAACTAGCGAATACAGATTCTGTACTGAAAGTCACGTTGCGAATACCTATTCTCTTTTTTTCCTTTATGCCTTTTTCTTAAGTAGTAATTGCAAAAGTCTCGCTTGAGTGCAAGGTACATGCCGAAGGATAAATGTACAAGCTTTGGATGAGGTCAAGGAAAAGGAATTTAAGTACCAATTTCCTTAAAGGGCTCACAAGAACAAGGCGTACTTTTTTTTTATTTTCGCAGTTCGTTACCTTTTTCATCGTATCCCAATATATCCTATCAATTTATAGCAAAGAATTTTTGTTGAGGTATATGTATTGGAAACTCTATGTATAGAGTGTTTCCAATATGCATCGATTATCTTTTAGTACACACATACAAGCACATACACAGACACATGGATAGTAACACTAACTAATAATGGCATTCCCTTCCCTTCTTTATATGTTTCTTCAAGCTTAATTAACATTGTATCTTAATGGGGATTGATGTTTTCCTTCTTCGATAAGATACCTCGCCAAGTTGAGTTTTATTGTAAAGTACGATCCACTTAGTATTTCTACTGATTACATCTGACGTACAAAGAAATACGAAATGGTGTGCTTTAGTTAAACATAGATATTTACCTTATTTTTTTCTTTTTTTGTAAAGATAATTGCAGTTCAGATTAAAGATTAAGTTCTAATTTATTTTTATTTTTGTTGAAAAAAAGTTCTTGAATGTGTACAAACTTATGAAGAAATGCAAAAGTATTTCGGATATACGATTATAAAACATAAGTAATTTGAACTATTTTTCATTGGTTAGATAGTTTAGTAGTTAAAATAATTTTTAGTCGTTTAAATTATCAAACTATTTATATTAATTATAAATTTTTAATTGTTTAAATTATTAAACTATTTGTATCAATTATAAAATTAAAATTACTAAACTATTTATCTTAACTTTCAATTTTTAAGAGTTCAAATTATTCAATCATTTAATTATTTAACTATTCAAACTATTAAAATTACTGAATTGTGCAGTAATTTAAACAATTGAAATTTGTTGAAGACTTAATTATAGAGAGCAAAGAATTTTTGAAAATCCATTCAAAAATGTTTAAGTATTTAATTACAAGTAAACAAAATAATCAAAATGTAACTCCTAAATAAATTTCTTTTGAAAATGTTTTATAATTAAATTAATAACAATTTTAATTTGAGATGATAATTAAATACGTAATAAAGAATTATTTATTCAAATTGTTTAATAATTTTTGAAGATTTAAACAAAATCTAAATACGTATCCATTTAAAGGTTTATATTGTAGCAATGTCTAAGAAGCTCGTATAAATAAGCAGGACTGTTTCAGATTTCAATTTACATAAAGAGAGAACAAGGCAAGAGTCGAGTTATTTAAATGTAAAATCAAGGAAGTAAATATTATTTTACTACTGCGTGCAAAATGTTTCAACGTTGAATTTCAGCATAACAGTTTATGTAAAATGATGATTTGCAAAACCTTGTTTTCATTTTTAAAAATGAGAAAAAAAGTTTGTTCTTATTTGCATGCTTATTATTTCAAGTAAATACGTCAATTTTATTTTTACTTGCAAAATTAATTTTCATTCAATTGTAGAATTTCAAGGTATTTTATAAAAAATAAATTATTTTTCAAATTGAAACCTTTTTAATTTAAAATCGTCATGTAAACCAGTTATATTACATAACAGCTTCAATACCAAGACAATTTTTCATCTTGAACAATTTATAGCAATAAAAAAACTTAAAATTCAATCTTCTCATAACGAAATAAAGTAATAGTTTTTATATTGAAATCAAATAGACTGCTTGAAACCTACATAAATATACTAGACACAAAAATTTCTATCACAATAAATTAGATGTTTATCATAGCTAAAAGCCATAGTTAAGATAGTAATAAAAGTTTATGTATTTAGTATTGGTCTAAAAAATTTAAGATTTGCTATATAAAAATATTTTGAAAAAATTGATATCGCTTGGTGGAGATATCAAGCACTTCGATCCTAATATATCTCTTAAAATAATATTAAATCCTCGACAGCGCATATTAACAAATCAAAAAAAAGCAAAAAAAAAAAGTACACGCGCACGCAAAAATGGCAACAAATTTGTTTATTCGTCGTGCGTAAAGTTTTCATTTTACAGGGAATCATATCTGAACTAGAAGAGGAAATTCATTTCTCTCAAGGGAGCACTTGAAAGTTAATTCAAAGTCGGGGTGTTATTTTCCACCTAAGGGTGAAAAAGATTCGTTTCTGTTTTTTTTTTTTTTATTTTGGGCATGTGTACACGCTGAGTACGGTATAGAAAACCAAAAGCCAAAAAAAAATGAAGAAAAGTAGCAAAGAAATGAAATGGTAAAAAAAAGAGTAAAGAAGAAAAAAAGGGATGCCTAGAATTTAAGCTTGATTCCCGCGAGAATATCTGCGTGCGCGAAAGAATTCTTGAGGCTCAAGTTTCACAGAACGTTTATTTCGAATGAACCCAAAGGAGTTTTGAAGGTATGACTTCTTTTTTTTTCTTTCTCGCTCTCTTATTCTCCCTTTTTTAAAGATTTCTTAAAAAAAAAAAAAAAAAAATTACCTCAATATCCATGCAACGAAACGACAACGACTTTAGGGAGATGTAAGTTGAGTTTCTACAATTATATTTATTCAAGGCTTTCAACATCCAATTCCTCTCCATTTTTTATATACACAATTTCCATTACTGAAAACAATTTTCTTTCAGATGATCGTGATAAAACATTTTCCAAGTCGCAGAATGAAAATGCTGACTTATCTTTAGCCATCAATAGGAGTAAAAGAGAATAAAAAATAAAAGAATTTCTTCTTTTTTTTCATTTCTTTAATTTCTAGAGTATTGAATCGAAGACATGAGTAACGTTGTAGTCGCGAAGTGCGGTCTTCTAACCAAAGAGAACATTTTTCAATTAAAGAAACTGCTGGTTAATACAATTTTTCTTTTGTAAAGAAGAAAGCAGACAATCCAGCATAACCGACTCTTCTTCCTATTTCAAATAAGAGAAAATATCTTTTTTTTCTCTTCCTTTTTCTTTTTTTTCACATTTTGTCTCTTCTTGATGCTTTTACATGACATCTTACGGAATATTAAAATTGAAATTTATGTCAATCTTAGTTAATATATAATTTAATCATTTTATTAAATTTTTTTAAACGTAATTTTATCGTTGTACAGAATTTCATTTTTGAATTCATTATGAGAAGGTTCTTTGTAATGAAAATACAATGTAATAGTTATGGAAAGTGCCTTAATTGGAAAACCTAATTAGTTGATTAAAATTCAGTAATATATTACTACGGGATGTCTTTTCTTTTTTCTAAAATGTAAGATACGTAAACGTTTCTTATCCCACTTTTTATTTAAAATTTTTTTAAGCTTTCTATTGAAATGTAAAATAGAATAATAAAAATTTATGTTTTTAAATAAAAAGAAATAGTTATTGGTTCCATATAAAAATAAATAGTTAATAAGCTGTATTTTACATTTTATTATACTTTCTAAAACTTTTAAATAAAACCTTTTTAATTTTACCGTAATAATTAAAATCATAATATAAGAAAATAATAATCATTTATTAGTTAGATATTTAAAGCTACTTATGTTGTTCGAAAAATTAAATTACAAAATTAAACATTATCTATAAAAAAATTAATAACCATAAGAACGATTGATTTTTACTTACGTAACTGAATTACATTGTATTCCAATAGCGAAATGTAAAGGAAAAAAGAAGTTTCAGGGAAAAAACGAGGTATGGCTTTTTTTTCTTTACGGCTTAATTTTTCAGAAGAACAAGTCAACGTCATGGTCGACGATCCCTTTTTAACTCAGTAATGAAGACCCGTCACGTTTTCTCGAAAAGTCAACAAACTATGCGAAAGCTGATAAACTAATGATAAATACATTTGTACCTAAGCTTCTTTCCTTGTTCGACTAGTATTACGTATATATATATTTATGTATGGGAGTGCGCGTGTGTATATGTTTGTGTATATGTAATGCACACAATTTAAAGAGGTTATAAATATTTTACAACTAGAGCAAACCAAATTTTAAAGATAAAAGAAATGTGTTTATATAGGTGGTATATCTTCGATAAGTGTATAAAAGATCGAAGAACTCATCTCTCTATATGGACTAAAGATACTGCCTCTTCTTATTTTCTTTCGAACACGGCAATAATCGAATTTTGATTAAGACTGTCATTTGGCTCATTCACATATTTTATGTGCTCCATTGTTTATTTAAAAAACTTTTCATTAATTTATCTACGTGCACAATGGGTTCATACTGCTTTTTATAAAATTTTAATTTCATGTAAATAAGGTGTATTCTATGTGTTATAAATAAGTGTCCCGTTTTTTTTCTCATTGTAAATAACTCATTTTCTTTCATATTTTAGGTCTTAAAAAGCATAAGCGAAAATTCTGACAGAAAACACTTTTATTACATAAATTATGTAAAAATATTCTGGCATACTTTTTTTTCATTCTCTTTTATCCCTTAAAAGACTTTATAAGAATTTGATAAACACCTGCTGCTTCTTACAAGATATTATTTTTAGCATTTTTTTAAAAAAGAAAATTATGAAATTAATGTAGACATTTTAACGTGCCCTTAATAAAAAGTAGATTCATCGTAAAGTATATCAATGAAAATAAAATTTAATCAATGAATAATGAAAATTGATAGTTTTAATAGATGCAATATCAATTAATGGTGGAATCTAAATAAATTTTAATCAATCAGAGAAATTATTGCGATAATAACATTTGACATATTTATTAACATGCAAATTAGAAATTATAAACATTTATAGGATAAACGATACATTTTAACGTAATTTGATTGCCCTTTTTGTTACAAAATTTAAATTGAAGTTTATATTGTTAAGGCTTTGTTTTAAAGAGGAATAAATAAACTTAACGTTAATTTTAACACAAAATCCACCATTGAAGTGCAATTGTAATACTTCCCAGTTAGAAATTGTTATTTAATTAAAAGCGTAGTAAGCAATAAAATTTTCTTAATTAAATTGTTAAAGAAACAATAAAAATCAACTATAAAATCCAAAGGTTTTTCTTCTTCTTTTTTTTCTCTTCTCTTATTTTCTTTTTATTTTTAATTAAATTAACGTCACAGTTGTTTAAATGACAATACAATAGAAAACTTAAATCTTTTAACATCCAACCAATTTGTATTGGGTGAAATTCGGTTAAAACGCACAACAGAGCCCGCAACAAGAGAAGAAATTGTCTTTTTCTTTTTTCTTTTTTTTTTATCTATTTTCCAAGTTTCTAACATTCGTTTTGCCTCGACAATCGTATCCTACCGGCTGGGGCGACGAATTGAGTAATTACATTACTACTATCAGGGATATGCTGAGGATTAAGTTACTGGCAACCCAGATTGCTCTGTAATTGTAAAACGTTTTATTGCCGCGTACTAAAGAATCTTTTCTGGTTCGATATAACATTCTTTTCTGTCTAGGGTACCAAGCTATGGACTTTTTTCAAAAACTTCTTTTTCCTTTATTTTTCTTTCTTTTTTTCAAAGAAAAAAATTATAGTGAAAATTGGAATATAGAGTCGTAAATTAAAAATACAAGTAAAATATAAAGAAATTTATCTAGTACTGTTTGCTAAATTTTCAGTTGGACTCTTTGAAAATTTTGAACTAGTTTTTGTTAAAAAAAAAAAAGAATAAAACTAAAATAACTATTTATAATTTTAAAATATTTTAATTATTTCTAGAATGTAGAAAATAATGTATATTTTAATTATAAACTAACAATTGTTTAACAAACTTTGTATTCCAATATTTCCATTTCTTTTATAAGATACTTTTAAATATTTTTTTTCAAATTATTTTTATAATAAATCTGTACCAGAAATACAAAATAATTTCTTTCAAATCATTAAAAACATTTTCGTTACACGCCCTAAAAAATTCGAGTGCAAAGCACTTGTTTATAATTAAATTTCAAACTTAATTTTCAATTTTTTTTTTCTTTTTTGTGTATAATATTTATTTTTTTTCTGATTATAAAACATCACTTTTACTTTTCAGGATATGAGTAGGAAATTTCGTTTATTGTTTCAAAAAAAATAAACAAAAATTTTTTCTTTGTAGTGAAAATTTTTTATAAAAGCATTCTGTTCCAAATATTATTTTTTGACTTTTGTTTAAATTGTTTTCATTCCTTTTGTAGGAAATTTAATAGGAACGTCATAAAGTAAAATGAAAATTGCAATACAAAGAATGTATTATATATATGTACAATAAGTTCCAAATTCGAACAAACAAAAATTATACCAATCCAACATTATTTAAAATATCTCAAACTAAATATAACCATGCATCATTTTCAAATATATGCTTGTTTTATTTTCAAATGAAAAAAAATACAATGCATTCGTAAAATTTTATTCTGACAAAACGAAATGGCTAATGCCATTTTGAAGCTTTTTAAAAATATCTTTATTTCGTATAAACAAGCAAAAATATAAACAAATCGATATTTTAGGGGTAAAATCTTTTACAAAAGTTTCGTATCAAATGCTTGTTTGAAATAACATGAAAAAGCGTACGTGTAAGCGAAAAGCAAACTATACGTTTACACATATTTAAACTTTTCTTTTTAAGATTTCGTTTGCAAAAAAGAGAGTTTAAGTTATAAAAGCTATAAAATCTTCTTTTTTTTCTTGTTTCAGGTTTCTTTCTTTTCGACGAGCCCAGAACTTTCGAATAAACAACGTTTCGAATATTTCACGCGAACAATACCAAGCGATCATTATCAAGTTAAGGCTATGGTAGAAATAATCAAACAAATGAATTGGACATACGTGTCAGTTATATACGAAGAGAGTAATTATGGAGTAAAGGTAAATCTATTTATTACTATAATAATTTATCATTAACTTTGTACTATTTAAAAATATAAATTTTTCGAATGTGTTTTGTATGCTGTTATTTTAATTCATGCATGAGGTTATCGAACAAATTGAAGAAACACATTGAAAATAAAGTTCAGGATAAACAGAAATATATTGTCATAACAATACCGTATAGATGAGAAAGCTTTACTGAAAAAAAAATAAATATAAAACGCTCGTGTAGTATAGCTATAAAAATAATATCGATATTCTTTACTTTAGGTAATAATAAGTATACAATCGCTTCGATGGAATTCTTTGATTTTCTTATCAATAAAAAAAGTTTTCACTAACCAATACTTTTCATACAGTTTAAAATAAATTGCCAGTTTTTAAAATTTTATGAAAGTTTTTTATATTTGACAAGTACAATAAAAATAGAAACATACATACTAGCGGAAAAAAATAAGTGAAGACAATTGAAGTAATCTAAATATCTGAATAAAACAGGATAAAACAGAAGACAACAAAAATAAATGAAGAAAAGCGGCCGGATTGAAACTTAAGACAACAGTTATTTAAAGTTTTCTTCAGTCATCAACAATTGTGTTCATCAAATATATTTCAAAAAAATAAAATAATTACTTTTCTTGTAGAGGAAAATTTTTTTTATCAGAAGACAACAGTTATGTACAGTTTAATTCTGTTATAAACAGTTGTATTCATTAAATATACCGTTTTTTTTTTTTTTTTGTTAAAAATTATAATTAATCAAAAAGACAACAATTATTTACAATTTTCTTCTGTATTAAACTATTATAAAAAGTTTTCTACAGATATCAATAAATATTTTTCAGTTATCAATAAATGTAACTGTTGAAAACTGAAGAAAACTGTAAATAATTGTTGTCTTAAATCTGAATCCGGCCACTTTTCTACAGTTAATAAATGTATTCTTCAGTTTTATTCAGATATCTACATATTTTTTTTCCGCTAGAGCAGATAAGCGAATATGGTCCTTTGATTATCATCAACAAGACAATTACTGTTAACCGAATTCATGAAAGCTTAATAAAGAATACATCACATAGTAAATAATAATTAAACACTCCTTATAATATTATGTTGGTTACGAATTTGACGACAATATCTTTAAAGCCATTAAGAATCAATCTGACATTTTCCTCATTAACACCTCTTTTCTTATCTTCAAGAAAATCTTTATAAAAATATCATGAAATTTAAATTAATTATCCTTTGGCTATTTGTGGTGATTAGATCAAATGATTTTTACATTTCATATTTTTCATGCTAGTTCTGAATATGTTATTAATTGAACAAATTTCAATCAATCAAAAACAAAATTTACGTCATCGATCAAATAAAGAAGATATTGAAAAATTGACTCTAATTAGAACGATTAAGATATTAGGTAAATTATTAATGAATTCCTTGAATAATGAAATTTAATTGAACATTCATTAAATTTTGTTTTTGTTACGGTAGGGTACAGTTTCCAAACTGTTGAACAATTTTCAGAAAATTTGTAAGATCATTATTAAAACAGCCATCGCGAATTCAAATTTTGTAGCTATTCTTATTTACACATAGAAATTCAGAATTTAATACAAAACCTTTCATTTTCTTGAACCAATTTCGATAATCCAATAAATAAAGGTCTAGACAGATAGAGCAGAGAAACGATTCAAAATATACATCAATCAGTTTGAAAATAAAATAATAAAAAATTTATTATCCCCTTGATAAAACTTTCATCATTGTCAACTACTTTTTAAAACAAAAATTCAGTAGCAAAAATACATTTATTTAGCAAACTTCTCTCACAAAGAAAGTAATTTCATTCCACTATTTTTTTTTTTATCAGATAGCTTTTTATTCTCCTCTTTGTGTTCACTGTCTATTCAGCTTTATCATCCGCGCTTTTTTTTTATTTTCTTGCTTTTTTCACATAATGATTTATATGAGTTGTCAGGGCTGCAGAGAGAGAGAGAGAGACTCTTTCCTCAAAACCTGCCCAGATAAATTCTTACAAAAGAGAATAAAAATATGAGTCGACACGTTGATTTTGAAAAATCTCAAACTACAAAATTAAAAAAAAAAATAAGATAAAATAAAGTAAAGAGAAAAGAAAATCAAGGAGACGCATAAAAGAATGAAATTCTTAAACTTATGTATGCGTACAATATAAAGCATAACAATAATTTTTATGACGGAACTCGGTAAATGCGTACGTAAATAGAGCGACCTACGCTGTTTTCATGTTTCTTACTTAGTGTTGAAACTGACAAAGGTTTCCTCTGCTTTATTTGTAAAAAGAGGAGTTCCTCTTAAAGTCCAATGAAATGAAAAATTGTGATGGATTCTTACTTTTTATTTATTCTACAATTTTATTTGTTCGGTATTTCTTGATTCTCAAATAATAAGACTAAACATTTATAAAACTATAGATATTTATCTAATGTTTGAGAAAAAGGTATACTAATAATTTCTGTGATTTATACATTTTAATTAACTTTTTACAGTCTAATAAATCATTTAATTACATTATTTTAATTAATAAAGTAGTTGAAATAGATTTTTTATTATAATTAGATTAAAATAATAAAATTTTCATGGTGAATGTAGTAGCAATTATCTTTATGAACATTTTTGTCAATGTTTCTCCTCGAGTTTAGATAATTATAACAAGTATAGTGAAGTAAATTGAATTAAATTTCATTTAATTATCGTGAAAAATATTATTTGTTATAATTACTTGAAAATAAAAATTATTAATGATCATTATTTTTTTATGACAATATGACGAATATAAAATATGTAAAATTACAAAAACTAAACTGCACTACACCCGTTCTTTTTTCTTTCGTTTCAACAATTCTTCAAAATTTGTTAAGTTGACTGCAAAATGTGTATATTTTTAGAAACACAAAGTGTTTTAAGACATCCTTTTTTGTACTTTGAATAAGAAGAAAAATCCAACTTTTTGTTTTTTAGGCCTTTGAAGAGCTTGAGAGTCTGCTAGCCAAAAATGGAATATGCATTGCAGTCAAAGAGAAGCTAGTAAAGGATTCTGGTGTCGCTGATGAAAGTGTTTACGATTCTATAGTCCAAAAATTGTTAACAAAACGTCGTGCCAGAGGTACATAAGATTCTTTTATACTAACATTTACATTATTTTAATTGAAAGAATGTCTTATTTTTAAACATTTACATAAAATTTAACGAAATTTCATTATTTTTGTGATAAAATAAAAAAAAAATATTACATAACAATAAATTATTAATATTAAATATTGTGCTGACATTATTCGCAAGTGTTGAAGAAATATAATTCTTAGGAAAAAAAGCTTGCAATACATCATGAATATTATGTCTCAAAGTAGAACATTCATTTAGCGAAAGTATATCTCTAAAAGTCGTTAAAAAAATATATGGACTATATATTTTTTTCCTTGCCTCGCATAAAAACCGCCTTAATGGCCATCTAATACAGAAATTCGACATAACATTGAAGATAAATATACTTTTTTCAATTCTTTTTTTTCTCGGAGAGGATGAGAGTATTTACGCCCGCTTAACGCATCTTTTTTTGCGGTCACAAGCAAATATATCATAAAGAGAAGAAAAAAAACGCACAGAACTTAAATCATAAGAATACTTAAGAAAAATAATTGAATATTCATAATTTATTAGTGGTGATAACTTTGATAAAGATCTTTTAAATAAATCAAAGGACTATTATATGTCAATGACAGAAGTAATGAAATTGACCGTACTAATTTATTACCTTGTACTGAATTGTTCATAATAACCCTGTTATTAAATGAAGTTTAGCGAGTTTCTGATGACAAAATTTTATCGACCTCATTACATTGCTTCTCTTGAAGCTTAAATTACAAATTTCGACCTAAATTTTGTCATCTTTGCATTTTAATGGGTCTGAATAAATCTAATTAATACCTTAATTCAAAAGTCTTGTTAAAGACTTAAATCACAAAGTTTACTTTTTAAGTAAATGTTTTTATATATTAATATGCTTTACTTTCAGTCAAGTTTTACAATATTTTAAAATGCTAGCAATTCTAAGCGTGCTCCGTGTGCCTTGAATGTTTATTTTTTAGTTTAATATAATTTATTAAAATGTTGAACTTTTTAATATAAAAATTTTTAATAAAAAAATGAACGTATTTTATTTGTCATTTTGTATGATGACCTTTTACAAGTTATAATATAAAATTTAATATGAAAGAAATTCTTAAAATATATTAAATTTAATAATTTGGCATTCTTTAGTAAATAATTGCTAGCTAATTAAAACGTGATTTTAAACAAGATCACGAACATTTTTTTATATTGCAAAATAAAATCCAAATAAAATTTAAAGTGAAAATAATATCTTCATTAAAATATCATAAGTTTTATATAACTATTTTCTAAAATTATAAATTTTAATAATCGTAATCATGCTTTATTTAAAAATAAATTCATTATTTCAAATTTTAAATTTAAAGTTTTTCACGCTACTTATTCGTCACATGTTTCGTATAAACTAATAAAAACAGTCTTATCGCAATGGCAGAGTTTTACCATCAATTTTTTTAAGAGAAAGATATATTTTAATGAGATAACAAAACGACATATGACATGTACGCTTATAATAAAATTTATTTAATTATAAGAGTTTATAATTAATTTTGATGTTTTTTATCTTTATTTTGATAGGATTATTTTCTTTTTTTTTAATACTCTCATACTTTATTAATATCGCAAATAATGAAATTTCAACGGATATTAAAATCTTTCATTTTACCCTGTTTTATATAAAAAAGATCTAAAAAAAGCATCACTTCAATTTCATTTAAAACTTTTTTAATATTCGCTAGCTAGCTCAATTGATTAAAACTATTTCCAAAAAAAAAATAAAAAGAGAAAAACAAGTTCTTAAAATTGAATAACAATGGAAAAGCAAAATAAAAACAAAAGTTACTTAAAAAAAAGAGTAAAACAAAACGTGTCATCGTGTACACATTCGACACTTCTCGTTTTGATAACGCCATGAAAGCCGATAAAAAGTTTTCCAGCAATCTGGCGCGTGAAAAAAAAAGTTAGGTGCTTCTATTATTGTAAGGAAATCGATCATCATCTATACATCTTCAAATACACGTATATAAACTTTGTTTGGTTAAGATTGGTGTGCATCTATATAAATGTATTGATACAGGTTGCATTATTTACGGCTCGGATCAAGAGGTGGCCGGTTTAATGAAAGCAGTGAGACGTTGTAATGCGACTGGGGCATTTTCATGGATCGGTAGCGATGGTTGGAGTGCACGTGGTTTAGTAAGCGATGGCAATGAGGCCGAGGTCGAGGGTACACTATCGGTACAACCACAAGCCAATCCGGTCGAGGGTTTTGAGGAGTACTTCTTGAATCTCACTGTCGAGAATAATAAGAGAAATCCCTGGTTTGTTGGTAAGTGATATGAGCTAATTTTATTCAGCTTTTTTTTTTCCTTTTTTTCTTTCTTCTTTCTGCTTTTCTTTATTCATGCTTCTTCCTTAGTTATTTTAATTATAATTTTATAGTAGCTTATATATTAATGAATTTATGCAAATATAGAAATTACGAGTGCTATTGAATATTTAATTCTTTTTATCAAAGAGTTATTTTAACTTCTTTAATTTGACTCCTTTGATGACTATTCATATAATTTTTAATTATTTAAAATGTTTTATCTCATCTGATCATATTTGATTATTTATATTTCCTTTTTCAAAGAGATAACTTTCTGATAAAAAAAAGAATGATTTTAAAAATAAATTTACAGAAACATTTTTCAAGATAGTAGGAATTTAAATACTCTATTTCTAGAAAATTTTCTGTTCTAGAGAGTGTATATGTGCGCGCACTTATGATTTGAGAACGGCTTGACCGATTTTAATCTAACACAACTCGCTTTTTTTTCAAGAGGATGGTAGCTAAATTATAATTTTTTTTTGTTAATGGATATGCTCTTGTTTTACGTCAATTTAGTGATTTTTAAAAATCTGGTTTTTTTTCTCGTTTGTTTTGCATTTGCAAGTTCATTTTCTCGAGTATTTGCACATACGTTTGATGGAATTATTGTTTAAAAACAATTTAGCAAGAATGTTTATCTCAGTTGTTGTTCTCTTAATGTTGTATAAGAAAACGAATTTTTTCTTTGCAATTACTAATTCATAAAATTTTAATCTGTTAAAAACAATAAGTACTTTATTTTATTAAAGCTTCAAATCCTCACCTTTAATAAATTAAAAAAAAATTATTTATTTAAAATATAAATTAAATCGAACTGATATTTTCTTAGTAGATAGCTTTTTTATATTTTTAAACTGAGTTATTTTTACAACTTATAAAGTCTATTAGTTTCAAGAATACTTGGGATTTTATTTTCTTCAAGGGCTCTTTATAAATATTACGTAGTTAAATTTTTAAAAGATTTTATTAATAAATGCATAAGCTAAGAAGGTTCGCTTATTAAAACCGAAATAAATAACTTCTAATATTTCAGACCCCTCATGATTCCTATATTTATTAATGAATTTTTTTGAAAATTCAACTATATAATATTTATTTAAAATATCACAGCGTTTTGTCACGTACATTTAAACACGAATTTCCTCACAAACGTAGACTATTTTTGAAAAACCTCTTAAAATTTCTAATTCAGAAATATTAAAAATGTAAAAGACTATCAAATTTTCTAATTCAATGTCCTCCTTAAATTCTTTTTTCATTGCGCTCTTTTTCTTAAAAAAAAAGTAAAACAAGATACTTCTAACACTAAACTACATGTAAAATGCATTTGATTGACATTTATAATTAAAGCATAGGGTCACGTATGATAAACTAAAATTAGGAGCATCTTAAATGGAAACAAGAAAAAGGAGAAAGAAGAAACTAAAGACAACTAAAGTCAACGTACGCGAAGCGCATAAATTATGCCCTAGTTTGATTAAAGTTTTAATATGAAAATTATCGGACTTAACTTTATCTACTTATAACTAACTTCTAAGACGTGTATTTTAAAACAATTTTTTCATAATTAATGATACTTTAATTTCAACTTTCTATCAATTATAACAATATTCATCACAGAATAATTTTTTCATTTTACTTTTTAACCGGAAATTGTGAAGGCGATGGAATTTTGTAAATAATTTTGAAGCGAATATAAATTCATATTTTCCAGTTCATATTTTCTAGTTTGATAAAAAAGGGATTAAATTAGAAGACCAGAAATCTAAAACCACAAAAAGTAGATGAAAACAACTCAATTTAAGTAACCGTAATCGCGGAAATGATCCGCTAAGCCGAACCTTTCTTAAAGCTTAAGCTCCAGCAGAGTTGAGTGAAAAGTATTTTATGAAAAAGCTCTTCTTTACAGAAAAAAAATGGGAGGAAAAAAGTTCAATAATAAGCTACTAAGGTTTCATCGTAAAACCAAAAAAAAAAGTAAAAGAAAAAAGAAATCGTTTTTCTGACTAAGCGAAAAATTTGATAATTTAAAATAGGAATAAAAAAATAGAGAGAAGCTAATTTAATTTTAGAGAATACTTATATTGATTTTTCATGTATAACAGAATCCTTAAGGTGCTAGATGCATGAGTTTAAGCGTTTTAATTGGATGTCTTATAGCGAAAAGCATGTAATTAGGAGCGACCTTAATTAATATCCAGTACAGAGAATAGTAGGTAACGAAAGTCAAGCCACGAGTATTCAATTGCCAATGGTTTATTGACTTTTGTTGCTGCAAATTTTTTTTTTTCAACGGTACAAGAGTGACTCTGCTGAAATTTTGACTTTCAGCGTTAAGAATGTAAAACAAATTAAAGTGCACCACTTTCTAATTAAATACAAAAAATAGCGTAACTCATTTTTTAAGTTATATTTTTAAGACAATATAAAAATATAACAGAAACATTGTTTAAGTTTAAATTGTTTTGATATAATAATAAAAGTGATAGTTTTTTATGTTACCCTTTTGTTATTAATCTAACATGATTATTAATCATACAATTTTTTAAGTGAGATAGAAACTAATGATAATAATGGAAAAAAATCAGATAATGAGTTTGTGAAATGTGGCTGCCAATAATCATATTTTTTATAATAAGTTACGTTCGTAATGATGATATTTAATATCCTATAAAATTATGGATTTAAGTGGCACACTTATATACAGTCGACGATCTGAGTCCCGCCGCCTTCTCCTCCATCGACTCGCTCGTGCGTTACCCCCACTCGCTGACTAAAAGAATTTGTTTCCAAACATTCTGAGTCCCGCCGCTGCTCTATGCGACTTTTTCACTTGTAAAAATGGGTTTATTAATTTCATTTTTTTGTTTGGGATACAACAAATGTTTATTGAAATAAAAAGTAACAAAAAAATAATACAATATTGCATAATTCTCATTTATATCTATTGAAAAAAATATAAAAATTAAACTAGATATATTTAATCAATTAATAAAATATTATTTATTTGAAAATTTAAGTGATTGCTTTATACATAAAATATAAAATAAATCTTATTTCATTTCATTTTCATAATAACAATGAGTATTTAGTTCATCAATAAATAATATATTCTTTAATTTTTAAATTTATGTTACCTATAAATAAAAAAATTTAATTTTTATATTTTTTATAGTAATTATAAATGAGAATTATGCAATATTACAATATTTTTTGTTACCTTTTATTTCAATAAATGTTTATTGTATCCCAAACAAAAAAATTAAACTAATAAATCCATTTTTACAAGTTAAAAAGACGCATAGAGCAGCGGCGGGACTCAGAATGTTTGGAAACGAATTCTTTTAGTCAGCGAGTGGGGGTAACGCATGAGTTAGTCGATGGAGGAGAAGGCGGCGGGACTCAGATCGTCGACTGTACTATAAATAACTTAATTTGTTATATTAAGGGGATGTAATAGGGTATATGGTTTATACATAGTTACCGACATTGCAGTTTTCCAAATTTTCAAGCTTCATTCAAAAATTTTCGAAAATATCTCTATATTAGGCTTTTTATTAGTAAAAATGAGAGGCTGTAATATAGAGATATTTTAAAACTTTTTGATTAAGAATCTAAAGTTTGGAAAACTGCAATGTCGGTATTTTACATTCCCTTAAATTGCTTTCATATCAGAGAAATATAAGTATACTTTACAGAAATATTTAAATTTGGCCTAAGTAATTTTTTTGTACTTTAAAAATAAAAAAAAAAACAATATTCTTACAAAATAAAGTAACGTTCGTGTTCTCTTTTACCAACTTTCATAAAGTAGGCATAAGTATTCAACCTTAATTTTTTGAAAATATATGTTTGAATAAAGGTTCTTTTTTATTACATCAGAGAAAAAATTTTTTTTTTATAACTTCTAATATAAGTGACAGATTTTAATTGAATTTTTTTTTTTTATTTTATTTAACGTCACTGTATTTATGCTATCATTGCGATGCTAATTAGCGACAAAGGTCGTCAGTGTGTTTATGAACAAAGCACATGTAACTTACAGCAGTGGTGCTTGTATTGATCTGACGCTGAGAGTGGGATTCGAACTCCGG
This sequence comes from Anastatus disparis, assembly GCA_017163975.1. Taxonomy (NCBI): domain Eukaryota; kingdom Metazoa; phylum Arthropoda; class Insecta; order Hymenoptera; family Eupelmidae; genus Anastatus; species Anastatus disparis. The sequence continues at coordinate 12,948,284 of JAFFSR010000335.1, read as the reverse complement.
ACCCCGAGATAACGAGTCCATCGCTCTACCGAGTGAGCCACTGACGATCTCTAATTGTGATAATTTATACTTCAATTTTAATGATTAAAATATGTTTTATGATCTCTATTTGACAATGATACCTTTAAAGAATCAGTATAATCGTTAAATAAGTTATTATTATTTGGTGACTCAACAACTAAAAGTTCAGTGGTATTACTAATATGACAAGGAATTTTCAGATACTACAAAATCTATATTATATAGGCAAGCTTTTCTTTGTACGTTTGTTCACTATTCAAACGAATGAACAAATTTTCTTGATTTTTTTTTTGTTTTTATAATATTTTTGGGGGGAAATAAAACACAGTCGAATTTGTGCACAAGTGCGAAAGAACTCTTATTTTTCGTACCTCGGGAAAATCATTCTTGGTGTACCTATTTGAAATCAGAATTTTTCTATTCCATTCGTAAAAATTGTATGAATATATAATCTCGACAGAACTTGAATATTTCTCTTTCGAATCGAACATTTTTATGTGCCTGTAAGATATACAAATATATAAAATATAATTTAAGGTAAATAAAGCAAAATAAATTCTGAAATGAAAAATATTATATGATAAAAGATATTTTTATATATTTAAATAAAATAAAACAATTATTGTTTTTTTCTAATTTTTACAGTTTATTTTTCTTTAAATTATTATATCATAATAGCTCTTCGAAGTAGAAAATATATCGTTATGGAGTAAAAGCTTTATTAATAATTCAAATCATTATAACAACCGTTTTTTGTTAAAATAAAGTATTCATTTTATTTACACGCTTTAATAAAACCATTTAGCTTTAAAACAGTATATAATAAAAGGTATATTTATATATGAATGAGATACGATTCTTCTTTTTCAATTTTTATTATTTATTTTCTCTAAATAATTATATAATAATAGAACTTTAAAGTGAAAAATATATTTTTATGGAATAAAAGTTCACTCAATTATTCATACCATTATAGCAACCGTATTTATAAAGATAAATTATTTTATTTCTTAATTATTTGACTTCGCTGTATTTATGCTATCGTTTCGATGCTAATGAGCGACGGAGATCATCAGTGTGTTTATGAACAAAGTATATGTAACGTACAGTGGTGCTTGTATCAATACGCCGAGGGCGGGATTCGAATTCAGAATCTCGATATTACGAATCCATCGTTCTACCGAGTGAGTCACTGACGATTTCTGAAGATAAACTATTAAACTTTATTTTTACATTCTAATAATATCATCCTCTTTAAAACTTTATTAATCTCCTTTTTAGTTCAATTAAATCCTTCATATTCCATCAGCTAATAAAGTAATACTTACTATTTTTAAAAAATCATTTCAAATATATGATATCTACATTTTAAAGCGATATTTATTCATGAAAATAACTAAGTCGTAATCACGTTTATGCAAATAATAGCAAAGGCGATCTCTTTTATCAGTATAAAATACTTTATATTCAAGTTGAATATTATAATTGAAAAAAATGCAAAGAGAACGCTCAAAGCATCATAAGTCTATCGAGTTTACCTTTTTTTTTACTTTCTTATTTTTCATGATGATGACCTTTACAGAGGAGTGGCAAACGAAGAAAATATGAAAACTAGTTCTTATCACGGTTATTTCAATAATGCAAAAGTTGAAGAACTGAGTCCTCGCGAAGAAAGAAAAAAAAATAACAGAAACTTAGTTTTTTCTTCTTAATAAATATACATTCCTTATATATATTTTTTTCCATTTATTTCTCAAGTACTTAAAAACTCATCTTCTCTCTGTTTAAATCCTAAATTAACGCTTATTATTCATAAATCCAAAGCAATCAAAATTAATAATTTCACGCGCGCCATCCTTCTTACACTTACTTTATCAATAAGAGCATTTCCTACGTATAGAAATACACGGGCGTAAGTTTGAAATGAATTTGCATTTATAGAGCGTAATATAACATAATCATGAGATATGCATTTGGCTTTGGTACCAAAGACGCATATATGAAAATCAAATTCGTTTATCTTTTTTTCTTCTTTGATGAAATCACAGCGCGTGACTTTGAAGATTACTTTTCTTTTATACATTCTTAATTTTTCTTTATTCTTTCTTTTTATGACTTTTTTTAGCATAAGGTATAGGATTGATCCATTTAAGATCTCACATGTGAAATATATGTTTGACTTTGTAAAAAAGTGACACATTTGTTATATACTTTGAGAGTATATTTTTTATAAAAGTTAATTATATTCTTTGCACCTTTTAACTTTTCTTGCATTCAGTCGTTAATAATTATACTTTATTTATGCATAACTGTATCAATAGAAATTTAATTAGGTTAATTAAAACAAAATAAAAGCAATAAAAAAAATTTATCTTTCTTTATTGCTTTACTTTGACATTAAACATATAAAAAATAAAATCTATCGCTTGTATTTAAGGAGATGTAAAACGGACACTGCACCTGTACTCATAAATATTGACTATCTTTCCAATAAATTGAAAAATTTTCGGAAAATAAATGCATTAGCTTGTAGTAGATATCATAAAGATTATTCACTTAAATTTTTAAATAGTTTTTAAGGATTTTTGATTTCAAGTACAAAATTGATAAATTTTAATATGTAAAATATTGAAATCTGATCTTCTCGATAATTAATGAATTAATTTATTTAAAAATTTTAATGTATAATCTTCATGGTACATACAGCAATCTAATGCATTTCTATTTTTGAAAGTTTGCAATAAAATGAAAAGATAGGTAATGTTCATGAGTACAAGTGTAATGTCAATTTTACATTCCCTTAATTAAATTTTATATTAATATTTTTAGTTCAACATCTTTTTTTTTCAGAATTTTGGGAAGATCATTTTAAATGCCGATATCCAAATTCATCTTTAACACCGTATAATAGTAAATATGAAAATTTCTGTACAACTAAAGAGCGCTTGAATAAAGGTGATATGGCATTTGAAAATCAATTACAATTCGTGTCGGATGCAGTTATGGCTTTTGCTTATGCATTTCGGTAAATTTAATTCAATAACTATTTACATACTTTCTTGGAATTTTAATGAATTTTAAAAATAATTTTTATTTTTGTTTTTAACTAATAGCGACATGCATAAGGATCTTTGTCACGGAAAAATAGGATTGTGCGATGAAATGAAACCAACCAAAGGTGAAGAACTTTTGAAATATCTTCGAAAAGTTGATTTTAAAGGTAAAAATTTATCAAGACTACTTTTTTCTATTAAAACATAATTATCAAAAACAAATGATTTATTAGTTAACTTATTTTCGTTCGATATTTTTTATATCGATGAAACCAATAAATAATTTAAATTTTAACAATCATGAGATTTTGTTTAAGTTTTTCAGACAATGTTAATTCATGAAAATTATTCTGTTTAAGGCCTGAGCGGTGATAATTTTAAGTTCGATATTAATGGTGATGGACCAGCAAGATATAATATTATACATTTCAAACAAATTTCTCCGGGCCAATTCAAATGGATACGCGTAGGAAAATATTTAGAGGGCACTTTACACCTTAATATGTCAGGTATGTTAATATTATAATGATTGTAGAAAAATTATTCAAATAAGTTAATTTATAATTGTTAATTTGCAATTTTTTCAAAATTTATCTAAAATTATAAATTTTTGTCATTAAAATTTGATTAAAAAGATAATAAATAAATTTAAATAAAAATTTAAACAATAAAGTATTTTGATAATAAACGTTAAATTAACATAAATGTATAAGTATTGAAAACGGTTTTCAGTCACCTTGAAAAATAAAAGAGTAGATATTTTTAAGACTGACACATTCACCGTTACGTAGAAGGCTAAGAGGCAACAAAACCACTTTAGGTCTTGACTAAAGTATAAGAGACAATAGAAATGCCTTAGCCACTTTTATATTGTAGGTTAAAATAGTCTTTCTCTCTCTCTTTCTCTTTCTCTTATACACATTCTATATTCTATTTGTCTGTCTTTCACTTTATTTTCATATAGAAGTCCAATTCCGTTTGGAGCATGCGGCACCGCCTGAAAGCGTATGCTCGTTACCCTGTGAACTCGGCCAGGCGAAGAAATACGTTGAGGGTGAAAGCTGCTGCTGGCATTGCTTCAATTGTACTCAATATCAGGTTGGTAATGTCATACTCCTATCGACGCTTTTTCTAACGGGGGGAGGTAGAGGGTTATATATATAAAAGAAAAAAGAAAAGATAAAAAAGAACAGAAAGGGGGAGAAAGGAAAAGACAAAAAGAAAAGTGAGGAGGTCGAGTTGTTCAAGATATCGATGGAACCTCTTTCGTCTATATCCCTTTTTTTCTTTCTTTTTTTTCCTCTTCTTATTCTTTACCGCCTTTAGCAGGAAAAGACTCTGTTCGATCTCGTAGCAACCTTCCTCCTACCTTTTGTTACTCGTAATCAACCACGAAACGCTGAAAAGTCTATTCGTCGACTTTTTAACTCTTTTCTTGTTTTTTTTTCTTCTCGGTTTTTTGAGTTTCTTTTCTTTTTATATTTTTTTCGAAATGCGCGTGAAACTGAACAATGCGACTTAGGCGAAATTTTACAACTAAGAAAAAAAAAAGAAAAAAAAGTTTCTAACCTAAGGGCTTGAATTGTTAGCAAGATCACAAAACCTAAAATATCTTGGAGGGATTTTTATTTTTATACGTATAGAAGATATTTTTTTACAACTTCGTTTTTTTTCCTTGTTAGACACTTATGAGATTTAGTTTACGATCAGCTGCCTCGTCGACCCAATTTGGCGGATCAAACTTTGGGGTGATCGAACAATACTTCGTTTTCTTCTAGTTTGCTCTTAATGCATTGTAACGTTGTTAAGTCGGTTTTTTTTTTTGAAAAATTGGATTTCCAAACCGTAAATTTGAAGAACTTTGAAATTACAGAGGTTCATTTTCTGAAATTAATTTAAAATTTTATTCTACCAAAAAAAGTATTAAAGTAATTATTTTATAATAATGATTAAAATAAAATTTATATAATTAATTATATATCATGTGTATACCTCTATGGAATACACAAATAATTTTTTTTAAATTTAATAACTAATAATAATTTAATAATTTAAAATTTAATTAACGTCGCTGAATTTATGCTATCATTGTGATGTTAATTAGCGACGGAGGTGATCAGAGTGTTTTTGAACAAAGCATATATAACGTACAGTGATGCTTGTATCAATCGATCGCTCAGAGCGGGATTCGAACTCGGATCCTTGAGATTACGAGTCCATCGCTCTATCGAATGAGCTACTGAGACCTCTACATATAATTCAAGTAGATTAGATTAACGCATACCATTTATATTTTAACAAAATTTCTTAAAATATTTAAATTTTTAATAAATAATCCGTACTTTGAAATAAAATTCGTAGCTCTATACGTGTTCCAAATCTTATATCGAATAAACTTTTACAAAATGTATATTGGTACATAAGTAAACGTAATTTATTTTTCTTTATCTGTTTTTTTTCTGTTCTCCTTATATAGATTCGCAAACCAGACGACGAGACACAATGTATCGATTGCCCCGAGGGTACTATACCCGATGAAATACACTCTTACTGTCGTGATATACCAGAAGAATTTTTAAAGTTAGAAAGCGGTTGGGCTATAGGTGCCATGTCCTTTTCTTCGACTGGAATATTGGTAATAAAAAGTTTCTTTTTTTTTCTGTTTTTGTTCTTTTTTTTTACTTTTTCAGTAAGTTTGTAGAATTTTGTAATTTACGATAAGCCTTTAGTTATTTTTTATGCTGTTTGATACTTTAACGTTAAAAATTAAAGAAAAATATTATTTCAGTCACGTAATAAATATGACATTTGCAGGTGACATTTTTCGTTGTTGGCGTTTTTCTGAAACACAATGACACACCGGTCGTAAGGGCTTCTGGTAGAGAATTATCCTATATTTTATTGTCGGGAATACTTCTTTGTTACTTAGTCACGTTTGCACTCGTTCTTAGACCAACTGATATTGTTTGCGGAATTCAAAGGTAAGACATACAAGTTTTTTTATGTTATTATAATAAATAACAATGGTAAAAATGTTAAAAAAATCTTGATAATTGCACAATATTTGTATTGCTACTTTAATATAAAAGTTAAAATTTAAAAAGGTATAAAAGGATCAAAACTTCTTCTTTCAAAACTTTTAATTTTTGCTTTGTTATATTTACTATTTTTTTTTATTTAGTTAAGCAACTTTTTTATAATGATAAGAATTTTGAAATATGAATTATGAAATAAATAATACTTTGAATGTATTATACATAATGCATTGACAAAAATAAAATTTTGAATCAAAGGTAAATATCTGTTTACTCTATAAATCTTAAATCAAAAATAAATAAACTATTATTTAACAATCAAGTGCTTAGTCAAAAAAATTGGAAAACTACTTTCTAGCAGAAAATCCATTAGTTCTTAAAAGAAATTCAGTATAATTCGAAGTATGTTTTTCGGATTTTCAAAATTACATTGATATTAAATATTCCAATCAAAGTGAGATCCATTAGCAAGAAAAAAAAATATTTTCAACTTTAAATTTTAAGGAAACGGCGAAACAAAAAAACTCTTGTTTCTGTTTTCAATAATTTGAAACTTTTTTTTAAATGTTTAAAAGTTTTTGCAAGCGAAACGAAAGGACTCTTACTGAAGCGTTATATTGATTAACATTTGTCGTGATGATACTCACTAAAGAAATTAAAAATAAAATAATTTAAACCCACATCAAATAATCGATATGACAACGAAAATACTCGTTATAATTAAAACAATTTTCTTTAGCTAATATAATTTTTCTAAAATTCTAACTTTATTTAATTTTTTAAACATGTTTTTGTTATGCCCTTAACTGCATGTGTTTTAATCAAATAAATATACATTTAGTAGATTTTATTTTTGAAACAAGAGAAATTCTATTGTGTCTTCAAGTGAGAAAAATGTCTTCATAAATTTAAAGGATTCTGTATGATTCTAAATTCCATTTTTGTCAGTGTAAATAAGAAGAAATAAAAGATCCTAGCGAACCCGAATGCATTTACTATTTTATAACATCATACAGTAGTAAATTTGGAAAACTGTCTTTTTGCACAATGGAAAATTATTTGAATTTTTTAATAACTTCAATTTGCTTTTTGTTGTATATGTATTTCATAATGAAAAATTATTTTTTTATTTTTTTTCAAATATAAATCATTAGTTCTGAGAATTGATCAGTAGTAAAACGAAAAAATAGTCATCCGTAAGACTAGTTGGATTTTGCATTTTTTGTTAAGCAATAGATAAATTATTTTTTATCAAAATAAGTCAGTTAAATTACATTGTAACATCATATTATTAGAAATATTCAAATTAATCCTATCCATTTTAGAAGAAAAAGAAATTCATATTAAAAAAACGGGATGGTAACTTAATCCAGACAAGAGGTAAAGATAAATTTTCCAAAATTTCCCTTCTCTACTTGATTAAAATTTTAACACCTCCCGAAGCAAAATCCTCTGGAGCCGTACAAGCTTAGAAATTGGCTTTAACTTACGAATCTCGTTAGCGATAAAAAAGCAAAGCTCGTTATAATCGCGTGAAAAAAAAAATTCTCAAGAAAGAAAATATAAAATATTAGAGCAATAAAATAAAAAAGAAAATGATATATTTGTATGTACATATTATTTCAGATTTGCCGCTGGTTTTTGTTTCACGGTCGTTTATGCGGCTCTATTAACAAAAACCAATCGTATATCACGTATATTTCGCGCTGGCAAACATAGCGCAAAAAGACCGTCCTTCATATCGCCACGTTCGCAGCTTATTATTTGTTCGATGCTTGTATTTGTACAAATATTAATTAACGGCGTTTGGATGATTATCGATCCGGCTAAAGCTATGCATCATTACCCGACACGCGAAGACAATCTATTGGTTTGTAATAGTTATATCGATGCTAGTTACATGATAGCTTTTACTTATCCGATCATATTGATCATTATTTGTACGGTCTACGCTGTACTCACGAGAAAAATACCCGAAGCTTTTAATGAGAGTAAACATATTGGTGAGTAACTTTTTTTCTTATGTTTATATATAGTTTATTTTTAAAAATATATATTTAACAATTTCATTTGATAAATATATATAACATGAAAATTTATGTTGTTTATTTATTGTGAATTTATTGTTTGACAATGACTAGTTTACTACTTTCTAAATTAGAAGTTTCTAAAATTGAATCAGTTTATGAAATTTATAAAACTTATTACTAATAAAAATAATTGAACAAGTATCAAATTTTAATAAAAATCAATAAATCAAAAATTCACAAAATTTTAATTTTTATAAACTTTATTATAAAACGAAGTTTTACAAAATAGATTTTAAAAAATATATGAATAAAAGACAAAATTTTTTCAAAGTTTTTCTTATTTAATAATAAATTGAAATTGTTTGAGTGTGGCATATTTAATGAAATTCCATTCGATAATGTATTTGTTATAGTTTTTATTTCTGAAGTTCTATTACTCTAGAGCTTTCCTAACTTTTAAAGGTTTACTTAACTGTATACTTAACTGTATAAACACTATGTTAACTTTTGTTACAGTTGTTGTAACTTGATTGTACTTTTTTCTAGATACAGAAATTCGAAAAAAATAAAAGAACAAGAGAAAGAAATTTTATTTACCATTAATCTTTGTAGAGTAATGGTAAATAGAAAACAGCTGCAAATAAGAATAATAATTTAAATTTAAAAAGGTTTAAAGTAAAAATAAAGGAAAATATTTTTTCTGTTACATAATAAAAATGTTATTTCACAAACAATTAAAACAGAAAATATCACAAGACGATGTATTATCAATCATTTAAAACAATTGATATTCATTAAAAAGTCATTAGTGATATATGCGACTATTTCTGCCATGTTTCGCTTCGAAGGAAGTAAAAGAAAAGAGAGAATTTAAAACAAATAATTATTTTCAAATTAATACAATAAATTAAAAAAATTAAGGTCGGCATTCAATAAACAATTTCGGAAAATATCCTACTTTTAAATTTAACAATTAAAATTTTAAATGGATTTCTACTAAAATTCGTTATTAGCCAGAGGCATGATAAACCTACATTGGTTGAAAATCAATGAAATTTCGCTTTATTACAACGATAATTTAAATTTATTACATTTATAAATCATGAATTTAAATATTTCCGTTACATCATTACCTTTCGCAATAACCAAACTGCTGGAAAATTTTAACGATGATTGAAAATTTAAAAGAATATCATCATTCAGTCTAAGTGTCGATAAAAACAAACAAAACAATCTATATAACGTAATTAAATTTAATTGCTCAATAAACAAAACAATATAAATTTTCAAAAGCCTTTTATCAAAGTTAAGTCTTCAAGCATAACAATAAAGAGTTAAATACGTACATTATCTTTGCAGTCCGTTATATAACTTGAGTTTGAAATTATCTTTCTTATATTTAGTGTAACTCGTAAAAATAAGCATTAAAAAGTAAACTAAGAATCATCAAGTGAAAATTTAAATATTTAATAACTTTTGTTATCTTAACTCTTTAAAACGTTCAGATAAATGTTAATGTATGATCGTACTTTGAACTTTACTACTTATTTTATGCTTGACGCGTCACTTTTTTTTACTTCTCAACTAAAGATATGATAAGCTTCTGATCTATTTAAAAAAAAATTTTTTTTTAATTTTGTATTACTGATTCTTATTTATTTATATTTTTCAGGGTTTACAATGTACACAACCTGTGTTATTTGGTTAGCATTTGTGCCACTTTACTTTGGTACCGGCAATCATGTAGCCTTAAGAATAACCTCAATGTCCGTAACTATTAGTCTTTCGGCTTCCGTAACCATTGCTTGTCTATTCAGTCCTAAGGTAAATTATATAAAAGGGATTTTTTTTATTTTTACATTATCTCTTTTGTGCGTCTCATGACTCCTTTTGTCTGTCGCTTCAAGTTTTTAATTCCCTTGGGAATTTAATGAGGCGTGCCTTTATGGTTATACTTATTTATGCTGGAATTTTATTGTTCTTGACATTAAAAATAAGCTATATTAAGTTATGCTTATTCATGTTTTTTTTATATTATTATTACTATTTTCATTTTAATTTATTATTATTGAAATATTAAATACCAGTATAAATATTGGCTGTATTTCTATAATTATTTTGAAAAAATAAAACATTCAATGTATTATTTTATAAAATTAATATTATGTTCCACATTTTATTTATTTATTTTCTATATAAATATTCGCTCATTATTTACGTATTTTTAACTTAGATAATTTTGACATATTATAAAACGTAGTGTAAGTCCACAATAGAGTCAATGAAAAAGTGACCAAATCAGGAACTGAATCTGCGTTAACAAATTAACGAACTTCATGCCTTAGTCGACTGAACCATCGAACTCTATAAATTTTATTTTATCAAATGTTATCGAACATTTTTTTAAAATAAATTTTAAGACTAAAAAAGTTGACTGGATTTATGAAGGTCAGTTGAAAAATATCGTTTTCAACAAAAATTTTGCATTTTGAATTTTAATCTTGCAAACTATTCCAGTAGAATGATTGTAACTTTATCATTTTTTCGTATTCTCTATCCAGAATTCCAAAATTTATATGAATTTCATAAAATTATATTAAAAAATCCTATAAAGTAAACCTAATAGATAAAATAATTTTTATAAAATTAATCCGTTGTTAATTTTATTAAAAATTATAATTGAAATAAAAATATATGAGTCATATTTAATGTTATCAAAATTTTCAAATAAACCAAACTGTAAGTGCTTCTTTATATATAACCTATATGGAAATAAAGAAATCTTGAAAAATTAATAAAAGTCAACGATAAAAATTGATTTTTTATTGATTATGTAATAAAATATGTATGTTAACGTCAAGAATCTCACAATAAAAAATCAACACTTTGTTTTTTTATTCCTTTATGTCCGATAACTTATATCTGGCAACGGTAGTTTAAAAGGAATTGCTTTTTTATTCATTGTTACGAAGCGTGGTTGGCTTTTCCAGCTGTCATGGAAGGGCAAATCGTAATAAACGATAAAAAAACAAAAGAAAACTCTCTCGTTTTCACTTAGATATCTATCGTTCCATCTACGTAACATGCGAAAATTGGAAACTTTTCATACAACTCGTTAATTTCTATGAAAAAAGTGAAAGAATAACAAAAGTATTCATTAAAACACTAAAAATGAAAAAAATCTCAAACTTTTTCCTTTCGTTTCCTTTAATTTTTTCGTACCCATTTTTTCAGTTGTACATCATTTTGATAAGACCGGAGAGAAATGTTCGTCAAAGCATGATGCCGAATAGGCATAGCACAACAAAGAGCTCTGCGGTAACCGGTACCAATGCATCGAGTATGATGGCGCCAATTACACTGACAGCCGTCACTTGTGATCAAAACAAAACCGTACAGAAACACGTCACCACCAAAATGGATTGTTCAACACAAAGCGAATGTGAGTTATTTTTTTTTTTCAACATTTTTTGACCCTGTTGAATTTTACTTATCGTTTGCTTCATTTTCCTTTTATAAATAGACTTGAAGATATATATTTGGCTTTATTTACTTTGTAACTATTATTTTTAATATTTAATTATTTTATAATTTTAATAAGATGATTATCGATAGTCAAAAATTGAAGTATTGAATTAGTTCTGTTTTAATAAGTATTTACAATCGGATCATAAAATATCAAAGTGGAAAAATAGGGATAGAAGGTTGTATTAGAACCTTCGTCCTCTTGAACATTTTTTATATAATTTAAAAAGCTTTTAGACTTCATTTTACCTAATATATCTGGTATTCATTTTAATTAAATTCACAAAAGCGAGTTTCACATTCCTTTTTTTTATTTATTTGTAAATTTAATTATTTAAAACAGAATAAATTTTCCAATTCTCATAAATTAAATTGCAAATCAAATCACCTTTGCAATTCAAACGACTGATTAAAGTAATTTATAAAAATAATAGGTAAGCTTAACACCTGCAAAATCATGTTTAATCTTTAAATTTTTAAAAGGGCAATGGCCATTCACGTTCTACAAACTAATTATTTTTTTTTATGAAAGCTTATGACTTACAAATTATGAATATAAACTTTTTTCTAATTCAAAAACCATTATGCAAAACTACACAGTGCCCGCATTAACCTTAATTTTCTTTATGTTGCCGGTCATTAAATTAAAAAGTAAAACGTTAATTTTCACAATTTGTAAGTCATAAGTGTACACGAGAAAAAAAAAGATTAGTTTCGAGAAGGCTGCCTCTTTAAAGGATAAGTACTTTTTTTGTATATAGTATTTACCTATAAAGATAGATATAAATAGTAGCTTAATATAAATAATAATAAAAATAAAAATTACTGTAGTACACTTCATAAATTTATGTGCAATTTGTATGTAATTCGCTATATAAGTAACTACATTTTGTTTTATTCATTTCTATGGTAAAAGTGTCTTTGAAATATGCGAATTCAACTTTTAATATAGTTTATTTGAATAATGCAAAAAAATCGAATAAAAGTAACATTTCCGTTTTATGTAATTTGTAAGATTAATTCAACTGAATGTCAGGATTTATTATTATTGAATCAAACAATAATTTAAACGTATTGCTTTTTAAAACAATATAAAATATAACGAATATTTTTGTCTTTGATCATGACAAAAAATTTCATGTGACCTTTATTAATTTAATATTGAAAAATCAATATCAGTCGAAAATGCTTTATGCAATATAAACATATAAAGAACCATTGTTCATTAAATGTTAAATGTTAAACAATCATGAAATTTCGAGTATATTTATTTATTTTTCTTACTTTTAGAAAAATTTTAAAATATTTTTTATTTATTTGAAATTAAATTTAAATCGTTTATAAACTTCCAGAATAAAATATGATTTATTGATTTAATAAAATATGAGCCGAAAATTGGCCTATAAATTTAATTGCAATAATAAATTAGAAATTATTCGAATCACAAAAATTTTGTATTCTGAAAACTTTAATATGTACTCTTATCTAAGTGAACATTGAGTTATTTTAATGAGATAAAATCAATAATTTTTTAGTTAAGAAACTAAAATACTTCATAATATACTTTATCGATACCCTGGTAGAAATTGAAACGCTTTGTATTACCATTTTATGACCAGTCGAAATGGAAACGTTTTTTTTTACATTTTATGGCCATTTATTTGGCATTATTATTACTAATAACCTTAAATTTTTATATACACCATTTTTTATGCTCATATTTCTATACCAGGGTAGTTGGTTTGAAAAAGGTACCATTAAACTAAATTTACTATTCTTAAATTTAAGTCATTTATCGTGCCAGTAGTGTTACCGCGAAAAATTGAGAAAAACAAATTTCTGTAAACAACACGTTTCTCATTTCTTGGCAAAGAGGCAGCCTCTTCATCTTTTGGTTAAACGACACCTCCTTATTCATGGCATCGGTGTAGCAACACTTCCTTTGACATAACGTGCTTCATATTAAGATTTTAAATATTTTACGAATATTATTAGTATGATTTATTATTATATTGTAAAATTTTTATAAATATAATACAATATTTGGAAATTAAAAATTTATTTCTCAATTTTTATTTGATTGTTGGTTTACAATATTTACATGGTTCGATATTTGAGTTGCAAAGTATTGCAGTTAAAAAACCACTTGTGTACTTTCACGAAGGCAAAACCATAAATAATTAATAAAGTTTTATAATAAAAAGTTAAATAAAAATTTATATAGCTTGGTTCGTTTTAAACTTTACTTTTATTTTAAAAGCGAATCCGACTTCACAGAATTTTTTATTTTACTGAATTTTTAAAAAATTTATACACAGTTACGACATAATGCAAACATTTACAGAGTATGAAGTTATAATTTAAGATAAAAAAAGAGATAAAAAGAAAAGTAATCTTTTTTTTCTATGTACTTCATGAAATCACGAAACTTCATAGATTACTTAGAACATACAATACGTGATAATGCAAACATAAATGTAATTAAACTTTCTTATGAATAGAAAATGTTATCTAATTCAGAAGTTTCCCGATGCAAATAATCGCACGTAGTTAATACTCTTGGGAAACAAAACTTCATACAATCATAAACGAAACCGCTTATAAATGTATACCACTATCATATTATTACAAGCTCAATACTCCAATTACTTTAATTCAAACCCAATCTTAAATTTTGAAGAAAAAAAAACCAAAATATTTATAAAAATGAACAAAATTTGAAATAAAGTAAAAAATTCTTGACTTCTTTATGCATCAACAGATTATGAAATGACTGTAAGAGAATCAAACGGCAAGTCAAAGGCATCCCTCGTTTCAGCATCAACCCAGACGCAGAACAATAATAATAAAGCCGATTCAACAACTCCGTCAAAGGACAAGGATAACAGCAACGAGAGCACCGAGAATTCAACGAATGAGAAACTAGCGAACAATTCGAGAATAGGAAATGGACCCTTGACTCAAAACGACGTAACTTTATAGCAGGAGGAATCGACCGCTGATAGAACAATTGAAAATGCTTGTTAAAAGCAAGAATACGCTTAGGAAATATATATATGTATTACGAAGTCGAATGAAAAGCACCAAAATATATTCACGGATACAATCCGATTCTTCGTTCGAACGAAATCATGCGTATATAGTATACAAATGAATTCAAAAAAATATAAATTTCGTTTTTCAGATTTTAATTTGATATGGGTACCACATCTTTTCTTTACAAATCATATCTTTTCTTAACAAACGATATCTTTTCTTACAAATCGGATACTTGAAAAATACAAATTTTTTTTCTCTTGAAAAGATGATTACATTGTTAAAATGAAAATCGACTTTGAATTCGTATAAAATAAATAATAAAAAAAAATACGAGGTTGTAAAAATGTTAATTAGCAATTACATTTCAATAACATTTTTAAAAATTTTAAAATAAAATTATTAATTTCTGAGAGCGAAATTTAAATAAAAAATTCTTTTTGATACTGTAATATCTACTTATCGTTATTCTAAAACGTTATACAAGTAATATCTTGTTTTTTTCTTTTTCAATGACATAATTTCTCATTAAAATATTTATAACTCTCCATATTGAGATTGTCATTTTGAAATTACAAATAAATCGCTCGTTAATTTTACATCGCGCTGAAGCGATAATTCGATCAAAGCGAATTTCAAATAGGAAGAGCATGAATAGAATCGATTTTACATTAGAAAGTAAGTCATCGTGTCATAGAATATTCAATACTAGTTTTAAAAGAGAAAAAATCTTTTTTTTTTTATATTTCATTCAAATATTTTCTGCGTGTATAATTTTGTAAATAACTGCGAAGCAACAGGTGGGTACCCATATTTGATTACTAGGCAAAATTTAAAGACTTTAATCACTTGTTTTGAATAAGTGAATGAACATGCCAACATTTTCGCGCTGTTCTGAATATATGTAACGAAACAAAAAAAACAATATTGTATAACGAAAATTGATGTATAGATATTATGATACTGATTATTAAAAAATAAGAATTTATATTATGAACTTTCCTCGTCACGTGTCCTTTACATTTGTAAATACGTCACACAACATATACAACTATATATGATTGTTACTAAGATTTAATTATTCACTCTATAATAAACGATATATAAAATTTTAAAATCAAAGAAATAACTAAAATGAATAATTATACGTTAGGGTGTGAATCGATACATGCGCAAAAAAGATAAATATAAATGTTACAACGTAAATAAAAAAAAAATGATAGATGTGAAAATTTTACCTGTTTTAAAGTAAATCTTCACTAGTAACTGATATATCATAACTTTCTACCTTCAAAGTGTATGAAAATTAATTATCAATGAAAAATCGATTATTTAAAAGAGCGTACAGTATTCTTACTCGAAAATTATTGATTAGTTTTTCCTTCTTACAAATGTAGAAACTAATTATTCAACAAATACTTTGTTACATGTAAATTTAAAAGGTTTATCAAATACTGTTCTTTTATAAATCTTCAATATAAAAAGATTATATCGCAGTTAATTACAGTTCAAAATACTTTATTTTGTACTCAAAGTAAGTGTAAATATTGAAATTACGTTTTAAATATATGAAAGTTTATACTTCTAATAAATTGTTTTATATAAAAACGAGCTATTTCTATTTGAATACTCGAAATTGTCTGCTCTTATGTTGCGTATCACTGTAAATTTTATTAATTATTGTAAAAAATCACCAATCGAAATCTAAACTTTAAATTATCGCATTAGCTTGCATAATAATAAATTTATTTTTCCTAAACTTATATATCGCTCTTTAACGAATAAAACGGCAATGTTTCAACACAGGCCTAAAGTAATCTAAACGAATGATAAAATAACGAGAGTTGGAGAAAGAAAAAATCAAATTAAAGCTCTGATTTTGTTAACTTTGGTCATTTTTTGCCATAATATTGACATCATAGAAATTATACAGACCAAGTTAAAAAGAAAGGCCAAATCAATAAAATCAGATGTTTTATCTTTCATTGTTATACGTAATATTTAAAACTGAAATATTTTTAAATATTAACTAATTAATGAAAATTGTATATACGAAAGTTCGATTGTTTTATCTGCGCAATTTGCTTCTGTAATTGTCTTTACGATGATTAAGTAATTAAGTAAAAGATTTTGTATTACATCCTGCATTTTTTACATAAAATAGAAAACAAGAAAAAGAAAACAAATAAATAAATTGTAAATGCATAAACGAATTCATTGTAAATATTTCGATTTATTGTTAAATTATAAAAATATAATTAAAATGTTATGTTTTGAATGAAATGTATTTATTATTATATTGTAAAAATATTTATTCTCCGTTCGATTATTGAATGTAAATCAATTGTTTCAAGTAAATAAAACATGAAAGTTTAATGTAATGAATAAAAAATATATAAATGAAAAAAATAACTAAATATCTAACGTATATAGAAAACATAATAAAAAGTTTACTAAATTAAACAAGAATTATGATTCGAGATATATCGCGAGTACTAAAGAGAAAAATATAAATATAAAGGATATAAACATTAATAGTATAAAGAACTATAAATTTAAATAGCTATATGATTGTTATATAAAAAAAGAGTAGATAAAATAAAAATTTTAATTGTTTAATTATTAAATTAATAGATACAAAAGTTTCTTCGTTAAGAAATTGCAGTGAGAATGAACTTTTTATTATATCTCAATTTTTTAATTCAACTTTTTATTCTATTCCTTTGTACTGGAAGAATTGCAAATGATAGTGCGTTAATTTAAATTTTCAACGTTATAATTTTAATTGTGAAAATTATTAATTAGTATTTTTACTTATAATTAGACTAATCGTGACTTTGATAAATTCCTGAAATAACAAAATGCAGAATGAAAGTTTAAAAAAATATATAAACGTAACAGAGTTAAAATGCATAATTTCATTCACAGTTCTGACTATAATTAAAAAGAAAATTCAACGACATCGTTTGAGAAATTCATTCTGTAAATATAAAACATTTTTCAAAACACTTTCATAATAAAACTAAACAAGAATATACAAGGTACCTTTTTTTAGTTAGTCGAAACGCTCTCCATTATTTATTCTTTTCTCAGTTAATAATTTAGATAATGAATAATTTTTATAAAAATGAAAAAGAAAAAAGGTCTCTTGTACAGGTTTTGAGTATGTTTGAGCCCCTACACTCTTAACCTGTTGTGATTTTAAACAATTTTCATTGTTTAAGGTCACCAGAAAAGACACCTTAATTAATTTTGTATTTTATATTACTTCATCCGAAGATTCTTTAATTAAAATATAAATGTAAATACTTTATTACTCTGCACACCTGTAAAAAAATTATAGCGAAAATACTGTACAGTTATATTAAAATTATATAGAAAATCGTTTAATGAATTGTGAAAAATGTGAAAGCCAAAAAATAAATTATTGTAATGTGAACGAATTTTTAAAATTTTCTTTATCGCCACGTTTAATAACTAGTTAATGTATAAGAATTAAAAGTATGCTGTGATTAGCTAATTATTTGTTTGAATTTCAATATATTAAGTAATTAAGGGTTGTAATAAAAAATACAAAAGAAAAAAAATAATAAAACAAAATTATGAATTGTAAATATAAAAAAAATTTAATTGATATAACTTATTATTATAGATAATGTTTATTATAAAAGAAAAAAGATATATGTAAAGAATCGATGAAAATTATTGTAATATGTGACTTTATATAACATCGAATACTTAATTTTAGTTATAAAACTGGATAGATTAATTTTCAATTGTTAAAACAAACGGGTATGTAAAAAATGCGATTGGTGAATGTTTAAATATGTGCTACTATTCACTAGGCTTAAAATAAAAAACAATGATCATTGTATTTTGTCAAATAAAAAAATTTTAATGAAAAATAAAAGATATTAAATGATATAAATATGGTTTTTTATTATGTTATATTATTATTTTTTTTTATATTGCAGTATACTTTACATTAATATCAAAAATTGTTACTTGACTTATAGGTTTCCAAGTTTTAGAATTTTTTTTTTAAATCTTATATTCAAATATTCTACTTATTTACAAGGACTGTGGGAAGAAAAAGTCAAAGATTGTAAAATAAATTATTATTTTATTTTATTCAATTATTATAACATATTTTAATGAATAATTTCTTTCTTTTTTCTTAATCAACTGATAATTTTATGCCCATTGAACTAGATCATTTGTGCTAATCAAATTATTACATTGGATAAATTTTCATTATAATCCAAAGCTTGTAAATGTTTACAGTAGTGATAAAAAAGAAAGAAAATATTTTTCAAAAATTTAAAAAAAAGGAAAACAAGTATTACAAACACAATATTACAAATGAAAAAATTTTAATTCAGCACTAGCAGTAGTAACTATTATACGTCTTAGTTTTATTTTTTGTTGTACAAAGTTTTAAAATTTATGATTATTAATACAAAATCTAAGTTTGTTATATATGCATTATTGAAAGCAAAATTTTTGCTTTCTTCAGTTCTATATAATTAGCCAGTAATTTATTTTTTTTTTCTTGTTATAAAAATCATTTCAAATACAACCTAAGTACTCGTATAAAACATATTTCATTGACCACTGACCATCGGAGATTGCATAAAGAATTATTTATGAACAATATCATTAGTTGCCCAATGGTCAAGGTAAGCTTTGAACTGCAGAATTCTTTGTTACCTGACTAAGATACACGCTTTCTTAATCATACAATTGGTATCCAATGACTTTGAACAAGTTACAGAAACAAATCAGGAAGTAGCTTAAGTTTTCCAAAACTTACCACTCCCTTTAAAACCTTTTCCTTTTTGTTGTTTCTTTTTTGCATCTGGTGGTACTGGTAAAGCCTCACGAGAGCATTCACTACCTCCAGAACCAGAACCACCAGCAGCCATATCTGCTTCTTGAATTCCTCCGGCACCCGATTGACCAACAACGTTCTTTTTAATGTTTGCAATCTAAAAATAATCACATTTCATAGTGGTATTATAATTATATGTGATAATTAAAAATGAGACATTGTAAAATTTAGTAAGTTTTATAAAATATAATTGAATAGATATCATTTTAGAATATTTCTTTTAGAAAATAATTGAAGTTTTTTCATTAAATCAGAAAAATATTTTAACATTCATTCTTTCAAAGCTTATGATTACAAAATGTACAGAATTTATAAAATTAAGTTTTACTAATATTTAATTTAATAATCAAACTACATAACTAAGTAGTACACTAACGTCTTGTTGTATTTTTTCTTTGTGAAGAGTCGCTCGCTGCTTTTCAGCATTTGCACGTATAACTTGTTGTTCGATACATTCTAAAATAGTACTGCAAGCATCTCCCCATTCCGCAAGAGTTTCGGCAACAGCACCAGTATCACTTGGTTTGACATCACGTCCTAAGCCTGCATAATCCACTTCCAGCTGAGAATTCTTTTGATCTAATTTTCCATGAATAATATCAGCGTATACAGCTTCGATTATTAAATCTTCCAAATCTCTAACATTTTTAATATCTAATTCTTCTAAAAGAACCGAATAAGGTATACACTTATTTTTTGTTGCTAACGTTACAATAGTCAAATGCTGAAGTTTTTTCTTTTGTACAGGTGTCAATTCAAGCAGTTGACTTTTATTTTCCAAATATTGTTTATACGTTCCGTAAGCAAAAAGATTTAATGTATGCCAATAAGCTGCGTGTGGACCATGTTCTAATTCTTTAATATTAGGCATATCAAGAAGTTCTCCAAACACATGTACACCAGGAGTTTCAACTGCTTGTTTTATTAATTCTAGTGCAGCTGCACCTTTGGCAGTTTTAGCTAACAATACAAATTGTTCTAACGGATTATTTGCCGACTTTTCTGTACTAGCAGTCGTTGATGACCCGTCAGCGCCCGTCATTTTGTGAGTCTAAAATCAAAATGGTTTTGTTTAGAAAAAAAAATATTTACGATTCATTTTTGCTTATATTTTAGTAACCTAACCTATAAAAAGAGGCACTTTTACAAACACTGAACATGATTATTGTTAAAACCATAGATTTAGACGATTCTCAATATTTCTATAACCTAAATAATGTAAAATAATAATAGTACTTACTTAATAATTATACTGGGTTATAAAAAAGCAACAACTTTCCTCTTCAAATGACTTTTATTCATAAGCTCGTTTCCGAATAAACTGGCATTCTTCGCCGACATGTTTTGTCTGTTTTTCGAAAGCCGGTTGATGAGTTTGAGAACTATACCCAACGTAATGGAATTTTCTTTATCGATTAAGCTGATTTTGTTGATAATGTAGGTACTAGTTATTTTCAGCTAAAGATAATTTTTAATTCTTTTTCATACGAGAACTTTTTTAAATTTACTTTTGTATTCAATCTTTATAGAAATAATAAAAAAAAAATTCTTATAATGTTTTAAAATAAATTATGCAATAATCATGCAAAAATGAATATTCATTTTTAAAAATACATAAATTTTTTATTTTTTTTAAATTTGGTCAATTTTTAAAATTATACTTAGCGCTGAAAAGGTAGAAATTTAAAAATTCAAAATATTTAGTTTTTTTTTTTAAAATGATAAACACATATTTAACTTTTTATAAAATAAAATTACTGGTGCAACTTAAAACCCAATTCAAATTGTAATAAAACTGCGTTCACGATTATTCTCAAATTCATAAATGTCAATAATGAACGACGATGAATATAATAATAGCCGAAATATACATTGAAACGTGATAATACAAAAACAAAACTTAATAAGCTTAGAAACTATAAAAGCGTTTATATTTGAAAACTATAAGCTTCATTGTCTTAATCAATGATGAGTTTCATGGCGTTATTGATTTTCATAAATTATCAAAATTAAAGTGTATTTCTTGTTTTTTTTTTTTAATATATGATTAAAAGCTTAACTTAAATAACATTTTACTGACATAGTAACATCATTCATATTTATAAAATATCAGAAATGAAGTCAAATATTTTGCTTTTGTTTACAGTACTTTTATTTGTTTGAATAGATTTTGTTTCGAAATTTTAACAAAAATTATATTTGAATAAACAAAATTTTTTTATCTTTTAGATAGAATTATATTTTTAGGATTGTAAAACATATTACACGATATTTATATTTATTGAGAAAACATCGAATTTACAATATAGCAGTGGTGCATTATTTTTAAAAATAGAAAAATATCATTAATGGGACGAATAACATGATAAAGTTTAAAAATAACAGATATTTTGTCAATCGAATAACAAACAAACACCAAACATAAAATATAAGCGCCTTTTATTTAAATTGATGAAATTTGATCGAAATTATATTTGTTTTACATTTATCACATTATTCACTTAATGCTCGACTAATCTAAAATAAAATCAATTTTAGTCTACAATGTATTCTATAGTATTATCATCGTGAAAATTCGGATATGATACATCATCTTCTTCCCCTCCGTCTAATGCGCGACTTTTATGTTGAAGTCCTAATAAAGTTAACTTTCATGCTGTGTCTTTTTTTTTGTCTCCCACTGCTTCGGAGTACCGTATTTCTTAATAAAAATATATCGAGAAAAAATAATACCTTTTATGCCTTTTTAATATATTTTCGAAAGAAAGTTTGAAAGTTATAAAATGAAAGTAATATGATATGATTATTAAAATGAATATTTTATTTTATTTATTAAAAACAGGATGCTTGTAAGTGGAATATATGAATTTGTTTGTCGTTTACTTTTTGAGCATATAGAATTTTGTTTAAAAATTTTCTTCTCATAAATATGTATAGATAGTAATAAAATTCACAGATTGGAAATGATTCTTGTTTTCTTATTCGTAAACAACATGACGTTACTATTAATATAGGACAACTCAGCACATTGTTGTAATGTTTGGGGGGATGTTAAGATGTTATGAAAAATTAATTATAGCAAAAAAATGTGATATAATGTAAAAAAATTTTTTTAATAAATGATTAAATTTATTTTTATCTTTCTTTTTTTCTTGCATCTTCGGAGACCCATATTTTGATCATTTCAGTATACTTTGTAGGTAGTTTAGACTGGATTCATAAATAACATTATCAAATCTATTAAATTTTTTATTTTTTCACTACATCAAAGTTTAATCCTCAA
The DNA here is from genome assembly GCA_017163975.1 of Anastatus disparis. Lineage (NCBI taxonomy): Eukaryota > Metazoa > Arthropoda > Insecta > Hymenoptera > Eupelmidae > Anastatus > Anastatus disparis. The sequence continues at coordinate 12,925,410 of JAFFSR010000335.1, read as the reverse complement.
GTTCATGGAATAACAATGTGTCATTAAATTGATTTTAATTTTATAATAATAATTTCATTAAAAAGAGTAGTGGATCAAACGTTTTAAAATCTTCAAAGCAGTTTTTGAATTAAATAAAAATATGCCATGATATATGTAAATGCTAAAATGATATCAAAGAAATAAATTATATATGATTGATATTTAATAGCATTTGGGATAATTAAACAGTTTAACTGTTTCGTTATTTATTCGTACTTATTTTTATGGTAAAATTGATCAATATTTGGACCGTCATCAAGATATGAGTCTCCGACAGTATTATCAAAAGTGTCGAAAATAAATTAACATTGAAATTTGTATATGGAACTTAAGAAAAAATACATAAAATAATTTATAACAAGAGGTGCATAATAAACCTATATTGGAAAATATAAAAGCATCAAATTGAGAACGTAGGACAAAAAAGCAGTCGTCGTAACTAGTGTCGTTTTGTGAAAAAATATTAATGCACAAAGTAGTTTTAGACAAATTGCACGAGAAAAAAATAGCAGATTGATACGTGAAACGACACGTCGTGGGATGACGACAAACCAGTCATCAAAACTAGTGCCGTTTGTAAAATTTTTTTTCGCATTACTGAGCGAGAAATTGAATTTGTTGTATCTAGGCAGCAAGTATAGAACGTTATATTCGAAGCTCATGTGCCAATTTCGTGCCCTAAGGATATAGTAATGTAATATTATATCCGCCACACAAGTATCAATTTCTCTTCTTGTCAAAAAAGTTATATTTGTGTAATAATACATTAAAACGCCAATTTAATTTATTTTCTTCAATATCATCGTCTCAAAGTAAATGTTTTGTTGTTATCTGTTTTTTTAAAAAAATTGTATATTATGGCGACTTATGAGAGATTATTAGTAACAAGACATCAATTGGAATTTTATATTTTTATTTAAATAGCTTTTTATAAATACAATGATTTTGATAAGAAAAAAATTCAATAAAACATTTTAAAATATGATAAAAATTCAGAATCGCATAACTAGTTTTTTTTTTACTTTCTCATACATCCATTAAGTTATTTACTTTGATTTCCATCAGTCATATGTTCTCATTACTTTTTTTTTTAAGAAAAATTACAAACATACATTTTTTAACTTAAATTTAAAATCATAAATACTATAAGCTATTTCATGTTAGACTTAATCCTATGTAAAATTTTAATTTATTGAAGCATTTTTCGTAAATAATATAAATACGTTGTTCATAAAGTTGAGGAAATTCAGTTTATATACTTTAGAGTACGTAAACGTTTTGCTTCATTCACCATATTCAGTGGTCATTTTATTAAGTGATAAAATAATATAGAGACTTAATGAAATTGATTCGTTTATTGTATAATAATAATAATTGGAAAATTAACAAATTAATTCATTCAAATTTATATTATACAAAGTAAAAATTTTTTTAAAATTTTTAATAAACATTCTTATAACAACATTGTTTTATTAAAATATTTAATTAAAACAAATATGATAAATATAGATAAATTTATAGTAATTAATACTTTTTACTTGGAACAAACTACGTTTTTAAAAATTCGTTAAAGTCTAAATGCTTGAATTATAAATAGTAATACTTATTATGTCTAGAAAAATCATTGATTCTTGATATAGGAACTATTTAAAATACATAAGAATACTTTAGTCTTTTCAAAACAAAGTGTTATACAACTACGTTATTTAAGAAGATAACATTGATACGACTATTAAAAGTAGATATATTTATATATTCGTATGATAAAGTAATAATGGTATGATGTATAATCAACGAAAAAAAATTATAGAATAAAATTAAATTTTTACATAAACTATTTTCGTAATCTTGTTCCTCTGTAAATTTGTATATGTAATCTTTGGTACTGTAGATAAATTAAATGAGTTAAAAAAAAAAATAGAAATTTTCAGGGCCCATTTTCTAGTTGAATGATAATTATTTTCTTTTGAAGCACGTCACAGCATTGAAGTAACAGCGCCAATAAACACGACCCTTAGCCTGGCCTCGCCGTTGAAGATCCATCTGCAACAGGTTGTTATAAAAGCACAAGTCAGATTATTTCCACTGAAAGTAATGTTAGAAAAAAATTTTTAATATTAATATAATTAAGTTTATAAGTATATTTAGATTTTTTAACAATTCATCAAATAGTCATAAATATAGTTTTCATAAGTATATGGTAAAAGAATTTTTCAATTAGTTTTTTCAAGATAAAATATCAGAATTATTTTTTTAACTTCCTTTATCGACGCAACAATTTAATTATATTTGGAATTACAACATAGTAAATGTATTATCCATTACATCATCAAACAAGGAAGTAACATTTGATATAAGAAAAAAATTGCTCAGGAGCTTTATTAAGCTTTTTTTAGATGGCTTATTAACTTGCTTATTTGACGCTGTAATTCATTTATTATGTAATTTATTGTAATTCAATACACAGCTTTATTTGTCGTCTTGATAAAGGAAGGTAATAGAAAATACTCCTTGAAACGTTAGCTTACTAAATTTTCCATCATCTGTTTTGGCTTGTAATAATTATTAAGTTTCATTAACGCTTGAAAATTCAATTGATTAACAATCGATTCTTCAGATAACCATTTATATGTATATTTAAATTAAGTAGCACGTTAATAAGTTTGAAGATATAATTTTAAGAGATTAAATAGAACATTGTAATATAATAATCAATAATTAAAAATTTTACCGTTTTTTCATCAGAAAGTGCCATCCTTTGCGTATCAGCAATATCGGAGTAATCCGGTAACGATCTAACATACGATTTAGTACTTTCCTTGCCCAATTCATCATCCTCAACTGCTTTTTGTAAAGCCACCAATAATCTGTCTAATAAAAGTGCTGCTCGCTTCGGCATAACTTTCTAGAAAGAAAAATAAAAAATGGAAATTTAAAAATTATTGATGTTATACAATTTCATATGAATGTATAAAATGTTACTTTTATTAAAAATTTAAATTTTATCATTAAAGCTATAACTTATAGATAATAAATTTTATGACGGTTATTGTTTATAGAGAAATATAAAATTTTATGTAGGAGAATTTGATCACAAACTTATAAATGTATAATACCGCTCTGTTATCTACAAAATTAACTTATTATTTTTTTTATAATTTCAAAAAAATCATGTTTATAGTCAAAGATAGATTTTAATATTAATTATAATTAATAATTAATATTTAATCATAATGCGATTATCTCAAATTTCTAGTTATAGAAAATTCACCCTGTAAGTCATATATACAATAATAATAAGTAATATAATACTTTTTTTCGTATACAACATAACGTAAATCAACTCGAATCCAGTTTGACCCATCAGATAGCGGTTGATAGGATAAAAGTACAAAAGGTGAAAGAACTGTGAGGTGATAAAAACTTTCAATTTTGTACAACGGGATGCTTAATAGTGTCCTAATAAAAGAAGTCAAAAGATCGTTAAAATGTCAGTATAATTTTTTTGTGTACATAAAAAAGTACGTTATTTCGTACGTAAAATAGAGCACGAGACACGCTGAACAGTGAAAAAAAAATATTCAAAATTGAAAGCAGCATAAAAGATAAATCAACAATAAAAATAATGAACGTTTTTCTTCAATATCGGCCTTGCGAGATCACAGATAATCGTACGTACGAACGTTTTATTTTCATTCTTCGTGTCACTTTAACAATCCTTGATTATGTTTTCTTTTTTCCCTTTCATTTATTACGTCTAAAAAAAGGTCATTCATTTTCAATGTATGTTGTAAAGTGAATTTAATAAATGCATGCAAACCAATAAAATACAAAGCTTTATATTTTACAATTTTATATACTCTTATATATATTTATAAATTGTATTTATTTATTATTCACTATAAAACATTTTGACATTATTTTATGGAATCAATAATAACATGAGAATAATAGTTAAGTCATCAATTGCTCAATCGGTATGATTGACAAACGGATTCGTAATCTCGAGGATCCGAGTTCGAATCCCGCTCTGAGCGATCGATTGATATAAGCGCAGCACTATATACGATACATATGCTTTGCTTACAAATATACTAAAAACTCATCGCTAGTTAAAACCGCAATTATAGCATAAATATAGCAATGTTAAATAAAATTTAAAAATTGAGAATATTGTGGATGTATAAAATTGACCTTGAACTCAATTTTCGGTTAGGCACCAATACACAATATTTAAAAAGGATATTTATTTTTAAAAATTATTATAGTTGAACTTATATATTTGTTTATTAAACAACAAAGTTTCGTTTAAAAAAATATAAATATTCCCCTGTGTGATTTAAAAATAGTATTCGAATTTTGAATATCTTTTATTATTTATGTGCGTAGTCATTTAATTTTTATTAAATTCAAGTAAATAATTTGTTCATTTTTTTTTGTTTTAGTCAATGTTTATAAGATGAATGGTTAAAATCGAAGGGTATTTTACACTCCCTTTATTTACGAGTGAAGTTTTCTATGTAATAAATGAGAAACAATTATTTTCTCAAAATACGTCTTTGCACATTAAGTTACTATATAATATATTCATTTAAAATTTTAATTATTTTAGGATTATTATATCATCCATTCAGAGGGAAACTCATTCATTAAACTCAAGTATTTAATAATTTTAAGGGTCAAGTTTAGAAGTCAGAATCAAGCCTTTTTAAAAGCTTCTATTTTTAAATCTTTTATAGATATATTTTTCTGAGCGATTTAATTAAAAGTTAAGATCTTTCTTTGTAATATCTAAATAGAATTATAGTATAATTAGTTCCGTACACAAAAAGCTATTTGATGATGAAAAAAAAATATTATGTAGTTGAAGTTTGGAAAGTTCTTCGAAAATTTTTTTTATTTTTATGTCAATACCTTGCGCGTAACGTGAAATAAGATATTCTACTTATCCGGCATTTGACCGATCCTTAAAAAACTGTTCTAGTCGTTAATCAATAGAAATTTTTGTCACATTAATGTGACAAAAATTATGTAATTTTAGTTGAAATTAAACTAACGGAAAAAAATTATATATTAGAATAATATCTATCTATCTATCTATCTAAAAAAGAGCACATTTTCAAAGTCTGTGCGAATGTTACAATGCCAACCCAGTAGTTTTTAAATCAATAAAATTTTTCCCGCTCAATAGCAACTGGTCGTTCATCACTTTCACTTTCACGTTCACCTGTGTTCACGTATCAAAAAGTTTGAATTGCAGTAAAAAAAAAATATGAAATATAGTATTCTGTAACGAAAAACATTTTTTCGAGTGTGGAATTTTTTTAACTTTGGTATATAGTATCAAATACCATAGACTTCTTTCTAGTGCTGAGCCATTTGTGAAAGAGATCACTCATGATAATGTTTCTCGTTTACAAAGGGATGCCAAAAAGAAAAAAAGATGCGCAGTGAAATTTTCTATACAAAGCCACTTTCCAAATCAAATTTCTGTGAATATTCTGTTTTATTGTTTGAGCGATTTGACAAAACTCGACATTTGGATAACAGTTATACTTTAAAAATCTACGTGCACCCCTTATCCTTTCCAGATTTTCAATTCTTTTGAATATCGTCAAAATTACGCAGGTGAACAGAAAAAGTTTAGAGTTAAAAAGTGTAAGGATATTCTGAATATCTTATATATTCGATATGTATCGTATTTCGTAAAACATCAACTGACTAGTTTATTCAGTGTATACGGCTCCAAACGCCGAAGCAACCTTAAATAAAATGAAATCACTAAAAACAAGCTTTAATTTATTTTTATTTACAAGCTCTTATAAAGGCTGCTTTTTATTATATTTTCGAAAAAAATGCCTATATCCTTGTCTTGAGAGCCTGTTCGACGAAAAAAAAACGAAAGTTCATTTTTTTCAAATAGAAATAAAAGGATCGCAGAATTTTTTTTTTTTTTTTTTAATTATTTTAACGTCGCTTTATTTATGCTATCATTACGATGCTAATTAGCGACGAAGGCTTCTCAGTGTGTTTGTAAACTAAGCATATGCATAGTACAGAAGTGCTTGTATCAATCGGACGCCGAGAGCGATAATCGAACTCGGGACCTCAAGATTACGAATCCCTCGCTCTACCGACTGAGACACTGAAGCCTCGATATTACAGAAATATATTTTGAGTGTTTATTTTCAAAAGTCATTATTTTAACCAAAAAATAACGACACAAATATTAACTATCAATTTGTAATGAACATTAATATTAAAAGGAAAAAATTCTATCTGTATCATCATGACGCATCATTTATATATTTTCAGAAACTGTACTGTTATTAGAAAGCTATAAAATAATCATTTTTCATTCAAACGAACCGCTATCAAAAATAAAAATGATCTTATTGTTATTAAATTTTTTTTTCACCCTATTATCTTATTTGAAGCTTCTTATTTTTTAAACTAATAAATAAATGTAAAGTAGGATTAATCATATTATCGTGATGATATTCTAAGCCAAGTTTTAAGTTATTAGATCAAGTTACTTATGCAGAAGACATTTTCAAGTCTAAATTTTATACTTAGAAAATATGAGATGATTATAGAGCCGCGGTTGCTCTTATTAGTAAACTTATTAATATTAAAATTTTCCAATTTTTATTATCAAAAAAGCTAATTTTAATACGTAATTATAATTCTACAATGTTTTTTTTAATTAGTTAATATCATCTAATTTATATTAATTACAAAATAATCAAATAATTATCTTCCAAAAAACATATCAAAATAATCTTAACTAAATATTTTATCAATATTAATATTGATTTCGTTACTTATGTATAACTACGCAAGTCTTTTTAATCCTTTTTGGATGCCACTTGTAGTTAATCTTCCATGCTTACTAATATGTACGGACACAAACTCTTTTCTCGCATAGCGTTAGAGAATCGATAGCTAAAAACTTACTTTAATTAAAATTCACGAATCTTCAATGGCCTGGATTTCAGTTTTTTTTGCAGTTATTTATGATGATGAAGAAGAAGATTATTGACTAATTTATGATTAAATTTTTTTCATGTATACTATTGTTTTTAATGATGTATTTACAAAACGATATTTTAAAGTAAGTGTTAGGAGTAACTGAATAACTTTTTTTTGGAAGGGTAAAATATTAATGAGTCAAGTTAATCTTCGTTACGTATATAAATTTATTTTGACAATAGGCGGCTACTTAGTCTTCTTCATTAAGTTTAGTTCAGTTTTAATACTCGTTGTATATTCAATACAAATACAGTTTCCTGTTAAATATTTTATTTTTCAATTAAGATAAACGTTTATAAAATGCGCGTTGTTTTTAATCTAATAATTTACGTATAACCAAAATCAATTTATTAAAGTTATATTTTACATAAAAATAAAAAATTAAATGAAAGTCAATTTTAAAAAAAGTGAATAATTTTCTATTTTATATTTATAATAAACTTTACTTTTATAATTTGTATGAATATATGAGCTTATAAGATTTAAATTAATCTGATTGCATGAAATAGTTTGTGGTTGAATTTTACGGGAATAATATGCAAATTTTGCGTGGTCTCGACATACATCAAACGATCACGATTGATTTTATTTCAATACAAATATATTTTACTCTATTCAAACTGTGCTTGCTTTCTTCTTTTTTTATAGAATTTATAAAATTTCTAACTTTTTTAAACCTGAAACTTAATATCACTGATAATCCTTTTTCTATTAATTTCAACAAAATCCAGTTTTAAGCAATAAACTTGCAATACTAACGTACTTGAAAAAGGGTATTTTTCCTTGAGAAATCATAGACCTTCATAGCAATGTAGATGTCAAATAAAAAAAATAACTTGTGCATCAAAGGTATGATTAAAAAAATTGCCTACACTGAAATCCGAAAGAAAAAATTGATTACGATATGTATCGGACAATATGAAATAATCTAACACTGTAATCACATAAAATTATTTTGTTTTGTTTTTTTCCATAGAATTGATTTCCCAAGAGTAAATTCTCGGCCAATGTTACTTTGGTTTCTTGAAGACCATAAAAGATTATCGTATAGCAAGGGGTTTGTTTATATTTCATTTCAATCGTCAACTTTGTTTTCAATGTACAAGATTCAATAATTGTTTTATAGTACAAGGTGAAAATAAACTTTAGTATTAATTTTTCTCAGTATTTTGCGGAAATAGATTTTCTCAGTAATTTGCAAAATTAATTTTTCTAATTATACACTTTTATGTTCATGTCAATCAATTTTAAAGTCTCGAGTATTTTTAAAAAGCTTAAAATTAAAAATATTCTAATATATCAATATATGTTTATTCTCTATGTCAATAGTAACAATCAATTAACTCGAAAAGTAGATTAAACGTGAGAATAATAAAATTTTATAAATACACGGATAGAATCTTTTTTAGGAAAATTACGGTAATTATCACTACAATCGTGGGATAGTAATATTTTACAGATATGTACACGGAGAAAATTTTTCTATAAAATTTATAATGAAATTCTGTATAAAAATTACAGTGACACACCGTAATCGTGGGACAACACGTCTTTTTCTTAATTATTGCGATGATATCTCATAAATTTTATGGAACGTAACTATGTGTATGCGCTAATTTAAGCTGAAGAGTATTTTCACTTCTTTTACTGTTAGTGATGAAGTTCTACAAAAATTACGGTAATGCTCTGTAAATATTATGGTGATATTCTAGGACTTTTTGTAGAAAGTGCTATAAAATTTACAGGACAGTAAAAATTATGGAGCGTTACCGTAAAAATGATGAAACGTTCTTTAAATTTTATCCATGCGTTCAGTAACATTTGACGGCACATATCCATAAAATAACAGAAAATCGTATGATGCCCCTCGATTGTAGAGATGGTTATCGTATTTTTTATAGAAAAATTTCCTCCATGTAGGTTCAAATATTAAATACGTGAACAAAATAAAAAATTTGTTTGATAATTTTTACTGCAATAATTTATTTTGTAAATAAATTTAAACTATAATTAAAGTGGCTTGCACTAGATCAATACATTTTCATTCACAAAAAAAATTTCAAATGTAAATTATATTTTCAAATTCCAAAATTTTCAAGCTAACAAAGTAAATAATGGGATAACAAAAAACTATTATAGCAGCACGGGAAAAAAACCAATTTCTCTCTCGGGTGATCACGACCCTCGAAAGAAATATACGACTTTGCTCCTTAATTGTGTAATGTTCTATTATTTACTTATTATGATGTGGACAGATTATACCTTTTTGTATGGACGGCACAACATAGTTAACATATTGTTCAACGTCATGGCAATCCATGTCAGGGACAGTAAAGCTAAAAGCGCCGAGAGACAGAATTTAACTCGATACGCCAAAATTTGAGTCCATCGCTTTAACTACTTGAGTCAGTTCTATTAGAATATAATAAACATTTGGGAATTTTCACACAAGTCAGCGATTTTATTGAAAATCTTATAGGTGAATGTAAATATGAGGAAAAATTTTACAAAATGTTAGTCTGCTAAATTTTAATTATTTGAATTTCTTTTAAAAAATCTTTGTATACACTAGATATATAAAATCAATCTCATCTAACAAAAATCACAGTTTTTTTAAAAAAGGAATTTCTAAAGCTTATGACTTTAAAACTTCAGGTTATGATTAAAAAGAAATTTCAAAACAATTTGTGGAAACAATAAATTTTTATTGCAATGATAAAAAAAATATTTAAAATCTATAAAATTCAAAACTTGAGAATGTTTTTCTTTTTATTAGAATGGTAATGTTTTTATTAAAATATTATTTTCATCTTTACAAGAAATCCGTGATAAGTTAATGGTTGCCAAGTTTCAATAAAAAATGAAAACTGATATTAAAATTAATAATATTGTCCAGAAGGATAAATACGTTAATTTCTATTTTATTTTCAACATTTGTTTGCAGAATAAATTGAAAATTTGAAAGATCAAACAAATTAATCAGATTAAAGTAACAGCTTATATCTCATAATGTCTTTACATACCCTATGTTTCAAAAAGATTTTAAGAGTGTTTGAATTGAAAAAAGAAAAGTTTTGAACAGGTAATCGCCATAAATCATCTCTACGCAATTTCAGCATTATTGTACAAATTTTACACAAAGACAGTAAAGAGTTAATACCCAATATTTTTATCGCAAATGACGCAAAGACGCTTTCTGATTACGCACAGTAATGATCTTATTGTAGTGTAATATTATAATCCTATTAAATCATTATCTACGCAATACTTTTAGCTTTGAATCAGTGCCCTAGAAACATTCCAATTAATCATTTAAATATGTAAATAGCCAGTGGATGTGACATTTTGTGAAATAAAAATAGATTTAATAAAAGCATCATCATTCTAATTAAATGAAAAATGAAATTTAATTGGAAGACACCCATATCTGTATCTATTAAAATTGCAAGAATAGCGTATGAAACGCATTAGTTATTTAGTTTATTCAATTAAAATAAATTCAATCATCGAAATCTGAAAAACAGTTTATAAATTTTACTTTCTTAAATTAATTATCCATAATCCCTTTCTCAAAAAATTCATAGAAAACCTTTATAAAAATAATAGTAAGGTAAGTAAAAATAAGTAAAAAGTAGTAAAAGAATTAATATAATCTCTTTCTCAAAAATAATAGTACATTATGGAACTTGAGAGAAGAAGTCTCGTATTTCTCCCTAGTATGAAGTTTGCAATCGAAGCGAGCAAAGTGAAGCGAGGAGAGTGAATATCTATGGAGGATAAAGATTCTACTCTCAAATTGCATAATAAGCTTTATTCCTACCTCAACAGCCGTCATTTTATTAACTTAAAAAAAGTGGGTCCAATTGAAAAAAATTGAAATTTTAATGTTAAAATTTCATAAATTCTATAAAATTATCAATTTTTTTATAAATTTTTATTAAAATTTTATTCGTTTTTATTAGTTTATTTAATAAGTAGTTTAATATATTTTATAAATAAAATATGAATATTTTATTATTAAATTTTAATATTTTATTAATAAAATCGGAAAAAATAAAGTACTTTATTCCGGCAAATTTTCAATTTTCAAATCTAAATAATATCTTACTTTAGGCCCGTTGATCAAGTTAATAAAATGACCATTATTGTTGAGGTAGTCATAAAATGTTTTCATATTAAATTAAAAAATGATTCTTAGAATGTAGCTGATTTATTCCTTGAAAAATCACAATCTTAGGAAGAAATATACTACTTTAATCCATGGGTGCAAAATCTATTATTAACATTATTATTACCATTATCAATCAGAAATAAATAATTTATATTGATTGGTACTTTAATCACTTTCAAGGGTTCGTAAACGAATACGTTTTATGAAGAAAATAAGATATTCCTAACGTATCTTATGCATAAATTTTCTTGAAAAAGATAACACTTTATAAGTCAGAATACAAAAAGAAAATTTAATGAGATTATCTTAGAATAACAGACACTATATTTAACTTTTATTTGAATGTTTTTTAATATACTCATTAAAAAGATTTGAATCAATTTGAAAATGAAAAATTTTATAATACGCACGCGCAGCTTCATTGCTACAGATATCGCAACAAGTTGTTCCCTTGAGCGTGATACTCTTGATAATAAACATTTAATCGAAAGAATTTTATTGTTACAATATTATTGTTTGTTATTTTCTCTTAATAATGTTTTCTATAACAATTAGCTGAAATTGTATAATTTTATCAATCTCGTACCTTTTAAATGATTATAGATTGCAGAAGAATAATTATATACAGAAAATCTCGGTAAATTCATACTTTATTACACCAAAGAGAAATCGACCCATGGTCAATGAACTTAATACATCGATAAATTGGCTCTTGTGCCTCTCTATCCCAATGGATTTTCTGTATACTTATAAATTGCTTCCCTTCTTTTTTTTTTATTTTAGATGCCCTTAGTGCCTCGTTATCACTTGCGCTCGATGCTACTGACGTCAGTAATGACAATTAAACGTAACAATAGACCATATTGTGAATCCTCATTGACTTGGTGTGTATTTTGTTAATAATAATATTATTTGGAATTGCTTTGCGAAGTTTGTTCGGCAAAAGGATGTTACAATTGAAACCCATGGTGATAATTTGTTACGTTTATATATAGTAACTTGTGCGAGGTACGTTTTCCGTTTATTAGTATTACGTTGGAAGATTCGCGTGGGCGTCAAATGAAATATGGGTGTTTTCTAGCTACTCATATGACGTAGGATGCAAGTGATTTTCGTGCAAAAATGTGCATTTGAAAATAATTTCTGATGTTTTATGCAAGTTAATAAATTAATTGTATCAATTATCGAAATTAATTTTGCGGAGACACGCGTTTGATAATATATTACAACGTAAATGGAATCACTTAAAATTTGTGCAATCTTATTAAATGACTCTGACGTATTGAACTTGTTGCATCTACTTGATGATATGAATAAAAAAATCATCTTTTTATGAATAGTAATTTTAATAAATAAATTAAATATTACGAAAATAGTATTGAAAAATGATGGAGTAATCAATCACTGAAAAAAAAAAGAAATGGTGCATTTAGAAGACAAAAAAATACATTTCTGTTTACAGCTGAAATAAAATTGTTACATATTAGAGTTTAAGAATTACATAAAAATGTAAAAACAAAATATTAGAATCTATATTTATTTTTGTTTTTGTATATAAATTCATAACTAACACGATGATTCATTGAGATGAATTAATTTAGTCTCAAAAGATGTATCCACCCTCATCTTAACACTGAATTAATTGATTAAGCAAGCAGTCTTAAAGTAAAGTCTTCTCCATAATAAACATTGGTAAAGGGAAAGAAAAGTTGAATAGAGCGGGCTTTAACTCCTCCTAACTTTAGATTCTTCTTGTATTTTACTTTTTTTCCTTATTTATTTCCCCTGTATATGACGATCAAACTCAAATTGATTGAATGGCTTTTCTTTTATCTCTCTTTCTCTTTATTTTTGCGTATGAGAAAAAAATAAGGTAGAAAAATGTGCTACATTACACTTTCATATTTCTTTGTTAAATTTCCCTTTTCCTTTCTTTTTTAAAGGCTGTTTGACAATATTATACAACTTTGTTCGTTGCGTCATAGTTTTATCTTTCAAATTGGAAGTTACAAAGAGAATATTTTTTCCTTTTTTGTTGTTTTTCATATGAAATTTTGTAAATTTATTATATCTTTGAAGTCTTGTGAATCATATTTGGAAATCGCTTAATTATTTTATTAAATATCATTTATATACCACGTGCTGAAAAACTATGGTAGCGCTACTCTCTTAAAAAGTAACAAGTGTCCAACCTTGGTTTTAAGCATGGTGTTTGCCTCAACGTCGTGGCGGCACGTGGATACTGCTTTTGGGTTATCTGCTTACCCAGAGTTTTTTTATATTAATTAAATAAACACATCAAAAGAAATCTCGTATAATTTATCGTATATTATTGCCTTTATTAGATCTAGGTCATCTGTAAAAGTTAATAAATGAAAAATATTCACGTCTTTTTCTTAGAAAAAAAATTACATTAATAAATATACATATTTTAATGTAAATTTATCAAAATTTAATTTTATTCAAGTATCGTTGTTAGATCGATATGAAATTGAGGTATCGCAAATAATTTGTGTACCATGTTGCGTTTGAATATTTACAATTTTTATACAGTAGGGAAACATATAAAGTAAATGTATTAAGGTGGTCGATATTTTGAAAAAAAATTATAATGAAACTTTGAATTTTGTAGCATCTACTTTATTCAATATGCATACATATTTATAAAGAAAATAGAAAACTTTCTCCTTTGAGCGCTTTGGGCAGATACATAAACTTTATATATAAGGATACAATCCGATAAGTAAAAACAAAATAACGAGCATAAAATGTTTAAAAATTATTTATTCAAATTATTATAAATTATTGAATATATTTTCTATATTTAATAAATAGTATCGCACTTTTTGTAATTAAATTCTTATTTTATAATTTTATAATTTTAATTTTTAATAGAACGATTACATTTTGATTAATGATAGAATGCAAGTGTATATAAAAAAAATATTTTTTGAAATACTATTGCAAAGATAAAAAAATTTAATAAAACAATGATCATTGTTTAAGAGATATACATTTCTGTACATGCTATAAAAAGTAGAATCAATTTTCATTTTTTAAATTCAATTCTATGATTACATTGTGATTAACGTTGAAATGTAAATATGTACAAGTAAAACATAAAGGTATAAAAGAAAAGGAAATTTCAAAGGTAAAAAAAAAAGTTTGATAAAACAATGTTTCCGAGAGATATACATCCCTTTATACGCTATATTAAGCGAATTTTTAAAGGCGTAGGAGTATTATAATGGACCTAAAAATATTTTTCGAGGAAAGTTATACTTAAAGCTCAATATATTTATCCACATATCTTAAATGGATTTTTTAAGTCCAAGAAAATTTGAAAACTTTTATCAAATTAAGAAATAAATTCACAGATTACATTTTCAATTTTTTGAACCAAAAATAGATTTGTTTCTTCGGTTAGTTCTTTGTTTCATTAAAATAAACTTTACACTTAACTTTACACTTTAACTAAAGTAACTCTTTCCAAAAGCTCACTTTTTAATTAAAAACTATTTCTTCTTAGTGAAATCAACCATCAAATAAAAAACAGGATTTACAAAACCAAACGAATGCAATTAAAAAAAAAAAATAAAAAAATACAAAACATCTAATCAATTAGTGCTTCAAAATATTTAACAATCGTGAAAAATAAAAAAAATAGTAAAAACATAGTAAAATCATAGTGCCACGCATATAGTATATTTTAAATAATCATTCATACGATGCGGTTCACGTAGGCGCACGTGTTGCGCTACGCGTCAATTTACCATATAATAATCTATGATCATATGACAGAACACGAGAAAGTTAGACGACTATTGTTCAGTTTCGGTTGAAGCAGAAGCGAAAAAAAAAATAAAAATAAAACAAACGTTTATTTTTTCCCCATGTAAATATAAGTTATTTAAATATAGAAATGAGAAAATAAAGCCGTTGGAAATGGTATAAATATGAATATAAAATGAGTAAAGCTATTTTTAAAAGTACTTTTTATGCATTTTGTATTTGGACGGATCAAAGTCTCATCCTGTTTCTCTATTAATACAAATGGCAACCCGCTAATAATAGTAACTTGGGAGTATATACATTTGCATGGAATATTTTGCTTTTGTTTTAAAACCGTTTTATAAATAGAATTAACACTGTAACAATAGTAATAGGACAATATTTGGTATTGTTTACAAGATACAATAGAAATTTGTTTATTTCATATGTCTCGTCGAAAAAAAATTTATTTTTAAATCATAGAAAAATAATTCATAATAAACTTAATCGAGTAAAAATATTTTTAATAAAAGGATGTAGTACTTATTACATTATACTACAATACGTAGAATCCATTGAAATAAATTAAAAACTTGATCGGCGTTCTAATATGCTTTAAATAGAATATCATAATACAAGTTATTAAATTCCGTTGTAAATATAAACCTTACAATATAAATCAGTTTACAAAATAAAGTAATGCGCTTTATATAATATGTACAAATATTGCATCAATATCCAATAAATTATGTAAAAGATATTTCTAATAAGCTTAATAAATATTGATTATTTATTCGGCAAAAGCTAAAGCGTTAAATAATCTACTAGCTATAATAATAGTGATTAAAGTATAATGCTTTTGGTTATAAATGGAAGCGAGGAGATAGAGAAGAAAATTTGTCAATTCTAAATATAACATTTCCAAAAATGGATATCAAACGTTATAAAATTTTCATCTCTATCCTGCAAATAGAAGCGAAATCTTATAATTTCCACCAATTTACATAAAAATAAAACAATGAAATCTTTTATTCTCGAGATAAAACTGATATTATTAATTTTGAAACACCAAGAGTTGGGATAATAATCGTAGACAAGAGTATTATGTCAAAGTGTTTTGTCCAAGTAATCTTGATAGCAATGTAATATACACAAAGGTAATGAAAATTTTTTACTACCTACGCGTATATGCAACATACATCAAAAGATCTATATGTAAGCAATATTGACTATAAACACGATGAAAAGGTACCTTCATATATGCGTAATCCCTCTGCTCTTGTATACGACGGGGGATTATCGATGGTTAAATTATATCTTCCTTTTCAGTATTAGTTTTGAAACTATGACTGAAAAAGAATCAAGAGGAACTATTTTCAATTAACATTGTTCTTTAACGTTCACGTGAAGATTTATCAGTTACTCACAGTCGCGCTTTTACCTTCTCTCTCTCTTTTTTGTATTTAAGTAATAATGGCGTATTTAGTAGCAGATTAAAAAGGATCTTTTTTTTACTCGGAATGTTTAACGATTCGTTTTAGGTAATGCGAATCAATTATTAACGCAAAAAATGATCCGATTATATTTTTAAAAAGGACTATTTCAGGAAAAAAATTTTTATTATTAGAACTTGTGATATATATATAATCTTTTGCATTGCATTTCAATACTATATATTCGCTTGTAAAATGTAAAATAAAAACCTTCAATATTTAACGAATGAAATAGTGCGATTTTAGTTTTTCTATTTTTTTACAGAAGGCAAATTGCTTTTTATGGTGCAAAAATATTTTTTTACACATCAGTAACATGAACCGCACCTTAGACTATAAAAAATCTGAATTTATAAATGATTTATAAATTTTATAAAATGGCATTTATGACCAATATCAAAGATAAAAGAAAAGACCATAACGTGGATGACGTAAATCACTAAATGAAAAACTATGAAACTTACGCATGGACTTTTCAGTTTAATAAACCATGAATTTATTCCTAAAATATAACATTCTTTGTCCATTATTGAATCAATAATAAAATTTGCAAAAGAAAATTCAAAATCTATTTTTCCAATCGTTTAATAAATCAAAAAAATGGAAATCTCAAACTTAAAATAGCAACGCATATATCTCAATGTAGCATTGAACATTTGAATCGAGTAGATTTTCGTAGCTAACAATTTTGTTTCTTACAAGCATCGTATAACTCATTAAACACCCAAGCAATTATAAAGACGTAAGTAATGGAGAAATGTGACGGTAATTTCAAGTTTATAACTTGCTATTGCTTAATTGCTACTTTGAATACTCAAACCTATACGACATATAGTTATATGTATGCTCATTTTGCAAAACGTCTGTATTTAATGATCCAAAAATGGAATATACGTGGAATGTAAAGACCCGGTGTCAGGGTCGATTTATAGATGAGCATAATTTTTTTTTCTAATTTTTAGGTAAAATTAGAAAAATTTTCAGTATATTGGACATTAACAAAGGGCTAATAAAATAAATTTATACGACTACTCATATGATTTTAACCCAAAAAGGAATAAATTAGAATTAAAATAAATGTTTTTAAAGAAATCTGATTGTCTTTTTACGAATGAATGATTAGAAACTACATACAAATAAAATAATCAATGTGAAATTGAAAAAATAAATGAATGTAAGTGCTTGTAGAAATCAAACTGGTTTTTGAAGCTATATGCTTCTTATGCGAGGTTACGGCGAGAGCCCAAACTGAATAAAAATCAACAAGTCACGAATGTCACTCACCGTATATGTATGAATATGGCACAGGGTGCTATTAACATAAACACATTTGTATTCTTTTCTCCTTCTTTCTTTCTCTCTCCGTCTTTCTTAAACATCACTTCGCTTAGAAATATGTACAATACACAAAAATAGATGTGTTTTTTAAATATACTATGGTTGATATTGATGTATTACTTCTTGTGACGGCACACTACAGTCGTAAGTAGTTTCATAAACTTTTTTAATTTACGGATCATCAAATCTTCTCGTGTTGCGCATACTTTTTACCCGGAATAATATATTATTATCTAAAATAATTATCAGTTTTGAATTTTACGCTTAATTAGCAAATAATTATAAAATCGTATGAATTTCAAAATAGTTAATTCATTAATTGTTGGTCAATATCATTTATAAACACTTGGCGAGACATTCTTTCCGAGATAAAGAACAATTTGAGCATCGTTTATAAAAAAATACTACGCTACTAGCATTGGAGAGATTTTTTCATCTTTTAAAAAAGTTATTCAGCCGGTAATAGCACATTATACAACTAGAGAGTAAAGTCGCATATTTCTCCTGAGAAAGAAATAGACTTTACTCTTGTGTTGCATATTTTACTTTATTCCTACCCCGACTGTAGCCACTTTATTAACTGCAAAAAAGTGGGCTCAATTGAAGTATATTTATTTTTTTAAATAAAATCTTTAAAACATTAAGTTTAAAGTACCCTGGTTCGAAAATTGTCTAGTTTTATCAAGGCCTCGATTATTTAACATACAAAACTAGACAGATCTAGAGTAAATTTCTACCAGGGTAACTGTGATGAATTTAAATTTGTATTTTTAAAGTTTTATATATTTTGTTATATATTTTAATAAATATATTGTCAATAATTCAATAATCAAATATTGTAATTGTTAAATTAAAATGTCAAATATGTTTTAAGAAAAAATTTCTTTATATTTAAATTATTTTAAAAATGTAATAATAAAATTTTCTCAATATATTAATTTTTATTAATATTTAGTATTTAAAAAAAAAAAATTTTTACTTTGTTTTATAATTTTTTCAAAAATTTTAAGGAAAATTATTCGAATTTATAAACTTCTTATTTAGCGCGAATAAGGTGCTTTACTCCCGCTGATATTTTAGAAATTGGCCCGCTTTTAGAGTTAATAAAGTGGCCATTACTGTTGGGGTGGAAATAAAAAAATATTATTCACACTTTTTGATCTTCTTTGTTACATATATGAATTTAAAAAAATGGAAAAGGGATGATTTTGACTGTTTGATAGTTGAAAAAAGAAATTAACATGAATGCACTGAAAAAATTGGCTTTCCTTCCCTACAGGGGAGCTCTTTGCCTACTGAACTGGCTAATTCATCAAATCAGTTAATTTTTTTTATGCACGTGTGGTGAAACTTTCTACCAATCTACGGCCTACGACTATTGCTGTGTTGACTTTCATACTAACTTATATATTCCTTTGATTTAGTTGAAATCAATTTTAATATATATAATTTGAGTATTAGACTACATTTGAGGCCTTATAGTTGGTGTTTTATTTACATATTCAATTTTTACGAGCTTAAAATTAAGAACTTTAAGATTTACGTTGAAATTTTTGTTTTGAATTCCTATGCAACTCACCGTCTCATAAGAAGTTATAACTTGAAAAATAATTATAATTTTTGCAAATGCCACATTTTTTAGTTTCTACATATATAGTGGAAGTATAGCTTCTGTCGAACAGTTCCACGACTGCCACATTTTTTTTTTTTTTGTGAAATAAAATTTGTGGTTGATGGTTATATAAATAAGTTTTCTTACTTCCTATAAAAATTGATCAATTTTTTCCCGGTTCCGGAATGTTTTCTAGCTATTTTAAATTACTCTAGTAGGCTTATACTGATAAAAATACATGTTTATGATCGGGAAATAGCTCCAGTTCACTGTATGTGCGTAAAATCGTATGAACTTTGTACCGCTGAAGGTCAATTTTCAATAATCGATCGATTTTCGCGCCGCTTTGAAAAGTTTTCTAGCTATTTTAAATTAATCGAATAAGTTTATATTTGTTGGAAAAACATGTAAAAGCTGACATATTTCAGACGTATATGCGTAAAATCATATACACTTTGCTTAAGTACTGAAGATTGATTCAAAAACGAAACTGACCGTATGCTTGAATTCGCACACACGGCAAACTAGAGTTGGTTTGTACATATATTGCCATTGTATACAAGTCTATTCGAGTAATTTAAAATAGCTAAAAAACGTTTTGGAGCGGGGCAAAATTTTTAACGTTGTCCTTTTAGTATTAGCAATCGTATCATTAATATAAATGCTTAAATAGTGAGAAAATAAAAATTTAATAGTTTTAACACATTAATAATTTGTATAATTAATTAAATAAAAAATTATTTGAATATGAAAAATTGAAATTTCACGAAAATTCAAGTATTTACTATTTTCCACGAATGATTTGACTTTTATGAGTAATCGCGTTACCGAAGCATCTAAAAAAAATGTTTCCTTCACAAAGGGATATATTTTGATGAACGTATTGAATACGATATGACACACTTTCATCTTTTGTAAACTTGAGAAAAATTTTTCCTTCCCTTTTCTCGCGTGAAGTAAGATACCTTCGATTCTATGAATCGTATAAAAAGATATATTTTTATTTCGATAAATATATTTATACAACGCTAGAGTAAGCATCGTAAATGAAATGACCTATATGATGACTTATGCGATGACATAAATGAAAATATAAAACCTTTTTGATTGATCTCCTTTAGCCTTGATTTGTTAGAGTCAAATAGAAAGGATAAAACTGGAATAATAATTTGATTGACGCGTAGATTGTTAAAACAAAAACATTTTTGTACAGCAATTCATAGCTAACATTGATAACTAATAATATAACAAAATCTAGTTAATCTTTTGGATTTTGATAAAATATCTTATGGAAAAATAAAATTTTCTAATTCTAATCCAAGCATTAATGATAAAATAAGTTTCATCATAAGGTTAGATTTACAAAAGAGAATTCAAATAAAGCAAATTCTAATTAACTTTTTTTTAATATCTGAAAAAGATGTATAACATGTGTTAAAAAGCTTATATTCGCTTATATCCACAATGAAAGAGAATTGATTATCATAATTAATCATCTGACGTCGTTACGACCCATATAAATTAAGCTTTTTGACTTGTGGCTTTTAATTTTACAATCTGCAATTTTTTAATGGGATAATCGTTCAAAGCTTACGTAAATTTATGCAACACATCTCTTAGTAGGTTTTTTTTAATACACAAGACTAATTACAATATTTATATTTAGGATACCTTTTAATCAATTGTTACATTTTATAAGACGTGTAAAGCTCAGTGACACGATTTTTATTGACAGGAAGTAGAAATATATAGAAATGTTTTGGTATAAATATATACTGAAATCAAATAAAAATACTTTTATATAGATACAATTAAAATATAAAAATAACCTCTCCGACTTTTTGAATTGACAAATTTTTTTATAAAAATTTACGTAGGCGGCATTTCAAATTGCTTATTGCGAACTCGTTTCCGGATTTTAAAAAAGCAAAATTTGACATCTAATACAGCAAATCGAAAAATAAATTTTATTTTATTTTTAAAATTTTTCTGGCAGAACGTAATGTTATGTTAACAATATGTTTAAATTAGATATTCGAACAAATTCATTTAGCGTTGGCATCTTCTACAGAACTTGAAAAAATAAAATTATCCAATTTTTCTCATTTTTCAACAATAAAATACTTAACGAACATTATAAATTAACTCAGAATTCCTGAGTACTTCATAAAATAACTACTCATCACAATTCCGCATCAAATAGTATCTAAGAAAATGGAGAACCAGTAAAATTTTCACATTCATAGTACTCGATTCTTAGTCTCGGTCGTATTTATCATTCCGGGGCAAACGTCAAAGGAAGAATCGTTTAAGAAGCTTGTTAACATTTCCGTTTTATATAATCTTTGCTTACATTATTAAAGTAATGACTTCTTTTTATCTTTATAAGCTTATATTTAGAAATTCACCTTTTTTCTCTTAATTCTTATGCATATTTACTTTTGAACATTGCTCTTTTGTCTTAATTAATGAGTAATTTTCAATTAAGTATTTAATTATTTTTTCTATTTAATATTCAATTTACGTTTAAAAAATAACGAAGTTATTATTTAGATGGAGAAATTATGGCAAAGACGTTATTTAACTTTGAGTGAAATAGAGTTTTATTTCTTTGAACAAGAAACCTTTGTTTTTAAAGGATCGAAAATAAGGTTAGCGACATTTTTTTTAAACATAGACATTTATAAGCTAAACAAGGATAAAAGAGTAATCGGCCAAGTACAGGGAAATCAAATTACTTTCATATTTTTTCTTTCGTTAATTACTTTAATAAAAATCTAAATATTCACTTTATATTTCTTGAGCACAACCAAGATTCTTTGAAAATTCTTATATTACACATTATTCGTTTGTAGTCACTAAATGAAAATTATATACGAAGAAAAAATACAAAATCGATATATTGCTAAAACGAACTAATTGAAAATGAAATTCTAATAAAAGCAATTAATTTTACGAAACAAAATTTCTTTGGTATATCAAACGAAAAACATAATGTCATTCAAACGTTTTCAGTATAATTTTTGATCAAATAAATCAACAAATATTAACATGACACAAAATAAAGCTTAATAAATTATATTAGAAATCAAATTTAAAAAAAAACTCCTTCACCAAATGTTAATCTAGAAATTATATTTATTGTCACATGTAAACGTGATATCAAGAAAAATAGCAACATATTTTAAGATTACGTAACATAAGACAAATTAATGAAATGACTTAACAAAATATTTAGTTATAACAATTAACATTTATAATAAAATAATTTAAAAATCAAAGCAAATATACTGAGATAGAGATTGAAAATAGTGCTGGATCAGCAACCGACCATTAATTATATTGAGATATACGTATTAATGTTTTGAATAATAAAAATTTTCCACCAAAACCATTACGTATTGAAATTGAAAATGAGATTCTAATAAAAATTGTCACATATGTCCGCACTTGAAGAATTATGAGCTAGAGATTACTGTAGATAGTGGTTCTATTTTGAGCTTTTACATTTTCAGTAAAGTATTCTTTATAAACATATGTTCAAATAGATATACGTTAAATGAGACAATTTCGTATCCCGAATACCATATTGGAGTTATCTATGAAAATTGTAATAAGTTCAACTTCAGCCAAGATATTAAAAACAATAATTTATTCAATATATACGTACATATTATGACGTTAGAAAAAATGAAGTGATAAAGCATTAATTGCGCTGTTCGTACATACATTGTAAAAAATTTTTTGTAATTTTAATACACAAGAGTTACAGAGGAAAAACAAATTTTTTTGTGTTAAAATTTACAAATAATTTTTGTGTATATTTCAAAGTAAAAATTTTAACACAAAAACTTATGAATAATAAAAATGGAAATTTTACAAATTTATTTGTGTTGATTTTAAAAGTAAATAAATTTCTAAAATTACAAAAAATGTCATGTTATCTTTACAAACATATGTGTGAGATTTTTAACCAAAAATGTTTGTTAAAATAAAAATTTGACTATTACACCAAATTTTTTACAATGTAGAAAATCAAAATAATATAATCTAGTTTATCGTGATCGATAAAAAATTGTGTCTTTATTAGCACCAACACTTGAAAAACGTTTTTAACATCTTTTGTATTTTTGGACTATTTTTATATATTATCATTGCGTACTATTTATTATTATTATACTAACGAAGAGAATCCATATCTCCTAAATCAGATTTTTCAAAAACTGAAAAATGACTTATTTATCAAAATGATGGTATTTGTGATTTAACGTTTGTCCAATGAAACCTAAAAACTTATGCGCAACAGAAATTCGTGTAATTATATTAATACAATTACAAATACGTCACAACATATATAGTAATAATGTAAATGTATTCGTTACATTTGAAATTCTTGCGTTTAGTCCATTGAATTAAACGCCAAAATGCGTGGATAAAATTTTTTCGCTATGAAACCATTTCTCAAAGTTTTAAGAAAATCTGCGACACGAAGTATGTGTATTCTCCTTGCAATCTCCAAGTTTTCCTCATAAATTTTATGTAACTAAATTTAAACTTCGGATTTTTCTAAAAAACTAAAATTAACTGAGCATAAATCATAAAATTTAATTCAATAGACAAATTTTTTATTTCGTAAGATAATTTAATCCTAGTTACCTTTATTTTTATACACCAGATAGCGATTAACCCGTAAATTTCATCTGTTTCCTAAGTTTATTGGAAAACTCTTTGCTCGGCGGTTAGTTGAACTTTGTCCGCGTTTATCCGCCTACTTCTACAAAAAATAACTTGTTCTTACGCACTTTGCTTGCTAGTGTTAAAAGTTACCGATGTTTAAAAAAAGGCACGTTACCTTCATCAAATTCTTTTTAAAGCAAAGCCCTTTATTTCTTTTTAATTTGTACTCTTGTGCATTTATTTTTATTGTTTATTATTGCGTAAGAGGAAATAAAGAAAAGTTTAAGAGTACAAATGAAAATTATTATTGCACCTTGCTTTTATTTGTGTCATTTCGAGAAAAATTTTTTCTTTTATATTCTTTTATTTTTATTTGTTTCTAAATCGAAAAAATGATGATTCTCAAAATGATTGAATTAAAAAAAATGGAAACAAATATTTTGATTAACTATTGTTTCACTTAAATATCAATTTTGTGTCATATGCATATTTTGAATTCCGTTTGGGTTTGAATTCAATGAAATTGCGCGAAATTGATTGAATTCCTCTATTCTTATCTTTGAAGAGTACATTCTGCGTGTACGAAAAGATATAAAAAATATTCAAATAAAAAATCAAATATTCATATGTGGTAAAAAAAAAGAAATATTACCGATCGATATTTATTTTCAAGAACTTTTAACTGATTAAAGTGAAATAAAATTTTAATAAATTAAATTAGTATCTATTTTACGGAAATTAAAAACTTTTGTGTCGTAACGTTTTGCGCGAATAACGTAATATTTCTGATTGAAAATTTTATTACGATACACAATTCAAAGAATTTTTTTTATATCTTTTAATGGCCATTAATTTGCGAATTAATTTTATTAAAACGAAGTTGATCAATACGTTATGCCAATTTAAAGGTATTAATTGACGTCAAAATCTGTTATTGGTTTTGCATGCCGTAAATAATTAATTTAATACTAATTACCCGTATGAAAATTGCTTTAATGACAATAATGAAACTGAGCAATTTCTTCGAATCAGTTTTTATTTTAAAAAAAACACAAACTGTACAATTTATTAATATAATTAAATTTCTAACTTATCGATAAATTGTTTTTTTATTGTTTATTGTAAACATTTTAAAATATCAGATTCTTTAATTCTTTTTAATTTTCATGCAAGTGAATTCTGATGAAAAAAAAATTAACGAGCTCCGTTATCTGTAGGGTTAATCAAGTGGATTCTTTTATAGTTGATATCTGATTATGAAATTAATAAAATTATTTTAATATAATTTGAACGTGCAAAGAATGCATTTATCGAAGCATTTAAAGAATAGTAAGCATTTAAACAACAATAAATTCATACAAAAGAATTTCTTCTACGAAAAATCTTATTTAGTACCACATTGATTATTTCATCCCGAAAATTTATTATTTTACTTATATTATCAATCAAAACAACAAATTTTATTAATGGACTTCCTCAATAATCTTGTTTTATCAATATTAAATAAATAAGATTGATATATCAATGTAATTGAAATAACATTGAATTAAAAAGGAGAAACAAATATTTACCTTATATTCGTAATCCGGATAATCAGCTTCATTAGCTTCTAAACCAGCGGCATTTCTTTTGCTTATCGCGTGTCCAAGCGTTGTTCCGGTAAATGTACACAGGATACTGAGTGACATGAGAAATATAAGAGAAGAGCTTGTACTTGTCATGATTTCTATTTTTCTTCACAAAAACTCACAAAATTTTAAAATTATTTATCTCCTTCTTTTGGTACACTGGAAATAAGTACGCGAAAAAATTTGTGTTGTGTGACGAGACGCTCACGCGCGACTCGGCGAATTAAACAGCGACAATGTTCTCTATTCTATCCTTCGATTTCTTTTTTGTATTTTTTTTTCTATCTGTCCCTTTCTATTAGGATTTGTCTCGAGCGCAAGCGTGAAATAACTCAAAATTTAAATGTATAAATTAAAAGTTTTCATTTTTTTTACTCAACTAATACACTTGTTTGAAAATTTTCTTTTTTACTTTGTTTTAGCACCTTTACTTGTAGACCTTTTCAAAAGCTTGTATTTCAAATAATCTCACGTGTCCCATTGGCTTATATCCTGTCTTTAGTCAATTCTTAATGTCACGTATATATCTCGTCAGCAACAGGTTAAAATTTTTTTGTTACTTTTCGTTTCTATTCTTCGAACGTAAGTGAACCCCGAAAAAATGATAAAGTACAGCTTTCCCCAACGATAGTCGGGTAGTGCAATGTGAAAAAGATTCTTGTATCACATCCCTATATACTTTGCGGTCGTAAAGAGAGAGAGAGAAAGAGTGTTGTTGGGAAAAGCGCTACGCAAGCGCGCGTCAGAAACTTTCTATTAAACCGGCCTTCTCTTTGTATATACCTTTAAGAATCTTATTATGCTCATGTTTATACTATTCTTGCCAACATCTTGTTTTCCGTTTTTTCTTCTTCTCCCTTCTCGTGTTTTTTTTTTTCTTATTTTTATTTCTTTTTTAACTCTTTCTTTTTCATGATTTATACCTTTCAAGTTTTACCGACGCATGTAACACCGTGGCTTTGCAAGTATAGGTGCGAGTTGTTGTTTTGTTATTTTTTTTTTCTGTATCGTTATGTACATGTACACGCGCATACAACCGTTTAACGATCGCAGAGAAAACTCCTCCTCTTACGTATGCAACGTGTTGGACGTGCGTGGTTGCACATACGTATACATATGGAAACACGTACACCCGCGCGTATCTATGATTGCTTTTATTAAAAGTCATTAATTAAGTTGAGATCATTAATGGTTTTTGATTCGTCGTATTGTGAATTGGCGATAGGATGATTTTCGGAAGAATTATTTTATGGGAAATTTATATGATTTCTATGATTTGGTTTGTTGAATTAGTCTTAAGGATTGAATAGTTGTAAATAATAAGTGACTAGAATAGTATAAAGGGATGTAATGAAAATAATTTTAAAATAATTTTTTTCATTTTAAATTATAAAAAAATTCATCATATATTTTCTTGTCATCAATTTTTGGCCAACCGCTGACTATTAGTTAAAAACACAGCAATAACCTATAAAGTTAGCCAATGAGTAACAGATAGACCACTTTTATTGGTGAAATTTCTATCAGGGTTTCTAAAGATTTAAAAAATTTCTAAAGCTTTCAAGCTTATTCTACAATGTTTACATTAATATTGAAATTAAATTCTTTTGGTTACAAAGATAACAGAATACAATTATGAAAAAATAATTTGGATTTTTACTTTTCATAATTTCTTGTACCGTAAAATTTAATACAAACAAATGTATTTTTTTTTAGTTTTAATTATTGATATTTATCTAGAAAAAAATTGCTTCAATACGAGTATTTTATTTATATTTACATGATCAATTGTTAATTTACTTTATAAATTAAGTTGAAAGTTTAGAACATTTTTATGCCTATATATTAGTAGTATTTTGTAAAATAATTCAATTTAAAGATTTATAAAAATTTTATTTATAAATAACTAATAATTAACAATGATTTTTTGATTAGTCGTTGAAAAAATTCAGGTGAACAACTCATAACTTTAGATATTTTAATTTTATATCGAAAGTTTCCTTATAATTTTAAATGACAAGAAGTATCTTTGAATTGCATGAAATTCTTTCACCTAACACAACATCATTCTAGCCGTAAGCATTTGAATTTAGAATAAATATTTAGAATATTTTAATTAAAATATCATAATTGAAATGCATAAATTGATTTACTTACTAACTAAACTTTATAAAAATATATTTTATTTATAATAAATATATTAAAATATAGTTGAGTTTAAAAGAAAAAACTTTAAGCTTTCTATAAAATCATTTTTTCGTGTCCAAAGAAGATTTATTGTTTTGCTTTTTTCATATATTATGTATAAGGGTTTTTTAAAGAAAAAAAAAATTATAAAAATAGAGTTCAGTGGTTGTTGACTAAACGCGTGTTTCGTAATTCGGTGCTGCGGATTTGATCCCTACTCTGGTCACTTTTCTATTGACTTTACCGTATTAAATAATATGTCGAAAAATTGTACATGTATATAATTTATAATTTTATTTGAAAGGATAAATTCCCTAAACGGACCTCTGAGAGTGACCTTTCAGATGATAAAAATAAAGGGATCCTCTTTAGAAAAATGTTCAATAAAATTTTGCTCTATGTTTTAAAACTTTTTTTGTGCAAAATTGACAAAATTCAATTACTTAAAGTAGAAAACGTAAATTTTCAGAATGTATAATATGTACGTAAGCGAAATAAAAAATTTTTGAACTCCATAACACGAATAATGAAAATGTCATTCTTTGAAAATTTGTTGGATTATAAGATAATAACGTGCATAATCTTGAAAATTGAAGAAATTAACATCGATGTTTAATGTGCTTCTAGTAAATCATTTTTCACTTCCGAAGATAATATACGTTATGAGGCATCCGAATTTTACGTCTCTAAAAAAATGTTTTTTTTTGGTCCATAGTATAGCAAATTCGATATTGTCTTTCTTTATTTCATTACGAATACATTGCTCTACTGAGTGAGCTATTGAGAGCTCTAATTTGATGTTGTTTTTTTTTGTCAAATCTATTAATATATTCAAATTATGATTAGTTTTCGTTAAATTTTTTAACTTTTACAAAAAATCTCATAAATTTTTTTTCAGCCATGTTGGTCTGATGAACATGGCTAAAAAATTGGAACTGAGGCTTAGGTCAATTCCAAACCTTAAAACCATTAATATTATATCATGAATTATCATTTAAGGGGCTGCCCATAAATTACGTAAGAATTTTGGGGGTATAGAGTAGTTTAGCATTTTCTTATAATTTCTTACAATGGGGGAAGAAGAAGTCAAAAATGGTCTTATGTAAGAATTTTGTTCGCAAATTGAATTACGCATTGAAGATAAAATATTTAAATACTTCAAATTTTCTTTATTTTATTTGATTTTAGTTTTACATACATGCCTAAAAAACTCTTGAACTGTAGTACAAAACAAGAAAAACGTATATTAGGTCGATTCATCACGTCAAGTGACAACATTAATAAATACGATAAAATTATATGCAGTGTTTAAAAGTGGAACTAAAAAGAAAAAAAAATCTATCCAAATAATATGGGAAGTATCATATGACTTAAATGAGCGAATAAAACACGCAAAAATATATTTAAATATTTATAGGTATCTTAACTTGCATAAGGTTTATGTCTAATTTAATACATTTTTTAAGTAATAAATTGCTTTCTGAGAAACTGAAAGTCTGATATAAATGCCTGTTTTTCGGAAAATAATTGGCTTCAAAATCGATGGACCACTAGAGAAAATTAATAATTTAACTACTATAATTATTTAAAATTATTTAATTCAATATTTTATTTATTTTAATTTTACAATACCATAGTGAAAAATTTGTCAATAAAAAGTGTTAATATTATGTCAATGTTAAAGAATTTAAGAAATAAAAATGATTACTTATTTAATATATATTTTTAAATATAAAATAATTTTTCTTAAGTTTCTATGTCTTTTTGAAGTTAATATTAATTTAATTTTTGCGTGAAGAAATTCGAAGAAAATTTAACTTTATTATAGTTTATATTAGAATAAATACGAAGTTATTGAATATGAAAATCTTATATAATTTAGTCGGAGGAGTTATGAAGTATCTTACGATTTCTTACGTAGGAGAAGGGAAGAATTAAAAATGGAGGAAAAACATCTTACGTAATTTATGGACGGCCCCTTAGATAAAAATTTTAATTCATTTTCGAAGACGACCAATCAGGCGATCTTTGAAGTATTTTTGTAGTTACTCTAATTCTCTAATTGGTTCATGTAAATTCAATTTTTAAACAATTCACTGATAATAATCGAATGTGAAATAATTAAAGTTTATCGACTTTTCATAAATTGAATATATATATATATATATATATATATATATATATATATATATATATATATATATATATATAAGTTAAGAAGAATCTTCAGAAACATCAAATGCAAACAAAGCTCCTCTTTCACAAATGTCATAAAGAGTGACTTACACTTCTTTTGTTTGCACTCGTTTAAGCACTCTTACCAGACCAAGCTTCATGATGGTTGTGTAAAACAATTCATGTTTGTTTTTTATCCTTTTTAGATTTTTAAAAATTGAAAAAAAAAATTAATTGAGTATTCTATTATAAATCTATTTAGACATAAACGAATATTATACGAATTGTTGATAATTTAAAAACCAGATATTAATGATGAACAGGTTTGTTTGACTAATATGATTCGATACTCTACAAGTTACCTAGTTATTATGCTATAAACCGTTTATATCTGTTTAGGGCGACTTCAAAAATTTGGATAAGTTTCTATTAACAAATAATATGATATTTTTCAGATCTTTTAATTTTTCACCATTTTTTGGAACCCGCAAAATGATGGAAAACTTAAAAATCAAAAAAATTTTAGAAATCAAAAGCGTAATTTGTAAATGATGAGATGGAAATTATCTTCTGTAGTCGCTTTAAGTAATAAAATAAGTAATTACATTTTATACATGTATATTTAAAGAGCATATAAATTTGATTTTATTAAATGTCTTATGAGGTAATTATCTTTAAAATTTGTTAGATGATATTTCTGTATCTTTATATTTATATATGGATTATAAGTATTTCATAATTTATTAAAAAATAATTCTTTTAAATATTACATAAGAGTTAAAAATTTACTTCAAGAATACTAATAATTTACAAATAATTAAGTTCTGTTGAAATTCAAAAACTAACACATATGTCAAAAAATGAAAATTCATTTTGTGAAATTAAATTTAACTTGGAATTGCTACAAACGTATACTAAACAGTACTCAGAAAAATACGCCCTTATTTTCAGTTTAATTAATGATAGTGGCACTACAAAAAAGTATGTACTGGATAGTGTTACAATTAAATATCTATAAAAACAAAGGTGTCCTGGAAAATCGGAAAAGTATAGAGACGCGTTGAAAAGAAAGATGACGCCCATGTTTAGTCTTTTGTTTATTAATTAAAAGCTGCAATGTAGAAAAGAATTTAATGAAAATTTTTTATTTTATTATTACACAAATAATAATTAAATAAAAATACAGTAAATGTAAATTTTAATGTGCGGAAATAAGTTTTACAACAATAAAACGCATACATTGTAGAGTAAAAATTTATTATAATTGTAGAGCAAAAATTGTAATGAATTTTCCCATGAGTTAATTTGGCGTGTACACTTTGAAGCTTGCTAATATTTAAGTTTTATAAAATCTTCGTTTATATTAGGGGTCCTGCATAAATTACGTAAGACGTTTTTTCTCAAATTTTAACACCTCCCTCTCCCAATATGAGAAATCGTAAGATATTTCATGACCCCCCTAAATTATATAAGATTTTCAGATTCAATAACTTCGTACTTATTATTGAAAATTCTTCATACAAAGATTAAATTAATATTAGCTTCGAAAAGACATAGGAAGAATTATTTCATATTTAAAAATACTATATTAAATAAATTATAATTTTTATTTTTTAAATTCTTTAAAATTTACATAGAATTAAGAAATTTTATTGACAAATTTTTTAAATGAATAATAAAAGCAAAATAATTAATTTTCTCTCATTGTCTACGGATTTTGAAGCTAATGATTTTCTGCAAAACAGCCGTTTATATCAAAATGTCAATTTCTCGGAAAATCTTTTCATTTTTTTTTGTTTTGTACTGTAGTTTAAGAGCTTTTTACGTGTATATGTATAATTAAAATCAAATAAATAAAATATAAAGTATTTAAATATTTTATGGTCAATGCGTAATTGAATTTGAAAAAAAAATTTTTACATAATACTCATCTTAACCCCTTCCTCCACCATTATAAGAAAACGCTGAATTCCTCCCACACCCTAAAAACTCTTACGTAATTTATGGGCAGCCCTTAATTAATTGCGTCAAGTATGTACTTCTTTTTATCTTTAAAAACTTACATTTAGAGAGTCATTTTTTGAATTTTCCTGCGTATATACTTTTAAAAAATATTCTTTTGTATTCATTAATAAGCAATTTTAATTAAATCTTTTTTTTCTGTTCTTATTTATTTAATTTTCGTTTAAATAATAACGAAGTTATTATTTGGATACAGAAATTATAGTAAGTTATATGCCTTTAAGTAAAGTAATGAAAATTGTTGCAGATGTCCATACTTTGATATCAGCATTACTTTAGATAGTGATTCTCAAGTAATGTCAAAAAATTTTCTTTTTTAAAATATTTCTAGATATTTTTATTCAGATCCTCATAGTGTCTACTAATTCTAGTATATTATGAGTTTAAATGAATCAAATAATGTATCCATCAAAATTTTATATTGAACATTTATTTCATTAACATGAAAAGAATAAGATTTTTTCCACGAGCATTACACAGTTTCTCTTATTACATCCAATCGTTAAATCGTGTAAACCGCGCGTCATGTGCTTAGAATAATAGTAAAAGCGCATGTGGTTGTGCATTTGTAATTTTGTACTGACCCACTGGACAATTATAAAGTCTTAGTAAAGATAGAATTGCTTTAGGGAATTAACTTTGGATATCAGCTTTTGCAATTGCTGAAGTTTGTTTACCTAAAAAGATAAAGAGAGTCATTATATAACACTTTGACTTTTCTTCATAAAGTGTCATATATATTTATGATATCATCTGACGTATGTTATAAGTAAATATCACGTGCTTTACATTATTCATCGACGAGGATGATAAAAAAATATGATTGTGCGTTTGTAATAATATAATTCCATACAATACAACTATCTGTAAGATAAAAAGTTTACTTATATTTATATTAGGTTATTTTTTTTTATTTTTATTCTACAAACGCTTATACTTTCTAAGTTCTTTATAAATTAGACTTCAATATTTGTTCTTTGCTCAAAGATATTGAAAATAAGATAAAGAATATTTTTAAACAAATTTTCTTAAATTGAATAGTTTTTCTTCCTCAATTTACAAAGGAAAAAAATAATACAGTTTTTAGAAATCATAGTGTGTTTTCAAGTATAAATTCATTTTAACATCTACGTAAGTTTATTCTTAAAGAAATAAAATATACAAACATTTAAATTTTTAATACTGTAGTAATACCTAATTATATTCATGTAGCTTTTATAGAGTGAAGACTTACAAACTTTGACTATTCATACAATATCCATATGTATACATTTATGAACATAATAATAAATTGTATAACTTGGATAAATAAGTAGTTATTTCAAATTCTATTCATTGATATGTCTTCGTTTAGAAGTTGAAAATTTATCTAATATTGATCTCAAACTCATGACAAGAATTTTTTTTCTTCAATGGATATAACCTACGCTATCGTAATTTCAAATTTTAGACGTCAAAGTTTACGTAAATATTAAAAGTCAAATATTAATAATTTTGGTTTATTATAAATAAAATTGTAATTAATAATTTCTGTCAAACGATTATTCTTTATTCAAAATAGTATATTACGCACCAAGGGAGGGAAGGGGGACATTCTAACCCGCGCGTATGTTATCGCCCGAGCCGAAGGCGAGGGCGATAAACGCGCGGGTTAAGATGTCCCCCTTCACTCCCGTGGCGCGTATACAATTTTTTACCATAGCCAAGCCGAAAGTTGTCAACTAAAATTACGTATAACGTAAACGTTATGCTATATTGTTCTGCTAGATACACTACACGATATCACACTACACGGTAACACTCGTAATGATAATTCATTAATAAAAAAAGATTTTATGAATTATTCTAATTTTTCATCACACACATTTTTAAAGATTCTATGCTTTGTTTTACTATATACACTACACGATAACACACTACACGGTAACACTCGTAATGATAGTTCATTAATAAAAAAAAATTTATTATTTAATCTGATAGAG
The DNA here is from genome assembly GCA_017163975.1 of Anastatus disparis. Taxonomy (NCBI): domain Eukaryota; kingdom Metazoa; phylum Arthropoda; class Insecta; order Hymenoptera; family Eupelmidae; genus Anastatus; species Anastatus disparis. The sequence goes on along the minus strand of JAFFSR010000335.1, from coordinate 12,891,301 downwards.
TTATTCTTTGATACACTCTATTTCAATGCACACATTTTTCATCACACACATTTTTAACTAAATAATAATATAATACAATGTCTACATATACATTATAATGTATACATTTTGTTTTTTTTTTGTTTCAAATTCAAGAGATTTTGAAAAAGAAACAGAAAAAGATTTTGATATCTGCCTTTGTTTTGTTCTTACTATGACTTTTGATGAAGAGCAAAAAGGCTAGGTATATTAGACATTATATGGGGAAAAGAAAGAGACGGAGAGATATAACGTATGCTATACTCTGCCGTTAGCGCCTGCGCAGAACGTTCTTTTTGCTTCCTGCCCCGGCAAGAATGTGAGACTTTCGGTTGAAGTAGTGGGGATGAAAGTAGAAACTTTCGGGTTGGATATGGTAAAAAAGTATATTTATATTTTACATTACTATTTACTTAATTACACAGGCCCACAAAATGAAAAAAAATGTCTGAACTTTTGACCGGACATACATATTCCCATGTATTTTTCGACGCTGAATCCGAATCTGTAATAAAAATATAGGGTTTTCCTACCTTTTCTCAGAGTTTTATTGAAAAAACCTCATTTTTTACGGTTTTTTTGCGGTTTTTCGAGTCTAGAAAAAACAAATCATGAGATACGGTTAATTGGACTTCAAAATCGAATTCTACGGGAAAAAATACACGGGAAACCATACCTTCAAATTTTTCTAACGCGATTCTAGTCCTCTGTATGGGGCTGAAAAGATGAGGAAATCGGTAAAAGTCGAAATTTTGCCTAAAATGGATTTAAACAATATTAAAATTTAATCATGCGTCTTTTGAAGAGTCGATAAACATTGGAAATACTATCCTGGGGGTTTTTCAGATTGCTGATCATGAATTTGAAGTCAGATTGTGTAAAAACTACTTCTAGAGGGCGGTGACAAGAACTGTATATGGTAAATTTATCGATTTTTTAAAAATTTTACGTCTGAAATACTAATTTTAGAGTCTTTCACAGCATTGACTGTAAATTCAAGATATTAACTTAGCCTATTGTGTACGTTAAACTTAACATTTTGTCTATGTTTGTCTCTCTCTCTCTCTCTCTCTCTCTCTCTTCCGATGTTTTTTTTAAATTGGCTTACGCTTACGTACACGTTTCTCTTCGAATGACCGATGTAGTGGATTTCTGACACGTTTTTGTCCTTTTTTCGCAGCTGTTTCTCTTTTATCATCCAGCAGTAATCTGCTAACATGTTGATACCCCAGTTTCCTTGAAATCTACGTTCAAACTCCTTTCAATCTTGGTGAAATCGTTCACCATGCTCTTCACTAAAGTCTCCGTTATTTTCAGGAAACTGATCAACGTGTGAATCAAGAAAATGAAGTTTTAAGTTCATTAGACAACCCAATTTTTCAAAATTACGTACCATTCTTTTCACAATAGCTTTATAATTCGTGTCTTTGGCATTACCCAAAAATTTCGTCGATACCTCTTTAAAACTTAACCATGCTGCCTTTTCAACATCAGTCATGCTTTGTTCAAAGTTTTCGTCTCTAAATAAAGTTCGGATTTCAGGACCATCAAAAATACCTTCATTTAATTTAGCATCAGATTTATGGGGAAATACTTTGCTTATATATTGGAAGCATTGACCGTCCTTGTCCAAAGCTTTAACTAATTGCTTTATCAATCCAAGCTTTATATGCAGAGGCGGTATCAAAATTTTCGAAGGATTAACGAGTGGATCTTTTATAACATTCTGTTTTCCAGGTTCAAACGATTCTCTTGATGGCCAAATTTTCTTTTTATAGTGTTTTTCTCTATCTCTGCTATCAAACATGCATAAATAACATGGGTACTTCGTAAATCCAGATTGTTGTCCAAGTATCATAGATAAAATCTTTAAATCGCCACATATTTGCCATTTATGTTCTCTATATTTTATTTTCGTTAAAAGTAGTTCAAGATTGGAATACTCTTCTTTAAGTACTGTTGAATGTGCTAATGGTATAGGAGCATATTTATTTGTGATATTGAGGAGTACTGCTTTAAGGCTGCGCTTTGATGAATCAATGAATAGTCGCCAATTTTCAGGTTTGTATATGTTGGGTTTCAATTCATCAATAAGACCTTTCACGTCCGTGCAATAAACCATATTAGAATCATTCTTGAAATAATTTCTAAAGCGCTCTTCTCGATTACGATATGCACATACTTTAGTACCCTTTGTCAACATATTTCGTCTCTTAAACTCTGAAGCCATAAACTCTGATTGTTCCTTAGATAAACCACTCTTTCTAAATAAATCGTTCAGACTTTTTTGATCAAACTTTTCAACAGTTCGTTCTTCACCCTTAGGAATATACTCTTCATCACTATCCAGAGAATGTTCTTCAGGTGAACTTAGATCTTCTTCATTTGATGAGCTTCCGTCTGCGGCAATCAGATTTTCAGTTGTTTCATCTGTCGAGTTTTCATCTACAATTAGATTCCCTAAGCCTGTTGTAAAACTATCTCTCGAATCTTTATTTTCAAAAATATCTATAAAATTCTTGGATGGAAATTCTATACAAGAAGTATTAGGATATACTATTCCTTTTTTCTGTATCTTGTCTAAACCTTGTATCTTTGTTAAACAAAAATAGCAATCATTTTCATCTTTTGGTTCCTTCCACTTTGTAGGTATAGTAAATTTTAATTTGGACCTAGCCTGACTGGTGTTGTATCGATTCATCATGGCATAACATGAAGCACATATATAATGAGGAACCCAAATTTTATCCTGTTGAGAAATCTCAATATCAAAACATTTTTGATAGATAAAATTAATATTATCTGTGATTTTTCTTTTGTTTCGTTGTCCAATATATTCTGAACATAGATAACAGAAATTATCTTGAGATCCATTACACGTATGGTTAAAACTGTTATTGGATGTACCAGCGCAGTTTAAAAAAGGTTGAAAATTTGAATTAGCCATATTGTTGAATTAAACCCCACACACTAGGAATCCTGTTCCGATCGCAGGTGAGTCCGCCGTCCTAGGGGTGATAACTCTCATACCTCCCCAGGCCTAAGTATGAGAGCTTTCCGACTTTGACGAGGACAATGTCAACTCGTCGTCGGACACACTACGGCATCATTCTCACATCCTAGTGCTCCCCTGCAGGACAGCGCGCCTTCGCTGGGTTCGTTACTGCAAAGTATTGAGTACACCGAATCATTCTACACATCCCATTTTCAGGGCAGTTGTCATCGTGACCAATACTTCGCAGCAGCAGGTTTTTTTAGGTACCCTTATAGAGTACTGATATATATATATATATATATATATATATATATATAGCTTTGGAAAAAGATCAAAAGTCCCATTCGTTTATAAACAATGCTTTAAGATCAATGACAGTGTACAACAGTGATTAACTGAACGGAGCTTTAAAATGAAACCGAATTCATTTCTAAACAACAGTACCCAGTTTTACAACAGAATAAGTATAAATAAAAAATTGACAGATCGAATCTCTGACACAAACACACCAAATGAAGAAGATCTAAGTTCACCTGAAGAACATTCTCTGGATAGTGATGAAGAGTATATTCCTAAGGGTGAAGAACGAACTGTTGAAAAGTTTGATCAAAAAAGTCTGAACGATTTATTTAGAAAGAGTGGTTTATCTAAGGAACAATCAGAGTTTATGGCTTCAGAGTTTAAGAGACGAAATATGTTGACAAAGGGTACTAAAGTATGTGCATATCGTAATCGAGAAGAGCGCTTTAGAAATTATTTCAAGAATGATTCTAATATGGTTTATTGCACGGACGTGAAAGGTCTTATTGATGAATTGAAACCCAACATATACAAACCTGAAAATTGGCGACTATTCATTGATTCATCAAAGCGCAGCCTTAAAGCAGTACTCCTCAATATCACAAATAAATATGCTCCTATACCATTAGCACATTCAACAGTACTTAAAGAAGAGTATTCCAATCTTGAACTACTTTTAACGAAAATAAAATATAGAGAACATAAATGGCAAATATGTGGCGATTTAAAGATTTTATCTATGATACTTGGACAACAATCTGGATTTACGAAGTACCCATGTTATTTATGCATGTTTGATAGCAGAGATAGAGAAAAACACTATAAAAAGAAAATTTGGCCATCAAGAGAATCGTTTGAACCTGGAAAACAGAATGTTATAAAAGATCCACTCGTTAATCCTTCGAAAATTTTGATACCGCCTCTGCATATAAAGCTTGGATTGATAAAGCAATTAGTTAAAGCTTTGGACAAGGACGGTCAATGCTTCCAATATATAAGCAAAGTATTTCCCCATAAATCTGATGCTAAATTAAATGAAGGTATTTTTGATGGTCCTGAAATCCGAACTTTATTTAGAGACGAAAACTTTGAACAAAGCATGACTGATGTTGAAAAGGCAGCATGGTTAAGTTTTAAAGAGGTATCGACGAAATTTTTTGGGTAATGCCAAAGACACGAATTATAAAGCTATTGTGAAAAGAATGGTACGTAATTTTGAAAAATTGGGTTGTCTAATGAACTTAAAACTTCATTTTCTTGATTCACACGTTGATCAGTTTCCTGAAAATAACGGAGACTTTAGTGAAGAGCATGGTGAACGATTTCACCAAGATTGAAAGGAGTTTGAACGTAGATTTCAAGGAAACTGGGGTATCAACATGTTAGCAGATTACTGCTGGATGATAAAAAGAGAAACAGCTGCGAAAAAGGACAAAAACGTGTCAGAAATCCACTACATCGGTCATTCGAAGAGAAACGTGTACGTAAGCGTAAGCCAATTTAAAAAAACATCGGAAGAGAGAGAGAGAGAGAGAGAGAGAGAGAGAAAAACATAGACAAAATGTTAAGTTTAACGTACACAATAGGCTAAGTTAATATCTTGAATTTACAGTCAATGCTGTGAAAGACTCTAAAATTAGTATTTCAGACGTAAAATTTTTAAAAAATCGATAAATTTACCATATACAGTTCTTGTCACCGCCCTCTAGAAGTAGTTTTTACACAATCTGACTTCAAATTCATGATCAGCAATCTGAAAAACCCCAGGATAGTATTTCCAATGTTTATCGACTCTTCAAAAGACGCATGATTAAATTTTAATATTGTTTAAATCCATTTTAGGCAAAATTTCGACTTTTACCGATTTCCTCATCTTTTCAGCCCCATACAGAGGACTAGAATCGCGTTAGAAAAATTTGAAGGTATGGTTTCCCGTGTATTTTTTCCCGTAGAATTCGATTTTGAAGTCCAATTAACCGTATCTCATGATTTGTTTTTTCTAGACTCGAAAAACCGCAAAAAAACCGTAAAAAATGAGGTTTTTTCAATAAAACTCTGAGAAAAGGTAGGAAAACCCTATATTTTTATTACAGATTCGGATTCAGCGTCGAAAAATACATGGGAATATGTATGTCCGGTCAAAAGTTCAGACATTTTTTTTCATTTTGTGGGCCTGTGTTAGTATTTATATAAATACATTCTATTTATAGATCCACTTTGATTATTTAATAATTCAACTTCGAAGCACTTGGAACTGTCTGACCTATTATAGCAATTACTACTTACTATATATGAACTAATATAAATAAATAATGCTCAATAAAATCTAATAATAAATCAAATGAACGTTGAAATCGCTATATTTAAACAACTGCATATCGACTGCTTAATAAAAGATTATTTAAATAAACGAATCTATTTCTGAAAATTTGCACTAAAAATAGATTAAACTTCAATCTGAGAAGAAAAAAGTTCTTCAACGGTACAATCTTTTCTTCAGTAATAAATTTGAATTAACTTTTAATCTCAAATCACATTACATTATTAAAGTATCTAATTGAATCTCATTATTGTTACTTCTTTTATTAACCCTAGAGTAAAAAAATAAAAACAAACAAAAAAACTATCAGGATGCATTCTTAAATAGATCTAGTTTCGAAGACCAATTTAATTACCTAAGGATTCATGAGCATGAAAGTGAGAAAGAGATAGAGGAGGAGAGAAATATAGAGAAATAACAGAAGCACGTAGGTAAACGCAATTAGTGTCTAATATACGTTTTCTATTTTAACGTAAGTTAAACACGTGACACAACAGCTCTGTCTTCTCCTCTGTTACTTTTTTTCAGTTTTTGGATTCCTTTTTCCATAATCCATCGTTGTACTTACATTTTAAAAATGAAAGATCAAAGACAAAGAATAAAAGTTAAGATGAAACGTTAAAGCTTTAATCCTTCGAATAAAATAGCTCTTTTTTACTTTTTTATTTAATTCCATTAAAAATTTTTGTGTTAAGAATTGTAATCGCCCACCTGTCATTTAAGTAATAACATTTATAATTTGAAAAAAATAATTTAAAAACATATAAAAAGCAACATTAACAAGTATCATTCTATTAAACAATTTATTTTAAAACGAAGTCGTTACGTCAATGAACAAACGAATAAATATTTAAAATTTAAAGGCACATGTTTTACATATAAATATACAGTAAAGATCATAACCATGAATTTTGATTACACCTGTCAGATAATGTTAAACTCAAGACTGCATTATTCAATATAATTTGCTCTTTTTATAAAATGCTCATGTATAGTCAAGGATAATATAACCGGAATGAGCCGTTAAGCTATTGCTGTACGAGAAACACCTGTTACGCATCAGCCCTTAAAATGTTTTTTGAATTAGGTAATACTGTATAAAGACAAAAGAATAAAAAAAAGATAAAAGTTGTAATGCAATAAAAAGTATTAAATTTTAATTAAATAGAAGCTAATGATTATATTGAATTATTTTTAAATTTTCGATTAATTTTAACCAAATTTATTGATCAACATTTGCAAGTTAATACTAGTACTAATGATGAATTAAATATGAAACAAACAAGAAGATACGTCACGTTAGACATAAAATAGTAACCGTATCGTTTTTTATGAATCATTCACACCAATTGTAATTCTAATCATAGAAGATGACGCAATAATTATTGTATGATGTAGGCAAAAATTTAATCGAATTAAACACCGCTAATAAATGAATTCCGTCATACATTATTTTAGATACGCGATAATAAAAGTAAAATAAAAAAAAGGAAAACAAAAAAATAAAAATTACAATAAAAATATATGAAGTTCAAGTGAAAATTCGGCGCGTAGGTCGTACAACAATTCACTCATTTTTATGACAATTTTGATTGGTGGTTGCCAAGAGTCTTTTAATTGAAATCAATTTAATTTCGATTGGCTGTTAAAAATGGATTTTCCACGTTTGCACTTATTCTCTATATACATAAAAAGAGAAAAAAATGACTAGACTTTCATCTGACGTAGGCGCCATAGTATTATGGCAATGAAAAAAAAATAAGTAAATAAAAGTGGGGGTAAGTCACACATTAATTTTTATAACTCTTCACGTGAGCTATGTTTGGTTCAGAATTATTGTTACGCTTATAGAATAATCAGAGAAAAAAAAAACAAACAAAATGAAATGAAACCTCGCGAGACTTTTTTTTATGGTAATAAATCATTGCTTTTTTTATTCTTATCATGGATAAAGTGATATTAATTTTAATTTTTTATTGTTGAACTATCGCTTGTTTCTAAAGTAATCATAAAATGAAATTCATATATAGTCGTTATGATGATGAATCTATGGAAAATAAGTATTTAGAAAATATGATTCGATGAATATTTAATATGGAATATACTGTAGAAATTTTTTTGTAATTTTAACATACGAAAATGTTTCATCAATAAGATACAAATTTTTGGGTGTTACAATTTAAAAATAATTTCTGTATAGATTTTAAAATAAAAATTTCAACAACAAAATTTATAAGTAATACACAATTTGGAATAATAAAATATGTGAATTCCAAAAATTTCTGTGTGTTACAGTAAAAAGATTGTGATAATGTTTATATACCAAAGATTAAATAAGTTATGTGAATAAGTTATTATTATATAATAACTTATCCACACTTTTTCTGCAAAAGTTTTCCAAGACGAAAAAAAATAAAGAAATAAATTGGTGAGAAGATGAATGGATTAGTAGACTTTAGACGGGCCAATAAGTTAATGGTAATAATAATAATAATAATAATTTAATCATTTAATTATACATATGATATTTATATATTATTATTAATTATTAAACAATTTGAATAACGAAGAAAATATTTCGCATGTAAATTTTTGTTTTAAATTTATAAGTACAGAACAATTTTAGGCAACAAAAAATTTTAATGTTAATTTTACATACATACGTATGTGTAAAATTGTGACGCAAAAATTTTCGAGGAAAAAAACTGGTAAATTACACAAAATTTTTTATAACAATTTTTTTTTTCATTCTATTATCAAAGTTAAGCTGTAAAGGTTCACTTATTACAATTCCTTTTTAAAATAGAATTTAAAAATAAAATGTTTCAACATTTTTTTGTATTATAGCTTTTATAAAATAAAAATCAAATACTAAATTTTAAGCTGATTTAATACATTTGATGGAAAATTTTCATTCCATTGATAACATATTTACAACAAATCTTTTCTAGTTCAAAAAAAAGATTTAAATTTACATTGCATATAAACTTTAATGTATAAATATATATGTAATATCTTAATTTTTTTGTTAAAATATAATATTTTTTTATCAATCTAGTTTAGCTATAATTAACACTTATAAATTTTTAGTTTTTCCATTCGTTGGTAATCGGGATATACGCATACGTATAGGCCTAATTTTTTTTTTAATTAAAAAAGTCACCCTTTTTCTTAAGACTGGTACGCGTATACGGTGACCTCAACTAGAAAAATAAGTTATTGAGAGTTCATAGTATTTTTCCTAATCTTGACTTTTCTGAAATTATATAAAAACACTTGAACCCATCACCTTTTTTACTTATATCACTTTGGACAGTCAGTCTGTATCGATACATATACCTGTAATGTCACCGAAAAAAAACCTATAAAGCCATCTAAGACATTCAAGTTAATTTCCACTTAGAGTTAGTGTATACATTTTTATAAAATCTATTTTTTATTGTTTGTTATAATTACTAAAATTTGAAAATAAAAAAAGATTTTAATCTATTTTTAATACAAAGTGTATCAATACAACAACGCCTTAATAAAGGTTCAATTATATTAATCAACTCAATGTAAGAGTTCAATTATTTAATAACCTTTATTATATTTTCCTTTTCTTATTTCCTCTCTACGATTCCTAAAAAGAGCTCTCGAGCCTGTATTGAACTTCACTCTCACGGCTATACCCTTTGCCACACGAAAATCTTTTTGCCTGCGTAACGACTCGATGCTGCAGAAAGCTGTAACGATTAATTTATATAAATAATAAAATTATATACAGATTCATTTGAACGTCACACACACGCGTGCGCAAATAATTTATGCTATGAATACAATGTTAATAAGCGACGGAGGTCGTTTCAGTGTGTTTGTGAATAAAACTCAAGGAACATACTGTGTGCTTATGTAAATCGGTCAAGCGCGGGATTCGAACTCAGAACTCGAGATTACGAATCCATCACTCTAGCGAATGAGCCACTGACGACCTCAAAGAAAAACTTTTCTTAAGGTGATATCATTTATACGTAGTTTTCGAAATTACAATTTTCCAAATTTTCAATCATTATTAAATAATTGTCTGAATCATCTCTATATTATGCTTTTTATTAGTTGAAATAGAAAGATTATTTTGAAAAATTTTGTATCAAGAAACATAACCAAATTTTTTTTAACTCTATTTTGACAAACATTTAAAATTTTTTAATTATCTTGATGATAGATGATTGTCTAATTGATGTACATAAAATTTAAACGATAAATCTCATGTTTAGTGTCTTTATTGTGGATTCTTCGACTGTCTAGTTAGTGAGACTAAAATAACTTTTTTTTAGTTTGAAAGTTGATCGATTGAATACATTTTGAAAGAAAATCAAAATTTACTTTTTTATAAACTAAATAATGCATTACTATTATTGATGGAATTTTAGTTATGACGTTTCAAAAAGCATTTATTTTGAAGTCGTATAATTAATGACGTATTTCAAGCAGTTAATAAGTTTGTCTTTTTCATATTTAAGAGATTAATAGAACTAAAAAATATCAAATGCAGAAGAGGCACCCACTCTTGTATAATCCTTCAACATTACACAGCTTAATATATTTTTCTTTGAATAATTACATTACATAAAGTTATTTAAAGAAATAATATTGAAATGAACGAACATTAAATAAAAAATAGAACGATTCATATTATATATGTTTTGTCAATGAAAAATAATCATTTTGTAGAATTTATATTACGTCGAATGTTTTTAAATGTTTGATAAATAAATAATTGAAAGATTATGTTAAAAATGCGCTGCCGCTCAATCAAACTTTATTGAAAATATTGCGAATACTGAGAAACCATTAAAAATAATATTTGAGTTTCAGGTTTATTTAACAGTTTATAAGCAATTAATCATCAAAAATTTTATTTACAATTAAGTAGTTTATTCTAATTAAAAAATCTTTATTTTTCAATTAAAGTTATAAATCATATAAAATTTAAACACATTTTATACAGTCAAAAATATGAAATTATCATTGAAATTTGCATTTCAAAAGTTTCAATGTCAATAAAGGTATTAAGATATTCAAAATGCTATACAATAATATAAATTATACCAATATTTTTTTCTGAGAAAAAAATCTTATGTTATTTAATATACTACGATTCTCGGGTAATTTAATCTTATTTTATTTCTCGTCTCGACTTTATTTCTTTCCCTACTATTTTTTTTTCTTTTTTTTCTTTTACTTGCAAGTGCGCAACATCAATATCTAAGCGATAAAACTCGATTTGACGAAGCTCTTGCGACACTGGAAATCAATCAAAGCTTAACTTCGTGCTAAAGCTAGTAAAAGAAAAGGAAACACTATGTATAAAATACACATATATATATACATACACATACACCTGACTTAATGGAAAGTTGAAAACGAGCTAAAGGCTTCTTCGAGTACAAGCACTTAGCCACCTACTGAGCGCAAGCTCAGCCGCTTAACTTAAAGATCAAGAGACTGGAGAAGAAATAGCGGTAAGAAAGAAAAAAAGAAAGGGAAAAATAAATAAATTGAGCAAGTGAAAAGTCATTTAAGCTACATGCTGTAACATCGTCAAAGGTACCTTACTGCTTCCGGTATATTGGTTCGTTGTACTTTTTTATAAAAGGATAACGACATCCATTACAATGCGCTTAAAAGAATTTTACTATTGGGAAAAAAGCAAATGTAATGTAATGAGTTAAAGATTTTAAAAGTATAATGTTATAGTTTTGCATTTTTAAATTATTTCTAATTAGAGTAATTTTTAAGCGATATTTATTTACAAAGATAAGTTCAATGATATTTTAAAGTTATTTGATGATTGGTGTATGTTAAAAAATATATTATCAGCTTATGGTTATGCGTTGATACTATCTCTCACGATTTCATGCAAATATACAGAAGTTTTATGAGAAATGAATGAATCGGTAATTAAGTGATTGACTCGTCAGTTATTTTCAAACATAATATACTTTATAGTTTGGAAAATCTCATTAATATTGAAATTTATACTTCCAAATAATGAATTTATCGCGAATATAAAAACTTTATAATCGCCACATAGTATACATACTTTTTGGATTGATTTGGGTATAAAATTTTTGTTGAAACAAACAGAAAATGAACTCATTAAAAAAAATAAACGCATGCTATAAATTATGAAAAATTAACTACATGTTTAAATTTTCGTCAAACTTTTTTTCATGATTTTAAAATTTCAAGTATAAGCAAAAATGTATTTTAAAAGTAATTAAATTAGTAATTCGAGAAAATAATTAAAAAATTTCAAACTTTTAATTTGAATTGATATAATAAAAAAAGCTACATTTTAGTCGATTTCCCGTGAAATCCCAAACAATAATTTATGTTACATTTAACTCTCTTAAAGCTCATTTTATTCTGAAAATAAAAAATTTAATTATGAATGTAAGATTACTTTAAATAAGTAAATAATAGTACATTATGCAAATAGAGAGTAAAGTCGTATATTTCTCCCGGGGGGAAGATTATGGCCCGAGCGAAGCGAGAGGAGTGAATTCCCGAGGGAGAAATAGACTTTACTTTCGTGTTGCATATTTTACTTTATTCCTACCTCAACCGTGGCCACTTTATTAACTTCAAAAAAGCGGGCCCAATCAAAGAAATTAAAATATAAATTAATTTAATAATCACATATTGTTGGAAATCATGAACATAAATTGTCATAATAAATATTTGTTCAGAAGAAATTTTTTTTTTTATTTCAAATATTTATAATTTTAATAATAAAATTTCACAATCACATCATGTACACCGACAACAAAAATGTTCTCACCAATTTTATTTAATTTACGTCTATTTGTACCTGATCTTTCTATGTATTTACAGAAATAATAAGATTACGTGTCTGGCCTTGAAAATATCTCTTTCAATTCTGTAAGATTTAAAAATGTATTAACAGAAGAAGTTCTTTGAAGTTCTGCATTTTTAGAACCATGGACATAACTTTTTAGAATACTATTTAGTTTTTCGAAGGAAAAGCATGATATAACCCAAAGAGGCTCAAATTTTTTCAAGTCATCAGCCAAGTGTAATAATAAATGTATATTACATACCATGTGTTTCTTTCCATACAAAAATTCATATCTCGTAACATATTCTTTTGAAAGATATTTCGCTTGATTGATCATATTTTCAGTTATAGATGAATAATTTAAAACTGTGATGACATAAACAAGAAGTATATGATGATCAAAACAGTTTGTTTTCATAATATTTTTTAAAATGGGTAAGCTATAGACTAATAGAAATCATTTTAACTATGAGGTTTTCCAGTATGAATATTCAGAAACTTTTCTTGGCATCCTTTGTAAAAAAGAGGGTGAAGTTAAATGTTTAATTTTAGTATCTACAACTTTTGTAAAAGATAACAGAGAAGCTGATTGTGTTCGGTTTTCATCATCAAACCACAACGACATTAATTTTTTTGTTACACCTTGGAAAAGACAAGGTATTTCGTTCGCAACTCTTAAAAAATCCGACCTCATTGGGTATCGGTTGATTCTTGGTCCCAAAAGTGACTGACCATTCATCAATAGTCAAACTTTTCGGTATGGTGGGTCAAACAGTCTAGCTTGATGTAATGTGTTAAACAGGAACCGGGTTGGGCTCCCTCAATATTACCATATTAAAAAGGTTAACGTATAGAGAACAATATCCTCATATATTAACTTTTAAAAAAATATATATATACACTATTTATTTTTAATCAATTAAATAATTAAAAAATATATTGATTAGTAATAATCTATATAATTATAAATTTTCTAAATTATTTAGAATGTCCTTTAAAATATACATACCTTCATACCTTCTTTGTCGCTCCTTGATTCATTTGAACTACTAGAGAAACTACTTTCTTCGTATGATCGTATTTTTCTATATTTTATAGCTTTGAAACCTTCACTTAAAAGCAGCTTTCTTTTTCTCATTTTTTAATTGATATGTTATTCACTTTTGATTATATATTAAAAATATAAAATAAAATAAACAAAGTTTTTACGACGTGATTACAAATTTTCATGAATAACCTATGATGTTTGTTTTCGATTTTTTATTTCAAAATAACTTCATTTAATATACATAATCGAATTTCATTTTTTTATCGATGGCCAAATGTCATTCAGTTTTTCATTATAAATTTGAATTTATAAAAGTTCCAACGTCATCAAAATGTACACTTTAGTTTGGTGGTTAAATACACAAGAATATAGTGTTATTCCAGAGGAAGATGTAAAAAAAGAACACCATTTAACTGCGAAATGGGGAAAAATATGGTACCCAGCTAAAATATTCCTAAAGAGCGGTAAGTTAATTTAAAAATAGTAGATTACGTAACAAGTGTGTGAAACGTGCGGATTTTTCTTTTCGATGCGTATATAAATAAAAATTTTAGTTTTTAGTTGAATTTCTGTGTTACCGTTTGTAGGTACAAAACTTGAAACAGATAATGATATTCAACACAATAGTCGTAAAATATAAAAAAAAATGAGTATTGAATTTTTTTTTTAATTTTTAAAATGCTTAAAAATTAAAACTACGCTAAGAAAATTATTTTTCAAAGGTTTTCCTTCTTTTGACAGTCGCAAATAATTCCCAAGCAAATTTCAAAGCAAATTCATTGAGTAGTTTACGTAAAATAAAAAACAAAAAATTGAGAATCAATTTTTTTTTCTATTTTTAAAATAGCTTTAAAATTAAAACTACACTAATAAAGCCAATTTTTAATAGCTTCCCTCCTAGTTGTACAAAAAACTAAATTATATGCGAAATTTGAAGCAAATCCATCGAGTAGTTTTCGAGATCTAATTGCCTATATGAATACATATACACATACACACATACATACAGACATTTTCTGGAAATAACTTTTTTTTACTCCCTGAGTTCAAATATATATACTAATTAATGAAAAACTAACTGTTTTAGAGTAAATAATAAATTATTAGCTCGTTTTATTAAATCAATAAATAATTGATAACCTTTTGTTTGACTTCGATTTTTTTGATTTTTGAGAATAATCTTTCTTTTTTATTCTTCTTGTATATGATAATTTGCAAATATGTTTGCAAAGAGTTTAGAATATCATCATAGGGATATTATTATATTAATCATGACAAACCGCAAATATTTTCATTTATTTGATTAATCCATCTATTTAACTATATACCACAATGTATTTTTTGTAACACGTTTTTTTACTTTTTTACGTTTTTTACGTTTTTTCTCGTAATTAAATTTAGTAGTATAAATATTACAATTTTTTTTCATGAACTGTGTTTACAATTTCAAAATAATGACTACACATCGATGAATTAAC
Source organism: Anastatus disparis (assembly GCA_017163975.1). Lineage (NCBI taxonomy): Eukaryota > Metazoa > Arthropoda > Insecta > Hymenoptera > Eupelmidae > Anastatus > Anastatus disparis. The sequence goes on along the minus strand of JAFFSR010000335.1, from coordinate 12,876,298 downwards.
GAGCGCTTTTGTTTATGAAAATAAAATTTATAAATTTAAAATATAAAAAACATGCAGTTAAAATTTTATCATATACATTTGATAACTGTAGATAAGCCAGGAGCTTTTGCAAGAATAGACTTGATAGGAAAGATACCGATCGAGCATACTAGACGGATAACTTTTGTTGAAGAATCTGTATGAAAATAAAGGTTTGAGTCTCTGCTAATGCAATCTATCCTTATTCGGTAAAGATGTACAACAAACTTTTTCTTCTGTCAATTTCAACATTTTAAATTTGAATACTAGTATACAACAAATAAATTTTAAGGAAGCACCTATTAAATGTTGAGAGTTAAAAGTGAATTTAGATAAAATCTTGTTCTATCTTCTAGAAAGAAAAAAATGTAGGTATTCATAAATTATTTAATATTATTTAAAAATAATTTATTATTTTATAAAAAAATTTTTAGTAGATTAAATTAAATTTTTATACATAAATACTTGTTTCTAAATATTATGTTTTTACAATGCTGTGAAATTTAACGCATTATAAATCATTTTGAATTAACAATCATATTTCATTTTACATTATTACAAGTCAAAACAATCAATATTAAAAAATAAAGTCTCATTTTAATTAGAACACGTCATCAAAGTTAAAGATTTCACTACATGATTTTTCAAAAAAACTTTTCTTATCTTATTAATAATAAATTAATAAATTCTTTTATATGCTGTTGTGGATGTATATGTTGTCTATCTGTATATATAACAGTGGAACTACTTGTTTCTTTTCAAACATTCGTTTCGTATGGATTAAAAGAGAATGTATGCATTTCCTGTTATTGCGCTTATTAATTTTGTGACGTAAAGTTTGTTATGCCGTCCAAAGTGTAAAAGTGGTTAACTACATTGGAATCCCATCGGAGTTAAGGTTTTCTTACTTTGGACGGCAGTGTTGCTGTCGTACTTTTTTTAAAGTCTTATAAATACTCATAAATGGATTATTTTAAGCAAGAGGTACAATAAAAATACATAATTATAGTTACAAATGCATGTTTGCACGAAAAAAAAAATTGTAGGGCATTGAAGTAGCCGTAGAACAGCGGGTTCTGAGCAGTAAGCTTTTTTAGTATTTTTTACTTTTTTTTTAACGTCGCTATATTTATGCTATGCTATTTTTGCTATGCTAATCAGCGAAGGAGCTCGTAAGTGTATTTGTGAACAAAGCACATGTAACGTACAGTGGTGCTTGCATCAATCGGCTGCCGAGAGCGGGATTCGAACTCAGAACACCGAGATTACGAATCCAACGCTCTACCGAATGAGCAACAGAACGACTCGTATTTTCCACATTTTCTAGTACAGAAATTTTAAGCGTGCCATATAATCCTAAAATTTATTTTTTTTAATTTTATTTTACATAAAATAATACTAAATAAATCTGTTCATAAATATGCTTTTTTAAATATATATTTTTTTTTATGAAAAAAAATTTAAGTCGTGTCTTGTAAATCATTTAAAATCTCAAAATTTTTAGCTTGCACATTAACAAATACTAAAGTGACTTGTAATTAGAAGTTAAGTAAATAAGCATACTCTCTAAGTATTGAATTGATAAATCTATATACTAATTTCCAGAAATTCTCAGTGCAGTATACTTTAACAGGATATTCATTATCAAATACGAGCGCCTAGATTAAACGTACATTAGAAAAATTAAACATTTGCCGAAACTGAATTAATACAATTTTTATTATTCTATTAGTAAATTTAAAATTTATTAAAGGTTGTTTCAAACGCGCGACTTAAATTTTTTTTCTTATTATCTATTGAAAGACAAAAAAACTAGTTTTTCTATTATTTATTGCAAATTTCACTATTAAGCATGGTAATTTTTGGTCATAGTGTCTGTCTTTGAAAATTTTACGATAAAGTAGGGTGATTTTCATAAAAAGTACTGTTATTTTTACTCGACTTTTTTCTGTGCTGTCATGAAAATCAAAAATGTAAGATCAAAATTTTAAAGTAATCTTTATACTTAGTATAATAGATTTTTATGAAATTATGGCTAAAGCACATTTTTTGAAAATAATAATAATAATTTGAATACAAAAATTAAAAGTTGTTTAAAGTCGAGAATGTATCATTAATTATAATTAATTACGTAAATAAACGTAATTTTAAATAACCTTTAAATTATTCATCTCTACGAAATCAACTCGAAAAGTTATTTATTGGATTTATGTTTAATACATATTTACGTCATACACCATACTTCACTAAACAAGTTTTCTATTCTCTTTGGAGTCTTCACTGTATAAATTTTTGAACAAGTACATGCTTCATCCTTATATAGAAAATTTTGCTTCGTTATTTAGAAAATATTTTCATTTATATTACAAGAGTAAAAGATATTACATACACTTTATAAACAAGTAGAAAGTAATATATAAATTTTAGGGCTTTGTAACATTTTGTAAACTTTATAGTCATTTGAATTATAGTTTTTATACTTAATTTTTGGAAAAAGAAGCAGCACATTTGAAGCTGTATAACCAAATATTAATTAAAATTTTTGTGAAAATCAAATTAATAAATAAGTTATCTTAAAATAAAATTTAAAAAATTCCAAAATATACATCAAGATTATTCGTTCATTAAAAAAAATATTGTGAAAATTCTCATACAACAAATAGAGAGTTAATGTATACTGTCAAGAAAATTGTGCAAATTCATTTTAATATTTTTACGTGTCTACAGTCGAGTCAATTTAACAGTCCGTGTAAAAAAAAACTTAAGTATCGTGTAGAATAGCGTACTCAATAAAAGAAAATATTCATTACATAGTTACATTACCGAAGATATTATTTACTCAACTAATTTTAAACTGAACAAGGTTTATTTTTCGCATTTAAGTAGTTCTATTTAATATCTGAGAACCTCTTTACTAAATTAATTTAATTTGATATTTGATATTTGATACACCTGGTATTAATATAACGTAACAATCGTTTGACGTGGACATACATTAGGGAAAAGTTGAATAAAAATAAGCGATAGTTAAGTAGTTTCATGATTATTAAAATCTACTATCTTGTTTAATCAATCTTTTTTATGAACTCTTTACTATATAACTTTTCTTGAAATTAAATTCTTATCTTTTATTAAAACTTCCAACTTCATAGTATTTACTCAAGTAAAAAATTGGTAGTTTTTTCAATTTGTCCAAATTTAAGATAATTAAGTACCAATACGTTGGCTGCAATGTTATTTGCTTTTTTTTTTTAATTTTTAAATTTAAAACATAATAACGTGCTGTTTTATATGAATATAGTTGACAGATAAACGTACGTTTAATGAAAACAAAGCGCACAGCTTAATAAATAGTATATCAAGCTTTATGTCTGCTGGAAAGAAAAAGCAGAAGTTTCATAACTCGTTATTTAAATAAGATAACTAAATTTTACTGTATGAAAGTTTTATTTTTTTAAATTTGAATTATTGTTCGAATTCCTATACTTTTTTTAATGACTTTATTTTCTTAAAATTCAAAATTATTTAAAATTCAATGTAAACAATAAAATATCTAATTTCAATATTTGGAAAGAATACTTTACTCAATAAACGCAGTTACTACGTTTCATTCTTCTTATTGAAATATTCAATCATGCTCATTCATCTATAATCGCCAAAACCAATTATTTTACTTCGATGACGTATGTCCTATGAAAGATGAGGATGCATATAAACTATTCCTTTCTTCTCTTTTTTTCAGAAAAAAAAGAACGTCATGCAGATATCGTCAATAAAAAGATTTTTCTCAGTGAACATTGTAAACGAGAATAGAAAAAAAAGTGTGGAGTAGTCGACGTAAGATTGCGAAAGTAGGAAGTTCGTCAATATGTCGCGAAAGAGAAATTCCAGTCGAAGAATATCTCAAAAGGGGCGTGAAGTATGAAAAGCTTAAAGTTGATGGACGAGAAAAAAATAATAAATAAATAAACGCGTAGCCAAATTTCATTACTTTTTTTTTATGAGGTCAATACTTAATTCAAATAAATTGCTCTTAGGGTTTGTATATTTAATGTAGCCCGATCAAGTATAAAAGGACATTTTTTTTATAAACAGGTTACTCAACGAAAAAAACGCAAGGGATTTCAAAAGAATTAAATTAAGAAAGGATTGATTACTGTTTGATTCACAAATGAGAAAAGATAGTTATAAAAGTAGCTTATTTCATTAATGTTTTACATATATTTTAGTAATTTATGAATAATAATATAAAACAGTATATTATGCAAATAGTGCAACAAACAGCTGGTCTTCGCACAAGAAATTTTTTTTAACCCCTTAACTGTCAAAACGACAATTGTCGTTTAATTTACATTTCAACAAATTACCTTGGCAGTCAAGGGGTTAAAAATGTAATTGAGAAATAGCTGACTTTCTGTACGGAATGTTGCCGGTATCTTACAAGAGTTAAAATCAGATTTTTGTACACGTTATAAACACTTAATAAGTCGAATACCTCGCGTGTTATTTAAAAAATATTTTTCAGAATATTGTATTAAAAATTCATAAGGTCTTATCAAAATTAAAGAAAGCAAAGCCATGCAATCATTAATCTATCAAGATATACAATGTAGCTCCGAATCTATTGAGCCTTCAAGTCTATAAAGCTTTAGGCTTTTTATTTCCTATTTATATGTATAAGAAAATACACCTTCTTCTCTATTTTTATTTATATTAGTATAATCTATAATTTAATACAGGTCTACTTTTACGTGAGAACTTTGTCTCTTAAAAAATTCTATTTCCAAAGCGATGTTCGTCGATTAATGATTAAATTTATTCGGTGATTAGAAAATAATTTTTTTAAGTTATTTTTAAAGATTTCCCCTCTTAATGATTATTGAATTAATTCAAACAAGTTTTAAATATATTATATTTATTGAGTAATTATTGAATATTTAATAAGTATTTATTTGAGTATTTTAGATTTACTCAAAAAGGTCATACAATTTACATTATAAAGTTTGTACGTTATCCGAGCCAGTTTAAACGTAACTTCAAAATATCAAATTGTTCGAACTTCTAATTACAAAATTTCACCAAAGCTTAAATTCTTGAAATTAATAATTATGTACGTTGCAATTCATAATAATACTAAAAGAATGTTATGGATTTTACATTTTGTATGTAGCATTTACTTTTTTTATCTTGTATAAATCACAAAAATATATAAGTTTCAAGATTAAATTACTTTTTCGTGACAATGAAGCTCATTCAAAAAGTTTATAAAGTTTTGTATACTGAGTTGTCTTATTGTCTGCTCTTGTTGATTCAATTTAAACTGTTGTTTGTAAGGCAAGCAATTTGAGTTTTTAAGCTACCATAATTTACCTGAATTAACCCTTTTAATGTGACTGTAAATTAAGGCTTATTGTTGAATATATTCATTAATTCCATATTAGATTATTTTACTTTTAAAAAAAGTCTTTCTCTCGATGAATAATTATTTCCTTATCTGTTAAATTCATTTTGCGGAAATTAAAAAAATTTTAATATTTATTTTTTGGAAAAATAATTTAATGTACTTGATTTCAAGAAATAAATGTAACAATCTTAAAATAACACCTTTTATTTAAATTCACGTACGTAATAAATATTACTAATAAAGTGATGCTAGGAAGGACACTTCTCGAGATATGCCCTTTTTCCATATCATGTCTTTGAAATCTACTTACTCGCTACTATATACTTGTAAAATAATATTTTACAATCCTAATATTATTAGGATGATATCAGTCGAATTGGCAAAGATATAAAGAAATGATATGGAAAAAGGGCATATCTCGAGAAGTGTCCTTCTTCCATTTAACATTAATTAAAATTTTTAAATACGACAAGAAAATTCGTGTATACACGCTGAGGGACTATTTAAGTAGTTATACACACGTAAGTATCGCAACTATAGTTGTGAGCAAGAAAATAAAAAAAGTCTGTGCGCGCATTCATGAGCGTGATGCAGAAGCAGTAAACATAAGGAAAAATAATCGATATAGTTTCATAAGTAAATTTTTACTCAATATGCTGTATATGCTGTATATGTTATATATAATGTTCTGAAAGTTTTGTTTTAACGTGAAAATAATTTGATTAGTTATTGATTTATGATAATTATTGAAATTCATTTTTCCGATTAAATATTGCTAACAAAGCTTAAGTATATGTATTTATTATTTTTCTTTTAAAATTTTCAAAGTTAAATGAATTTATAGTCGATGAAAGGAAAAAAGGCACTTCTTGGGAGTTTTTTTATGTCTCCCGCATTTTTTTTATCGAAAATTAAAATTTTTTATTTTACGCCATGAGTTACAATAAATAATTAGTCTTAACCTTTTTATAACAAGTTTACATTTATAAATGATTCAAAACTTTACATTCGATTTTCTCAAAAGACACATTTTCAAGATGTGTCCTTCTTCCTAGCGACGCTTCATATAAATGTTATTGAGTAAATCTTCTAAAATGATTTAGTTGTAATATCAAAACAAAATACTTGTAACTTTTTTTTCATTAATTTTTCAGCGTGATTCATAGTGTTCTAATTGATCAATTTAATTATAATAATTTTTTTAAAAACTAATGATTTATAAATTGATTAAAATTCAAACGATCATTCTTTTTTCATCAGAAATTACACGTATGAATTCATTTTATTAACCGTTCATACAAACTTTATTTGAATGATATCGTAAAATTGAATCGATATGCTCGAATAAAATACAATATTCAGCTTTCAAATAAAAGACAGTCTCGTGCTAAAATGAAATTTTTTTTTATTTCAATTTTCCATTGTATAATTTATGCATATGATATCCTACAGTTTTTGAATAAAAAACTTTTATTATATACATTATTTACTTGAGTATATATGCATCTATAAAATAAGTTTAAGAAAAATATTTTTCTCTTAAATTCATAAGAAATTGTTATAATAATACCTTTAACTTTATCTGACCTCAAATGAGATATAACACATTTGAAAAGAGACCAGAAGCAGAGACCAAATGGTAACAGTCTCACATCAAAGATTATGTTTCACAAAAGCTAGAATCCCACGTCTGTTTATATAATCCACATGCATATCGAATTAAATACCAGAACGTATTGATAAATTTTTAACTTATATACATACCTTATTTACAAAGACGAACTCGATTTAACAATTTACTTCATTTTACGACAAATACGTTACATCTTATTTTATAAATAATAAATAACACCTTACTTTGCTTAAAGAAAAAAAAAAGCAAATATTTCGTACTCCAGACGCGTATTCTTGATTTAAAAGGTTTAACATTCTTAAATCGATGCTACATGTAACGCATGCAGCACGTGCAAAAGATTCACTTTTACTCATACAAAACCACGAGTGGTAGTAGTGGCACAGCAGCAACAGTCGTATACCTGTTATATATTTCAAGTTGATTAAATTTTCTCTATGAAATACAATAGTACCACGATGTTTTCACCATAAGTTACAAAAGCTTCGTATTTTTTTTTGTCTGTCGGGTGATTTTTCTTTTATTTTATGACGCGCTATTAGCTCAGTTTTCAGTGTCACTATTATGAATTTTTAGATCTCGTTCTAGACGGCTATTCTCGCAACAGAAATAGTTTTTCCGTTCGATGGAATATTCCTAAATGACGATATTATCTAATTTGAACTTTTTTTGTTAAAAGTCAATGCGCTCATAAATTGTAATATTGCTAAATAATCGCTATGACGATAGTAATTTCTATATGAACATCATATAATTCAATCGAAGATTTTAGTATGAATTTGATTAAAATACGAGCCCAGATATTTATGATTAAATAATAATAAAACAGATAATTTTTATTTAAAAAAAAGAATTTTCGTTAATAACTCTGTTTATAAAGCTTAAAATAAAAAGTAAAAAGTATAGTGGTTTACTTTACGATGTCCATCGTGTAACCTTTTTGTCACAGAGGATCATAGAACTTTAAAGAAAAGAACAAAAAAAAGTAAGAGAAAAAACATAAAAGAGTTAGTCTCCAAC